>OY998261.1:8217500-10717500 GCA_963922045.1 Persicaria maculosa | reverse complement strand
GATACTGAAACTGTATTTGATCAAGTTATAAAAAGTTTGATATATTGTCCTGCAAAAGAAAATTGAGGAGAGTGTGATGGGATGTTCTAGAAATCGAGTAAAACCTATGAAATTAGTCCGATCGAGTTGCATGATGAGCCATACTGACATATCATGTTTATGTAATGACCCATGTATAGTAGTTAAGGAATAAATATACTAAGACCCCTTGTAATAATTATCATGGAATTAATCAAATGTCAATTACTCATTTCTCCTTACCTTTATTTTATCTCTATCTTTCCCTTACTCGTTCCTGTTTCCCTGAACTCTTTCTTCTTACCTTCTTCGTCCCTAATCTTCCCCTTTCCCTTTGAAATTCACCTGTTCATGTCCGATTATGGTTGGAACATAACAGTTTACATCGATCAAATCTGTAAGATGTCAATGGTGTCATAATCCGTCATCTTGTACAAAACCTTAAAATAATAAGTAAACCTATATCCTATCTTTATAAAAGATCCATTATAATAAATTATAATCAACATACAAGTATCTTTTTTATTAGTGATCCACAACTCATATGTGAACAAAATAATCGATCAAGAAAATTTATTACTCCCTCCGTTCGGCAAAACTTGTCATTCTAGGGTGTTATTTTTGTTCAAAAAAACTTGTCATTGTAGGTATTTTGCCCTTCACTTTACAAAAATGCTCTTGATATGATTGATTGTTTGTTAGTTGTAGTTTCCGATAAAGTAAAAAAGGAGGGTAATAATTGAGGGTAAATTAGTACATTTGTTAATTGGCTTAAAACTTGTGAAATAAGCTAAAATGACAAGTTTTGCCGAACGGAGGGAGTAGTATACTAATACTGTATTGTTTAAACTTTTAAATCATGACAAATTCATTGGCGGGAAATTAAAGTAGGTTGGCCCGCGGTTGATTCAATTGAAGAAAGAACCAATCACGTAAAGCCAGCTCATCTGTTTGACCGTTGACCTCCAATTATACATGTACGATGGCCGGTGACTTTGTGGTTCCTCTCTCTGTCTCTCTCTCAATCACTCGCATTTTTGTCTGATTACTGCATGTTAAGTGTTAACTGTGCCACTTTTTGTCCCCTTAATAAGACATGAAAATCAAACATATATAAATGCAATTTTTGAATAAATAAAAGATTAGAGAATGTTTAATTATATATATGGTGAAAGCATGTGGCCAGGCGTGTGATGAATGTATATTATTGCTTTTCGGAAACTACCATCTAATAAGTCCAAATAATCAAAGCTTCATTTGTTCTATATTCTCTATATATAATTCGCCTTCTTTTTTCAAACATGCCCTTTTCATTTGAATATTAATTATCATTAATAAATTTATTAATTATCATTATGTTGGAAGTGGTCGGGGTAATCCCACTACTAATTAATAGAGTAAAATTAAAGCTAATGTACAACTTAAAATTAATACTCTTGAGAGCATGATAGACTAGGTGAAAATTCATATATAATCCTCCATCTATTCTGTAAAATATGTTATTTTGAGTGTTAATTTAGTTCAAATAACATTTTATTAATTATAAATATTTCTGAAGCGTTAGATTAAGAAAATTAACAATTGAGATTTAAAAAATAGAAGAATAAAATTACGCATCTGAAACAACATGATTATTCGTACATAACTCATACGAATAATCATGCTTATAAAACAATTTAGTTTTATTTAATTGTTAGAAGGACGATCGTAAATTAACATGCATTATATATACAAGTTTAACTAAGAGTATATTACTTATTTAAGAAATAAAAATGGTTAAACCAAATTCATAATAACCTAACTAAAACTGAAAGGCACAAGGACAAAGGGCAAACATTGATAATATTAAAACTAGTTTAACAAACAAACCTATGCATTATATATGTAGATCGAGATAGCAAGCTAGCATTGACCATATTTGACTTAATTCAACTGATCGAGCTAAAAAAAAAAATTTGGATAGAATTCAACACATTTGACCGTAACAAAAGTGATAAATGGCCCAACTGGAATAAATTCGGCGGGTTAGACCAACTGGGTTAATTATTTAACTCGGTTGCCAACTTTATGCACGAGGGAGAAACAGTAATCAAAATGAATTTTATTGAATTATTTTTTGTAAGAAAAAGTTTAGATTTGCTGTTTTTCATCTTCCGTTTTTGTACTGCTTCATCTTTTGTACTTTTTATATACGGGGGAATTGTGTTATATGCCATAATTAGGATCTTTATTAGGAAAATGTCCACCATTTTTTCCCAAATTGGCAAAATGCCCACCTTCCTTCCCTTGCCCCCTTTGCCCCCCACGCGCACTTCTTGTGCCCCCTCATGTTTCAGCACATTTGATTTTATCAAATCCTATTTCAGCATTTCGACATCGGAGTTGCTGAAATCGTGTTGCTGAAACCGGAGTTGCTTTTTTTTTCTTTTTTTTTTTTCGCGTCATCACTTCGACACCGGGTTTGCTGAAATCGGAGTTGCTGAAACCAGGGTTGCTGAAATTAGCTTCTTGTTTTTTTTTTTCGCATCAGCGCTTCGACACCGAAGTTAATGAAACCGAAGTTGCTGAAATTGTTGTTGTAATTGCTGCAATTAGCTTCTTGTTTTTTTTTCCATCAGCAAAAAATGCTGAAATGCTGAAATGATGAAATGCTAATAACCGGAGTTGCTTTCGAGTTTCAACATCTACTTTACTCCCCGATTATTGTATGATTTTGATTTTTGAATAACCGGAGTTACTTTTAAGAGATTTCAACAATCATCAAATACTAAATTGACCAGAAAGAACAAAATACCAATATTGATCAACAGGAAATGCGCACCAACATATAGACATTGTCATCAATTATATGGCAATTTCTTTTTTTTTTGGTCTAATTATATGGCAATTTCTAATCACCATGATTAATTACCATGTACAAATTTCTAATTAACCTTCCTCCTCCTCCATGGATCTTCACAACGAGGATCTCCACAGCACCATCATCTCCTCCTCGTATCTTCATCAATCTTTCATCGATCCGTCATCATCGTTGCTATAGTCGGGATCTCGATCCAGGCCGTGAAATCCGAGAAATTGAGATCTCGATCCATCTTCGTTGATATAGGCGGGATCTGCATCGGAGTGGAACAAGAGCCGAGCGATCATGGCCAGATCTTTCACCATTCTCGTCTGAACTCGGACACGTTGATTTCAGGACAATTTCGATCTGGCCACCACAGATATTTCTCCGAGTTTACAGGACGGCGGCTGTAAAGACCGAGTATATTTTTATATTATGATTATTTCAACTAAATAAATTATTATTAAATTCAATTGTAAAAGTGGAATAAAACCCGTCCTCGAGCGTAAGTTTTGGATTCTAAGTTATTCCGGCATCATTTAAATTTCGGATTTTGACGGGATTCGATTTTCGCTTTCAAGATCGAGTATTAATTAATTAATTTAAGCTCCGAGTATCGGAAAATTTATTTAATTCCGTTATCTTGAATTTGAATTGAAATTTGATTTAGTCGGGATTCGACTGGGCGAGCGGGTTTTGAGTCTTTTCCGCTAATTTTGGATTGGTATTGTGGTAATCCTATTTTATTTTCCCTTTTCTTTATCTCTCTCTCTCTCTCTCTCTCTCTCTCCCGTACAGTAGACTGGTCCCCCCTATCACAGCTCACCCACCCCTCCTCCCTCTTCCTCTCTCAGCAGCACGCACCACCCCCTCCTCTTGTTTCCCCATTCTGAGCATGAGACAAAACCCACCCTCCCTCAGTCTCTCCTCCCTCTCCCCTTCACTTGCCTTCTGCAGCAGCACATCCTCCCTTCCCTCTTCTGAAGCTGCAACGTCCTCTCCTCTCCATTCCTTTTTGTATTCTTTCATCCTCACTAAACCTCTCTTCTCCCTCCATTCTTTCCCCGGTGCCGAGAGCAGCCTCCAGCCCTCCTCGTCGGTCACCCCCCACCACACACCCAGCAGCAGCTCCACCTCCCCTCGTCGCCGACCCCAGCGCCACCACAACATCCCCGTCAAACCCCTTCCTTGCTCCCCTGTTCTCGGAAACAGCCCAGCCCAGCCGAGCACCACCACCCTCACCCCATAGTTCCCGGCAACAGCAGTGACAACAGGAGAACAGCACCACCCCAACCCGCCGCCGTCCTCTATTTTGAAGCCCTGGATCCGCCAGAAGAACCTCCGGCGAGCCAACGACAGCCCCGCCCCCCGTTTCCTCTGTTTTCGGTTCCAAAAACTCGGTGAGCCTCCTTCCTCCTCTTCTTTCGTCGTTCTGGGTGTCAGTGGCTGGGAGAGAGAGCGAGTGTGGTCGGAGAGTGAGAGCCGCCGGCGAGCTGCACCTCCTATTCTCTTCCCCCGTTCTCCGCTTTCGTTTCTCGTTGTCAAGCTCTGTTTTGCCAGAGGTAGGAGATGCTCTCCTTGTTCCTTGTTGGGCTGGGCCGGACCCGAGCTCTCCCGGGTTATATAGTTGCCCATCCGGATCCTCCTCTCTCCCTTGGTTTTGCTGGGCTCGGGTATGGGCCGGATCTCCTTCTCTCTTGGGCAGGTGTGTATTGCTTTGGATTTCTTTGGACTTACATTTGCGCCCTTGCTTGTGTTATCTTGCTGTTCTGCATCAACAGGTAAGTATCCTACGGGACTTACTCAGTAACCTGGACCTCCTGCCTGATGTGTCATGTAATGTGTAGTTTTATTGCATATTAAAGCATGCCATGTAGTATCATGCTAGGATTGCATTGAACTGAGCATGTGTTTACTTTGTGTGTGTGTGAATACAGAACGACCGTTATCTGTGATAGTCCTAGAGTCTTTGCTAGGGTCATAGGGTAGCCCAGCCCCATCGGGTGCCCTGAGTCTATCGAGTCGATATGAGCATGATATGATAGCCCAGCACTATCGGGCAAGAGATGAGATGATTTGATATGATACGATTAGCCCGGTACCATCGGGCATGTTTTATTTATTTTATGATATGACGATGAGATATGATATGATGATGAGATATGATATGATATGATGATACCGTGGTGAGTGCACCATCACGAAGAGAGTGCTATGCTATAGCCCGAACTGGCCAGTCTCTGCACTAACGGGAAGGGGTGCAGAGGTAGGAGACGGATATGCCACTTGGCATTGTTTTGGGCCCTTTACAGTTCTTTTCTGCATATTATATATTTACTAGGGGCATGTTAGTGTGATTTAAATATTGTACTGCATTAGTCATCTTTTGTTTAGGCATAGGCATGTTATGTGGCCTCAGCGCGGTCAGAGGACCCGTAGGCGATCACCAGGCCTGACTTCGTGGATAGTGTTAGGTACCGCTCTTGTTGCTCCATGCTTCTATGACGGGGAAAACTTTTGGCGAATCGAAGAATCCGGCTAATATATTCTAACTTGATAAATGGCAATCACCCACTTTGTTTTGGTTTTGACCCGGCTCTGCCGTGGCTTTTGTATCTAAATCATATTTCCGCTTTACTTTCGTTAAACTGAATTTATGAAACTTCGACTGATTAGAGGTTTGAAACCTCGACCCGTACCTGAATTGCAACATCCGAACGAAGGTATCCGACCTTCGAAACGTATCTCGGATATTTATATCCGGGCCGTTACAGTGGCTCCGGCAATAGTACCGACAGCGAAGAGCGCGCGCTGGTCTCGGGGAGACACCGGTCTCCGAAGCGGGTATACTTGGAATTGTGCAGCAAACGAGGGAGGTTGTGTTCGGCTCTATGGATGTGGAGGTGTGAATCGAAAACTCGAACGGGGAGTTGCAGGAATCGGAGGAGCGCTAGATGTGTAGGCTGTGTTCGGCTTCATTGATGTGGGCGAAGATAAGGCATCAGAGGAGAGCGGGGGCAGCGGGGAAGGGAAGGGGTTAGAAGTTAGGGTATAAACTAAATGGTGGACATTTACTTAATTTGTAGGAGTTGGTAGACATTTTTCCAATTTGGTCCAAAAAAATGGCCGGTGAGGAAAATTTATTCTTTATATATTTGTTTTATATTTGACGGTCTACCGTCTGCCGACTTGTCGGCCTCTCGAGTTTCAGACTTGTCTGAACTCGAATTCTTACTTAATTAAAAAAAATATCATCTTTATGGATGAGATTAATAAGACTTAGATGATTCTGGATTTGAACATCGTCGTCATGGATAAGATGTGTGATCTTATCTACCACTATACTGCCTTTGCGCTGAACGTATATCAATGAAACATTGGAAAAGTTATTTAGTATGATCATAGCATTTGAGATGATCATTTCAGTCTCTCAAAAACAAGCTCAGATTCTTTTCAAGGAATTAATGACCGTGTTGTGAGATTATTGCTTTTAATAATAATACGGAATTTTCGCCTGGTGCCCCTGAGGTAAGGGCAAATTTGCCGAGTGTACAAAAGTTTGGGATAATTCGCCAAATGCCCCTGAAGTTTGTAATTCTTTTGCCAAATAACCTTCTGTCTAGTCTGTTAGCATTTTTATTAAAAATAAAAGGAAATAAAAAATAATATAGCTTACTTCCATTGGTGAGCAAAGAGCGAACACCTTCATGCATGAAGAGTGAAGAGTTACTGGGGAGAGAGGGAGAGAGAGAGGGAGAGGCGAGGAAGCGGCCGACCAACGCCGAAGAGGCTGACATCAGGGTTTGGGAATTTAGGAGATTGGGGGCAACGTTGTTCTAGAGCTTCAATTGCTTATTCAAGTCCTTAGGTTAATTGCAAGTTCAAGTGTTTCAATTGCTATTTCAAGTGATTCTTCGAGCCATTTAGAAACACGAACCTAAAGACTTCATTGTTTAACCGTGAACCAATAATTTCCCAGATCTGCCCAGCCATCCGAAGTCGGTTGCTGATCCCGAGTTCTAGCGCTCCACCTCCTCGTAAGCCCTCTACCGTCTCTGTATATCTGCTTACAACACTTGTAGATCATTCTTTTTATGTTATGCTGTATAGATTTTACGCAATTGATCGATCTTGAAGTGTTGGCCTATGATCTGCTTATTAGTTTGCTGATAGACACGACGAGAAATGATACAAATTCGATCAGATTTGGATCTGGAATGGTTGTTTTTGTTTTTCGTAGATGATTGCATTGTTTTGCAAAGAGAACTACAATCAATTTTCCATTTATTCAAGTATCCGCGCGTTGTCTGAGGATCTGTGGATTTAGTTGTGTTTGAATGCATAATTTAAGATCAGAAGCAACAAATTTTGTTTATCAGCAAATAAGCATATCATATTCACCTTGTCTGATGTGAGTTTTTGTTGTTGGACGTGAACAATGATTGAGTCTCACCTTTATTATGTTTCTATGTTAATCCCAATACAGGATTTAATGTTGAAACTGTGGAGTACAAAAACATTAGCTTCACTTGATGGAATCAAAGATCTTATTGCATGAGTGACCACCATAGAGTGCTAATTAAATAGCAGAACATTTTTTACAATGAAATTCACTAGGAACATTTTTTAATGCCTTACATCAAGTGGTATAAGGTGTTTTTCTATAGTTGTTAATATAAGTTGCTTCTGTATGACAACAATAATCAGTTGCTGCTGTAAGACAACCAATAATATATGACAGCAAAAAATTAATGATCATTGCATCACCCTCATGATTATAATATTTTTTTGGCTCTTATTCCACATGATAAAATTTAAGCATATTAGCTCAAATGGTAGAGCGATGTGCTCATGCATATAGATGCGGGTTCAAATCCCGCATAGGCTAATCGCAGCTCAATTGAATTTTCAACTTCTCTTCCTTCTTTAGTTTGCAATCCTAGCTTGAAAGCCAGAATACGAAGAAGAATATATACTGAGACAACATGAAAATAATTTGTTTTCCTAACGTATAAATGAACCTTTGCAAGTTTTAGTTCCTATATCATGGATGCTTTAGTGTGGTATGGAATTTGACAGGAAACCAACTGCTGAAAATTGCACTCTTGAGTTATTTCAAATCCCGCACAGGCTTGCTGCAATTTCTAATGAATTTGTGGCTTATGTGGGATTCGAACCCACATCTTGTGCCTAGCTAAGCACAATGCTCTGCTGGTTGAGCTAATAAGCCAAAATTTTCAAAGCGACTAAAGCGACAATTGAAAAAGTGACTGCACAAATCAGTGAGAAGGTAAAGCAATTTGCCCAGCTTAAAGCCCGTCTCATGCTCTTGAAGAGCAAATATGGGACAAGTGCAGATTCACAAGTGCAGGTTAGTCCTAATTAATTAGTGAACTTATTTTGATTCTAAGTTTCTTATTATATTCACCTAATAGCACATTTTTTAAATTTAATAATTAAAATTCTATGTATTGGATGAGCTATTTATGTCCATTATATTTGATCATCATCATGGATCATATTTTATACTTGCTTATGAAGGATACTTGTGATCTTTTCCTGGATATTATATTGTTGATAACTTTCTATTATACATAGCTGTCACTAGCTATTGTTGATACTTGATCTCTTTAATAGCAAAATAGCCAGCAAATGCAGATTTTGAGCTTCTAAAATCAGCCAGCAAATGCAGATTTTTGAGCTCATAAAAACAGCCAGCAAATGCAGATTTTGAGCTCATAAAAACAGCCATCAAATGCAGATTTTGAGCTTACAAAATCAGCCAGCAAAACAGCCAGCAAATGCATATTTTTTTGCTGTCATAAAACTGGCAGTAATAGCAAAACAGCCAGCAAATGCAACTTTTAAGCTCATAAAAACAACCAGCAAATGCAGATTTTTTTTGCACCCTTTTTAACTCAATCTTTGTAGCTTTAAATTGTCACTGATTTTGAGCTTTAAATTGTCACCGATTTTGAGCTCATAAAAACAACCAGCAAATGCAGATCATATGCTGATGCATATAACAGATGGGATTCGAACCAAAAAACAGAGATGGGGGAATGAAAGAACCCTATAATGCAAAGCTCCCCTTTTTTTATGTTGATTATTTAAGAAAGATATCAGCTCAATATCTAGACAACCTATGTGGGATTCGAACTCACATCTTTGTGCTAAAGCACATTGCTCTACCGATTGAGCTAATAGGGTTGTATACGCAGATCAATTTTTTTTAGAAAAAGAAGAGTACTGAGTACACAAAGCAATTTCTCCTTAATTAAATTCCCCAATTTAGAATCAGGTACACCTAATGTCTCTCCCTGACAATGAGCTCGCAGAAACTTCCTTAAACCCTTAGTGGCTTTGCTTTCAATCAACAAAGTTGCAGCCGACAAAGCTTCTGCGGTGTTCTCAAAGTTGTCAAAAGCTTTAAGCTTCACAATCTGATCAAGCAAGAAAACCATCATGTGAGCAAATTAGATGAATATTTTACTTTTTATGCAGATATTAAGCTAAAATAATACTAAATGCTATCTGCTTTAACAAACTATAGTAAAAGGATCACACACAAAAAGCAATTTCAGCAATACTCTTGTGCTATACAGCAATATAAAGCAGGCCTTAAACAAACACAACTTGCTAGAATTACAAGAGTCGAGTTATAAAGAGAAACAACATCAGTCATTGATATGGTTAGGGTTGGGAATCAAATAAGATCAATCTGAATAAGGTATGGTTCATTGATGTCATACACTTTACACCCTTTTCACCAGTGTTGGTTGCTATATTTCCTTTGCATATTATTTATCAATTCTCCACCCAAACTTGCACCCATCAGGTGCGATGCGAAGACTCACCCGATTAAGTCAGATGAGAATTGAACGATGTACGTTGATTTCAGCAACACAACAATCTACTGGTAATAAAGAATAATTCCAAAAACTAAAAAAAAACTTCAAATCCCCAAACCCTAAATCTCATAATTCAGAAAGGACTCAAAATCATATCCATGGGAGCAAATTAGACACCTTGTTATCCATAAAACCATCCACCAAATCATAATTTGAAGATCCTACAATGATAATCCCCAAAAATCTCAAATCGAAAACCCTAAATCCTGAACTTTTGTAAATCCCTAAAGTTCAAATGGAGAGGAGAGACTTAACTCAAGAGGAATGGTGTCGAAACTCTCTCTCAGCCCTCGAAGCGCTCTCAAATCCCCCTCTCTCTGCCCCCCTTCGGTTCGATGGTGTCGAAGCTCTCTCTCTGAGCACTTCTATGGAGTGTTCTGATCAATCACCTTCTTTCTATTCTTTCTTTAATTTTGACGCCGTTTTAACGGGTGTGTGAAAGAAACCGACCAAGGGGCATGACGCGAAAAAATCACAAACCATAGGGGCATTTCGCGAATTATGTGAAACTTTCATACACCTGGCGAATTTAGCCTTACCTTAGGGGCACCAGGCGAAAATCAGAGTTGCTGAAACCAGGATTGCTGAAATTAGCTTCTTGTTTTTTTTGTTTTTTTTTTCGCATCAGCGCTTCGACACCGAAGTTAATGAAACCGAAGTTGCTGAAATTGTTGTTGTAATTGTTGAAATTAGCTTCTTATTTTTTTTTCCATCAGCAAAAAATGCAGAAATGCTGAAATGATGAAATGCTGAAATGCTAATAACCGGAGTTGCTTTCGAGTTTCAACATCTACTTTACTCCCCGATTATTTGATGATTTTGATTTTTGAATAACCGGAGTTACTTTTAAGAGATTTCAACAATCATAAAATACTAAATTGACCAGAAAGAACAAAATACCAATATTGATCAACAGGAAATGCGCACCAACATATAGACATTGTCATCAATTATATGGCAATTTCTTTTTTTTTGGTCTAATTATATGGCAATTTCTAATCACCATGATTAATTACCATGTACAAATTTCTAATTAACCTTCCTCCTCCTCCATGGATCTGCACAACGAGGATCTCCACAGCACCATCATCTCCTCCTCGTATCTTCATCAATCTTGTCATCGATCTGTCATCATCGTTGCTATAGTCGGGATCTCGATCCAGGCCGTGAAATCTGAGAAATTGAGATCTCGATCCATCTTCGTTGATATAGGCGGGATCCGCATTGGAGTGGAACGAGAGCCGAGCGATCATGGCCAGATCTTTCGCCATTCTCGTCTGAACTCGGACACGCTGATTTCAGGACAATTTCGATCTGGCCACCACAGATCTTTCTCCGAGTTTACAGGACGGCGGCTCCGGCAATAGTACCGGCAGCGAAGAGCGCGCGCTGGTCTCGGGGAGACACCGGTCTCCGAAGCGAGTATACTTGGAATTGTGCAGCAAACGAGGGAGGTTGTGTTCGACTCCATGGATGTGGAGGTGTGAATCGAAAACTCGAACGGGGAGTTGCAGGAATCGGAGGAGCGCTAGATGTGTAGGTTGTGTTCGGCTTCATTGATGTGGGCGAAGATAAGGCATCGGAGGAGAGCGGGGGCGGCGGGGCAGGGAAGGGGTTAGAAGTTAGGGTATAAACTAAATGGTGGGAATTTACTTAATTTGTAGGAGTGGGTGGACATTTTTCCAATTTTGGTCCAAAAAAATGGCCGGTGAGGCAAATTTATTCTTTATATATTTGTTGTATGTTTGACGGTCTACTGTCTGCCGACTTGTCGACCTCTCGAGTTTCAGACTTGTCTGAACTCGAATTCTTACTTAATTAAAAAAAATATCATCTTTATGGATGAGATTAATAAGACTTAGATGATTCTGGATTTGAACATCGTCGTCATGGATAAGATGTGTGATCTTATCTACCACTATACTGTCTTTGCGCTGAACGTATATCAATGAAACATTGGAAAAGTTATTGAGTATGATCATAGCATTTGAGATGATCATTTCAGTCTCTCAAAAACAAGCTCAGATTCTTTTCAAGGAATTAATGACCGTGTTGTGAGATTATTGCTTTTAATAATAATATGACAATATCCTTATTCTTCTGCTACAGTTATTCCTTTTAGAATTTTTAGGCGGCTTTGTTTTCCATTTTTCTCATGTCCCGATTTATTGAATTATGACAATAAGGATATAATGAACTCAAGCTTTTTTTTTAGGTTATGGATAATTAACCTATGGTGAGTTGAGAAAAAAGACAAACTCATTTTATATAGAAGAGGTTCTAGCATATGTTACTTTGAACTTGTGAGCAACTGCAGAAAATATATCAATCAAGCAAGAAACCAAAACACACAATCTCCATTGACAGAAAGGAAAATTAGATATGAGTTCACACCGTTATAGTTTGTTACAACTAAAATGGCGCCTAAAACGAGTATCTATTGCTTGAGGTGCAGCTAACAAAAAACTTAAGCAAAATTACTATTTTGCCCTTTTGTCATTCCTATATTTGTATTCATATATAGGCCCCCCTCAAGCTGGACTGGCGCTAGGAAGAACCAGTCCCAATTTGGCCCTAAAAAACACGTGCTGATGAGCTCCTGAAGCTTAAGTGAGAATACCAGCAATTTGTAAAGAGGATGAAACATGACATGTGTAAAAACCCTTGTTGCACCATTTCTCGAATGAAGTGGGAATCAATGCGAACATGTTTAGTTCACTCATGAAAAACGGGGTTGATGGCAAGTTGCTGAGCTGACTTGTTGTCGCAGTGTAACGTAATGGGAAGGTCAATGGAAACTCCCAAATCAGATAACAGACCTTGTAACCAAACTAATTCACTTGCTGCAGTAGACATACTCTGTACTCACTCTTAATAGAAGACTTGGAGACAACCTTCTGTTTCTTTGTTTTCCATGAAACAAGAGAAGATCCCATGAAAACACAGTAACCAAATAGTGATTGAGGTGTGTCAATGCAATTTCCCCAATCCGCATCACTATATGCACGAATTTCTAAAGAAGATGTTGCATGGTAAGACAAAGCCATATTGAAACTACTCTTAAGATAGTGTAAAAGATAAGTGACAACAAGCCAATGAGGTTTTTGAGGTTGAAGAAGAAATTGGCTAAACTGTTGAACCGTGTATGCAATGTCAGGAAGAGTTAAAGTAAGATATAAGAGCCTACCAACAAGCCGTATGTGACTGTCACAGCTCGCACCATAGATTCACAGAAGAACAGAGTGCTTACACGAAGCACAAAAGAAGCAGATTGTCACCGTATGGCTTTGATACCATTTGGACTTGTGAGCAATTGCAGAAAATATATCAATCAAGCAAGAAACCAAAACACACAATCTCCATTGACATAGAGGAAAATCTGATCTGAGTTCACACCGTTACAGTTTGTTACGGTGCCTAAAACCAATATTTATACACGATTTCCGTTTAGCGCAGGGTGAAATTTCCGTTTAGCGCATGGCCAAATGGTCGCAACGACCAAATATCAATTGGTCGTTGCGACCAATTTTTTTTTTTACAAAATCACACATGGTCGCAACGACGAGATACAGTATGGTCGCAACGACCAGATAGTCAATTGGTCGCAATGACCATGTAGTGATTTGGTCGCAATGACCATTTACACTATTGGTTGCAACGACCATTTATGAGGACAATTTTTTACTTTAAAAAAATCGTTTTTACCTCGGTTCATTTAAAAACCGGGCTAAAATATATATTTTTTTAGATCAGTTCATTAAAGAACCGGGCTAAAAATTAAAAGGGAGAAAAGGCAAATAGCTCTTCTTCTCCGCGGCTCCGCCATTTCCGCCATTTTCAATCTTCCATTGAATAGCCGTTTTCAACATTGAACAACTCTTTTCAATCTTCCAGTGAACATCGCGTTCCCTATATACACCGCAAATTAACGTCCAATCCGACGTTGTAACAACGTCGAATCCAACGTTGTAACAACGTCGAATCCAACGTTGTAATTTCACTTAAAAAATTCGGACGTTGTAACAACGTTGAATTAGACGTTGTTACTACGTCAAATTGAACGTTGCTAATACGGGTCAAGATCGGGCCTAATACAATATATTAAAAAAACAAAAAAAATTGATGAGCAACGTCCTTTTGGACGTTGTTTTTGTTTTTGTTTTTTTTTTTTTGTGGTGGGTGTGTGTGAAAATTCGTTACTCTAGCAACGTTCGATCCGACGTTGTAAGCCGGGTTCGGCCCGTCACTTTGCATATTACAATGTTGGATCCGACGTTGTAATATAATTAACGTTACAACGTCGAATCCGGTGTTGATTAGCAGCTCTAATCCGCGAATTTGCGGTGTATATAGGGACACCCAGTGAACATCAAAATTTTCCCAATTAGTGTTTTCTTAATTCATTGATTGATTTGTATGTACATCCAAATCTAGGGTAGGAGTGGTAATAGTAGTTGATGTTGTTCAATCTGTCTAAATTACAACAATTGGAATTTGACATTAGTAGAGGTTGAAGACAATAGTAGACTAGTAGTTGATGTTGTTCAATTGGAAGGGCAGCGTGAGCCGTGAGGACTGGGTATTGGTGGGTGGGGGGGGGGGGGGGAGAGATTGGGGTGAGGTAGGGGTGTAATTTGTTGTAATGGTAAGGGCATTTTCAGTATGCTCTAAACGGATTTTTACCCTGCTCTAAAAAGTAGACCCCTTATACATATTGCTTGAGTTGCAGCTAACAAACATTCTCAACCAATAATTTTGAATTAAGTGGTTAAAATTTCAACCCTATAATGCACATTTTCGACTATTTTGGAGAAAGAGTGTATATCTCAACACCCAAAATCTTCCTTTAATTCCATTTACATCGTGTGTTATGTTTATTTGAGTTGCATTGGATTGAGTTTATTTGCTCGAAGGAGCCATTGATATAATAACTTATAATGAGTCCATATATGAGGTTTTCACGAATTTTCATAGGAGATTTCCCTATGTAGCACACTTGATTATATTGTCATGCATATTCTCACTCAAATTTCTTACTCTAATCGATCGCATGCTCTCCTCTTGTCCTTCTCTATTTAGATGCATTGTGGATTGTGTTTTTAATAATATATATATATATATATATATATATATATATATATATATGATATAGGTCTATATTATAAAGAGATAAGATTTGTGGGATGATTATGTAAATAAGAGAAAACTTGTAATAGAATACATAGCATCTAACAACTTGTAATCTCTGCTTGATTGAATACAATCTTCTTCTTCCTTTGATTTCTGGTGTTACATCAAGTTTTCATGGTATCAGAGTGAATGGATTGCGATCGCTTGTTTGGGTCGAGTTTGGCCTAGGTTTTTCGTTTTCTTTGGCATTTTTCTTGTTCTGTTCAATTACAAATTGTTTTTCTTTGTTTTTGGTGATTGTTTGGGTTCGATTTCACTCGTTTTTGTGAGAATCTTGAGCGAAGATGTCGAATGAAGTGAATTCGAGTGCATGCGAGAGGTGTTTTGATGGTTCTCATGGGAACATGAATGATCCTCTGAATTTGACTAATTCGGATAAACCAGTTGCTCATGCATTTCAGTTTTCTGGATCCAACTATCTTGGTTGGAGTAGAGGGGAATTCGTTAACAAACTAGGATTTGTCGATAGTCTTGCTTGAAACCGATCGATGATGATGAGAAGTTGCAGATGTGGTTAAGAGCGGACTACGTGGTGAGGTGTTGGATTTTGAACTCGATGGTGATTACATATTATATAAGAGAATTTCATGTACATGGAGTCGGCTGGGATGAGATCTCAGAGAGATATGATTAGACTAATGTGCCACTTATCTTTCAGCCCAAGAAGGAGCTGGTTTATATATGATATGGATCTATATTGTAAATAGATAAGACTTGTGAGATATGTTTATGTAAATAAGGAAAAAGTTGTAACTAAAAACTCTACATATGCATAGCATGCATCTAGCAGCTTGTAAACTCAGCTTGATTAAATATATAATCTCCTTCTTCCTCTGATTTCTGGTGTTATAACAAGTTTTAGGTTTTCATTTGATTGTTTGTTATTATTTTTTATATATATCTGGACGATTAATCTTTTTACTTTACTCTCTTGATATACTAGCTAAACTTGTTTCATGCATCTAAGCTCTTTTATTTTTTTTAACCAAACAAAATATATATATTAAAAAATAAACACACATATATATGGAAGGAAACTAGCAACAAGTACAAAAATATTTAGACTTGTTCTTTTGCATTATGTTACATTACAATTATATATGAATCGCTAGATTGCTAGTGGTTCTTTTTCATGAACAATAAAGGGCGGCTAGTTATTAATTAATAATCCAACAATCACGAGAAGATTGAGAGGGAGTAACTTTCATGATCAAATATATATTAGTCAAATCACTCTTAATTTTTGCTTGTTGGAGTGATCAATTTAGTCAAGTTTCACATTATTATTTTTTTCCAATACATGCTATGTAGATTCAACGCACACAAAGTGCATTATCCCTAACAAAACGCACCACCACCTCCACAAATGAAATTAGATGGAAAGTCACAAAACACATTCAAAACAAAAGGCCTACTCCTCAAATAATTCCAACGCTTGTATTAATATTTTCATGGTTTTTTAATCTATGTCATTAGGATATAATTCATATTAAAAAATATTTTTTAGGTATTAATTATTTTTAGCAATTTTAAATAGAACTTTTGGAATGATGTATTGAAATTTGAGAGATCTTTCTCAATTTCATCTCTTAACTTTTACCCAATGGAATAGATTAGAAATTTTGATTTTTTTAATTAGTTAAGAATTGAATTCGATATCGGATATATATACATGAATCTCGATAGTCGATAAGTTGACAAACGGAAGACCTGTAAAAAAAAAGGGTTATGTAGTGGTGACTTACAAAAATGTTTTTAAAAACTCAAATAATTCACTAGTATCATTCCACCACCCCAAAAAAATTATTAGTATCATCTTAGCCCTTGGGAATTAGGATAGTGTCATCTTAGTTTATTTTTTTAAAACGAAAGCAATGCTTTAAATTATCTAACTATTTTTACCTTTTGAAGTTGATCCCAATTTTTCCCATTCACAGTGATTTTTGTTGACCATAATATGTTTAATAAAATACTTTTTTTACTTCTTCTTTTTTCATATTTTATTTTCTAATACTCCTATAATTTTCTTAACTTTAAAATTTAATTACTCTATAACGCTATAAAGAAATCTCACTAAAAAGAAGAAGAAAAGGCCTATAAAAATTTATTTTGACCGGATTTACTTTGTAAATAAAAGAAAACCCTATGTAAAGTCATCATAAGTTTTACCACTTTCTACTTGGTAAAAGTTTTGGGGAATTGATCAAGGTTGACCGTCAATAACTATTGTTTTAAACGATTAGCATTTCAAAATTTTGTTTAAATAATTAACAAATGAAAATAATCTAAAAGCACTTTAAATGAAAATTTTGTTTAAAAGTTATAATTATCAGGTGCGTCACATAGATACGCATGGTCCACGTGATTAGCTAGTCCATTGATTTTTATAACGTTGAGCAATGAAAATCCTTTAATTACCTCTCTATTGCACTCTCTACTACACCACTAAATTATTTTAATATTTATTTAATTTAAAAAATATAAAAAAATTATATTCATATTCTACACGTCTATTTTAATATGTTTATAAGATGTTATTTTGAAAATTCATGTATTTAAAATTTTTAAAAAATTAAAAAGGCATTATTTCACAAAATATAATTATAAAAAAATTTAAACATGATTTTTTCACAATAAAAGCTTATAAACATATAAAAATAGATTTTAAAAATATGAATATAATTTTTATAATTTTTTTAAATTAAATAAATGTAAAAATAATTTAGCGGTGTAGGGAATGTTGTATGAAATGATATAGGTAATCTCCATTGGTTTGCGTTCGACGTCTTTGGCTTATCAAGCCATAAAGAGGCACAATGTGTGACAATATTATCAATAATTTTGTTTTGATATATTATACACCCTAATTTAATATATAAATACAAAAATATAAATATTTAAAACTAGACATATATTGGGTGATTGTGGGTGCAACAGTCGAACAAGAGAAAAGGAGAAAAAAACAGAAGTAAAGGCTTTTGGTGTTTTTGACAAGAATGAAGAGTCTATAAGGCGATGAACAATACTCTAGAAAGGGGGGGGGGATGAATAGAGTATGCAAGATTTTCGCAATTCAAAAATAACTTTAGAAAAAACGTAGTGCACGTTGTCAAAACCTTGATATGACAATCAACGTTTGACAAGCTAAAGACAAGTAATGAATATAACTACAAAATAAATAAATGAACACCCGAATTGTTAACGAGGTTCGGCACCAACTTAGGCGGGTTAGCAACCCATAGGATTCAACATTTCTTATTTCACTTTCCTTGAGCCTAGAACCTCTTAGAAGAACTTCCCTTCTTCTATACAAAGCCTCACCGCTTCTATTCTAGCACTCAACCTTACAAGTGAAATGGAAGCCCTCACAACACACGTAAGTGTGTCTAGCTAGAGTGTAGCAACACCTTAGTGTAAAACAAATGAATTGTACAATAATCTCTTGTATCTCTCAAACTAATGTGTTTTTAGACTTCTAGAAACTGAAAGCAAAACGTGGATGCTTATTACAAAGACTTGAGCGTAATAAAAATGTAGCTTTCTTGATTGCCCTCTCCTTCACTTCCAACCACTATAAGTAGCTAGTCTTCAAACGTTTTGGAGGGAGAGCCGTTTGAAGTTTGAAATCTACTGAATCTTTTCTTTCCAAAATCTTCAGCCCATGATTTGCCCAATAGTGATATGAAGGATTCGGCAATCTGGATTTCCATCCTTGGGCCAATTTTATGAAATCCTCTTTCCTGAAAAGGGGTTAGACAAAGAAGGCAAGAATATATGTATATATGACAAGTGTATAAAACGGACCAGGCCCAAGAAGTAAGGCCCAAAAAGCCTTTTAATTTATTTGCCTTCAACCTGCCAAGAGTCCAAAATATATAAGATATGTTTAGGCAAAAGAAGTATATAAACGGATCTTAACGGAAAAGTTTTTGGCCTTGGTTTCAAGGTCTTGAAACCAAGCATTTGTTTTGTCTTTCATCATCCTCGAAAAGACCTGCGTGTGTCCTGCATATTAGTACCTCAAGGTCTTACAATCAAGGTGGAGTCTTCAATCCTCCCCCTTGATGGAAGACAAAACATGATTCAAGCTAGCCAAACAAAATATACGACAAAATTAAATATATATATCATAAGTGCATAAGGATATAGAAATGTTTAGACCAAAAAGGATAACCATCCAGCAAAAGAAACATCTAAAACCACTAGAATCATTCTCCCCTTTTTTGTCTTCCAACAAAAGGGATAGAGAGAAATACGAGTTTCAAGCAAAAGATCCAAGAGTTTAAAGCAGAAGTCAAATTTTGAAAAAGTGGAAGAGAAGGGTGGAGTATCAAGGCTTTGAGGAAGATGCACCATCAGCAGACTGCTTCTTCTTCTTCCTGGAGAAGGTCTTCTTCAGTATCTTCTCAGTGATAGTGTCCTCATCGTGCCATTCGCCAAAGGTTGGATACTGCTGCCATTGTCCGACCTTCGCCATGTCTTGAGATTTCTGTTGAGGGTATTATGTACTAAGATAGAAAGTATGGGATACATTGCATGTGTAAATAGAGAAAATGTATGAGCTATATTAGCTTATTTCCTGTACTATGTTCAACAGATTTTTAGAATAACAGATTTCAGTTACTCCTTTCCTCTCTCTCTCTCTCTCTGAGCCATGAATTGCAAGATCATCATGGTATTAGAGCAGTGATCGCAGTTTCACTCTAGAGATCGCCGGAGAAGGAAAGCACTGCAGTCATGGCTTCGACGTCGTCTTGTTCCGCTGATAGAGATCGACGAAGAGAGTTGGTGACAACCATGGATTTGCAGAATTCATTGTTCATACATCCAGCAGATAATTCAGGTCTAATTCTGACTCCAATTCAACTTGTAGGAGAAAACTACAGAAGATGGAGGCGCGCTATGTCAAAAGCCCTCTCCGTGAAGAACAAATTAGGCATTGTTGATGGTATATTAGCAGAAACTATGAAAAATTCATCACAATGGCAGCGATGCAACGATGAAGTTGCTTCTTGGATTCTGAATACGGTTTCAAAGTAGATCTATCTCACTCTTGATGCCTTTGATTCTGCAAAGGAGATGTGGGAAGATCTTGAAGAAAACTTTGGGCAGAAAAATGGTTCTTTAATCTTTCAAGTAAAGAAAGAGATAGAAAATTGCAGTCAAGGTTTAGTAAAGGTTACTGATTACTTTACAACTCTTAAAGGGCACTGGCAACAATTAGTAGGGATTGAATTGCCTATCAGATGTACTTGTGGGAAATATGAATGCAACATTACTGCAAGATTGGAGAAATCTAAGCAAGAAAGCAAACTAATGAAGTTTTTGATGGGTTTAAATGATAACTATACTCCAGCAAGAAGGCAAATCTTATTGTCGACACCTCTGCCAACTGCTAGTCAAGCACATGCACTTATTGTGCAAGATGAGATGAGTAATGTCATGTCTTCAACACCTCAAATAGACGTCAAAACTGATAGTACAACTCTCATGGGAAAGCAACTTCAGGAGAAAGGTATAAAGGAGAAGTGCACCCATTGTCATGGAAATCATAAGTCTGACAGATGTTGGGAGGTTTATGGATACCCTAGCTGGCATAGCAAGAGCAAGGTGAAGCCTCAAGTGCCTCGAGTATCATCAAGTAATGATGATAGGAGGAGAGACAAGAAGCCTTTGTACAAGGTGAATATGGCCGGAGGAAGCAAATGAGAATCTGTTTCAAAATCTGTCATTAGACAATCAGAAGCTCATGAGTTTCTTGATGCAAGTGAAGAGTCAGATGACTCAGTCGACAGACAAAGCTCCAGAGATCAACTTTGTAGGTACATCTGTGTGTTGTAAAGATTCTAAAATTGCTAAAAATAGTTGGATTTTTTATTCAGGAGCAACAGACCATATGACTTGTGATATTAATCCTCTTGACAAACCAAAACATGTACTTCATGCCATAAAAATTTACCTACCCGATGGGAGAACAAATCTTATTAAATCTTCTGGCACCATTAACCTTCTGGAAACCTTACAACTTCATAACTGCTATTTTATACCTGATTTTCACTTCAATCTCATTTCCCTCAGCAAACTTGTTCATGATTTTAACTGTACAATTCACATCATTGGCAATAACCTGTTTGTCCAAGACCTTGTCAAGAGGAAAGTGATGGCAATTGGTAAAGAGGTTGAAGGGTTATACTACTTAGTTCCTGAATCTAAAATGGAGGACATCATATCCTAAACTCCTTTTTGTCACATGTCTGCTATCCCTCTTTCTTTTACTCCTATGTTTCTACCTAAACCTTGTAATGTAGACATGAACATTCTTTGGCATTTAAGACTTGGGCATGCCCCATTTGACAAAATAAAACATGTATCTTCTGTTTCTCACGATCTAAATAAAATTGAGAATTTCATTTGCACTATATGTCCTCTTGCCAAGCAAACCAGAAATGTCTTTCATAGCAGTACATCTCATGCTAAAAATGTGTTTGAGTTGATGTATTGTGATCTTTGGGGACCTTATGACACGCCAACATCCAATGGCCAAAAATATTTCCTAACCATAATTGATGATCATAGTAGGGGTGTGTGGGCTTATCTTTAAAGTCCAAAACAGATACGTTTTTAGCTTTGAAGTCTTTCATTTCTATGGTTCAAACTCAACTCAATACCAAAGTCAAGATCATCAGAAGTGATCAAGGCACTGAATTTGTTAATTCAGATGTCAAGAAACTAATGAGTAATGTTGGCATTATTCATGAGAGCTTTTGTACTGCAACCCCACAATAAAATGGTCGGGTGGAAAGAAAACACAGGTATATCTTTGAGATTGCTCGTGCATTCAGATTTTAAGCTTCTCTACCAATTTCTTTTGGGGGAGATTGCATTTTGACAGCAACCTATCTTATAAACAAGCTTCATAATCCTATCCAACACCAAAAATATCCATATAAAATTCTTTTTCATAAACCTCCAATCTATACAAATCTGAGAGTTTTTTTTGGTGTTTGGGGTTTGTTTCTACTACATCATCATCCAGAAAAGAGTTTGACCCATGATCTAACCCTTGTGTTTTCTTTGGGTATCCTTGTTGATGCAAAGGTTACAAAATGTATAATCTCAAAACTTATAAAACATTTATCAGTAGAGATGTACTGTTCTATGAGCATATTTTTCCTTATAAATGGCCTTCAGATTCACAAAATCGTCAAGCTTCTCATCCAGCTTCTCAAACTTGGATAAATGATGATGTTCCCTTATCTCATCTACCTACATTTCAACCTATGCCTATCTCAAATAACTCTCCATACCCTTCTTTAAATCCTTCTGTCCCTTATGACAATGTGTCAGACTACTCTCCTTCACTTGTTCCACCTACATTTGATGATATTCCTAACACCTCTCATTTTGAAGCCCAACCACAAGTTTCTAGACATTCAACTAGAACCCATAAATCTCCTGCTTGGATGAATGACTATGTTTATAATGCTTTTACTGATTTTAAGATTGCCACAGTTACCTCTTGTAGAACTACACCTTATCCCATTTCCTCTTGTCTTTCCTATACCTCTTGTTCTTCTGAATATCACAAGTTCATATGTAATGCTGCTACTATATTTGAACCTTCAACTATAGCAGAGGCACTCAAGCAAAGAGTGTGATGTGAAGCTATGTTGACTGATTTTAAGTGTGCTGTGAAGCTATGTTGACCGAGTTAGCTAGGTTGACTGAGCAAGATCATCAATTTCTATCCCTAATTTGACGATAGTTATAAGATTTCTATCCCTCTTGTTCTCTCCCTTTGTATGACTTCCGCCTTCATTCATCCTTATTCATTGGGAGAAGATGTTCCCAAATTCCACATTCAAGTCAACATCAATTGTCATTAGATTTGGTGATTTGGTCGAGGAGACTTTGATTTTTTGCCATTAGACGATTGATTGAAACATATGGTGGTTATAGATGGGAGCCAAAAAGGTTGAAGTTCATGGCAATTTGGAGTGCGCGAGATCTACGAAGCTTCGATTGCCATCAGATATCCAATTCCTCATTAAAATCTAGTTTTTACGATTGAACTGAGCAATAGCGAGATTAGGAGGTGCTTTTCCTCTCCAGTCGTTGTCATTCATCATCGTGCACAGTTGTTCTCCTTTGCACTGGTAATCTCCGTCCCTTCCTCTCCCAGTCGGATATTGTTAGTCAGATTTCATTTTTGTTTGGTTCTGCTTTCATCCTTTTCGTCCTCTAACTTACTTCTGTTTTTGTGTTCGATGAGATTATTTTTATTGTCTTAGATATGATTACAAGAATCGATTAATTGATAATCTTCTCAATTCTTTGTTCTAGTATTGTTCTTGTTCTTGTATCTAAGTTGTATTTGTTCTGGTTTTCGATCATATTCTCGTAAGTGGCAAGCATTTTATTTTATTTTTTCCTATTTTTTTTTACTATGCACTTAATTTACAAGGTGTGCACTTTATCTACCTTTGTCGGTGTCTTCCCCATCATCAAATTTGAGTTAATCATCAGTGTTCTCCTCTCCACCTCAATCGTTGTTCGCCTGTACCTTTCCATCAAATTCAGATAGCAAGTAGTAGATCGGTGGTAGGCGGAGGTTGATCTCTGTAGAGATTGATTTGAAGGCGAAGAAGCATACATAGAGCTGTTTTTACTTATCTCACATAGGCGTATATTAATTTGCTATGTTTTGGTGTGATTTCAAGGCAAATTTGAAGCTATGTTTTGGTGTGGCTGATATGTTGCTGAGTGATATGCCTGTTAATAGGAGGAGGTCTAGTTCTTATGTTACAAATAATAAAGATGTATAAATGTAAACCGACTCCCAGCCTATGCAAATAATTACAAGACTTCCTCCCGTTGTAGTGGAAGGGTAGTCAGGATCGATCCACGAGGAGGCGTGTCAGCGGGATCCTAGTAGCGTTGGAAATCTCACGTCTTGCGTCGACCAGAAGCCTCGATTTCGACCTTGGTGCTTGATATCGACCTCGGCTGTCGATCCTCTCTGCAACAGAAGACCTGCAGAGATAAAAACAAGAAGTCGATATCGACTGGAAAGGGTCGATATCGATGTCAGTCCACAAAATCGACTGGCTCAGAAGTTTGCCAGTCGATACAGAAGGGTCGATTTCGACGTCTAGGGTCGATATCGATGTTCAGTAAACTCCGCAGCGATGATCATCGTCGACTCAGAAAACTGTCGACGAACTCATTGGTCGATATCGACGTTCAGGGTCGATATCGATGTCTTCTCTTGCAAAGTTGTTAGCTTTTTGTCGACAAAGAAAGTCCGAAGATTTAAGAATGGATGAGGATGTGATGATCAGAAATAAGACAGTGGTTATGATGAATATAAACTATGTAAAAGGCAACTCCTAGGATTAGGGTTTACCACAACGTTAACCAATGCATGCGACGAGATAAATAAGACGGACAATTATTCTATTTCACCCGAGGGACGAGCTTTCGCCGTACACCAACTCTTAGGTTTACTCTTGTAAATAAACCTAATTGTCTCTACCAATTTTATGTTTATAACTCAAGTTGTTAGCATGAATCCCTTTTCTTTCGATTAGGACTAAACATAGAATCGTAGGAGATGATATAGACACAACGATATCAACATCTAACACTTACCTCGAACACGCATGGCTAACGTCGGGCTCACCCCGACCCTAAGAGCTTTGGGGGACTACTCGCTCTTCATCATGGAACTCATCATTGATTGAAAGAGATAAACTTGCATTAAAATATAAACTCCGAAGCTTTACAAATCAACATCGGCTTTCGCAAACGTCAAACCCTAAAACATCTCTCTAACTCTATTGCTATTGATTGTATTGATTGATGATTAAAAGATGATTGAATGCCAGCCCCCTAGGGCTTTATTTATAGGCTACTAATCCTCGCTATCCAAGGATTGTAACTTCTATCTAAACTATGAACTCTATCCAAACAATTAGGATAGGTCTTTTATTTTGATAAAACTTAAACTAACTTGATAAAACTTTAAAGGTAAAAAGATAAATAAGTCTTCAGTTGTCATCTATCTTAAAAGTATGAGATAAATCCGTGCCTCCTTGAAGATAAAGTTTCCAATCCGCATCTCGAAATCGAGTCTATCTTCTGTCGAGATAAGGGGTCGATATCGACCACAGAGGTCGATATCGAGGTCTCTGTTCCTGCTCGACTTGTCCAGCTCCAGTCGATGTCTATGTTGAGGTCGATTTGAGGGTCGATATCGACGTCGAAGGTCGATATCTATGTTGAAGGTCGATATCTACCTCTGCTCAGCTTCACTTGGCTTCTCCGTTTTGACTCCGATTTCATCGAATTCCTGAATAGTTAGCTCAAAACTCGTGCAGACTCTATTTCTTGTACTTTAGCCCATTCTTACACAAGTTTATATTCTTTTGAACCTTTTCTTTGGAAATCGAATGAAATAAGAAGTCAAAAGATGCAATAAAAAGATATACAACTATGTACATCAAAACACCCCATACTTAGACTTGTTTGTCCTCAAGCAATAACCAAGCAATAACCAATACCTACAACACACCCTTCAAGTCTTCTCCCTTGTCAAAAGCAACATCATAAGCGGTAGCAAAGCAAAGCAAGTGAATTTAACGTCATAGCACATATTTAGGCGATCCATAGGCATATGCAATTTTGATCCAATCTCACAGGGATAATGTGTTTGCACTCAACTCTCATGTGTGTAGGCTATGAAGATCAACTCTCAACTCAAATCCATATACAATCTCATAAACATTGCAATTTCTAACAATCCACTTCGCAACCAATTATGAAAATGCAATAAGAACTATCAGGAGGACTTTCGCTCAATGGAAGACTTCAAAGAAGACTCAATTCGGCGAGGTTGTAATGGGGCTTGGTAAGGAATTAAGGGTATGGAATTATTTGGCTATGTGGTGCTTTTATAATTCGGGAATGAAGACTCCTAAATCTCAACACTTGCAATTTCCAAACCATAACTCTTCAATGTTGCACTTTCCAAGCTCAATCTCCTATAATGCTCTTTCTCAACTCATCTTTATATAATATGCTCTAAAGATGCACTAAAAGATGTAAACCATACTATCAACCCTTCTTTCAAACTCTAATATACCTCCAAAAAATATAACACTTGTATGAAATAAATAAAAGATTTAAGGATTTTGGCTCATGCACTATATATATACATCTTTTTTTTTGACGCAAATAATAAATAATATGTGCATTTATATGGTGAGCGAAAAATCCTTTTACAAAATATGACAAAATGTAAATATGCACCGACCCATAATTTCCTTGCTCAAAACTGGACATTATGCTCCTTTCTTTCCATAAGGCATTAGTCCAGCCAATCTAAGTCTCAATTCCCAAATGGGGGTCAGGCTCAATTCGGCTAGGGATAATTTTGTGGAGTTTGCAATATCAGGCTCTGGCTAATGTTCCGGCTTCAAGCAGGGATAATGTAGGGTAGGTAAAGAGAGGATAAAAATGGCTTAAAAGATGCCTCCATCATTTAATTCTCGTAAACATAGACATATTTATGCATTGGCTTTGAATAACTATCACAACATTTAGAGATGCATATGAAAAGTAAATTCACTCAAGAAAGCGGAGGGATTTTTTATGTTCTCCCTATAGACCAAAATTCTCACTAGGACAATTTTTGTTGGATTTGCTTTTTTATCCTAGGATCATATGTGCTCAATTTCATCACAAGTTCACAATCTACATAAAATTTTTTAAGGACTTAGGCTAAACCATCCAAATATGCCATAGGGTTTACATGATCAAGTCAGCTATTGAGTTTTCATCATAGGACGTCTAAGTAGGGTTTAAAAACAAACTTAAAAATAAACATGCATTTTTTTTGTATTTTTGACATTTTTCTATTTTTTTGGATTTTTTGACATTTTATAAAAGTAAAACTAAGAACAAAAAATTTAAACATGAATGCAATGTGAAGAAGAAAACCAAGTTATGACCATAAGACATGTTTTCCCCCCACCCCATACTTAAAATATACAGTGTCCTCACTGTATTAAAAAGAAGAACAAGGGTAGAGAGAAACTCACAGTGCAACTTACGGATTCAGGTCGATTTCAGGTTTGGTCGACGCCAGAGGTCGATATCTATGTCAGAGGTCGATGTCGACTGCATCTGTCGAAGTCGAGGAAGAAAATGAAGACAAGGGTTGCCTGATTGGGGTCGATATCGATGATTATGGTCGATATCGACCTTCTCTTTTCGCTCCTGAGTCCTCGATGTCGACTCCAGGAGATGGCTTGACCTTGGGGGGGTCGATTTCGACTGGCCTGGTCGATTTCGACTGCCTCTGCAGAAGCTTCTTTTCTTCTTCGTCGTTCCTTTTTTGCTTAGAAACCTGAAATTTTTGTTAGAGGTATAGATAAAGCCACGAATTATCTCAGTTTTAAAAGTTTAATAAAACAAAAGTTAAATCCTAAAAACCCATCTATGAAAAAAAAAAATCAAGTTTTATGTACAAGCTTTAGAGTTTTGAGTCGCTAGGCCGACTTCTCCGTCAATTCTTCACGAGCCTTTTATGTAGGGACCCTTCGAGCTTGAACCTTCTCCTGGATCATCTAGGTCCCTTTGGTAGTAGCGAAGTTCGGCGACCAAGGCTTCTTTGATGTTAGGTTCTTCTTTGGGTGCTTTCCTTCTCTTTCTTGACCTAACTTTAGCAATATAGGCAAACCATGGAGCTTTGACCCTCTCTTTAGTAGAATTATCAATAAGTGGCTTAATTGATTTATCAATAATGGATAGAGGAGGGTTGGAAGTCATACCTGGGTTTACCTGTTTGGGCCCGAAACAGAAATCTTCGGGCTGAGGGGTAGTCGATTTCGACAAAGGAGGGTCGATTTCGAGTGAGTTGGTCGATACCGACATGTGGGGGTCGATATCGACCTCTGTGACCCCATACTTAAGCTCCTGGCAGCGATTTGGCCTACTTGATTTCGACCAAGGGGGGTCGATTTCGATGTTTTTAGTCGATATCGACTGGTTCCAGTCGATGTCGACCCTGCTCGCTGTTTCTGTCCTCGCCAACAAAAATTTTCTAAGCTTCTCCTTAGCCGGCGAGAGGACTACTTGTTCCAGGTGCTTTGTTTCGCTCATGGTTGGGTTGAAAGAGAATTCTATCACTTCGTTCCCTATAGTAAAGGTTAGTAATCCTCGACGTACATTTATATTGGCATCAGCAGTAGCTAAGAAAGGCCTACCAAGGATAATTGGCACTACAGGATCTTCAGGCATCTCCAATACAATGAAATCATTAGGCACAAAGAACTTACCTACCTTTACTGGAACGTCATCAACTATATCTGTGGGCTTGACGAATGAGTTGTCAGCCATATAAAGTTTCATATCCACAGGTTCAAGTGCGCCAATGTTCACCTTTTGCCAAATAGAGAGAGGCATGAGACTCACGCTTGCCCCTAGGTCACATAGGGCTTTATAACGATGTTGGCCAAGTCCCACGGTGATTGCAAACTTCCCTGGATCACTCTTCTTTTCAGGGAAGTCCATCTTTGAGCATTCCTCTGCGATCTCTGCCATGGATCTCTTCTTGCTCAGGATGTCTTTCAGGAATCGTACATAAGCGGGCATCTCGCTTAGGGCTTCTGTAAGAGGAATGGTAACGTTAAGACGTTGAAGAATTTTTACAAAACGCCAAAACTTACCTTTGGTGGGATCGTCCAATGCTTTGGAAGGGAATGGCAATGTCTTCTTGGGTGGAGGGGCCAAAACGGTGGTCGAAGGGGCCTGCTGGACATCGATGTCGACTGGGCTCTGGTCGATATCGATTGGAATGGTCGATTTCGACCTCTGTTGTGACTTCTCAGGCTCTGCAGTGGCCTCCACATCGACCTGGGTGTCGACCTGGGGGTCAATATCGACCTCGTCCTCGACATCGACTGGTCTGTCGATGTCGACTGGATCTGCTGCTTTCTCCGATTCCGTTCGTGGCTTTTGTACTTTGTTGCCACTCCTTAATTGTATGGCTGCGACATGGCCCGTCCTGGATTGGCCCTTAGGATTGGTGGTTGGTTGCCCAGGGAACGTTCCAAACGGTCTAGGGATTTGTGCTGCCAATTGACCCAGTTGAGTCTCTACGTTCTTTTTCCAAATATCCATCTCCCAAATCCTTTTGGTAAGGTTATTGAGTTGAGAATGGATGACATTGTTGGATTGATCATTTTTAGCCTGATTCCGCCTGATTTCATCCAGCACAAGTTGAAGATCATCCTTACGTTGGTCCCTCTCCGGGTGCCCAGGAGCTCTATAAGTAGACCTGGGCAAATGCGGGCCGGCCCGCCCGGCCCGTCCCGCCCGCCCGCGGAGTTGGACAGGCTTGGGTAGATGGAAAAGCCCATGCGGGCCGCTAAGCCCGGTCCGCGCCCGTAGCGGGTACGGGATTGGGTAGACCAATCTACCCGTTACGAGCCGCTAGGCCCGTAATGGGTACCCGCAATTTTATATATATATTAAAATATATAAATAATATAAATAATATAAATTATTAATTATATATTAATTACCCTAAATACCTAAATCCCTAATTCTCTGTTGGACAAGTGTGTATATATATATATATAGGGATGCGCTCCGGTGAAAACCAAAATTGCGGTAGAAACCCGTGAGGACCGGCTTTTTAGCCCGGTTCACTTGCTTTATAGCCCGGTTATGAATAGAACCGATCTATAAAGTCATAAATTTTAGCCCGGTTTTGAATAAAACCGAGCTATAAAGTCACTATGTAATTTTAAAACATTAGTTTTTTAGCATGATTTTTCGGTTTGACCGAACTATAAAGTCATGTGTTATTTTAAAACTGGAGTTTTTAGCACGGTTTTTAGGTTGAACCGAGTTGTAAAGTCACCGTGTGATTGAGGTTTTTAGCACGGGTTTCAAAAAAACCAAGATATAAAGTAGTCCTCACGGGTTTTTACCACAATTTGAGGTTTTCACCGGAGTCAATCCCTATATATATATATATATATATATATATATATATATATATATATATATATATATATATATATTAACATATTGTCGGACTTTATTATTCTCTGTTGGACTTATTTTTCCATGATTAACGATTAAACAACAACTACTAACAACAACTCACCAAGTATTGCAATTTTTTTTACATGTTTAATGAGTACAGTAGTATAAGGCTAAAATTTAGCGGGTACCCGCGGGCCGCCCGTTCCCGCAATAGCGGATGGGCTCGGACAATGTTTTTAACCCGTTAAGCGGGCTTAGCCCGGCCCGTACCCGCAACACCGGGATAAATATTGGGCTAAAGCCCGTCCCAAGCCCGGCCCGCGCCCGCGTTTGCCCAGGTCTATCTATAAGGCGGGGGGTCCCTAGGGTTAACCGGGTTCCTTTATGGTTGATGGAACCTTTGGTCTTCCCAATATTGGTGATTGGGACCCCTCATGTAGCGCGCCTCCTGGTGAGTCTCCGCTAGATGCACTTGCTCAGCATGGGGGCACTCGATGGTGGTGTGCCGCTGTGATCTGCATTCAATGCAATCTTGGTTCGCTGAAAGGAACCTCACTTGCTTTTGGAGCTTTCGAAGTTGATCTCTATGAAACTGCTCCTTTACGTTCGAATCGATTACATTGAAGGGTTCATATAAGGGCATAGATAGGGCAGACCTCGACGATGATGATGTGTCGGAAGCCTCAGGAGTCTCATATGTGTTGTCGAACTCCACCAACCTCTCTATGGTTTCCCAAGCCTCTTGTGGAGCGAGTTCAAGGTAGCCATAGGCGGTGTAGGTGTTGATCCTCTCCTTGGTTGCAGCGTCAAGAGCATTGTAAATGATTTCCTGAATCATGTACGGTGGTTGGCCATGCGTCGGGCATGATCGTTGTAGGTCCTTAAACCTTTCCCAAACAGTCGTCAGAGCCTCACCAGGCTTTTGTTTGAAAGCCGTGATTTTCTGTCGGATCAACGCCATCTTAGAAGGAGGGAAGAACTTGTTGAGGAACGCATCCTTGACTTCATTCCAGATGCGGAGAGATCTTGGGGCTAAGCTTTCCAACCACTGCAATGCTTTACCTGTAAGGGACCATCGTAAAGCTTTTAGTTGGACATATTCCAGGCTCTGTCCATCAGCAATAGTATCACAAAGGTCTAAGAAGGTTGATATATGTGCCATAGGACATTCATTAGATTTTCCTTCATATTGATGCCTTCTTATTTCAGTTAGGAAGTTAGGTTTAATTTCAAAATTAGAGGCAGGGATAAGAATCGCCGATTCAGGCACTGTGAGCGCAGGGTGCATATATTGCTTGGCATTCCAAGGGAGGGCATTGATTTGGGCTTCTATTTGCCTCCGGCCTTCCTCCTCCCTATCCGCACGCTCCTTAAGCGCCGCCTCTCTAGTCGTCAAGTCCTCGACCTGCTTCCTTAGTTGCTCAATAAGTTCAGCCTGGTTCGCGTTGTCGGCCATGATTCTTTGAACTTAAGCTCTTAGATGGAAATAGCGCTCAGGGTCATCTACTCCTTCAAATTCAGGTGGGCGATCAGCGCGTCGCATACACCTGCAAAGCCAAACTAGATAGAAACGTGAGATAGACTACTAGGGCGCGATTGATTGCCTCCCCGGCAACGACGCCAATTTGTTAATAGGAGGAGGTCTAGTTCTTATGTTACAAATAATAAAGATGTATAAATGTAAATCGACTCTCAGCCTATGCAAATAATTACAAGACTTCCTCCCGTTGTAGTGGAAGGGTAGTCAGGATCGATCCACGAGGAGGCGTGTCAGCGGGATCCTAGTAGCGTTGGAAATCTCACGTCTTGCGTCGACCAGAAGCCTCGATTTCGACATTGGTGCTCGATGTTGACCTCGTCTGGCGATTCTCTTTGCAACAGAAGACCTGCAGAGACAAAAACAAGCAGTCGATATCGACTGGAAAGGGTCGATATCGATGTCAGTCCACGAAATCGACTGGCTCAGAAGTCTGCCAGTCGATACAGAAGGGTCGATTTCGACGTCTGGGGTCGATATCAATGTTCAGTAAACTCCGCAGCGATGATCGTCGTCGACTCAGAAAACTGTCGACGAACTCAGTGGTCGATATCGACGTTCAGGGTCGATATCGATGTCTTCTCTTGCAAAGTTGTTAGCTTTTTGTCGGCAAAAAAAGGCCGAAGATTTAAGAATGGATGAGGATGTGATGATCAGAAATAAGACAGTGGTTATGATGAATATAAACTATGTAAAAGGCAACTCCTAGGATTAGGGTTTACCACAACGTTAACCAATGCATGCAACGAGATAAATAAGACGGACAATTATGCTATTTCACCCAAGGGACGAGCTTTCGCCGTACACCAACTCTTAGGTTTACTCTTGTAAATAAACCTAATTGTCTCTACCAATTTTATGTTTATAACTCAAGTTGTTAGCATGAATCCCTTTTCTTTCGATTAGGACTAAACATAGAATCGTAGGAGATGATATAGACACAACGATATCAACATCTAACACTTACCTCGAACATGCATGGCTAACGTCGGGCTCACCCCGACCCTAAGAGCTTTGGGGGACTACTCGCTTCTCATCATGGAACTCATCATTGATTGAAAGAGAAACTTGCATTAAAATATAAACTCCGAAGCTTTACAAATCAACGTCGGCTTTCGCAAATGTCAAACCCTAAAACTTCTCTCTAACTCTATTGCTATTGATTGTATTGATTGATGATTAAAAGATGATTGAATGCCAGACCCCTAGGGCTTTATTTATAGGCTACTAATCCTCGCTATCCAAGGATTGTAACTTCTATCTAAACTATGAACTCTATCCAAACAATTAGGATAGGTCTTTTATTTTGATAAAACTTAAACTAACTTGATAAAACTTTAAAGGTAAAAAGATAAATAAGTCTTCAGCTGTCATCTATCTTAAAAGTATGAGATAAATCCGTGCCTCCTTGAAGATAAAGTTTCCAATCCGCATCTCGAAATCGAGTCTATCTTCTGTCGAGATAAGGGGTCGATATCGACCACAGAGGTCAATATCGAGGTCTCTGTTCCTGCTCGACTTGTCCAGCTCCAGTCGATATCTATGTTGAGGTCGATTTGAGGGTCGATATCGACGTCGAAGGTCGATATCTATGTTGAAGGTCGATATCTACCTCTGCTCAGCTTCACTTGGCTTCTCCGTTTTGACTCCGATTTCATCGAATTCCTGAATAGTTAGCTCAAAACTCGTGCAGACTCTATTTCTTGTACTTTATCCCATTCTTACACAAGTTTATATTCTTTTGAACCTTTTCTTTGGAAATCGAATGAAATAAGAAGTCAAAAGATGCAATAAAAAGATATACAACTATGTACATCAAAACACCCCATACTTAGACTTGTTTGTCCTCAAGCAATAACCAAGCAATAACCAATACCTACAACACACCCTTCAAGTCTTCGCCCTTGTCAAAAGCAACATCATAAGCGGTAGCAAAGCAAAGCAAGTGAATTTAACGTCATAGCACATATTTAGGCGATCCATAGGCATATGCAATTTTGATCCAATCTCACAGGGATAATGTGTTTGCACTCAACTCTCATGTGTGTAGGCTATGAAGATCAACTCTCAACTCAATTCCATATACAATCTCATAAACATTGCAATTTCTAACAATCCACTTCGCAACCAATTATGAAAATGCAATAAGAACTATCAGGAGGACTTTCGCTCAATGGAAGACTTCAAAGAAGACTCCATTCGGCGAGGTTGTAATGGGGCTTGGTAAGGAATTAAGGGTATGGAATTATTTGGCTATGTGGTGCTTTTATAATTCGGGAATGAAGACTCCTAAATCTCAACACTTGCAATTTCCAAACCATAACTCTTCAATGTTGCACTTTTCAAGCTCAATCTCCTATAATGCTCTTTCCCAACTCATCTTTATATAATATGCTCTAAAGATGCACTAAAAGATGTAAACTATACTATCAACCCTTCTTTCAAACTCTAATATACCTCCAAAAAATATAACACTTGTATGAAATAAATAAAAGATTTAAGGATTTTGGCTCATGCACTATATATATACATCTTTTTTTTACGCAAATAATAAATAATATGTGCATTTATATGGTGAGCCAAAAATCCTTTTACAAAATATGAAAAAATGTAAATATGCACCGACCCATAATTTCCTTGCTCAAAACTGGACATTATGCTCATTTCTATCCAAGGATTGTAACTTCTATCTAAACTATGAACTCTATCCAAACAATTAGGATAGGTCTTTTATTTTGATAAAACTTAAACTAACTTGATAAAACTTTAAAGGTAAAAAGATAAATAAGTCTTCAGCTGTCATCTATCTTAAAAGTATGAGATAAATCCGTGCCTCCTTGAAGATAAAGTTTCCAATCCGCATCTCGAAATCGAGTCTATCTTCTGTCGAGATAAGGGGTCGATATTGACCACAGAGGTCGATATCGAGGTCTCTGTTCCTGCTCGACTTGTCCGGCTCCAGTCGATGTCTATGTTGAGGTCGATTTGAGGGTCGATATCGACGTCGAAGGTCGATATCTATGTTGAAGGTCGATATCTACCTCTGCTCAGCTTCACTTGGCTTCTCCGTTTTGACTCCGATTTCATCGAATTCCTGAATAGTTAGCTCAAAACTCGTGCAGACTCTATTTCTTGTACTTTAGCCCATTCTTACACAAGTTTATATTCTTTTGAACCTTTTCTTTGGAAATCGAATGAAATAAGAAGTCAAAAGATGCAATAAAAAGATATACAACTATGTACATCAATGCCTTTATGCGCAATTCATCTCGGGTTTATAGTACTTGAAAATTTGACTAGCTGAACTAGGCCTTCATGTTCTCACTTTCAAATATAATGTTTTATTTTGAGTTCATTCATTGACATCAGTTTTAATTAATTTGTTAACTTAATAGATGGTGTTGTTGGCATTTATGGTACTTTAAACCTGAATGCAAATATCTCGTCAGTAATTTTTTTTATGTTCGTAAATTATTTGATAATATTAATTAAAAACCAATTTGATGTCAACAAATTCATTTTATTAAAACATGGTAAGCCATTACCAAAAAAATTAATCTCCTGTCAACAAATTTCCACCAATGAATGAATTTCCTGTAACCAAAATTTTTTTTATGTCAGCAATTGAATGAATTTCTTATCAGCAAGTTTTCTGTCGGCGTCAGCAACGTCGACGTTAGTGGCATCAGCGTTAACAACATCGACGTCAGCAATGTCAGCATTAGTGACTTCAGCGTTAGCAACGTCGACCTTAGTAATGTTGGTGTCAACAACGTCAACGTTAACAATGTTAGGGTGGGGGAAAGGTGTGAAGTTTTAGCTAATATGAATAGATTGGTGGACACTTTGGGAAATAAGACCACAAGTATAGACATATGGGTAATGCCCGTTATTATTAAATTGTTGGGGTGAAATTTTGTGTCCAAATATCCAATGCTATATAAAACATTAATTTTAGAGTGGAGAAATAAAAGATTGGTTTTTCTATTCTATTCTCCAAGGGCATAGGATAAGAATACTAATTGAAAATATTTTTTAAATTTTAATTAGTTTAATTTTTCTTTTAATTAGATTACTATGGTTGATTATTTTTTTGGTAAGAAATCATTTCTAATTTAGGATCTTATCTTATGCTCTTAGAGTATAAAATAGAATGACCAATAAAAGATTAGCAGTGGAGATAGATTTCTCGATTTATAACAAAACAATCCTCATATGGGTAAATCCATGGGAATTGGTGATACCTCAAGTTATAATTTTTAAATAAAAATAATAATACTAAAAATACTAAACTTTTTTACGGTGCAAGAAAATTTTATTAATCCATATCAAAATGGATACACCTAGTGAGGGTAAATGCATAAATAGAAAGTGTTAAACTAACTAAATTATATTTTTTTTGTTCAAACTGGTTCACCTCTAATAACCTATGCCTTTTGAAGACGTGAAGAACCATTTATAATAAATCTCTCTAAAAAATTTTTTAGAGAATATTACAGACTTTGAAAAATCTCCCTATTCTTTTTTTACTGTTTTTGTATTTCATTTAGATAATGAAATGAAATATCTATTGGGTAAAAAAAATCGTCTCTTGTGAACCAAAAAAAATATTTTATTCGTGGTTTCTTTGTCTCTTTAAAATCATTTACACTTGTATTACTATTATTTTTTTTTGAACCAGAAAAATTTGGCAATAAGGCAGGTCCTATATGCCAAGATCATCCAAACGGATGAGATTGCAAAGCATATAATCGTCAGGAGTCCCCGGACCAGAGAAAGCAAGATCCAGATGCGATAAACGGTTTGCAGCTCGATTTGCTTCCCTATAGACATGACGAATCTCAAAAGATCGAAAGAATCCTAGGGAGGCTAGACTGTCAGAGACAATCATCTCAGAGTCTCCCGTAGGCAGGCCTTTAAGGCTGTTGATGATGGTTAGGTTATCCCCCTCAATTATTAGGTCAGTTATGTGTAGTTCTTGTGCCGCCGAGATTCCTTTCCAAAGTGCAAAACCTTATGAGCCAACAATAGATCGAGGAGATAGGAGAAGGCCCAGCAACAGAGAAATCGGAGCACCTGTGTGATTTCTGATAATGAATCCATATGATCCTTTAGAGGACGAGGAAAGGGCTCCATCGAAATTGAGTTTATAAGTTTATGTTCTTGGGGTTTGCCATTTTGCTTTCTTCCTCTTTCCTTTTGTAATAGGTCGATTCCTTCCATCCTTCTGAGGTTGTTCCAAATTGTCATCATTTTGCTTGGCATATTTCCATAATAAGAGTTGATCCTTTATGAAGGCTACTATACTTGCTATGTTCGGTTTGATTTTGTCAAACAAAGTTTTGTTGCGAAAATACCAAATACTCCACCAAGAGAAGGCGAGTTTAGTGAAGCGAAGAGTTCTCACTGCTTCATTAATGTCTTCCAAGATAATGTTTAAACTAGTTTGTTGGACGAAACAATTATTTAGTGTCGATGTTAGTGTGGGGTCCATTACTTTTATTGTGTTTTGCAATATCGGGCAATTCCACAGAAGATGGACAAGGTCCTCATAATTAGAGTCACAATGAGGGCAGGTAGTTGGTATTCCCAGACCACGTGAAGCAAGTCTAGTTGAGGTGGGTATTCCATTCTTTGTAATCTTCCATAGAAATGTTTTGATCTTTGGTGGTATATCAAGGTTCCAAATCCATTTTAAGTTAGACCTTTGATGGTTTTTCTTGTCATTGATCATCGCGATTGCAGAGCTTGTGGAAAACTAGTCATTCTTGCTCCATTTCCAATATAGTCTATCAATATGTATATTCTTGGGTATTGGGGTCATTGTTATGAATTCTATCATGTCATTTGGTAGAGCTTGTTGAATGGAATTATTTAGTTTTGTGATATCCCACAATTTGTCTTCCAGTAAAAATTGTGAGATTGTTACTTGAGGATCAATTTGCTGATCGTTTATAATCTTTGTAATGAGAGGAGAGTCACCGAACCAGTGGTCCATCCAGAAGTTAATGCTTTCACCATTACCAATATACCACCTGATTCCCTCTTTGAAAAGAGGTAGTAATTTCGTGAGTTGTGTCCATTGCCAGGAGGAGTTACCCTTTCGATGATATTGCAATATATGTTGGTTTTTTAGGTATTTTTCTGTAATTAGAGAAACCCAAGGACTACAAGGTTCAACCAATATTTTCCATAATAATTTTAGTTGGAGTGCTTTGTTCATATCATCAGAGCTACGGAGACCAAGACCTCCATGAGATTTGGATTTGTAAACTTCAAACCAACTGATTAGGGGTTTATGTCGCGAGTCTTTATTCCATAAGAAATTCCGATTAACTCTATCTAATTCCAAATGTACAGTTTTAGGTAATAGGAAGCATTGCATTAGGTGAAGGGGTTTTGCTGATAGTGTTGTTTTTATCAGTATGCATCGTCCTGCTTGGGACAGACAATTGGTTTTCCATCTGTGTAGTTGTGTCTTTGTGGTGGTAAGAAGATCATTAAATGTGTCCTTTGTTGTGCGCCCACAAATGATAGGGCAGCCCAAATAGTTACCCAAATCATTTGTGAAAGGAATTTCTAATTCGTTATGGATTACATTTTTTTGGCCCGCTTTTAGGTTAGGGGTTGTTTGAAAATGTGATTTGTGTCTATTTACTTTTTGTCCTGATATAGAGGAGAATTCTCTAAGAACCTTATTTATTTGGTCACAGGCCGTTCTTGTGGCTGATGCAAAGATGATGATATCGTCTGCAAAAGCCAGAAAGGGGATTCTAGCTAGTTCCGTTTCTTGTAATTGTGATGCCCAGGTGGCTGCAGGGTTTTGCAGATTCTTTGCAGAGTCCTCGAGTAAGGACTTCAGATAGTATTAGAAAAAGATATGGAGATAGAGGATCTCCTTGCCTAAGGCCTCGTTCTGGTGTAAATAGATCAATAGGCTCATTGTTTACTAGAATCGAGTAGGTAACTGTTGTTATGCATTCTTTTATCCATCCACAAAAACGGTTGGAGAATCCAAAACTATCCATAACAGATGGTAGAAAGTCCCAGTCAACTAGGTCAAATGCTTTCTCCATGTCAAGTTTAACTGACATCCAGCCAGTTTGCCCCCTTTTTTTTTGGAGAAGGAATGAAATATTTCATTAGCAATTATGATATTATCTTGTATGGATCTTCTGCACTATATAATGGGTTAATGATTTTAGACACTTGTATTATTCGTTATTTCGAATTCTTATATTTTTTTTTTTAAAAAAAAGACATGAGGAGGAGGAGGTCAACCGTGGCGGCTGAATGGGCCGACCGTTCACAATACCGACTACAGCTGGTGGTGAAGCTGTGTGCTGTGCTGTATCAACACTAGAAGAACACAAAATCTCTATTTTATTATTTATTATTCCTTTAAATTAGTAGTGGCCAATCATTTATTTTTCTTTTTTGTTTCAGCCCATCTGTTAGATAAAATTCCGATCATGTTAAATGGAATTTTGGTTGGGATTAATTTTCTAATACAAAAATTATACTGTAATTATTAAATGCTCTGGAGCTAGGTAGTAGGTTACTAATGCACACATATACATTTGATAATCATTTATGTTTTGGCATTTATTTATTTTTCCCAAACAAATATAAAAGCTTCTAAGCTTAATTTCGATCGGGCAACCATTTATATTTTGGCATTTATTTTTCCCAAACAAATATAAAATCCCAACAAATCCATCCATTAACAAATAAACTAGCCCCGTAGGGGTTCTGGATGTTTTATTAATACACATGTGTTTTTTTATATATAAAGTTTAGATCTATCATTCTAATATATAAAATCATAAATATATCCGTAAGAGCACACATAGGTTTGACTGATATATCTTACTATCTACGTTCGGCAAAACTTGTCGTTTATTATTCATGCACGCTTTTTTAAATGATAAAAACTATATAAAATATTTATTTTTTTTTAAAAAAAAACTTAACAAGTTTGTACTTATTAATAATAACTACGAAATTATTAAAAAAAAATTATTTAAAAAACTAGATATTTTATATAGTTTTTATCTCCTAAAAAGCGTGCGTGAATAGTAAAACGTCAAGTTTTGCCGAACGGATGAAGTATGTTACTAAAACAAGAAAAGATAGAGAATAGTTATGGAACATCTTTGTTCATTTGAAGCTAGTTCATTTTTTTTTTCTATGACGAGGAAACTCCGAACCCGTAATCTAGCCAACCAAAGTCACGTACTAGATAAATTGACTTCATTTTAACTTACATGTATGAAGAGATGACCCTCAATCCGTCAATTTGTTTCATCGCTGTGGTGATGGTCGGAAGATTCGGAGTAAAAGGTTTGTATAATTGTAAGGCTACTAATGTCTCAAGCCTTGATCATTCATTTGCAATCAGCATTTACAATTTGATTTCCACCTTCCTGGAAGTCCGAGCAGTTGATAAGATGTTTTTTTCCATTAAAAAAAATATATACTTTCCTCTGTTTTTTTCTTGAGCTATTTTGTGGGACCTGTCATTCTGAATTCTCCCACCACGTGTAACAACTGTCCGGATCCTCTGATCCCTTCGGTGTTTCACAAAATTATTTTAGCTATAAATAAACATTGAAAAAAAAATTAAAATACATTTTAAAATTCTATACACTTATATTAATATGTTTAAAAGACTTTATTATAAAAAAATCATGTTTTAAAATATAATAAAATTATTTTCTAAAATAATCGATATTTTATTTATCTATATTTTTTAAACATGATTTTTCATAATAAAATTTTATAAACATATTAATGTAAGGATATAGAATATAAAAATATATTTAACAGATTTCAATGTTTATTTATAGTGAAATAATTTTGTGATACACTGAAGAGACCACCGGAGGAGACCAGATGATCTGAACTGGTGCAACAATGATATTATAAAACAAATAAAAAGTTAAGGGGTTAGGATTCCGACCGGGGTGCTCAAAATTTTTTTGACAACAATATTAAAAGGAAAAATAAATATATAGTTTAAATATAATATTTTAATTGAAATAATTGTAATTAATAATGATATAACTAACAAAACAAATAAAAAGTAAAGGAATTGAGATTTTGAACACAAGACCTTTTAAATCCTTTCTTCCTTTACCATTTAAGCTAGATAATATCTTTGTTTCAAATGGAGTATCATTTAGAAATGCTATATTACCTCAAAATAATAAACATATGGAAAAAAAATTCGGTCAGGGGTGCTTTAGCACTCACAAACATCCAAGCTCCGTCACTATTGGCAGAGCTTATTTATCTGAAAAAAACTTACCAATATCGACTTTCCTTGTTGATAAAATCAACATATATTTTATCGATACGGAAAGTCAGTAAGCTTTTTGTCAATACTGAAAGTCGATGACAACAACATCAACCATTAATGTGTGATGGGAGGTTTTCCTATCTCAAATATCTTCCTCCACATAAAGACTTCTAGAAGCTAAATTTCAAATTGTTTAGAACATACATCACGTTCGATTAAAAAAAAAGGAAAGGAAAAGGAAGATACATAATAGTGACAATACATAATAGTGACAAACCCTTGCTTAATTCCCCAGTTCCCCGTAATAGTAAGATTTATGAGTTCAAAAATAGTGCCAAAAAAAAGTGTAAGTATAAAATTAAAAACTTCATTAAATTATTATTTTAATAAAATTTAATAGACTCAATAACAAAATATTATAAATTTTATCAATGTTGTACAATTCCACCCACTATACACATCAATACTCCGTATTAAAATTCCTTACACTAAATAACAATCGAAGCCTGGCACATCCATGTCAAATAGTTTGTCAACTACTAATATACATCATGATTCAGGGAAAGATAAGATCCAGGAAAAGATAAGGCCTACAAATACTAGGTTTAGAGAGAGAGAATTCACAAATTGTGAAAATTATTTGAATTACGTGTAATTATAAAAAGGGTGCTAAAAAATATTATATAAAGTTGTATTTTTTTATCTTGATTTTTTTCATTAGATTTTTTAATGTAAGATTTTTAACGGGACAACTTATGCATCATTTAACTCAATAAATCCTCAGATCAAATAATGAAGAACACATTAGATCATAAATTGAACACCCCTTTAAAAGTTGAGGTCTTGACACTCATGCAGGGAATTACGATAGTAGATATTCTTGAGAAATTAAACTGATTATATCTGACATTAAAAAAAATTGTAAAAGTGAGAGAACTTTCTTTATCTTAAGTGATTTGCTCAGACAATAAAGCAGCAGATAAGTTCACATACTTTTATCGCTCTACTAGGGTTTTGACATATCTACAATAAAATGATCCAAATCTTTAAAACATCATCCATCTAGATACTAACGGATAACTTCCTACCTATAAGAAAGCGAGTTATAAGAAAGCGCACTACCTTGACCTCTCAAACTAAGCCTGGTCCAAACACCTCAAAACCAAAACTATCTCAAAAAGATTGCCCCGAAATATTAAACTTTAATGGTTTGAATTTAAACTATGAACAAGTTTCTTAGACCATTTGCATCGGAGCATCGCACGACTCAATTGATGGTGCCACATCAGCAAAAGAGGAGAGAGAGTGTTTTGATTCGGGGTGAGAGATGCTTCTATTTGATCCGACTCCAATCTGTTTTTTTTTTTCTTTTTTTACATGGGTTAAAATGAAGAGGCCCACTGTTATTCAATCTGCTTTTCACCCAGGTTAAAATAAAAATATGATTTTCACCCATTAATAAAATTCAAAAAAAAAAAATTTTTGAAGATGATTTATTTTTATCTATCCAATGACACCCATTTTACATTTTGGGTGAAATTTTTTTTTTTTTACTAAGTGTAATATATACTCCGTATTAAGAATTTAGACTTATATAAACATAAATATTAACTTATAATTCCACATTAAATTACACCATGTATCATACATAAACTTAAATATGAAATAACACTAGCAACTTAAATATGTTATTTGCAAGTTTAAGTTGTGTAATTTTGTTTGTTGTGGGTGTTTTCTAGTGTATCAATTTAATAAAATATTTCTAAATTTAATTGTGTGCCTTTTTTATTTTAATTATATGTATTAATATTAATATTAATATTAATAATATCATTAACAAAAAATTTTAAGTAAAATAAATCAACATTTAGCTTAATAAATAAAAAAAAGTGTAAAGTGAAATAAGAGTCGCGCGACTCTCTGTTGTGAATGAAAAAAAAAAGTAAAAAGCTAAAAAGTTAGTTGAAAGCTGACGTGACAAGAATAATTGCTGATGTGGCTGAAAATAGTTAAGAGTCGTGTGACTTTCTGTTGCACATGGTCTTATTACTCTCACATTATATAAAGAAATAAAATTAAAAATTAAAATTGGAGGTGATTTAATAGGATTATCCTTGGTTATTTCCATCTTATATAACATTTCATAACAATAAGCCTATTAATCAAATTTTCAGCCATGAAATCTTAGACCAAGTGCAACCCAGATCTTCATGGATCAAATTTGGTGCCACATCAGCCAAATAGTGGAGAGAGAAAGAAATGATCCGACCTCAAAAATTGCCAGCGACGCCAAAACCTGATGTGTTTCATCCGGTTTAAAATTTTTTTTTAGCCAATGATAATCAGACAGATGGCAGGGGTTTTACTTAAAATTAAAACTCAATTTATCCGTTAAATAAATAATATATTTATAAAAAAAAAATTATTTTTGAATACGATTTATTTTTCTCTACCCAATGACACCCTTTTTGCATATGTTTGGAAGAAAAAAAAATTTCGCTAAGTTTACCATACGTTAAAGATTTATAGTTACACAAACAACATTAACTTAAATCAACATAAACTTACACCATAAAAATACATAAATTTGAACATTAAATAACAATACCCACTACAAATGGAACATGAAAACACACACACATACAATAAAACATAAAAATATACTATCAACTATACTTTGTCGTACAATTTGAACGGGTGAAATTTTAAATTTCAAATATCAACGTTCAAATTTCAACTTTTCAAAATTGAAATATTCGCCTATAAATACACATCGTATTTTATGACAGAACTCACCCTTTCTTCCATCTTCTACTTCTACAAAAGACTTTGTTCACTTTTCACTTCCAAATACTCTCCTCACTCAAATGGACGATTACAATATCAAAAGATATTGTAATGAGCCATGGTTCGATGCAGAGGACAAGTATCAACTCAAGCGACTACGTAAAGAGGAGTTTGAAGAGATTTTATACGATGGAAGCCGCGAAGCCATGGACATTCTTCATCGTAGGATCTCAACTTTGCGTGATAAGAAACACCGACTGTAGAAGGATAATTCAGAACTCAGGTATAAAATTACTGATAAAGACGACCATATTCAGGAGCTTACGGAAAAAATGTCGGAGCTAGCAATGGAGAACCACATGCTGCGAGTGAAGATAGCAAAGATAGGGAAGATCATTGATGAGAGCATGGACTAATATTTTTGTTATCGCTCGATTGTTATGTTTCAAGTATCTTTCATTTCGCATCGTATTTTATGTGTTGTTGTTTCATTTTGTCATATGTTTGTTAAATTGGAGTTTCAGTTGATGTGTTATCTTAGGTGTAATGTCGTTTTAATTAATCAATGAAGTTCGACTTTTTTTAATTAAAAAAATTAGTATTGGGTTACATATAGTTAGGCCTCGTTTGGTTACTCGGTTAAAAACCAAGGAAGTTTAAAAACTCAAGAAGTAGAATATATTCCTGTGTTTGGTTGATAAAAAGACACAGGAATTCAACTTCCCAGAAATTTCAATTCCTCCAAATCGTAGGAAGTTCACTTACCTAGGGGGACTAGGTAAGTTCAACTTCCACCCTTTTTAATGTAATTTTCTTTATTTTTCTATTTATATTTCTAAAAAATAAAATTCAACCAAACGACTTTTTTCAATTCATGGGAAGTACATTTCACGGGAATTCAATTCATGGGAAGTAAGTTCCCGGAAATTGTACTTCCCGCATTCAACCAAACGAGCCCTTAGCCTTATTTTTTTTGTTTCCGTGTTTTTTCAGTTTATCAATTTAATAAAATATTTCTAAATTTAATTGTGTGCCTTTTTTATTTTAATTATACGTATTAATATTAATATTAATAATATCATTAACAAAAATTTTAAGAAAAATAAATCAACATTTAGCTTAAAAAATGAAAAAAAAGTGTAAAGTGAGCTTCGATTCGCGCGACTCTCTGTTGTGGATGAAAAATGTAAAAAGCTGAAAAGTTAGTGGAAAGCTGACGTGGCAGGAATAGTTGCTGATATGGCTGAAATGAGTTTTAATTCGTGTGACTCTTTGTTGCACATGGTCTTACAAGCTACCCCGAAACTCCAGGACACACACACATATTAAAAAAAAAAAAAAGGTGTGAACTGTGGTGTGTGTCCCTTTCTTCCATCATCCCTTATAACGCCATCAGTCACCATTCCCACTTTGGCTTTCCTTACACCCCATCTCTCCCACCCGCCACCCGCCACCCGCCACCCACCCTCTTAATTAAATTACAAAATCATGCCGCCACCGCCAACAGCGCCGGCGCCGGCGACCCTCCTCCTATTCAACCTCCTCCTTCTCCCACTCCTATCCTCCGCCTCCGAGGTCAACACCCTAATCCAACTCAAATCTTCGCTCCAGTCCTCCAACTCCGACCTCTTCTCCACCTGGCTCCCCTCCGCCAACTCCCCCTGCAACTTCACCGGCGTCACCTGCGACGCCGCATCCGCCTCCGTCACCGCCCTCGACTTATCTCATCGCCGCCTCTCCGGCTCGTCCCTCCCCTTATCCTCCCTATGCACTTACCTCCCTTCCCTCCAAAAACTCGCCTTCGGCTTCAACTCCATCTCTGCCGCCCTCTCCTCAGACGAGTTCCACAACTGCACCGATCTCCGCTACTTGGATCTCGGTAACAACAACTTCTCTGGCCCTGTCCCCGACGTCTCTCCGATTACCCAGCTGGAGTACCTCTACTTGAACATGAGCGGATTCGGCGGGGGATTCCCATGGAGTTCCCTCTCCGACATGGCCAATCTCGTCGCCCTCAGTGTCGGCGACAACCCCTTCGACAAAACCCCATTCCCCGGCGTGATCCTCAATCTCACCAATCTGAATTGGCTTTACATGTCGAATTGCAGCATCTCCGGTTCGATTCCGCCTGGCATAGGAAAGCTCACCGAGCTCGAAAACTTGGAGCTTTCTGATAATAAGCTCTCCGGCGAAATCCCGCCGGAGATTTCGCAGCTGAAGAACCTGTGGCAGATCGAATTGTACAGCAACTCGTTGACTGGAACGATCCCGGCCGGGTTCGGTAGCCTGACGAAACTCCGGTACTTTGACGCGTCCAGTAACTTGCTCCACGGGAACTTGTCGGAGCTCCGGACGTTGACCAATCTTGTTTCACTCCAGCTGTTCGAGAACGAGTTCACCGGCGAGGTACCTGCCGAATTCGGTGAGTTTAAGAGCCTGGTAAATTTGTCTCTGTATAACAACAACCTCACAGGAGAACTTCCCCAGACATTGGGCTCCTGGGCGGAGTTCAATTTCATCGACGTCTCCACCAACGGCTTCACCGGCCCAATTCCGCCCGACATGTGCAAGAAGGGGACCATGAAGAAGCTCCTAATGCTGCAGAACAGCTTCTCCGGCCAGATTCCGGCGACCTACGCCAACTGCACGACTCTCCTCCGGTTCAGGGTGAGCCAAAACTCGCTCGCCGGCACCATCCCTGCGGGAATTTGGGGGCTTCCGAATGCAAATATAATCGATATTGCCGATAATTCCTTCGAAGGTCCGATCACATCGGACATCGGAAACGCCAAGAATTTGGGGCAATTGTTTGCCTATAATAACAAATTGTCCGGTGATTTACCGGCTGAGATCTCCGGCGCTGCATCGCTGGTTTCCGTTGACCTGAGCGGTAACCAATTTATCGGTCAGATTCCACAAAGCATTGGGCAGCTACGAAGCCTCAACGTTCTCAATCTTGAAAGCAACCGTCTTTCTGGGGATATTCCTGATTCGCTAGGATCGTGCGTTCATCTCGGCGATCTGAATTTGGCTCAAAACTCGCTTTCGAGCCAAATCCCCGCTTCGTTGGGATCATTGCAGACTCTGTACGCATTGAATCTGTCGAGCAACGATCTCTCCGGTCGAATCCCCAGCAGCCTCTCGTCGCTGAGGCTGAGCCTCTTGGACCTTTCTTACAATGATCTCACCGGTTCGATCCCAGAATCGTTTACAATCGGAGCTTACAATCGTAGCTTTCTGGGGAACAGAGGGCTTTGCAGCCCCAACGGTCAGCTTCTTAAGCATTGTAGCTCGGGTGAAGATCACACCGTTATCGTCTGCTTGGTGATCGCGTGCATCGTCCTGATCGGATTGACGGGATGCTATGGGTATTTGAAGATCAAAGCAGCTCATAAGCAACGCAGCGTTTCGTTCAAAGACGGAAGCTCGTGGGACATGAAGTCGTACCATGTATTGAGCTTCACCGAAGACGAGATTCTCGATTCGGTTAAGCAGGATAACTTGGTAGGGAAAGGCGGGTGTGGGAGCGTCTACAAGGCGACGCTCAAAGACGGGCAAGAATTGGCTGTCAAGCATATCTTGACAGCTGATTTCGGTGGCCATAAGAAGATCCGGCAAGGGACCGCTATGCTGTCAAGGAGCCGGAGGTCTAAAGAGTTCGATGCTGAAGTCGGGTTGTTGAGCTCAATCAGGCATGTGAATGTAGTGAAGCTGTTTTGCAGCATCACTAGTGAGGACTCAAGCTTGCTGGTTTACGAGTACTTGCCCAACGGAAGCTTGTGGGATCGTATGCACTCGGGTAAGAAGCTCACCCTTGATTGGCCCACAAGGCATGAGATTGCGCTCGGTGCAGCCAGAGGGTTGGAGTACCTCCACCACGGGTGCGAGAGGACGGTGATCCACCGGGATATAAAGTCGAGCAACATATTGTTGGATGAGTTGTTGAAGCCTAAGATTGCTGATTTCGGGTTGGCAAAGATCCATCAGACCAACAGTGGCATGGAATCAACTCATGTGATTGCTGGAACACATGGTTATATTGCTCCAGGTAACAATTTATTTTACGATGTTGTTGTGCAAGTTTATTTTTAGATTGATTTCGTCTCTAATTCGGTTTCTTGTGTTGCTTTCAGAGTATGGTTACACATACAAAGTGAGTGAGAAGAGCGACGTGTATAGCTTTGGAGTGGTTTTGATGGAACTGGTAACAGGTAAGAGGCCGATGGAGCCAGAATTCGGGGAGAACAAGGACATAGTGAGCTGGGTATCGAGCAATCTAAAGAGCAAAGAGAGTGTGATGAGCATGGTGGATACGAGTATCCCTGAGCCTATCAAGGAAGAGGCGATCAAGGTGCTAAAGATCGCCATCTTGTGCACCACAAGGCTTCCGGACCTCAGGCCTTCTATGAGAAGCGTAGTTCAAATGCTAGAGGATGCGGATCCTTGCAAGCTGGAAAGCATCGTCATTAGCAAAGATGGCTCCGTAAAAAAAGCAGAAAGCCCATGAGGAGTCGAAAAGAATCTTCGTTATCCGTCTTGCTTTTGTGGTTAAGGGCCGAACTTGGCCCCGCCCATGATAGAAGCCTCGGTTAGAAGAGACTATGGAGTGTGCATATTTTCTGAAGGAAGCTGATCGAGGTTGTTCATGGCTAACTTGTACAATTATGCAAGGGCAGGCACAACAATGTAAATTGCAAAGAATGCAAAAAATGTAAAGTTCATTGTCAGCAACTAGAGAAGCACCCAACAAGCAATCAACCATAAGAAATTTTATATTCAGTGTGTGATTGTAAGCTTAAAGTTTTGTTTTTTCTAGATCAGCTTGTAAGGTTAAAGTTATTGGTATGTAATTTACTGTTTTAGCTGCAAGAAACCAAATCTTCTTCCTTGTAGATATGATTAGAGTTTACGATCAGGTTTGACAGCCTCAGAGCTTAAATAAATTGGCTTTTCAGTTCATGTAACATTAAAGGCATCCGGGTTGATCTCAAAACGCACTCGTTAAGATCAACCAGGGTGCCACAAGGTGCCAATAATACCCACCCATTTTTGGTGCCACAAGGTGAACCAACCAAAGTGGGTATTTAGCATAGAAATAGCCTGAAGATGGAAGGAAAAGCAAAAAGTATAGTTTTGGGTGATCAAAACTGAGCCATGACAGTGGATTGATGAGTGATCTCAAACTAACCAGATTAGCTAGATGGACCTTTCCTAGATTTGTCACAGCAACTATTCAAAAATGATGGCTACTGGCAATTCAGAGTCAATCTAGGTGAGCTAAAGGAAAAGACACTTTTCTTTTTCCCTTTTTTCTTTTTACTGGTTGCTGACAACTATCCATCGGTGCTCTTTCACCCAAATGGGCCATCCCTGAAACAAATGGCTTCAAATGGATGCAATCAGCACAATATCACCCAATCGTTTCATACCGTTTTCTACCGGGGTTACTATATGGACATGGACGGCCAAAATATCGCTAACTACACGGTGAAGATCACAACTTTCAAACTAGTAGATATTAAGCCTCCTAAGCCGGGATGAATCTCTCTGATACCGGCAGACATTATAGTAGATCGTAGGCTTTGTCGGCTTGAAAAGCCGAGACCAGTGGCGGTGCAAGGGTGCAGTGGTAGCGCGTGGGGTTCGGAAAAGATGTCGGCTTGGGAAGCCGAGAACAATGGAGGTGATCGGTGGTGAAATTCGCCGGTTTCCAAAGTCATCATGGCCGTGCTTTGGCAAAAATTCATCATGCGAATATCAAACTAGTTCCTATATTAGTATGTTTACCAAACAACCACATAACAAATTGCTTCAAATTATACTGATATTTAAGCTGTGATTTCAATTTTCAACAGGGAAACTCATGAGCATAAGATTTGATGCAGGTGTAAAACTAAGAAAACCCTAAAAGTTGACTGATAATTGGCAAGATACATGCATTCGGATTATCTCGTTTTACTTTTTCCATTTAGAGTGAAGGTGAGTGACAGTCTGAGTAGATTCAGTACCTCCTTCAGTAGGTGAGAGTGAGAGTGTGAGTATGAGTGTGAATGCCTTATCGTACTAGTGAATGTGGAGTTGAGTCATTAATGGGGAAAGTCTATATACACCACTCTAACATATTGTAAATCCGTTTCATCCGTAACTTGACACGTGTTCATAATTATTGTGCTCAGAGTGAAAAAAGTATCAAACTGAACTAGGATCCATTATATTTTTTTTAATTGGCTAAACAAATCCTGGATCCGTTCGTTACTTTTTCTTCCCTTGAGACAATTATTATATACACGTGTCATATTATGGTAAAACATATCAAAGATCCGCATAAATGATTGCATTTAGCACCTAATTTCAGTGTATATAACAGCTCTAGTGCATTTAGCACCTGATTTCAGTGGTGTGTGTGGAGTCCCGATAGTATAAAGTGAGTCTTGTATAGTGCGGTTGTACAATATATAATACAATTTCTCATTTGTATGAAGTAGGGTTTGTCCATCCTAGTCACACAAGATCAGAAAGTACCTGTTTTTCTCTTTTTCCCCAACCATTCTAAAGTAAGCATTATAATCGCATAACTATCAGTTTCCTTATAAGATACGGAGTAGTATCATAGAATTTCTCACTTCCTACGTTCGGCAAAATATGTCATTTTCTATTTAAAAACATTTTTTTAGATGATAAAAACTATATAAAATATTCATTTTTAAATAATTTTGTAGTTACTATTAACAAGTATGAAATTGTTTTAAAAATTAATAAAAAATAATGAATATTTTATATAATTTTTATCAACCTAAAAAAATATGCATAAATAGTAAACGATATGTTTTTTCGAACCGAGGAAGTTGTATAACTGTTTTTGAACAGGGAAGGAGAAGATTTGATAAATGTGTAAATCCATGTAGTCCCCAAAATAAGCGTGATATATGAACAAGGAATATGTGCAATGCCGGGAATCAAGTGGGGAAATCAAGCTTGTTGGATGATATTGGTGTATCTAATACCTCCCTACCCAAGACACAAAGTACAGCCCTAAAGGATGATGATGACCCACATAAACCTAGTCCCAGGCTTAAAGACATGCACCAGTCTCCATCTAGATGAGGATGACGACGACGACGACGATGAGGTGATAGGGAACTCAGCAAAAAGAGTGGTGAGAAATGAAAAAGAACTTGTCTCTCTTTCTTTCTGCACATGAAAATCTCACATGGTTTTGCTGGTGCGCAAATTCCATGTCACTTTTTGTGTGCTTTTTTAACTCTCATAGCTCAACCTATTGCTTTCAAATCACTCTTAATCTGGAATGATACCCAAATTCTGAGCAAAAGGGGAATCAAAAGGACAAAAGATGGACTAGCTAAATGGGTCCGGGAAGCCCAAAAATGGTCCAGCTCCATGTGGGTTCGTCCCATTTTGGGTCCCTAGTGAAGCATGACTACAATGATAGGTGGTGTTCCCCACAAAGCAAGCTAAAAATTGGTTTGAAGTGGGTTCGCCCCATTACAAACAGAGGCCAACTTTATGGAGCGGACTCCACTATTGGACTTTGATGTAAACAACAAGCGGCTTCATCCCACAAAAGCATGCATTTGGATAGGCATATAATCACTTGAAAGAGATTGAACATAAAGAAAGAGACCAGACCAGAATCGAACCGGGACTAAACACTTTGAATCCACAGGCACTGCCGGCAATGAATTCGGGCTAAGCCTCATAAAATTCAGTATATTTTCAGTGTCCATATTCACCCATATTGGCAGTCTGGCAAAGTTTGGCAAGGGAGACTACTGAAGTTGATCTAAAATATTACTCATCCGTTCGGCAAAACATGTTATTTCAGTGTGTTAATTTTGGTCAAAGAAACATTTCATTGTAGATATTTTGGCATTCATATTATGCGCTTGTGATGATTAGTGGATTGTTAGTTGTAATTTTTCAACAAAGTAAAAAAAGTATATAATGAATAAGAGTAAAATAGTATATTTGCTAATTTTCTTAACAATTGTGGTAAAATGACATTTTGGGTGAATGGAGAGAGTACAATATAATTTGTTGCAGGTAGTATTATATCAGTAGTCAGTACTCTGTAACCCCAAATTTACCAGTTTTTTAAGTTAATGTGGAGTAAACACATGATCCCAAAGGTCGAACCCCAGATATGGCCGCTCTTTATTTACAAATTCAAGGAGTAAACACATGATAAATTCATATTTTGCACAAGTACGTTTGTAAACCCATATCAATAAAAAGGAGGACAAAAAAAAACTATTGGTAGATTTGATGCCATCTAGGCGCTGAAAATGGGTTAGCCAAAACCTACCAGGAGTTCCTCTGAGTATTGACTCAAATTACCTCCCAATAAGATATTGGCCCATTAGTATTTAGCAGATCACAATCAACTGACCTATCACAGCTCATCAGAAATTCATGAGATCAAGGCCCAGACCTATCATGGCTACCAATGACACCAATTTGGCCCAAAGAACGTTTGGCGCATTAGATCACAGCCCACTGAGCTATCCGCCCATCAAAAATATACAAAAGACCTAAAATGATGATACAGTCTACAATTCTATATAAGACACTTACAATGATGACTGATCAAGTGATCAGCCCATCCTCCTATGTTGTCTAATGAGGCCTTTTTACGCATAGAGTAGAGCACCAAACATAAATCAATAAACCAAGCAACACACAAATCACAATCTCAACAGAAGCTCAGAGCTGATGGATGTATGCAACGAGTGCGCAAATGAAGAGAGTTCAATATTGATAGAAAATTATTATTTGGAGAATGGCACTTATCTTGGTCATCTTTTCATAGCAAATTAACACATTAATCCCTGAACTGCACCGGGCTGTTCTTGAAAGAGCCAGTCCAAAATACCGAATTCGCAGAACCTCCTGAGGTAAGAGAAGGAAAATTGATGAAAGCAACAAATCCAGGCACATGTTCATCTTAGATTCTGTAAATTGAAAGGGAGGTGATGAAGATATATTCTACCTTGCAAATGGATAGAAAAATCCAGATAACAACTAAAATGGATAGGTAATTCTTGATAACAACAAAATATTCTACCACGAAAACGGATAGGCATCCATAGGCATGCAATGCCTGACAACAAATATTATGATATTGTGACTCTAGAAACAATTAAAACACAACTATCTCAAAACAGTTTTAAAAAAAATGCAATGCAACTTTGAAGTATCTTGATGGTCATTGCTTGTATCTGTGTACAGCTTAGCTACTTGTATAACTTCAAACCTTCTTAGGTCCAACATTTCAAAACTATATAATACAGAAACTTGAAACCCTGTAATACATACGTTATTTCAGAACTCACAAGAATGCAATTGGCAGTAATTACAAAGATATTTACACTGTTCACTGGTTTGTGGAATTGGATAGCATCATTTTCAAGCCAATAGTATATTATAATCATAAACCTAAGAAATGGATTCTACAAGGAGATATCTAAGCACCCATTTGCACAATATTCCCTGAGAAAGTTGAAAAAATAAAATAGGTAATTGTCACTCAATAGAATTAACTTTTCTTTTCCAATAATAAATTGACGGAAAAATTAGCAAACTTTAGCCACTTGCGTATTGCAAATAGAGTTCTTGTATCAGAAGTTCATGCTCCCATCCAAAAGGACACAAATGGTTTAATTTAGGGCAAAAACGTGCCTGAGTTGCCCAGAATACGCCTCTTAAAAGGAAACTATTCTTTTGCAATGAACAAATAATGTGTGAGAAAACAATGTTGTATTCAGATCATTTAATTTGTTATTATCTATACTCTATAACATGAAATATCAATTTATTTTTCACCAGGACATCCATTAGGATGAATGAAAGCTCCCTTTAGCATATAATTAAAGTAGAAGCACCACTCAAAACTCTTTTATAATGCCAAATTTGGATATGCTTCCTCCACTAAACTTTGGTTATTATCATTAAAACTCTTGAAGAGAAGAAGGGAGATCACTACAACAACAAAAACATTCACAGGATATCCCGCTCCGAGCAAGGTCTAGGCAGTCGAGATGTACGCATCCTTTCCCTAACTAGGTCGAGAGGAGGTTTCTGAGTGACCCAAAATAGGCTAATAGATAACAAATAATAAAATAAAGTAGATAAAATAAATTAAAAATCGACAATAAAACAAGATGATAAACAATGGCTCCAAAAACACCAAACTGGGAGCCAAAAACATAAAGGTTAAAAAGATATGCCTCCCACCTCCTCTCCCCGCTCTGAATAACCCTCTCTAACCCGAATAGCACTCCTCCACAACGTCCTATTGCTACTGCACACCATTAAGTCTTTGAAGGGAAATCACCAGGACTAATAGGAATAATTCAGATCGGATCACACTGCCAGAGATGCCAATCTCCAAAAATAAATGGGTAATTGATGGGAGTTATCATGATCTAAACATGATTTAGCACTGATTTAAGAATAAATATTAGAGAAATCCTATTAAGTCCTCAAAGGGAAATCCTATCTGAATTCAGCCTCTTAAGCAAAAGCATCAATAAACCATTTCAATTTTCAAAAGGAACTTTCTATAAAGTTGCTACCAAATGAATTGAACACAAGAGGATTAAAATGTGACCTGATCTCTCCTTTCTTTGCAATAAACAAGCACCTAACACCTAAGGTATTGCATCTTATGCCGTACAACTTTGTCAACGTAAAAAGAAACAATCAAATAATTTCACCAGCCTAGATGAAAGCTTTTAGCAATAGTTTTGCCAATAAGAAGGCTGGGGCCACAATGGAAAAGGATTTCACATTTAGCACGTATTTTTTTATAATAACTAACCCTATCATGTTCTTACAACCCTTGAAAGCCAGTTGAGGCCACTTTTAAGCAGAATACTTACAGCTTAAAAGCTCTCTGTGAAGATTACCATTTCAGAATGGAACATTACAAGGTGTCAAATCGATACCCACTTCTCTTTGAAGAGTGGATGTGTATAAATTTTTACTTTTCTCTTTTGAATTGTAATCCACTTTGCTGTCTAGTGTCTATCATGGACAATATCTCCCTAGCCTTTATTTCCACCTTCTCTCCCTCTGTTATTCCTCCTTTCATTGGTAACAAGATGGACAGAATACAGATTCTAAAATGCCTGGGCCCAAAGTCTCTTGGGTTTTCCCATCAAGGCCCATTGATATAGAAGATAAGATGTAATTTTATTTTTGAAAAAAAAATATTTAAATAGTACCAATACTATGAGGATGATTCATAAAAATGTGACACTTCCTAAATGAAATCGGCTTCTTTTTTTCTCTTTTTTTTTTTTGCGAGTGGAAGAACCCACTTTTTTGTTTGGAAAAAATAAACAAATTATACAATAACTTTAGAGGTTAGTGTTAAAAGAATGTGAAGTAATGTTTCAAGTAAAATATTTAATCTTGAAAAGTCTGTCTGAAAAAGCATAGAAACAGCCACAGCCTACAGTTTCACAAGCCTTCTAAGAGTCACTGAGTCAGGCATCAGAACTATTTAACTTTCAATCCCAAGTATTTTACATGAACTTTGTATCTATCTTCTATTTAAAGGCAATATATATATCAGCAAAAGTCCAAGGAAAATCAGCAGGTGTGTCTCAAAAAAAAAATTGTCAACCCGTAAAGCTTACGACAAAAATGTATTGAGCTAAACCATCATCAAGATTGTACTTACGAAGAAGTTTGAAGTAATAACAGCAGAGTCCAAAAACGCCGAGGGACGAAAATTGAATATTGTTCGGAAAAAAAAAATACTAACCTCAAAGGGAATGATGTCCATTAGCTTTGGGTGCTTAGCCGAATTCCCTGTTCAATCAAAGATTATGAGAGAAATACAAGAAAAAGGAGATCAATCAAGCCTGAATTATCCAAAAAAAAAAAAGAGCCAATAATGATAAGACATCTTGTTTAGGCTTTTTTGGTGTGTAGAGATGCATGCCAAGAATGTAAGACAAGTGCTCAGATTTTGCATGGAAGATGCTCAAATCAAACCATAATGGGCATAGAAACAGACAAGTATGCAAAAAATGAAAGCACGGTATGTGACTTGTGTGGAGTGTTTGGCATTACTGATATCATCATCAACAACAACAATAATCTCAGTGTATCTCGCTATAGGTAGGGTCCAGGGGGTCAAGATTTGTACGCACCATTTCTCTCTAGGGAGTGTTTTCGAGAGATCTAGAGTAATCATTAAATAAAGAATATATAAATAAATAAATAAATAAAAATTAAAAAAAATAAATAAAAGCAATCCAGTTAGCCAAGATCAGATACGAAGTATGGACACCTTATGCACACTACACATAGCATTGCAGGGGAGAAAGATGGAAGCTTTGGCATTACTGATATCATGACTTACAAACACCAAGAATCTGTAGCACTTGATCTCAACCTCTGATTGGTAAATAAAATAACAGAACATATACGATGTTGGAAAAGGAAGGCAAGATCTGATTACATTGAAGGGTCTAGGTCAATGACACTGCACAGCTGCCATGAGGATCAACTGCAACTTATTCCAGCTTTGAAAAATCCAAGCACACGGGGCATATGCGAAGTTATCACATTTTCTCTACATACGTTAGTGGGTAAAGCATGAAAGGCCTCTTTTGGAAAGATCACCCTTCCCTATCATGCACGTTGGAAGCCCTATCCTACTACTTCTAATACTCATCCCACTTCCCCGCGATGATGCCATTTATATGATTAAACTCTTTCTTGTTTTACTGCACACACCTTCATCTCTTTCCTCCTCACAAATCACTCTAACCTTCCATGGATCTTCAGTTCACCAGTTTTCTGTTTGTATTATTTCTTTTACAACCCAACCCTTCTAAAGCCACAACAAACAATCAAGCAATTTTTTTCAACCTTATGAAAAAGACTCTCTCAGGGAATGCCTTGTCCAGTTGGGATACCTTTGGAGAGAGCTTTTATTGTAACTATACAGGGATTAGCTGCAACAGTCAAGGCCATGTGACAAAGATCCAGATATCCGGTTGGTCGCTCTCGGGCTACTTCCCACCGGATGTTTGCTCTTACCTGCCAGAGCTCCAGGTGTTGGATATCAGCAGCAACAAGATTGGGGGTAGCTTTCCAGATAGCATCATCAACTGCTCTCAATTACAAGTCCTCAACTTCAGCTCCTTGTATTTGACGGGGAAACTGCCATACTTCTCGGGTATGAGATACCTCCGAGTGGTGGATTTATCATTCAACAAGTTTGAAGGAGACTTCCCCATATCAATCACCAATCTTTCCAGCCTTGAGGTGCTCAACTTCAACGAAAATCACCTCTTCAACTTATGGGAGCTTCCACAAAACATTTCTCGGCTAACAAACATGAGGAAGATGGTGTTCACAAACTGCAATCTTCGTGGGTTTATCCCACCATCAATAAGCAACTTGACGTCACTCGCTGATCTTGAATTGAGCGGGAACTGCCTGAAGGGCCCTATCCCTCCGGCAATCGGGAGGCTAAAGAATCTGAAAATGCTCATGCTTTACAATAATCAGCTGACGGGTAATATACCAGAAGAGTTGGGGAATTTAACTGAGCTCACGGATTTGGATATCTCAGTGAACCGGCTAATCGGAAAGATTCCAGACACAATCTGTCGTCTCCCCAAACTATACTCACTGCAACTCTACAATAACAACCTCACAGGGGAACTTCCAGAGGCTCTCGGGGACTCAAGAACTCTGAGCTTCTTGTCACTTTATGACAACCAGCTCACTGGCGCTGTTCCAAGTAACCTTGGGAAACTATCACCTATGGTTCTTCTAGAGTTGTCAGAGAATCAGCTTTCAGGTCATCTCCCGCCATTTATCTGCACAGCAGGTACACTGTTATACTTTCTTGTCCTTCAAAACATGTTCACAGGAGAGATACCTGCGAGTTATGCAAAGTGCACTTCCCTTCTCCGGTTCCGTGTTAGTTATAACAGTCTAGAGGGTTCAGTGCCTGAGAAACTTTTCAGTCTCCCCCATGCATCCATCATTGATTTGGCTTTCAACCATCTCACCAGCCCATTACCCAAAACCATTGGAAATGCCAAAAATCTAACTGAGCTATTCATACAAAGTAATAGAATTTCAGGAATTCTGCCCCCTGAGATTGCAGGAGCTGTAAATCTGGTGAAAATTGATTTTAGTAACAATCTCTTGTCAGGTCCACTGCCTAGTGAGATAGGCTCCCTCCGAAAATTAAACCTGTTGTTACTGCAAGGCAACAGGTTTAATTCTTCCATCCCAAAGTCCCTCTCTTTGCTTAAATCACTCAATCTTTTAGATCTCTCCAATAATCAGTTCACAGGGAGCATCCCTGACAGCCTTTCTGCATTATTGCCAAATTCAGTCAACTTTTCATTCAATCAGCTCTCGGGTCCAATTCCACCTTTATTCATAACGGGAGGGCAGGAAGAAAGCTTTGTGGGAAATCCACATCTCTGTGTGGCAGTTTATCTGAATTCAGATACACACTTTCCTCTATGTTCACAAAGAAATGCCGAAAAGAGGTTGAACATAATTTGGGTTATAGTGGCTTTGCTGGTAGTTGTGCTCCTTGGTATTTTACTGTTCCTGAAAAGATGCCTTGCTAAGGGAAAAGCTATAATAGGACAGGATGAAACTTTATCTTCATCATTCTATTCATATGACATAAAGAGCTTCCATCAGATAAGCTTTGATCAACGCGAGGTCCTAGAAGCAATGGTTGACAAGAACATACTTGGGCAAGGAGGATCGGGGACAGTTTACAGAATTGGCCTTGGAAGTGGAGAAGTTGTTGCAGTGAAGAAGCTCTGGAGGCAAAAGAGAAAAGATTTTGCTTCAGATGACCATCTTTTCCCAGACAAGGAACTGGAGAATGAAGTTGAAACCCTGGGTAGGATAAGGCACAAGAACATTGTGAAGCTCTACAGTTGTTTATCAAGTTTGAAATGTCACTTGCTAGTTTATGAGTATATGCAAAATGGAAATCTCTGGGATGCTCTTCACAAGGGAAAGTTCCTTCTCGATTGGCCAACTCGTCACCAGATTGCGCTAGGAGTTGCTCGGGGTCTAGCCTACCTCCATCATGATATTCTACCACCAATCATTCACAGAGATATCAAATCATCCAACATCCTGCTTGACATTGACTACCACCCCAAGGTGGCAGATTTTGGTGTTGCCAAGGTCCTCCAAGCAACAAGTGGAAAGGAATCCAGCTGTACTATCATAGCAGGCACATATGGTTACTTAGACCCAGGTACGTATATTGAGTTTAAAATCATATAGTTTGCATAGTATTGATGATCTTATTTACAAGTTAGTCAATTGTTGATAAGACTAACTATAGAGCTGTAGCTAGTATCCCCTAACAAAAAGAACTGGAAATATACTAACAATCCGACATCATAGAAACAATATTATGTTGAAATTGACAGCGGTTAAAGACTTTTATGCATAGGCTCAGTTTTAACGTTCATCCTCTTGGAAGTAAAGATACCAAACAATGAAACTAATATTGAATAACATAACTAATGATATTCACATAGATTACCACAAGTTCCCAATTCATGAAAGAAATAATGTGTTTATATTACTTCATGAATCACGTCATTCTACCCAGTTTCCCAGTCAATTCATACCATGACTTCCTGATATATCTGTACAGTTCTGGCCAGTCTTATCCTAAATTTTACTTCCAAAAGAATTGTCTTAATGGTAAGCAACATGACATAGTGATGACAATGTTGACAGATTATGTCAATTCATCCAAGGCAACAACCAAGTGTGATGTTTACAGTTTTGGGGTAGTGCTGATGGAGTTGGTGACAGGGAAGAAACCAGTTGAGGCAGAGTTTGGAGAAGATAAAAATATCATAAACTGGATAGGGAGCAAGGTGGATACAAAGGAAGGGGCTCTAGAAGTCTTGGACAAACGGTTGTCAGGTTCGTTCAAAGATGAAATGCTTCCAGTGCTTTGGGTAGCCATGCGCTGCACAGCTAGGGCCCCAGCTCCTCGCCCAACAATGAATCAAGTGGTTCAATTACTGATCGAGGCGAACTCGTGCAGATTTCATTCTTTCAAGTCAAGAAAAAAGAATGAAGATGCATCAAATGACACCAAAAACAGGTAAAAACTTGTAATGTTTACAGTTACACCAGCAGATGGCTGAGCTTAAAAGTTAACAACATTGGTGTTTAGGTGAAGCATATTGTATCTGTAAAATAGTTTTGTCTCTCAAGAACCATTAACAAGTTTTTGATAGTCTTGTCTTTTCTCTTCCTCATAACACCCTTTATATCTGTGAGCTTTTGTAAGATATAGAGGATTGTAAGATAAGGCTGCTTTATAGCAAAGCAACTAGCAAGCATCTTTATTTTCCAGGCCCATAAGGAAATAATTGTATATCTTTAGCCTATGATTTACTTCTCTCTACATAGCTTTTCTCTATTTTATAAGAGTGGCCAAATAGAAGAGGAAAACTCTTGAAAAGCCAGAAATTTATGTTGGGAGGTGGACAAACATGATTCCTACCACTTCTTTCAGAGGGGTTCTTATTCTAAAATTTGAAGCTTAAGTTCTAATAAATTTGCAGAGGGCCCGTATCAGGAGTATATTTGTCTCTATTTGAGTTGAAAAAGAATGCAAAGTGCAGCTGATTATTTATTAGTATATGACTTTGGTGATATCTATTGAAATGATTATAGGATTAAATTATGTTCCACCATAGATAGTGTGCTAAGAATCTCTCAATTATTCAACTTGATTGACTTCACTTTCTTCTTTTACGGTGACTTCTAGATTGCTATTGTAGCATCTGACCAGAAAAAAGATTGCTATGTAGCATAGATTGTGTTTTTAAATCTGCAAAATGTTCTAGGAATGTGTTGAAGCAAAGTAGTTGTTCTTGATCATAGCGATGTGTTCTTGCTTAGCAAAGAACACAACCATAGTCATGTGTTCTCGCTCTCTCTAGTAAAAGATCAAATGAAAATTGATCTTACGGTGAAAAGCACCAAGAGAAATTTAGTTCATCTACTCTGAATGTGTATAAACTATAAAGGGAGAGGACAAGTGGCTCCGGTGAAAAGTGCCCTAACATTACTCCTCGCTTTTCAATGTAAGGAAACTTGTCACCAAAACCACTCCCTATGCATCAATGACGATAAAAAATAGATCGCTCTCAAATCAAACACATAGGCTAAAAATGTGGCATTTCAAATCACAGAAATAATTTTAACAAGCAAGCACAGCGAGACATTTACACTGGCAACAAAACATAAATAATTCACTAACTAGAAGCAATAATTACCATGTTCAACCAGTCCTAAAAACAATTTTGATGAATGGATTGAACCTCCAACAAGAGAAGAGTTCAACACATAGACGGTGTTGTACGAAACTACTATGCCAATTGGAGATATGAGCAATTGTCTATTCAGTGTTCACTGTACATGCCAAAGGAAAACGAGAACGCAAAGTGCTTAGATGCATCACAGTCGGACCAAACAGGCACCGAAACTAGTACGGCTAGTCCAACACAATCAATATCACAAACACATGGCGTGCAATGCAGTGATCAACTCGAATGCAGTGAAGCAGAAATCAACTCGAATGCATCCATCTATCCGTTCATTCAAGCAGAAAAACTCACAATGTAAAGGAGGTATAGTTCCATTTAAACGGAAAATTGAACAAGAGAAGACCGAGAATTCAAATACCTAATTGCAGAAACAATCATCGGAGCTACAAAGTGAAGTAAATCGGTTTCTCTTCAGCTGCAGCTGAGGGGGAAATCATTTTCGATCAGAAGTTTCCTCGAGAATTCGGGGAGCATTTTGAGAGATGAGATTCAAACCCTACCGATACTCCCACTGAAAATGAAACGTCGCCAATCGGCGCCAAATTGAACGTGGGATGTGAGATTTTACAAACTACAAGATCTCAACCAAGTCAGAACCTCCCGACGAAAACGACCACAAAAGCAGTCGTTTTAAGCAAAACAAATGTATCACATCATCAAGTGAGAGTCTATTTTTTTTTTTAACCGGAAAGAATTCGATTCACTGGACATGCCCGGTGAGACGAGAGGCCGAAAGAACGGTAACAGCAAACTGTAATGAAAGAACCGAAATACAAACAAGTCAACAAAGACAAGACCACCACGAACAAACTAAAGAACGAAGGTCGAAACTAGCGAAGGTGAACGAAGTTGGAATCAGAACAATGTGAGTTAACTCTTCAGACAGATGGTAGAGGTAACGCAGGGAATCCCTGGGGAACAAAAGTGGAGACCTCAGATTTTGGACTCGGTTGGCAGCGAGTCGTCAGATCTCGATCACGTCCACGACCTCTCGCACGGTGGCAAAAGAAAGACCACAAAGCTCAAAGAGATACCACCGCTAGAATCACGCAAACATACACTCTAGAAAAAGTCAGGGCAAAAACCTTTGTGATAGGATAAGAATGAGTAGGAGATTAATTCAAAGATAGAAAGAGGAACGTTATATATAGAGAGATGATGTATATGAAAAAAATATACTCCGTATAAAGATGATTAGGTTTGTTTTTTATTTTTATTTTTTTCCTTAGAATGCCTTTGCCTCGGTTGACAACCAAAACCAAAGTGGGTTTTGATTACTTTTTTTTTTTTTTGCCACCGGTTTTGATTTCCTATTTTTTATAAAAATAATAAATCAAGTGAGAGTCTATAACGTGAGTTTTATCTATTAGCAAGATGATTTATACAAAATTATACTTTAATCTTTTTTATTTTTTACAAAATACTTACATGTTTGGCCCGAGAAAAGTGAGATTGAGATTTAACAATTGTCATCGACTCATCGAGAACTATGTTTTGGGTATTCATCGTTTTTCTAGAGAAAAAATCACCAAAATATATACTTCATTGTGCATAGAATATGGGTAAACTTGTAGGGTCGTAATTCGATTTTCATAGATGAATGAATGATTTGGTAATTAATGTATATCGATTATCTTTCAATTTAGAAAAAATAACTTATGTAATCAACCTCCACGCCCACTCCTTCGGTCCTTCCGCCTCACCCATCAACCTCTGCTTCCTTCCCTTCTATGGTTCTACCACATCTACCTACAATTCCAATTGATTGGTCCCGTCGTTGCAACCTCGCCCTCCGACCAAGCCTAACCGGAAGCGGACCTCTCCAAACTCCTATCTCTCCTCTCCCGTCAAAAGAACTAATCCTCTTGAGCCTCCATTGGCAACAACGAAAATCACAAATAATATACTAAATATCTCAAATGGAGTTTTAAAATATACACGTTACGGGTGTATTTTGGTAATTCAATTCTAAATGTGCTTCGGGTAGATATTCAAACTGACACCTTTTGTTGTTGATTAACTCTTATGTACTTCCCCAGTCCCGTCGGAAGTCATTACCCCCCAAATAGAAGCACTCGTTTATACAATATCATAAACTTTCTAGGTCTAGGTACAAAATGACACAAACTTAAATGAAATATTTGTTATTCCTTGTTAGTTACCTCAACACGGTTCACATAGGAGCTTTAATCGCATCTTTGAGAATATTAAGTCTAGAAAATTTAAATAGAAATACACAACATAAGTAACTCAACCCCTTACATAGAAAGAGGCATATGTCTGTCTAATCTTTTAAATGTTACCAAAAAAAGAATTCATTAACCTAGCGAATAGTTACAAAATTGACAAACCGTTTTGCTATTATCTAAACGATAACTCCTCTTTACACACAAATAATAACTATAAGTTAGCGAATAATTAATATCACCTTATCGAATAGTTCAAACAGTGCACCCAAAAAAACAACGTTACCCGCAAAAAAATGTTACACCATAAAAAAAAAAAAGAGCAACACACGCGTACATAATTTATCAAGTGGATAAGGAAAGAGGTGGGTCTCATTTATTTTTAATTAAAGAAAAAAGCCAAAATTGTCAAATAATCTCAGTCACTCATTTCATTCAATCAATGACCTATATTTGTTAACACAAAACACAATAAGAGATGGTTACACATGACCCACCCTCGATAACACATAATATATAAGATCATAACTTATAAATATAGCCTTTACAAGATAATAAATTATAAACATAATATAACATAATATCTACTTATAAATTTATAACCATATACCATATAATTTACAACTTCCAAATTACAATATAACTTCTAAATATAACACAAAACTTATAAGATTATACTCCGTAACTTATAAAACTTCCAAAATCCAAATTACAATATAAATAAATAAATTGTTTAAAAATTACACATACACTTAAATAATTAAATGTTTTATAAATTAAAATTCAAACACCAACCACGTACTTCTTATCAAATTTTTTTAAAAAAAAAGTATTGGACACCCACTACCCTACAATCCTATACTCTTACAGGCACTTTAGTACCTCATCTCAAAACCAAAACTCCTCCCCACCATTTCCACCCTCCATTGCATCTGTAATAAGCCTGCAAGTCTGCAATATTTCTGAAAATGAGTACACCTTCTCTAAGGGAAGCTCTAAGGATGGTTACAACCTTACTTGATTTGCTACTCCTCCAATTCGATTTGGGTTTATAAATAGGGGACCACCACAATCCCATTTCCATCAAATCAGCATGGCTCCGCTTCCTAATCATCTTGCAGGTAGTTTTCAAGTTATTTTTTTTAATATATAATATCTTTGTTTATTCTTTCATTTTTCTGATTTATGGTGATTAAGGGGCTAACAACGTGGCTAAGACAATGTCAATGTTGTTTAAGAAAGCCGTGGAACGGGAAGCTGTGCGAATAGATGCAGCGCAAGGGAAGAGCGCTTACACGAAAGAAGACCTCTACTCGGTGGCGAATGGGTTCACCGTCAGGGTGAACTTCCCCTTGCCAGTGGGCACAAATTTATCCCGCCAATAGCTAGAAGATGTTTGAAGGTTTAAAACCGTCGCACCGCCCGGCATACAGCTCCCCGTCTTCCAGCCCAGCGTACAGCTCCCCATCTTCCAGCTCGGCGTCCAACCCCCGTCTTCCAATCCAGCATCCAACCACCCATCTTTTATACTCTATAACTTATAAAACTTCCAAAATCCAAATTACAATACAAATAAATAAATTGTTTAAAAATTACACATACACTTAAATAATTAAATGTTTTATAAATTGAAATTCAAACACTAACCACTTACTTCTGATCAAAATTAAAAAAAAAAATACTAGAGACCCACTACTCTACAGTCATACACTCCTAAAAGCACTCTAGTACCTCATCCCGAAATCAAAATTCCTCCCCACCATTTCCACCCTCCACTGCATCTGCAATAAGCCTCCACCACCATTTCCACCCTCCACTGCAAGTCTGCAATATTTCCGAAAATGAATATACCTTCTCTAAGGGAAGCTCTAAGGATGGTTATAACTTACAACCTCACTTAATTTGCTACTGCTCCAACTCGATTTTAGTTTATAAATAGGGGACCACCACAATTCCATTTCCATCAAATCAGCATAACATTCGCTTCCTATCATCTTGAAGGTAGTTTTCAAGTTATTTTTTTTAGGCAAAACTAATTAAAATAACCCAACCTTTGGAGGGGTGTAAAAAAAATATCCCCACCTTTCAATAGTAAAAAAAATAACCCAATTTTTAGGAGATGTGGTAATAAAGTATCCCGATTGTTTTTACGACTATAAATATGGGCAAAAAAGATGACATATAATTGAAGAAATTAATATTTTGGTCAATTTTTTATGATATTGACTTGTTTTAATGAGAAAGAGACCACTTAACCAATTTTACGTCATTGTTTTGGCTCAATTTATGGTCAGAAAAATGAGTCGGATACTTTATTACCATCTCCTCCAAAGGTTGAGTTATTTTAATTAGTTTTACTTTTTTTTTAATATATAATCTCTTTGTTTATTCTATGATTTTTCTGATTTCTAGTGATAAAGGGGCCAACAACGTGGCTAAGAAAATATCAAGGTTGTTTAAGAAAGCAGTGGAAATGGAAGTGATGCGGGACCATCTTCTACAGCTCCAGACACACCCATCATCTTAGGAGAAGGACCTATGACTCGAGCCCGAGCTAAGAAGCTTCAACGAGACTCATTCCTATTTGTGAGTCATGCTTTGTTCTCGAGCACGGTTCAACTCCCGGAGCCTACATTGAAGACCTATATGTGCATAGGGATTCAAGAAGAACTCGAGCCACCTTAGTCCTAGATCAGCCGATTTTGGCTAAGTGTTGGAACTCCTTTATATTGCTATTTCTAGTATTATTTTTACTTAAGTTATTTTAGGAAACTTTAGGGTAATTTTATTAATTCCTTTAAGTTGTTATTTTATCTCCTTTAGTTAGATAAAACCGGCCCAATAAGCCCTTTTAGGGTTATAAATGCCGATTCCAGCATTGTAGAGAGGCACGTCTATCTTTGAATGAAAAATCATATTTGTGTTAAACACATTGAGTGAAAGTCAATCGATTCGAAGCATTGCTCATCGATTGCAAATTGGTTCTTGTCTCAGCTTGGTTTGCTTTGTGTTAGTCAACTTCGCAAGACTTGGTGATCCTAGTATCCACAAGCCCCCTCCTTGTGCCTCCAAGTTGTCCGCTTGGTTGTGTAGGGTTGTAGAGGCGGGTTATATAGTCATTGGTATTGGTTCCTACCCTCTAAGGAGGCCTGGGGTCTTTATCTTGTTCTATATAGATCGACTCAGTCCTTATCGGTCGTGTCTTTCCATTATCGCTGCGTTTCTTTGAGTCTTTTGCTTCCGTTCTTGTCTTTGAGTCTTGATTGTCGAAGATCGGGCCATCCTACGGCTAACCCCGTATCAAATTGGCATCGGAGCTTTGGTTTCCGACATCAATAGTGTCTTTTACTTCTCATAAACACAAAAAAAAACCCACAAAAAGAGTCTTTTCTTGTTTTGGTCTTTTACTTCTTAATTTCTGAATTTTGATTATTGCACTAATCTTGAGTTTGTGATTGTTTGTGGTTGCATAGCCTAAACACAAAGCCTAGCCGAGACCGTGGAGTCGACCAAAGGTGCACACAACCCCTTGTGAACACCCTAGAGCCGACGGCAGCAAGCTGTCCCCATAGCCTTTGCTTGGCCGCCCCATCACACACACAAGAAACCCTAGTTTGTTCTATCTTTTACCTATTGATTCTATCTATTTACTTGCCTTATCAAAAATCAGATTTTATTTGGTAGATTTAATTCATTATATCTATCATATATCTTTAAAGGCTTAGATAGATCCAATTACCAAAATTAGCCAATTTCACCTATATATCTATCTTTAGGGCTACAAATTTTATCTTTTCACCATTATTTTTCAGATTTTCGAGTCCTTTACATTGTTTTGAGTCTTTCTTGCATTAGGTCAAAAAAAAAAACAGTTTCGAAATTCTTCAAAAAAAAAAAAAGAGATTGAACTTGGACCTAGGAGGATAAAATTCACTAGGGGCAAGAGTAAGTCAAAAAAAAAAAGAGTTTGTTGATTCAATCTAGTGCAAGAAAGCTCCCAAAGGACCAACCTTGGTGATCTACCTAGCCCTAGTCGACACACCTCAATCCTAAACACATTACCTCCACAAAAATCACAAAATTGAAACCCTACCTTGCAACTACAACATCATAACTTAAAGGTTTTCAATCAAAAAGAGGTAAATTTCCATACTTTCTTTGTTTTCTTTCTTTTTGAAGTTTGTCGAGCACTGCAGAGTCCATACCGACCCTGTACTGACCCTGTACCGACCCCCTCAGCCTCGGTACAGCCCCTGTCGAAGTCTGCCGAGTACCGCAGCCCCTGTACCGACCCCATACCGACCCTGTACCGACCCCCCCTGCCTCGGTACAGCTTCTGTCGAGCCTATTTTTGGTCGATTTCGAGGCCCTTGGTCGATTTCGACCTTCTTCTTTTTCTATTTTGTGTGATCCTTGCTGCTGATTGAGTCCTATACTTGCTTGGATCGAGTCCTTTGTTGGTGTCGAGTCATCTTTTGCTTTGTTCTCCTTCATACTCTCATATCTATACTTTGATTGTTAGGTTTTTGCTTGAGTGTTGATTTGCCCAAAGCGGATTGCCCCAACAAGCGTGACATACCAATTAGAGAGAGGAGTGTGAGCGAAACACAATTGTGAGCTGTTTATAGTTTTACTAACCTTTAACATAGTTCCTTGTTTCTTTTCTCTTTGTTATAATGTCTAATAATCAGGGTAACAATGAGAACAACCCCAACCATGGGGGTAGCTCGAGTGCAACCGTGACACCTAAGCAATTCAACAACTTTACTAACACCTTGACAACCATATTAGATCGGTTGACAGCTTTGGAGTCTAGGCCTAGTGGTTCGAATACCATGGGTGGTCGAGGAGATCATAGGCGTGACGAGCCGTCTCGTGATGAAAGGGAAGTCAATAATCCTAACCCTAACCCTAACCCAAATATTAACATTCATAACCCTATTTTTGAAGAAAACAACTCTCCACGAGGTGGGAGAAATGGTAGGAATAATGGGTTTGTTAATGTGCAAGGTCAAGGACAAGGAAGGGGAAGAGGACGAGGCTTCCAAGAGGATTTCTACTACTCGGAGCGCGACGATGACTTCCAAGAAGAGGAGTATTGGGAGCCACGCCCGAGACGGAATCAAAGGGGAAATCAGCACCAAGATCGGCCACCTAGGAATCATGATGAGGACGGAATAGGTAAGGTTAAGGTAACGATTCCTCCCTTTGAAGGTAAAACTGATCCGGATGTCTATATTGATTGGGAAACTAAAATGGATCAGATTTGGAGTTGTCATAATTTCGCTAATGCTAAGAAAGTGCAACTAGCTACCCTAGAATTCACTGGCTTTGCCTTAATTTGGTGGGATAACCTAGTTAAAGAAAGAATAAGAGCCCTTGATGCACCTATTGCTTCTTGGGAACAACTTAAAGCACTTATGAGAAATAGATTTGTACCTCAACATTATGCTAGAGAGCTTAGGCAAAGATTAGAGAACCTTAAGCAAGGTAATAAAACTATTGAGGAAACTTTTAATGCAATGCAAGAAATCATGGCTAGAGCTAATGTCGTTGAACCCGATGAGGATACCAATGCTAGATTTCTTAGGATATTGCATCCCGCCTTAGCTCATGAAATTGACTATTTTCCTTACTCTACTCCTATTGAGTTATTACATTTAGCTATTAAAGTTGAAAGAGGAGCTAGATACAGGAATCAAGGTGGGCGGAACTCAAATGGACAGCAACAAGGGTGGCGCCAATCTCGGCCCCAGCAGCCCCAATGGCGTGGTGATAGTGGTCCACGTGATCGACCGAGCCAGCCCCAAGTGAAAGGAGAGAGCCGAGCCCCTCAACAGTCCATTGACAAAGGAAAAGGGCCATGGAATGGGCGTGAATCGTCCGGGACATCTACTGGTCCTAAAGGGAGTAAACCTAACTCTTCTACCCTTAGATCTAGAGATATTGTATGCTTTAAATGCCAAGGTAGAGGACATTATATGAAGGATCGCCCTAATAAGAAAACTCTCATGATTAATCACCTAGGAGAATATGAATCTGAAAATTCTTGTGATGAACATGATGAGCATGCTAATGACAATGATCAAAACCTTAATCTTGTATGCTATGATAATGATGATGATGAGGTCGAATATGAACATGGAGAGTCTTTGATTGTTAGGAGAGTTCTAAGTGTTGTTCCTACACCATGTGATGTTAATCAAAGAGAAAACTTATTTCATACTCGATGCTTAGTTAAAGGAAAGGTTGTGAATGTGATCATTGATGGTGGTAGTTGCTGTAATTTAGCTAGTCAAGAAATGGTCGATAAATTGCAACTTTCCACTATGCAACACCCTAGACCTTACAAATTGCATTGGATGAATGATTGTGGAAACTTGAAGGTTAATAGGCAAGTTAAAGGGCATGTTAAGCTAGGACATTATGAAGATAATGTTTTATGTGATATCGTGCCTATGCAAGCTTGTCATATTCTATTAGGACGTCCTTGGCAATCTGATCGTAAGGTTATTCATGATGGTTATACTAATCGCTACTCCTTTACTTTTCAGGGAAAGAGTGTCGTTCTCAAGCCTATGACGCCGACGCAAGTGGCTGAAGAGATTGAGAAGCGCAAGGTAAGTAAAGGTGAGTTAGCTAGGGAGGCTCAGTCGAGCCAAGTGGATCCTCAATCTCGGCCTAAAGGTGTGTTGTTGGCTTCCAAGAGCACATTTATGGACGAGTTTGTGGATGGGGAAACAGCCCTCATGCTCCTATGCAAAGGGTTGAACATGTTGAGTGAGGAGCTTAGAGCTACCCTCCCTCCTCGCATCCTATCTCTCCTTGAAGAGTATAAGGATGTATTCCCCGATGACATACCACCAGGTCTACCTCCTATTCGTGGCATTGAACATCAGATTGATCTCATTCCAGGTGCTTCTTTGCCTAATAGGCCTGCGTATCGTATGAATCCCACAGAGACCCAAGAGGTCCAATCCCAAGTCCAGGAACTGTTGGATAAGGGATATATTAGATAAAGCTTAAGTCCTTGTGTTGTGTCTGTGTTATTAGTCCCTAAGAAAGATGGATCATGGAGAATGTGTGTAGATTGTAGGGCTATTAACAATATAACTGTCAAATATCGCCATCCTATTCCTAGATTAGATGATATGCTAGATGAACTACATGGTGCTTCTATATTTTCGAAAATAGATCTAAAAAGTGGCTATCATCAGATTAGAATGAAGGAAGGTGATGAATGGAAAACAGCCTTTAAGACTAAGTTTGGGTTATATGAGTGGTTGGTTATGCCTTTCGGTTTAACTAATGCTCCAAGTACTTTTATGCGCTTAATGAATCATGTGCTTAGAAACTATATAGGGAAATTTGTTGTTGTTTATTTTGATGATATTCTGATTTATAGCAAATCCCCTAAAGAGCATGAATCACATCTTAGAGAAGTACTTAAAACTTTAAGATTAGAACACTTATATGCTAATTTGAAGAAATGTGAGCTATGTAATGAACAAGTGTCTTTTCTTGGTTTTGTAGTAAGCTCTAATGGACTGCGTGTTGATGAAGCAAAGATTAAAGCTATACAAGAATGGCCGACACCCACTAATATCGGTCATGTGCGCAGCTTCCAAGGATTAGCGAGCTTCTATCGTCGCTTTGTTCGTGATTTCAGCACCTCTTACCGAGCTTACAAAGAAGAGGAGCGAATTCACTTGGGGAGCAGCTCAGGACGAAGCTTTTCGCATCCTAAAGGAGAAGCTCACCCAAGCTCCATTGCTTGCTTTGCCTGACTTCACTCGGCCTTTTGAGGTTGAATGTGATGCTAGCGGAGTGGGAATTGGTGGAGTTCTGATGCAGGAAGGTAAACCTATTGCTTTCTTTTCTGAAAAATTGAAAGGTGCGTGTCTTAACTACTCTACCTATGATAAAGAGTTGTATGCATTGTATCGAGTTCTTAAGACATGGTCTCATTACCTATGGCCTAGAGAGTTTATTCTTAGGACTGATCATGAATCATTGAAACACTTTAAAAGCCAAGATAAACTTGATAGGAGACATGGTAGATGGATGGAGTTCATTGAAACATTTCCTTATTTGATTAAGTATAAGAAAGGCAAAGACAATGTGGTAGCTGATGCATTATCTAGAAGACATGTTCTTTTAACCACTTTGGATTCTAGAGTCTTAGGCTTTATTTATATTAAGGAATTGTATGAACAAGATGCTGATTTTGGAGAGATCTTTCGAAAATGCTTAGATAAAGGGCCAGCCGAAAATTTCTATATACATGATGGCTTTCTATTTCGAAAAGATCAAGTGTGTATTCCTAGATGTTCTTTGAGATTACTACTTGTTAGTGAAGCACATAGTGGTGGTTTAATGGGACATTTTGGAAGGGATAAAACATATTATACTTTAAAATCACACTTTTATTGGCCACATATGCTTAGGGATGTAGAACATTGCCTTAAAAGATGCATAGATTGTATAAAATCCAAAGCTAAGCTTATGCCCCATGGCCTATATACACCATTGCCGACCCCCACAGCCCCTTGGGAAGATATTTCTATGGACTTTATAGTAGGATTGCCTAGAACTAAGAAGGGGAGGGATTCTATATTTGTAGTGGTTGATAGATTCTCTAAAATGGCTCATTTTATTGCATGCCACAAAACTGATGATGCTACCAATGTTGCTAATCTATTCTTTAGAGAGGTAGTAAGATTACATGGTGTGCCGAAAACTATTGTTAGTGATAGGGATGTGAAATTCTTAAGTCATTTTTGGCGAACTTTATGGAGCAAATTGGGAACTAGATTGCTATTCTCTACTTCTAGCCACCCCCAAACTGATGGCCAAACTGAGGTGACTAATAGAACCCTTACAACCGTCCTAAGAGCCATTATTAGGAAAAATTTGAAACTTTGGGAAGAAGCCTTACCTCATGTGGAATTTGCTTATAACAGAACCATGCATTCGGCTACTAAAATCAGTCCATTTGAATGTGTGTATGGTGTTAATCCACTAACCCCTTTTGATCTTACTCCATATCCTATGAGAGACAAAGAATCATTTGAGGCAGGTAAGCATGTCGAGTTCATTAAGGAGCTGCATGAACGAACTCGTGAGAAGCTGAAGTTAAAGGCTGAATACAATGCTAACAAGGCCAACAAGGGACGTCGCTTGGTCACATTTCAGCCTGGGGATCTTGTATGGATACACCTAAGGAAGGAGCGGTTTCCAGAAGCACGGAAGAGTAAGCTAGCACCACGAGGTGACGGACCATTCAAGGTGCTTAGGAGAGTGGGCGACAATGCCTACCAATTGGAGCTTCGTGGAGACATGGGCGTGAGCGCAACATTCAACGTCGCCGATCTAATCCCTTACTTCGCTGTGGATGAAGACTTGGATTCGTGGTCGAATCCTTTTCAAGAAGGGGAGGTTGATGCGGGACCATCTTCTACAGCTCCAGACACACCCATCATCTTAGGAGAAGGACCTATGACTCGAGCCCGAGCTAAGAAGCTTCAACGAGACTCATTCCTATTTATGAGTCATGCTTTGTTCTCGAGCACGGTTCAACTCCCGGAGCCTACATTGAAGACCTATATGTGCATAGGGATTCAAGAAGAACTCGAGCCACCTTAGTCCTAGATCAGCCGATTTTGGCTAAGTGTTGGAACTCCTTTATATTGCTATTTCTAGTATTATTTTCACTTAAGTTATTTTAGGAAACTTTAGGGTAATTTTATTAATTCCTTTAAGTTGTTATTTTATCTCCTTTAGTTAGATAAAACCGGCCCAATAAGCCCTTTTAGGGTTATAAATGCCGATTCCAGCATTGTAGAGAGGCACGTCTATCTTTGAATGAAAAATCAGATTTGTGTTAAACACATTGAGTGAAAGTCAATCGATTCGAAGCATTGCTCATCGATTGCAAATTGGTTCTTGTCTCAGCTTGGTTTGCTTTGTGTTCGTCAACTTCACAAGACTTGGTGATCCTAGTATCCACAAGCCCCCTCCTTGTGCCTCTAAGTTGTCCGCTTGGTTGTGTAGGGTTGTAGAGGCGGGTTATATAGTCATTGGTATTGGTTCCTACCCTCTAAGGAGGCCTGAGGTCTTTATCTTGTTCTATATAGATCGACTCAGTCCTTATCGGTCGTGTCTTTCCATTATCGCTGCGTTTCTTTGAGTCTTTTGCTTCCGTTCTTGTCTTTGAGTCTTGATTGTCGAAGATCGGGCCATCCTACGGCTAACCCCGTATCAGGAAGCTACGCGAATAGCTGCGGCGCAAGACAATAGCGCTTACACGAAAGAATACCTCTACTCGGCGACGAATGAGTTCACCGTCAGGGTGAATTTCCCCTTGCCAGTGGGCACAAATTTATCCCGCCAATAGTTAGAAGATGTTTGAAGGTTTGAAACCGTCGCACCGCCCGACATTCAGCTCCCCGTCTTCCAGCCCGGCGTCCAGCGCCCCATCTTCGAGCCCGGCGTCCAACCCCCAGTCTTCCAACCCAGCATCCAACCACCCATCTTTTATACTCCGTAACATATAAAACTTCGAAAATCCAAATTACAATACAATAAATAAATTGTTTAAAAATTACACATACACTTAAATAATTAAATGTTTTGTAAATTGAAATTCAAACACTAACCACATACTTCTGATCAAAATTTTTTTTAAAAAAAGACTAAAAACTCTACCCTATAGTCCTACACTCCTAAAGGCACTGTAGTACCTCATCCCAAAATCAAAACTCCTCCCCACCATTTCCACCCTCTACTGCATCTGCAATAAGCCTCCACCACCATTTTCACCCTCCATTGCAAGTTTGCGATATTTCCGAAAATGAATACACCTTCTCTAAGGGAAGCTCTAAGGATGGTTACAACCTTACTTGATTTGCTACTCCTCCAACTCGATTTTGGTTTATATATAGGGGACCACCACAATCCCATTTCCATCAAATCAGCATGAGCTCCACTTCCTATCATCTTGCAGGTAGTTTTCAAGTTATTTTTTTTAATATATAATCTCTTTGTTGATTTTTTCATTTTTCTGATTTCTGGTGATGAAGGGGCCAAAAGCGTGGCTAAGACAATGTCAAGGCTGTTTAAGAAAGCCGTGGAACAGGAAGCTGCGTGAATAGTTGCAGCGCAAGGCAAGAGCGCTTACACGAAAAAATACCTCTACTCGACGACGAATGAGTTCACCGTCAAGGTGAACTTCCCCTTGCCAGTGGGCACAAATTTATCCCGCCAATAGCTAGAAGATGTTTGAAGGTTTGAAACCGTCGTACCGCCCGACATCCAGCTCCCCGTCTTCCAGCCCAACGTCCAGCTCCTCATCTTTCAGCCTGACGTCCAACCCCCCCGTCTTCCAAGACAGCATCCAACCACCCATCTTTTATACTCCGTAACTTATAAAACTTCGAAAATCCAAATTACAATACAAATAAATAAATTGTTTAAAAAATACACATACACTTGAATAATTAAATGTTTTGTAAATTGAAATTCAAACACTAACCACGTATTTCTGATCAAAATTAAAAAAAAAATAGGAACCCACTACCCTACAGTCTTACACTCCTAAAAGCACTGTAGTACCTCATCCCAAAATCAAAACTCCTCCCCACCATTTCCACCCTCCACTGCAAGTCTGCAATATTTCCGAAAATGAATACACTTTCTCTAAGGGAAGCTCTAAGGATGGTTACAAACTTACTTGATTTGATACTCCTCCAACTCGATTTGAGTTTATAAATAGGGTACCACCACAATCCCATTTCCATCAAAGCAGCATGACCTCTGCTTCCTATCATCTTACAGGTAGTTTTCAAGTTATTTTTATAATATATAATCTCTTTGTTGATTCTTTCATTTTTCTGATTTCTGGTGATGAATGGGTCAACAACGTGGGTAAAACAATGTCAACCACCCGACAAAGCAGCATGGCATCCAACCACCCGTCTTCTAGCCCGGCGTCCAGCTCCCCGTCTTCCAGCCCGGCATCCAACCACCCGTCTTCTAGCCCGGCGTCTAGCCCACCATCTTCCAGCCCGGCGTCCAGCCCCTTGTCTTCCATCCCAACGTCCAACCCCTATCTTCCAGCCAGACCTCCAGGCTCCCGTCTTCCAGCCACGCATCTTCCAGCCCGGCATCCAACCCCCTATCTTCCAGCCTGGCGTCCAGCCCCCTGTCTTCCAGCTAGGTGTTCAGCCCTATGGCATCCTGTGCCCCGCCAAACTAAAATATAACTTCTACATATAACACAAAACTTATAAGATTATACTCCGTAACTTATAAAACTTCCAAAATCCAAGTTACAATACAAATAAATAAATTGTTTAAAAATTACACATACACTTAAATAATTAAGAACGTGTTTGCGAGCGCATTTTTTTAGCGGGTGGAGATACTTTTGGGGATGGAGTTACTTTTTAGGGGTGGACGAGGTGGAGATACTTTTTGAAAAATAATTCCCTACGTGTTTGGTAGAGTGGAGATGGGTGGGGAAAGGGTCCTAACGCAAATGACTAAAATGCCCTTACTATTCGACTGAAAAAGACCAACTTTCCCCTGAAATTACACTTGGATTACCCTTCATCAATCGTCGTTTGTAGCACACAGCCTGGGTTTCAAACGGTGGCAAACAGGTTCTTCGAGGAGGAAGAAGAGCTCACAGCTTGTCCTCCCATCGCCGGTGACGACCACGAGACGAGGAGGAAGAAGACCATAGAGCATGCCCTCCCATCGCAAGTGACGACCACGGAGACGGCCCTCCCATCGCCGGTGTCACATGTCACCATGTGAGTCTCTTATTTTCAATCCCCAATTTTTTGTTGTTGTTGGTATACTCCGAATTGCTTCGTTTTGGTACCGGTTTCTTCAATTTCTATGGGTTTCGATGCATTGCTGCCCGAAATGAGTAAGAATTTGTTGAATTGTTCACCGAAGCTCTTGAAGTTGACAAGCCTAGGGTTTTCCAATCGTTTGTTCGATTCACTCAGCTAAGAAGTAGATTGCCGGCTTTGTCTATGGTTGCACTTTAATTATAGTCGTTTATGAACCTTTGCCAGCTACCACTTCCCTAAGGTTAATGTCGGTTCCATCCTTGGCCGAATTGAGTACTAATTTCTGGTATTATGATTATACCATTATGTAGTTTATGTTTTCCTCCATTATTAGTTGTTTTGCAAGAAATTACTGAAAAGGATTGAATGGTAAGATGCATGTTCAATTATGTATTTTATATACTCGAATATAATTTTTGTCAAACTAGTTAAAGGACATAGCATTTGTTCCACTTTCCAAATCATTCCACAACCATCACTTGAAGCATTCGTTTTTAATTCGTCCTTTGTTCATTCTTTTCTTGCGTTTTGGATCTCGACACAAAATACAACTTCTCAGGCAGTCAGTTGATTTTCCACAGGTTGATATGGCTTCCAACGCAAACGGAAAGGCTAAGGGTAAGAGGAAGGGGAAGCAGAAGTAGGGGGCGATGAGGAGAGAGTGCCCTCTCCCTTTTTCTGGTCGTATGAGCATACCAAGATGTTTGTGGAGGTGCTCCTATGCCACCAACGGATTGTCGGGAAAGACCAGCCTTTCCCATGGGTTGCGTTGACGCCCGAATTCCAGGAGCTGTCGGGGAAGAAGTGCAACATATACACGTTGAAGAATCGCAATTGGAACATAAAAAAGTACTACAACGAGTGGAAAACGTTAAAGAATTCTGAGATGGGATTGGGATGGGATGCAGAGAAGGGCACAATCAAGGCATCAGATGAGTGGTGGGAGAAAAAGATTGCGGTTAGTCCCCTTATCGATGTGTCACTTTCTTCGTTTTGTCATGTCATTGCTTATATATTTATCCGCCGACGCTTCAGGAAAACACGGATGTTAGGAAGTACAGAAAGAAAGGTATTCAGCCGGAGATGGAGGATCTTTGGGACCAGTTGTATGGGGGGACTGTGGCAACTGGGAAGTATTGTATTGCCCCTTCAATGGACCCGAGTGAACGACAATCAGCTCCCCCGGCATTGTGCACCGAGGTTGACGATGAACCAACTGATACAGACGACGTCAATCTTGATGGAGCCACCCAAGATAGAGGGATTGGCGTCCAGCCACAAGATTCCGAATACGTTCCAATCGCGACAAAGCTGGACGAGCTTTTCACGAGCCAAGGTGCATCTGCCCAGGCTCCGTCTATCTAGGAGCTTCTCCGTCGTATATGCGAGGATATGCCCAGCATCAACGGGCCTGGAAGAAGAGTCCCCTCGGTTCCAAACATCAACAACAAAAAGCGAGTTGCGGGGTCCGGTGTTGCGTCTGGTCAACCTTCATCTAAGAGGAACACGAGGAGGTCTGAGGGGTCACGGTTGACGTGCTTGACCCACTCTAGTGCTTCGCAATCGAGTTGATACGGGACCCGAGCGCAGAGACCTCTTCTTGGGCATCAAGCACAATGACCGATGGGTACACGATTATAGATGGGACCCTTTCGTTTAGGGTTGCATAGGCCAAGTGGTAACTCGTACCTTGCCTGTCGTAGGGTTGCATAGGTGTCATCGATGGAACCCATATCCAAGCGACCATCCCCATCGACGAGCAGATCCCGTTTCAAGGCCGAAAAGGGATATGCACCTTCAACGTCATGGTTGTGTGCGACTTCGACCTCCTATTCACCTTCATTACAAACGGATGGGAGGGGAGTGCACACGATGCACGTGTGTTTGATCACGCAATACTGACACTGGGGTTTCACTTTCCCCACCCTCCATTTGGTCATTACTACCTATGCGACAAGGGATACCCGGACCGCAATGGGTACATGGTGCCATACTCACAGACGAAGTACCACCGACCCACCTTTCAAGCAGCACAACCTAAAAACCTCAAGGAATCCTTCAACAAGTGCATTCGTCGCTTCGTGGAGATATTGAGCGGGCATTCGGTGTTCTGAAGAGCCAGTGGAAGTTTCTTCGTTGGATGCCCAAATACGCAGTCGCTCGGCAAGTGTCACTGATAACCTGCTGTAGATATTCGCCGTTGATGTTGAAAATACCAATTGATTCCTAACAAACCATTTTGTCCAACGCCTAAACACCAATTCTTGTTTTTGTTCTTTATGCACTTTCTTTCCTAGTAAGGCTAGAATGGTTTAATGTCTCTAGACGTATTTATTGCTGTATTTATTTCTGTTCGCAAATTTGTTGGCAGCTAGTATACTAGGTTTCATGTATTGCATTCTAAGAAAATATGTCTCATCCTCCTTAGTGTCATTACAGAAGATACATGTGGCAGGAACTGGTACACCTCGTTGAGACAATTTAGTAGTAGTAGGGAGACCGTCCTGACTAATTTTCCATAGGAAGTTGTTCACTTTTGGTGGGCCTTCACAATTCCATATCCACGTATTTGGTTCCAGTTCTCTCCTATTATATCCCGTGATTAATTTGTAGGTGCTGGATGTCGTAAACCAGCTTTCTCTACCAGACCACCAGTATAGCTTGTCTTCAAATTGATTTTATAGAAGGGGTTTTGTTTGGGTTTTCATTGCAGGGTTAGTACCACGTTTTGTAAATTAGATTTGGTTTTTTTTGTTGGTGGGGAAAATGATAGCAAGCTCTCAAAGTAAAACAAACACAAATGAAACCGGCGCGGGCTACAAACGGAGGAGGCGAGGAGTAGTAGCCCTTCCCCTAATGTCTTCCTCAGTGAGAAACGAAACACCCTCAGACGGGCTAGAAAATAAATGAAAACCAATTAGAAAAGAAAAAGCGAAAGCAGCAAGGGAGTCAATTCACTTTTCTGAAGACATGTCGGAGTTGGATGTCCCAATCCCGGGGTGGTCTGGGGTTCGCTCCAACTCGTCCCATTTTTCTAAAAATAAAATAACAGGTAAAAAATTAGAAAAAATTAATAAAAAAAAAATTTATATTAATTAATTTATTAAAATCAAATATGTATATGAGAAAATTTTAAATTATCTAACCCACCCAAATTTTAATTTCCGGTGATGTAGGTGATACGGAGGGTCCGTCATTTTTCCCGACAATACTACACAAAACAACTATTAGAGGGTAGACGCTACAGTGAAACAGCTTCATTACTGATTGGAGTACCAAACAGTCTACTGCTAATCAAAGCCAGGAGCTGAAATCCCCACATTGTTAACAGCTGGTAGTGAATAGTGATCGAGTGCACTGGTTGTCCTTTCTCCTAATTTTGTAGACATAGATTTTACCTATTTTGGTAGCACAAAGTTGTACGCTTTTCAAAATATAACTCACCTAGTACTGTAGTATTATTTAAAGTTTACATTATAAGTTGAGACTAATATTATGATATAAATACCTAAAATGAAATGTATTTTTTGAGATAAATTAAAAACATCAAACTGACGTGTATTTTGAGACAGGTGGAATGTGCGTGGTAATTGAAAAATGGCACATCATTCATTAGAATCCAATTGTCGTCTTCTCTATGATAGAGTAATTAACCGCGGAAGATCATTTTATATCATGCTTAAAATTCGATAAAAGTATGTAGTGTGTTAAAAAAAAATAGTACTACAAAATTTAGATAAAAGCTGTAGAATAATGATAAATATTTTTTAAAACAATCAAATATTTTAGCAGTTTTTAAACCATTTTAAACATTTTGAAGAGAAGACTTATTTATTACTCTCGGTAGATCTTTGTCGTCTACGCTAGTGTCTTATTATCCCACTTTAATTTTTTTTTCTCGGTGTTGTCTTTTTTTTATGACGAAAAACCCACTATTTAGTGGTAAATCCCGGACGCGTGACTCAACCGATAAGAGCCACACACCAAATACGTAAACCGGTTTGCACCGAACTGCTTGACCCATTGGTAGAAAATAAGGCAAACTTTGAATTTTTACTAATCATCTTCTTTGTCTTTAGTAGTTTATCTTTGGTTTTTTACTTGTCGATTTTTTTTGCCCTCTTAACCTACCGAGGTTGATCAGTACGTCAAATTGCTTTCTATTTAAAAAATTAAAATCAAATATTGTTTCTATTAGCCTCTCGAGTTTTAGTACGTTGTCTATCATATATCCAAAGAGAAAATACCCATTTTGAGTGTTTTCTTTCAAATAATTAAACCATAAATATGATTATCAATGGGAAAAATGTAGGCAAAATAGTGATTAGGCCTAACCATGGCACGACCCCCGAAATGGTTGACACATTAATGTTCATAAGTAATTTCCATTAATTGGGGGTGTATTTCTTGTTACCAAATGATTTTATAGGTGAAACTTTTTGACAAGTAAATTAGTAGAGTAGTTGGATCGAAATGGCCATCTATATATCTCATCTCAGAGTAGTTGGGGGAACAAAATACGCGTCACACACAAGTCATGGCTGTCAGTGGGCAACGTGATCGAACGATACCATGACCTCAATCTTAATTTTTTTGTTGCGTGTTCTTAGATACACCGTAAATCCGTACTAATCGACGTGGTGCCACATTCGAATCGACGTCAAAGTAGACATTGAAAATCGAAGGTAAATTAGGATTAGGTACTACGTTCATATCGATGTGCACCACGTTTATATCGACCTGTCCTAAACCCTGATTTGCGATATATTTAGTTTTCATGCTTTTGTTGAGAATCTTTAAGAAAAAAAATTCACATAAAAAATATAATAAAGCTCGAGTCTCAAGATATTAGTAACTGATTTTAGAAATGAAATGTCACTGAATTTATATACTACTAACATTGAACTAACACATAATGCTTGATCTTATACGAGACGGGTGGACAGAGATCGACGACCTGTCATAGGCTTAAGATGTTGTTACCTCGGGTCCGCGGTTAGGGCCCCATAAAAAAGATGTATCATGTATATTATCAAGGTATGTAACTATTTTTATATGTATAATTAAAAAAACCCATTAATGTTAAGATGTAAAAAAAAAGAAAAAATTTGTGAAACCGGCCTATTTTTTGGCCTTTATTAGGGGAGTGTCCACCACCCTTGTTAAATTAGGGATTTGTCCATCTCCCCCAAACACTGTCCCCCAACCACATTCATATTTCCACCACGAATCGATTGTAGCTCTTGAGCCCCTGCTGCCTCTTACTCCCTCCCTCTTCCGGACAGGTCGTCGATGTCTTCCTCCTCTACCTACGCCGGCGTCTTCGACGGCCATGGAAGCCCCTGCCTCCGAACACATAATCGAACGCCGTTGCCGCTTGTTGCAATCGTTCCAGATCTGGCTGGATCTTCAACAGCAGCCTCGTTCCAGATCGGGCGGGCCTCTATCGCGCTCCTCGGTCGCCGCTTGTTGCGGTCGCATTCCAGATCTGGCTGATATGTATTAAATGAAGATTTTGTTGATATTTTCCTCGCTCTCTGTCCATTGAAAGGAAGGGTAAGTCTATGGGTAATGTGCTATTGTGTCGAATTTGTGGTGTATGTATTAAGGTTTCATTTTTCCATTTCCCTTCTTGTCTGTATATGTATTAGTGTATGAATTGGGTTTTTTGATCTTTCCCTTTCGTATGTGTAATTGTGAATGTAAATTAACACTATATTCTTCCTGTGTAAAAGGTTATGTTTTTAATGAATTGAAAAATTGATGAATTAGGGGCTCAATGATTTTTCTAGCAATTGAATTGGATGAACAATGATTTTAGGCTCAATGATTGTCCCGGATATGGTCTTGTGTTTTTGCTTGGGCTGCTGTGTAGTTAGCTACTTAGCTTAGGTGGGTGGGTTAGTGGTAGTCACTTTTTATATACATGTGTATATTTGTTGAAATTGTTGTTGTTGAAATTTCTTAAATTGCTTAAATTATTGTTGTAATTGCTGAAATTGGTGTGGTCGTTTTCTCAAATTGCTGAAATTGTTGTTGTAATTGAGCAACTCCAGTTTCAGCAACTTCGGTTTTAGCAACGCGCAGAAAAAAAAGAAAGAAAAAAAAGCAACCACAGGCCGTTGAAATCCATGGATGAATGAATGGATCGATGAATCCAAGCGAAGTGGTGTCACATATATAAAATATAATTTCAGCAATTTTTATATTTAATTTCAACAATTTTTTTTATTTTTTCTACATCATTGCATTATATTAAAAATACAATTTCAGCAATTTTTATAATTAATTAACAATTATATATCGAAAAAAATAGAATTTGTGGTTAGTTTGCTATTGTGATTGAGGTTGCTTTGGTGAGAATTTGTGGTTAATTCTTATAAAATTCTACGAGGTACTATATCTTACACACAAGCATATATTTCGGCATTTCAGCATTTTTTGAAATTTTTTTTAGCATTTCAGCTTTTTTTGAAAATCTTACACACAAGCAACTCCGGTTTCAGCAACTTCGGTTTCAGCAACTCCGGCGTCGAAGTGGTGACGTGAGAAAAAAAAAAGAAAAAAAAAGCAAGTCCGGTTTCAGCAACTCCGATTTCAGCAAATTAGGTTTCAGCAACGCGCGAAAAAAAAACTAATTTCAACAATTTCAGCAACTTCGGATTCAGCAATACAGTTTCAGCAACTTCGATGTCGAAGCGCTGACGCGAAAAAATAAAAAACTAATTTCAGCAATTGCAAAAACAACTTAAGCAACTCCGGTTTCAGCAACCCTGGTTTCAGCAACTCCGATTTCAGCAACTTAGGTTTCAGCAACGCGCGAAAAAAAAAAACTATTTTCAACAATTTCAGCAACTTCGGTTTCAGCAACGCGAAAAAAAAAACGCTGAAATAGGAGTTGCTGAAATCAAATGTGCTGAAACAGGAGGGGGGCACAGGGGGCGCGCGTGGGGGGGGCAAAGGGGGCAAGGGAAGGAAGGTGGACATTTTGCAAATTTGGGGGGGAAGGGTGGACATTTTACTAATAAAGGCCCTAATTATGGCCTATAGCACAATTCCCCCAAAAAAAAAACACATTTGTCATCTGACTTATTAATTTGTTTAATTTTCCATCCAAGAGAATTACTCATAGTATGAAATATCCTTATATATATATATATATTTTTTTTTTACCAAGAATACAAGAAGATGGGTTTTTAGTTAAAAAATACATATCTATGCAACTTTAAGATCTTTATTTGAATCATTATAATATTGCTATGTGTTAAGTTTAACTTTACTATCGTAAAAGAGAAAAATACCAAAATAACACTTTTCAAACTTTGTTTTTAAAAATATAATGGTATAAAATCCTAGTTTTGAGCCATATTGATAAATTAAGTTTAAAAAAAATTGTATTTTTAGATAATTTATTAAAAAAAATTTGAAGACTACATTTTTAATCCTAGTGTGTGTCCGTCTCGTGAACGGAAATATATTAACATGGTATTTTAAAATCACATCTATTATATATAAAAAAAACTATTGAAAATATATATAAAAAAATCCAAACTTGAGATTTAAGCTAATAACGATTAAAGTGTGCGGAAAACATGAAATAAAAATTATTTAGATATAAATAATTCACCAAACTTGTATAATAGATATAAATAAAATAAAAGTTATCAAATACTTAATTTTAATATAAATAATTATTTGCACCAAAAAAAATAAATAAAATAACTCCTATTCAATATTTATCTATTAATACTTTTTAGTAAGTATGACTATGAAATAGTTTTGATTTAAATGTTTATCAATTAGCTAAAATATATATAAATAATCTTCTTTGTCAGGAATCTTCTTTCTTATGATCAACCACGACACACCATATACAACACTATCTATCAATTTTAATAGACGTATATAGATTTTTGTATTATACGGAGTAATTTTCTTCCCATTTCACCAACAATCCTCCCAAACTGGCGCTTTTTGTTTGCCACCTTTGTACTACACCGTTTTATTTTATGATTATATATTTAACGATTCGTTGTCTGCCGACTCTGTCGACCTCTTAATGAGTCAGTTCTGTCCGACCTTCGAAATATTACCTTATAAAAAAAAAACAATCCTCCCAAACAAAAGTCAAAGACAAAAGCCGTATAAATTGAAACTCCCATCCCACGACAAAAGGAGGCAAGCAAAGTCCAGCTGCCAAAATGCAAAAAAACCCCACCTTCCAAATTGGCCCACACTCGATCGTGTTGTTCGTTCGCGGTCGATTTCGAAGAGCTACATATATGGAGGATTGAAGGTTCAGACTGCAAGTCATGTGGATTTATACTCTCCAGCTTGTTTAAGCCTTTTTCCTAATTGTATTCTGCAGTGAAGGTTACTACTAGTGCACAACAATGTGGCATATGGGATGAGCCAGGCATATTTTACATTTTTTTTTTTTGGCTTCTTTTTTTTGGGGGTGAAGATGGGGTTTAAGCTGGTGAAATTAACAACCTGAGGGGGTTCGATCACTTCTTCATACATGTTGTAAGTTTGTAACTGTAATTTTTCCGTAATTCTCATAGCAGTTGAATGATTAATTAATGTTAGTTTGAATTTTCGTTGAGTATATATGGTTATCAAATTATCAATCTATACATGTCTCCTCCTTTTATATATTGATATCTTCGGATTTTTTTGAAGAGATGCAAATTAAAATTTAATTTGCATTGTAAATCATAAATATATATAGGTTCCTCGGTTTGTTCAATATATATAGAGATCGAGAAGAAGAAGAAAGAAAAGATAAAACTCCTCATTTCTACTGTTCCTGAGGGAAATGGTGGAATGTGGCTTAAATAGGTTCCTCGGTTATTGTTTTTCACATAGTTGAATTCGGTTTTATGTCTTACGTACTATTGTAATATTCTTGAGTCTTTCGATTCGAAACATCGATCTTTGCAAATTTGTGGAGATCATTATCATGTCCGCATCAAGATTTAAGAGATGTGGAGTGCTACTACTGCGAAGAGAAGGGTCATGTGCAAGCGATCAAGGTGTCCTCAATTTAATTAGGGAATGTTGAGAAAGACACGTACCCTTAAGAATGATGGTGGCTCCTACACAAATGTGGTCAGTGTAGCATATGATGATCATGGCGATGATTACAATGGTGAGATTTACTTAGTAACAAGAGGAGAGATCGCTAAGCTGGAGTGGGTGATGGATAATGGTGTCTCGATGCATGTTTGTCAGGATCAAGCTTTGTTTGAAACCTTGAATTGAAAAAAAAGTGAAGAGTTTGAAACCTTGAATTGAAAAAAAAGTGAAGAGTTTGATCACCTCGATCAACTCATCGAAAAGTAGATCGATCGAGGATGCTGGAAGCGTATAGGATTAGGATTCATGATAGTACAAATGTACGTGCCTTCATACTAAATCAATATGTCATCTCATTGGGTGACGTCGGAGGGTTCCAAGTTTTGGAGCAAAAAAAAAACTGGTGCAAGTGCAAGGTCGGAAGAACGAGAAGAACCTTTGCTTCTTATTATAAGGACGGATCATGTAAGGATTTCCCAACATTGAGACTAAAACCCAAAAGAAGGTGTAGTTTGCAGATAAAATATAAGGTGGCTTATATGAATTAAGGAAGGAATTGTTGAGTAATAATTCATATTTCTGAAGTTGATTAGATTGTTTTATAATTACTGTATCTTTCTCTTCAGTAAAAGAAGCTTTTTTGCCATAAATAAGGTGGAATAAATGAGAAATATTGAAGATTTTAAAATGGATAAAAAAAATAAATAATCTTTAGAAGAAGTTAAAGAGACTAATTTTATTTTATCTAATAAATTATTTCTTTAATATTTGAAAAGTAGAGAGCCAATTAATCATCAATTTTATTTTAATTATTTTAGTATTTTTATAAGTATTAATACACATTCAAAAGAAGATAAAATGTATAATTAATGTAAACAGATTTTTTTTACTATTTTAAAAAAATGTGTTTTAGTATAAATTATGTATATATATTCATCATAAATTTAAATTTTATAAAATATTAGTAGGAAACATGGCAGTGAAGTAAAATTTTTAATCAATTATTTGTGTAATATTTTGAAAGTAGAAAACCAATTATCATTTTTAAAATCGACACTTGAGTATTTGATTAAAAAAATCAACACTTGAGTAAACACAATATACAATAAAAACAACAAATTAAATTATATTCATAAGCTTCACCAAATATTTTTAAATTGTAAATTACCAAAAATAGACCCCATATATAAAAATAATTTATTATATACAATAATATATTTTAAAACATCTAATACTATAAAATTTTCTTTTATGGATATATAAGTACTCCGTATAATAGCAAGATGCATGCTCTACTATAATTTCAATTTTCGACAAGAAAAAAAAATAGTGTATAGAAAAATAAAACTAAAATAGTTTTAGTATAATCTAGATCTGAAAATTAAAACCTTACATACTTAATTTAAGGAATAACTAAAATATGAAATAAAAAAAAGTCTAAAAATACCTCAAATAGATTAGATCGAGTTTTTATTTAATTAATTTTTAATTTTGATTTATTTTTATGTGCATTACTATATGAATGTATATATTTATTGATAGAAAAATCGATAATTCAGTGTGTAACATGGAGTAGTCCACTAGTTATTAGAGTATATTAGTTGTTAGTTGTTGGTTGGTCATTGTAATTAGGAAATCTCGTAGATTAAATATTGGCGACAGTGACCATATATATTGGCTACCTATAAATATATAGGTCATTAATTTGGTGTCCATTTATAATGAATAAGTGGAGTGAGTGCTTCTCAAGTGAGGAAGTAAGTGTGTGATCGATTGAGAAATTAAGGCACTTGGTCACACACACGTGTGTTTCCTTCTAGAGTTGTATTTGAAGAAATTAAGTTGTACCAATGGCGTGTTGATACACCATTATGGTACTATCTGAACGTCTTCGGTTCAACTTTCGGATGATAACTCTCTATTTACCAAAATCAAAATCAAGTGGGTTGATGGACACTCACGTATGTCATCAAGGCAAGTTTTCTTTTGTTGTGATTGGCGAGTACTCGTTTTAATTTCCAATACCGAATTTTAGTTTTACATCTTACTATTTTCTATATATAACTAGGTTTTTTTGAAAAAAAAAAAACTTTCCAATTTGTTCGTAGAAAAAGACCTGTACATCTCGAAATCCATAGTTGTAAAACCCTAACCCACTAGCTACCGATTCAAGTTCTCAACGAGATAAACGAAAGTAAATCTAGAGAACACAGCGATTTGTTAACGCGGTTCGGTTTCCCTACTCCGCGGGGCCTCAAGAGGGGAGACCCGGTCCCGAGAATACCACTAAACTCGAACAAAGATACAAGATCTGGTTACAAGTGTGGAACACAGACGAGAAACGCTTAATGAGCTAGCAATCTAAACGCAGAGAAACTAAGAGGTAAAGGTTCAGAGATTTGAAAGGGTAAAAGCCCCCTTTCCAGCTCTTCAATCCATATGAGGACGTTGCAGACTCCAGGTGACAGGAATCAAGGCCTCCATGGATGAGCAAGGTGCCGCCTTTCAGTCTCACTCTTCCTCGCTCTAGGTTTAGGGTTTGCCGTCGGAGCTTCTCTCTCATCAACGCTCCAAGTGATGAACAGGAGCATATATATAGAGGAGGGTGTGGCTAAGTAGGGTTGCAACGTCTACAAAGGGATCCAGATGCGGGAAGCAGGCCATGGGCTTGGACTCTATTCTCATAAGAGAATATTGTCCAGGTAATTTGGGCCGGCCCACAATCCAGAAACATTTAAACCTGTAACACAGAGCATAGCACACACCCACACACACTATAGGTTAGTCTTATAGAGTCTTGGTGCATCTAGAGTCCGAACCAAGATGGTCTTGGGGTCCCTTAGATGTGTCCAAAGCCTCAAGACCACACCTATAGCCTTAGCTAGCTCATTAAGTGTCTCTACTAGTCTATTACATCCAAACACTTGCCATCCTAGATCTATAAAATACAAAGACAAAACTTAGGATTACATTATAACAAATGCCCTCCTAATCTTGAGTTTGTATCTTCTTTGTTCTTCCAGTTTCTTGTGGTCTTCTTCCAGGGACCTTCCTCTCCCGTCAGTCATCAGCCCGCGTGCCTGTCATGAGCTAAGGCACATCAAAGATCTTTAGGAAATTTCTGCAGAAATGGAATTTGTTAGTAGGAACTATTTTGGTACCAAAATCTGCAGGATTCACATCTCCTAAGATCTTATCAACAGAGATATTTTCTTTCTCAATCTCATCTCTAATAAAATGGAATCTAACATCGATGTGCTTGGTCCTCTCATGATACATGGGATCCTTGCATAAATATATAGCACTTTGATTATCAGAAAACACAACAGGAATATAAGATTTTCTTTCTACTTCCTTCAAGATTCCTTTCAACCAAATAGCTTCTTTTGCAGCCTCAGTTGCAGCAATATATTCAGCTTCAGTAGTAGATAAAGCAACAATAGATTGCAACTGAGATTTCCAAGATATACAGTTTCCAGCCCAGGTAAAGAAGAATGAGGAAGTAGATTTTCTGTTATCCCTATTACCAGCATAATCAGAATCAACAAATCCATGAAGTTCATTTCTAGAAGTGTGTTCAGAAAACATAAGACCCATAGATTTAGTGCCACATAAATATCTGAGCAAATATTTCATTGCATTCCAGTGTTTTTCTCTAGGGTCAGACATGAATCTACTAAGTGCACTCACAGCAAAGGCAAGATCAGGCCTAGTGCACAGCATAGCATACATTACAGAACCAGCAGCAACATCATAGGGAATGTTTTCCATTTTCTTAGATTCTTCATCAGTTTTAGGACTAGGATCTGTGTATAATTCTAGATGCCCTCCTAAAGGGATAGGTGTAGGGTTAGAGTTGTTCATACAGAATCTGTCCAAAACCTTAAGCAAATAATCACCTTGAGTCAGCCACATTACTTTCTCAGATCTGTTTCTAATAATGTTAATCCCTAGAATTCTTTTAGCTGAACCCAGATCCTTCATATCAAAATGCAATTTCAAGTCATTTTTAGCACCAGCTATAATAACTTTGCTATTACTGATCAGAAGAATATCATCAACATAAAGCAAAACTTACAAGGGATTCTTAGAACCAGCATGCTTAAAGTAAAGGCAGGTGTCATATTTGCTTCTGGTGAAACCTAAGGATCTCATACATGCATTGAATTTCAAGTTCCATTGCCTAGGAGACTGTTTCAGACCATAGATGGATTTTTTAAGCAGACAAACATGATCAGATTTTCTCTTATCTATAAATCCTTTAGGCTGTTGCATGTAAATGGTTTCTTTTAGGTCACCATGTAGGAAGGCTGTTTTAACATCCATCTGTTCAAGTTCCCAGTCATTAACAGTAGTAATAGCAAGCATGAGTCTCAGAGTCTTATACTTAACAACAGGTGCAAAGATATCCTTATAGTCTACCCCCTCCTTTTGCCTAAAGCCCTTAGCTACAAGTCTAGCTTTGTACTTAGGTGGATCAGTAGGAGTGATACTATCTTTCAGTTTGTAAACCCATTTGCACTCAATAACTTTAGCCTTTTTAGGTTTAGGGACCAAGAGCCAAGTTTTGTTAGCATACATAGACTGTAACTCTTCATGCATAGCTTTCAACCACTCATTAGCACAAGAACTTTTCATGGCTTGATCATAACTTTCAGGTGTAAGGTGTTTCACAGTTTCAGCAGCCAAGAAAGCAAATTCAACAATATTAGAGGTGAACCTTCTGTTAGGTATCCTAACTCTAGGCTCTCTGTCTCTAGTAAGTTGATAATTAGACAAGTCAGACACAACATTTCCAGCAGTATTCACAACAGGCAAAAGAACATGATCAGAAGCAGAAGTATCAGTAGAAGAGGATTGAAGAGAGCTCGAGGGGGATGAAGTACTGTCACTTACACTTCCACCAGATTGGTGGGAATGAGTAGAGATACTACCTTGTGAGCCATTTCCTTCAGGCTCACTGTTTTGAGGAGAGTTTGACACCTCAACTTCTGGAGATTGAGTCTCAGAGGTTGAGTTTCCATTGTTTGAGCCTTGTGGAGTTCCAATGTCAAATTCATCATCCTCCATGTCATCATGGTCATTTGGATCATAGAATCCTTCAGCATGGGAAGAGTCTTCTGGGGTACCTGCATTCTCAGTTTCAAGTGTTAGATTCTTCTTGAAATGATATTCCTTTTCATTAAAAGTTACATTTCTAGAAGTTATGCATTTATAAGCTCCAGGTTGAACAACAAGCAATCTATATCCTTTAGTTCCTTCAGGATAGCCCAGCATTACACACTTTTGAGCTCTAGGTTGTAGCTTTCCCTGAGATACATGGGAATATGCACTACAACCAAATGGTTTCAAGTGTGTAATGTCAGGCTTCCTTCCTGACCACATCTCTTGTGGAGTTTTGAAATCCACAACAGATGATGGGGTCCTATTGATTAGATAGGCAGCAGTTGTGACTGCTTCACCCCATAAGGAACTCTTAAGGCCAGCACCAATGAGCATGCACCTTGCCTTTTCAAGCAAGGTCCTGTTCATCCTCTCAGCAGTGCCATTCTGCTGAGGGGTGCCAAGGACTGTGAGATGTCTCTTTATCCCCTTTTCTTTACAGAATTCATTAAAGGCTTTATGGCAAAACTCTAAACCATTATCAGTTCTTAGCACTTTTAATTTGAAATTGGATTGACTGTCAACCATAGCATTCCAAGACTTAAAGCTGTCAAAAGCCTCATCCTTGGATCTTAACAAATATACCCATACTTTTCTAGAGTAGTGATCAATAAGAGAAAGAAAATACTTTCTTCCTCCTATTGTCTCTATCTGTGCAGGCCCCCACAAGTCAGAGTGCACATACTCAAGGGGCCTGGAAGCAATATAGGTAGATTTGTTGAAGGGATGCTTGGTTTTCTTACCAAAAATGCAATTTTCACAGAACTCCAGATTGCAAGGTTTAAAATTTATCATGCCATTTTTAAACAGATGCATCATGCCAGTGTTACCTATATGCCCTAACCTATCATGCCACATCTTAGTATGAGTAAGATTTTCAACATCAACCACATGGGTAGACACATTCAGTTCAGGAGATCCTACCACATGATATAGACCTCCCTTTTTGATGGTCTTTATAAGAATGACTCCATTTCTGGAAACATTCTTACAACCCCTAAATGTATTGATGTTGAAATCCATATCATCAAACACAGACTCAGAAAGAAGGTTTCTCCTCAAGTCAGGCACCCACCTGACATTTTGGATAACCCTGACCCTACCATCATGCATTCTAATAGGAACATTACCTGTGCCCTTGATTTCAAGGACAGTGTGATCCCCTAACATTACCTTGCCACCATTGCAGATTGTAATGGAAGAAAAGAAAGCTCTGTTGGGGGTAGCATGCAAAGTACACCCTGAATCAAGTATCCAAACATTGTCAGCAACATTTTCAGAAGAACACACAAGTAATTCCTGGGGATAACTATCACAAGTTTCAACAACACCAGTGAAATCAGGTTCAGATTTAGACTTGTTTTGTTGATCCCTTTTCTTTTTTTCTACAATCCCTAGCAAAATGACCTTCATTATGACAGTAGTGACACTTATAACCCTTCTTCTCATTGTTTCCTTTCTCAGATGATTTATCTTTATCAGATTGACTCTTCTGACCACCTTTGTTGTTGTTATTACTCTTAGGCTTGCCTTTCACAACCAGAACTTCAGTTTTAGTCTCAGATCTATCAGTTCTAGAATCAGTTTTAGACTTAAACACTTTAAGGACCTCATCCTTTTCAATAACAGCTTCAATGATTTTATCTTTGGTGATTTCTTCTCTGCTATACTGAATAATATCCTTAAAGTTGTCAAACTGTGAAGGCAAGGAGTTTAACAGAATAACAGCTTGATGAGTGTCTTTTATCTTGTCATCATATTTTGCTATCTCCTGTGTCATTTTCAGAAATTTATCCAAGTTTTCATGCACAGTGAGACCAACATTCATTTTGAAAGTGAACAACCTACATAACAGAGAAATCTTCCTAGGCAAAGAAGTTTTCATGTAGGTGTCTTCAAGTGTTTTCCAGAGAGCTTTAGGTTCAGAAATCGTTACCACTTGTCGAGCTACCTCATCAGACAACCTGATAACTATTTCGGAGTAGGCCTGATCTTTGAGCTCCTTTTTGTCTGCATCAAACATCCCAGCAGGAAACTCTTCGGTGACAGCCTTGTAGCATTTCTCCTTCATCAGTAGGGCCTTCATCTTGAACTGCCACATGGGGAAGTCCATCGTTCCATCGAAGGCCTTAATTTTTAAGGAGTTATCAGCCATAATTTTGTACCTGCAACAGAGGAGATACAAAAAAGTTAGAAACTTTCAACTTAGAAAACGCTAAACCAAAAGTGTAAACGCAGCGAAAGGATAAACAGAAACAGTAGCTAGGGTTTGTTTTTCGGAGTCACAACGAAGCTCTGATACCAGATTTGTAAAACCCTAACCCACTAGCTACCGATTCAAGTTCTCAACGAGATAAACGAAAGTAAATCTAGAGAACACAGCGATTTGTTAACGCGGTTCGGTTTCCCTACTCCGCGGGGCCTCAAGAGGGGAGACCCGGTCCCGAGAATACCACTAAACTCGAACAAAGATACAAGATCTGGTTACAAGTGTGGAACACAGACGAGAAACGCTTAATGAGCTAGCAATCTAAACGCAGAGAAACTAAGAGGTAAAGGTTCAGAGATTTGAAAGGGTAAAAGCCCCCTTTCCAGCTCTTCAATCCATATGAGGACGTTGCAGACTCCAGGTGACAGGAATCAAGGCCTCCATGGATGAGCAAGGTGCCGCCTTTCAGTCTCACTCTTCCTCGCTCTAGGTTTAGGGTTTGCCGTCGGAGCTTCTCTCTCATCAACGCTCCAAGTGATGAACAGGAGCATATATATAGAGGAGGGTGTGGCTAAGTAGGGTTGCAACGTCTACAAAGGGATCCAGATGCGGGAAGCAGGCCATGGGCTTGGACTCTATTCTCATAAGAGAATATTGTCCAGGTAATTTGGGCCGGCCCACAATCCAGAAACATTTAAACCTGTAACACAGAGCATAGCACACACCCACACACACTATAGGTTAGTCTTATAGAGTCTTGGTGCATCTAGAGTCCGAACCAAGATGGTCTTGGGGTCCCTTAGATGTGTCCAAAGCCTCAAGACCACACCTATAGCCTTAGCTAGCTCATTAAGTGTCTCTACTAGTCTATTAACACTTGCCATCCTAGATCTATAAAATACAAAGACAAAACTTAGGATTACATTATAACAATAGTCTATCTAAGCTAGTAGAATTACACTAGTCGGGTTGATAGATAACCTCTTTGACTCTTTCTTTTAAGGTCACATCTTCAAGTGTCAAACATGCACCCAAATAGGGCAAAAAAAGTTCAAAAGTGTTAATGATTTTGCTTATGAATGGGGCATGAAAGTTTGACAAACTTGTGTATATTGTTCTTATGTTGTCAGCCTTTAATTATTATGTTTTTTTTATAATGGTTCTTTTAACCTCCTGCTTTGATCATTTGAAGGCAGTGCCGGATTTGAGTTCCTAAACTTCAACATTGAACAACAGCCAAAGACAGAGATAACAACAAATAAAACCGCACTTCTATATATCTATATCTATCTATCTATATATAAAAGGACGGAACACTAACATTTCGAGACAGCTATCAATATTTTGTTGGATGAAATTGTTTTATTTGGGCTTTTCTCTACCTTGGGCTTCTTTAACTGGGCTTGAGTTGGCCCATTTATAGTTGCCAAAATCTTTGTCTGACAACCGACCTCAACCACCCAACCTCCCAGAATATTTCTGACGCTGATCTATATCCTGCTCGATTTGCGATAATTCGATCAACATAGCCTGATTCCCTCTCGTAAAAGGCTTGCCGCCGAAGTAGAGATCTGAATCCCAATGCAAATGCACGAGACGATGTCGCACCGATGATGAAGGCGGTGAGCAACTGATCAATCAAGCTTTAGGAGTTGGTGCGCCATACTGGAATCACCACCAATTTAGTATAGGGACACCCCAGTGATGAGAAACTCTCAAAATTTTGATGTGATTTGATTCAATGGAACAGATCTTCGAATTTAATTGACAGAGTCGAGTTGGATTTTTGGATCGGACATTGGTTGGATTGGGTCAGGTATGGTTGTTAAGTGCTTAAAGATTGGATAATGTGTGGACGTCAGTGTTATGAAAGTGAGTAATCATTGAAAATTAGAAATGGGTGGGGCAACCAATCACAAGTTGGTGTAGTGGTTATGGGGCTACATCCCATGCCTCGAGATTCGAAGTTCGAATCCCCGTGGAAACATGGAGACGTTTGTGAGTGGGAGGGGGGCTATGCCCACTTGAACTGAAAAGGATCTAAAAAAAGAAATGGATGGGGGCAATATCGTCATCTTATTCTTTAAAATTTGTTGGGGAGTTTTTTTTGGAAATCGGAAATGACTTATTTTTTTGCAAATAATGAGATGCATGTGTTGTATGAAAAAAACTAGTACAATCCGCGCGTATTTTTCTTTTAAAAAAAATAAAAAAAGTATAAAAATTAAATTACCGCTATAAAATGAAATAAACTATTACCATACATTAACATAAAATAGAAAAAAAATTGATTTGATAAAGTAAGTAAAAAATTAATATTTGTGAAAAATGTGTAAAATTACATTAGTTTAATATTTAAGTATAATAGGTTGGTTGAGTGAAAATTCTAAAATAAAGGTGCTTATAAGTTATAACACCTAATAAAAAAATGTTTACGGTTTATTAGTTAGATATAGATAGATTAATTAAAGAAACTTGTCCAAATTTTAATAGTTGGATTTTTTTTTCTAGGTTCAGTTGATTGGGAGGAAATTGTAAAATTAAGGTGATTATGACATCTAATTTATAAAAAATATTTATCATTTAATAGTTAGAATAAATAAATCCCATTGGTCAAAAAACATTTAAAAATTTTATCATGTGAAATTTTGTGTAGATTAGGTTGGTTAGGTGAAATTACAAAAATTAAGGTTATGATAAAAACAAAAATAGTTTTCAATATATATATATATATATATATATATATAGATTGGTTGCTCCAAAAAAATCATATATTTGGAATGTACTATATATAAAGTTTTAAATTCATCTCATTGTTTAAAGAAAATAGCTTGAAATGATATTGTATAATTAATATAGAATGAAATAATATTGTATAGTTAATATTAACTTTATTAAAAAAACTTTTGAATTAATCCCATTGTTTAAAAAAAGTTATTTCTAAATATATTCAATATAAATGTTGCCAAAAATAACTTTGCGCGAGGGAGCGACACATGGCGTAGGTGGTTTGGTTTTAATTAATATATTATTTAAAAAAAGTTATTTCTAAATATATTCAATATAAATGTTGCCAAAAATAACTTTGCGCGAGGGAGCGACACGTGGCGTAGGTGGTTTGGTTTTAATTAATAATAGATAAAGTGGGGAGAGAATTTTTTTTTTTTTTGCAAATAATGACATTTAAAAAAAAACTAGAAATGACATATGATCACTAACACCAGTGTCAATTATCCATGAATGCTTGTCAAAATATACCTTTAAAGATTGAAATAGGGTTGAAAATGAGACGCGGATATCCAATTTACCCGCTCCATCCACACTATTTTTGTGAGTGAAAACCCGCAAAAAGCGGGTGATGAGTGATGCGGGTGATGGATGAAGTAGGTGATAGGGTGGGTTTAAATGATGTTTTTTTCACCTAATACCTGCTTCAATAACCCGTCCCATAACCCATCTCATTAACCCGCACCAATAAACACCCAATAAATATCCAATAACCCAATTAAATATATGATTTTACCCTTCTAGCCCTTAAAAAATTCCTAAATTTCTTTCTTTTTTTCTTCGCATTTATTTTATATTTTAAAAGAGTTTTATATTTGAGTTTATATGGTTAGTAGAGACCATAGTTAATTTAAAAATTAGATTCAGTAGTAAATTCAGAAATGCTTCAATATTATGATATGATCGAAGATATTGATGATGGATATTTAGAACTAGTAGCTGCATTTGCAAAAGACGAATCCATGATCGATCTATTGGTTGTCTTTATGGTTCTTTGAGTTTTCTCTTGAACCAGCTTGAAATACGCATGATTGACAGAAAGAAGGGGCGAATTCATCAAGATACTCCCTAGACCCATTAGAAGTTGCATCAATCTTCGATCTTGCTCGTATTTGGTGACGTCATGAGATAGACCGCAATATATAACATAGAGAAAACGATCGTAATGAATCTTGTCCGTCCCATAGTTTCTTGATTCCGGTAAAAGACATGCAATAGTGTCCGAACCTTGAGAAATTGAACTGAGCTCTTGTTCAAAGAACAACTAAGCTCCATTGGAAAAAGAGAACCGAACTTCTAAATCTAACCAAATCTGACGAGCATCGCCAGATAATAAGAAGTTGTATGCAATATCCTTTGCCATAGCATTCAAAAACCAAGAAATGACCATGTCGTTGTATTGGATCCAACAACGGAGTAACAGAGAATCAGATGGCGGTCGAGAGAGTTCGCCATTGACAAATCCCAAATTGTTTTTCGCGAAGAGTGTGATCACTATTGCACGTTGCCATGCGGAAAAAAAACAGATCCATTGAACATTACACGTCCCGATTTGTTTATTTAATGGTGCAAATACAGTGGATCATGAGGATCGACAGTGGAACGAGACTCTTCGAAAGTCGCCATTGTCGAAGCGATGCGGAAGAAGAAGCAGAGGATCAAATGAAGACGATGAACCATTAGCCTGATACCATGTTGATATATACAGAAAGAGAAAGTGGAAGCCAAAAGAAACAGATTTCTTCATTGAAATGTGTAATGAATAGGGATGGCAATGGGGCGGGGACTCCCCGATCCCCGCGGGGAATCCTCGTCGCGGAGACGGGGATGGGGACGGGGATAATAGTCCCCACCCCGATCCCCGCACCGTCCCCGCCCCCGTTGGGGATCCCCGATGAGGAGTAAAAAATCCCATTTTTATTTAAATCTTACCTATGTTTATATAATTTTTAACCTTATAATTTACATTTATGAAATATTATATGCAATATTTATATCATATTTTTAACATAACTTTTATAATATCTTATAATTTTCTATTAAATGGGGGAAAATTATGAGTTTTAAACGGGGAACCCGATGGGGAAACCCACGGGGAATGCAAATGGGGAAAATTATGCGGGGACGGGGGCGAAATATTGTCCCCGAGCAGGGACGGAGACGGGGATAGTGTTCATAAACGGGGACGGAAACGGGGAGGGTACCCCTGCCCCGTTGCCATCCCTAGTAATGAATAGAAGTTGTTACAATCTGAATCATGTATCTCCTATTTATATAGAGGAGTTAGGAGACGTGTACAAGTAATTTTACTCACAACTAACTAACTAAACTGATGTTTAACAATCCATTCTCGATTTTTTCTGGATCTACATCTGCTTATACATATGAGACGACACATAGGTATATCACGCTTAGTTTAAAGGGTGTCCATCGTGCTTTGATAAGCATAGCGTTATAAGGTACTCCATCTGTTAATTAAAACTTGTCGTTTACTATTCATGCATGTTTTTCTAGAATGATAAAAACTATATAAAATATTAACTTTTTGTTTACATTTGTTTTTGCAAATTCATACTTAATATTAATAAGTATGAGATTATTTTTAAAAAATTAAAAAAGTTAATATTTTATATAATTTTTAATATCTCAAAAAACGTGTATGAATAGTAAAACGTTAATGCTTTAAATTTTGCCTTTTCCTTTTTTTTTTTCGATTATCATTGCAAAACATTCAAATTTCTAAAATATGAGTATTTATTCGATTAGTTGGATAGAAATTTTTAACAAGGGTTGAAAAATATTGAGACCATCTCACATCGCAGATATAAAAGTGACATTGAATAACGTATACTCGTAGCCCAGCATTGGAATTGGGCCTTGATATGCGAACATTACCAAAATATTTGCATTCAAATTGGGCTCTACCGGCCCATTTAGTTTTGTTGTTTTGAGTTTGCCAAATTGCACAAAACCATCATTTAAATACACCCATTTCTCATAAATCACCTCTCAATTTAATAATTCCATAAAAATGACTTTCTTCATCAATCAACCACCCCTGAATATATTTCATCCAAATATAAGTTAAATTTGATAAATTAAAATTTTACCATGCCTTTTTATATAATATTCTAATACTAGAATTTTAACAATTAAAGAGAGAAAAATGTAAATAAGTAAGTATGAAATTGGAAAAAGCTATTGACATTATTTTCTCTTTTTAAATAGCCGATAAAATGGTGTCAATTTCTATAAAATTGCTATCCCTCTAATTGAGTCGCTCGTTTCCCTTTTCGAAATCATTTTTTAATTATCCATTAACTTCTACACACTTTTAATTTGGACAAAAAATGATGTCAATTGTATCATCTCAATTTAACTCTTATTTATTTACTTTTTTTAATTGTTAAATTTCCATTATCATATAAATAAACAAGAGGGGTAAAATTGTAATTTAAAAAATTTAACAAAAATTTGGACGGAATAATCTCGGGCCGGTAATTGATTGGTGATAAAAGTTATTTAAATGGTGATTTCCTGAAAATATCAATTTAAGGGACGATTTATACCAAATGGATATATTTAAAGGGTGATTTTATGTAATTTGGCCTTTTGAGTTTGATTAAATGTCGGCTTGATAAATGATGGACAAAATTCAAGCAAATAAGCAATCATGGAAGAGTAGGTGATACTGAAACTCATCTTCTTCCTCACAATTGACAAAGTACCAATCTTGAATATTACATCTCATCTCATGATTCCCTATTAAATTGTTTTTTTTCTCAACTATTTGTGGTAGTGAATTTGGAATATTAATATATTATCGTGGAGTATAGAAATTTCTATTGAGGTAATTAGCCTTTTTTAACCATGTTTTTAAATGAGTAATGAGATAGGTTATGAAGATTGATATTAATGTTTGATTAGGATTGATACATATAATTGGGCTGAATGAAATGATGGTACAAAATAGAATGAGTTTCAAGCGGATTTTAGAGTACATCTAAATGAAAATATCTGTTTTTTTTTCTTCGATCTCCATTCTAAGTTACTTCTAAGTCACACCAAACTTGACCTTTAACATATACCATTAAAATATACTAGCATATGTTAATTAGTGAGCAAATTATTTTGTTTGAACCAAACCAAATCAATAATTGTTTGTTAGATAAGTATGGTACATAATACTACAACTTTATTTTTTTTATGACGAGGAAACTCATCCTTGGTGGCAAATCCGGAGCCCATGACCAGCTCGACTCACTAATAATACAAATTTATTGTTCTTTAATTTGGAAGGTAATGATGTTTTCACTAGTCATTTTGATAATATAAATGTGCTAAATTTTTTTACAAAGGGAAATAAAAAAAAGAGGGTTTTTATTCAACTACTCATTAAATTCAAAATTACGTAAAATTAACTGTTAAATGGTCTCTATTAACAAATCACAACTCTCCGTCTATTTTAAATCTAAAGGTTAGATTACATTTTAGAGATCATTTTTTATTTTTTTTTAATGTATATAAATATAAAATTTTAAAATATTAGTAAATTACTCTTTTGATTATAATAATACAACCTTATTGTATATAAATATAAAATTTTAAAATATAGAATTAGAAATCATATGTTTAACGAAAGGTGGTGATTTGTTAATGGTGACCATTTGTATTAAGCAACTCGGGTTAAGTAACCCGGTTAGGTCATTTAGGGCTTCACCGGTTACCATCTTCTTCTCCTCCGTATAAAATCCCCATCGTGAGGTCTGCAAACTCAGGTTTGCAATTGGAGAGCGTCTTGATAAACGCTTTCCTTTCTTCGCCTTCAAATTTTCTCTTCCGCCTCCAAGTCAAAGCTTTCTTCCGATTTCTTTGCGAAAATGAGAGAGTGCATCTCCATCCACATTGGTCAGGCCGGTATCCAGGTCGGCAATGCCTGCTGGGAGCTTTACTGTCTCGAGCACGGTATCCAGGTAATCTCTCTCGCTTTCGCTCATCTTGCGATTTTATTCGTTTCAAATTACGGAAAGATGCGTTGTCATTTGCTCGAATTCTCCAATTAGTTCAGATCTAGGGTTTCTTGAATCATTTTTACGGTCTGGTGGTAGTCGTATATAGATCTGTGGTGTTAGGCGTCTTTCAATTTCGATGCACAATTCCGATCTACGATAGTGGTTTCGAATTAATAGATCCTTGCAATTCACGTCAGAATAATTAAGTTGACCTGATCAAATTTCCACTTTCCCTTCAGTCCGATAGGAGTCGTCAATAGATCCGCTTGGGGAGTTTTCCTGCATTTCCAGTGATCTATGGTTTCGATAGGCATGTACATCTGGATATTGTTTGATAGGTGAAGTTTGTTCTTCGATTTGAAAGCATACACATATGTTAAGACTTTTGCTTCTGTGAATTCCGTCCGCTATTGTATCAATGTCAAGCAGTTTTTTCTTGAGATATTTTTGATACTAAGTTGGTTTCGTTTTGAAACTAAATTCATAAACATGGAATGTGTGCATTGGTTGATAACTAGCCACAGTGTGATGTATGTCAAGACTATTGCCTCCAATCATCAGATATAAATTCCATTGCAGTGTAATTTTGATGAGATATAAATTCCATGACTCTGTAATTTTAATGTATTGTATTCTCTGAATCATATACAATGTTTCCTTTCAGCCTGATGGCCAAATGCCAAGTGACAAAACTGTTGGAGGAGGTGATGATGCCTTCAACACTTTCTTCAGTGAGACTGGTGCTGGGAAGCATGTCCCTCGCGCCATCTTTGTAGATCTTGAGCCCACTGTCATTGATGAAGTGAGAACTGGAACATACAGACAGCTCTTCCATCCTGAGCAGCTCATCAGCGGAAAAGAAGATGCAGCCAACAACTTCGCTCGGGGCCACTACACAAGTAATTCTGAGTTTTTGATATTCTAGTTGATATTTTTTATGATTAATAATTATTACAAGTGAAAGGTTCTGATGTTACTGTTTTATTGTATATCAGTTGGCAAGGAGATTGTTGATCTCTGCCTGGACCGGATCAGGAAGCTAGCTGACAACTGTACTGGCCTTCAGGGGTTCCTTGTTTTCAACGCTGTTGGTGGTGGCACTGGTTCTGGGCTGGGGTCACTTCTCTTGGAGAGGCTCTCAGTCGATTATGGAAAGAAGTCGAAGCTGGGATTCACTGTCTACCCCTCTCCCCAAGTCTCCACCTCTGTTGTTGAGCCCTACAACAGTGTGCTGTCAACCCACTCACTCCTTGAGCACACTGATGTCTCCGTGCTTCTTGATAATGAAGCCATCTATGACATTTGTAGGCGCTCCCTTGATATTGAACGCCCGACTTACACCAATCTGAACCGTCTGGTTTCCCAGGTTATCTCCTCGTTGACCGCTTCTCTGAGGTTTGATGGAGCGCTTAATGTGGATGTGACTGAGTTCCAGACCAACCTTGTCCCATACCCAAGGATCCACTTTATGCTTTCGTCATATGCCCCTGTTATCTCTGCTGAGAAGGCATACCACGAGCAGCTGTCAGTGGCAGAGATCACCAACAGTGCCTTTGAACCCTCATCCATGATGGCCAAATGTGACCCGTGCCATGGGAAGTACATGGCATGCTGTTTGATGTACCGTGGTGATGTTGTGCCAAAGGACGTCAATGCTGCCGTTGCTTCAATCAAGACCAAGCGTACTATCCAGTTTGTGGACTGGTGCCCAACTGGGTTCAAGTGTGGCATCAACTACCAGCCACCAACTGTGGTTCCTGGTGGCGACCTCGCCAAGGTTCAGAGGGCTGTTTGCATGATCTCGAACTCCACTAGTGTTGCTGAGGTGTTCTCTCGCATTGACCACAAGTTCGATCTGATGTATGCTAAGCGTGCCTTTGTCCACTGGTATGTTGGTGAGGGCATGGAGGAAGGAGAGTTCTCTGAAGCCCGTGAGGATCTTGCTGCTCTCGAGAAGGACTATGAAGAGGTTGGTGCTGAGGGTGTTGAGGGCGACGACGACGACGACGGTGAGGAGTACTGATGATGCGGGGACCAGCTCAGTATTGGATGCTGATGATGCTTGCTTTCTACTTTCCTAATATGGTTGTGTTGCCCTTTTCTTCTATACTGCTGTGTATTTGAAGCTGTTCTCCATGCAGACTTTTGAGTGTTATTGCAATCTGTGTTCATGTTATCCTGCCTACTAGCAGGGAACTGAAACTCATTATGATTTCATTTTTACTGTTCTGTATGATTGTTTCTGATATCTGTCAGCAGCATCAGTTCCTGAAATCTATCAGCAGTATCATTTTCTTCCTATGGCAGATTACTCCCTCCATGAAGGTTTTCCTTTTGCTGATTTTCAAAATTAACCCCATTCTATGTTTTCTGGTTCTTATTGTGCTACTTAATTTGGTGTCATGAACTGGTGTCTTGTGGTTCATTTTGACTCTGGCTCCCCACATTTTTACTGTAATTTGTTTGTGATTGCATCTGAAATCTGTCAGCAGTATCAGTTTGTATAGGTAAGCAGAAATTGCAACCCAACACTTGGATCCATATCCCTTTCTTCCTTCTGTGGAGATCAGTGTTGGTTTCCAATCTCCGTCAAGGGTCTGTGCCTCTCTCTAGGATTCGACAGCTCCATCCGGTTTTTTCAATGCTGATTTTCACAATCAAACCCCATTTTTATGTCTGCTGTAACTTCTCGAGTTACTTGCGTTGGTGTCGCGATCTCTCAGTTTTCAACTAAATTGGGGATTTGTGTCTTCTGCGTATCATCTTGACCTGAATGCCTGAATCTGTGTGCTTTTGTCTTTGGTTCAGTTTGACTCTGGCTTATCTCATTACAATATAAAGATGGCATTACCAAAAAAAAAAACAAGATAAAATGGTCCAAAGAAAAGGTACTAAGCAGTTGGTTACCTCCACCATTAGATTGGGTGAAGATCAACGTTGACGGGGTGTCAAGAGGGAACCCAGGGACTGCCGGCGGTGGAGGGGTGGCTCAGGACTTCGCAGGGGCTTTCTTACACGCTTTTACTTTTTCTTGTGGAGTTTCCAACGCCCTTAGAGCTGAGCTGTGGGCTGTTCTATATGGGATGAGATTGGGGAGGCGTTTAGGATGGCCTAGAATCATCATCGAGACCGACTCCATGACTGCCTGTAATCTCCTCCAGGCTAGGACCAATGCCGCGCATCCAGATTTTCATATCATTGAGGAACGTCGACAGCTCCTGATGGAGGGAAGAGGAGCAATGCAAGTCCGACACGCCCGTCGTCAGGCCAATTTGGCTGCTAATGCCTTAGCACAATGGGCTGTCTCCCTACAAGTCCTAATTGCTTAGTTTTGCTGTTAGGCCATGATTATCAAGGGATACTAGGAATACTAATATTTTAATCTTCTCACTTCGCCACATCATCCTAACATTCCATTATCATTTTCCCACTTTATCAGTAGCATCCTAGTATCCCAAAACCTATTTTTTCATACCCACTCAATTTACAAATATATTCCTCCCCAATAATTTTTTTCATTCTCGAGTATATTATTATATCCATTTATTATTATTATTAAAATATTAATATTAAATTAATATTATTTATAAATGAAATAGTACGAACTATATATAACAAAAAAAGCGACATTAATTAAATAAACAAAAGGACGTTACAATAAAAACAATGCATAAACTTTAGAATTGTTTCAATAACATAACGTAATTCGAAAATCGGAAAATGCTAATTGCCTCCATGATTGGCCCCAAATTTTTGCCAAATATGTTCCTTCAAGTCTTCCCTAAGCCGACGGTGTGTACCACTATCGCGAAGTTGTTGCCTCCTCTGGATATACTCGCGCATAGCCTCCGGTGTCGAGGTCGACCACGTCCATGTAGAGTTGTCTGCCGGGACTGGTTCGCCACTTATTCCTTCTTCAAATTGGAGAATCTCGTAACCATGATGAGTGTAATGTTCTTGCTCGTCTTCCACAATCATATTGTGCAAAATGATGCATGCTCTCTTGATCTTCCCGAGCAACACTGGATCCCAAGACATTGCAGGGTTTCGACCTATTGCGAAATGAGCTTGCAACACGCCAAAGGCCCTTTCCACATCTTTGCGAACGGAAGCCTAGTGTTGGGCAAATAACTTCATCATTATCTGACTCACCAAATGCTCGCATACGAGTTGCCTCTTGAAAACAACCAGCAAACTTAGAGACATTAAGGTTGATTTTTTGCCACCTTGCCTTACATTTAGATATTTCTCTTTTCACTTGGTGTGGTTTCCTATACTCCTTATAAAAAGCTCCAATCCTAGCCCAAAATGCTTGCGAGTCTTGGTCTGTGTTGGTGATCGCGTCAGTGGAGATGTTAATGAAAGCGCTAACCAGAAGATTGTCGTCTTCCACCCCTAGTAGGCGCGAGGACCACGAACTTCATCAACACCTTGCACAACTTCACCATGACAACGAGCACCACCACGACCTCCACCACGAGAACGACCTCGACCACGAGAACTGCCACTCCCACCTGTTGGGGGGTTGCCAGCACCTGGTTGGGTGCTTTATGTTGGGATGGACTGGGAGTGTTGTGCATATTCAATTCCAGAGGTGATTGGGGTAAAATTTTCTTGTGTTTGAATAGAGAACTTGAAAGTAATATGCCAGATCGTATTTAGAAGAAAGTGACATATTACCCAAGCTAGAGAAGAAGACATTTTCAGAAGAATTTGGGGATGGATCCATGGTGGAGATGGTGAAGTAGTGTGTGTTTATGATGTTGGTAATAGGATGTATTTATAGGCAAAAGTACTCCTATCAACATCCACATATTGACAAATATTGTTTTAATAAATATGTATTTCATTTCTTACATTATTTATTATTTCAAATTCTTCCATAATTATAATTCAATTTTTCGGATAATATTTTGCATATTTATAATCAAAGAGAAATATTTTTTACTATTTATTTCATTTCTTACATTATTTATTATTTTAAATTCTTCCATAATTATAATTCAACTTTTCGGATAATATTTTTCATATTTATAATCAAAGAGAAATATTATTTTTGTACATATAGTCAAACATATTCAAAATTGATGTCTACATGTAGGTAAAAATGAATCTAGTATTGTGGTAATTTTTTTTTTTACATTTTTTTTTCCGGAAAATTGATTTTAATAGGTAAAACTAATTTCGTCCAGCAGAAAATGGAAGTCGTCCATCACCCCACACGTGTTACCGATCCACCTCCTCTCCTGCGTGCAAATCCAGTGGCGACACGTGTCACGCAAATCCAGTGACGACACGTGTCATCTGCAGCTGCAGAAGTCTTCAGCGCGCCAGAGCATGCAAGTATGCAACACAGCGTTCCGTCCCTTCCTCTGCCAAAACGACATCGTTTTGCGTCCGAAATTCTGAAATTTCGCAGCGCTTTCCAGCTCACCCATTTTGCTGCCTTTTTTCACCTGCCTAATATCGATACTAGTCGAGTATCGGGGTAGTATCGATCAGGGCACTATTACAATATTTTAATGTTATATCTCCTAGTATCGGTCTACAGTCCAAGCCGATAAACGTGGCCTTAGGGACTAATCCTATTTGTGTAACCAATTTGCCTAATAATACTTTTTTTTGGTGGAAATTTGCCTAATAATACTACCTAACGGACTAAAGAGTATAAAATAGTATACACTTGTTACATGGGTTTTTATATTTCTAAGACATATAGCCGTATATATTTTTGAGTATTAGATTAAAGAGCAGATCCTGAATCTCAGCAGTAAGATTCCCAAGAATTTACCTTATCTTTGTCTCAATCCATTTTCTAAAATTTCTCCTTTTTATTTTCAAAATCTTTCATCTCACCATGAAATCGTTTGAGCGATTCTTCAAGATCGATTTACGTGAACTCATTCCTGATCAACACTAGACAAACCCCACCAATCACGTGATCCTAATTCCTAGTGAACATGACTAAACCCCACCATTTTTGGTGTTTTAGGCAAGGCCCCGTATTATTCGTGTCTCATACGCACGTAATTAATATAAAGACTCCCACACCATCAAACCTTTCTCATATATCAAATCGATCGATCGCTTCTAAAAACAGATGACAATCGAGGGGCGGCGAAATCCAGACGATGCTGACACCATGAACGTTGACCAGGCCGAGCGAGCCGATTCTGGTGTCGACGACGACGACCATGAAAGTCGAACTGGTAGGCACTCGCATATTATATAGCCAATGACGGAGCCAAGATTCCCGCCAGTGGTTTAAAGTATTCCCAATACTATTATGTATACGTCCTGTGTTGTACGGAAATTCCAAACGAATGTTGTTTTCTGTTTCCGTTTTTTTATGAAACTCGTAAACACGCATTCTTATGTAAAATTATGGAAATTCAAAACAAATTGGCGTGTCCCGTCTTTGTTTCCTTTTCGTTTTTGTTTATGTTTTCGTGCATATTGCAACCACCCAAGTTTTTTTTATACTGAACTCGAAACAACTATTTCAACAGGGACGATGTTGACGGCGAGCTCCCACATCATAACGGCGGTTATAGGCTCCGGTGTGTTGTCGTTAGCGTGGGCCACAGCGCAACTGGGGTGGATTGCGGGTCCCACGATCTTGTCGCTATTTGCGATGATAACTTACATGACGTCCATGATGCTCGCTGACTGCTACCGATACCCCCACCCTGTCACTGGCCGGAGAAACCATACTTACTCCGCCGTCGTCGATTCCTACTTAGGTAACGTTTATCTTAACAAGTAACGTTTTAATAACAACCTATATAAATGTTCAAGTCTTTATTCGTTACTTATATGTATATATGATCAATTATTTTACAGGTGGAATGAATATATATCTATGTCGTCTAGCTCAACTTGCAAATTGTATAGGAACTACCATTGGTTACACCATTACTGCATCGATAAGCATGGTGTAAGTGTCTATTGATAATGTAATATAGGCGAAAAAAATAAACAAATATTGGATGGAATTAATTTTTTTTGAGTTTTTATAGGGCGATTATGAAAGCGAATTGTTACCATAAGAACGGTCATGATGCGGATTGTGCCACGAAAAATTTTCCGTACATGTTAGGGTTTGGAGTTATACAATTGGTGTTGTCACAACTACCAAACTTTCACAAGCTCTCTTGGTTGTCGATGGTCGCGGCTGTCATGTCCTTTTCCTACGCTTCCATCGGCTTTGGTCTCTCCCTTGCGAAAGTTATATCAGGTACTGGGATTTTATCGGTTAACTTGATTATCGATGTAAGTTTTATCGTTTATTCGAAGCTTGACAAAAAAGACGTTGAAAACTATAAAAAATGGACCTTGTGATGCTTGTTTATGTTTTGGGGAAAAGACGGAGGGAGTGTGAAGACGAGTTTAACGGGAACACAGATAGGGGTGAACGTTACAAGGGCGGATAAAGTGTGGAGTGCTTGCCAAGCCGTGGGAGATATGGCCTTCTCATATGCTTTCTCCATGGTCCTCGTCGAAATTCAGGCAATCATCTTCTCTCATGAATCTCTTTTGTTGTAGAAAGTTATATTTTATAGCTCCTGTTAAGTCTTATACAATAACTTGAACTTTTGTATTATAATGCAATTTTGGATTCTTTTGTTTGAATCTATTTTTTGAACACAACTAATATATGTAGTTTGGTACTTGCATGCAGAACACGTTGAAATCGAGCCCACCGGAGAACAAAGTAATGAAGAAGTCTGCGGGTGTTGCCATAGCAATCACATCCACGTTCTACCTTCTATGCGGTTGCATTGGCTACGCTGCCTTCGGTAACAAAGCACCCGGTAACTTCCTCACTGACTTCGGCTTCTATGAGCCCTTCTGGCTTGTCGACTTTGCTAATATATGCGTAGTTGTCCACTTGGTTGGTGCCTATCAGGTACCATAACTATATCTTTTTTGACAAGCACTATTAGCTTCTTATTAGCACAAATAAGTCCAAAAATGTTGCACATGTTGCCATTTTGTAGGTGTTCGTGCAACCGGTGTACACCTTCATCGAGAGAATATTTCAAAAAGCATGGCCTGAAAGCGGATTCATAAACCGAGAGCACCCGATCAACATCCCTTGCACAGGCGCTTACCGAGTGAACATGTTTCGTCTCGTGTATAGGACGATATACGTGACGATGACAGTGATCATCGCATTGATCTTCCCTTTCTTCAACTCTTTCTTAGGGTTGCTAGGAGCCGCAGCATTCTTCCCTTTGACGGTTTACTTCCCTATTCAGATGCACATTGTTCAAAGAAAGATTAAGAGTTGGACATTGAAATGGATCTTGCTGAAGCTCATACTCATTATTTGCTTTGTCGTGTCGTTCACTGCTGGAGTTGGATCCATCCAAGGGTTGATATCTCGTGTCAAAAGTTTCAAGCTCTTCTCCATTTGATTGCTAGATGTATTGGGAATTCTTTTTTTTTTTAAAATTAATTTCGTAGAATTAATCTTCTTACTTGAGAGGGCTCTATTTGATTGCTAGATGTATTGGGAATTCTTTTTTTTTTTTTAAATTAATTTCGTAGGAATTAATCTTCTTACTTGAGAGGGAGAGAGAGAAGCGCCAAATTGCAAAAATGTATAGCTTTTTGGTGGTTGTATGATTTGAGGGTTTGATTTAGTATGATGTCATGATTCTTACAAGTAATGTATAAGCAGATCGATTATTTATGCTGATGTATGTAGGAACGTATAATGCACACATCTATCATGCCAAATTAATTTATTTTTTTTAGGCATTGGAGAATTTGTTATTGTTGAGATAAATAAATAGACAAAATTGTCCCACACCAAAATTTTAAACAATACAAGCTCTCTCTCTCTTCATATATTGGCCGATTTGCAAAAGTGGACCAATTTTTTTTGGCAACTTTGCAAAAGTACACCACTAGGTGTGATTTTGGCAAAAGTAGCACATGAGTCTTGTAAAGACTGAATATATATTTTATATATATATATATATTATATTATTATTATTTTAATTAAATATGTTAGTACTTATTTCAATTTGTAAAAGCGGAGAAAAAGTCGTCCTCGAGCACGAGTTCAATTTTAAAATCCTTCCGGCATCATTTGAATTTTCGATTTTGACGGGATTTGACTTCCGCTTTCGAGTTCCGGGTATTGATAAAACTAATGTAAGCTCCGAGTTTGATTGAAATTTATTTAATTCCGTTATATTGAGATTAGTAAATTAAATTTAATTAAAATTTGATTCAGTCGGGATTCGATCGGGCGAGCGGGTTTCGAGTTTATTCCGTTAATTTAATTTCTTTAGTGGATCAATCCTATTTTATTCTATTTTCTTTTTTTCCTCTCTCTCTCTCTCCCTCTCCCTCTTCCTCCCGTTCTGTTGCAACCTCAAACTGGTCCCTCCCTGCAATACATACACAGTTGCTTTGTTGTCCTATGGCCTCATCTGAATTGGTCTCTCCTATAAACTGGTCCCCTCTCTCCCTCTTTTCAATTTTTTTTTGCAGAACAACCCACACCTCCCATCTCTCTCTCCCTGCCTCACACTCCCTCTGCTCCTTCTCCCATCAGCCCCGTTTCATTTTGAAACAACCCAAAACACCCCTTTTCTTTCTTCCCTTCCTTATTCAAACCCACACAATCCCACACCTCCCAAATCTTCAATAAACCCTCCTCATCGGACTGATTCACACCACCTTCATTGCCTTCAGCAACCTTGAAGTGGAGCCGCCAATACCGAGCGTCGCCGGTGCCGAGCCGCCACCATCAGTTCCGCTCCACCTCCCTCCGAGCCTGAGCAGCAGCAGCAAGCACGAGCTCCTTAGAGTTTCCCCTGGAGTCGAGCACACCCCGGAGCCGCCGTCGGAGCCACGAGACACCTTCCTCCCTCCCCTGTTTTCGCTCAAGGTCGGTTTTGGGATTCTTTTCGTTTTTGAGTTCAATCCCTTTGAATCACACTTCCAATCACCCCTTTACCTCTTCTAGACTCAAACCACCTCGGATGTCGGATCCTTGGAGCCTGACCAGCCGCCGGAGCACCCTCGGAGTCGAAGATTCCCGTGATCGGTAACCCCTCCTCCTCCCTCTTTCTCCTCTCGTCGTTTCGTTCTTTTCGTGTTGGGTGTGGTCGGAATCTCGTGTCGGTTGAGTGGGCAAGGTCTGGGTCGGAGATCGAGAGCCGCCGGCAGGGCCTGGGTACCTCTCTTCCTTGTTTTCCGTCGTTGTACTTTGTCGTCCCAAGGTTGAAGACAACCTCCCTCTTCTCTCCTTGCTGGGCTGGGCCGGATCCATTTGTATCCGGGTTATATCATTTTCTGGGTGGGTCGGGCCATCTCCTCTCCTTCTCTTCTCTGTTGAAGCCGGGTCCCCTCTTCTTTCCTTTCCGGGTTGTGGGCCTGATTTCTGGGTCTCCTCCTTTTCTTGTGTTGGGTTGCTGGGCCGGGCTGATTTTCCTTTCTTCTTCTCTTGGTCGGGTTGTAGTCTGGGTCCGGGTATCACACGGGTGGGTTCTCTTTTCTCTTCTCTTCTGGGCATCGGGTTGGGCCGGCTAGGTTTGGTCTTTTGTGTTGTTTTGACTTATATATGGTATATATGTATATGTATATAGTTACACACTTATTTGTTTTATTTATTTATTGTTATTATTATTATTATATTATGGGTTTTGTGAGATAAATATATATTCTAAAATTATATATATTATTATTTTACATGGTTTAAAGGTAATGTTAATTGAGATGGATTATTATATGATATGTTTTATAAGGGTGATTTTAAGATATGGATAGTAAGTGTTAAATTATTTGGATATTATTATTTTGGGATTTGTTATAATATTCTGGAAATTTATCATTTTATATTTTGGTTGTTTTAAAATAATATTATTTGGATTATTTATATATGATGCTTTTATGAGAATTTCAATATGTAAGTTGGGAATTTTAAGGTGAATTGTTGGTCTTGATTTATAAATATGATTTGTGAGCTTAGAGTTATTTTAATAATTTAATAATGGAATTTATTTATATATGGTTTTGAGATAAGAAACATTCCGGAATTATTTTATAACATGCTTTTGAGAAAATGGGCCTTAAGGTTTGAATGTTTAATGTCGGAATTTGGATGAGCGATTTTAAAATAAATGTTGATTTTCTAAGTTGGGTTCTTTGAGAGATTGTTTTAAAAATGAGTTGAGGAAATGAGATGAACATGGAATGATAATTGAGAATTATGATGAGATAAGTTGGAATAATCTGAAATGAGATATGAAAAGAGATGAATGATAGTTAGGGGCGCCTTGTGTGAAATAGGTAGACTTATGCATTTATATGTTATTAGGTGTTTGTGAATGTTGGACGTTGCTTGCTATCGGTGATTCATTTCTTGGATTCTGCTCTGCCTTGTTCTCTGTTGTTCGGCTTATTCAGGTAAGTTCCTTTATGGGCTTACTCAGATTCGAAAGAGATTACCGGCTTGTGAATGTATGACATACTAGGTGTTGCATAAGCATTAAAGCATGCCATGTAGTACCATGCTAGGTTGCACTTGTGATTGAGCATTCTATTTCTTTACGCGTATGAAACAGAACGGCCGTATCTGTGATAGTCCTAGAGTCTTTGCTAGGGTCATAGGGTAGCCCAGCCCCATCGGGTGCCCTGAGTCTATCGAGTCGATATGAGCATGATGATAGCCCAGCACCATCGGGCATGATTTATTTATTTTAATTTATGTTATGATGATGAGATATGATATGCTATAGCATCGAACCGGCCGATCTCTGCACTAACGGAAAGGGGTGCAGAGGTAGGAGAGGGACATGCCACTTGGCATTCTATGGGCGCCTTTACATTTATTTCTCGCATATTGTAAATTAGGATCATGCTAGTGTGATTTAATTTCCGCATCTGCATCATCTTTATTATTAGCGTATGTGTATGTTCGCTTGCTGGACAGAGCGTGTTGGGGCCTCGGTCTGACCCCACTCGCACCCATTGTTTTTAGGTATGATTGCTCTCTGTTTATATGGCGTGGGAAAGGCCCCCGACGATTGCAAATAAATCTGTCTAACCCCGCTAATCTGGCCATACGACTTTAGAAATTTTGTTTTGGTTTTGACCCGGCCTTGCCGTGGCTTTTGTATCTAAATCGTATTTCCATTTCACTTTCGTTTAAACTGAATTTATGAAACTTCGACTAATTAGAGGTTTGAAACCTCGACCCGTACCTGAATTGCAACATCCGAACGAAGGTATCCGACCTTTGAAACGTATCCCGGATATTTATATCCGGGCCGTTACAAGTCTATTTTTGCAATTTTGTGGGGTTTACCGGCCGGAAAAGTAGGGGGTCTCCAATCGGCACTGTAGTAGTAAGTGAGAGAGATTCCGAGGGGGGGGGGGCTTCTGTACGGAAACAGTGGCGTGCTATCAGATCCATTTTGGCGCCAACACCATACACTAATTTGGGGGAGGGGGGAACATTTATGAGGGGAAATTACAATGATTGCATTCAAGGGCCAAATTTAGCAAAAATGCAATGATTGCATTTAAGGGTGTCCCTCAAATAAATAGAGAGACAGAATAGAGGAGTGATGTACATATTCAGAGTCTTTTTATTTTCATGTTTTGACTTCTTATTCCATTCGATTCCTAAAGTAAAGGTTAAAAATAATGCAAATTTGTGTAGAATGAGCTAACATGCAAGAAATAGAGTCTGCACAAGTTTTGGTCTAAATATGTAGGAATTGGAGTGGAATCGGAGTCGAAACGAAGAAGCCAAGTGAAGCAGAAAGGAGGTCGATCTCGACCTGTATGGTTGATATCGACTGAAGAACTCGACCTGGACCCTGAGCGTTGAGACATACCACAAAGAACCACTGAAGACCACTCGACATCGAGTGAAGATGTTGACATCGACATAGCTTCAGAGCTCGAGTGAAGTGAAGAACTGTCGAGCCAAAACAGAGACCTCGATATCGACTTAGTTGGTCGATATCGAGTGGAAGCCGACACGGTTTTTACGCGCTTTTCGAGACGCAGATTGCAAGAGTTATCCAATTAGCCACGATTTTATCCTTTTTAGATAGAATATGTCCTAGGAAACTTGCCTTTTTACCCTAGGATATTTTATATTTACCTTAATAATGTTCCATCCTATCTATGATGGGATAGAATTTTAGATAGAAATTTTAGTAAGATTAGAACTACTTTCCTTGACTACCAAGGATTAGTAGGCTATAAATAAAGCCCTAGGGCCTGATCTTTTATTCATTCAATTCCACAGCACAAGATACAATACACAATAGAATTAGAGTTTAGAGAAGCTTTAGGGTTTGACGTTTGTAAAAGCCGGTGTTGGATTGTAAAGTTTTGAAGATTTATTTAATGCAAGTTTCTTCTTTTACATTAATGGTGTTTATTGTGATGAAGTGCGAGTAGTTCCCCAAAGCTTCTAGGGTCGGGGTGAGCCCGATGTTAGCCATGCGTGTTTGAGGTAAGTACTTGATGTTGATATCGTTGTGTCTATATCATCTCCTACGATTCTATGTTTAGTCCTTATCGCAAGAAAAGGGATTTATGTTATCCACTTGAGTTATAAACATAAAATTGGTAGAGACAATTAGGTTTATTTGCAAGAGTATATTCATAATCGTTGGTGTACGGCGAAAGCTTGTCTCTCGGGTGAGATAGCGCAATTGTCCGTCTTATTTGTCTTATTGCATGCATTGGTTAACGTTGTGGTAAACTCTAGCCTTAGGAGTTGCCTTTATTTATATATTTTAATCATAAAAATATGTTCTTTTCTATCCATACTCCTTCATCCATCCTATTTGTCTTCGGCCTTCTTTGCCGACAACTAACACTGCAGGAACCACTCGAGATCGACCCAACAGGTCGATATCGACCACTTTGCTGGTCGATATCGACCACTTTGCTCTACGTCGATGGTCTTCTGTGTCGTCGTCCATTGTTCCTGTTGCTGAGATCGATATCGAGTAATCTACTCAAAATCGAGTCCCCTGTGTCGACTGATAGTTTTCTAAGCTAGGTCGACCTCTTGCTGACATCGATATCGACTACTCGCTTTTGTCTTTGTAGGTTTTCAGTTGCAGAAGAAATCGACAGCCCAGGTCGACATCGAGTACCCTACTCGAGATTGAGGCTTTTGGTCGATCAAGACGTGAGCTTTCCAAGACTTCTAGGATCCCGTTGACACGCTTCCTCGTGGATCGATCCTGATTCCCTGGTACTACAGCGGGGAGGCTTGAATATCTTTTTATTATATTATTCAATTCAATTCTCCCTACATCAAATTTTGGTGTCGTTGCCGGGGAAGCTATCAATCGCGCCCTAGTAGTCTATTCTCATGTTCTTTTGAAGTTTTGCTTTATAGGTGTATGCGACGCGCTGATCGGACGCCTGAATTCAAAGGTTTAGATGATTTCGAGAGCTATCTCCACCTTCGAGCTAGAATTCAAAGAGCCATGGTAGACCAAGAGACCCAGGCTCAGCAGATTGAGCGTATGAGGAAGCAAGTTGAGGACTTCACAACTAGAGAGGCGGCACTACGAGAGCGTGCTGACAAGGAGGAGGAAGCGAGTAGGCAAATTGAAGCCCAAATCACTGCCCTTCCTCAGAATGCCAAGCAATATATGCACCTTGTGCTCTCGGTGCCGAAATCGGCCATTCTTATCCCTCCTTCTAATTTTGAGATTAAACCTAGCTTCTTAACTGAAATTGGACAACGTCAATTTGAGGGAAAATTTAATGATTGCCCTTTAGAGCATATTACTTTATTCCTCGATTTGTGTGATACTATTGCCGATGGACAAAGCCTTGAATACATCGAACTAAAGGCTTTTCGATGGTCTCTTGCAGGGAAATCACTAGCATGGTTGGAGAGCCTAGCCCCGAGATCGCTCCTCACAAGGGATGAAGTCAAGGATGCTTTTCTAAACATATTTTTTCCCAAGATCCAAGACGACGGTTATACGTCAGAAGATCATGGCTTTCAAACAAAAGCCACATGAGACTCTAGCGCAAGTGTGGGAGCGATCCAAGGAGCTGTTGAGGTCCTGCCCTACGCATGGGCAACCCCCCTAAGTCATCCAGGAGATCATCTACAACGCCCTGGACATAGCAACAAAGAAGAGGATCAATACCTACACCTCCTATGGTTATCTTGAGCTCCTACCACAACAAGTTTGGGATACTATAGAGAGGTTAGTCGAATTTGACAACACCTATGGGACTTCTGCAGCCTCCGAATCAAGGTCTGCCCCATCTATGCCACTCTATGGGACCTCCAAGGAGATTAACCCTGACATCAAAGCGCAATTGATGCAAGATCAGCTCAGGAGGCTCCAAAAGCAAGTCAAATTCCTCTCTATCAACCAACCTGCACCGAATGCGGCTTCGAGAGGCACATCACCACCGCTTGCCCCCACACGGAGCAAGTAGATCTAGTAGAGACTCATCAGGAGGCGAGGTATATGAGGAATCCCAATCACCAAGGGTACTAAAACTGGGGGAATCAACCACCCCAATACAACCCTAGGGATCCTCCGCCTTACCGAGCTCCAGGCCACCCGGAAAGAGAGCCACGACGAGATGATGTCCAAATCATCCTTGATGAGTTAAGGAGAAACCAGGCTGCAAGTCAACAATCTAGCAACGCTATCCAGAACCAACTTCAAGGGCTCAATGCCCACATGGACGAGATGGATACTTGGAGGAAAATCATGGAGACCCAACTGGGTCAACTAGCGGCCCAAATTCCAAAGCCACCCGACAAGCTCCCTGGACAACCACAAGAAAATCCTAAGGGGCAAGCCGGGCACATTGCCTCTATCAATCTAAGGAGTGGACATCAACTGCACGAGCCACGGAGCAAAGGAGAAGTCGTTGAAGACGCAGTCGATATCGACACCCCAGTCGATGTCGAGAGCCCTTTCGACGTCAATCACCCAGTCGATGTCGAGCCCACTGCGAAGCCCACAACTGAGCTAGAGAGGCACTCGATATCGAGTGCACCAGTCGATATCGACCCCCAGATCGATGTCAACACCTTTTGCCAATCAACAACAGCTTCAGACACCTCCGAGGTTGAGACCCATGTCGATATCGACCACCCTGATATCGATATCGACTAGTCCAGAAAGATGAAATCGACCCCTTTAGCCCCGAAGCCATTAAAAGCATTCCCTCATCCTTCCAAGGCGCTGCAAGATCCGGCGGACACTAAATTTAGGCACTTTGTGAAGATCCTATAAGGTCTCAACCTCACCATCTCACTCACTGAAGCGCTAAACGAGATGCCAGCCTATATGAGGTTCCTGAAGGACATCTTGTCCAAGAAGAGGTCTATCCTAGAGATTGCCGGCAAATGCAATTCCATTGAGTTCCTTGAGAAACACGGCGATCCAGGCAAGTTTTCGGTAACGATAGGAGTGGGTAAGAATCAATTTAAGGCCCTATGTGATCTTGGGGCTAGTCTTAATTTGATGCCTCTATCAATTTGGCAGCAAGTGGGTATATGAGCATTGGAGCCCGTCGACATGAAGCTCTACATGGCGGACAACTCATTCGTGAGAGCAACAGGGGTTGTGGATGATGTCCCTATCAAGGTGGGGAAGTTCTTCATACCCACGTACTTCATCGTGTTGGACATGCTAGAAGATCCTATTGTGCCTATCATCCTTGCTAGGCCATTTTTAGCAACAACGGATTCCAACATCAATGTGAGGAATGGAACCCTTACATTCACAATCGGTAACGAGGTCGTTGAATTTTGCTTTAACCCTACAATGAGTGAAACGAAGCAGTTAGAAGAAGTTTCCCTCTCACCTGTAAAGGAGAAGCTTCGAAAATTTTTGTTGGCAAGGACGGAAGCTGCAAAGAGAGTCGAAATCGATTGGCCCAAGTCGAAATTGACCAAACAACTCGATGTCGACCTCCCTGACTCGATGTCGAGTGACTTTGATGATCCACCGAGTTGCCAGGAGCTTATGTATGGGGTCCCTGATGTCGATGTCGACCACACCAACTCGACATCGACTCCTGCCCTCGAGATCGACACCACTCTGTCGAGATCGACCGACTCCCAGCCCGAAGATCTCTGTTTCGGGCCCGAACAACTAAGCTCAGGTATAATCCCTAACCCTCCTCTGTGAGTTACTGATAACTCAACTAATGGGAGGGTCAAAGCTCCATGGTTTGCCCATATTTCTAAAGTTAGGTCAAGAAAGAGAAGGAAAGCGCTCAACAAAGAACCTAACAAAGAAGAAGCCTTAGTTGCCGAACTTAGCTACTATCAAACGGACCTAGATGATCCAGGAGAAGGAACAAGCTTGAAGGGTCCCTACCTTAAAGGGTCGTGAAGCATTGAAGGAGAAGTCGGCCTAGCGACTCAAAAATCTAGAGCATGTACATAAACTTTTACTTTTCCCCTTAGATGGTTTTTAGGTTTTAAATTTTTGATTTGGATTTTCAAGCTTTGATAATTCGTGGCTTTATTATTACGATTTAACAAGAATTTCAGGTTACAAAGCAAAAGGAATGACAAAGAAGAAAAGAAGCTATTACAAAGGCACTCGAAATCGACTAGGCTAGTCGAAATCGACTGCCTAGGGTCAAGCCATCTCCTGTAATCGAGATCGATCATTCAAGAGCCAAACATTGCACTCGATATCGAGTAGGACTCTCGATATCGACCACACCCAGGCAACTCTCGACTTCAACTTCTTCCTCGACATAGACAGATGCAGTCGACATCGACCTATACACTCGACATCGACTTAACCTGAAATCGACCTAAATCCGTAGGTTGCTCTGTGAGTTTCTCTCTTCACCCTTGCTTTTCTTTTAATACAGTGAGGACACTGTATATTTTAAGTATGGGGTGGGGATGAAACATGTCTTATGGTCAAAACTTGGCTTTCTTTTATTCGCATTGCATTCATGTTTAAGTTTATATTCCTAGTTCTTTAGTTTTATAAAAATGCAAAAATCCAAAAAAATAAAATTAGAAAATGTCAAAAAGAACAAAAAAAAATGCATATTTACCTTTTAAGTTTGTTTTTAAACCCTACTTAGATGTCCTATGATGAGAACTCAATAACTGACTTGATCATGTAAATCCTATGGCATATTTGGATGGTTTAGCCTAAGTCCTTAAAATGGTTTTTATGTAGGTTGTGAACTTGTGATGAAATTGAGCACATATGATCCTAGGCTAAAAAGCAAATCCAACAAAATTGTCCTAGTAAGAATTTTGGCCTATAGGGAGAACATTAAAAACCCCTCTGCTTTCTTGAGTGTATTTACTCTTCCTATGCATCTCTAGATATTATGATAGTTATTCAAAGCCAATACATATATATGTTTATGTTTATGAGAATTAAATGATGGAGGCATCTTTTAAGCCATTTTATCCTCTCTTTACCTACCCTGCACTATCTTTGCTTGAAGCCAGAACATTAGCCCGAGCCTTATATTGCAAACACCATAAAATTATCCCTAGCCGACTTGAGCCTGACCCCCATTTGGGAATTAAGACTTACAATGGTTCTAAGCAAAGAAAATTATGGGTTGGTATATATTTGCATCTTGTCACATATTGTAAAAGGATTTTTGGCTCACCATATAAATGCACATTTTTATTTTATTTATGTATTTTCGTTCAAAAAAAATCGAAAAAAGAGCTATTATTCCTTAGTTCTTTTATTTCTTGCAAGATTTATGTTTTTGAGAGCATATTAGGGTTTGAAAGAAGGTTGATGTTCATCATGGAAAGTAAGTTTGGTTGTACATTATTTTAGGAGATATGGTTTGGATGAGGTGTGTTAAAGTTTAGGAGTTTTGATTCCCGAATATTATAAGCACTTAGCCAAATAATTCCATACCCTTTATTTCTTACCAAGCCCCATTACAACCCCGCCGAATGGAGTCTTCTTTGAAGTCTTCCATTGAGTGAAAGTCCTCCTGATGGTTCTTGTTGCATTTACATAATTGGTTGCGAAGTGGATTATTATAAATTGCAATGTTTATGAGTTTGTATATGGAATTGAGTTGATAGTTGATCTTCATAGCCTAAACACACGAGAGTAGAGTGCAAACACATTATCCCTGTGAGGTTGGATTAAAATTGCATATGCCTATGGATCGCTCATATATGTGTGATGACGTTAAATTCACTTGGTTTGTTTTGCTACCATTCATGATGTTGCTTTCGACAAAGGCGAAGACTTTAAGTGTGTGTTATAGGTGTTGGTTATTGCTTGGTTATTGCTTGAGGACAAGCAAGTCTAAGTATGGGGTGTTTTGATGATATTTAGAGTCTTTTTAAATGCATGTTTTGACTTCTTATTCCATTCGATTCCTAAAGTAAAGGTTAAAAATAATGCAAATTTATGTAGAATGAGCTAACGTGCAAGAAATAGAGTCCGCACAAGTTTTGGTCTAAATATGTAGGAATTGAAGCGGAATCGGAGTCGAAACGAAGAAGCCAAGTGAAGCAGAAAGGAGGTCGATCTCGACCTGTCTGGTCGATATCGATTGAAGGAGTTGATGTGGACCCTGAGTGTCGAGACAGACCACAAAGAACCATTGAAGACCACACGACTTCGAGTGAATATGTCGACATCGACATAGGTCCAAAGCTCCAGTGAAGTGAAGAACTGTCGAGCCAAAATAGAGACCTCGATATCGACTTACCTAGTCGATATCGAGTGGAAGCCGACACGGTTTGGATGCACTTTTCGAGATGCGAATTGAAAGAGTTATCCAATTATCCAATTATCCAATTACCTAGTCCATACTCCTTCATCCATCCTATTTGTCTTCGGCCTTCTTTGCCGACAACTAAAACTGCAGGAACCACTCGAGATCGACCCAACAAGTCGATATCGACCACTTTTCTCTACGTCGACGGTCTTCTATGTCGACATCAATTGTTCTTGTTGTTGAGATCCATATCGAGTAATCTACTCGAAATCGAGTCCCCTGTGTCGACTGGCAGTTTTTTGAGCCAGGTCTACCTCGTTGTTGACATCGATATCGATGCCCCTAATCGATATCGACTGCTCGTTTTTGTCTATGCAGGTTTTCTGTTGCAGAAGAAATCGACAACCCAGGTCGACGTCGAGTAACCTACTCGAGATTGAGGCTTCTGGTCGATCAAGACGTGAGCTTTCCAAGACTTCTAGGATCTCGCTGACACGCTTCCTCGTGGATCGATCCTGATTCCATACTACTACAGCAGGGAGTCTTGAATATCTTTGAATAGGCTAAGGGTTGCATTGTTTATATTTTATTATATTATTCAATTCAATTGTCCCTACATCAAGGAGGAGTGGAAAGGTGAGGGAAAATGCCACCCGTTCATTTATGAAAACTGCACAGTTCCCATCCTACCAATAGAAGACCTCGGTCCTACCAATAGTTTCAAACTGTCCTTCTATACCTGGAAAAGTGCAAGCAGTTTATTCAGCGGCAGTGGCAGCGATGGGTAAGTGATCTTATACTTATTCTGCGTAGTTGTTCCTTTTTGTTATAACAGAAGTACCCCCCAAGCTGATGCTCTTTTCCCGTGTCGTGCCACAAGTGATAGGGTATGTCTGAAGGTCGTCTTCGGCAGTTGATGGGCTCCCGGGAGTGGCAACTCATTGTTCAAGGGAGAGGCACGTAGTGCTGTTATGGTAGTGCCACAGAATATTGGCTACGACCAATTGAAGGAGAAGATCGTTTCCAAATTCGCCGTTGACATGGTGTTATACGACATTGAGCTCACCTATCTCCCTCCTTTGATGAGGCGAGCCACTTCAATTCGGGTCCATAACGACGATGACCTAGAAGCCTACAAGTTCTACAACAATGAATCCGGTGCACAAGCTTGGCCAATCGCATTGCACATCACCTTACGGTGCAAAACCACAAGCCCATCCACTCCCTCCCATGGACATCGTCAGAAGACTCTGAAGGGGCGGACGGCGTTTCGACTCCCACCCAAGGGGAAATACTCCTAATCGGGCCTCCCACCACTCAGGATGACTTGGATGATGGTCTTGATGGAGGAGGTGGGGCGGATGAGAAGGGGCGAGGATCGATCGAGGAGAAAGGGAAATTGGATGACCTCAGTAGTGAAACATAAGGGCCCTGCCTGTGTGATGAATGTCTAGTGGGTGAAAGAGACTGTTGTAGGACAACAAATATCAGGGGGAGGCAGGGGGGCTTTTTGGGAGTGCTATACAATCTGGTGATGGTAGAATGAATTACAACGTAATGGTAGGACAAAATTACATAGTTGGTAATCTTGACAATCTGGATGCTATTCGACGTGGAAAGCAAATTCTGATCGTCAGAAGAGACAACGATGTCGACGTCGTACTCCCCAACGGATTTCAGGAAATAATAGACGTAGGAAGCTTTGACGATGACATGATCGCAAGTCGTTTATTAGTGAAAGTGGAGGAGGGAGGGGCGACGAAGGAATCGACGGAATCATGGGATGAGGAGGCTGAGGCAGTGGTAAAAGATATAGAGTGTTCGTATGAAGGAAAGAAATGACCTTTGGCTACGTTGGAGCAAGTGGAAGAGAACGTGGCTCGGTTTATGCCTCGACTCGGAGACCCCCGGGAGACTGTGAAGGAGTTTCAGGAGGGGGATATGTTTGATACCAAGGCTGAGATTCAGGACAGGTTGAGGTGGGAAGCTGTGCGGGGGTGCTACGCGATCGTAGTGAAGCGATCGACAAAGTCGGTGTATGTGGTTGTATGCCCCAAACCGAGCTGCACCTGGTTTTGTCGGGCTTCAAAGTTTCAAGAAACTAGCAAGTGGTTGATTCATAAGCTCGTGGACGAACACATCTGCAAGGTAAGTGTCATGAGCAACTACCAGCGACACGCCAATGGGCAGAGTATAGTGTCCGAGTAAGTTCCTTAACCGTCCTCTTGTTCTCTGTTTATATACTATGTTGTGAAGGATACACAAATTACCTGTTAATTGTATTTATTCAGTTTTAGTGGATCATGAAAGGAGCTCATGCCTCGTCAGATCAAGTCGTTGATGAAGTCCTTATTGGGTGTGGACTACAGCTACTGGAAGGCACGCAAGGTGAAGTGCTCCGTACGAGAAGGCTTGTACGTGACCAACGAAGAGAACTACGATCAGATGGCCTCGTATCTTTACATGCTTGAGCAAGCGAACCCCGGTACCATAACCACATTAGTAAGTGATGAAAATCAACAATTTAAGTACGCGTTCGTTAGCTTAGAGGTTTGGAGGACAACCATCCCACACTTGAGACAAGTACGACCCTGCAACTTGATGCCTACTATATGTCTGTAGTTTTCCTACCATATGTGGGAATATATCCAACCATTAAATAAATTGCCAAATGTGGAGCATTATCCTACCATTAGTATAACTATATCCTACCAATAGCACGATATGTCCCTAGTTTGCATACTGATTGTTTGACATTTGTAGGTATTCTTGGTGGATGAAAGTTTTTTAAAGAGGAAGTACTATGGATGCATGATATTTATGACCGCCCAAGACCCCAACCACAACATATACCCCGTTGCATTTGCCATTGTGGATGGGGAGAATGATGCATCGTGTGTTTTTTTTCCGTCAAATGTGACGCATCATCCCGGATGAGAGCCATGTTGTGTGTGTCAGCGACAGACACATGAGCATCACCAAGGGGATTCGAGGGAGCTACGACTTTGCAAAGCATAGGCGATGCACTTACCACCTCTATTAGAATGTGAAGGCGTATCATAAGGCGGGTGGGCTGTAATCCCTTTTCTTCCAAATGGCAAAGGCGTACATCGTGGCAGAGTTCAATGGGTACTACAATGCATTCAAGGCTCAGTCGGCAAGTGGGGCAGATTACATTAAGCTAGTGGGTTTCTCCAACTAGGCCCGAGCTTTCTATCCCGCCAATCGGTTTAACATCACCACCACAAACCATGTCGAGTGCTTGAATTCGGTCTTCCTTGAACCTCAGGACCTGCATGTCACCGCCCTGATCGACTGCATATTCGAGACCGTGGGCAGGTGATTCGTCGAGTGACGAGAGCTCAGTTCGAAGCCTGACAAGGTTATGACTAACCACGTGGACACCAAGATTAGGGAGAACGCCATGCAATCTATATGTCTTCAGGTAACCACGTTGAGCGAACACGAGTTTGACGTCCGCAAAGGGCTCTCCTCCTGGTTGGTCAACCTATCCCCGCGGACCTGCACTTGTAAGAAATTCGATATTGACCAAATCTCATGTGCACATGGCATCGCAGCAGCCAAGTTCTGGCGGATCGGCGTCTACTCCCTCGTCCATCAGATGTACAAGGTTGAGGCTTGGCGCGCGTGCTACGAAAATGTCATCTACCCAGTGCCATCTCGTGACACCAGAAGGGTGCCTCCAGAAATTGCTGCGAAGTGTTGCTTGCCCCCCGTTGTCAAGCGTATGCCGGGAAGGCTGAAGTCCAAGCGGTATCCGTCAAGGGACGAGGTGAGGGGGTCAAAGCGTCGTTGACATTAGTGTGCTCTGGTGGACGTTTATGTCGGTTGTCGGATATATTATGGGGAGACTTGTAATGGCTACAATATTTTGTGTCAAGTGTCGGATATATTATGGGAAAACTTGTACTGGGTACAATATTTTGTGTATAGTGTCGGATATATTATTGGGGAACTTGCAGTGGCTACAATATTTTGTGTCAAGTGGTGGATATATTATGGGGAAACTTGTAATGGGTACAATATTTTATGTATGATGTCGGATATATATAGGGAAACTTGTAAGGACTACAATATTCTGATCCTACAAATATCGTTTTTTTATCCGACCATTAGTTTCCATCTATCTTACTATTTGGGTAAATCTATCCTATCATTACTTTCCATCTATCTTACCATTTGGTTCCACACTTGGAAATTTCGGTGATGACATTGTCATCTTACCAATATCATATTTGTATCCTACCATTAGTCTGAAACCATTCTACCATTTGGGCGTATCTCCTCTACGAATTGTTATCCTACGAACTGAAGTAAATAATTTACTCTTCGGGAGATGATCATCATTGCTTCAGGAATGATCTAGGTTTATATATTCATCCACTCCAGGGGATGAGTGTATATCTATTTGAGTTGTATGAACAACGTAAGAAAATGCGTAAAAGATGACATTATAAAAATAGCAAAAATATGAAACATAAACAACAATAATCTTACATAAAATGAAAGTCAATTTCAACTTCGGGTGACAAGACAATTGATCGTGAAGATGAAGATCCTTTTTATTCACCTACGTACGACAAGAGGTTGTATTCTTTTATCGTCTACTTCTGGAGATAGATTTTAATTTAAAATGATAATTTATTCAAGAGATAAATATAATCGCTTCTAGAGTAATATATAAGTTTTAATTACTTTATCTACATTAAGAGATAAACTATCACTTTTGAGATGATATAACTTTAATTTTATCTACTTTAGGAGATAATGTTCATCTTCTTCGGAAGATGATGAATGATAAATAAAACATACAAATAAAGATAAATAAATAAATAACCATTGATGCATCACTACAAGAATGAAATTTATTGACTCGGAGAATATCGATCGGAGATAAATAAATAAAGTCTATCGATCAGAGAATATGTGTATGGTTAACCTTCGATGTCCAGCGAGTTCAGTGATTGGAAAACGATCGATTGCAACTTGTTCAATCTCAGTTGATGCCGAAACCCTAAACCCCAGTACCGTCGATGTTAATACGTTGATCCTCCTCATAATCCTTTCTCGAATCCTTCACTTGAGCAATCTACACTTCAAATAGTTTGAAGAGTATAACGTTCAGGTGGGGAATTAAATTCGAAGTTGCTGTTGGAGGAATGTGGAGTGAGGTAATTCGTATTAATTTTTGTTACAATCAAGGTTATATGCTAATTCCACCTAAAAGTTGCATGTAATTACTACCTATGCACTCCTTTTTTATTATTTTTTATTTTTTTTTTAAGTCTGACTTACTTTTGTCCGGATGAAGTTTACAAATATACCCCGGGTAAGCCTACCACCAGGTAAGTGAATCAGCCTCCAATAGTTAAAGGTGAAAGTAACATTTCTTAATCTTTGTGCACATCTCTAAAACATCAAATATTTCCGATAGAGGGAATACTAGACTAGAGGAGCATGCATTTAATTAAAAAGAAATGAGCTCAATGTGTTTATGCGGCAAAAATACCTTTTCGTATCAGTTTAAATAATTAAGGAAACATATCAATCTTTGTTAGGCTGATTGGTAATCTTTTCGTATCAGTTTGCTCCTAATTGGCAGAAACCGTTTGATAAAATGCTATCCCACATCGATTAGAGTGAAAAAATCACTACTAAAAACGCAGGAAATAGCTACGGAAAATAGCAACGGCATTGGCCACGAATGGCCGTGGCCAACCGGTTTAGCAACGAAAATAGCCACGGACGGGCCATCCGTAGCCATATGCCTCGTGACTAATGGCAACGGCTGTTTAGCAATGTATTTAGCAACGAATCACAAACGTCGTGGCTAAGCCCGTGGCTAGCAATGGATATTTGAATGTCGTGGCTGAGAAAACAAATGCAGCTTCGGAATGAGGTCATTGCCGAATTTGTGGCTACAGTCGTTGCCCATTTCATTGCTGTTTTCATTGCTACAAATAGGTCATCGGTCTGGATGCGTGTCTGATTCCGTGGCTGATTCCGTAGCTGGTTCGTGGCTGATTCCGTAGCTAATTTTGTTGGTAATGTTGTTGCTAGGGTTGTTGCTATTGTTGTTAATGTTGTTGCTAGGGTTGTTGCTAACACCAGGTCTCGTGTCATTGCTACTTTTGAGGCTAAAGTCCTGATTGATGGTTTCCATTTAATTTGTAATTTTATGTCACAATTTGTATGCCCATATTTTTGATGCATTGTGTATATGATATGGAAAATATATTTAGACCATAATATCATAGTTACTGCATGTGCATAAACAAAAGGAAACACCATGCACATAATTGTTCTAGCTATCTTACGACATACACGTACGTACACACACGTACTAAGCTTGTCCACATAGTTCGACAATCCAAAATATATAACTCCCAACAATTTTCAGAACCAAAACAGAACAGTCCAAACCACCATATACTACACATTAAAGAACCATGCTTACTTTGATGGGCGTTTGCCCTTGTAGAGCTCCTTCATGGTGCTGATAAGCTTCTCCTGCATTCGATCTCCAAAGGAAGACATTTCTTCTCTGAGGTTCATGGCCACTTGTGTCTGCACTTGATCCCCCAACTCCGCCATTTCTTTCCTCAACTCTTCCTTGATGGTCGACAGTTCAGACATCATGTAGTCCTTCAAACTGCCACTACCACCAGCTGCAGAACCCTGGGCACCAGTGTGTGTGCAATGCGCTGACTGCATGATAGGTTGAGACTCAGATCCCATGCCCACAACCCGACCTTTCTTCATACCACCTGTTGCCTTGAGCCAAAGAGCGTCCGTGTCAACCGAATGGAATCCATCCTCTGAGACTGCTTCATCATCTAAGATTTCTTCCTCAAGCAACTGGTCATACTTGTCCTAGAAGTGGAAAGAAAATGAGTTCAATAGAAGAAAAGAACCAGGAGCACATTACACATTCAACAGTCTCCAAAGAAACATGAAAAGAACTGAACATAGGAACATATCACAACTACAGAAACATGAAAAGAAACATGAAAAGAACCATATGAAAACCAGGAGCATAAAAAGAACTGAACAAAGGAACCAGGAGCACATTACACATTCAACAGTCTCCAAAGAAACATGAAAAGAACCAGGAGCACATTACAACAGTCTCCAAAGAACTAAACATATGAAAACCAGGAGCTAAAAATAACAGATCACAACTACAGAAACATGAAAAGAACTGAACATAAGAACAGAAGAAAAGAACTAAAAAAATGAACATAGGAATTGAACATAGGAACATAAGAAAAAGCTAGGGAAAAAACCAAAGCCAATACAAAAATTAAACCAACAGATCACAACACAACAGTAAGGAACACCAATACCAAAACCAATACCAAAAGCAAGATATAAAAGACCACAACACATAAACAGAAGCAAGAACACGTAATTGCACAATTGAATTTCTAAGGTATAAAAGTCCCAGTTCAAATCATGCACATTACACATTCAAAAGCATTAAGTAGTTAAAGGGTAACTTCAAATACTAACTTACCACAGTTTCCTGGCATTGAACGCCCGCCCAAGAACCATCTTTTTTTCTATGACACCGTTCAAATGTTTGCTTTGGTGTGGGATCTTTTCCAAGCTCCTCCCTCTGTGGAATTTTTTTTATTTGTTTAGTTAATTAGATATACAAAGTGAATAGAGAGTAAATGGGAAAACAAAATGATGACAGAGGACAACAAAGGTGTCATACCAGTCGCTTCTTGATTACGGTTGTGGAAACCGAACCACCACTGAAAACTGGTGTGCCCTTCTCTGTTGCTACAACTATGTTTTGCTTGTTGACTTCAGATTGGTGTAGAAATTTGTCCTCCTTTTCCCAAATCTCCCACATTTTGGCCCATATGACTTGCTTCACCCACGAAGGCTTCTTCTTTGTTCTCACCGTGCGAGCCTTCCCAAAGACATTCCTTAGGTGATCCCCTCCCTTAGTGTTGAAAGCTTTGCGAACTAGTGAGGCTGGGTATACAGATTCATCCCATGTTGCTCGTGCCTGAATATATTGAACAAACATATTAATTAGGAGGCATTATTTATTCAGACATATATAAGTAAAAAAAAGTAACCATCTTATTGAATTGTAATATACCTTGAACATTTCCCACCATAACTCCAAGGTGGCGTCAGGAACATCGCTCCACCGTATGTAGAGGCCATCAAAATGGGAGTGAATAATCTGTGTGAGGACTCCAAACGCAGGATTGGTTACATCAAAGCTTCGTAAGGTACATATAAAAAAATGGGAATGTATTAGACACTAAGATTTTATGAGTATCTTTGCATTATATTGGATATGTATTAGACACTTGATGTATAATATAACATCAAAGCTTCATAAGGTACATATCAAAAAAAAAACTTGGGCATGTATTAGGCACTTGATTTATAGTCTAACCACACATGAATAAACTGAAAAGAACAGAAAATATATCTCTATTCACTTTGAAGCAAATATATCCATTGAATTAACCACACATGAATAAACATAAACAACAACTATCTCTATTCACTTTGAAGCAAGAAACATAAAATATATCCATTTGAATTAACCACACATGAATAAACATAAACAACAACTATCTCTATTCACTGTGAAGGAAGAAATTCAAAGTGAATAACACTTGATTTATAATCTAACATCAACATCATATTTCATAAATAAACTAAGCATTCAAACCAGTACAAGCTAAGACATCTTGTTTACTAAACAATGAAATCAGAATCATATTTACTCAGATTTCATAAATTCAAAGTGAATAATCTAACATGCTTTATAATCAGAATCATATTTACTCAACAATGAAATCACAGCACATCAGACATCTTGTTTCAGTTTAATTTCAATAAACTAAGCATTCAAACCAGTACAAGCTAAGCATGCTCAGACATCTTGTTTCAGTTTAATCAGAATCATGTAATCAACATGCTTTATAAGCTAAGCATTCAAACCAGTACAAGCAGCTCAGACATCTTGTTTCAGTTTAATTTCAATAAACTGAAAATAAAGGAAGTTTTACAAAATGAGATAAGGAAGTAAAAGGGATCATCTCACTTACGTTCCATTAACCAGTTCAATGTAGACTTTTTTGTTCCACCTCGAAAACTCATCCTCCTTGTCTTGGGCAGCCGAGTCATTGAGGTTATCAGAAGCTGTAGTCTTTTGTGTCTCTGAAGATGCCTCCGCTTTGTTGTTGTTCGACACCACAACAGGTTGAGAGTGGGTTGAGGCCGTATCATTTAAAGAAGACGTGGAGTGCCCAGGTTGAGAGGCATTGCATTGGGAGGATGCATAAGGTTGGGTGCTCACCGATTGGGAAGGAAACATCACCGGTGAGGAGGGGCGGGTGGGTTGAAGTTGTGACCGTGGAGAGGCCGCAGTGGGAGGAGAGGAGACCGGTGTGGTGCGGCTAGTGAATTGAAATTTCTGGGGTGATGATCTGGAAGGAGGGTCAGCCGGTGGATTGGTCTTAGTGGGGGGTGGAGAGGTCGTTTGTTGAGGCGGGGCTTTGGGAGTTTGTCTTCGGGGTGATGACCGTGTAGGAGGGTTATGGTTTGGAGAGGGTACGGTTGGGGATGGAGCGGTCGACGCTGGAGAGAGGGCAACCGGGGGAGGTGGGGCTTTGGGATTTGGTCTCCAGGGTGATGACCGGGTAGGAGAGCTCAGAATTGGAGAGGGTGGCGTCAGGGATGGAGCGGTCGGCGGTGGAGAGAGGGCAGCCGTGGGAGAGGGCTCCGCTTGAGCATTCATCCTTGGTCGGGCCGGAGCCAGTGGTGGTTGTAAAGACTAAATGTATTTTACATTATTATATTATTATTTTATTCAATCGGTAAAAATGTGAGAAAACCCGTCCTCGAGCGTGGGTTTGATTTTAAACACATTCCGCCATCGTTTTGAGAATTTAGATTTTTCGGATTTAATTCCGCCTTCGAGCTCCGAGTTTTGATAAAATTTATTTAATTCCGTTATCTTGAAATTAGTAAATTAAATTTGATTTAAATTCAATTAGTCGGGATTCGATCGGACGAGCAGGTTTTGAGTCTTTTCCGCTAATTTGAATTGGTATTGTTGGGACCACATATATATTAATTTATTTTCCTTTTTCTTTCTTCCCTCTCCCTCTCTCTCTCTCTCTCTCTCTCTCTCTCTCTCTCTCTCTCTCTCTCTCTCTCTCTCTCTCTCTCTCTCTCTCTCTCTCTCTCTCTCTCTCTCGGCAGCCCCTGCCTCACCTAAACCTGCAAATACACACAGCTTGTATTGTTTTTGTCCTATAGCCTTATCTGAAATTTGTAGCCAATTGGTCCCCCTCCCTCACCTTTGCCCTGATTCTACAATACAGCAGACTCACACACTTCCCTCTGCCTCACACTCTCTCCTCTCCCACACCTAAAATTCAGAAAATTTCCCCTTCTTTCCTCCTTTGTATGCTGAATATAGAGGCCCTCCTCTTCCCCCTTTCATGCTGAAGCTCAAGCCACCACACCTCCTCCTTGTGAGGTGAGCAACACCCTCATCCCCACCACACCACCACCAGCCCCTCGTCGTCACCGTCGCGCGCCATTGGAGCCGCAGCAGAGCTCTCCTCGAGCCCTGTTTCCGAGAGGCCAAGACCCACAGAGGAACCCATCCACCATCCTTGTCCGCTTTGTGAAGCCGCAAGACAAGCCCCCCTCTTCTTCTGTCGTCCGCCCCTATCACCCCTCCTTTCTGTTTCTAAACCCCCAATTTCGAGCTCAAAAACACCACCACGCCACCACCTCTTCCTAGCTGCGCTCAACCCCCCAGCAGCCCCACAAAGGCCCCCTTGCTCCCCCTGTTTTCATCAAGCAGCAACGTCAGCCCCACCTCCTTCCTCTTTCTGTCCGAGTAGCAACAGCATTCCTCTGATGGCCAAGCGCGAGTCGAAGCCACCCAGAAACACCTTGGAGCCGCCGGAGAGCCGCCCTCGGACCCTCGGAGTCGGAATCTCGAGACCTCGGTAATCTCTCTCTCCTCCCTTCCTCCTTGATGTCGTTTCACTCTTGTTGTGCGGGTCTTGGTCGGGGAAGCCTTTCGGCCATCTCGGTAGAATTTGGGGCGGAGAGAGCCGCCGGAGGCCTGGGATACCACCTCTTCTTTCCCCGTCGTTTTCCGTTGTGAAACAGAGCTCTGTCTGAGCTTGGCAAAGGAGGCAACCTCCTTCTTTCCTTATGGGCTTTGGGCCTAATTTTTGCCCGGGTTCGGATCCCCTTCGGGTCCTCCCTTTCCTCCTTTCACTGGTTTCCCGGGTTGGGTTAAATGGAGTGGATTTGGGCTGGGTCAGCTTCTCTTCTTCTTCTTTCCAGGTCATTGGTTTCGTTTTGGGCTTGGGTTTCGGGTTAAGGGTTGGGCTGGCTTGTTGGGTTATATTTATGGGTTGTGTTTTTTAATTTCGGTATTAATTTACATATATTGTTGAATGTTATGTTTATATATATATATATATTATGTGTTATATTGATTATTATTTCGGATTTGGGAAAATATATATATATATATAAATATTCTGAAATATTTTAATATATTTAAAAGGTTTTAAAAGTAATAATAATTGATATTGGGTTATGTATACATCTATGGATTGTTTGAGATTTTATGGATAACAGGTGTTGAATTATTTGAATATTATTATTTTGGGATTTGTTATAAATTCTGGAAAAATTAATCGTTATAGATTGTTTATTGTTTTAAAATAATATTGATTGGATTATTTAATTGATGCATTTTAAGGGGATTTAAACATGTGAGTTAGGAAATTTTAAAGCGAGTTGTTGGTTTTGAATTATAAATATGATTTGTGAACATCGGTTATTTTGATGATTTAACATTGAAAATTTATTTATATAATGTTTTGAAATGAGAAACATGCCGGAATATTTTCTATAATGTGATTTTGAGAGACTAGTTTAAGTCTTAAACGTTTAATGTTGGAATTTGGCCAAATAGGATTTGAGAAAGTATTTTGAATATGAGTTGACTTAATTTGGGATTTATGAGGTTGAAAATATGGTTGGTATGATTTTATCAATGAGTTTAATTGAAGAATGATTTTGGTCGATTTGATCGTATCGGGAAGATTTTGGAAAACGGTTTTACTATCGGTCGGTTTTGAGAATGTTGAGAACTTGGGTTCGTGTGTATGAATGTTGGTCTGGTAGCTTATGGAAATGACTTGATGATAGGTGTGTATTGCTTTTGGATTGCTTTGGACTTGCATTTGGGCCCTTGCTTGTGTTATCTTGCTGTTTTGCATCAACAAGTAAGTATCCTACGGGACTTACTCAGTAACTTGGACCTCCTGCCTGATGTGTCATGTAATGTGTAGTTTTGTTGCATATTAAAGCATGCCATGTAGTATCATGCTAGGATTGCATTGAACTGAGCATGTGTTTACTTTGTGTGTTTGACACAGAACGACCGTTATCTATGATAGTCCTAGAGTCTTTGCTAGGGTCATAGGGTAGCCCAGCCCCATCGGGTGCCCTGAGTCTATCGAGTCGATATGAGCATGATATGATAGCCCAGCACTATCGGGCAAGAGATGAGATGATATGATATGATTAGCCCAGCACCATCGGGCATGAGCATGATTTATGATATGATGATGAGATATGATATGATATGATGATACCGTGGTGAAGTGCTAAACCACGAGGAAATGGCTATGCTATAGCACCGAACTGGCCAGTCTCTGCACTAACGGGAAGAGGTGCAGAGGTAGGAGAGGGATATGCCACTTGGCATTGTCTTGGGCCCTTTACAGTTCTTTTCTGCATATTATATATATACTAGGGGCATGATAGTGTGATTTAAATCTTGTACCACATTAGTCATCTTTTATTTAGGCATAGGCATGTTATGTGGCCTCAGCGCGGTCAGAGGACCCGCAGGCGATCACCAGGCCTGACTTCGTGGATAGTGTTAGATACCGCTCTTGTTGCTCCATGCTTCTATGACGGGGAAATCTTTTGGCGAATCGAAGAATCCGGCTAATATATTCTAACTTGACAAATGGCAATCACCCACTTTGTTTTGGTTTTGACCCGGCTCTGCCGTGGCACTTGTATTTAAACCTTGCTTCTGCTTTACTTTCATTTGAATCGAATTTCCGCGACTTTGATTGCTTGGGGTTCGAGATCCCCGTTTTGGAATGTTGATCTTCGAGGTTTTGAAACCTCGACCCGTACCTGAATTGCAAAATCCGAACGAAGGTATCCGACCTTCGAAACGTAATCCGGGTATTTATATCCGGGCCGTTACAGTGGTCTCGTGGTTGCACTGCTCCGAGTTGATCTCCTTGGTCCTCCTCCTCGCATGACTGGAGCCAGTGGTGGTTTCGATTAGGGCTTGGATTCAGAGAGAGGAGAGAGAGGAGACGGGAGAGGAAAGGGTTTGGATTAGAGGAGAGAAGAAAGAGTTTGGTTCCAATTTAGATTTTGTGAAATTTCAGAATTTCAATTTCCCTCTAAGATTTTCACTTTCCCTCTAAAATTCTGAAGGAAGAAAAAAAGCGAAATTGAATTATATTTTAGAGGTCAGGGGTATCTGTTAGAATTAGGAAAGGGTTGGGCCAGATCCTTTAGATTGGGAAAAGGCCCAAATTTTCTTTGTATTTCGATCAGGGCTATATGTTCTCTAACACTGGTGCGAACAATTCTCCTCGCCCTGGTGCGAACAATTCAAAACTGCTGCGACGTCCATGGTGCGAACAATTCTCGGGCTCAAGTGGATCAATCTCGAGCACTGGTGCGAACGGGTCGTCAGTGGTCTCCTCGCCCTCTATTGGTAATGTCCTATTCCAATTTGTTCTAGTTGCTCAATTCTTTTGCGAAACACAGGATTTGAAGGTGGTTTTGATTTAGGTTCTGTTTTGATCCAATCACCATTTGTGTATGTGGTTTTGATTTCAAGATTGTTTCTGTTCTTTTTTATCTTCTTCGTCATTTGAATTCTGGTAGCGAGATATACTCAGCAGCTTGTTTATCTTCTTTTTTATCCAATCACCATTTGTGTATGTGGTTTTGAATTTCTTCGTCATTTGAAGGTGGTTTTGATTTCAAGATTGTTTATCTTCTTTTTTATCCAATCGCCATTTGTGTATGCTCAGCAGCTTATACTCGGCAGCTTCGTCATTTGAAATTCTGGATTGTTTGTCAGAGATATGAAATTCTGGATTGTTAGGCAGCTTATAACACACTTTGAGAAAGGCATAAAGTTTAAAGTTTAAAGCAATTTATGGATTGTTTGGTGCCATAGGAAGTGCACATAAACACATGAGAATGATATTCATACAATCACAGTAGAAAAGTTTCTGAATTGTTTGGTGTGCAATTTCTGGATTGTTTGGTGCCATAGGAAGTGCACATAAACACATGAGAAAGGCAGTTGAAATAGACATAATGAATCAGCTTCACTTGCCCAATTAGCTCAATGGAAGAGCGTTGTGTGTCGCACAAAGATGGGGGTTCGATTCCCTCATAGGCCAAATGTATGCCATAGTAGCTTCATTCATTAGTAGGCAGTTTAGGTTGTGAATTGAATACCTGGATGAAAACAAGCACACGAATCAGAAGGTCGGAAAGGGGCCATTCGGTCAGAATTTTGGTCATGATGTTAGATTATAAATCAAGATCTATTCACTTTTTATTTCTTGCTTCAAAGTGAAGAGAGATAGTTTTTGTTCTTTTCGGTTTATTCATGTGTGGTTAGATTATAAATCAAGTGCCTAGATTATAAACAAGGGTCATTCAGTCAGAATTGAATAACTTATGAAGCTTTGATGTTATATTTTGGTAAACTGATTTTACTTGGGCATCAGCAGCTAGCTTCCTGGGGTTAGTCAGAGCCTTCTTGACCGCTTGTGGAGGCCTCACAGTCATCCTCTTCTTCTGCAGAAGGAACCGCGCCCTCGACATCGTCCACTACCACATGTTCTCCGTCATCGCAGATTTCAAACACACTAGAAGGATCTCGCAAGGTTGTTGGTGAGTCGTCCACTGCTATGCCGATAGAGATTTCCTGGGTGATGATTTCATCGGACTGATAAGCATTTACGAAGGCTGAACCCGTGGATGCCCATCGCTGCTCTATCCGGTTCCGAGGCCTTGTCATGCACACATTCCACCAATCCATCCGGTCACTGAGGCCCCTGGATATTGAACATAGTACACTTGCACAACTTGTTGCGCGAGGATGAAGGGCTCATACCTTCTATACAATTTCTTTTGATTTATTTCAACGAACTGGTATACTGGATGTATTTGTGTTACTCGTGTCCTTGGATCAAACCATCGACACTTGAACAGGACAACCTTCAGTGAATGCCCAAGTGCACTTGGGTACTCAAGCTCGATGATTTCTTCAAGTAGCCCAAAGAAATCCGATTCAGTTGTTGCGTAGTTGGACCCTCGAACACAAACCCCACTGTTCATTGTAGATTTCCCAACACCATGGTCTAGAGTGTGGAACTTATAGCCGTTGACAAAGTATCGTGGCCAAGAAATTCCTTTCACATTAGGACCCCAAGCCAAACACCACAAGAGATCTAGTGGCCCAATTCCGTGTCCTTTGTCTACGACCTACATGATAAATTAACTTGTACATGAAGATATGCTATATGTATACAAAGAAATTTAATTAAGATTTCTGGAAAGATGAACATACGTAATTCTTAAACCAATTCACGAATTCATTTTCAATGAGCTCATCTCCAACATTATCCCCGATTGCACTCTCAAATAGCTTGCACCATAGTAAAGCAATGAATAATGTAACATTAAGGACAATATATCACAAATAAAATGTGCGATTAGGTTTCCTTACTCAATGTATGGTTGGACTTCCGGACAGTTAAGCAACACGTATCTATGTGCGGCCCTCCACTCGTCCTCTTCGGTCAACCACCTTATTGTCCGCTTCCCACTACCCTCGCCCGTATAATTGAAAACTAGTGAGCAGACCCGTGCTACGCACGAGACTTATTTAAATATATATTTTTACTTAATATATTATCATTGTAATTTTATTACTAATAATTTTTATCTATAAAAGTTTTAATATGTTTATTTATCTTTGAAATTTGATAAATATATTAATTTGACTCTATTTATTTTCTTACTCACTTCTATGTGTTATATAAGCAACAAAAAACGATAATTGCTTTAGAAATATTGCATGTGTTTAGGTTTAAAACAAAATACAAAAAACAATATACTGTAATTAAACTTGAAAAATGTTGTAGTTATAGAGATTTGATCCCTTGACATGATCGATTGGAACTATATCTATAACCAATAAGCTACAATAACTTTTTGATTTCTTAAGCTAGTATTACATATATATTAGATTTATTTGTAAGCATTTAATATGTGCAATTAATTGGGCTTCACCCAACTTTATATAGATATATATAGATATATAGATATATAGATATAGATATATAGATTGATCATTTTTATGACAATTTAAAATATGTTGTAATTTTTAGAAACATATTCATTTTATTTTGGCAATTGATAACCACTTAATTTGCATAGAATTATATATTCTTTATTTTTGACAACATTTATTTAATCACATTTTGTAAAGAAAAATAACATATTATTATCAATGTTTTGACATTAATATAAATTCAGGCCCTCTATTTTTTGTATTCACTATATTAAACATAAATAATATATGTATTATAATGACAATTATAAATTTATAACCATTAGTTAAACATAAAATATATAATTTAAAAACATACTTTTTTAGATAAAATGTATTGGTAGTTATGGTGCTACATCATAAAAAGTATTATAATTCTATTGTCTAATAAACCTTTAGAATTTTTATAACAAAAAAATATTTAAATTTTTTTATCTAATAAATTAAAGGCATAAACTAATATAATTAAAATAATACAAAAATAGTGTAGTTAAAGAGAATTGAACCTTTGACCTTATGCATATAAATTATTCCTTCACCATTAGGCTAGAACAACCTTTTGGTTTTTTTATGCTAATATTTAAAATATATTATGTTATTTTTTAAGCATTTAATAAGTGCAATTAATGGGGAAAAACTAAACTTTATATATATAGTATAGATAGTATAGATATATAGATATAGATTAATTAAAAAATCTAAATATTTCAATATTTTCTCATATAATAAAAAAATTAAATAAATTTCACCAATTCTTCAATTTTTATTGGTTCATAGGTAGGCACTATGCCCATTACAATATGGGGGAGGGGGATTTGAACTCATGACATACTGGTCACTACGTGTCATCCTTACCAACTAAGCTAGTAAGGCTTGACACCAATTCTTCAATTTACACCTTCTCATTTATTCTACAAATGACTAAATGCATATATGGGCAAAAAAAAACCTCTTTTATAAAAATAAATAAATTTCACCTATTGTACAAATGACTCCTTAACATTTATTGTACAAATGGCTAAATGCATTAATAAATAAAATAAATAAATAAATTTCACCACTTCTTCAATTTACTCCTTCACATTTATTCTACAAATGATTAAATACATTTATGAGCAAAAAAAGCCTCTTTTATAAAAATAAATAAATTTCACTAATTCTTCAATTTACTCCTTCACATTTATTGTACAAATGACAAAATGCATTTATGGGAAAAAAACCTCTTTTATAAGTTATATAGATATAGATTATGATGTTTATGCAAATTTATGGGATATATTGTGATTTATATTATTAATTTTGAAATAGTTAATCTAAAATAAATAGATATATTGTTATTCTTTTTAATCAAATTTTTTTTTTATAATTGTTGAGGAGATATTATGTTAATGTATTTATTGGGAAAAAATATCTTTTATAATTTATATAGAATAGAAGATTTGAAGCTAATTAATAGGTAAATTAATATAGAATGAAATAATAGTGTATAGTTAATATTGACTTTATTTTTTTTTAAAGTTTTGAATTAATCCCATTGTTAAAAAAATAAAAATAAATTAATGAACATGATATAAATGGACATGATATATAAGAAAAAATAAAAAGGAATTGCCTAAAATAACTTCGCGCGAGAAGATGACATGTGGCGGAAAGTGCTTTGGTTTTAATATATATATATAGATAGATAAGGCACAACCGTCACCTCCAGCTATGTCGTTTCTCGCGGGTCGCCTCAACTTGGAAGGAACATGTGAAAGGAAGTAGTGGACGGAGAAATTAGCTATCTCTTCTCGTAAGTACGCAATCACAATCGACCCTTCTACATTACTCTTTTGGACATTCTTCCTTTTCAGCTGAAATAAATATATCTCGAATGGATACATCCATCGATAATGAACCGGACCACCCACTTGGGCCTTGTAGGGCAAATGGACAACGACATGCTCCATGGAGTCAAAAAAGGATGGCGGGAAGATACGCTCCAACTTGCAGACCAATAGAGGAATCATGGACATGAGCTGCTCCATGACAAAAACTGACAATGTCGACGAACAAATTGTCTGGAAGAAGATACTCAACTCAGTTAAAGGACCCTAGACAGATGGATGCAGTAACACTTTGAAAGCAATCGACAAGAGTCTCTCCATAAACATGTGACAATCGTGGCTCTTTATCCCACTGAGACTACAATCGTCACTCTGAACACATCTTCCTATATTGGAAGCATAGCCATCGGGAAATTTGACGGTCCTCAACCATTGACCCACCTTTCTCTTCTCCTCTCTTGCCAATGTATATATTGCTTTAGGTTTTGCACCCTTGTAATCATCAGCTACCTCCAACTCAGGTCGATGACAATATAGACGAAGGTCCTTCTAGGCATTCAAGTTATCCTTTGTCTTCCCAGGGATATCCATCACAGTGTTGAAAACATTGTCAAACACATTTTTCTTAATGTGCATAACATCGAGATTGTGTCGGACTAGAAGGTCCTTCCAATATGGAAGTCTCCAAAAAATGCTTTGTTTTATCCACTTATGAGAAATGCCATAGTCATCCGACTTGTAAGAATGATCGTCCATCACCGTTGGCAAATCACGAACCCGCTCCCAAATATGCTCCCCCGATAGCAATGGAGGTGGCAATGTTGTTTCCATATGCCCTCTGTAGAAGTCCTTCCTATTTATGCAAAAGGGATGAGAAATATCCAAAAAATTCTGATCGCAATCGAACCAATAAGCCTTCCGACCATTTTCAAGGCGAAAAGCATCAGATCCTGATTCCATGCAAATCGGACAAGCCAACTGTTCTGCAGTGCTCCATCCGGACAACATAGCATATGCAGGGAAATCACTGACAGTCCAAAGTAAAGCTGCCCACATAAGAAAGTTTTCTCTCCTCGAGGCATCGTATGTGATGATACCGACATCCCACAACTGCATCAACTCGTCAATAAGAGGTTGGAGGAAAATATCAATTAACTTCTTCGGCTTTCAAGGACCTGGCACTATCAAAGACATAAACATGTGCTCGGTTCTCATGCACAAATGAGGTGGAAGATTGTAAGGAGTGACAATCACTGGCCAACATGAATAATTCTGACCAGATTTGTTGAAAGTAGCAAAACCATATGTGCATAAACCCAAACGAATATTACGAGGCTCACAAGCAAAATCAGGATGCTTCGTGTCTAACCTCCTCCATGCATCTCCATTTGAAGGATGGCACATCATTCCCTCCTCTGTTATGTGTTCTGCATGCCAAGTCATGTTGCTGGCTGTCACCTCAGAAGCATATAGTCTTTGTAGCCTCGGAATTAGAGGCAAGTGGAATAAAACTTTATCTGGCTTGCGCTTCCCTGAAGCACCCACGACATATCTTGCATGACCACAGAACTTACATGAATCTTCATCGACATCATTCTTCGAATACAACATACAACCGTTGGGACACATGTCTATTCTTTCTACCGATAGACCCAAATTTCGGACTATTTTATCAGTTTCATAGTAACTGGTGGGAATCTTGTGGGCATGAGGCAACACTTCATCATACAATTGCAAGAAACCATTGAAGAGGCTTTGAGGAACATTATATTCACACTTTAAGCTCATAAGTCGGCTCACAAAGGACAACTGTGTATGTGTAGCACACCCAGGATACACAGTTTCATCAGCTGCTCTTAGCACATCTGCAAACCGAATGGACAAGAGATTATCCTCCTCGTCTAATACCGGATCTTCGCTCATTCCATCGACCTCATTAACTTCAGCTGGTTGGAATTCAACATCAACTCCATTATTCGGAACACCGTCGTCATTATAGGGGCTAAACCATGAAGGAGGAACAAAGTTTGGGCATGCAACATCAAAGACCATCCTCTGTTCTGCAGTTAACTGATCATACATAGCCCACTTGTTGCCCCCTACCATTTGCTCATGGTTTGGATGGGCAATAGGTTCGCCATGTGCCGTCCAACGATAATAACCAAACATAAACCCACGACGGTATAAATGCTCCTTCACATCATCTACTTTCTCGAAAGAACAATTCTGACATTTACGACATGGACATTTTATCTTACCTTCATCGACATAATAAGTTTGAGAACAAGCAAAATTTATAAACTTATCCACCCCTTCGAAGTATTCGGTCTTTAATCCTTTACGATCCGACAAGTACATATCATACATCCATGTACGATCATCCATATTTTATCAAATTCGATCAATCGATCTGTACTGTAGATATAAAACGCACATTACTAATTAAACTATAATAATTGAACATATTCCTAAATATATATATATTTCCATTAATTCTTAATAAAAGGCACATTACTAAATTTCTAGTAAATTACATATATACATAATATTGAATAAAATTGTAATAATTGAGCATATATATAGTGTCAACTTACAACCAATTTTTAAAGTACATCACATATATTTTTAAATATAAACATTTACAATCAATATTCTTCCAACCCCCAAATTCATGAACCATTTCCTATAGCTACTCTAATTACCGAATAAACATATATATTATAACCATTTCCTACTTTTATACCTATATATATATAATCTTATATACACTACTTTTCTTTTTCTAATTAAATTAAAAAGGATTAACATAATATTATATATGTAATATATCTGTAAAACGGAATTCAAAACTTATCTCCCCTCCTATCCGTACAATCGTGGGGATGAATTTGGTCTTCTGATCTGCTCTTGCAAATGGCCAAGCTAGAAGACAAAGTGAGTCGGCCCAAAATAAATGCACTCAACCATAAAGCAGGTAAAGTACAAAATCGCTTTAATGACCTAATCCGTAATAGCAACGGATTTAGCCACGGTTTCAATCGTCGCTAAATCACAACTTCATTCTATGGGCTGATAAGATAATTGGGCTTTCACTAGCTTCTAATGGGCCGAGCCCAGAAATTTCAGGAGAGTTTGTACTCGGATTCAGCCACGGATCCAGATTGTGTCATCGGATAGCCCATTCATGATATATATCTGGCCCGCCTACAAGTAGTGATCCAAGGCCCACTCACCACATATTCATCAGATAACCCATGCATGTTCACTTGATTTCCGATGATGAATAGCCACGGATTTAGCTACGGATGTGGCTATATCAGCGTCGAAAACAACCACGACAATCCTATCCGTGGCTACGTTCGTGGCTATTTACTAACACTGACACATATCGAGCCACGAAATCAGCTACGGACATCTGTTTCGTTGCTAATAGCCACGAATGTTTTGGCACGTCATACCAGGATGAGTATTAGCCACGAATATAGCCACGGTCAGGAACAGTCGTGGCCAATGTCATCGCTAGTAGCCACGAATACAGGGTCGCCTATAATCCGTGTCTAAACATCTGTAGTTATTTCCTGTTTTTTTAGTGGTGAATTACATAGAGGGAAAATCCCTACCAATTAATTTAACTTTTATATTAAAATGATGCTTTTTGCCATGGTGGTTTATTGTCCCCTGTGTTCTCGCTATTTGCAGTTCATTTATGAGTTTTCTTCGACTTCTTTTTAGACTGGTTGATTGTAATTATGTCCAGATTTTTTATTTTCATTTGTGTTGTTGATGGCTTTTTCATTTAAACGGTTTCTCGAATTATCAGACACCGAAGATGTTTAGTATTATAATATGTATTAAAATAAAAACAAATCGCAATTTTGGATCCTATCACAAGAACAATACTTAATTAATATTTATTTTAAAATAAATTAGCAATATGAGTAATAACCCGCTACTTTTATATAATTGCAATATAAAAGTATTAAAATATTTATTTTAAAATATTATTACAATATGGCTTTTTCATTTAAACGGTTTCTCGAATTATCAGACACCGGAGATGTTTAGTATTATAATATGTATTAAAATAAAAAAATTCGCAATTTTGATTCCTATCACAAGGAAAATACTTAACTAATATTTATTTTAAAATAAATTAGCAATATGTTTAGTATTAATAAACCTCAAAGCTCAGTTGAAGAAACAAATTACATAGAGAATAAATGAAAACGGGAGAACAATTCGGAGAATGAACAACAACGAATTGAAATTGGGATCTTAATTAGAAGAGAAACGAAGATAGACAAAGGGGAGACGACCAGGGGAACACACGAGGGAGGAAGAAAGCAAGGCGGTGGAACTTAGAAGGCAGATAAGAGGAAGAACAAGCAGGAGGTGTGAAGGAGGAAGAAGGCGACCACAAAGGAATGGAGCAGGAGGTGGAAGCGGTGACGTTTTGCATTTTTTGCCGTAGATAACTGGTATAACGAATGGCTGAGATCATCTTCTACACACTTTTATAGTAGTAGTAGTGTGTGTGTGTCTATATATATATTATTGTTTAAAATTTTGGTGTGGGACAATTTTGTCTAGTCACCTATTTCAAAAATAACAAATTCTCCCATTCCTAAAAAAATAAATCAATTTGACACGATAGATGTGTGCATTATAAGCTCCTACATACATCAACACAAATAATCAATCTAAATTACTTGTAACAATCATGACATCATCTGAATCAAACCCTAAAATCATACAACCACCAAAAAGCTATACATTTTTGCAATTTGTCGCTTCTCTCTCTCTCTCATATACGAAGGTTAATTCTACAAAATTAATTTTATTAAAAAAAATCCGAGAAGATCTTGAAACTTTTGACACGAGATATCAACCCTTGGATGGAACCAACTCCAGCGGCGAATGACACGACTAAGAAAATAACGAGTATGAGCTTCAGCAAGATCCATTTCAATGTCCAACTCTTAACCTTTCTTTGAACAATGTGCATCTGAATAGGAAAGTAGACCGTCAAAGGAAAGAACAATATGGCTCCTATCAACCCTAGAAAAGAGTTGAAGAAAGGGAACATCAATGCGATGATCACGATTATCATCACATATATCGTCCTATACACGAGACGAAACATGTTCAATGGGTAGGCGCTTGTGCACGGGATGTTGATCGGGTGCTCTCGGTTTATGAATCCGCTTTCAGGCCACGCTTTCTGGAAGATGCTCTCTATGAAGGTGTATACCGGTTGCACGTACACCTACACAACGACAACAAATACAACATTTTATAAATGGATTATTTGTACTGATAAGAAGTTGATAGTTATGAATTATTGTTAATAAGTTTGTTTGTCAGACAAGTTATAGTTATGGTACCAGATAGGCACCAACCAAGTGGACAACTACACACATATTGGCAAAGTCGACAAGCTAGAAGGGCTCATAGAAGCCGAAATCAGTGAGGAAGTTACCGGGTGCTTTGTTGCCGAAGGCAGCATAGCCAATGCAACCGCATAGAAGGTAGAACGTGGATGTGATTGCTATGGCAACACCTGCGGCCTTCTTCATTACTTTGTTCTCTGGTGGTCTCGATTTCAACGTATTCTGCACGCAAGTAGTGAACTACATATTAGTTGTGTCCAAAAATTAGATTCAACCAAAAGAATCCAAAGACAAGCAAAAGGTTAAAAACTGACTTATAACACAAAAGTTTAAGCTATTGTGTAAGACTTAACAAGAGCTACAACAAAAGAGATTTATGAGAGATGATGATTGCCTGAATTTCGATGAGGACCACGCAAAAAGCATACGAGAAGGCCATATCTCCCACGGATTGACAGGCGCTCCACACTTTATCCACCCTTGTAACGTCCACCCCTATCTGTGTCCCCGTTAAATTCGTCTTCACACTCCCTCCATCTTTTCCCCAAAACATAAACACGCATTTTACGGTCCATTTGTTTAGTTTTCGACATCTTTTGTCAAGTTCCGAATAAACAATATAACTTGCATCAATAATCAAGTTAACCGATAAAATTCCAGTACCTGATATAACTTTGGCAAGGGAGAGACCGAAGCCGATGGAAGCGTAGGAAAAGGACATGACAGCCGCGATCATCGATAACCAAGAGAGCTTGTGAAAGTTTGGTAGTTGTGACAACACCAATTGTATAGCCCCGAACCCTAACATGTACTGAAAATTTTTTGTGATACAGTCTGCATCATGACCGTTCTTATGGTAACAATTCGATTTCATAATTGCCCTATAAAAACTAAAAAAAAAAATTAATTCCATCAAATATTCATTTTTTTTTTGCCTATATTACATTATTAATAGACACTTACACCATGCTAATCGATGCAGTAATGGTGAAACCAATGGTAGTTCCTATACAAGTTGCAAGTTGAGCTAGACGACATAGATATATATATTCATTCCACCTGTAAAATAATCGACCATATATAGATATATTAAACTAATGCACAAAAACTTAAGTATTTATATAGGAAGTTATCAAAACGTTACTTGTTAAGAGAAACATTACCTAAGTAGGAATTGACAACGGCCGAGTAAGTTTGGTTTCTCCGGCCAGTGACGGGGTGAGGGTATCGGTAGCAGTCGGCGAGCATCATGGATGACATGTAAGTTATCATCGCAAATAGCGACAAGGTTGTGGGACCCCCAATCCACCCCAGCTACTCTGTGGCCAATGCCAGCGATAACATGTCGGAGCCTATAACCGCCGTTATGATGTGGGAGGTCGCCTTCAACATCGTCCCTGTTGAAATAGTTGTTTCGAGTTCAGTAAAAAAGAACTTGGGTGGCCTCACAAAAAAAAAACGCCAATTTGTATAGAATTTTTCATAATTTTACATAAGAATGCGTGCTTATGAGTGTTTGAGTTTCCCTAAAAAAATGAAAATAGAAAACAACATCCATTTGGAGTTTCCGTACAACACATGATATGTTGGAATTTCCATAATTAGATTGAGACAAATTCGAGAGGAGGAAGATTCTAGTTGTTGTATGCACAACACAAAGCACACACATAACACTTTTCTCAACTGCCTCTCTCCATTCATTTGCATTACACGATCCATACATACACCTTAGAATTTGTGTAATTGCTGAGCTCAATAACTTCCCACTAACACCACTTACTTGAACATAAAACTGAAACAAACTATTATGACAGATAAGCATAATAACAGTAATACAACTTCGAAAACAGAAGACTTGATTGACACTTAAGCAAACTAACTTGAGCTCAGCACAAGGAGGTTGAAGCACATTACATTTTAACACTTCCCCTGATTCAAACTCCTTCATACCAATTCTTTGAACAAAGAACTGATGCTTCACATGATTCAATGCCTTTGTGCACAAATCTGCATTTTGCTCACTTGTGCCACAAAACCTGAGCATAACTGGTAATGCATATTTTATATAGGCATTATAGGTAGTTCTTATTGCATTTAGATAGGAGTTTTGCATATGTTAGGGTCTATTTCTATATCTTTCTTGTGAAGTATTCAAGTTCGGAATCTACGCCATTTTAGTGTTTATTCTACAGTTTTACATTCCGACCTTGGATGGGATCTGAGAGGAGCTTAAATGGATGATTTAGGAGCATAAGAAGGCTAAGGAAGGAGCATCAAAGGATCAAGGAAGCACAACGTTGAAGCTAAGAATGATTACGGAGTCTGATGGAACGACGCCCGCCGCTATTCACCTGGCGCCCGCCGGTGTTCCGTGTTCAGCAATTGCCAATTTTAGTCCGAAGATTTTATTTTATTATTATATTAATATCTTATTCTCTAGGGTTTTTCACGGCTCTTTTTAGGCTATTTTCATTCATTTGTTAAGAGAAGGAAGTTGGGTTTTGCCGTGAGACACATAGAGAGAGAGATGAGCGTTACTATGAGTTGCTAAACTCATAGTTTTGCCTATGATTCGAAGACATGGTTGAATGAATTGTGAGGATTTGATTTCAATTAGTTATTTATGAGTATATTTACCATCTTGTTCTTATTAATATGAATTTGTGTTCCTTTCTATGATTGATCACCATGTTAGGAATTGCATCTAGGCTATGTATCTGTTGTTGGTTTCTAGATAGCAAACAAAGTCATTGATTTAGTGATATTTCTATGTCTTTGTAGTGAATGATATTGATTGATCTATGTCGAGTAGATGTTTATAGGTCCGAGAGGGTTGCTCCTTTATCTTCTATTTGCATTGAATCGATATGGCAATTAGTCTTAAGAACTTGAATCATTAATGCTATTCTTTAGTGATATTGAATAAGAAAATTGTATCTTTGTGGATCAATCAACCTTAGTCAAGTCGACATATGCTCTATAAATACTATTGAATCAATCCTAGGACCTTGAACCTCAACCATTGTCGAGAATTACAGGTGAAATGCTTTTCTATCTTGTTATCGATACTTTGCAATCATTATCCTATTTACTTTATTTTGTCATTAAGTTGCTATAAACTATTGCTATCGTCTTAAGAAATCATTGTTAGGAATATTATAGTTGCGATCGTCTACGGATTGTTCGGTTCAAATTAAAGGGAAGAGAGTACTATGCTACTTATGCAACAATCGCTTGTGCCTTTGGCATAACGAGGAAGTGTTCAAGAAAGTGGGAGCGTGCTATGACCGCTCTAAAGTCAGCGGAGAATTGGAGGAGCATGACGAGAATGCCTAAGGAATTCGGGAGCACTAGATCCGATGACATGATTACACACCCCACTCTTCGTCTCTGTCTGCGAATCTTGGGCTCTACTTTCTTTGATGCCGAGCACACCACTGTTGTTCATCTGGGCATGGTTGATTTGATCTATTGCTTGACTCCTGAGTCTACAGTAGTTCAGGATTGGGTGCAACTGTTTCTAAGAATGTGTGAAAAAATCCGCTCGAATCGCCATGAGGACAACCCTTTGGTTATTCCTTTTGGAGGCATGATCACACTTTTGGCACTCTATTATGGGATTGATATGAGTTCACTCCATCCTGAGAGTTCTTCTTGCACCTTTGACATAGATACACTGGTGTCTGCACGTATGATTGAGAAGGTGCAGTTGTCGCACGCGATTGAGAGATTTACCCTAGTATGCTCACCACCAGTATCTAACTACCATCTTACATGTGGGTCCCACTCTGGTTGATTTTTGTAGGCGCCACATTGCAATTGATAATGAAGTACGGAAATATGATGATCAACCTATGACCCCCGTGAGCGCTATTGAGGAGATGCGGATTGAGTTGTCAACGACGGTGTTCCATGACAGAACGCGTATTACATGCCTGGAGCATCGACTGACAGATTTTGAGACACAACAGGCAACGTAACTAAAGGAATTAGCTAAAGCACAGGAGATCCTGGCAGGAAAGATTGATCAACTTCAGAACATTTTCATTAGTCTAATCGGTTGTCGTAGTCAGCGGTCTGGATCCCAGACCCCATCTTCACATTGATAGGTTAGTTATTCGCTTCCTTCACCCTCTATTTTGTTTTCATTGTTCTTTTTGTTTATGCATTGAGGACAATGCAACATTTAAGTGTGGGGGAGTGGTTTATGTTAGTTAAGTTCATTTAGTTAGTTCATGTTTATTTTATATTTCATGTTTAATTTTTAAGTTGTTATTTATGTTTAAATTTTATTATCAATTCATGCATCATGTCTAAAGTTTATTTTTTATATATAAAAATACAAAAACCGAAAAAAAAGAGTATCAAATGTCGGAAAAAATGTAAAAAAAAAAAAGTTTGTTATGCATTGCATATATATGTGTTATTAAATATACCCATCTAGTTTGAGTTGTCCTATCAACTTTATTCTAGCATGATCTTATATATCGCATGGAATTCTGGAATGATTTGACCTTGTCTTAAAATTATTTTTATGTGAAATATGATTTGGCATAGGTAATTGAGCATGTATGATCTAAATTCTTAGGCATGTTTGATATCTAATAAGAAATTGTCCTAGTGAGAATTTTGGCCTTATAAGGGATTACATCTATACTCCCTTTTGCTTTTGTTGTGTGATTTACTCTTCCTATGCATTTATCTTTGAGTATTGACATGGTTATCTATTTTCAAGGCCTATTATATACATGATCATTGCTTGATAAGTTCAAATGATAGAGGCACCTTTTAGCCACATCTTATCCATGTCTACCTTATGTCATATCTTGCTTTGAAGCCAATTTGAGCCTTTAGCCTATTTTATTTGTAAGCTCCACAAAATTCATTATTCCTAGCCTATGATAAGCATTACCCTTTTCGGGGAAATTAAGATTTAGAGTTGGTTATGGAAATTCATTTGGAGTTATGGGAAAGAAGCTAAAGTGTGAGATTGTCACGATGTATGGTTTTGGAGAAGATGTAATGTTATGTGCTTATAGTTTCCCTCATAGTATGCTATATTGCATTATTTTCGGCTCAATAAAAAAAATGAAGAAAAAAAAAAGAAAAAAAAAGTGGCATTCGAAAAAAAAAAAAAGAAAGAATAAAGAGCCATTTTTATCTATTTTTGCATATGAGGAGTTTGATTGATGTTTGGTTGAGAGTTACTTGAGTTGGGTGTTGTATATGCATATTTGAACATATTTTGAGATATTTGAGATTATTGGAGCATATTGCTATATTTTGAGAGTTATGTTACATTGTGAGCTTGATGTATTATTGAGTTGGTTTGCGTTATGTTGGGAGTTTTAGGAATCTTATTTTTCCAGAATTAATAGCACCACATAACCAAATACAGTTCCTTGCCCTTATGTTTTTATCAAGCCCCATTATAACGCCGCTGAATGGAGTCTTCTATCAAGGTTTCCATTGAGCGAAAGTCCTCTTGATGTTCTTGTTTTTGCTCTAATGTATCCGGTGGAGATTTTGTGATATAAATTTCGATATTTGATTCGATGCTTGTATATGGAATTGAGGTGAGCGTATGCTTAAAATCCTAAACATATGAGAGTGAGAGAAACACATATTTTCCCCTTGTGAGGTTGGATTGTTAAGCAGGAAAGCTACTTGATCGCCTATATACATGTTATGACGTTTTTTTGCCTTGAAGTTGCTTTTGACGAGGAAGAATTGTGAAAGAATCTCTTGTGGGATGAATTGATTATGTTTATGTTTCATGGTTGCTTGAGATCAAGCAATAGCTTAAGTGTGGGGGATTTGATAATACGTATTTTATATAGGCATTAGGTAGTTCTTATTGCATTTAGATAGGATTTTTGCATATGTTTTGGTCTATTTCTATATCTTTCTTATGAAGTATTCGAGTTCGGAATCTACGCCTTTTTAGTGTTTATTCTGCAATTTTACATTCCGACCTTGGATGGGATCTGAGAGGAGCTTAAAAATGGATGATTTAGGAGCATAAGAAGGCTAAGGAAGGAGCATCAAAGAAGCAAGGAATCACAACGTTGAAGCTAAGAAGGATTATGGAGTCTGATGGAACGAAGCCCGCCGATGTTCCGTGTTCAGCAATTGCCAATTTTAGTCCGAAGATTCTATGTTATTATTATATTAATATCTTATTCTCTGGGGTTTTGCACGACTCTTTTTAGGTTATTTTCATTCATTTGTTAAGAGAAGGAAGTTGGGTTTTGCCGTCAGACACATAGAGAGAGAGAGAGATGAGCATTACTTTGGTTATGAGTTGCTAAACTCATTGTTTCGCCTGTGATTCGAAGTCATGGTTGAATGAATTATGAGAATTTGATTTCAATTAGTTATTTATGAGTATATTTATCATCTTGTTCTTATTGATATGAATTTGTGTTCCTTTCTATGATTGATCACCATGTTAGGAATTACATCTAGGCTATGAATTCGTTGTTGGTTTCTAGATAGCAAACGAAGTCATTGATTTAGTGATATTTCTATGTCTTTGTAGTGGATGATATCGATTGATCTATGTCGAGTAGATGTTTATAGGGTCGAGAGGGTTGCTCCCTTGTCTTCTATTTGCATTGGATCGATATGGCAATTGGTCTTAAGAACTTGAATCGTTAATGCTATTTTTTAGTGATATTGAATAAGAAGATTGTATCTTTACGGATCAATCAACCTTATTCAAGTCGACATACGCTCTATAAATACTATTGAATCAATCCTAGGACCTTGAACCTCAACCATTGTCGAGAATTACAGGTGAAATGCTTTTCTATCTTGTTATCAATATTTTGCAATCATTATCCTATTTACTTTATTTTGTCATTAAGTTGCTATAAACTATTGATGTTGTCTTAATAAATCATTGTTAGAAATATTATAGTTGCAACCGTACGTTTCTCTCTATGGGTTCGACTCCGGACTTCATCGCTATACTAATCTATTCGTTTATCAATCTATTGGTTTACTAATCTATTGGTTTGAGGATTGAGTTATGATATTATTACTATTTGGGCGAAGCAAAGCTAACGACGTTCGTCGAGCACCAATAACCTTCTCCTTTGACACTAACTCATAAATGAAATGATGTTGAACATCAATATGCTTTGTTCTAGAATGAAAGGCGGGGTTTTTGGTCATGGCTATTGCTGATCGATTGTCACACTAAATCTCAGTGGTTTTGTTTTGAGTGCAACCTTGATCATCAACAACTTCCTTAGCTAAAGTGCTTGCCTCTCCACAGCAACATATTCAGCTTTAGATGAGGACAATGCAATTGTTTCTTTCTTCTTTGAGCTCCATGTGATTGCCCCCGAGCCAAGACTGAACACATACCCTGATGTGCTCTCCCTATGATCCACACAACCAGCCTAATCACTGTCTCTATAACACTGCACTTTGAAATCTTCACACATTCATACCACAAACGTTTCTTCAAGGTTCCAACAACATACTTTAAAATCCTCTTAGCAGTTCCTAGGTGTTGCACTGTTGGATTATGCATATACCTTGATACTACACTCACACGATAGGTAATATCTGGCCTTGCATGTGTCAGGTAATTCAAGCCTTTAACCAGACTTCTAAACACCTTTTCATCAACTCTTCTTGTGCCATCATCTTTCTGCAGCCTCTCATTTGTATTCATAGGAGTTGGAGCTACATCATATTCCTCTAGTTGAAACTTCTTCAACAAATCTGGAGCATATTTTTCTTGGCACATGTAGATCCCTTCCTTTCCTTGCTTAACGTCCAAGCCTAGTAAGTACTGCAACTAATTCAAATCTGTCATCTCAAATTCACTCATCATTGCCACTTTGAATTCATTTAGCATTTCCCGTGAAGAGTTGAAATATATGATGTTGTCTACATATAGACACACCACTATGAACTCCTCTTTGCTCTTCCTTCTAACATAGATAGTAGGCTCATTCTCACTCCTCTGAAACTTATTCTCTCAAAAGAATGCATCAATTTTACTATACCAAGCCCTTGGAGCTTGTTTCAATCCATAGAATGCTTTCTTCAATCTATAGACTTTGTCTTCTTCACCCTTCTTGACAAAGCCTTGAGGCTGTTTAACAAACACCTCTTCCTCTATCCAAACACCTCTTCCTCTATCTCTCCATTTAGGAATGCAGATTTTACATGCAACTGAAACACATGCAGTCTCCACTGAGCAGCCAAAGCCAACACCACTCTCACAGTTTCTAGCCTTGCCACTGGTGAGAATGTTTCCTCAAAGTCAATGCTTTCCTTCTGAGCACAGACTTTAGCTACTAGTCTTGCTTTATACTTCTATATACTTCCATCAATATTATATTTGGTTCTGAAAACCCATTTCAAACCAATTACATCCTTCTCTTTAGAAAGCTCAACTAGATCTCATTTATCATTCTTCCTGATGGACTTCATTTCCTCCTGCATAGCCACTTGCCATTGATGCTCTTTATTAGCCTCATCAAAATTTGATGGCTCTTTAACAACCAAAGTAATCTCACAACTCTCATACATCTTAGTCAATGATATGTATCTTCTTGGTGGGGAATCACTGGATACGCTTGATGGAGATGATCCGCTACTGGATGCACTTTGCTGGCTTGATGGTGTAGATGGAGGACTAGACAATGCATGAGGCCTCTCTGGTGTGGCAGTCTCCTCCATCGCACCATCAACAACAACACTTCTTGGAGCAATTACACATTTCTCTTTCTCCTGCCACTCCCACTGAGCATCCTCATTGAAGATCACGTTTCTGCTCACTATGATTCTTCCATTTTGAGGATTGTATAATCTGTGACCCTTTGAATGATTTTCATACCCAACAAAAATGCATTTCACTTCCTTGTCATCCAACTTGGTTCTCAAATTCACCAAGGAGTAAGCCACACATCCAAAAACTCTTAGATGACTTGCACAAGGCTTCCTTCCTCTCCAAACTTTAAGTGGAGTCTTGTACCTGACAACTTTTGTAGGTGACATATTCAGTATATACACAGCAGATGCAACAGCTTCACACTAAAACTCATTTGGCATTCTCTTGGCCTTGAGCATGCTTCTGGCCATTTCAACCACAATTCTATTCTTCCTTTCTGCTACCTCATTCTGCTCAGGGGTATAAGGTGCATTAAGCTCTCTCCTTATCCCATGTTCATCACAAAATACAATAAACTATTGTGATAGAAACTCACCACCTCTGTCTGTTCTCAGTGCCTTCACTTTTCTTCCTGATTGATTCTCTACTAAAGCCTTGAACTTCTTGAAGTTCTCGAAAAGCTTCTAACTTAAGCATTCTGTTGTGATCATCTGTGATGAGCAGAAAATACTTAGGTTGTGTTTGGTGGTAGATTTATATTTGGAAATTATATTGGGGATGTAGATCTTTAGGAGTCGACGTTTATTTTTGTAGATTAAGGAGTTTTTGGAGATTGAGATTTTTTTTGTAAATAATCTCTTTATGGTGTTTGGTGTGTATAAGTTTTTGGTGGATTGTTTCCCATCGAAAAGACAAAATTTCCCTTCCCCTGGCGATAGATCTGGAAACCCAACGAGGGCAATATTATAAGCTCTTGCCACAATCTCTTGCCAAACGCCAACATCTACAGATTATGTTTTTTTTTGAAAGCTCAAAAATCTACCAAAATCTGATGCCAAACACAGCCTTGCTCCCTCTGAGTGACATGGTTTGCATAGGCCCACACAAGTCAGCATGTAGCAGCTCCAAGCACTCACTTGATCTCCAGGCTCTTCCACTTGGAAAAACACCTTTGAACTACTTTCCAATCACACACCCTTCACACAGTTCAATCTCTGCAATCTTTGGTAAGCCAGTAACCAACTTCTTTGCACTGGGCTTCAAACTCTAAACATTCAAGGGACCAAACCTCATATGCCATAACCTCGAGTCCTCATCTCCCTTATTTGTCAATGCTCTATTCACAATTGTTGACAGATCAAGTGGAAACATTCTATTCTTTGTCATAGGCACTCTCACAACTACCTGCCTTGACTGACCTCTTCTCTCTGATTTCACATGCATCCTTATCAAACAAAAAAGAGTAACCAATCCCTTGCAGTTGACCCACACTAAGCAAATTATGAGCCAATACTGGCACATATTGAACATCATTCAATGTTTTTACTTCTCCTTGCAAACTCTTGATTGCAATTGTGCCTTTTCCTTTCACCTGCAGTACCTTATCATCTCCAAGTCTAACCTTGCTCTTCTTGGAGTTATCAAGATCTTTAAACATCTTTCTTGAGCTTGACATGTGGTTGGAGCAACCAATGTCAAGGTACCAAATTTCATTGGCATTTTCTGCAATAGAGGACAAGGTAATGAACAATCTACCTTCCTGCTCAGCACTCTCTAATTAAGTAGTTTATTGACTTCTGCTCACTCTCAAGCTTCTCCCAACATTGAGCCTCCTTCTGACCATATTTCTTGTAGTGATAACATTGCATGCCACCTCTGTAGGACCTTGAGCCACCAAAATGACCTTTGTCAGAGCCTCTCCATGAGCTCCTCTCTGAGTCATTGTTCTGGCCTCTTCCCGAGCCATTGTTGTGACCCCTTCCTTGGCCTCTACCATGCCCTCTAACGCTGAAATTTCCTCTTCCTCGTCCTCTATTTCCAGAGTTCTCGGGTTTCGCCTTTGAGGGCTCTTCTTTCATTTGGAAGACCTTCTCTTCCTTCTGATCAACCGATCTGTTCAGCCTCTCTTCATGAGCTTGAAGAGAGCTTGTCAACTCCTCAAATTTATATGTTGACAAATCCTTGGATATATTCTTCTATTGTTGTTACCACATGATCATACTTCTTGGTCAAACTCCTTAGAAACCTAACTCACAATTGTCTCATCACTCATCCTCTCACCATATGATTTCATATGGTTTACAATTGCAGATACTCTAGACAAATTAAAATATCTGCACAGACTCCTTCTCTATCATTTTCATAGTCTCGAACTCCCTTTTGAATGTTTGTAGCTTCACTGTGATAACCTTCTTATCCCCCAAATATTCTTGCTTCAAAGTTTTTCAGGCCTCATGTGTAGTGGTTGCTGCTGCAATCCTCGAGAACACTTCATCATATTGCCCGATCCATTGTTCTGCATTTTCACTCAAACTCTTTGTGTTTCCCTTGTGTTTTCATCTCTCTGTTCACTCAGTTCCCTGGACAGAAACCCGACAAACAAAGGTTTGCTTTGATACCACTTGTTGGAATTTACATAATTGAATTGAGACAAATTCGAGAGGAGGAAGATTGCGATTTCTGTATGCACAACACAAGGCACACACATAACACTTTTCTCAACTGCCTCTTTCCATTCATTTGCAACACATGTTCCATACATACACCTTACAACTTGTGTAACTACTAAGTTCAATAACTTCCCACTAACACCACTTACTTGAACATAAAACTGAAACAAACTACTTTGAAAGATAAGCATAATGACATTAAAACAACTTCCAAAAAAGAAGACTTGATTGACACTTAAGAAAACAAACTTGAGCTCAGCACAAGAAGGTTGAAGCACATTACATTTTAACATGACGTATGCAAATAATGGGAATATTTTAAGCTACTAGCGGGAATCCTAGCTCCGTCACTAAACATATAATATGCGAGTGCCTACCGGTTCGATTTTCATGGTCGTTGTCGTCGACACCGGAATCAGCTCGCTCTGCCTGGTCGATGTTCGTGATGCCATCATCGTTCAGATTCTGCCGCTCCTCGATTGTCATCTATTTTCAGAAACGATCGATCGATCGATCGATCTTATGAGAAAGGTTTGTTGATGGTGTGGGAGTCTTATACTATATACGTGCGTTTGAGATGCGAATAATACGAGGCCTTGTGTAAAACAGCAAAAATGGTGTGGTTTAGTCTTTTTCACTAGGAATTAGGATCACGTGATTGGTGGGGTTGTTTACTTGTTTAGTGTTGACCAGGAATGAGGGTCACGTGATTCACCGCAAATCGATCTTGAAGAATCGCTCAAACGATTTCATGGTGAGATAAAAAAAGATTTTTGAAATAAAATGAGAAATTTAGGAAATGAATTAAGACAAAGAAGGTAAATCCTTCGGGCATAGAAAATCCCCAAAAGCACATGTATTTTATTAGGGGTGAGCACAAATCCCGCAAATCCGGGACTCGTCCCGGTCCCGGTGGGATTTAAGAAAAAAAAAGTGAATCCCGTCCCGGTCCCGTTCCGCAAAAATTATGCGGGACGGGATGCGGGACCCTGCAAATCCCGGTCCCGTCCCGCATATATATATATTATATAATTTATATATATAAATACAAATATATATTTATATTTATATTTATATTTATATTTATATTTATATTTATATTTATATTTATATTTATATTTATATTTATATTTATATTTATACGGGACAAGAGTTTTAATTTTGGTAGTACTAAAAATTTTAATAATTTAGTGATTTATATGATATATTTAGTTATTTTAAACACAAGTTACAATAATACTGTAAGACTTGTAAGCAATTTGAAAATAAAAAATTACTATGGTGTTGGGGGTTAGGGATTTGGGCTCTAGGAGGTAAACAAAACAATTTATTCTCCATTTTGAAATAGTGAAATCTCTATTCAATTTTAATCGGTTAGGGTTACAGGAGTCTTGTGCTGCTGGCAATTTTTTTTGTATGAAATTGTGTTGCTGAGAGTGATAACATTATGATGATATCATTATATGAAGTATGAACTATGGAAACATTTTTTTTATTTTTCAAATTTTATAATATTTTATTATTTTTATTTGAGGGATAAGTCTCGTCTCGTCTCGTGTGGGATAAGGCCCGTGTGGGATTCAAAAAAAAAATGTGAATCCCGTGCCGGTCCCGTCCCGGAAAAATTAAATCGGGACGGGCCTCATCCCGGTCCCGTCCCGTTCCATCCCGTCCCACACCCACCCTAGTATTTATTGTATATTTGCACGTCATAAATTGTACATGAGTCAAAAATAGCATCAGCTAGGTGACAACTGATAAGTTGTAAATAATAGCTGGAGAATATTTTAACGAGTTTTCCCCCATTATAAATCCATATTGTGTACGTGTTATTTATGTTTTGAAAAGACCATTTACAGGAATAACGATACTCCCTCCGATTCAAAATAATGTCGTTTTAGCTCTTGATACAGTTTTTAAGTAAAAAATTTATTATCATTGGTTTTATATATTTTTTTTAAATCTTATCATTTATTAAATGCTTATCAATTTTTTCAACCAATAAGTGGAGAGTTTGAAAGAAAAAGTAGTCAATAAATACACTTTCCAATAACAGTTTTCATTAATCAATCTATTAAATTGCATAGAAAACACAAAACAATACTTATTTTGGATCAAATTTAAAAGTCTAAAACGACACTTATTTTGGATCGGAGAGAGTACTCCATATTAAGTTTTAATGAACAAAAAAAAACGATGCAATTGATCTTTGAGCTATTTTTTTACCGATTAAAAGTTTACAACTTATTACTTAACTAGTACAATTCTCACACCATGGCGCGATGTTTTTAACTAAAATCTTAATAAAATAAAATAAAAAGGGTTAACTGTATGAAACTACCCCTTATTAAAAATCATTAATCAAAGACCACTCTTTGATTCTGGCATTTTTATTAAAAAAAATAATCATTGACTTACCGAAATACCCTTATCAATTCATGAAATTCACTTTTCATTGCCCTTGAACTTAGTAAAAGCCGGACCATCTTTCCAATCAGTTGATAATCAATTTTGAGTAGGAATTAATTAACTACTCATCAATTTTGAAACAAAGACTTTCAAGCTTCAAATTTCAAATTGCGAATGTCAATAACATAATTTGAAGTTGAAAATCATTAAAAAGGGAAATTGTTTGCATTGCCTTAAAAATTACGGAGTAGGATTTTTTAACTCCCAAAAAATATGAGATAATGTATAGAAGCTATGACGCTTGAATTAAAGCAAAGTTGAAAGATTTTAATTGAAAGCAATGTGTTGAGCTAAAGAAGATTAGCATGGTGCAAGTAATGTTAAAGAATTTGAAATAGTTACGCATGTGTTGAGCTAAAGAAGATTTGTTTTTTTTTTGGGGGTTTTATGTTTAGGGCATAGTTACGCATGTGTTGAGCTAAAGAAAATTTGTTTTTTTTGGGGGGGTTTTATGTTTAGGGCGGCTTTTCGATCAAATTGTTTCCATAAGAATGGTCATGTAGGATTCAAGGTTATACAACTATTTTTGTTGCAGTTGCAAAACTTCCACGAACTCTCTTGGTTGTCGATGCTCGCGGCTATTATGTTCTTCTCTTACTCTGGCATTGGCTTTGGCTTCTTCATTGCCAAAGCTATTTCAGGTAAGTTACTTCATTGCCAAAGCTAGTTCATTGGCTTTGGCTTTATATGGTATGTTTTAAAGTAATTGTTCCAATAAATATAAGATAATAAAGAAATCTTCAAAATAAAATAAAAAAAACCGAAAAGTACATCGTAAATGAATCAATCAAACACGCCCTTTAAATCCCATGCTCTTGTGTTTTATGTTTGTATAGGTTTAAAATATGGAGGGGATGTAAAAACAAGCTTAACAAGAACACAGATAGGAGTGGACGTTACAAGCTCTGAAAACGGTTTTCAAGCCGTCGGAAATATGGCCTTCTCCTATACTTTCTTGATGGTCCTTACTGAAATTCAAACAAGCTTTTCCTCCCTCTCAATATCTCCTCTTTTTGTAAGATTTATTTTAAGGTATGGGTCACTAAACTATATGTTTTCCAAGTTAAAAGAAAAAAAGAAAAAAGATATTAAAATATTGTAAAGAGAGGGAAAAAAAGAATAGATTAGATGTAACCTTCTTATTGTAGGTGTTATAAATTTGTGCCTAAAATTAGGCAATTTCCCTTAATTCTAGTGTCTATCTATTACTATTATAATAATTGAAGTATCTTCATCCCACGTGATATCACTAGAAGTCTTAAAAGTCTTTATTTCTTATTGTAGTTGTTATAAATTTGTCCCTAAAATTAGGCAATTTGCCCAATTCTAGTATCTATCTATTACTAGTATAATAATAAATGAAGTATCTTCATCTCACATGGTATCACTAGAACATGTTATTTCAACAACTTACTTTTTCATCATTAAATCTATGTTATAAGTTAAGCTATGTCATCCCGTCAAATCTTCACTCTCTTTCTTCATAACCCCCACTATCCCACTAACCACCCGATTGTCATAACTACCACACCCCGCATAACCACCTACTAACCTCACTACTCGAATATAAAATCATGTATAATTTAAAATCATTTTATAAATTTTTATGCAATATTTATTATTCATCGCTTTATTTTATTATTTTTATTTTATCAATAATTTTTATATCCTCCAATTTATAACTTATAATAACATATTCATCTCTTTATTTTATTATTCACCCGATTGCTGACACATATCATATGTGTCACTGAACTATATGTTTTCCAAGTTAATCGAATTACAAAATTATTTAAAAGAAAAAGGAAAAAGATATTAAAATATTGTAAAGAGAGAGAAGAAAAAGAGAATAGATTAGAGGTAACCTTGATGTTGGGGATGGTTTTAGTTGCAATGAATTTGTGCCTAAAATTATGCAATTTGCCTATTTATCTATTACTACTATAATAATTGAAGTATCTTCATCCCACATGATATCATGTATAGAAGGTATGATTTTAAAATCATTTTATAATTATTTTTTACAGAGTATTTATTATTCATATCTTTATTTTATTTTTCCAAAAAATTTGTATATCCTCTAATTTATAACTTATAATATATATACTATCAACTTTAAATTGATAAATTTTAACCAAACTCCCTCACCCAATTTGGACCTTAATGGATCAATATTAGACCCATCTTTTATGGGCCTAGGCTCCTATTATCCTACTTGGACTTAATTGTAAAACCAAGTTTAAGTTATTTTGTTAGGTTTCCCTCTCAAATAAGCCTCAACTTGTTTTCCGAATGTAGGACACCTTGAAAACCAGCCCTTGAGAGAACCAATTCATAAAGCACGCTTTATGTATCACAGTCGTAATCACCACCACGTTTTACCTCCTTTGCGGCTGCATGGGCTACATCGCCTTCGGCAACGACGCCCCTGACAACTTCCTCACCGATTTTGGTATCTACGAACCCTTTTGGCTCATCGATTTTGCCAACATCAGCATCGTCGTCCATCTTATTGGCTCCTATCGGGTATAAAATTATACAAAACAACCAATAGTATAAAAAGCTCCTGCACAATAGCTTAAGTGTTTTTAAACAGGTGTTTGCGCACCCGGTGTTCAACTTCATTGAGATGAACTGCCAAAAAAGTGTGGCCAAGAGCGACTTCATAAACCGAGACTACCCTATAAATGTCCTATACTGGAACAACTACCCCTTCAACTGGTTTCGTTTGGTGTATAGGACGGTGTTTGTGATCATAAGCGTCATTTTAGCCACGGTGTTCCCATTCTTCAATTCGATCCTAGGGTTGTTAGGATCCATCGCGTATTTCCTCGTGACCGTCTACTTTTCGATTCAGATGCACATCGCACAGACAAAGATTAAGAGTTGGTCTATGAAATGGATCATGTTAAACCTTGTAATCCTTGTTTGCTTCGTCGTGACTTCCACCGCTACGATTGCCTCCCTTAGACGGTTGATTACCGCCGTCAAAGGTTACAAGTAGCTCTTCGCCAGATTATATTGACTAATTCTGGTTTTCTTAGACACTAATCTTGTTATCTAACACTTAGGCTCCATGTGATACAATGTCAAGGGTCTCACTTTGAATGTAGAGGGATTGTGCAGCTCCATTATTTATTAGTGATAAAGTTGTTGCTTCGTTTCCACTAATTTATGTATTTCGTAAACTAGCAGTCTATTTTTTCGATTCATATCATCGTGACATAAAATGCCTTAGAAATGAACAACAACATGTAAACTCGTGACTTACTAGCAGTGTATTTCGATTCATATCATCATGATATAAAATACCTTAGAAATGAACAACAACATGTAAACTCATGACTTGTTAGAATACTCTTCTCTAGGTATGGACTACAAATTTCTCAACGCAACTCTGCTTTGTATAATTGAGACTCCAACATCGACAATCAAGATTGATTATTCCTTACACTTACACTATACGTAATTAGTGGATGTTTTCATTGGTTTAAGTAAGCTTGTCTGGTAGCTTATCGCTTGTCTTATTGATTCGAGTACTTTACACGCTAGGACTCGGACCTGTGAAATTAATAGACAACCTCATAACCCCATAGTTTCTGCCAACTAGGAGCAAATCAGTTTCTTGATGTTGATTGATAACAAACATTGAACACATCTTTGATACGACAACATTACCAATCGCCCGATATATTTCCCTAATTATTTATAGCAAAGTGATACAAAAAATGATATTTTTGCCGCATAAACACATTGAACACATTTCTTTGTAATTAAATGCTCCCCCAGTCTCGTATTAAATACTCCAAATTGTTTAATTATTTGACATTGTTTTATAAATTGTTTAATTATTTGACATTGTTTTATAAGTAAAGACTAGTTTTATTACTCGCCCGTTGTGCGATTTTTTTAATAAATTTTATTATATAAAAAAACTTTGAATTAATATAAATTACTACTCCATATTTATTAACCTGATTTTTTTCTCAATTTTACGTTGAATTATGATGTATTCATTATTTATATTTTATTAATATATATTTACTATTTTTTAAATATTTAATAGTTTTAAATAAATATAATGGGATAGATTTTATTGTAAATACAAAACTAAAAAATTTACCTTGGAAGAATCACGTAAAGGATGGATGATTGTTTAAACAAATAAAAAAATAAAAAACTTCTTATCTTAATAACTAACCTATCTATATCATTTTTTTTATCAATTTATTATAACCAATTTTAACGACTAACTCAAAGTAAATATTTATAAAATAAATAAAGGTAAAATAATAGATTTTATAACCATTTAAGATATGAGATTAAATATTTATATTAAAATTAATTGTTGTTATCAATTAAAGATGACACATAGGATGACACATTGGTAAATAGATTAGATCGTTGTATTAAGTGACTTGAATATATTGGCTCATCATTAATTGACGTGTAAAAAAATTGGGTCAGATTGCACCAAAAAATGACACGTAAGCGAATTCGATCAGAGCCCGCCAAATAGGATTTTCACGTCTCTGTTTTAATATTATATATATTAATGATCTTTATAAAATATCAATTTTGATCAATTAAATAAAATTTTATATTCCGACAATAAAAGATTAAAACAATATCAACAGTACGTTGACAACAGATCAAAGTCAAAGTGGACTAAGAAGAAAATACAGTACTACCTCCGTTCGGCAAAACTTGTCGTTTACTATTTACGCACACTTTTTTAGAATGATAAAAACTTATAAAATATTCATTTTTTTAAAAAAAAAAATTAACAAGTTTGTACTTATTAATAATAACTACAAAATTGTTAAAAAAATTATTAAAAAAACTAGATATTTTATATAGTTTTTATCTCCCAAAAAAACGTGCGCGAATAGTAAAACGTCAAATTTTGCCGAACGGATGTAGTAATAAATATCACTAAGTATTAACTATAATAAATAATAATTTTTCTCGGTCGTTTAGCATGATATCGGGAATTTGTACACTCGTTTGATTATTGATCATCTCTTATCATGTCTATAATTGTCCTTTTTTTGGTGTTGGGTGGCTGCCTTGGTGTGATTGCAATTAGTTTAGAGAGATGTTGCAGTATCGGACGTATTGTTTGATTGAGTGGATCGTGACAGTATTCGTAATCTTCGAAGAATTCTCATTTAGATAGGAGAACATATATCGGTGATTCGCACTTCCCCATATGTCATCCTTTCCGGTGGTGGGTTACTGCTCTCCGTCTTCTTGGCGTCGAGGCACCGTGTGAGTCTTTGCACTCTCCGTGTTCTCGGTATTCGTGGTTCGCCTTGGGTTTTCCTTGACTTCTCCGCTATCTGATGGAATTTGGAGGGGGGGTTGATTTTTTTTCTTTCATCTTTGTTGAATGTGTTTTTATTATGTGTTGTATGTTGATGTCTGCTGATTCGTCAGCCTCTTGAACGGAGTCAAATCCCCTGTCCTCAACCTTGTCCCCCCTCCTATCCCCCAGCCCCCTCCCCCTCACAAACCCCAATTTAAAAGAAAAACAAAAAATAAATTAAATTAATAAAAGGAATAAAAGAATTTTAAAAAAATGGGATTTCTGTGCGAGGGGACATGAGAGGGGGACGGGATCGGGGACAGACGATTTACACTCCTCTTGAACTATTAGACAACTTGTATCTCAAATTTTTAACTAATAAACAAATCAATTTTTAATTTGTTTTCATTTGGTTGAATTTGTTTTCATATTGAGACAAGGAAAGATTAAGGAAAGATTAGTATAAGCGAGTTAAAATATGGAAATAAAAAATATTAAAAATAGGGTTCTTGTGAACTATTTCACTCGTTCTTGATCGACTCTTTTGACATGTCTTTCTGATCTTGGTTCAATCTGTCCCTCGGAATGGTGTCATTCTTTGGTGTAGCCGTGTTTTATTCTGAAAGAAGTTGCAGTCTCAGACCTCCGATTGTTCATGTCAATATTTGTGGTTCTTCTTTTGTATTTGTTTCTGCTTTGTTTATGGTTGTTTCATGATAGTTACTAGTTAATCCATCAATCGTTGCCTTATATCTTTTCGATTTCTCAGACAATATAGTGTCGTTTGAAATTATTTAAAAAAAAGAAAGATTTAAAAAAAACACACAAAGATCCTGAATCACCGTTTTTTTTTAAAAAAAATCCTTGAGAATTTATTTAAACTGATTTTATTATTATTATTATTTATATATGCCCTTTTCCCGGTGGTTTAAAGACTCGTCCACCATTTGATTCGCGTTACATACTCCCTTTTATTCCTCCCCACCACACTCCAACACAAACCCCCATCAAATCTCCAACATCAAATCGGATCAATTTTCAGAGGGACCGGCCGATCGATCGAACTCGATTCGACGATTTTCGTCTGAGAAAGCATGACGATCGAGGAGAATAACAATAGCAACAGCGTGGAGCAAGCGGACACCGGAGCCTACGACGACGACGGCCGTGAGAAACGAACAGGTACGCGCGTAATATTCGTGACTATACTCGGCTATAACGAATTCCCATTTCTCCGGTACAAAATCGTCGCTAAAAAACAACCTAACAACAGGAACGCTGTTTACGACCAGCTCCCACATCATAACGGCGGTGGTGGGGTCCGGCGTGCTGTCGCTGGCGTGGGCCACCGCCCAGCTCGGATGGATAGGGGGCCCACCTATTCTAATCATATTCTCGTTGATCACTTACATGAACTCCAAGATGCTCGCCGACTGCTACAGAGCCGCCGATAACAAGAGAAACTATTGTTACTCTGAGGTTGTGGAATCCTACCTAGGTAATTAATTAAATTACTAAATCCATCAACCTAGTTAAATGTCTTGTTAATTTGTTCAATTTTTATCTTTCGAGGTGTTTTTTAGTAACAAAATCACTGTGACATATTTGTTTGAAAGATTATGTTATGTACTATACGTTTAGTAATTAATGTTTAACATTACTATCTTTCATTTATAAGATTAAAAAAAAAATGGTACTCACACTCCGTTAAATAAAACATGTCATTTTAACAATTTTCACATTTTAAGAAAACAAACAAAAACATAATACCAAAAAAAAACACAAATTTTCCCTATTAATTAATTAATACAATATAGCAATATATATGTTCAAGATAAGATTTTGTTAAATTTTTATCTAGCTTCACTTAGTCAATATAGAGATATATGCTTAAGAGAAGATTTTACTTAATTTAGTTATATATTCATATATTTTTACAAGATTAGTATAGCAGTTAAGATAATATTTTACCCAATTTCGTGGAATTTTTTTTCTAAATATTCATTAAAAATAATTATTTAAAAAAATATTCACACTTTTAAAATATTTACAAAAATATTCATTTTTTGCAGATCCGACAGAAAAACATTCATAAGCTTACATGTTTAAAATTAAAGGGAAAAGGGGCAAAAAATTTACGAAAGAAACGTGGACTAAAACCGCGTTTCTATCATTAATTTTATTTTAGAATTAATTTTGTATTTTTTCACTAAAAACGCGGTATAGAAGCGCGTGTCTCCTCAACCCTTTTGCCATTCCCGGGGGAGGGGGGGCTGGGAAGTTGCAGCCTTGCAGGGAATTGGGAATGGAAGTTTGAGGCTGAGCAGAGCTCTTTGGCACGGCAGCCTCGGAGGCCCAGAGCATTGAGGAGGGTAGGCCGAGCTCGCCGGCGACGTCGGAGTTCGAAAGAGAGAGGAGGTCGGAGGTCGGAGGTCAAGCGTCAGAGTCTCAAAGCCTGGCGAAGGAGAGGTCGATTGGACCACCAAACCATGGCGGAGGGGAGGCTGAGCTTGTTGGCGACGTGAGAGGTCGGAGGAGATCGGAGGCCGGAGGTCGGAGCTAGGCTTGGCGGAGGGGATAGATGTTGAAGAAGGGTTTGATGGCAGATGCACATCTCTCCCCAATTCCCCAGTATTTAGAAATTTTTTAAAAAAAAGGAGACACGCGGTGTCAAACCGCGTGTATATTAAAAACGCAATCAAGATGACCATTTTATTCATTAATGATAGAAACGCTGTTTTAGCCCGCGTTTCTTTAGTCAATTTTGTACCGCTTTTTCCTTTAATTTTAAATATGTCAGCTTATGAATAAAACGCGGTCTTAATCCGCGTTTTTCTACCAGGCCTGCAAAAAATGAATATTTTTGTAAATATTTTGAAAGTGTGAATATTTTGTTAAATAATTATTTTTTAATGAATATTTGGAAAAAAAAAATTCAATTTCGTGAGATATCGATATATTTTTACAAGATTTTACCCATGATTGCTTAAATATGAATATATTATATTATATCTCTTTTATTTGTAATCAATTAAAAATTTTGACAGAAATTAATGAGTTGAGTAGGTGTTCATATAAAATTTATTTAAACTTTAAAAATGAAAGAATAAATAGTATAATAGTAGTTAGGATTATGGGTCACTTACAAGTTATTTTATACGGTATTTTTAATGTTAAACAAATTTATATTAAAAAACGCACAAAAGTGTGGATATGTCCTTGTACATATACTAAAGTATTAAGTAGTGGCAGAACCAGAAAAATTGGAGGGGGGCATAATTATATATGTACAGTGTCGTTTTGGATTAAATTTTTTTTAAAAAGAACTCTATATAATATGACTACAAATGATGTTATTTTAGGATAAAACATTGTTGATTTATGATAAAAAAAAAAAAAAGCTGTCATTTTTTCCCATGAAAAATTATAAATAAATACAATATATGAAATAATACGTTAAAGAACAAAACTAACAAAATAAGGATAAAAAACGTAATACAATAAACATTGAGTTAATATGTAACTTATTGTATTCTTAACATGCAATAATGTATAATCAGATATAAAAATTTCAACTTGCATAACTTCTTACCTAGTCGTCAAAATGATCGAGTAATATAACATCTCGTTTTGAAGCTCTTGAGATGAATTATACGGAGTAGTATTTGAATGTCAATCTAAGCAAAAATATAAAAGCATTATAGTTTATTTAAATAAAATTAAAGTGATTAATATACCTTCAATTTTCAAACAATCATAATTTTTTACTCGGATATCGGATTAGGCGGTATTATATATCAAAATGAAGCAATCGACGAGGAGAATTAATCTAGAGAGCTCGTCAAATGATAGGGGAGCACACATACTCCCCATATACCCCTTGGCTCCGCCACTCGTATTAAGTATTCGTAGATTTCCCTTTTAGTGATAAAGATTGAATTTGAGTTTATCAATGATAAATTAAGTTGAAATTTCATATTTTGCTAATTTATTTTTAAAAAATTGCAAATATATACATTTTTTTATGCTTTGTGTTTTTCATTTCGCCTTCAACTTTTATAAGCTGATCATGATTTGGCTCGATGAAATGCGTTGGAATATAAATATAATGTAAATATAATTAGCTTTGCAGGGGGTAAGAGTGTTACCCTATGCCGTCTAGCTCAGTACACAACTTGTGCGGGTGTCACCGTCGGTTACACAATTACCGCAGCAATTAGCATGGTGTAAGTAATTTTATGAATCTAATAACCATTTGATTAAATTATTTGAAATAGTTACATTTTTTTTTCTTCGGATTTTTATGTTTAGGGCGGTTTCTCGATCAAACTGTTTCCATAAGAACGGTTATGATGCAATGTGCGAAACGAAGAATCTTCCGTTCATGTTAGGATTCGGGATTATACAGCTATTTTTGTCGCAGCTCGAAAACTTTCACGAGCTCTCTTGGTTGTCAATGCTCGCGGCTGTCATGTCCTTCTCCTACTCTATCATTGGCTTCGGCCTCTCGGTTGCAAAAGTTATTTCTGGTAAGTACTTAGTTGATAGAAATTATGTGATGTAAATATGATATGTTTTAAAGTAATTATGGTAACAAATATATAATAAGATAATAAAGGATGGTCTTGTGTTGTATGTTTTGTATAGGTTTAAAATATGGAGGGGGTGTAAAGACAAGCTTGACGGGAACACAGATAGGAGTGGACGTTACAAGTTCTGAAAAAATATGGAACGGTTTTCAAGCAGTCGGAAATATGGCCTTCTCCTATACTTTCTCGATGGTCCTCATTGAAATTCGGGCAAGCTTCTCTCAATATCTCCTCTTTTTGCAAGATTTATTTTATGATATGTGTCATTACAAACTAAATGTTTTCCAAGTTAAATAAAAACAAGTTATCGACACCTAATGGGGTGGGCCAGTGATGTAGAGTAAGGAGGGAGTTAGGAGGTTTCAGATTCGATTCTTGCCTCCGTCTCTTTCTTGGGTGAAAATTCAAGGTTTTCCTTGCTCTCTGGCATTGGGTCGAGCCGGTCGACACATGCCGGTTTACCTGGTGTGTGACTCTTTCCAGCTGGGTCGTGTGCTCGAGGTTTGCCACCAAGAGAGAGAGAGAGAATAGATTAGAGATAACCTCATTTACACATTGACTTTACAACTCAGTTCAACCTAAAAACCGTGCTAAAAACTCCAGTTTTAAAATAACACATGACTTTATATCTTAGTTAAACCTAAAAACCGTGCTGAAAACTCATGTTTTAAAATTACATTAGTGACTTTATAGCTCGGTTTTATTCAAGACCGGGCTAAAATATGTGACATTATAGATCGGTTATATTCATAACCGGGCTATAAAGCTAGTGCACCGGGCTAAAAAGGCGTTCTTCACAGGTTTTTACCGCAATTTTAGTTTTCACCGGAGCGCACCCCTATATATATATACAATTTTAAATCATTTTATAATTATTTTTTACAGAGTATTTATTATTCATCTCTTTATTTTATTATTTTTATTTTTCTTAAATTATTTTTATATCCTCTAATTTATAACCTATAATGTATACTTAAAATTACAACTAGTAAATCTATATTATCAAATTTAAATTGATAAAGTTTAACATGATCTACCTTGAAGGCTTAACCAATTCCCTCATCCGATTTGGGCCTTAATGGTTCAATATTAGGCCCATCTTTTTATGGGTCTGGGCTCCTATTATCCCACTAAACTTAATAATTGTATAACCAAGTTTCAGTTATTTTGTAAGTTTTCCCGTTCTCAAATAAGCCTAAATAAACTTGTTGTCTGAATGTAGGACACCTTGAAATCCAGTCCTCGAGAGAACCAAATAATGAAGCACGCTATAGGTATCGCAGTCGTAACCACCACCATATTTTACCTCTTTTGTGGCTGCATGGGCTACATTGCCTTCGGCAATGACGCCCCTGGCAACTTCCTCACCGACTTTGGCTTCTACGAACCCTTTTGGCTCATCGATTTCGCTAACATTTGCATCGCCGTCCATCTTATTGGGGCCTACCAGGTACAAAATAATAAATCTTATATCATGCAAGTTAAAAAGCTTCTACACACTAACTGAAGTTTTTTTTTCATTTACAGGTGTTTGCGCACCCAGTTTTCAGCTTCATTGAGATGAATTGCAAGAAAGTGTGGCCTAACAACGATTTCATAAATCGAGACTACCCTATAAATGTTCTATGCTGGAACAACTACCCCTTCAATTGGTTCCGTTTGGTGTATAGGACGGTGTTTGTAATCATAAGTGTCATCTTAGCCATGGTGTTCCCATTCTTCAATGCAATCCTAGGGTTGTTAGGATCCATCGCGTATTTCCCCCTGACGGTCTACTTTCCGATTCAGATGCACATTGCACGGACAAAGATTAAGAGTTGGTCTATGAAATGGATCATGTTGAATCTCGTAATCCTTGTTTGCTTCGTCGTGACTTCCACCGCTGCCATCGCCTCCCTCAGAGGGTTGATTACCGCCGTCAAAGGTTACAAGTAGCTCTTCGCCAGATGATATTGATAGATATTGGTTTTCTTAGCCACTAATCTTGTTATGTAACACTTAGGCTCCATATGATATAATGTTAAGGGTCTCACTCTGAATGTAGAGGGATTGTGCAGTTACATTATTTAGTGGAGGTAAAGTTGTTGCTTCGTTTCCTCTGATTTATGTATTTCGTAAACTGACAAGTCTTTTTTTTTTTCCTGATTCATATCGTCGTGATATTAAATGCTATAGAAATAAACAACATGTAAAATTGAATCTCATTATTAATTGGTTCGATATGGAAACTAATTATGTTGGGCAACCTCTTAAATGAGTCACACAGTACCCGATCCAGGTGTAGGGCGACTGAGTCGATCGAACTGGATTAAGATAAAAAAGATTTTTCAACCTCTTAACGAATTTATCTTGCCTTTTTTATCAAATCATTTGCTGGTTTTCTACTCTTTAAATAAGCAAAAAAAAAAAACGCAAGAGTATGGGTATGTATGGGTGGACAAATAAACATGTAAAAATTAAGTAGAAACATGTATTTATTTTATAAACAGTTAAAATGGTTGTATGGGGGGCAATAAACATGAAAAAAGTGTTTAAAAAAGGAGTAAAAAAAAAAGCTCCAAAATGGTGCTTTTTTTAGGTGTTTATTTGAGTGTTTATTTGGGTGTTTATTCTCCTCTTTATCTTATTTGGTTTGAAAATACCACAATACCCCTAATAACAACCAAATAAACTTTACTTTTTACAAATAAACTGTTTTTCTCCCCATACGGAGATTATTTGTTGTTTAAATTTTTAACTACTTTTACCAACAGTTTATAAATTTTATCTCGTTTATAATTTTAGTCAATTTATTAACTACAACAGTTTATAAATTTTATCTCGTTTATAATTTTAGTCATTGTGTGTGGGGCAGAGAGTGTGAGGTGCAATGACTAATGAGTTGGGATTCAGAAGCCTACTCAGTCCTCACGGGGCCTTGTGTTTCATCCCCACTGACTCCATCATGCCGGACCTACACGTGCGCTGTTACCCCTGTTGACACCTAACCCACATTAACGTACTCCCATTTTAATACATTTTAATTTTTTTTAGCAAGTATTTTAACATTTTAAAACTACAATATAAAATATTATTTTTTAAAATTTAATATTTTATATATTATTTGGTTTTTAAAAATGCATATTAAAAAAATCAAACGACTTATATTTCCGATCGGGAGTAATTTAATACAACTTTTATAATTACTTTTTTTTTCCAAAATATTTGTTATTGTAAGGTTTATTTTACACAAAATCTATATACACTGTAAGTTATCATTAGATCTGATGTGGAGCCACGTTGGAATAGACGTTGCACTTTTCAAGTATGAAAAAAATGAAAAAAAAATAAAATCAACGTAAAAGCAATGTCGGATTGAAAGTTGCTTCTGATATCCAATTTCTAATTGGACGTAGCTTATGGACATTGCTCAGAAAGTCTCGTCGGTTCTCCACTAGCAATTGAGCAACGTCAAAAACATCTCTATTCAAAGCCAAATTCAACATTATATCTAACCCAATACTACGTATTTATTAGTAATGTACTATCTTCGTTTCTTTTTAATTGACTTTTTACTATTCATGCACGTTTTTTAAGGTGTGAAAAACTATATGAAATAATAATTTTTTAAAATATTTTTTTCGATCATCTCATACTTATTGGTGATAAGTATAATATTATTAAAATATTAATATTTAATATAGTTTTGATCGTTCTAAAACTACGTGCATAACTTAAAAAAGTCACTTAAAAGAAAACGGAGGGAATATTACAATGTAGATTTATGGTGTACTCCATAACGACCCCATTATTTCATTTGCTAAAATTGTTGAAATTATGTAAAGTTGTTTATAAAATAATCATTTTATATTGTGAAGATTTCTTAAATAATTTGCACTAATTTACTCGCCATACATATACACAACACATTGCAGAGTACAGATCATAAAAGGGGACCCCTCCCAGGCATTCCCCCAAAAATCATATCATCTCACCACGTATCTCCCTTCCATTGGCTTTTCCCGAGGCAAAAAGCCCACCTCTCCCTTTTACATTCACACATATCCACGTACCAAACAAGAAATACTACACTAATAAATTTAAGATAGGGAAATTACGTTTGGCACCCCTGAGTTTATGACAATTTCGGTTGGTGTCCCATACTATTTTTTGTCTGAATGGTACCCCTGAGTTTTGTCAAAAGTTCGGCTCATGCCAAAATTCATATTTTTTCTCTTTTAATTAATAAAACCACTCATTATTTTTTCTTTTTTCATAAAAAACCCTTTACTTTTAACATTGAACAAAACTACCTATTATTTAACTAAATTCAATACAAAAGTGACAAGACCACCTTTATTTTTAAAAAATTAACAAAATCATATATTATTGCCAAAGTTTTGGAAAAAAATCATCCATTGTTTCCAACTTTTCTTGAAAGAAAATCAATCATTGTTTTTAACATTACATAAAAGATCTGTTATATATTTTTCATATTTTGTAAATAACAAATATCATTATTTGTCAAACATTGAATGTACATAATCACCCATTATATACAAAACTTTGCACAAATCCACCATCTTATTATGTGAACAAAAATAGTTAACCAATAAATTACAAAAAATACTTCATAAAACCATATTTTATGTAAAATCGGCCTTTATGCTTTAAAAATGCACAAAACCACTTCTTATATAATAAAAGAAGATGGTATTCAATTATTCATTTCTTTTGTTTGGAATACATAAAACATAATAAGATAAGAATGATTAATATTTTATTTTATTCTTCTTTTATAAGAGAAGAAAATGAAATAAATAAACTTTAATTTACTTTTCTTTTTCAATAAAATTCTAATCGAGTATTTGGTTAAATTCATCAATCACATTTACAGATTTTTAAAGTTAGTGAGCTATAGGTTAGATATTGTTTTGGGAAATAATAGGTGTTAAATATTATTTGGCAAATAATTAGTATTTTTTTTGTTTTTGCAAAGTATGAAAAAATAATAGATCTTTTGTACAATTTAAAAAACGGTAGTGATTTTGTTCTTAAATTTTTTTTGGAGGCAAGGATGATTTTGCAATAAATTTTTTGGAAATATGTAATTTTGTAAAATTTTAAAAACAAAGATGGTTTTGTCACTTTTGTATTGAATTTAATCAAATAATAGGTCGTTTTGTTCAATGTTAAAAGTAAAGGGGTTTTTTGTGAAGAAATGAATAATAAAGGGTGGTTTTATTCATTAAAAAAAAAAGAAAATATGAGTTTTGGGCATGAGTCAAACTTTTGACAAAACTCAGGGGTACCATTCAGACAAAAAAAAGTTTGTGACACCAACCGAAATTGTCATAAACTCAGGGGCACCAAACGAAATTTCCCTTTAAGATATCGATAAATATATAGTTAATTTTTATTTGATATACCGCTAAATTTCACAATTTGTTTTCACAATATGTTACGCAATATGTTCAATAAGTAATCAAACGGGACAAAAAGCGATAAAATCTTTTTTTTTAATATGGGAACTCTGCAAGATATTGCGGAGTTCCCTTTATTTTTAATGAATGGTTCCCAAATCCCAATAATCTGTGTTACTCCCTCCGTTCGGAAATAAATGATGTTTGACTATTTTGCACGTAGTTTTAGGAGCTAAAAACTATATAAAATCTTTTTTTTTAATTATTTTTTTAATAGTTTAGTAGTTAGTACTAATAACTATTAAACTATGAAAAAAATTAATTAAAATAAATAAGATTTTATATAGTTTTTAGCTCCTAAAACTACGTGCAAAATAGTCAAACATCATTTATTTCCGAACGGAAGGAGTACTATTTTTTTTAAAAAATGAAAGGTCATAACTGCACAACAAGTTGCTTAGTTAGTTTTCTTTATATTTTTTTTTATTAGGTAAAAATTCGGATGCGAACCGCTATCCGACAGCATCCTTTAGGATGAGGTCGATAAGACATGGGTTAGTGTATATAGGGGGGATGGAGGCAACATGAGCAAGGTGTGCAACCTTATCTGCCACGCAGTTGCCGTTACGAAGGACGTGCGAAAACGATACTTCGTAAAACCCTGTGAGTAGAGTGCTAATATCTGACATTATTAGCTCAATTTCCCATGGACATTTGGTTTTAGACTGCAGATGATTGATGATGGTCAGTGAATCGCCTTCAATGATAAGGTTAGAGATTCTCATCTCGAGGGCTCTCTGAACACCCGCTCTTAATGCCAAGGCTTCGGACATTAAGGGTGATTGATATCCAATAAGTTTACTTCCCATTGCTAATGATTGGCCTGTGCTGTCACGAATAATGTACCCTATCGAGCTTTGTCGTTGCCCCGAGGCGGAACCATCGAAATTTAGTTTCAATTTCCCAATCGGTGGTCTTTTCCATTTCTCCTTTTTCCTTATATTCAAACTTTTCTTAGGGGTAATTAGTCGTCGCTGTGTATCATAGTTATCCTCATTGTTGTGCTTTCGTGCTCTACTCCATTCATTACAAAATGAGTCGACAAGTTTAACAAATCCTTCTGCATTTGGTAGTTGTTGTTGTTGGAAAATAAATTTATTACGAACAATCCATATGGTCCACCAGTGAAATACCAATTTCTGTTTTTGCTGTCTATCAAGTAATCTATCTAGTTTTGTCATTAATGAATCAATATCTCTTGATAACATAATATGGTCTGAAATTTCTGATTTGATTTTTGGAGATAAACTCGAACAACAGAGTGAGTATTTGCATTCAAACAGTAGGTGAGTGGTGTCTTCTTCATGGTGATTGCACATGGCGCAATAAGGTGGAATCGCAAGTCCACGTCGAGAGAGCCGGGCAGCCGTTGGGAGTCCATTATGACACACTTTCCACATGAAATTTTTAATTTTACGTGGAACATTCAAGTTCCATATCCAGGCATTGTTATCTGTTTTTAGTTATGTAGCTTTTGTTCTGTATTTATATGCACTTGAAGTTGTAAACCATCCTTTTTTGTCCGGCCACCAGTACATTTTGTCTTGTATTTTACTTATCGGAAGGGGGATATCTGCTATCTGTTGTGCAGTACTACTCGGTATTACCGATCTAAGTTTTTCTAGATCCCATGTCCCGTTTTGAATGTACTGGTCCACAGTTTCTTCCCAATTAATTTTTGTTTGGTCGAGGCAAATGGTATGGATATTGTGAATAGGAGCCCACTTGTCTTGCTAGAACTTGATAGTATTCCCATCCCCTACCGACCAAACAAGACCTTCCTTAAATGGCTGGATAAGTTTTCTAAGTTGCGTCCATTGCCATGAGGCATTTCCTTTCTTCTCAAACTTAAGTATTGGCGTTGATTTTAGATACTTATGGTTGATAATTTTGACCCAACTATTGTCTGGTTCGGCTATAATTTTCCAAATAAGTTGCATTTGTAATGCCTTGTTCATTTCCTTCGTCTTTCGTAATCCCATTCCCCCTAGTGCTTTTGGTCTACATACTTTATCCCATCCTATGAGGGGTTTATATTGTAGATCCTTATTCCAGAAGAACGTCCTATTGATTTTGTCAAGTGCCGAGCTAATTGTTACTGGAAGCATAAAGCTTTGCATAGAGAAGAGTGATTTAGATGCTAAATTTGAGTTTATTAACACAGACCTACCGTGTTGGGATAGTGAATCGGCCCTCCATTTTGATAATTGAGTAGTTGTTTTACCAATAATCTCTTCAAAGGTGCTTTTGTTCACTCTACCATTGACAATCAAGCATCCCAAATACTTGTCCGATTTAACTTGCTTCGATATGTGTAAACATCCTTCTATGGTAGCTATTCGCGATGCAGGTATCCCTGGAGAGACTTGAAATGCATATTTATTGTAGTTTACTTTTTGTCCTGACAATTGGCAGTAATCATTAATGATTTTCTTAACTTTTTCACATGCTGCCATATTACCTTTTGCAAAAATAATGATATCATCAGCAAATGCCAGAAACGGGATTCTTGGACCAGATTGACCGAACCGGAAGCCAATGCCAGATTGGTTGAGGTTGGACTCTGAAGTTAGCTTTTTAGCGAGCACTTCTGCACCAAGAATGAAAAGGAACGGGGATATAGGGTCGCCTTGTCTTAAACCTCTCGAAGGTTTAAAAACCTCTGTGGGCCCATTATTGACTAATACAGAAAAGGAAACAGTTGTAACACATTCCATGATTAATTTGATGACATGGTCACTGAAACCAAATTTTCTTTATATTTATAATATAAAGTTGTGAAATTTTCATATTAAACTTTTTTCTGTCTTAAATTTTTTCACTTTTCCGTAAGAGTGTCTCAAATAAGATGATAAATTCTGCAACCTATTGCGGGTTCAATTTTGTAACATGTTGCAGAGTCTTTTTCAGCTTTCCGTACGTAAGGTCATGTTTGGTGTGATATTACCCATTCATTCAACCACTCCTTGTGAAACCCACTCCACAACAAATTGCGAAGATTACTGGTACATCGAGTAAAAACTACTAGTGTATTTAACTTTTGCGTTTTATCAATTATAAATATATAGAGATGGAATAAGATTTCAGATAATATCAAGCATCATTAAAATTAAAGCTTTCTTTTTATTTTAAAAAAAATAAATATTATATCTATATTTAAATAAATAATTGTAAAAGTACACAAGTTACCTTTTTTATATATAGAAAATATAGTTTTTAATGTAAAATTCTACATATATCTCGATCAAAGTTACATTATATAAATCGATTTTTCTATCCTATGCCCCAAGGGCATAGGATAAGACACTAAATTGGGAAATTTTTTTAAAACTTTTAATTAGTTTAGCTAAATTTTAATTAGATTTTTTAGGGTCGCTTGCCTTTTTTGTAGGGAATCTTTCCCAATTTAGTGTTTTATCATATGCCCTTGGGGCATAGGATAGAAAAACCGTATATAAATATATAGTTTATTATACAGTTGGAAATTTTGTTTATGTAATGATAAATAAATTGTATTTTTAATTTTACCTGATACTCCGTAAATTACAACTCTAATTTTATACTGTAAGAAGTATCCTTCTATAAATTAAAGATTTACTTATTTTTCTTTCACCGTATCTTCCCTTTCTTCAAACAACATTTATAGAAAATCAAGAGTGCAGTTTATACTCTTTTTTTTTAGATCCTTTCCAGTTCAAGTGGGCATAACCCTCTCTACATCTGGATCGGAGTGCAGTCTATACTCTATAATCAGTTTTCTTTATTGTTATCTGTTGTCAATTTAGTTGGTTCGTTTGTCCGATAGTTGGAACTTTTTATTCTTTCACAATATTAGATTTTTTTAATATTTTTTATTATTTAATTCTTTTATGACAGATCATCATCTTTCAAGAATAATTTTTCAAATAATCTACATTATCGTTAAAATCTTTATTTTTAGTATTGTTAGAGCAATAGAATCCTCACTCATGAGCTCGAATTCGAATCCTTAACTTACTTTTATTCTACCACATTAGTTTATAGGTCCAATTTCAGCTTTTTATTATTTGTATTCTCATAAGGAGTTCGATTCTCGAGCCGTTAAGTTACTTTTTATTATTTACCTTTTTCAATTACTCAATTATTTTTATTATTATTACTATTATTAACACTATTATCATTATTATCATTATTATTATTATTATTATTATTATTAAATTGTGAAATGGTGAATTTTTTTTTTTGTAAAAAAGCATAGCATTGAACTTAAAACAAATGTTACACAATACAACAATAATAAGAATGAAACCGAAAATGTAATGAAACAAACGTTATCATACAATGATAGAAGCAAATGAAACCGAAAATGCAATTGTTGAAATAGATAGCTTGAACACTTCTACCTAATTCCTATCTCCTTGTGGTCCAAGTTTATGCCAAATTTGCTCAACCAAGTCTGCCTTGAGTTGATGGTGTGAGCCACTATCTCGAACACGAGCTGGGTTTTGAAGAAGTTGCTCATCGCAATTGGTAATTCCACCGGGGTGATTCCATCATCTACTACTTGAGAAGGGTAGTAGAAATTCTGGTTGAGATCCATTTTAGAAAAAGAGAGAAGATGATAGAAATGAATGTGTGAAAAGTGGTAGAGATTGTGGCCTTATTTATAAGCGAAGCGGGTGGAAAAAATGGTTTTTTATATGTTAAAAATAATAGTATATGGGTATTATTGACATAATATTTTTTTTAATAAAAAAACATATGCCAAATAGGTGTCTATGAGTAGAAAAAAATTAATTCACACTTGAAAATTATTATTTTTTTATTTAGAAAAAATGCCTACAAAACAGTTTAAAATGATTAAATTCCACGCGTTGACACGTGGAGTTCAGGGAGTGGGTCGCGTGCCAGCGCATGGCCTTTTTGTTCACACGGGTTGATGTCCAAACAAAGCGCTTTCGCAGTCTTCTAGCACCAAACGATATCGTTTTATTTCTGCTTGGATGGCGAAAGCACACGTGATCCTCTTGCTTACTCTTCCTAGCGCTATGGACTCAGTTCACCAGGGCTCCTATATACAGGCGTTTTTTAGGGCCCTTAGCTGATATTGGGTTCCCTTTTTTTCCCTTTTCGACGTGCCCTTTTTAATTGCATAGAGGCTCACGAGTGAGTATACTCTTAGTTCTAGAATTATAAGATAAGAGTGAATGTTTATATGGTCCTTGGGTCCTTGGGTCTTGATCACCATTCTCTCGTTGCCTCTTCGACCGTTGTTTTGGATATGATTCAGAGCTTCCTGCGTGGCACGTCATGTGGGAGGGATGGGTTCCATGCTCAACATCTTTTTGATTGTTTGAGTGGAACTATTGTTGCTATTTCGGATGATTTGATCTCCTCTATTACTCGAGTGACTAATCTTTTCCTTGAAGGTCGTTGTCTGCAGGCTCTGGGTAAATATATTGCTAGTGCTCCGCTCACGCCGCTTGTTAAAGCAGGTAGAGATATACGTCATATTGTTGGCACTATTTCGAGACACCTCGTCTCTAAGGTTGGTGCTTGTTTGGTCGGTCCCTCTTTGTCTGGTTATTTTGCTGGTCTGTAGTTTAGGGTCGGGGTAGCCGGTGGAGGAGAGACTATTCTGCATGTAATACCCCGGTCCCACATCGGATATCATAAGGATGTTGGGAGTGATTTATAAGTGATTCAAGCCCTACCCATGTTACAAGAGCTCTTCCTTTTCAGGCTCCAAGTGAGGACAACGGACCTGAGAGGGCTAGGTGGCATGGGCTGGCGCCTCTTAAGACCCCGGGTCTTACAGATGGTATCAGAGCCGACTCTGGGCCCGGAGGTACTCCGACAGTATGCTCGGGTACGCTCCTCCCGGAGGGCAGTCCCTTGGGCCTGACGGGGTCGTCAGTGCTTTAAGTGGGGGAGATTGTAATACCCCCGTCCCACATCGGATATCATAAGGATGTTGGGAGTGATTTATAAGTGATTCAAGCCCTACCCATGTTACAAGAGCTCTTCCTTTTCAGGCTCCAAGTGAGGACAACGGACCTGAGAGGGCTAGGTGGCATGGGCTGGCGCCTCTTAAGACCCCGGGTCTTACACTGCATGCCTTGAATCATTTTGTTGAGGCTCGTGGCGGTGATCAGGAGGGTCTTTCTATATTGTTGGTGGACTTTCAGAATGCTTTCAACTTAGATAATCGTGTGGCTATGCTACAAGAAGTTTGCTATCACTGCCCGGTTCTATCACGTTGGGTGGAGTTTTGTTACTCTAGTCCTGCCCGACTGTATTATGGGGAGCATAGTTTATGTTCTAGTCGGGGGGTTCAATAAGGTGATCCTTTAAGGCCTCTACTTTTTACTTTGGTGTTGCATCCTTTGGTGTGTAGGATCAGAGACTCTTTTTCCCTGAGTCTGCAAGCTTGGTACCTAGATGATGACAATGTTGTTGGGAACACTTTGGTTGTGGGGGAGGTCTTGGATCTGATTATGGCAGAGGATCCGCACTTTGGCCTTCATCTTAATGTGGATAAGACCGAGGTTTTTTGGCCTACAGAAGACTCCAAGAGTCGGCTTACTGGGGTTCCCCCCCTCAATTGCTCGGCCTTCGCACAGTGTCAAAGTCCTGGGTGGGCCTATCAACGCGTACCATGTTTTCGGCAGTGACCTTGTGGCGAAGAGAGTGGCTAGGACCATAGAGCTTATGAATTCTATCACGAGGATTGACGACCCATAGTGCGAGTTGCTTCTGCTTCGGGCTTGTACGGGCATTTCTAAGCTTTACTTTGCTTTGTGTACTTGTTCCCCGCGTGTCTTTGGGTCGGGCCAACTCTTCTTTAATGTGGCACTCCGTTCTAGTTTGAAGCGTATTGTCACTGCATCTGGGTCCAAGTTTGGAGATTGGCAGTGGTGGCTTGCCACCTTCCCTTTTCATTTTGGTGGGCTCAGAGTGTATGCTGCTGGAGATGTCCTACATTATGCTTTTTTGGCGTCTCATTTGCAGTCTGCTGAGTTGCAAGCTAAGCTTCTACGTCCTTCTGGTATCATTGCTTCCAGTCCCGCTTTTGATGATGCTTGTCGTGCTTTTAATGAGACTACGAGTTCTGATCTTATATGCGATCCTGGTGAAATCGTTGTCCCCAAACTTATGAAGAAATTGACAGATATATATTTCGCGAAGGTTGTTGCTACATCGGACTCTGTTTTCTCTTTGACTCCGCGACATGTGACATTGTGGAGGTCTCAGTAGGGGGCTCACTCCTCCGATTGGTTGCGTGCAGTTCCTATTTCTGGGCTGGACCAAACTATGAATGGAAGGACCTATCGTAGTGTGCTTAGCTATCAACTGGGTATTCCTTTGTTCGCAGTATCTAGGCCCTGTCCGGCTTGTTCTCGGGTCTTTGATGGTGATGTCTATGGAGATCATGTTGTGTCATGCGCTGGTACTTTGGACATTTAACATCGACATAACCTCGTGCGCGACACCTTATTGGATATCTGTTATAGGACTGGGATTTCTACCGGTAAGGAGGTTGATATCGGTTTGGTTGATGGGCACGATACGCCTCTTCGTCTGGCGGATTTGCTTTTGTATTCATGGGACAGAGGGCGAGACGTGCGTGTTGATCTGACGGGATCCTCCCCTTTGACTCAGTCGGGGGTGTCTGACTTTGTCACTGGCCGTATTGTTTTTAATGCTGCTCAACGTAAGTGTGTCAAGTATAGAGATTTGTGCACGACGACTGGCTATGTTTTCCTACCATTCTTCTTCTCTTCGCTAGGGGAGCTGGATACGGATGCGGTTGCTTTGCTGAAGCGGATTTAGAAATTCTCGGTATTTCAGGATGCCGGGCCCGTGCTGCACGTAGTTTTAGGAGCTAAAAACTATATAAAATCTTATTTATTTTAATTAATTTTTTTATAGTTTAATATATATTAGTAATAAGTATTAAATCATGAAAAAAATTAATTAAAATAAATACTCCCTCTGTTAATTAAAACTTGTCTAACTTGTCGTTTACTATTCATGCACGCTTTTTTAGAATGATAAAAACTATATGAAATATTAACATTTTTTAAAATTTGTTTTTATAAATTCATAATTAATAGTAACGAGTATGAAATTATTTAAAAAATATGTTAAAAAAGTTAATATTTTATATAGTTTTTAACACCTCAAAAAGCGTGCATGAATAGTAAAACGTCAAGTTTTAATTAACGGAGGGAGTAAGATTTATAGTTTTTAGTTCCTAAAACTATGTGCACAAAAGTCAAACATCATTTATTTCCGAACGGAGAACGGAGAGAGTAATAATAATAATAATAATAATAATAATAATAATAATAATAATAATAATAATAATAATAATAATAATAATAATAATAATAATAATAATAATAATAATAATAATAATAATAATAATAATAATAATAATAATAATAATAATAATAATAATAATAATAATAATAATAATAATAATAATAATAATAATAATAATAATAATAATAATAATAATAATAATAATAATAATAATAATAATAATAATAATAATAATAATAATAATAATAATAATAATAATAATAATAATAATAATAATAATAATAATAATAATAATAATAATAATAATAATAATAATAATAATAATAATAATAATAATAATAATAATAATAATAATAATAATAATAATAATAATAATAATAATAATAATAATAATAATAATAATAATAATAATAATAATAATAATAATAATAATAATAATAATAATAATAATAATAATAAGAAGAAGAAGAAGAAAAAGAAAATAAAAGTGGAGCCCAGGAGTTGTGTGGGGCCAAGGGGAGGTCACACAGATACCGTCAACCTCACTCTCGGCCGGGTTGCGCACTGACAGCCTGGATACAGCTGTACTCCAAACCTCACTTCAAATGCTTCCTTCCCCCACGCCTCTTCAATTCCTCTTCCTCCTCTTCCCACCCTTTTACGGAGTAGAATTTTTTTCGGACAAGAGAGTTTTCGGTTACCATCCCAAGACTTGTTTGATTCATCTTTCGTTTCAAGTTTGTTTGCTTGAAGGATAACAAAACCGTTGATAATGGCGGATTTGATGATTCCAGATGCTATCTTGTAGTAGTCTGTTAATGGCGGCAAACCTTCGAATCCAGTTCCAGCTTCATTGACCGCCTTATATCATCTCTCTCTATATTACAGAGGATGGATCCTTGTCCCTTCGTCCGCCTTACTGTTGGAAACCTAGCCTTGAAGGTGCCGGTGGCGGCGAAGCCGGCGCGCACCGTCGTCCACCCGACGTCGTCTCCGTGTTTCTGCAAAATCAAGCTCAAGAGCTTTCCTCTCCAGACTGCGGTTATCCCCTACATTCCGCCGGAGAATAACTTTCCCGACGGTCAATCCCAGCCTCCAGCGGCCACCTTTCACCTCAGCAAGCAAGACCTCGACCACCTGGCCGGGAAATCCATCTTCGCAGGGAAGCTCTGTTTGAAAATCGCGATCTACACCGGAAGAGCGGGCGCCACCTGCGGTTTGAAATCCGGTCGCCTCCTCGGGAAGATATCGGTGCCGCTGGATTTCTCCGTCGCTGAATCGCGAGCCGCGGTGTTCCACAGCGGATGGATTAGCGTCGGAAAGGAGTCGAAAACGCCGCCGGCGCAGTTTCACCTGCTCGTCAAGGCGGAGCCGGATCCGCGATTCGTTTTCCAGTTCGACGGCGAGCCGGAGTGCAGTCCGCAGGTTTTCCTCAACCAAGGCAGCATCCGCCAGCCTGTTTTCACTTGCAATTTCAGCTTCCGCCACACCGGCGACAGAAACCAGCTCTCCAGGTCCCCCTCTCTCTTTCTCTCCCCTTTTTCGGTGTGATTTCCTTTTTCGCCAACTCTTAGATTCCTTTTTGTGTCCTTTGCATTGCACTTTCCAATTTTAAACTCAAAGCGTTTTAACAGTTCATTCATGGCAAGATTTGGTTGCCTTTTCTTCTACAATCTGATCTATACAGACTTCGTTCAAACGTCTGAAACACTAAAGCGAGGTTGAAACTGAACTGTGCATTCTTTCTTATCTGAATCACATTATTCGTTTGCTCTGTGGATTCTCTCACTAGCTAACTTGTTCTTCAATCTGATTCTTTAGACAAGCAAATCTAGAGTACTTAGCCTTTTGTCTCCATTTTTGCTTTAATCGTGTGGAGCACAAATCGAAACCCTAGGTTTTGCTTTGTGATCGAATTGCAGAAATTCAATTCTGAAGCTAATGTTCTGGAAAACTTGTTGTGATTGAAATCAACAGATCACTGCCTTCGGAGCACGGCAGTGGGAGAGGCTGGTTGAGCTCATTCGGAAGCGAGAAAGAAAGAGGAAAGGAAAGAAAGGGCTGGTCAGTCACCGTCCACGACCTCTCCGGCTCACCGGTCGCTGCCGCGTCGATGGTGACCCCCTTCGTCGCGTCGCCCGGCTCCGATCGAGTGAGCCGGTCCAACCCCGGCTGCTGGCTAATCCTCCGGCCGGGAGAAGGCACCTGGAAGCCCTGGGGGCGGCTCGAGGCCTGGCGCGAGCGCGGATCCTCCGAGGGGCTCGGCTACAGGTTCGAGCTCATCCCGGACATGGGAGCCGCCGGCGTCGTAATAGCCGAGGCGACGCTCAGCACAGCCAAGGGCGGGAAATTCACGATCGATTTATCATCGAACGCAGGCGGGAAGTCCCCGGCGGGCAGCCCGAGGGGCAGCGGGGACTACGGGTGGAGCCTGTACCCGAACGGCGCGTGGCGGGGGTTCGTGATGTCGGCGCGCGTGGAGGGGGAGGGGAGGTGCAGCAAGCCGGTGGTGGAAGTGAGTGTGCAGCACGTGAGCTGCACGGAGGATGCGGCCGCATACGTGGCGCTAGCGGCAGCCGTAGATCTCAGCATGGACGCCTGCAAGTTGTTCTCTCAAAAGCTGAGGAAGGAGCTCTGCAATCATACCCAAGAACGAGCTTCTTGACCCCTACAAAGGCTAGCTAGCTTAGCTACTCTATTTTTCTTCCATTTTTTGGGGAGCTTTTTTTTTTTTTTTGAAATTTACTCCGTAGTTTTTTTGAAGTTGGATGGGTAAAAAAAAAAAATTGAGGAGGAAATTTGGGTTGCTACTCTGTACTCGAATCTCCTGCTTGCCTGTGGTTTTTTTTCAACAGTGGGTAGGATTAGGGAAGTACTGCTAACAGATACTGTGAATAGTAGTGAGTGAGTGAGTGACCATCTGAGTAGATGAATTGAAGTTTGGAAGTTCTTTTGTTGTTGTTTTTTGTTTGTTTGATGTGTTTTTAACTTTTAACTGGTGTGCTTCAGTGTAGTTTTTTTAATTTTGCAGAGTTGTATCAGATTAGTGGATGAATGACATTGCACATGCTTCATCTCCTCCCTTTTATCGCTTTAGTTACTTTTGAAACTTGAGGTTACAAAAAGGCTTATGCTGGATGCATTTTTGGATGATATGAAATAATGTAATTGTTTCGTACTAGATTTAGAAGGTGCTCCAATATGTAGTGTATTATTTAAATTTAGCTATCTTTAGTTAGTTTTATATGCTAATATGCCTATGCCACCACTGCAATATCCAGTAGGTGATTTACACTCTAAGGAGTGCACACCGTCATTTATTTTATTTTTTTATTAGGTAAGAAATCGAGTTTAGACAAGCCTGAAGCTCGAGAGACCAACTAATCGACAGGCGGGTTAACCGTCAACATACAACATACTAAACACACAAACTAACACAAATGAAAGAAATAATCCACAAAACCCATATAAGCCGTCAGCCAGCGGAGGAGTAAGGGGAGCCACGAATTGCTTGTCTATACGAGTTTTTTCTTTTCTTTTTTAAAAAATCTTCCTCTAGTTTTTTTTTAAACAGGATAGGATTTGAAATATCAAATATCACCGGTGTTTAATAAATCAAGAGGTTGTAAGAAAAAGTGATTGATAAATTGTAAGGTCGCAAGAAACAACAGATGGACAAACCATAAAATAAAAATAAAAAAGAAATCAAGCACAAAAGAAAAGGATCCGAACAAATCTGCACATAACCACAATCAACTAACCTAAGAAGAAGGCGAGGAAGACCTAACGATGAACGATGAACTGTGAATATCGAGAACACGGGAAGACAACAAGCCACAATGGCGCGTCTTGTCGCCGAAAAGACGGGAGCAGAAACCCACCATTGGAAAAGTGACGTATCCTAATAAAGTGTGGACCAGTAACATATCTTTTCTTCCAAGTCGAGAGGAAGGAGTCTTCCACAACCCAAACGTCGTCAAGTAACATATCTTTTCTTGGCGTTGTTTTCTTTGTTAATTATTTATTTTCTTAGGTTTTTTTTATAATAGATTTAACTAGTAAAATAGATAATTGCACGCGAGCTGACCTAGAAAGCAAAAGCTCTCGGTCTACCTTGCCGCCGACATCTACACCAGGCAACAACTAACTTGGCCTCCGTCTTCACCACTCTTCTTCTGTTATGGACTACGCCGCTTAGGCCTAGCCGGCCGCACCTAGGCACCACCGCTTTGGTCATAGCCACCACCGCTTTCCATTGGGGGATACCGTCGTCGTCCTCCTAGGCTCGTCGCCGCTGTCCTCCGTGCCTCGCCGCTTTCACCCACCTTGGCCCATCTCCACTGCGGGTACGCCTCCGGCCTCACTCCGACGTCCTTTTTCACCCCTCCTTGGCCACCATCTCGTGGTTCTGGTGCATCATCTAAACCACCGCCAACAGTTCATCCTTTTAGTTGTGCGCTATAGACCCCTTCGACTTTGACTTTGAGGAGGTCATTTCGAATTACTCTCGCGCCAACTTCCGTAACACCTGGGCTCGCTTTGGCGTCTTATAAATCGATCCTCCGGTTCATCGTTGTGTCACCTATGTCTGCCGACCTTATGAGTTTATTTTCCAACTGTTCGTTTAATCGTTTTTCCTCTTCATTGTTGTTCATTCTCGTTTCTCGATCTCATCTTATCTGGCTCTATTTTGGCTTACCCTTGTGATAGGCTATTCATGATCTTGTTATCATCTTTGAGGGTTTGAGATAGGTGTCTGGGGGGTATGAATGGACAATGGTGTTGCTTAAGTTTGAGTTTGTAGGTTGGTGTGCTGTGTTGTTCTTGTTGTATTGCAGGCTTCATGTGAGCGATGGTTGATTTTTCATGCTCGAAGATGTCGCGGAAATGTGATCGACATCTGATGGCTTAGTCGAGTCCATAATCTGAGGTGTCTGCTAGTGATCCCTAGAGTTCTCTGTATGCGTCTTCCTTTTGACCGATCAGTTCGTTTTTCCTGTTGGTTTGTGGTTTACAGTGTAGGATGACTTGAAGTTTCGTTTTGCAATTTTCTTTATTTCATTTACTTGTGTAGTTTACGTTCTCATTTGCTTTTGTTTTTGCTTCTAGTTATAAATGATAGTTAGTTTATCTACCGACTTCTCCGATCTCTTAATTTATCTAGACGTGTATAGAGAATCGAATTTCTTTCCTGATATATATAAAAAAAGATTTAACTGATTTATCAAATTTCTTTTCATTTAAAAAAAAGAGTGCAAAATGTCAAGCTTGAATCAGATTTTGCAAGCTACCTTATATGACTCATTGGCTAATGGGTGGGTTAGGTATAAATTACAAACCCTTTATTTTTAAACTTAATTACTTTTAAACATGATGTACTTCTTCTTCATCTCTAATCGAACATGTGTTTTGGATATTTTAATCGAACATGTTGGACTTCTTTAAATTAGTCTCCTTTTGTTTAAAATGCATACATTATATTCTAGAAGCCCAATCTTTTTTACTTGAGATTAAATTGGTAGTATATATATTAATGTAGAAACTAGCAAGTAAGTTAACTACATTTAAGGGACACCATCCTAATCCCTAAGCACCAATATCCTACTGTATAAGTTAGGACATCATCCTAACTACTTTTCTAGCAGCCCACATTGGCGTTTTGTAATGTTAAAAATAAGAAACAAGTTACGATTTTAATGGTTTTGAAAATTCGGGGATAGAAAACTATTTGACGGGTTGCTATATAAGCAACTATACACAACCTATGCTGCTTTGGCGTGGTAGCGCTTAGTTCCGAGTTGTGTTGCAGTATCGGGCTTCCTGTATGATCGAGAGGATCGTGGCTGTGTTTGTGATCTTCGAAGATCCCTCATCTAGGTGGGGGCAACGTCGGTGATCTGCACTTCCTCAGGTTTTGCCCTCTCCGGTGGTGGGTTACTGTTCTCCGCCTCCTCGGCGTCGAGACGCCGTATGAGTCGACGCGCTCTTCCGTGTTCTCGGCATTCGTGTCTCGCCTTGGATCTCCTTCGACTCCTCCGTTGGCTGTCGACTTATATGGGTTCTTAGGGTTGTTTCTTCCATCTGTGTTTTTTGTGTGTCTATTATGTTGTATATTAACGGTTAGTCCGTCTGCCGATTCATCGACCTATTGAGTATCAGGCCTGTCTGAACTCAAATTTTTACCCAATAAAAAAAAAAATATACACAACCTATAAAAAGTGGGTCTCCCAACAGAAAATAGGAAATGCTTCACGAATGGACTCAATAATAAAACTATACACAACCTATAAAAAGTGGGTCTCCCAACAGAAAATAGGAAATGCTTCACGAATGGACTCAATAATAAGTTGGATTTCAATATTTTATTTTATTTTTATTTAATTTGTTTGCTCACAAGTCACAAGAGTGCATGTGAAGGGGAATTCAATTTTTATTATATCTTCTAATTATTATTTTTTATATATTAGCTAATTTAACTTCATATATAATTATTATTATATAATATAATAATTATTTTTTTAATAATCTTGGCAAAAGAATTAAAAAAATTAAGGAACCCTTTATGGGTTTTGGAGATGTGAGTGAAAAAGTATAATAGGTTGTTAAAAGAATAAAAAAAGAGATTGTGTGATAAAAATTAGAAATAAGGAATTCTGTTGGGTTGCAGAGAGGTATGTGATGAAACCCGGAAGAAAAAAACTATGGTGACATTCGCGTCTGAAGGCATAACCTCGGCTCGAAAACCATCCGCGGACGAAGATATGAGGAGTGTCAAGGAAGACACGTGTCACGCATGCCCACTAACCACGACGATCTTAAACCCATACATGTGTCAAGCTAGACCATTCAGATACTTGTCACAACCACGTCCGTGCTATCCACTCGCTATAAAGGGGTGCGAAGTCAAACAGAGGGGAGTTTTTTAGGGGAAAAAACTTGGAGAGGTTGGAGAAAAGGAAGAGAGAGAAAGAGAGAGATAGAAAGAATACAGAATATAGCCCAAATCAGATGCGTCCGGATCCAAGAGGACCTCAAAGCACGATCGAAAAACCCGAGGGGCTCCGCGAGAGAATCACAAGTCACTCATGTGTCCGGATCCAAGAGGACCTCAAAAGGCCTTAGCAGGCTTTAGGTAAACAATGTCCGCGACGACTTGATTATCCATTTACCGTCCGTGTCACAGGTATGTTCCTTTAGACATACAAATTTTGGTGAAGTCCCCCAAGGCAAATGCGGTTGGATTTAAATTTCATTCGCACTGACACGACATAGGTCGGGCCACATACATATGACGTCCGCGGGTCAGGCAAGTCCGTGTTGGATACTTGGATCGCCCTCAGATTTACCTGGTTCCCATTAAAACCGGTATTTCTTGAGGGGACTTCGTCAGGATGCGGGTGCTCTTAAGCTATTTTAATTGCTACAACATACCTTTCTTTCTATTCCTACATTTTAACAATTAATTGATGTATGCGTATAAAAAAACATTATCATAATTTAAATAATTGGATAATAAAAAAAAACTTCTTAGCTTGTACCATTCAGATATGTTAAAATTAAAACAAATTATTTAATTATCTTTTAAACTATTTTTAGTCGGATTCAACAAGTTAAATTCATTTTTTTCCAGTCATATTTTCTTCTCCTTAATTGTTATTATAATTTTCAATTTTCAAATATTTAGATTAGAAAATATAAATCCAAACTACATATTATAAATATAGAAAATTGTACTTTAATTTTAAAATATTATGATTATATATAGTATATAAATGGTTGATTTTTAATATAAATATAATACTTTGTAATAAAAATTTTCATTTATAATAATCTTATTTGAAACATATAATATATCTGGCTATTTTTATATTATTAAAAAAACATAACCCCCCCCCCCCCAAAAAAAAACCTTATATCATAATATATATATATATATATATATATATATATATATTTTTAACATACATGATAAATACTACATCCGTTTTAAAAAATATGTCAATTTAATATTCATGTATATTTTTTAAAGAGATAAAAACTATATAAAACATATATATTTTTATAATGAAATTATTTAAAAAAAATTGTTATTTTTTTATAAATTTTATCATTCTACAAAAATATAAATAAATAGTAATTGCATGTCTTTTAAAACGGAGGTAATATAATCTAATTTAAAGAAGAATATTAGAAAAGAAAATAAAAAATAAATACAGTTATGTAGCTAGTTGAAGCCCGTTAACAGATTGGAGTTAACAGAGGGATAATCAAAGTTCATCTTTATTTTTAAAGACTTTTAATTTTTGCCTACTGTAAAAAAATAAAAAAATAAAAAATAGAAGTTGGAGTTAAATGACCTATTCACATTTTTTCAAATAATAGAACTATAGAAGTGTAATCCTTAATTAATAGTTGAACTATTGGGCAACAGCCTAAAAAAGAGAGTTCTAACCTAAGTACTTCTAAGAATAAATTATGTGATTAATTAGACCAAATGGAAGGATCAAATATATATATGGAATTTGTAATTTGTAATTTTGTATAGCAACAAGATACAGCTGTATCTTTGGATTCTATAGAAAAGAAGAGGTCATCACATGTTGCTGAAATTAATTGAGTAGGAGATTTGGTGATTAATTCTAAGCATATGTGGTGTATATGATCCATAAAATATATTTTATATCATATAGTATGGTATATATGATGATGTGGCGCAGCCATAAATCTGTTTATAATGTATGCAAGTGGGATGATGATTAATACATACTCCGTTTATTTATATATATACTGTATATACACATTACACTACAGCATGAGAATTGAGAAGCAATAAAAAAAACTATTCTCCTGATTTCAGTAGTTAATGCACGAGGGTTACCGACAAACTGTTGATTATCAGTCAATTACTTCGATCATGTTATTTTCATTTTTATTGATCAAACGACTCTCACGTGATCCATAGTACCTTTTTTTTTGGGATACAAAGTAATAAGATGGTCAACTGACAGTGGTTCAACAACGCACTGTCTAAGAACGTCCTTTTGGACAATGTTATCAATCTCAGCACGACATCGCACCCTGACGAAGGTCGAAATCAGTCCAAGATGCGTCAACCTGTCCGCCACCTGATTATCCTCACTGAAGGAATGGGAGAAAGTGACCTCCTCGAACACCTTGCATAAGCCGAGCGCATCAGAAATCATCATCTCAATAACCCACGGGCATGATTGAGACCCTTTAAGGGCGTTGATAACTATCAAACAATCGCTCTCCACATCAAGACGAGTAACCCCATCTTCACGGCTTCCAGAAGCCCAGCATGAAGGTCAAAACTCTCCGCTTGGATCGTGGAAACCATGACATGGCTCCGCGCAACATAGGACAACACACGCTTGAGGCGATCACGGATGAGGAAGCCCGACGCAACATGTCTAGAGGTTACCTTGGTTCCGTCAAAATTAAGTTTCAGGAAGCCATCCTTAATTAGGTTTTCTCCATCTTACTTTTTTTTCCGGTGTCTGGATCTGTTTTTGTGGTGTTTTGGTCGTATTGTAACATTGTCATCTTCTGTTTCTTCAACTTGTGCCTTCTTCCAGTTTATCTTATATTGTTTTGTATGCTTTAATCATTCTTCCATATTTCTTCTATCATAATTTTCAAAGAGAATTTTATTCCTCATTGACCAAACACCCCAAAGGGAGAAGGCTAATTCCGAGCTTATTTAACAACTCTATGAAATCTCATTCCGGCCATTGTAATGGAAATTGGGGATAATCTAATTACAAGTGTAGCATAATTAAAGTTAATTAAACAAAAAGAGTATTTTTTTTATTTTTGTTATGATTTAGTTGTCATAAATCGGTTTAAAAGAAAGCGCAACAGTAGAGATTTATATGGTAGCAGAGATGATGATGATTAGCGGGATGTGTGGGCTTTCTTTCTCAAGAATTTTTTTTGGAGGAGAGATACATTAAGTTTCCGTCGGTGAATCTTTTTTCATGAAATTTCGATAAACAGTGAATAAAATAATACATCTATTTATCCTTCAACTTAAAACACTCTCAACTTTTTTAGTGTGATTCGTATGCTAACATCCAATAAAAAAAAGAGAAAATTTGCGCCTCCTAAATTTTCGGCTAAATTAGGTAACTGTCCATACTTTTGTAAAATTTAGGAAACTGTCCATTATAAGAAGACACGCTCTTTTGTGGAATTTGGTAACTTCCTCCCGTTAACAGTTCTTCTTCAACCATTTCCGTTTTTGATCCTCTGTCTCATTCTCACTTTGATCTTCTCTCTCATTTCGGTTGAAAAGAAACGATTTTCGGCTGTGTTTGTGTGTTTAATCGACCAAATTTGAGCATGGACAACAGTGCAGGTAGGCATTTTCACGTTTTTTGGATGATGTGATGTGTTAGGGTTTGTGTGATTGATGATCGGCGGGGGGAGGGGGAGGTGTTTGTGGTGTTGTTGTTGATTTATGGACTTATTTCCATCAGTTAGTTCATTATGTGCATAAATGGGGGTTTTGGTGTGTTTATGTGTTGCAGGGTATGTACGGGGGGTTTTGGGTGTTTTCGGGAATGTGTGTGATTTTGTGTCCTCAGTAGGGGTATGTATGTTGGTTGTTTTAAAAAATGTGTGTGATTTTATGTCCTCAGTAGGGTATGTATGTTTGTTGCTTGTCAGTTGGGGGTGGGGTGTGTGGGGTTGTGTCTTATTTGTCGGTGCTGACATCCATTTTATTGTGTGCACAGGGCCCTCCAGTGATCTTGGAACATATAAATGCAAGTTTGATGCGAGTCTATTTAATATATAACCACATTTATATCTGTCATTATGTTTGCTTCATATGCTGACATGAATTTTTTGTGTGGGGTGTGTGTTTGGTTGTGTGCAAAAATTGAAGGTTTTTATTCCATACAAAGAACGTTTTCATTCTTTGTATTGGGACTGTGAAGTTAGGCATAGTTATGATGAAGCTGACGAGCTATTTGATGGGGATATGGTAAGATAAATATGCCATTTTGATTTTCAAATTTGGGTGCTAATATGTGATTACATGTTTTATTAATTTTATTCTTTGATGTACATGATAGACACCGATGTTTGCTAATTGCGGTGAGTTCGCAAGAACACCAGGGATGGGTTATATTGATGAAGAGGCTGATGATGTAGTTGATCAAGTTGCTGACCCTGTGTTTTCTCAACCAGAGACTCATATTCTGTATGAGTGTCGGCGTATGCGTAAGTATGCATACAAATACAAGTTTTTACATAGCAAGGATTCGGAGGTTGAATCATTTGATACGCTTGGCATTGGTGCGGATGATGGGAAGGATGGGGAGAATCCTGCTGACATAGAGAAGCTCACTGACATTAAGAAGCCAATGAAGAGGAAGCATGTTGATACAGTCAAGCCTTCGAAGAAGAAGTAGAAAGGGGCATCTATTGGTATTCCGTCGAAGAGGGTCCCTGTAAGAAGAGGTCGTTTTGTAGGTACCCCACTAACCAACCCTTATGCTGACATAGAATTCAAGAAATCAATCAGGAGGAAAATTAGGAAGATCAGGAAGAAGGTTGATGAAGTTAAGAAAGGTGAGGAAGCTAAGAAATTTGTGAGTTCTGATGCTGACAGCGATACACCCAACAAGAAGCGTGGTGCTGACACAGATGAGGGTGAGAAACTAGAAGATACATTCAATACATCTGATGAGGATAGACCTTTACATCATGTTTTCCAAAAGAAGACCAAGTTTACAGGGAAGCGTACTTTTTGGTATAACAATAGTACACAAGAGAAGTCCTCCTCCATTCCTGGAGCCCTTGTGGGTGGTCTGCTAGCCCCTGTTGAAGTGGTGAAGGAGGGGTGTAATGTTATTGTCCCGTTTGTTGGGGTGGGAGGTGATGCCGACACTGACACACACTATCCTGACCAACAGGGTGACAAGCAATGTTATGAGGATGATAATCCACCTGGGGACATCAATGGTGATTCAGTAGCTACTGCACCTACCCCCTCTTTGGTTGCTCCTCTACTTTTGATTAAAGGAAATGACGTTGGTGATGCTGACACAGTGGGGGCAACAAAGAGTGGTGGGGCTGATGATGGTCAAAATGCTGACACAGAAGGTGCAACAGATGGTGATGGTGATGACATCCAGCAGGGAAGGGTTGATGGTGATGGGGGTGACAAAGAGAAGGGTGATGGTGATGATATCCAACAGGGAGGGGTTGATGTTGTTGATAGAGATGCAAAGGCGGAAGGCGATGCTGCAGCGGGTGTTAATGCTGACGCTAATTCTAGGCCAGAGTGGGTAAATGATATACTTAGCCGGCTTGAAAAGCTCGAAGAGGTGGCTGCCCGTGTTGGTGATATTGAGAAATGCATTGATAGGGCGGTTGAAATCGTGGGAATGGTTGTTGACCTGCTAGATAAGTACAACTCACTGGAGAACAGGTTCACACTGCATGAGTCAATGGTTGCAAGGTCACAGTCATCTGTGAACATTGATCAATCAAGTAAAATGGTGAATGATGTTGTTGCTGACATCAAGATGAATGTGATCCCCGAGGACGTTGATGCTCAGGAGGTATCTGAGTTGGATGGACACGAAGAAGGTAACCCATGCACCCCACTGTTTGTGGTAAGAAGGGAGCTGAACAAGTGAGTGTTGAGGATGTAGTTGAAGACACTGTCATCCCTGTCACTTTGGTTGAAGGACAGAGGACTTTAGAGTCAGATTTAGTTTAGTTCACTGTGGATCTAGGGTGTGACTCTGATACGATGTCTATGGATACAAGAGGTGATGAGTTTAAGGACAGCAATGATGTATTGCGTGATGCTGACGAGGGGGTGAAGGCTACTGGTGCATCTTGTAAGGACAACATTGATGGAGGTGGGGATGCTGACATGGGGGGGAAGTGTGCTGGTGAAGAAGATAAGTATGGTGCGGCGGGTGGTGATGTTAAGGATGTTGACACCCCATCAGTTAATGTGGAAGATGATAAGGATGCAGTAACTCCACCCGCTGCCACTGTGCCACCAGGGACTATCAATTTGGATTCTAGGAAGGGTGACGGTGATGCTGACATTAGGGATGGCAATGGGGCGGGGACTCCCCGATCCCCGCGGGGAATCCCCGTCGCGGGGATGGGGATGGGGAAATTAAATGGGGACGGGGACGGGGATGAGGGCCAAAGTGATTCCCCGCGCGGGGACGGGGACGGGGACGGGGATAGTAGTCCCCACACCGATACCCGCCCCGCCCCCGTTGGGAAACCCCGGGGGGATCCCCGATGGGGAGTATAAAATCCCCATTTTTATTTAGATCTTACATAAGTTTAAATAATTTTTCTTTCATTTTTAAACTTTTACCTTATAATTTACATTTATGAGATATTATATGTAATATTTATATCATATTTTTTTACATAACTTTAATAATATCTTATAGTTTTCTATTATATGTGGGAAAACCATGGGTTTTAAATGGGGAACCCGACGGGGAAACCCGCGTGGAATGCAAACGGGAAAAATTAAGCGGGGACGGGGATTCCCCGATGGGGGCGGGGACCCGGCGGGGATGGGGACGGGGGACATTTTTCATCCCCGAACGGGGACGGGGACGGGGACGGGGGGACTTTTTGCAAACGGGGACGGGGACGGGGACGGGGAGGGTACTCCCCACCCCGAACCCGCCCCGTTGCCATCCCTAGCTGACATATGTGAAGTGAAGGCAGTCAGGGACTGAGATGCATACAACAAGGATCCTGCAAGAGTTGAAGAGGTTGAAGCATTAAGGTGATCAAAGCGTATTCCCAAAGCTAGTAGCTTCCTGATGAGTCCATTTGAGCAAGAAAAGATCAAGAGGTGGCCAAAGTACAACGCGAAAAAGTCATTGTTAAGTGAGGAGGATCACGATTTTATGTACAACATTCTAAGGAGCAAACGATATTCTTTTTTTATTTTTTAGTCATTACATCACTAAGAACCAATATACCCTGTGCTGACAGTGTATTAGTTGTGAATTATTATGTTGACTATACATGTAATTCATACTGTTTGCTTGTTTCCAGGGATTTTTCGGTCACAATCGTTTCTGGACGTGTTGATAAATCGTTTTTTAAACCAATTATAAACAAGGACATGTGGCTAGACTGCGGGGTAACTTTGCTAACAGCAACGACATTTTCATATCGTTTTTTACCTTTTTTTTTTGGGGGGGGGGGTGATATTTGTGGATGTATATTTAGTGTTGGCAGTAGTTGTTAATTTCATATGTAGCATATTGAAGCAGGGTTGTAAAATTTGAGGAAGAGAATTCGTGAAGAAGCTGCCAATTATGAAGATTTTGTTGTTCTTGATTGGGTGTTCTACCAAAAGTACCTGCCATTCAATGCTGAATCATATGAAGTAGATCTTCCTGTGTCAACAATGATTACGAGTTATTTTCTTAGCATTTATCCTGACAAGTACGGTAAGCCATGGGCGTCAGCAAAGAAGATATACACACCTTTCAACCTGATCAACAAGCATTGGGTGGCTTTGGAGATTCTGATTAACGAAAAGGTGATAAATGTATACGATTGCAATGTCTATGGGGTTACTAAGGGTGTACTAGAAAGAGAATTGCAACCGATTGCTCATTGGCTTCCAATCCACTTGTTGAAGGCTGGAATTTATGAAAACATCAGTTTTACTCCTTTTGAGATAAAGATGGTTCCTGACATAGTTCAAGATAAATCTGGGTGTGTATTCTTAACCAACTGTTTGCTGACATACAATTATTTCTATTTAGCACGTGTGTGACATAGTGTTATATATTATTCATTGTGTTGGTGTGTTGTGTGCAGGAGTGCATGTGGGGTGTTCACAGTGAAAGCAATTCAGGTTGCTGTATTTGGTGGAGATGTCACAACAATCACCAATGAGAAGTTATTCCGCTACAGAGAACTCATTTGTTCAGACTTGATCAAAGAGACTTGGAGTTTCATAATTTGAAAATATGATGTATTAGGACCATGTCAGTGCAGTTTGAGATGTTAGTGCAAATACTATGGATATGTAGTTTGGACCCTGTCAGCAAGTATATTAACTGTTTTAGGACCATGTAGTTTGTGTAGTGTGTGTAGTGGTAACGTACTTCAATTACCCATCTGGTTGTTTGCAGCAAGTTTATTAACTAGTTTCTTGTTGCATGTTGTACTTAATTGTGTTGCAATGACCAATGGCATTTTCAAAATCGAGTGTGACATAGTTACAAATGACATATAATGTGTTCAACCGAAGATGATATATAATGTTTCAAAACCAAGATGACATCTAATGTTTGAAAACATGGTGATGTCTCCATGTCAGCATTGACATTTCAATATAAAAAGTAATTTTTAGCTAACAAATTCACATTGTATGCAATGTCGATCACTAACTATATATGAGCCGCTTGCTGACACCATCGCTTTGAATACTTCATTCTCCTCTTTAGCTCACAAACATATACCTTTCTTTTCCATGGGGGTCTTCCTGGTCTGTTCCTAACATTGGGATGGTAACACTTGATAGATCTTATTGCATCAGGGACATTTGATCCGTCTTCTGTCAGCACTGGGTATATTGTTTCATCATATGCCAATTTCCAAGCCTCATTTGTGTAAAAACTAGCAACAAAGTCTGATACATTTGCCTTTATGTGTATGATGGCTGAAAGAGCATGGACACATGGGATCTTCTCTATATCGAAAAACTTGCAAGTGCATGTATGTGCTGACAGGTCTACTATTGCATGAGACCCTTGTCCTTTTACCTCAAACTTGTATTCATCCATCCTCTCAACTCTGTATGCCCCAGCTTCCTCTTGTAGTTTCCTAATCACCTCTAGTATTGCTGGTGGTATCCTGTCTTTATTTTTAGATGCCCTTTTCCTTCACTCTTGAAACCATGTTGTGAGTTTCTCTCTAGCAAAATTCATATTGTATCGGTTGCATGTTGCATGTGCTCTAGGCCACCTTTCAACCCCTGCTGACAGTAAATATTCTGACAGCTTGGGGCAACTTTCCTTTATGCGGTCAAAATATGTATCGAAGCCCGCAGTAGTGTAACTTTCTGCTGCTTGCTTAAACTAGCTTGTCAGGTATCTTTTCTTGAAGGTGGCTCTGATGTTTTGCTCCAAGTGCCACCTACATATGCAATGGGTTGCACTTGGGTAAACCAATGCAATTTCTCTTGCAATGCTGACATGTTTGTCAGACACAAACATTAAATCATTGGATGGGGGAACAACCTTCAGCAGCTGATAGAAAAACCATTCCCAAGAGTTGTTATTTTTTGTGTCGGCAATACCAAATGCAAGGGGGTAAATATTCCTGTTTGTATCTTGCGAAACTGCTCTAAGCAATGTCCCTTTATATTTCCCAGTTAAAAATGTCCCATCAATAACAACAACCTATAAAAAAAGGGGAGTGAAACAATGGAAAGGGAGTAAGGAGACTGGTTGTTGACACTGATAATGACATACCTTTTTCAAAATAGGGAATGCCCGAATGCATTGTCCAAATGATAAGAATAAGTATTTAAACTTGTATTCATTGTCTGTTGAAGTCAAGGCTACATTTCCATCATTTTTCTCCATGAGCATGTGGCAAAACGATGGTAAGTCAGCAAAATTTGATTCTGCTGTCCCTTTGTCTCTTTCCTGAGCAATTTTTGATGACTTCCATGTTGTCCAATAACTAATGTGCATCATTTTTTCTGTTCTCATTTTATCTATTATCTGATTTAGATTGTATCCGTTGTCAACACTGTGTAATTAGGTGTATATTAGGATGAATACAATACTAAATAATGTGATACTTGAACTGAACTTTATCTAATGCACAAACTCACCTTGGTTGGATGATGCTTGGAACCACTGAGCAAGGGGCTTTCCTGCAATTTTTTGTTCTAACATCCCATGTGCATGTGTGTATATGATTGTACACTGACAACTGGTAACAAGTGGGAGAAATAGCCCTTACATGTAGCTTCCATCCGCATTAGGCATCCACACAATGCACCTTAAAATACTTGGGATCTGATTTTTTTACTCGGAAACCAAATATTTCTGTCATTGATAATATACGTAAAGCATCCTTTATTGCTTGCTTTGATTCAAAGGTTTTCCCAACGTACATCATCCTTGATGAGGTATTATTGAAACTATCCATGCTAGAGCTGTCATCATGGTACTCTTCTAGAGTTTTATCTCTACTGCGAATTGAAGAATGTAAGCTTCTCCAGGTGTCAGCATCATAATTGGTGTCACTATCATCTTGTATATCATTATCCATATCACCTGATGCCACACTCTTCATTTTTGGGTCAGCAATCAATGCCAATCTATTTTCGTCGATGACATGGTCAATTAACCTAAATGATTGCCTACTCTCCCTGTCTTCTGTGTCAGCAATGTGCAGCGGTTGTGTCTCTATGTTGACACACAACTCAACAGTAAAGTTTACACCATCAATTGCCGATATATCCAGAAACTCTTTCAAATCATCGTCACAGTCAATTATAAGCGGGGCTTTAAGTGTTTTGTATGGGTGCAAATGACTGAAATGCAATTCAATTTTGTTATCTACATTGCATCTATTGCACACCTTTCTTTTGAAGTCATGTAGTGTGGTTGAATCATTTAGCATAAACACTTTCGAGGTAGTATCTCCAACGAATGCTGGGCCCGTGTCTGCAAATATCCATGTTCCACCATATACGACTGTAATCACATGAGGTGCCATTTAGTTGTGACCTATCAATATATTCCAGAGAGATATACAATGAGTTGGTGTAAGCAATGTACAGACATATGCTACAGACCAATTGAATTCGTGTCAGCACTACAGATCGAAGTTATATCAATGCTAGAAATTTCAGATTGGAGTAGGACACAATATTGATACTATAATTACTATTGAATTCGTGTCAGCACTATAAATCGAAGTTATATCAATGCTAGAAATTCCAGATTCGTGTCAGTACTACAAATCGCAGGTAGATCAGTGCAATATATCGGAGTAGGACACCGTATACAATATTTACCATTGAATTCGCGTCAGCAAGATAGATCGGAGGTGGAAGAATGCTACTGATTTAAGTAGAATGCAACATATTACTATTGACAGATCAAATCTAGATCACTGTCACAGATCCGATGTAGACCATGATATTGACACAATATAACATCAAAATTGTTGACATGAGAGCAAAAACGAATTCGAATAATACACGATCTATAACAGACGAGTTGAGCAATAAGATACAAAGCGACAATTCACAAAAAAAAACGACAATTCAGTACCAATAATCCAACAATTGTATGAATGCTGACTTAAAAAACGATAATTCAGTACCGTTTAGGCGCTAGGAACAACAATCCAGAGATTCAGGGGTGGAGATCGGTGATGGAAATTGAAGATGATCAATATGGGGGAAGAGATTCAGTGTCAGCACGGGGGAAACGTGAGTGTTGATGAAGGTGGATAGTTTGCAAAATATTCCAATAAGGTGGATAGTTAGCTTATTTGGCCATGATTTATGGACAGTTAGCTAACAGCCCAAAAAAAACTATGAAGGATATTTTCATGCCCTCCAAAATCTTGCTTCCAATTAGGGATGACAACGGGGCGGGTTCGGGGTGGGGAGTACCCTCCCCGTCCCCGTTTGCAAAAAGTCCCCCCGTCCCCGTCCCCGTTCGGGGATGAAAAATGTCCCCCGTCCCCATCCCCGCCGGGTCCCCGTCCCCGCTTAATTTTTCCCGTTTGCATTCCCCGCGGGTTTCCCCGTCAGGTTCCCCATTTAAAACCCATGGTTTTCCCACATATAATAGAAAATTATAAGATATTATTAAAGTTATGTAAAAAAATATGATATAAATATTACATATAATATCTCATAAATGTAAATTATAAGGTAAAAGTTTAAAAATGAAAGAAAAATTATTTAAACTTATGTAAGATCTAAATAAAAATGGGGATTTTATACTCCCCATCGGGGATCCCCGCGGGGTTCCCCAACGGGGGCGGGGCGGGAATCGGGGTGGGGACTACTATCCCCGTCCCCGTCATCATTTAATTTCCCCATCCCCATCCCCATCCCTCGACGGGGATTCCCCGCGGGGATCGGGGAGTCCCCGCCCCATTGCTATCCCTACTTCTAATCAAGTTGGATGCCTACAATTATATATCCTTTGCAAATTATATTACACTCCCTCCCTGTTATTGTTTCTTATGCTTGTACATATACCATTGTGACAATAATTTTATACAAAATGATTAATCATCCATTGACGGTGAATTAAGTTGGATATATATATATATATATATATATATATATATATATATATATATATATATATATATATATATATATATATATATATATATATATATATATTGTTCCTTTTGCTTGCACATATACCTTTGGCAATAATTCCATACAAACACAAATCATCCTATATACATAATTGGATTTTGAAGTTGGAAAATCCCACATATCAATTATAAAAACAAAACAGATATAATATATATTTGTGGCCTTGTGGGAGAATAAAACATTAAAACCACAATATTGAATTGATAACTTGTTTATTTGCAAAAATGAATCACAAACTTAATGTTTTATATATTCAGACACAATCACAAAATCTCACTCTCTTAAAGCTTCATGTAACACAAATGGGTAATACTTATAATTATTTAGGTTATATATAAATTAATCTATATTAAATAAAATTCCAGAAAATTATATATTTGTGGTTTAAATAACTAGATATTATTCCAACTTGTTGGAATTTTAATCAATCGACAATTTCAATCCAATTCGTGTCCAATTGAAGATTTTTTTGTTTTCGGGTTTTGAAATTATTTTATAGCGTATTTGCATGCTCTTTCCCGACACTATCTTGCGTTCTTCGACCACTTTGTCTGTGCTAGGCTCTTGCACGCAATCTCCTCGTCAGTTTGATAGGTCAATCGTAGCAAACGAAGTTCCGAGCAAGGAGTTATCGATCTCTCAAGTACGCTACTTGAAGGGCCGGTAGTTTCGAAAATTCCAAATTGGGATGAAAGATTATTTGACAAAAAAACAAAACCACAGATTACTAGACGAAAATTATAAAAAATTTATGTTTTACGCAAAATACACAATACTTCAGGGTTATCAAGCGAAATATCGATAGTATAAATTTATTTCTAAATAATCAAGTGTTACACATCGTTAGTGCAAAAGATCTACGCTAATATTAAAGGTAGGTCCAGTATGATGAACTACTTTGGAGTGAGTAGAAAGCAAGATGAAGTGATAGATCGATGGCATAATTAATGCAAATTAAAAACGTATACATCCTTGTTTCAGGGTCTGAGATCGATCTAGCTAGCTAGGCTTAAGAGTGAAAATTACCCTTTTGTTTGGCTTCAAAACAAAGTAATCCTTTATAAATTCTACCATTCCATGTATGTAAAGTACTTGTCATTATCATACATGGAATGGTTTAAAAGGGGTTAATTTTTTTTGATGGTTTTTCTTTGTAGCTATATATAAAAAAAACTTTTTTTTAAAAAAAATATATAATGGAAAAAATTTAAAATTTAAGATTTAAATAGTTATTTTTATATTAAAAAATTAAATAAAACGAAAATTCACAAAAATGAGAAATATTTTTTGTATGTATATATGAAAAAATATTTTTCTTCAAATATATCGAGAAAACCCTTAAATTTGTGATTTAATTAGTCATTTTTAGTAGAAGAAAACTATGAGAAATAAAAATATAAAACAATTAGGCTAATTAAAGAGTTTTAAACTTATAACCTCAAGGTAATAAATACTCCTCTTTACTAAATAAATTAAGTTATATTTGTAATATTTTATTTTTGAAAACTATTTTATCTCTAAAATTAGTAAAAACTGTCACAAAAAATACTTATAAATTTTTTTCACGATTTTTCTTTTGAATACTTCAGCATGAAACCCCCTAGATCGGCCAATGCATAACGGAAAGACTATATGCACCCACGACAGGTTGTAAATATAGTAAATACACTCATCCTAGCGGATCATAAATCTGTTTCATCCTTAACTTGACACGTGTCCATAATCATTGCGCTCAGAGTGAAAAAAGTAACGATGACCAATTGGGGAAAAAAAAATAGAACGGATCTTAGATATGTTCTTATTAAAAAATGAAAATAAAATCAAAATTGAAAAAAAAATACAATTCAATAGGAACGGATCGGATCCGTTCCTTGTCAATATTTTTTTTAGTTTTTTTTCTCTTTGTGAACAAAATTTTCAAACGGATCTAGGATATATTCGAATTGACGAGACGGGTCTAGGATGTATAATGTACACGTGTGTGTTATGTTAAGGGTAAAATAGTCTAAAGATCCACATAAATGAGTGAATTTAGCACCAGATTTTGGTGTATATAGTAGCACCCCTAAAAAGAGCAATTGACCCAAATTGAAACTTGTGAATTAAGCTATATCATTTTACAAGCAAATTAGGTAGCAGTCAAAATGACTTTCCCTTTCCTTCGGAAGCCAATTGTAGAAACTGAGTTTTCATCTTTCTACTGCTGACTGTAACTGATAAGTTCAGTTTCTGCATCTGTGTATGTGTTAAAGACGTTTCGTCGTCGATCGCTTCCTTTGCTATTTGCAGCATACATATAAGTTTTGCACACAAACATCACCAAAGCGTTCATGTCACATTTCGATGTAAGGTTTCTGCAACTCTGCAAAGGAAGTGTTTCCACATGCATCCCATGGACCACTAGCTAATTACTAGGCTCATACCGTTAGAGGTGGCAAACGGGTCACATGGGTCGCGTTTCGGGTCTTGGTGTTCAATCCGTGTTCTGTTATTATTGGATATGATCAAGTTTGGTTTCGGTTTCCAATTAATTAGGGTTATACACTTATATACACTTAGGCCTTGTTTGTTTGAGTAGAAAGGAATAGAAGGGAAAGGAATTAAATTTTATACGGAAAATTCGTATGATCAACACTTTTTTGTGAGTCTAAAGAAGGGGTGGGGAAAATAGTTAGAACATTATAAGGGATATGTTTACCCTATGCTCAAAGTAGGAAATAAATTTTGTAGGTAAAATAAGGAAAGAAGGGTAATGATTATAATAATGATCAATGAATATTAAAATAAAAATGGATTAGATTCGGAAGGATAACCATTACCTTTCCTTACCTAAAAACAAACGAGGGGTTATACTGTTGAGATATAGGTGTTCGAGAAACTTAAAGCAAGTAAAAAATTAGTGGTTTATAAAAGAGTAGGACAGACGCCTACACATTAGAAGTTCGATTCCGATCTTTTGTAAACACGGAAACTACATATAAAGCTTGTCTTAATATCTAGAGCTTTACCTTACCCTTATGTTGGGTTTCCTCTTTAATTGGGCTGAAACTTTGGGCCCTAAACTTAGCCCATGCCGTAGAAGATTCAAGACTGTACAATTCAAAATTTTGGCGCGTCTGTCTAAAAAAAAAACATGTAGTACTTAATTTATTTGATCATTGGAATTATCTAGACACTAGTGGACTACCCCGTGCTACGCATGAGATTATTGAATTTTATATCAATGACTATATACATTCATATGTTAATGAAAATAAAAATAAATCAAAATTAAAAATTAATTAAATAGAAACTCGGTCTAATCTATTTGATATTTTTAGACTTTTTTTATTTCATATTATAGTTATTCCTTAAATTAGGTATGTAAGGTTTTGATTTTCCATCTAGATTATAAAACTATTTTAGTTTTATTTTTCTATACACTATTTTTTTTCTTGTCGGAAACTGAAATTATGGTAGAGCATGCATCTTGCTATTATACGGAGTACTTATATATCCATAAAAGAAAATTTTATAGTATTAGATGTTTTAAAATATATTATTGTATATAATAAGTTATTTTTATATATGGGGTCTATTTTTGGTAATTTACAATTTAAAAATATTTGGCAAAGCTTATGAATATAATTTAATTTTTTGTTTTCATTGTATATTGTGTTTTCTCGAGTGTTGATTTTTTAATCAAATACTCAAGTATCGATTTTAAAAATGATAATTGGTTTTCTACTTTTAAAATATTATACAAATAATTGATTAAAAATTTTACTTCACTACCATGTTTCCTACTAATATTTTATAAAATTTAAATTTATGATGAATATATAAAATTTATACTAAAACACGTTTTTTAAAAATAGTAACAAATTTCTTTGTTTACATTAATTATACATTTTATCTTCTTTTGAATGTGTATTAATATTTATAAAAATTTAAATTTACTAAATTAATTAAAATAAAATTGATGATTACTTGGCTCTCTACTTTTCAAATATTATAGAAATAATTTATTAAATAAAATAAAATTAGTCTCTTTAACTTTTATATATTATTTATTTTTTTAGTCTCTTTAATTTCTTATAAAGATGATTTATTTTCTTTTTAAAATCTTCAATATTTCTCATTTATTCCACCTCATTTATGGCGAAAAAGCTTCTTTTACTAAAGAGAAAGATTTAATTTCCAGATGAAAGTTGGTGAAGTCTTTGGCCGCCAAGCGACAGCTTCCTTGATGGCCGGTAACCTCCGCAGTAAGTGAAAAACCTCCCTTTGGGAGTCTCAACCCTCCTTCGGGAGCCCCAATCCACCATCTCTAGGTGTCTCAACCCTCCTCTGGGAGCCCAAATCTCCTTCGGGAGCCCAATCCGACCTTGACCGATGCTTCCTGGCTTCAGTTGTCGTTTGTTCCGATGTGGTGCCGCCGCTCTTGTGGTCCGGTTTTCCGTTGAAGAACAAAATCTGAAATTAATCTTCATTATTTGAACGATTTCCAAAATCAGTTTGGGACTTTTGGTGCTTCTGGGTCCTTTTCTTCTCTCCCATGTCCAATTAGGGTTCTAAGCCTCGTTTTTTATACTATTTGGTTCACGAACACTCCGGGGGTTCGGTTTGGACTGTCGTTTCCGCTGCCGGCCTCGGGTGTTCTCCAATCCTCCGCTTTCGTGTGTTCTGGCGGAGTGAGTTCCGGGGTTTCGGGGGGCTCTCGTCTTCCCTTCCGGCCTCCTCTTCCTCTTCCTTGGATCATTTGTACTATCTTTTTCCTTGATTGTTCTTGAACCTGTGGTGCCGGGGGCTTGCTTCTGTCGTCTCTGTCGGGATCCGATGCTGCCTCGGTTGTACATCATCACAACCCTCCATTGTTTCTCCTCCGTCTCCCGTATGGCTGATGGGGCCTGTCTTCTCTAGTGGGGTTTCTCTTCGCCGACGTTCTGGTTGGGTGATGTGGTGCTTCGGCGGCAATATGCTTGTCCTCTGTCCCTCACCTGATTCGTCTCCGGTGCCGAAATTCTGGGTGGGCGGCTTCAGCCGGCTGCTGCTCGTCTCCTGCTCGGAAGGTGGTGTCGGCGTCGAAGGCTCGGTCAGTCGGTCGGCTATGCGGCGTTTTTCCTTGCCTCTCCTTTTCGGCACCTCTTGCTTTCTCTTGGGCTTTAGGATTCCTTGGGTCCCGTCGGCCCAATTTCAGTCCTTTAGGCCCAAGGTTCTTAATTGGGCCCAAAGCTGACCCAAACATCTTTAACAATAAATAAAAATAAATAAATAAAATAAATAGAACTTAAAACATTTCCTAGTGGGATTTGCGTTTTCCCGTTTGGGTTTCTGGTGCGTTTCGACTCAAGCGTTGTGTGATTCTACGTTTGGCATGACGAGACTTTTTTCTCTGTTTTCCAGGGTTCTGACAGTCGGAGTCGGGATAGGCTGGGGTCGTGGTAGTGTGTATCGAGGCGTCTCCTTTTCCCGAAAGAATGGTTCCTTGGAGGTTCGTCTTCACTCCCCACAGGTGTCTCCTGGTGTGCTGCTGACCTACGATGCTACTTCAAGGTTGTGCTTGGTTTCGTCTTTCGTCTACGTCCTCGTCTTGTTCGGTTTAGTCTTGTTTTGTTTCATTTTTGTATAGCTCCAGTCTGTCTGTGCACCATCTTTGTATTTTATGTTTGTTTAGACGGTTATCCATCTGCCGACTAGTCAGCCATTGAGGTTCAGGTATGTCTGACCTCGAATTTTTTCCTAATAAAAAAAAGATGAAAGTTGGTGAAGAGTTCGGCTGACCTAGACTAGTATATATAGGAATTTGATGGCTTATTTTAGGCATCCAAGCAAACCAATCCAAGAGAGCTAGTGAGCAAGTAGAGTGATCAAGTGTAGCCTAGTAAGAGTGAGTGTAAAGTGAGCCACAAAACTATATGGTGAGAGTTGTAATTTGTAAGTGTTTCACTATATAATACAAAATCTAGCTACTTTTATACAAAAGTGAGTCTTGTCTATCTTAATCACACGAAGCGGGAAAACTCAATTATTTCCAACAATGGTATCAGAGCTAGGTTCATTCTCGGAAGGTGTTAGCTCATGCGGATCAAGATGGAGGCTAGCGTCACTTATGATGGCTAGATACTCTTATTGGAAGCTAATGATGGAGGATCATCTCTATTGCAAGGACTTGTACGAACCTGTCTTCAACAAGGACAAGCCGCAAGGAAAGAGTGAGAAGGAGTGGGATCTCTTTAATCGGAAGACGGTCGCCATGATATGTAAGTACATCAATAAAGCTCTCTTCGAACATGTTTCTTCTTACACAAATGCTTTTGAATTAATGACAAAGCTTGAGTCCATGATTCAAAAGAAATCACCCTGTAACAAGGCCCTTCTAGCTAGACGATTGGTGAAGATGGAGTATAAGAATTGCCAAAGCATGATTGAGCACTTGAATCATTTCAAGGGGCTTGTCAATCAGTTGAGCAAGGTTGATATGAAGCTCGATGATGAGATACAAGACATCCTACATTGATGACCGAAAAATCCAATGGAGGTGCACTGTATTTTATGACCTTCCTTGATGATCATTCAAGGAAGGTCTGGGTGCGTTTGTTTAAATTAAAGGATCAAGTCCTCGAATCATTCAAGGAGTCCCATCCCAAGGTGGAACGAGAGACTTGTCGAAAGCTCAAGTGTGTTCGATCAGACAATGGCGGCGAGTACCAAGGACCCTTTGAGGCATAATGTAGCTTCTATGAGACCAGGCATGAGAAGACATCGCCCAAGACACCACAACTGAACGGGGTTACTGAAAGGATGAGCCGAACTCTCACAAAAAGAGTCTGATGCATGCTCTCTCATTCCAAACTACCCAAGTTATTTTGGGGAGAAGCCTTAATGACCACTGTCGACATCATCAACCTCACACTTTTTGTCCTTCTAAATAGAGATATCCTAGAAGAGGTATGGTTAGGGAAGAAGGTCTCCTAGAACCACTTGAAGGTGTTCGGGTGCAGGTCATTCGTTCACATTCCTAGGGACGAGCGGGCCAAGCTTGATGCTAAGACAAAAGAGTGCGTCTATCTTGTTTCACCCATAGACGAGTTCGGCTATCGGCTATGGTATCCGGTCACTAGCAAGGTTATTAGAAGCTAAGATGTTGTGTTCTTCGAAGATCAAACACTTGAAGATATTTGAAGATCAACAAAGTTGATGCTAAGACAAAGGAGGGAAGACCAAAGTCCCTTGAACGCACATCGGGACGATTAAGAAGAAGCCCCTATCGAGAGCAATGACGAAGCTGATGATGAGGATCATTCTCAAGAGCAGAATGGTAAAGAAAGATGCTCCAATTGAGCCAGAAGCAAAACCCAGCACTCCACTAGAGCCTGAGCTGAGGCGGTCCTCCAGAGACAAGCGACCTACTAAGCGATACAACTCAAATGAGTGTGTGACCCTTACGGGTGAGGGGGAGCCTCAAAGCTATAAGGAGGCTATGGATGATAGCCACAAGGCTGAGTAGCTAAGAGCCATGCAGGAAGAGATGCAATCCCTGCATGAGAATTATACATACGAGTTGGTGGATCTAGCTACCAATAGGGAGACGAGCCCCGAAGAACAAATGGCTGTATCGGCTGAAAACTAAGGACATCAACTCAAAGCCCCGATACAAGGTGCGATTATTGATGAAAGGGTTCAGCCAAAAGAAGGGCATCGACTTTGAAGAAATATTCTCTCCGATCGTGAAGATGTCCTCTATACGAGTTGTTTTGGGCTTGGCAGCAAGCCTATACTTGGAGATCGAACAACTTGACATCAAGACAGCAGTCCTCCATGCATGGTGACCTTGAAGAGGAGATATACATGGAGCAACTCGAAGGATTCAAAGTTTCAGGCAAGGAGAATATGGTGTGCAGACTTATAAAGAGTCTCTACGGCCTAAAGCAAGCACTGAGACAGTGGTACAAGAAGTTCGAATCTTTCATGGCGGATCACAACTTCAAGAAAACCATGAGGGACCACTGTGTCTTCATGAAGAGGTACACAAGCAGTGAATTTCTCATACTTTTGCTCTTTGTTGATAGTAGGGCATGACCGAAACAAGATAGTAGGGCATGACCTATTTTATATACCGGGTTAATATCAAACCGTTATATAAAGTCTCGCGTTTAATACGCAGAACTATATGCGTATAAAATTCCGTACAAAAACGAAGTATAAAACGCTTCAAATCCTGAATTATTCGGAATAAAACTGAAAATGCACAAATTCGTTTTTTAATTAACGTACTCTAATTCGAAATAAAGGAATAATACGACAGAAATACAGATATCAGGATTTCGAGCCATTAAAAAAAACCAGTACAGTACCTCGTGCATTACGTACGCACTAGAAATGTAAATTATTATTTACGAAGTTAACTATCACTATATGTATATAAATTTAGCTTTTTATACTCTAATATATAATAATATAATAATATATTATATTCTGATAATGATTTTCTTAGATAAAAAATATATTGATAATAGATCTATCACATATTTTCGGGGAAATGTTATGTGAAATTATTTTAAACCATTCAACTATTGGATTCAGTTATCCTTCCAGAAGTCAATCCTTTATATATATAGGATGTATCATATGTTAACACATCTTATGATGTTAAATGTTAACAAATCTAGACCATTAATTGATGAGAAATGGATGACTTAGATTATCTCAAAATTTAAATCAATTCTTAATTTATCAAGATGGATCCCACCAAAAAATTCCATAACTCTCAATTTTTTGGAATGTGTCTTTTAATCCTTTATAAATTCTATCTTTACCCTAACCGATCGTCTCAACCTCCCCGATCAAATCCTTCTTCTTGCTCCCGTTTCGAGCGGATTGACTTCTTGCTCCCATGGCAGATTGCCTTGCTCCCATGTAGGGCTGATATACGAGCAAACGAGCTCGAGTAGATAGTGTTCAAGCTCGGCTCATATGAGCAAATGAGCTCAAGTAGATAGCGTTCAAGCTCGGCTCGTTTGTAAACGAGCCGAGCTCGAGCTGGAGCTCCATATGGAAACGAGCCCAAGTAAGTGCTCGAGTTCGGCTCGCGAGGTGGGAATGGTGCTCGAGCTCGAGCTCGTGAACTCGCTTATACTCGAGCCGAGCTCGAGCTCGTACTCGTGAGCTCGGTTACATGTTTCACAAATTTCCCAAATTTTTACAAAGTCTGCCAAATTGATTTTTGGGTGAATGTTCACAAATTTTCACAAAGTCTACCAAATTGATTTTCAGGTGAATGTACACAAATTTTCACAAATTCACGACAGCACCATTCCACTATAAAAAGCATTGAAACAATTCACGAATTTTCTGTTGAATAGATTTGTAAGTTGTAACAGATCAACAATGGAGTTATGACAATGGAGAGCAAAGCGAGAGTAGATCTGAGAGAGAGAGTCGAGAGGCGATGAGCGAGAGCGAGAAGAGATCTGACAGCACCAACGGGACAAGGGTCTTATCTGAGAGGCGGCGATAAGCGAGAGTGAGAGCAGATCTGAGAGAGAGTTGAGAGTGGAGAGGCGATAAGCGAGAGCGAGAGCATGATAGCTCCAACAGAACGAGGGCCAGATCTGAGAGACGGCGATGAGTGAGAGCAGATCTGACAACACCAAAGGACGAAGGCCATATCTGAGTAGCGATGACAATGGACTGGAGTCTGGACAAGGCGACAACAATGGGGGCAGAGACATGAGCACGACAATGGACTGTAGGTAGCGACAATGGTCGAGAGCAGAGGAGATCGAGAAATTAGATTAAAGCGAGAGAACTTGAGCGAGATTTGAGAGAGCTCAGCGAAAATGGACTGGAGAGTGGAGACTGCGAGAGAGATCTGAGAGAGAGAGAGAAGGGTGGGCGAGAGCGGAGAGCGGAGATCTGAGTGAGAGAGAGAGAGCACTCAGAGTTGAGCAATGTACTTTGGAGTGACGGCTGGAATGGGAACAAATTAAAATTAGGGTAAAAATGTAATTACACATTAAAACGAGCAAGCTCGAGCTCGGCTCGAGCTCATCACGATCTCGGCTCGAGCTCATTACGAGCTCGACTACAAGCTCGAACTCGGCTCATTTTTAAATTCGAACGAGTTCGAGCCGAGCTTTTTCCAAGTCAAGCTCGAGCTACTCGGCTTGGATAACACCCCTACTCCCATGGCGGATTATTTATCCTACGATTTGATATTGGTTTTGTTTATATAATCTCTCGATCTCCTACTGCTGCAAACGGGAAAGCTTTTACTCCAGAGCAAATCAACAAAACGTGCTACGTTGATCTCAAAGCAAACAAAGCCGTCTTTGATAGTTTGAAGAATAAAAGCAAACAAAGCCGTCTTTGCTTCAGTTGGTTTCTTGAAATTAGATGTAGGTTTCTTTCTCACTTTGATATGTACAAACCTTTTTATGTTTACTGTGGCCATGTGCTTTTGATGTTTATCGAATATTCGGTAAATTCAGAGTCATTATTCATTGATAATAAGAAATTATTCATATATATGAAGCATTTAGATGTAGGTTTTTTGAAATTCAACTCATGAATTTATCGACTATTCGGCAAGTTCAGAATAACTATTTGTTGATAATTACTCCATCTGTTTTCAAATAAGTGACTTTTTCAAGTCAAACACGTATTTTTAGGAGGGTTAAAACTATAAAAAATATTAAAATTTTAATTAATTTGTTTTAATAATATTATACTTATTATTAATAAGTATGAGTTTATCAAAAAAAAATTATTAAAAAAATTAATATTTTATATTATTTTTATCACCTTAAAATACGTGTATAAATAGTAAAAAGTCAATTATTTGGAAACAGATGGAGTAGATATTATTCATATGTATAGGGCAATTAGATTTAGGATTTTTGAAATTCAAACTTTGTCTAAAATTGGTTATGAATTTATCGACTATTCGACAAGTTCGAAGTCACTATTCATTGATAATAACAAATTATTTATATGTATATGAGTAATTAGATGTGGGTTTCTTGAATTCAAACTCTGTTTAAAATCGTTCATGAATTTATCGAATATTCGAAAAATTCAGAGTCATTATTTGTTGATAATAAGAAATTATATATATATATATATACATATGTATATATATATATATATATATGGGGGCAATTAGATGTAGGTTTCTTGAAATTCAAGCTCATAAATTTATCGACTATTCGGCAAGTTCATTGTCACTATTCGTTGATAATTTGAAAAATTATTCGGTAATTTGTTCGTCATTATTCATCGAAATCTAGCTAATTGGAAACAACGACAAATAAACCTTAGTAATCGGTTGAAATGTTGAATAATACATTATTCATAGAAAATATACTTTAAAAAATTATAAATGAAAAACCTGTTGAAATTTAAAAAAAAAATAGGCAAAGAGATCCTAATGTGAAAGAGAGTGAAACTCACTCTCTTTGCGAGAAGAGTGAATCAGAATTGTAGAGTGTTTCCATTGAATTTAATTAAAAATTGATTTTTTTATGATTAATCACAACCATCTATTTTCATCAATCAATGGTCTATATTTGTTAACATTTAACACACTAAGGAGTGAGTACACCCGAACCTCTCTCTCTATATAATTATTTGTCTTTACAAAGAAAGTGTAATTTAATTCTAACAAATAATCACAAATTAATTTTAATTTCTTTCGTTAATCTTCTTAATTTAGTCCCCAGATTTGATGACATGATATGGTAATATGTAAGATAAATGTGAATTGGAACAAAAACTTGTCAGTAAGAAGCATGAACTTCTATACCAAAGTTGTCACAACATAAATGGTAGCCCTTGTAAATCGCAGGAGAAGGCACCTTTACTTACCTACAAATATAGAAAAATATAAGGCATGATTAAACAATCTCAAACACTGAAAAAAATGTAACAAATTGATGGAATAAATATATAACATGGGTAAATACACAACCTTCATACACCAAAAATTGGTGTCACTAATTCCCAAACAAAGAGAAAATTGTAAATTAGAATTAGCTTAAATGGGGCAAAAAGGTAAAGGAAGTTGTAATAAAAAAACCCACTAAATGACTTGTCATAACTACCATTTTCCACTACCACTCCCACTTATATTCTTTTCCATCAAAATAATAATTATTTATTAATAAGTAAATCATTTACACAAATGATAAAAATAATAACTAAAAATAACGAACTTAAAAAATGATAAATGATACACGTAAAAGTTTTTATCACCAGTGAAAATATTGTGAAATAGATGTTTAAGTAGAGTAGAGTTCTTAACCGAAACACTGAAACCCATTCAAAGCAAACTAAAAATTAAAAACAAATAAGATTTGACAAAAAGAATAGAAATGTTATACCTCAATATGATGTAGTCTAGTTTTTTCATCAAAAGAAGATGCTGAAAGCACAAGTATAAAAAAAGTACCTTCATGTCTCGTTTCCTGGTTCATTTATGGAAGATATGTTCAACATCATATCACTTATCTGTAACATCATATTCCCAATTAAACTTGAATCAACCTAAACAATAGAAGTATAAGCAATGCCCGCATCAATTGCAATAATCATAACAATTGCAATAGCATACGAGTGTCACAATTATACGAAAGATCTACATTCTTCTTTCGATATCTTCTTTAGATCAATTGTTGAAATAGAAGTGCTAATTTTTACAACAAGCTAAGGAGACTTAATTCCAAATGCATATCAAGACGTAATGAATTGGGTTGATTTTCATGTGCTCTTAGAACACTCATGTCAAGTGCTTGTATATCGTACTACTAATCCACTCAAATAACTCACAAATCTCCACCGTCGATGCTCGCCTATTCCCACCACCATTAGTTCACCGCTCTCGTCACCACCTTGAACGCATCCTCGACAAATTCTAGAACCCTAGCTTGTCACATCTCCTCATCTCTCCCTTACAACCTTCACTACTCTACATGATTGGTAACCAATGAGGTTGGGTCTAAAAAAAACATCTCCTTACTCGTGACTCACCTGGCAGATCCGACCCTTGGGCTGCTCAAGAGGCTGGTGCCTAGGGCCCCCAATTTATATGGGCCTTAAAATTTCTCAAACGGAAAGAAGAATTGGAAAAGAAGGTATTTTTTTTTGTAAAAGTCCATATGTATGTATAGAGTATTTTTTTTAAAAGCCCATATGTATATATATGGTATTTTTTTTTCTAGTAACAATGTTATATATTTAGGTGACTTGTTTTTTATTTGAATGATTTTGTATTTTCGTTAGGCGAATTTGTTATTGCTATATATCTTGCTAGTAGTTATATGTATGTTTCATTCATAGAAGTAAAAAAAATATATAACTATATTTTTCGATAAGGAGGCTCCATTTTTCACCTCGCTTTTAGTCCCGAAACACTCAAGCTAATCCTTCGACACCTGACACTACAGTTGAGTTTTTAAAACAATGACTACATATAGCGGAAAACCAATGGGGTTGAATCAATGTACTTTCATTTAAATCATGGTTCACGAAGGAAAAGTGCCAAAAAAAAAACAACCCCGTTAATTACAACCAATTGACACTAATTTTTTAAAAAATCAGGTAACCTCTATGTTTGAGATTTAAAGCTCACGTACACATAAATCTTAGGTTACCTGACCAAAATCCATGACAATTCATCGATGGAATAATAACTTTTTTTTTTTAGAACAAACTGAAAACTATATTACTCAGCATCCTCTACTAAAAAAAGGTTCATCTCAAACGGAATTAAAGCAATACTAGTGATAAAATTAGAATGTCTAGGCCTAACATTAGCAAGGAAATGCGCCACTCTATTGGCTTGTCTTCGAATGAAACTCCATCTGCATTCCATGAACCTGCTCGCAAGTTGGGCAATCTTCCTTAATTGAGCTCTGAGCTCGCCTTTCGGAAAGCACCCGTCACGGAGCATTGTGATGATAGCTGAACAATCACTTTCAATCCACACCTTCGGCAAACCCCGTTCTATGCACAACTCTAGCGCCCAGGCCAGGCTCTCCGCTTCAACCAGGTCGACCCGCGCAGAGGGCTGAGCTCTTCGTGTTGCAGCAAACACCATTCCCCCCGTGTCTGTCCTGGCCACACACCCGATGCCACACCCTTTCCTCTCATCAACAGCCGCATCACAGTTGATCTTGACAAAACCCCCGGTCGGCTTGATCCAGCGCTGCACCTCTGTAGCAATCACAGGCGAGACTACATTCCCAATATTGCAGGATCTGTTAAACTCCTCTACCCTGTACTCCGCCTGTCTAGCAACCCAGCCCGGATCCACCTCTGCTTGCTCAAAGATGCGCTTGTTTCGGGTTGTCCAGATTGCCTCCATCATATGCACCCAGAGCTGCAACTCCTCCTCATTACCGATGCGAGTAGCGTAATCAACCGCCTCCATTACCGATCTTACACCTTCCCCAAACTTGCTCACCCCTGGGTACTTCTCCCAGACCTCCCTTGCTTTCTTGCATTTGAAAAATGCATGAATTTCGTCCTCCTGGCTACCACACCACGGGCACAAGTCCTCCTCTACCAAATGCCTTCGCTTTAGATTAGATAGGCAAGGTAATACACCTCTACAAGCCCTCCATATAAGATTCCGAATCCGTGGTGGCGCACGAAGTTTCCACACACGTTTTCAGACCCGATCAACAGTCGTAGGGTCCGACACTGATGGTCTTGTCGCATTGTATCTCCTCTCCACTAGCATGTGGTATGCCGAACGCACAGAGAAGCCACCATCCCTACTATAATGCCACAATTGCTCATCGAGCACGTCGGCCTCCGTTAATCTCATCCCCATGACCATGTCGGCATCCATGGGTACCAAGACCCCTCTTACCAAATCCTCATCCCATTCTTTCAGATTCCAATCAATCAAATCAATCACCATAAGGTCTGGTCCATACCCCCATGGGTTCGCAATTGGCTTAAAACTCACTGGTCTTGGAAGCCATTGATCTTCAAACACACTCACTTGCGCTCCATTTCCGATGTGCCATCTCATCCCTTGAGCCAATACATCTCGTCCTTCCATCAAGCTCCTCCATGTGTATGAAGGTTGATACCCTACCGTCGCATTCATGAAAGACGTGCTGGGAAAGTATCGAGCCTTCAACATCCTTGCAAGCAGAGAATCCGGCTCTTGGATTATCCTCCATCCTTGCCTCGCAAGCAACGCCTTGTTAAATAATTCCATATCTTGGAATCCCATCCCCCCTTTCTCTTTCGGCAGACACATCTTCTTCCATTGTAGCCAATGCACCTTACGTTTATCAGACCCATCCCCCCACCAAAATCGACACAGATGCTGCTCAATATCCTGACAAAACCCAATAGGCAGTTTGAAACATGACATAGTATAGGTGGGAATGGCTTGTGCAATCGACTTGATTAGCACCTCATTCCCTCCCCTTGACAACGCTCTCTCCTTCCACCCCGTCACCTTCTTCCAGATTCTTTCCTTGAGCTGCCCAAAAATAACCTTCTTCGATCTCCCGATCATCGTAGGCAAACCAAGGTATTTTTCATGTTTTTCAACTTCGCTAATCCGCATCACCTGCTGCAGCTACTGTCTCTGGGTAGCACTCACATTCTTGCTGAAAGAGATCTCTGACTTTGCGAAGTTTACTTGTTGTCCCGACGCCGCTCCGTAGTCCCGGAGGATGTTAACAATTTCTCTGCCCTGTTGACAAGTCGCCCTCGCAAAAAGCACGCTATCATCGGCGAAGAATAGATGTGACACTCTTGGTGCACCCCTAGCAACTGCAATACCCTCCAGCCGCCCCTCCTGCTCGCTCCTTCGAATCATGCCCGACAGCCCTTCTGCGCAAAACAAGAATAAGTAGGGGGAAAGTGGATCCCCCTGCCTCAATCCCCTCCCCGGCACAAATACAGGAGACGGTCTTCCCTCTATGAGTACCGAAAAAGAGACTGAGGTCACACACCTCATGACGAGGTCTGTCCATTCAGCCGCAAAACCCAGCTTCTGCATACATCCCTTCAAGAAACACCACTCGACCCGGTCATACGCCTTCGCCATATCAAGTTTGACTGCTACATATCCCTTCCTCCCTGCACTCTTCTTTTTCATATAATGGAATATCTCGAACGCAGCCAGAACATTATCCGAAATCAGTCGTCCAGGAACAAAGGCACTTTGACTCTGAGAGACCAGCTTCCCCATGCACTTCTTTAACCTATTAGTAAGAACTTTTGAAACCATCTTGTAAAGAACATTACACAAGCTTATCGGCCGTAACTCTGTCATTCTGCAAGGATTCCTCACTTTGGGGATTAGCGATATAAAAGTGTGGTTCAAATCAGTAGGCATAGGCGCCCCATTTAGAATGCTAAGAACATAATTTGAGACGTCAGTCCCAACAATATGCCAATGCTTTTGAAAGAAAAGCGCGGACATACCATCAGGACCTGGGGCTTTTGTAGGATGCATTTGAAAGAGAGCATTCTTTACCTCGTCCGATGTGAAGGGTAGAAGGAGCTGGAAATTGTCCTCAACCGAAACTAGTTGCTCAATTCCTTGTGTGGCCGTGTCTGGACTAGCACTCACCTCAGAATGAAACAGGTTTTCAAAATAATCCATAGCAACCTTTACCTTCCCTTCAACCCCCTCCACTCTAACCCATTCCCATCCACCAGCTTCTTAACATCATTCCGTTTCTGCCTGCCCGACGCTTTCCTATGAAAAAACTTAGTGTTCCGATCCCCCCATTTGAACTCATTAGCTCTCGCTCTTTGGCACCACATAATCTTTTCTCTCCCCATCAGCTTCCTCTCTTTCTCCTCTAGATAGTGGTTCCTCGCAACTTCACACCCTCTCATGCCCTTAGTTCCCAGTTTCTTCAGTTGATCCCGTACATGAGCTAACTCCCTCCTAACATTCCCAAAGTGATTCCGGTCCCACTCCTTGAGGTCCTCGGCGCATCTCGCTATTTTCCCCAAGACACCCTCTCTCGACCTACTGCTCCCCGGGTTTTTCCAGCCATTTTCTATCACTATCATACACTCCTCATCATCAAGCCACATGGCTTCGAAGCGGAATGGTTTTGGCCCTTTTCCCCTATTCGGCTCCTCTTTTTCCGACCTCATTTTCAGCATAATCGGCACATGATCCGACCCCATTCTAGCCAAGTGATGAACACAAGCATCCTTACAAAAATCCAAGAATTCGGTATTGGCAAACGCCATATCAAGCCTTTCCTGTATAAAAGCTTCTCCTCTTCTGTTGTTATCCCAGGTGTACCGAGGTCCCTCAAACGGCAGCTCATGTAATCTGCACCTATCCAAGACCCCCTTGAACTCCGACATAAGCCCAAAATCCACTTGCGCCCCTCCATCCTTATCATTCGAGCTCAAAACCTGGTTAAAGTCGCCCATACAGATCCACCTGGAATGCACCTCCTCATGTAATCTTTCTATCAAACCCCATGTGTGCCTTTTCTCCGACTTTGTCGGCCAACCATACATGCCCGTATATCTCCATGTTTGATTGTCGAAGGTTACATCAGCATCAATGTGGTGTCTCGTGTAGGTTTTCACGTTCACCATGACCTCCTCGTCCCACAAGAGGCATAACCCTCCTGATCGACCAACACTATCAACCGTTCATTCCCAACTTCCTTCTTATGAACTCCATCCTTGGTGCTGCGCTTTTGGTTTCCATCAAAAAAACCAACTTCGGGGCCTCCCTCCTCACCAGTTCGGTGAGTTTGTTAACTGCCCGGCCTTCCCCTAATCCCAGGCAGTTATAACTTATTATATTTATGACTTCCAGCAAGAGAGGTCCTCAACCTCTCTTGCCGATATCGAAACTGAAGCTCCCTCCAGAATCATTTTTTGTCTCTTAGCTTCCACCACACTATCTATATTCATCATATCCTCCTCCCCAAGTTCCTTTCTTTTTTTATCTCCTAAAGTCCCAACTTCAGCTCCATTTCTACCACCTACCCCTTCCTGAATCCCCCTCTCATTAGCTCCCCCCCTAGCTGCCCTTTTCCATGATTTCTTACTCCCTTTTTCTAATTTTTTAAACCCACCCAAATCAACTCTCACATTATTTCTATACTCCCCTTCATCCGTGTGTGCAATCTTTTTGTCCTTATTACCTTTCATCTCTCCTCCCTCCTTTATTATATCCCCCACCTTAGCTTGTGCAGGACCCCATACTCCCTCTTGTCCTCTCCCAAACCCACTTTTTGCATTTGTTCCATAACCATCCCATGCTCCTCTCCTTTTTCATTAACCCCATCTCCCTCCTCATCACTATCTTCCCCATTGCTACCCTCCAGCTCCTCTACCAAAGACCTCCTCCCTCTGTTTTTAAACTTTCCCTCCTCACCACTCTCCCTGCTGTCCTCATCCCCATCCGTCTCCCTATTCCATTGTTTCCCCCGACCCCCCTCGAAACTCCTTTGGGTAGCCCTTATAGGAGAAGCCCTCAACCAATCACCATACTCATTATGATATTGTTTAGCCTCTTCATTCTCGCAGTCCAGCTCCACATGTCCAATCCTCCCACAAGTGTAACAGAAGTTAGCCAATCTCTCATACTTGACTACTATCCACATCTTCTTCCCTCCCAAAGTCACCATAACTCCCCTCCTTAATGGTTTTGTCAGGTCCAACATAACCCTAGCCCTAACAAACTTACCACAGACATGGAGTGATCCCTCATCAACATCCAGCACTGCACCTACCACAGATCCCAACTTCTCCACAATCTCCCTAGTAAAAGCTCCTATTGGCAGATCATATAAAAGGATCCAGACCGGAGTTTCGTCAAACTTCATCTTTGACGGCTGTTCATGCCCCCACTCCTTAAGCACTAGCATAGCCCGATCGAAAGCCCATGGTCCGGCTTTGTATATTCGCTCCATCTCGGTTTGATCGCTGAACTGGAAAGAGAACACGTTCGTCGCCAGTTCCCTGAAGTGAAAACCCTTCATGACCTTCCAAGCCGCCTTCATAGCAGTGTTCAAGGCATATGAATTGAACGGCCTCGACGTCTTCAGAGACCCTATGAGAACCGGCGCTCTCCTCGTCGCCGTTGCCGCAATCACTTCCCCAATCTCCGCTGCTTCCCTCTCCTCCCTCGTTAGATGAATATTTTTCCCCCCCTCCATCAGACCCGTCCTAACCCTAATTATTCCGAAAACCTGTTCGTTCCAGCAGTTGGCTAGTCACAGCCACGGTGAACCTTGCACTAGATTGGCGAGAATCTCTAGCTCCCACAGCCCTAAACTGGAAGAGGATGAGGCTTGCTGCGATCGTCGGAAACGGTCGCCACAGACCTCTCGATAGAATAATAACTACATACTGACTGAAAAGATTATAAGTATACATCATTAGGAAGAGCATGCAAAATTCAATCACACATCAATTAAAAACACAACTCCATTTATGAAATTAGGATTTTAGTTGGATATATGCAAAATTATGTGCAATAAAAAAAAAGATATCTTAAGGTGTTATTCGTCTCTGCAGCAATGTTTATGACTTATAAGTATACATCATTATGATTGATTATTCATCTCATCAGCGTTTATAAGTATACATCACTTAGCTTGTAAAAAATAGCGGACTTTAATTACTTATCGGTTAAAATAGCCAAAGAGTTATTACTTAGAGCCAGTCCAACCGTCATTGTAAAAATTATCTAAAATAGACATCAAAATACAAAAATCTCTAAAAAATTTACACTTTAACTCCAACAGTTTTTCTATTATACAGATTTTTACATTTATTATATACTATAGTAAATACATAAATTTATAATATAATAAATGCATATAATATAATTAACGGAATTTTTGCCAAATGCCCCTGAGGTTAAGGCTAATTCGCGTGATGTACGAAAGTTTGACATATTTCGCCAGATGCCCCTTAGGTTTCCATTTTTTTTCGCCAAATACCCCTGAGGTTTTTATTTTTTCGCCAAATGCCCCTCTCTCGACTTTATTAACATTTTTTATTGAAAATAAAAAGAAAAGAAAATATCATTTCATTATTATTTTTGTAAGGTATTATTTGCACAATATTATTTAATTATAGTAATTAAATCATCTAATATTATTTACACAATACCATTTCATATTACATTTTTTAACCAATGGAATTAATTCAAAACTTTTTTTTATAAAGTTAAAAGTAACTATACAATACTATTTCATTATGTATTGATTACATGATATCATTTCATGCTATTTTTTTTAAAACAATGGGATTAATTCAAAACTTTTTTTATAAAAAAAATACATAGTTCTAAATATACGAATTCTTTTTTTTTTTCAGAGCAACCAATCTCTCTCTTTGTCTATATATATATAATGAAAACTATTTTTTTATATAATCATCTTAAATTTTAGAATTTCACCCAATCAACCTAATCTACATAAATTTTTAAATAATAACATTTTTAAACATTTTTTAACCAATGAGATTTATCTATTCTAATTGTTAAATAAGAAATATTTTTACTTAGATGACATAATCATTTTAATTTTACAATTTCCTTCCAATCAACTAAATCTAGAAAAAAAATCAAACTAATAAATTTTTTACATGTTTCTTTAATCAATCTAAAATTTTTAAACATTTTTTAACCACTCAGATGTATCTATTCTAATTTCTTAAAAAATTTATTATTTGAAAATTTATGTAGATTAGGTTGATTGGGTGAAATTCCAAAAATTAAAATTATTATATAAAAAATATTTTTCATTATATATACACACACACAATGACACAAAGAGAGAGACTGACTGCTCTGGAAAAAAAATTCGTATATTTAGAACTATGTATTTTTTTTGTAAAAGAAAGTTTTGAATTAATCTCATTGTTTAAAATAATAGCATGAAATGATATCATGTAATTAATACATAATGAAATAATATTGTATAGTTAGTGATCTGGGTTGTTTCTCTCTCGACGATAATTAGTTACTTTTAACTTTATCAAAAAAAATTTTGAATTAATTCATTGGTTAAAAAATATAATATGGAATAATATTGTGTAATTTTTTTTTGATTAGGAAAGAATTCGGGTGAGGGGGACTCTACCCGAGAGCATCCTTGCGGATGAGGTCAAGAAGACCAGTTTGTTTGAGATATCGACGCCCCGGGCAGAGTGGCAAAGATGTGCAACCTTATCAGCCACTTTATTGCCTAGTCGAGGCACGTGGAAGAAGAAGACTTCTTTCACAGTCGATAAAAGGATTTTAATATCAGTCATAATCATTTCAATTTCCCAGGGACAAGAATGTTTGCCCAGTAAGTGGTTAATTATGATGAGGGAGTCTCCTTCAATATGTATTTTGTTGAGACGTAGGATATTGTGTAAATAATATTAGATGATTTAATTACCATAATTAAATAATATTGTGCAAATAATATCTTTCAAAAATAATAATGAAATAATATTTTCTTTTCTTTTTATTTTCAATAAAAAATATTAACAAATTCGACAGAGGGGCATTTGGCAAAAAAATGAAAACATCAGGGCATTTGGCGCAAAAAATGGAAACCTCAGGGGCATCTGACGAAATATGTCAAACTTTTGTACACCACGCGAATTAGCCTTAACCTCAAGGGCATTTGACAAAATTTCCGTATAATTAAATTAAAATTTTAAGTTCACATCAAGGAAAGAAACAACAAACATGGAGAAGGAAACAAGATAAAATCAAAGATAAACAAGATTCTAAAAAAAAAAAGCAAACAGGAGAGTAGCTAGAACATACAGGATAGTAGCTAGAAGCCTAGAGGCTAGAACATACAATTTTTGCAACAGTAGCCAAAACTCAAATCCCAACAATTGAATACCCAAAATCAAACTCAAATCAGAAGCAATTGATTCAGAAGCAAAAAGGATAGTAGATAGAACATACAATTTCTGCGACAGTAGCCAAAACTCAAATCTCAACAATTGAATACCCAAAATCAAACTCAAAACAGAAGCAATTGATTTAGAAGCCAACTATTGAATGCCCAAAATCAAATGAAAATCAGAACCCAAAACTCAAATCTCAACAACCTCTATAACATCAATCTAGTTCCGTAACAACAGCTACAAATTGAGTGAAATGAAAAGTATAAAATTGACATCAATTATAAATTTCTCAATCAATTTATGCGATGTCCGCGTATGGGCAAAGGAGGCCATGGGTGACCTTCCACCAAATTGAATCGAGAGATAGAAGGGAGTCGTATGATAGATTCGGGAGAGGTCGAGGTTAGGAGTCGGAGAGAGGGGGATCTGAGACAAGGAAAGGAGGGTGAACAGAGAAAGGGAAAAAGGGCATTTCATTTTAGCGTTTAATTTTCTTCCTGTAAATATACAGAAATTTCCCCTCTCTCTCCAAAGTTCTATATTTCTGCAAATTTCTCTATTTTTTCTAAAATGCAGGAGCTGTTGGAGATGCTCTTAGATTGACTAAAATATATGAGCATAACTAAGTTCGGTAAAAATAACCGAGGTTAATTATGTAGCTCGGCATACAGAGCTGAGGTTAATTACGTAGCTCAATGAAATAATGACCTAATTAGTTTTGACATATCTTACAAAGAAAAACTTATTTGTGATGTAATTTCCTATTCGAAAAGTGATCATAATAGACAATTGGATATCATTTCAATCACGTTGAAACAAATGAGATATAATTGATTAATTTCCATCTATAACAAAAAGAATAACACAACTTAAGCCAATTCAGATCTCACATTTTTATTTAAAGAAAATTATATATATATTATCCAAAAAATATACATAAATTTTATTCTCTTATTACATCCCTTGAACCAAATCACACCTTAATGGAAAATTAAGAAGGATACATGGCTACATGCATGAGATTGAGAGTGTCTTTTTCTGTCAACCATAAATTCCTTACTACAAACAAGATCCCCTTATTATCTATATACATACATACATATACTAAAACAGATGCATTGTTGTCTGTGTGGCGGCGCATGAGTGCATTTGCATATGTGACGGCACGTGAATGCATCTCGCAAAGCTTTCTCCCGTCAAAAAGGAAATCTAATAAAAATAATTAAGGAAATCTAATAAAAATAACTATTTTATTTTACCAATAACTCATATAATTAGATAGATGAAATATCTTATAAAAGAGTAAATATTATATAAGTAAAAAGTTATATCAATATAACACAACCAATATACTCCGCACATGGGACGGGATCTACACTAGGTATTCCATAATTCGTTTTTCATTTGTCCCCGGCGTTTTACGATTAGGTTTGCTTTATACTTTGGGATCTGTATGCTTGTTATTGTTTGTATTGTACCTTTTTTTACATTGTTTGTCAATTTTATTGACATCTCAAGGTGTCAAATATGTCTGACTCTCAAATTGTTTCTTAATCAAAAATAAAATAAAATTATACAGCTATATGAATTTGATTCAAATGGTAACGTTTTGATTGTCTAAAGGGGCACATTATGAGAAACGTACTCAAAGGCATATCATTATTTATCATTTTATCCCTTTCTGTTTCTTCAAGAAACTCCTCTCAGCTTTTTTTTTCACTTTGATTCCTTGTGTTCTCCACAAATCAGGTATCAAAACTTTATGAATTTCAGACTCTTTGTTGAAAGTACACAGAAACTATCTTGATGGAGGTCCTGAACAAATCTCTGAAGCAGCACAAGATCATCTCATCAGCTTGGTTTGCTTTCTCAGCCTCATCTACATTTTGCATCTTCTTGTTGTGTTATTGCAATTATTCTGTCATAATCAGTGCCTTCACCTCGTCGAATCTCGTCGATGGCCGAATCGTTGATCCGATCGCCTTCCCATTCAATGGAACAGTGAGCTCTCCGGTTCCTGATCATAGCCCTGATGAGTGTGATTCTAGATACATTTATGTTCACAATCTTCCATCCCGGTTTAATGTCGATTTGCTCGAGGACTGTCGGTCACTCAACCGGTGGTCCGATATGTGCAAGTACATGGAAAACGCCGGCCTTGGCCCCCACATTGCAGGCTCCGATGGCTGGTTTTCGACGAATCAGTTCTCCTTGGAAGTCATTTTCACAATCGGATGAAGCGGTACAAGTGCTTGACGAATGATTCGATGCAGGCATCGGCTATATTTGTCCCGTATTACGCAGGCTTGGACATAGGAAGGTTCCTTTGGGACGACAACACGACGACGAGGGATGCTCTTGCCCTTGATCTCCTCGGTTGGCTTCGAGGAAAACCCGAGTGGAAGTACATGTTGGGGAAAGACCACTTCCTAGTAGCAGGGAGAATCACTTGGGATTTTAGGCGAGTATCGGAGAACTGCTCGGATTGGGGGAGTAAGCTCTTGTTCTTGCCGGAGCTGAAGAACATGACGAGTCTGGTAATTGAATCGAGTCCTTGGTATAGCAACGAAGTCGCTATCCCGTATCCAACATACTTCCACCCTTCGACGAGAAACGAAGTGCAAAAGTGGCAACGAAGGATCCGAAGGCAGCCAAGGCCTTACTTGTTCTCCTTCGCCGGAGCCCCAAGGCCACAAATGAGTGACTCCATTAGGAATCAGATCATCAGCCAATGCTTGGATTCGTCTTCTTCGTCACAAGCGAAATGCAAACTATTAAGGTGTGACAAGAGTAAGACCTCCAAGAGCTGTGACCAGCCATCAAGTCTAATGAACCTGTTCCGGAGCTCGGTTTTCTGCTTGCAGCCTCCAGGTGATTCATACACCCGGAGATCAGCTTTCGATTCGATCCTAGCTGGGTGCATACCGGTGTTTTTCCACCCGGGGTCTGCTTACATTCAGTACATATGGCACCTACCAAGGAATTATACGAAATACTCGGTTTTCATACACATGGAGGATGTGAAAATCGGCAATGTTAGCATTCAAAAGAAGCTGAGTGCAATTCCGAAAGAGGAAGTCGAGGCTATGAGAGAAGAGGTTATAAGGCTGATTCCGAGCATCTTTTATGCAAATCCTGTGGCGAATGCATCAGAACCGAGCTTCGAAGATGCATTCGACATAGCAGTGAATGAATTCCTGAATAGGTTAGAGGTGTCAAGGAAGGAAATCAAGGAGGGAAGGGATTCGAACTCCGGTTCCGACGAAGAACTTGCTTGGAAACAGAGGCTTTTTGGAGGTGTGGAGAATCATGAGTGGGACTCCTACTTTTCAGAGTCTCTAAAGAGAGGTTCTTAGCAATGTAGTAAGAGATCAGCAAGTCCATTTGTATTTGTAAGGCCAAAAAGAAAAAAAAATATATTCTTTACATTCATTGATTTGTATTCTAACTTTGTGCAACAAGTTGAAGTAGTCTGTGTTAGTCCTTGCTTTCATTTCCATTGCTTTTTGTACAATCTTGGTTTTTTGTTCTTTTTTTGAAACTAGTTGTGACTTATTTCGGATTCAATATGCCTAATAATGGACTAAGTACTTCGTTCTTAAGGTTCAATCTCGAAGCCTTTGACTAAGGGTACTCGCTTGTTAACTCACCTCGCCTCCTATTGAAAAAAGTGTTGTGATGTGAAAGATGTTTCTCACATCGAAAGACACGAAAATCTAAGTCTTGTATATAAACTGGTGGGTTACACCTCCTATGATCAATTAGTTTTAGGATGAAATATCACTGGTCTTATATTACCCTCGCATCCTGTTTGGCATTGTTTACAATTAACAAAGTATGTATTTTTGTTTGTTCTCTCTTAATTCTATTTAGAATACTCTTTTCATTTGAGGTACGTTTGGACCAAATGGGAGTTTAAACTTGTACACGTCTGGTTCAATTTAAACACCAAACACCCTACACTAAACAACACAAAATCTCTTGAATGATTCAATAAAACTTCCATGAAAATCTCTGATCTCCTAAACTTGTGTTCAATAGTCAATACAAACAAACAAAAGAAAGAAAGAAAGAAAACAAGTTTCCTACATTAGCCTGTGTTTTTTGGTGTATTCTCAATTCTTCCCTCTTCAATTCCTCCCTCTTCATGCATCCATCCGATTCGCAACACTCATGGTTCCTTCATCCCGAGCTTTCGACATCAATCTAAGCAAGGTTGATGAGAATTCGGAAAGCAAACACACCGAGATCCAAACGAGGACACCAATCCCAGAGTCACTCCATCATGGGGATATGTAGAAACCAGGTGTGGTTTGGCATTTTCGCGCTCTTCGCCCTATGGTCCTTGTTGCTATGCCTGAATTACTCGTCTTTGATCCTCAGCGTCCGATCACTCGCCAAATACTACGTCTACTCGGTGAACCAACAAGATTCGATCCCTTTCCGAGCAACCACCGACGAGAATGAAACAAGCCCTCCTAGTGATGATTCGAGTATCAGCTCCTCGCCGGATGATCATGGAGATGTTTTGGACAATGATCTTAACAATAATAACCCTTTGAAAGCGGCTCAAAAGGAGGATTTGGATGTTAAGTTGGATGATCATAGGGAAGAAGAGGCTGAGATCGCCAAGGATGTCGTGCCACCTCCTAGACCACCGCCACCTCTTCCCCCGCCACCTTCCAAGAAAAAGCAGAAGAGAAAAGGAAGGCGGCGTGGGAAGGAGAAAACACCCAAAGAGGATAATGGGCCGAAAATGGAACAAAATCTAACTCAAAATGTAGTAGAAACGACTACTAATACTGATCCACCGCCTCCTCCGCCACCACCGCCACCACCTCCTGTGGCAGCGACGTGCAACGTCGAGCTGAAATCCGACCCGGAATCATGCGCGGGGCGATACATCTACGTCCATATCCTCCCGAGGAGGTTCAACGTCGACCTCTTGAGGGACTGCCGATCACTTGACTTATGGATGGATATGTGTCAATACGTGAAAAACTCGGGCCTAGGCCCGCCTTTACCGGGCTCGGACCGGGAGGTGTTCTCGGGCCCGGGCTGGTTCGCCACGAACCAGTTCCTCCTAGAGGTGATCTTCCACAACCGGATGAAGCTCTATGATTGTCTCACCACCGACTCATCGATCGCAACCGCGGTCTTCGTCCCCTTCTACGCGGGCCTCGACGTGGCCCGACACCTCTGGAACACCGACTCCCGCGTCCGCGACTCCTCCGCCTTCGAGCTGATAAAGTGGCTGCGGCGCAAGCCCGAGTGGAGGCGGTTCTCGGGCCGGGATCACTTCTTCATCGGAGGGCGGATCACGTGGGATTTCCGGCGGTCGGAGAACCGGAAAGACCTGGACTGGGGCACCAAGTTTCTTTACCTGCCGGAGGCCCGAAACATGACGGCATTGGTGATCGAATCGAGCCCATGGAACAACAACGATTTCGGGATCCCATACCCGACGTACTTCCATCCGTCGAACGACGAGCAAGTGTTCTCTTGGCAGGCCCGTATGAGGTACCGGAATCGGAAATACCTCTTCTCCTTCGCCGGGGCCCCGAGGCCCGACCGGCCCGACTCAATCCGCAACCAGCTCATAACTCAGTGCAAGCAGTCGACAAGGTGCGATTTGTTTCCTCATGTCACTAAAGTTGTTAATCAAATTTAGACCAAAAAAAAAAGTTTCTAATCAAATTTAGAAAAAAAAAATTTGCTAATCAAAACTAAAAATGTTTGGTGTTTTCTTCCTTGTTTTTTTTTTGTCTGGGTTTATCCGTCTGTCGTTGTTTCTGCCTCTCGATCTATCGGGCAACATGTTGTGTAGTGTTTCAAATCTTTTCATTAAAAAAAAATCAAAATATTCACTTTAATAAGTACTTTAAACTGTGTTTTAGCTCGAGAAATTGTATTTGACACAATTCTATATGTTAATAGGATCATTTTGGTTGATTAGGTTCGGGTCAGTTTAATTTTAGTTTGGAATTTTTTATTATATTTAATTTGGGGCATTTTGATCAGTTCTGTTCAATATTGGTTTGGATTATTTCGGGTCAATCTGTATTCGGGTTGAGTTAGATCGTTTTAGCCTTTTAGAGTCATGAGTTTCGATAACGGTTCGAATTCAGATCGGGTCTACATTTGATCGAATTATCAAGTCGGGTTTTTTGGGTCGAGTAATACACTAAAAAATAGAATGAACTGAATTTGAAGTGTCATATTTGAACAGGTGCAACATGGTGGAGTGCAACAACTGGAAGAACAAGTGCCACAAGCCGGCGGAGCTCATGAAAGTGTTTCAGAACTCCCATTTCTGCCTCCAACCGCCGGGCGACTCGTACACACGGCGGTCGACATTCGACTCGATCCTCGCCGGGTGCATCCCGGTGTTCTTCCACCCGGGCTCAGCCTACGCGCAGTACTTCTGGCACTTCCCGAGAGACTTCAACAAGTACTCGGTGTTCATATCGATGTACGATGTTCGAGCCGGGAAGGCGAGCGTGGAGGGGGTGCTCGGGAGGATAAAGAAGGAGAAGGTTGCGGAGATGAGGGAGGAGGTCATTAGGCTTATACCTCGGGTGGTGTACGCAGACCCGAGGTGTAAGCTTCGGACGCTAAACGACGCGTTTGATGTGGCCGTGGACGGGGTTTTGGGGCGGGTGAGGAGGATGAAGGAGGATATGAGGGCTGGCCGGAATGACAGTTTTGGCTACGATGAGACGCAGGCTTGGAAGTACGAGTGGCTCGGGAGGCTGGAGGAGCATCCTTGGGACCCTTATTTTTCAGGGCGTTTTGATTTTAAGAATGGGAATTTCAGTCATTTTTAGTTAGGAGATTGGATTAGTTTTGTAGGGGAAATATTGATTTGTTGTGAATTAATTCCATTTTTTTTTGTCAAAGCCAAATCTTATTCAAGCTCAAACTAATTACTCGTACAAAAGAATTGGGACGTTATTTGAATTGAACGAGACGAGAATTGATTGCTCAAGCAGCTCGACTCAAGTCTAAATTTGAACTTGAGTTGAAAAATATGTGAATATTCGACTTGTTTTATAAATGAATGAGTTCGAGATGGGTTTTTTTCGAGGTAAAAATGAGCAACCAGAAGAGCATCCAAAATTTAGAAACAAACAATAGTTCATTAGAGTAGAAAGGACCACTTGTCTTAACACCATTACATGAATAAATTTGCTGAAAATGCCCTTTTAGAGGCCCAAATTAACAAAATGTCCATCAACCCATCCAAATTAGCAAAATGTTCATCAACCCTAATTGGTCTCGATTCCTCTGCCCCCCCTCAGATTTGTCTCACGTTTCAGCCTCCTATTTGCTCAATCTCGCTGTCGAAATGCGGAATTTGTTCCGGTGGAGGAGGCGGTCGCTTGAAGAGGAGCAAATGGCGATTGCGCGGTGTCGGAGGAATGCAAGGGAGGCGCGGACGAAGACAACGACGAGACAGAGGACGACGGTGATAGCGATTGTCACCGGTTTGTTTATCAGATGACGGGGGGTCTAATGAGGATCCGATCTCCTTCATGGACCTCGATTTCTCCAATTTCGACTCCTCCTGGCCCTTCGATCATAGGCAATAGTTCATTAGAGTAGAAATAGCAACTCAAATGAATGAGTTCGAGCTGAGTTTTTTTCGAAGTAAAAATAGCAACTAAAAGAGCATTCAAAATTTAGAAACAAACAATTGTTCATTGGAGTAGAAAGGACCACTTGTCTTACCACCATTACATTCCTCTCTAATCCTCTTGTATCACTCTTTTTGTACATGCCCTTTCTTATCACAATAACAACACTCTAAAAAAAATAACTTCTAATAATACAAATTTTCTCTCATAAACCAATAACAATACAAACTTTGAAAATAACAAACTTATACCCAAACTACTTCATCATCTACCGAAAACAATAGGAACGGTTTTTCCGACGAGAAAACCGATGAAAATGGTGACATTGCATCGGAGAAGTGAAGTGGGTCCCAATTGGAAAAAACATAATATCATCTTTTCAATTAAAAAAAAGAAAAAAAATCTAATTTTAGTTTGACAGGAATTGCGGCTTAGGGTTAGGTTTTTACCAAGGAGCCAGGGGCGGATCCTCTTTAGGGCCAGAGGTGGCAGTCGCCCCCCCAATGAAAAATAAAATTTAATATACATATTCCTCTCCTCGATAGCTTCGATTTGATATATTATAAGCTCAAATCCGATACCTGAGTAAAAAGTTATACACATTTCAAGACTGAAGCGATATAAATTATTTTCACATCATTTACCAAATCAATGTACTTCTATCATATTTATCATTTATTAAACTTCATAACTTAATGCTATAATTAAACCTGAAAACTTCAAATATTGATATTTTTTTCGGAAAAAAAATAGAGTTCAATTTTCCGCCCCCTCAACTAACCGCTCCAGGATCCGCCACTGCAAGGAGGGGAAATTGAGAGTTGAAAAGCCATGGATTGAGACCTCGACCTCAACCTTTACCTCAGCTGCAAATTGAAGGCATTGGTGGGAGAAGAAGCTTACTCTACTGTGAATTGAAGGGTTAGGGCTTTTCCAACGAAGGTCCCTCTCGGTAAAGGTTATATTCAAATTTGGGGTTTTGTTCATCAACACCTTTATGCAACTTTAACTTTGATTTCTGTCACTGCTATACACTTATACTCAGTTGAGTCTTATTGTTTGGAGCCCCTAAACTGATGTTTATTGGCTTATTGCATGTATGGTCAAATGAAATCGTGCAAATTTTGTTCTTGGTAGCTTGTGTAAATGTCCAATTGGTACTCTTTGTCCTATTGAAAAATTTGAAAGCTTAAAACTTGTGTATTTTATTTAGCTACCATAATGTTTAATCCCAAGGATTTAAATTTTACAAACTGTAGTAAAAACTTCAGCTTGTCGATCAAGAATTTGAGTTGTCCAGAATTCAACTATAAAAGAGAAATTGCTCAAAAAAAAAAATTAGCTTGTCAAGAATTCAGCTTGACATACAAATCGGCTGTGAAAAAAAAAATGTTGCTCCGAAAAATTCACCTTGTCAAGAATTTAGCCTGACATTTAACTCAACTATAAAAAAAAATTGCTCTAAAAAATTCAACTTATAAGAATTCAATGTGACATTCAAATCAACTGTAAAAAAATTCGCTCTAAAAATTCAGCTTGTCAAGAATTCAACTTAAAATTCAAATCAGCTGTAAAAAAAATTTAGCTTGTTCCTTGTATCAGTTTCCATTTGTGCTCCTCTGTGAAAAAAATCAGCTTTTGAAAAATTCAGCTTCTAAATTGACAGATCATCAAACCCTCCTCTCCATGAATTTGCAGACCGATATCAGTTTGGGCGTACATGGCTTTCCATCTCATACAGATCAACATTGAAGAGATAATCTCGCCTTCGTAGCAACTCGTACAACAATTCATGGATCGAAGAGAGAAACTCGTAAAACACATTGAAGGTACTGTAAGCATTAGCGCTCAAGCCTCAATCTTGATTAATTTCCAAAAGCCCTAAAAATTCGCATTTGATCGAGCTCTCAAATCATGTCCAAACCTCTCGAGCTACTCTCATCTGGTACCCACTTCACTTCTCTGGTGGCATGTCACCATTTTCATCGGATTTCTCATCAGAAAAACTGTCCATATTGTTTTTAGTTGATGTTGAAATAGTTTGGGTATAAGTTTGTCATTTTTAAAGTTTGTATTGTCATTCATTCATGAGAGAAAGTTTATATTATTAGAAGTTATTTTTCCTAAAAAAATTATTAGATTTATTTTTGGCATCATTATTAGTAGATTTATCCTTTTTTTAATTCCTTATGTTATTTCCCTTTTTATTAGAATTATCTATATATATATATATAAAATACTAAAACAGAGCCCTGAAACGGCCTCTGATGCGATCTCGCATCCACGGAATTTTCTGGATTAAAACTGGATTATTTTTGCTTACGTGTCATTTTCTGAAATAAATTGTATTATATTTTTGGCCCACATCAATTAATAAATCAATATAGTTAGGTAAAAAATTTATCTTTTTAGATTAAATAATTTATCCAATATAACCTTATATCTTAATTAAATTTTTATGAATATTCAGCCATATATCTAACTAACTTTTTTGTTCGATAGTGTTGTTAATTAATTATATCAAATTATAAGGATAGATTCTTTAGGTAATTGGACTCCGTATTACTTAATGAAATATGGATATTTTGTGCTTGAAATCCTTGCAGCTAAATTCAACCTTTTCATGCCAACTTCATCAAGGTTATTCCTAATTAAATTATATAACAGTCGCACCAGAAAATATATCACAACAAACTTTTTTTTGGTGTGATTCATGTCGGTAAAATTTTAATTAAAGACCAAAGAAGAGTTTTTAATTTTAGCATGCTTAATCCGTGTTAAAATATTTTACCAAAGGTCGTTTCACGCATCTGTTTTAGTATTTTATATAGATTATAATACGTATCAAAATATTGAAAGCGAATATTTAAAATACGTGACAAAAGAAATCTATATAAAATATATATATAGCACCGTTAATTAAATTTAGTGGATATAAGTTTTAGGATTTTGTCATCTATATCTTTTTTTGTAGTTGGTTATCATAAAAGTATATTTTTTGTACGCAACTAATTAATATATTAGGTCAAATATCTATATATTAATTAATACCAAAGCACCTACACCACGTGTCACTTCCTCGAGCAAAGTTATTTTTGACAACATTTATATTGAATATATTTTGACATAACTTCTTTTAAACAATGGGATTAATTCAAAAATTTTTTTTAATAAAATTAATATTCATTATACAATATTATTTCATTTTATCTTGAAAACTATTTTTTTTTTTATCATAACCTTAATTTTGTAATTTCACCTAACCAACCTAATCTGCACAAAATTTCACATGATAAAATTTTTAAATATTTTTTTGACCAATGAGATTTATTTATTCTAACTATTAAATGATAAATATTTTTTATTAATTAGATAAAAATCACCTTAATTTTACAATTTCCTCCCAATCAACTGAACCTAGAAAAAAAATCCAACTATTAAAATTTGGACAAGTTTCTTCAGTTAATCTATCTATATCTAACTAATAATGCAAGCATTTTTTTATTAGGTGTTATAACTTATAAGCACCTTTATTTTAGAATTTTCACTCAACCAACCTATTCTACTTAAATCTTAAACTAATGTAATTTTTACACATTTTTCACAAATATTAATTTTTTACTTACTTTATCAAATCAATTTTTTTTTCTATTTTATGTTAACATATGCTAATAGTTTATTTCATTTTATAGCGGTAATTTAATTTTTATACTTACAAAATTTTATTTTTATTTTTTATAAAGAAAAATATGCGTCATGGCGCGGGGATTGTACTAGTTTATATTAAAATGTTAGGTTTTTGTGAATAATTAAGATATACGTTAAATATTTATAGTATTAAAAATGATAGATTTTACAACTAATTAAAATATGAATTTGAATATTTATATTAAAAATTAATTGTTCAATAATTTAAATATATATCAATATATAATACTAAAACATAGACGTGAAAATCCTATGTGGCGGGCTCTAGACGAATTCGCTTACGTGTCGTTCTCTAGTACAATCTGGGCCGGGTGATTTGCCACGTCAATTAATGATGATCCTGTAAATTTAAGCCACGTTAGACGATAAACCCATCTATTTATACATGTGGTATCCTATGTGTCCATTTTAATTAATGATTAAATTAGTTTTTACTATAAATATTCAACCTCATATCTTACAAATCTTATCATTTTACCTGAGATTATTTTATAAATCTTTTACCTAGAAAAATCTACACAATCTTAAGATTAGAACAATTTATCTATTACTCCGTACTATTTACCATAATCTAATACGGAGTATATTGAATTAAATCCTATCTTTTCTATTATTGTATATAATATATTGAATCAAAATCTTAAACAACCGGAGTGCTTTTTGAAAAATTGATTCAAAAAAGAAATATACATACTTATCTTTATATATGAAATTTGAATATATTTTCACTAAATCATATCAATCAATATCTATATATCTTCTATATAAAATACTAAAGCACAGGTCTGAAACGGGCTCTGGTGCGATCTCGCATCCACGGAATTTTCTGGATTAAAGCGGGATTATTTTTGCTTACGTGGCATTTTCTGGATTAAAGTGGTATTATATTTCTGGCCCACATCAATTAATAAACTAATATAGTTAGCTAACACCTTATCTTTTTAGATCAATAATCTATCCAATATAACTTGAATTAGTTGTTATACATATTTATTATTTTCATTTGTTAATAAACTATATTATTTATTATTTTAAAAGATGAAGAAGGAATATTTGGTGTGTTATTCTACCTTTTAGATCAAATTGAATATAATATATTTATATATGGTTTTATTTTTGTGAGCCACGTCAATTTGATTTTATTTTTTTAAGCCACGTCAATTAATTATCTAATATAATATTTTAATATAATTAATATAATAAAATATGATTTATTAACAAAACGCGCAACCGCGCGGGTAACGAATACTAGTATAATACTAAAACAGAGACGTGAAAATCTTATGTGGTGGGGGCTCTGGTCGAATTCGCTTACATGTCGTGTTCTAGCGCAATCTGGATCGGGTTTTTCGCCACGTCAATTAATGATGATCCAATAAATTTAAGCAATGTTAGAGGATAACCCCACCTATTTATACATGTGTCATCCTATGTGTCCAAATTAATTTTTATTATAAATATTCAACCTCATATCTTATAAATCTTATCATTTTACCTTAAGTTTTTTTATAAATATTTTATCTAGAAATTTTTTTTAAAACATATTATTTGAAGAATAAAATCTTATCAATTATCAATTGAAACTCCTTTCCCTTTGACCAAATTCAATTCACAAACGGTTTATCAAAAAAAAAATCCATTTCACAAACATACAATTGGACCTCTCCCTTCCAAACGATTGTAAATACGGTATTTGAAATTTAACCTAAGCAATCTTAATCACTAAAAATAATTCAAAGTAAAATATATATCAAATAACTCAAGGTAAAAATGATAGGTTTTGTAACCACTTATAATATTAAGTTATATATATATATGTTTTGATGAAAAGATTTTATTGTCTGATAATATAAATTAATTATAGTTAAATATAATACATGGATAAATAGATGAGGTCATTATATGACATGTCTTAAATATATTGGAAATTATTAAACAATCACATTAACCAATAGAGAAAATTCAAATCAATAAATATTTATCTTTAACGAAAAATTAATTTATAAACCAAATTTATGGAAATATTGCTCACGTACCAAATAATTTTGTTTATCTTTAAACAATCACATTAAAAAATAGAAATAATTCAACTCAATAAGTGTTTATCTCTAACAAATAATCAATTTATAAACCAAATTTATGCAAATATTGATCACCTACCAATTAATTTATAAACCAAATTTATACAAATATTAGATCCATTATACATATTGCTTTGTTTAGCGATAAAATAATTTTGTTTTATGAAAAAAATTAGGAAAAGAATAATGAAATTACATCATACAAATTTGAAATTAAGTGCCCTAGCCTTAATCCAGCCTATAGATTGGATTTTACCATTAAGTATTCACACACACACACATATATATATATATGAAATTAAAAAGTCAAAAAATAATATTTATATAATTTTTATGATCTTACATAATTTATGCATGAATATTAAAAGTCATATAAAAAAACCATAAAGATCAGGGACAATAAAACTAGATTATTAAAAAGCCGCACGGTAGGACGGGCTATAAGAGTAGTTATGATAATAAAAGGACCTCTAGTTTATTCTTCTTAGGCTCATTTTTCGTTTTGAACATCTTATATTTTTCCGAATGATGACATCTATAATTCTCTTTTTTTGTCATGTCATCACCACTAAACTAAATGATATATTTAAAATTATCAAATTGTTGTATCGGTAATCTATATATTAATTAAAACCAAACCACCTATGCCATGTGTCATCCCCTCACACAAAGTTTTTTTTATAAGGTATTATTTACACAATATCATTTAATTATGGTAATTAAACTATCTAATATTATTTACAAATTATTAACATAATATCATCTCATAATATATTTTTAACCATCTATCTATATATTAATTAAAACCAAAGCACCTATGCCACGTGTCGTCCCCTCACGCAAAGTTATTTTTGTAAGGTATTATTTACGCAATATCATTTAATTATGGTAATTAAACTATCTAATATTATTTACACATTATTAACATAATGTCATCTCATAATATATTTTTAACCAATCTATATATTAATTAAAACCAAAGCACCTATGTCACGTGTCGTCCCCTCACGCAAAGTTATTTTTGTAAGGTATTATTTACACAATATCATTTAATTATGGTAATTAAACTATCTAATATTATTTACACATTATTAACATAATATCATCTCATAATATATTTTTAACCAATGGGATTAATTTAAAACTTTTTTTAGTAAAGGTAATATTAACTATATGAACTATATAGTATTATTTCATTATATATTAATTACATGATATATATTATAGTAATTAAAATATCTAATATTTTTTTTAATGCAATCTAATGCCTACTATTAATCTATATGTAAATCTTTATATCTATACCTATATCTATATATTTATTCTTAAAACATAAGAATTTAGACTATGTTATCCTTGCCGTGTTTTTAATTAGCTATTTAAACCAATCAAATATTTTTTCCTTTAATTATTTCTTCTTCTTTCATTTATCTCTTTAAATTAATTTTTTCTTTTATTTTTAACACATTTACTAACTATCCATATATATTCTTAATACCAAATTTACAATGATATTTTTTTTAAAGTTACAATGTTTTTATTATTTTTCTAACCAATAAGAGTGATTTAAAATTTCTATAAATTTTTATATATGCTAATTTAAATGAGTTTTTTTTAAAAAAATATATAAAATTATTTCCGTGATACTTTTATGGTAATTATTTTTATGATTTTTATCCTAACTTTTATTAATATTTTATAATATTAATTTTTTATATTTTTTACAAAATCGCGCCATGGCGCGGGTACTGTACTAGTTTTATCCTTATAAGCTAAGTCCTGTGTCATTTTTAAAAATTTGTCTAGATTTCACTTATAACCAAGTTTGTATCCATTTTAAATGTGAATAAACGAAAAGGTAAGCTTATTCTACTAGGAAGGATTTTAACCTGATACAAGTCCTTCAAACTTGTTAGTTAAGTGTTCAAATTCATGACTTGTCTAGCTACAACATTAGATAATCTAATTATAATTTCACTGTGGGCTTATTGCTCATCTGAGTTCCTGCTTCTTTTTCCATGCCATATGAAAACTCATCATCTATTGCGGCCCGACACTTCTTCTGTAATATTATGTGTTACTTTTCTAGTCTTTTTCCTTTGGCATGTAATATTGTTTTATTTGTGTTTGGACATGTATATGTGTATGATGACTATACAGATATTATATAGTGTATGCTATATATATGTGATGCACTATTAATGTTAGTCTCGACTGAGTAGAATTAAGCTATTTAGACTTGATCCTCTAACGAGATTAACCAAGTAATAGTGGGGTTAACACATATTATATAAAATGTAATATATAGTATATGTATAGAGTATGATAAAGGGGAGATACCAGATTTGGGCTTTAAGCCCAATGTCTGGCCCAACATCTTGGCCTGGATTTGAGCTTGGTAGCCCATGGACTTCCGGATCTCGCCAGTTGCCTTACCCTGTGTGAAGTGCTGCATTTTGGAGGCTCGGGCTTGACCTAGCTATATAAGCTCCTTTCCTCCGTACTAAGCAACCATTCAGCTTCTACACTCTCTCTCTCCTCACAAATGCTCTGCTAAGGTTTCTAGGGTTTGAGGTTTCTCAACTCTTGCCGTCGGCTTGAGAGCGCTCGGAGAAGAAGGTTGCTGTTGGTATCTCTGGGAAGGTGGTTAGAGCTTCGACGTCCTTCTGGGTGGCCGCTCTCCTGTGCCTTCTGAGATCTAGGGTTTTGAAGATCGAAGCCTTCTTCCATCTTTGTTTATCCCATACAGGGGGATTTCTCTTATCCTTTTGTACTTCTGATTCACATGCATGTTAGATCTAGGGTTGTTTACTTTCATTTTTTGATCATCCCTTGTACGAACTCTCTATAGTGGATTCAACCAACTCTTGAGGCCCCGTGGATGTAGGCATTTATGCCGAACCACGTAAAATCGTTGTGTTCGTGATCTTGCTTGTGATTTCTATTTCGATCTTGTGTTTATCGTTTACGATCGGCTTCGCTTCCGCTTAAACCGATTTCTAGTTCTTAATCTTAGGTTTTACAACATGGTATCAGAGCTTAGGTGTCCCTCTCTCGATTCTCTGTATCATTTTTGATTTTCAGATATAGGGATTGGACGTAGGGCCTCAGACGGACCTAAAAAGGCGACATCGCTGGTCCGAACCCCCCATACGTGATGTACCACACCCTTGTTTGATAGATCTAGGTCTCTCTGTGCTTAGATCGTTCTCAGTGCTTTAGATCTGCTAGTTTTACTGCTTTGTGCTAGGCTAGTTCACTTGGATCTGATTTCTGCACTTCTGATTCAAGTTTTTTTCTTGAATCTTTGATTGTTACCCTTGCCTATTTACTGACTTCGTGGTGTTTCTTGTTCACTTGTAGGTACAATTAGAGCTGGCAAAATCTGACCCGACCCGAAAACCCGACCCGACTCACCCGAACCCGAACTCGACAGAAACCCGAAAATCTGGAGTCATCCATAACCCGAACCCGAGACCGAACCCGACCCGAACTTGACCCGACTCGAAACAGACCCGAACACAAATAAACCCGACCCGACCCAAACCCGACCCGACTTTGAATCAGACCCGACTCTCAACCCGACCCGACTCTCAACCCGACCCGACTTTGAATCCATATTCCATAATTTGTATGAATTATGATACATGATTTTTTTTTTGCGGAAAGAATTATTTATATCCAAATCAATAATTTTGTAGTTGTTATTTTATTTTTATCTATATTATTATATTTTGATAGAATTAATTATTTATATCTAGATTTGTTAAAAACTAATAATAATAATGAAAAAAGAACTAATGGGCCAAAAGCTAAAAATGAAATGGGCATTGAAAATGATATGAGTCAATAATATAGTCAAAGCACAAATAAGCCCATTTGCAACTTGCTAGTTAAATTAAGGTTAAATCCTAAATGTACAATTAATTTGATTTAATTATAGCACCGATCAATTGGTTTAAATGTTTGAAAAAAGACGATGTTGTCGAATACCGAATTTTCGATTATGACTTTTATAAAAATCGATCGACAACCTAGGAGTCAGTGACAATGAGTGTATTCAACTGAGTCAAAATTACATATTCAAGTATTCAACCGATTCAAAATCATTTATTTTAAATAAATTACATACTTAAGTATTCGACCGAGTCAAAATCATTTATTTTAAGTAAATTACATATTTAAGTATTCAACCGAGTCAAAATCAACCTAATTATCCAAACGGGTCGAATACGATTCGGCCAAAAACTCAAACCAACTATACGGCTATACTCACTTTGATTCGAAACTCAAATGAGACCGACCCGCCTCTTGACCCGAAACCCGAATGAGCCCGACCCGCTTTGACCCGAACCCGAATGGGTATGACCCGATTTAACCCGAAACCCGACCAATCGAAAATTCATTATGACCGAACCCGACCCGATCAATACTTGACCATAAATTTTACCCGAACTGACCGATCCGTCTGTGACCCGACCCGAGCAAGCCTGACCCGAACCCGACCCGAACGACCGAATTGCCAGCTCTAGGTACAATGTGCATAAATGGGTGATAAGGGTACATATCTAAAGCCCTTCAATGGCCACACAGATTTTGCTATGTGGCAACCTAAAATGAAGGCAATTCTTATCAAAGAAAAGTGTTGGGTTGCTATAACAAACAAGTACCCAGATGACACATCTAAGGAAAAAAATCCAGGAAATTGATCAGCAAGCTCACGGTGAGATTATGCTCAGCTTGGGTGATGAGGTTGCTCGACAGGTGCTTATTTTTTACTCAGCTGATAAGCTATGGGTAGGTTTGGAAAGTTTATACATGGTAAAATCTCTTTCTTCTCGAGTCAACTTGTTTAATAAGCTGTTCAATTTCAAAATGGATGTTTCTTGCCCTCTTTCTGAAAATCTTGATAGGTTTTTAACTATTTTACAAGATTTGCAAAGATGTGGTGATAAAGTTGAGGAAACTCAACAGTGTGTGCTTTTGTTGAATTCTTTGCCTGCTCAGTTTGATACTTTTAAGGATGTTTTTCAATACAGTACTGATAAACTGGATAAAAAGGTAATTCTTGAGTCCATTATTCAAAAAAATAATCTTTGAAAGTTTTTAAAAACAAACATGAGCTTAGATCTGCTAATAAAACTGACAATAAGGATGAAGTGCTTATTGCTAGGGGTAGATTCAAAGGCAATAAGAATAATAACAACAACAATAAGCCTCCTCAAAAGGATTCCAGTAAACCTGAGACTAATCAAAATAGTAAACCTGATAAATCTCACTTGTTGTGTACTTACTGCTCTAAAACTGGTCACATAGAAAAACATTGCTTTAAGAGGAAAAAGGATGAAAAAGCTGCTGGTAAAAAACCTAATGTGTCTGTTGTGCTTGAATCCCATCCTTACTATACTCATGAGGTTCTTGCTTTGTTAAATTCTGGTGACAGTAACTCTTGGATCTTAGATTCAGGGTGTACCATGCATGCTACCTTCCATAAATCTTGGTTTTCTAAACTAAAGTGCTATGATGTGGGTACTGTCATGCTTGGTGACCATTATGTACTTAAGATTAAAGGTGTTGGTTCTGTTGCTTTAAGAATGTTTGACAATGTCATTAGAGTTATAAAGGATGTTAAATGGGTTCCTGATTTAAGAAGAAATTTAATGTCTGAAAGTGCCCTTGAAGAATTGCATTATGATGTGTTCAGTTCTGATGGTGTTAGAATTGTGTCTAAGGATGGTAAACCTGTGATTAAATGCTTGAGAAAATCTGGTCTTTATGAACTAATTGCCTCTCCTGTCATCAATTCTTCTGCTACTGCCTTCATTGCTGTTGACAAGTCTCTGTCCTTGCATGATTCCATGTTGTGGCATGTTAGACTAGGTCATATTGGTAATAAAGGTCTAGAGCACTTGCATAAAACTGGCATCATATCTGCTAAACCATGTTCCATTGACTTGTGTGAAAATTGTGTCTTAGGCAAGCATACTAGAAAAGGTTTGAAGTCATCTGTTCATGTTTCTGCTGCCCCTCTTGATTATGTTCATTCTGATCTTTGGGGCCCTGCCCAGGTTTCTACTGTTGGTTTTAAGAGGTATTTTATGTCCTTAATTGACCATTATAGTAGGAATGTTTGGGTTTACTTGCTTAAAACTAAAGATGAAGTTTTTGAAACCTTTAAAGTTTGGAAAACTATGGTTGAAAAGGAAACTGGCCTGTCTGTAAAATGTTTAAAAACTGACAATGGTCTTGAGTTTTGCAATTCCTTGTTTGATGCATATTGTAAACAACATGGCATAAAAAGGCACTTGACAGTTCCTGGCACCCCTCAACAGAATGGTACTGTTGAGAGGATGAATAGGACTCTTCTTAAAAAGGCTAGATGCATGCTTATTTCCTCTGGTTTGAAGCATTGTTTATGGGGTGAAGTTGTTACGACTGCTGCATATTTGATAAATAGATCCCCTTCTTCTGTGATTGATTTTAAAACACCTTATGAATTATGGTATAAAAGAAAGCCTAACCTTGATCACATTAAACCCTTTGGTTGCATTGTATATTCATACATAAACCAAGGTAAACCGGATCCCATGTCACAAAAGTGTGTCCTTCTGGGGTATCCTCAAGGGGTTAAAGGCTATAAACTTTTTCTTGTTCAACCTGGTGTGTATAAAACAATTGTGAGTAGGAATGTCAATTTTAATTAGAATGAGTTTCACTTTAAAATGTTGCCCGTTCCTACTGTGCATGACCCTAATCTGCAGGAACACAATGGTGATCAGTTCTATGTCCCTAAGGACACTGATCCTGGTACTGATGATGAGTTTGATACTGGTTATTCCTCCCCTCCTATGACTCTTACTTCTTTTTCTCTTCCCTCTCCTTCTTCTGTGCCACCTCACCAATTGGGTGGGGCAGTGCATGAACCTGTTGTTGAATCTCTTATGTCTTCCTCTTCTTCTTCTCCTATTTATGTGAATGAGGATGCTTTTGATGAGTCTATGTCTGCTTCTGGTTCTAGTTCCTCTAGTACTTCAGTAGCTGAAAGACATGATCTCACTGATTGGCAGTTAACTAGGGATATGAGTCCTAGAACTGTCATTCCTAATAAAAGGTTCATTAACAACATTGATGAGTTTGCTTGTTTAGTTTCTGAGGTAGTTAAAAACTTTACTCCTGATACTTATGAACAGGCTATAAGATGTGCTCACTTTAAGGATTGGAAAAGGGCTATGAATGAAGAGATTAAGTCTATGAAAATTAACAAGACTTTGACTTTAGTTGCTAAACCTGAAAATGCAAGACTTATAGATTGCAAATGGATTTTTAAGCTTAAAGATGGTGTGTCTAAATATGATCCACCTAGATATAAAGCCAGGCTTGTTGCTAAAGGTTTCACCCAAAGAGAAGGTGAAGACTACAATGAAATCTTTGCTCTAGTAGTTAAGTATAAAACTCTTAGACTTTTACTTGCTATGACTGCTGTGCATGATTTTGAATTAGAGCAAATGGATGTCAAAACTGCTTTCTTGCATGGTGACTTGGATGAAACTATATACATAAGACAGCCCAAGGGCTTTGTTGATTCTGTGCATCTTGACTATGCTTGCCTGCTAAATAAATCTATCTATGGTCTTAAACAGTCTCCAAGACAATGGAACATTAAGTTTGATAGATGCATGAGATTTAGCTTAAGTTTTAAAAGAAGTAAGTTTGACACATGCTTGTATTTTAAAGGTGTTAAAAGAAATGGTCCTGCTGCTTATGTTCTCCTTTATGTTGATGACATCTTGTTGATTTCTAAGTCTAAAGATTACATTCTAGACATTAAGAAGAACCTACAGAAGCATTTTGATATGAAAGATCTGGGTATTGCCAAGAAAATCTTAGGAATGTCCATTCTTAGAGATAGACAGCATAAAAAATTATGGTTGCATCAGTGTGATTACATTCATAAGGTGCTTGATAGGTTTCATATCTCTGGTGATAAAGTGAATAACATTCCTTTAGGTCCTCATCTTGACTTGACTAAATCCAAAGATGTTTTGTCTTCTGTTGAGATGAAAGCTATGAAATATATTCCATATGATGCTGCTGTTTGGTCTGTGATGTACTCTATGATCTGCACTAGACCTGATTTGGCTTTTGCTATTAGTACTCTAAGTAGATTCATGTCTAATCCTTCCGAAAAGCATTGGTTTTCCATGAAATATCTGTTGAAATACTTGCTTGGCTCTGTTAATCTGTCATTGCTATATTCTGAGCATTCTTCTGCATCTGAATTGCATGGCTTTGTTGATGCTGACTATGCTAGTAATAAGGATACCAGGAAATCAATTACTTCCTATGTGTATACATGGGCAGGTAACTGTATCTCCTGGAAATCTCAACAGTAGCCTATAGTTGCATTATCCTCTACTGAAGCAGAGTAGATTGCAGCTACAGAAGCTTGTAAAGAAGCTATCTGGCTGCAAGGTATTCTGAAAGAAGTAGAAATGAAGCATTATACATCTGTGTTGCATATAGATAGCCAAAGTGCCCTATATCTTTGTAGAGATCCTATGTACCATGAAAGAACTAAACATATTGATGTTAGATATCATTTCATTCATGAAAAGGTTGAAGATAACATCATTAATGTTAAGAAAATTGATGGTAGAATTAATCTTGCAGATTTTGGCACAAAGATTGTTCCTCATAATAAGTTTGTGTTCTGCAGGAACTTCCTCCACTTGGAGGAGCTTCAGTGATCTCTGTGTGATGTGTGTGCTTGGGATGAGGATGGACCTGGCATTAAGAATCCACTTATTTGTAGAGTCTGAGTCTGCCCAGTGCAAGACTTAGAAAAGTATAGGGGTGTTTGTAATGTTATGTGTTACTTTCCTAGTCTTTTTCCTTTGGCATGTAATATTGTTTTATGTGTGTTTGGACATGTATGTGTATATGATGACTATACAGATATTATATAGTGTATGCTATATATATGTGATGAACTATTAATGTTAGTCTCGACTGAGTAGAATTAAGCTATTTAGGCTTGATCCTCTAACGAGATTAACTAAGTAATAGTGGGGTTAACACATATTATATAACATATAATATATAGTATATGTATAGAGTATGATAAAGGGGAGATACCAGATTTGGGCTTTAAGCCCAATGTCTGGCCCAACATCTCGGCTTGGATTTAAGCTTGGTAGCCCATGGACTTTCGGATCTTGCCACTTGCCTTACCTTGTGTGAAGTGCTGCGTTTTGGAGGCTCGGGCTTGACCTAGCTATATAAGCTCCTTTCCTCCGTACTGAGCAACCACTCAACTTCTACACTCTCTCTCTCCTCACAAATGCTCTGCTAGGGTTTCTAGGGTTTGAGGTTTCTCAGCTCTTGCCGTCGGCTTGAGAGCGCTCGGAGAAGAAGGTTGTTGTTGGTATCTCTGGGAAGGTGGTTAGAGCTCTGATGTGCGCGCAAATTGCCATATTTTCTATGCATATATAAGTCCATTTTATCATTCTTTTGCATGCATATTAATGGGAAAACATGGGATTCGTGTAGTTTATGCTTAAATGTCAAATATATGGGTTTGCACGAGTTTCTATGTGATTTCGCAGAAAACAGTATAAAAATGGACAGATTTGGAAGAGCGGAAAAAGAACTCGAAGTCTTCTGAAGAGGTCGAAATCGACTGGGGACCTCGACATCGAGTACAACAGAGACATAGGAATCGAGCAGAAAAGAGAACAGAGCATGTCGACACACCGAGGTCGATATCGACGTCTGAAGGTCGATATCGAGTGGCCAGATCGAGCTAAATGATAGAAGTTGAGTGCCAATCCGAGTAGGAGAAGGAGAGCTCGAGATAGAGTTTCACAGAGGTCGATATCGACGTCTAAAGGTCGATATCGATGTTGCGCATGCAGCAGAAGAATCCGACTCAGATTTTGATAGAATTCTATCCGAAGCTTGCACGTCTATCCAAAAGTCGAGATTTCTTATCTTCAACGTCAGAGCTATCACATGAGCTGATTTACCATGGAACTTTTAGTTTTTACTTTATTTATCTTAGAGAATAAAGATAAAGTTTCGAGTCTTTGGATAGCAAAGTTCGATATCTATATCTAGAGGCCATTAGGGCTGAGTTTAGGCATCCAAGCACACCAAGTTTTAGTAGTTTACGCAGAGAATTAGAGAGAGAGAGAAAGAGAAGGCCGAATTGAGTTGGTAGAAGCGAGAGCGGAGATTTGGCTTGTTCGGTTGTAATTTCTTTCTTTTGCAATTTCAAAGTGGTTTTCTTTCAATGATGATGATGAGTTGCATGATGAGAAGCGAGTAGTCAACCCACTTCTAGGGTCGGGGTGAGCGCGACGATAGAGATGTAGGGTAAGTGCATCAAAGGTATGACTTTTATGCGATTCCGTCTTCTATCCTATGCATGATCCTTTGCGAAAGTTAGGAAGATTCATTATTTGCATTATTGAAGCGAAAGTCACTCATATTGTGAACTTGGATTACTCATGAATTGGATAGTAACTCTTAGGAACTATGCGAGAGCCTCTAATCACCTAAGTGTTGGTAACGAAAGTTATTTGACGGAAAGGCATTAAATTTTATAACTTTAGTATAAAACTTGCATTGTTATCGTTATGGCATGAAACCCCCGACTTTGGAAGCTTTTTAATTAATTGATATCATATAAAAGTTTTAGTTTTGTTTCTGATCATCCTTCTTAACCATTCTACGTTCTTCAGATTCTTTTCCGACAATCAGTTACGAATTACAGTTTCTATGACAAACATCGGAATCGACAGTAAAGGTCGATATCGAGGTCTAATATCGATATCGAGGTCTGTCTCAACGTCGACTTGCTGTTTTTGTCTTCTGCAGGAACTGTACCGGAAATCGACCAGAACTGAGGACGATATCGACCAGACACATCGATATCGAGTGTCTTCTGAGGTCGAAAGTTTGATCGTGATTGCAATAAGGGAAGCGCTGACATACCTCCTCGTAGATTCGATTCTGAATTACCCTACTACTACATTGGGAGGGATTCTTGTATTATTTGTTTGGGACATGGAGTTAGCCTAGTTGTGAATTATCTTTGAATATTTGAATTGCATCGATCCCCATCCCCTTAGCGAACAAATTGGCGCCGTTGCCGGGGAGGCAATCAATCGCCACCTAAGTTTTCTCACGATCTTTTAGAGTTTATTTTGCAGGTTTAAGCGACGTTCTGATCGCGGACCTATCTTGGAACCCATCAACGAGCCTGAACGTTTCTTCCATCTTCACAACAAAGCAATTCACATCATGGCTGACAACGAGACGCAGGCGGAGACCATAGAGCGGTTGAGGAAGGAGATCGAGGACCACAATGCTACAATCGCTGCTGAGAAGGCCGCCGCTGCTACAGAGCGAGCCCGTGCTGATAGGGAATAGATATGTCATCCATGAGATATTCTACAACGACCTTGATGTGCCGAATAAGGAGATGATCAATTCATATACCTCCTATCGGTACATTGAGATTACACCAACGGAGACCTGGGAGACCATTGAGAGGCTCGTAAACTTTGACAACACCTATGGGGCTGCTGCGGCCTATGATGCAAGGCCTGCCCCCATCAATGTCACTATATGAGCCTCCAAGGGGGATAGATCCTGATGTGCGGAAACAATTACACAACGATCAGACGTGCCGCCTTCAAAAGCAAGTCAGGTTCCTGAGCAACAATCAAACTTGTCAGGAATGTGGCTCAACAAGGCATAACACTAGTGTCTGTCCACATACTGAGCAAGTATCCATGGAGGAACAACATGAGGAACGAGAGCCTCCTATGGAGGGGGCAATCAATAATATTGGGGCGATCAAAGGTTCTATCAAAGGGATCCCCCACCATATAGAGCACCAGGGCACCCTGAGCGAAGACAAGGAAGGATGACCTGCAAATCATTCTTGATGAGATGCGGAGGAACCATGCTCAGTTCAAACAAGCCAACAACTCCGTCCATAATCAGCTACAGGGCATCAATTCTAGACTTGGTGAGATCGACGTTTGGAAGCGCAACATGGAGACTCAAATGAGTCAATTGGCGAAAGCAATACCCAAAGCGTCAGGATCATTCCCTGGATCCACTGTGCCCAACCAAAAGGGCAAAACCACTGGACATATTGCGGCAGTAAACCTAAGGAGTGGGCGTCAATTACAAACGTCCGAGCAAAAAGCGGAGGAAAAGGAGCCAGAACAGACATCGATATTGACCCCCCTGTCGATATCAGCCAAGGTGACGTCGATGTCGACCTTCCAGTCGATGTCGACCCTAAAGCTGCGTCACCACAGAAATCGACTCCTCCAATCGATGTTGACCCTACTGATGTCGATGTCGACCTCACTACAACCGCGGGAAGGAAAAAGGTGTTGCCATTCCCAACTAGAAAGGTGATTAAGGACCCGGCAGAAAAGAAGTTCCAGCGGTTCGTGAAGATGCTTCAAGGACTTAATGTCTCTATACCATTCACAGAAGCACTTCATGAGATGCCATCCTATGTAAGGTTCCTTAAGGACATATTGGGTAAGAAGCGATCGCTTTCTGAGATCGCAGAGGAGTGCAATAGGTAAGTTTTCTATCGCTATAGGCTTAGGTCAATTCAAATTTAATGCTTTAGTTGACTTGACGAATTAACGAGCAAAACTAGTTTGACGCGAGACTCGATTGCATCAATGAATTAAATATATTTTCACCCGAAAAGATATTCTATAACATATCTTCACCTCCTTTATCATATATCTAATCAGTAATTTTTTATATAAAAAAATGAATTTAATTAATAAATGAATCATAAAAACAAACATCAAAATCAAAATATAGTTCACAAAGATAACCTAGTTATCATTGATTTATTATTTTGTAATCTTGTATAGAGTGACTAATATGATAATACAAAGCATGTCAACAACAATAAAATATAATATTGCTAAAGGTTTTTAAAAACCATTTATTTGCTAGATTAATTTTAATTCACCGTGTCATTAATTAAGTCACTTTCATGCACTTTTTCCTCACGACTCAACCAACAACACAATTTTTAACACCATCCCGATCTACAAATAACACTAATTCATATTCCCTCCATCCCCGCCACCCACACCTACCCCTCCTTCAGTTCCACCACTACCTCCAACCCCTCCACTATGGCCACTTCCACCACTTACTACTCCTCCAACTCCACCACCACCTCTAGCACTGCCACACACACCTCCACCTCCGGCTCCCACTCCTACTTTGCCTCCAGCTCCACCGCTACCTTCAAATCCTCCACCAAGGCCGCCCCCACCACCGACACCACCACCTACTCCTCCAACTCCTGCACCTCCAGCACCAACACCTACTCCTCCACCTCCTGCACCTCCAGCACCAACACCTACTCCTCCACCAAGAGCACCCCCACCCCCTACTCCTCCTCCAGCTCCACCACTACCTCCCATTCCTCCACCAATGCCACCCCCATCACCTACTCCTCCTCCAGCTCCACCACTACCTCCCATTCCTCCACCAATGCCACCCCCACCACCAACACCACCACCTACTCCTCCACTACCTCTAGCAACGCCACCTGCTCCACCACCAGCACCCACACCCACTCCTCCACCAAGGCCTCCCCCACCCCCCACTCCTCCCCCACCCCCCACTCCTCCTCCAGCTCCACCACTACCTCCAATTCCTCCACCAATGCCACCCCCACCACCACCACCCGCTCCTCCACCTCCTACACCAACACCCGCTCCTCCACCAAGGGCACCCCCACCCGCTCCTCCACCTCCTACACCCCCACCCGCTCCTCCACCTCCTACACCAACACCCGCTCCTCCACCAAGGGCACCCCCACCCCCTACTCCTCCTCCAGCTCCACCACTACCTCCAATTCCTCCACCGATGCCACCCCGACCACCAACACCACCACCTACTCCTCCACTACCTCTAGCACCGCCACCAGCTCCACCTCCAGCACCGACACCACCACCTACTCCTCCACTTCCTGCACCTCCAGCACCCACACCTCCACCAAGGCCACCCCCACCCCCCACTCCTCCTCCAGCTCCACCACTACCTCCAATTCCTCCACCAATACCACCCCCACCACCAACACCACCACCTACTCCTTCACCACCTCTAGCACCACCACCCGCTCCTCCACCTCCTACACCAACACCTACTCCTCCACCAAGGTCACCCCCACCCCCCACTCCTTCTCCAGCTCCACCACTACCTCCAATTCCTCCACCAATGCCACCCCGACCACCAACACCACCACCTACTCCTCCACTACCTCTAGCACCGCCACCAGCTCCACCTCCAGCACCGACACCACCACCTACACCTCCTCCTCCTACACCTCCAGCACCCACACCCACTCCTCCACCAAGGCCTCCCTTACCCCCCACTCCTCCTCCAGGTCCGCCACTACCTCCAATTCCTCCACCAATGCCACCCCCACCACCAACACCACCTCCTCTAGCACCGCCATCCGCTCCTCCACCCCCAGCACCGATACCACCGCCTACTCCTCCACCTCCAGTGCCCACACCTACTCCTCCACCAAGGCCACTCCCACCCCCTACTCCTCCTCCAGCTCCACCACTACCTCCAATTCCTTCACCAATGCCACCACCACCTCTAGCACCGCTACCCGCTCCTCCACCTCCAGCACCAACACCACCACCTACTCCTCCACCTCCTAGACCTCCAGCACCCACACCCACTCCTCCACCAATGCCACCCCCACCACCAACACCACCACCTCTAGCACCAGCACCCGCTCCTCCACCGAAACCACCTCCTACTGCACCACCACCCGCTCCTCCACCTCCAGCACCAACACCACCACCTCCTACACCTCCAGCACCCACACCTACTCCTCCACCAAGGCCACCCCCACCCTCTACTCCTCCAGCTCCACCAACACTACCACCCCCTCCACCAACTCCACCACTTGCTCTGACATTACCACTACCTCTACTAATTACTTCAGGAGCACCTCCTTCTCCTTTTTCTCCACAACCAAAATGATCCAAACAACCACCTCGATATCTATCAAGAACTTTGGCATCATCTTCAAATAATCTTCCTTTAGCAATGCCATTGATCACAAACAACAAAATCACCAATGTTGCTGAATGCACTCCAAAGCATGTATACATCTTAGCCATGAAAGTCTAGCTCTTTTAACTCACAAACAACTTAACACGAAATCACTCAAATCTTCAATCTTGCCAAGACGATGAAGCCTCCATGACACTATATATAGTATAGGATGTTGGTGGGGAACACTATTTCTAGCATGCAAACGTGTAACTATGTCTTGCAATAGGAATATTACCACTTGTATTGGATAAGGCACTTAGCTAGCTAGTGCATGGCCCCCACCATTTCTGTTGGTAAGATCCTTTACAAATGTTATGTTGAATAACCACGATTTCTCAATCTTAATTCCAAATGAAACAAGTGTCAGTATAGGTGTCATATTAATTATAAGAAGTTAAGGCCCAAATGAAAGCATATACCATACAATTGAAACAATTGTACAATAAGGCTGGCGGCAGGTGAAAGAAGAGTCTGTGTGGTTTAATTTTAAACAAATGAGTACTTTGAGTGGATTTCATCACTAGGGCACATAGCTAGGAGTAGTTGGTGCAAGGGTGCTAGATAGGTGGGCCAGGTGGCTATCGAGATCTTCGGATCGGATTTGGTCATATTGGGTTAGGTCATATCTCGGGTATATTTTAAGTTCGGTCGAGTTTGGATCAGAATGGGTTGGATCAAGTAGGGTCACATTTAATTTTATTATAAAATAATAATTATTTTTTATTTATCAATTATTAACTATTAAACTTTATTTATTATATTAAGTCTTTTTTATACTAACTCCTCGTACGGTCAGCAAACAAATGATGAAGTTTGGTGGGGAGTTGTAGGTTCCAAATGTAAAAGTTCGCCTAACGCCAAAAATATTTATAAACGGTCGAAATGTAAAAGTTTCGCCGCTAGCCCGCTACACTTTTATCTTCGGCGCGGGATCGATTTATGATTGTGGCGGTCATCCCTTTCATCAAAAAAGTCTGCTCCCGAAAGTCGACGACCCTCATCGGAGCCCCCTCGATGATCCATATCAGCTACACGGTACATTCTCCGCTCTTCCGCAGCTCCATCGGTCACTCATATGACGCTGAGACAATCTTCAAATGTAAATCAAAGGATTGACGTGATACGTGTCAAACCATACATCTCGCCGTGCCTCTCGATCACTCTCCAATGAACATGGCTTGCCCGCGACCTGACTTCTCAAGCCTATGTCATGCCACCTACTACCGAAGGCCAATAACTTCCCCCGAAGATCGATCGAGTCAGCCTCGAACACCACGCAAATTGAGCCATAAAAAAACATACATGAAATCACAAGGTCAAAAAAATAAAAAAAAGGTCTAGCAGTCAAGTTGGTGACAATGTTGTGAACAACTCAGGATATTTCCAAGTACAAGAAAAGTTGGGATCGATAGAAGACATTGTAACAAACGCGCCAACTGTTGACCACATTTTCTGCAGTCTTTCCCGCAATATTTCGGGCCTTGTCCAATGAACTGCAGTGTCGGCATTCTTCACACGACGGTTGGCTTTCTAAATTATATGGGAATTATACAGTGAAGGTGCTAACACCCTTGGTTTCGCTCGCGGAATGGTCAGGTCGATCCAAAATGATCGAAAATCAGGTCGATATATGTTTATCATCCAATGACGGAGCCAGAAATTTATCGGGGGTGAAATTTCGTACAAGTTGTTCAGCTCCTCTTTGATAGATTTTTTCTTTAGTTTATCAGAATAAAACTATGATATTTTAGTTTAAACGTCGATGTTTTAGTACAAAACATTGTTAAGTTCAAAATAGCGACATTTTTTTTAAAACGAAAGTTTTTAGTTCAGAATGACAACATTTTAGTTCAAAATGATAATACTTTACTTTAAAGTTGTATCCTTAATTATTGTATTTTTTTTCTTTTTAAACGAATAAAATGATATCGCTTTAATCGATACCGGCATTGTTTTTGTCTAAAAAGATATCGTTTGAATACTAACGTTTCAATATATAACTTGTTCTCTTAGTATTCAATAGCGTATCAATATACAAAAAAATTAAACTTGCATAAATTTTTATCTAATTGTTGAATTTTGTAATATAACCTCTTATTGTCAAGTTTTTGGGATGAATTATATTATCAAAATATCAAATTAAATAAAATATATAAGTATCGTGGTTTATTAAAAAAACATTTCAAATAATTAATCGGTGTTTAATTTTTAAATATTTATAATTTTTTACTTGGGTATCGAATTGAAGCTTATAATATATTAAAACAAAGCTATCGGCGAATAAAACATGTACAGGTAATTCGTCGGATGAAAGGAGAGCTGAATGCTCCCCTTGCCCCTCCCTAGCTCCACCTATGGTACCAGACATTTTCTACGGGATGGCTTCACTCGTGGGATGGCTAGCAACCTTGGATTTCCAACAAATTAAGTCTACCGGTGGTTGACATGTTAATTTGTACAAATCTTGCTATCTTTGGGCGCATGTAAAACTATATAGTCCATCATTTTATTGTCATGATCTCCTTTTCTTCCTTGTCTAGTTTATCTCCTAGTTGACTAGCTCGTGATTGTTTTGATATCTTTTATGATGTTTAGGATGGTAATTGTTATCTTCGTAAGTTTATCTATGTTTACATGAACCTTTAGTAAATCCAGATTCGATGAACTGGTGGGCTTCGTCTTCACTATGGTTGCCACAAAAAAGGCATTCATTAGGAATCGGAATTCCTATATTAGCTAGTCTCTCCTTTTATTGGTAGTCCCCTCTGACTTATCTTTCAAAGAATTTTTTTTTATTTTTTTGGAATTATATCTAGTTTTCATATTCATGTATTTGGGTCATCGAAGTTCTATATTGATTAGTTATTATTTTCATTTTTCATTTCAATGACCGTTGTAAACCCAAGCTTCACGGTCCAGCCACAAGTATAGGTTATCTGGGAGTGTGTTGACTAGTATATATTGGGTTATTTGTAATTTTCTTAACTATCTCTTGTACTAAACCTTCACCAGCTTCTCTTTCCACCATCTTCCGCATATCCGCTTACCATAATTGATTTATTGATCTGTCAAATTGGGTTGGCTAACTCTTCTAATGAGTGGTGTGGTTGATAACCAATTGTCTTCCCAAAATTTTATTGTTTTGCCATCCCATACAAAGTAGACCCGTTTTGAACTTGTCTATTAGTAACCCGACATTTCCCATTACCATAATGCGTTACCGCGTCTTCTATATTCTAGTTGCTACTTTGCTCATAACAACCCTACAAATGAATTGAAAACTACATTAGGAGGATCTCCAACTCCAAATGTCAGAATTCTTCATAACCATCACATAAACATCATACCAAAGTGTGATGACACATCAAGAAATTTGTGAGTGATGAATGCTCACTGATTATATAAATCTATGAATCACTATCAACTTGGGAAGTTGGATCATCAGTAGTTCTATATGAATCTATGAATCGTGTCCGGAATCCTTCCTGAGACCATTGATCCTCTCCAAAACTCCATTGATCGCCAAATCAAAAGCATCTTCGAAGCTTCTCCCACTGCGCTTCGATTCGAGATCTGAATAAACAATCTTCGGAATCAACTTCAAGACCTCCTCTCTCATGGCTGCCACTTGCTCCGCGGGAATCGCGCTCAGCTTCTTCTCCACGCTAACCGCCCCACTCTTCACGTCCTCCAACGGAATACTTCGTGTGATTCTCCGGGAAATGCCACCGGTACTGCAAGTACGCCGATCGCGGGTCGAAGAACACCGGGATGCAACCGGCGAGGATACAATCGAACGACGATCGTCTCGTCATTGTGTCGCCGGGAGGTTGCAGGCAGAAGATCGAAGTCTGGAATGCTCTCATTATACTCTCAGGATTATCGCAGTTTTCCATTCCGAATTCGCAGAGATTGAGATTGCACTTCGCAGACGATCGGCACTGATCGATCAGCTCGCTGCGGATCGAATCGCTGAGTTGAGGCCTCGGAGCGCCTGCAAAGGAGAAAAGGTACGGCCGTCGCTTCCGCCGCAGTAGATCCTGCCACCGGCTCAGCTCTTCGTCGCCGGAAGGATGGAACCAGGTTGGATAGGGGACGCCGAAGTCGGTGTAGTTCGGAGCCGCACTGGCTTCGATTGTTAGAAACGTCATGTTGTTCGATTCCGGCAAGAGCATAAGCTGGTTCCCCCAATCGACGGAGTCGATACAACGCCGGAAATCCGATTCGACTCTGCCAGCGACGAGGAAATGGTCCCTACCTCCCATAGATCTCCACTCCGGCGCCGACCGGAGCCAATTTGTGAGATCCAAGGAGCCGGCATCGCGGAGCGTGAAGTTCGGACTCCAGAGGTAGCGGCTGACGTCAAGGCCGGGGTAGTAAGGGATGAAGACCGCCGAAGCTTTCGACGATTCGTCGGTCAAGCACTCATAGCGCTTCATCCGCTCGTGGAAGATGATCTCCAAGGAGAACTGGTTCGTCCAGTACCAGCCTCCGCCGGCGAAAACCTCCGACGGCTCAACGGAGTCGTTGACCAAGGACGGACCAAATCCGCCGTTGATTATAAACTTGCACATGTGGATCCATTTGTTGAGAGAGCTGCAATTATCGAGTAAATCGGAGTTGAACCTGGACGGAATCCGGTGAACATAAACATAACGTCCAATACAGGGATCCGAATCGGCGATTTGCGGAGTCGAAATCTGAAATCGGCTACTGTTGTCGTTGCTGATGAAGTAGAAGTTAACAGAGGTGAAGGAGGGGCCGCCATTGGAAGAAAGGAGTAGGATAATTAGCAAGGTGCAGACGAGGAGGATGAGCCACTGGGAGGAGTTAGGGATTTTGCGGATTCCGGCGAGGAGCTTGTGATGATTGTCGTTGGTTGATGAAGAAGGTAACATGACGAAGTGAATTGACGATCAAGATGAATGAATATGCAGGAATTGAATTTGGGGAAGATGATGATTGTGTTTACTGATTTCTTTATTCATTCAGGTTCATACGATACGATAAACGAAGGATCGTGGGGATGAAAGTGCTAATAAACAACTCATAATTTCATTAATTTTGAAATCTCCATGCATGGTTACTGATGCAGCTATTAAATGCTTGCTTGCGTTTTCTCTGTTTTCCCCTTTAAACAATTGATTCACGTTGTTACACTCACTTCTCGCACATGTTTACCTTGATTTGAACTTTCAAATAAATGCTACTACTATTTGGTAAGAATGTGAGAGATTAGAGACCTAAAATGAACACCACAAATCCACAATAATAAGCTAGATGAGTTAAGACTTGAGAGTAGTGATAATGCGTATTTAGATAGGCATTATTATAGGTTGAGGAAGGCTAAGGCGAGACTTGGGAGAGTTTAAGGAAGAAGTCCCAAAGAGTGTAGAATAAGTTAAGTAGCAACGGAGAACGGAATCAAGGTCTAATAGCAAAAACAAGAGCGAGTAGCAAAAGTTGTCCGCCCGAGAGACTGGACTTGTAATGCACTTCTCGGAGCTCTTGTTGGTTCGATTGACTCATATGAATATGCGTTGAAAAGCTATTTCCAAATCCTACAACTTTCATGAGACATTGGGACTAGCTGATTCAAAGTGTTTAAGGGCGAAAAGAGGAAGTTCTCACCCAAAATCCTAACATTCCGTGTCGGAAGGTCGTCGTGCCCACGACCAACCTGGGAAACACATGGCAAGTTTCTAGAATTGTCGTGCCCATGGCCTGACCTTCTGCGCTTGCAACCATCCTGCAGAGCAGCACAAGGATACCTATTGGCCGTCGTTGCGCCTGCGGCCTACCCGCGTCGTGCCGGAGCGTGTTATCTTTTGGAAAGTTCTATCTAATTCTGTCATAATTTTATTCTAATTAGGATGTCTTTTAGAGTTTTTTGTCAGCCCTTAGGCCTATGTACGTTAACACATATTTAGCCTAGTTTTATTAATCTAAGAGCATTGAAGATTGAAGATTTGTGATTTAGGTAAGTCATGGTTGACTAATTTCTAGGTTTTTGCCTACACTTTCGAGATTTGGTTAATTAGTAGTTTGTGAGTTTCTAATTCAAGTTATTTTTCTCTCGGTTCCTTCAACTTCTTTGTGCGATATTGCTTATGGTATTGGTGTTATCTTGATTAGCTACCTTGATGATATCGATATCTTGCTAGGATTTAATATTATCGTATTTGTGTTATTTCCGTAGTAGCACGCATATGATATATTGTGAATACCGTTGCTGAAGCGTGAATATGTAGGAAGTTGACATATATCTTAAACATTCATTTAATTGATTTTATTTATATCCGCGGATTCTTGGGACTTCGTGCTATCTGTTTGCTAAATCTTAATCGTGTTAGGGTTGCATAGGGGCGTGTAAGGAATTAATTGAACTTGTTGACTAATTTCTAGGTTTTTGCCTACACTTTCGAGACTTGGTTAGTGATTTGTGAGTTTCTAATTGAAGTTATTTTCCTCTCAATTCCTTCAACTTCTCTGAACGATATTGCTTATGTTATTGATGTTTTTAATCTATTTAAAGAATTGTGATTAAAGAACAAAAAGACTTTGCATAAAAGAGTGCGGTTATAAGAAAAATCCCATCATTAGTGGGATAGAGCTTTTTCAAATCGCAACGTTAACATTTGAATTGGGGGAAGCAATTAATTAAGATCTAACTTTATATAAAGTTGGTTAAATTTTAATCAGTGAATTTTAAATAGAGATAATTTGGTAGAATATACCTTTTAAAGAAGCTAGTTAGGTAATTATACCATTTTAAAAAATAACATGATTTCTGTTTAGCGTAGGGTTAAATTTCCGTTTAGCGCATTACCAAATGGTCGCAACGACCAACTTTCTGTTTAACATCACACATGGTCGCAACGACCATGGTGATGTTGGTCGCACCGACCATAGTGATATTGGTCGCAACGACCGACTTTGAATTGTGCGATCTGAGATGGATACCAACCAGGCAACCATTATTCCCCCTTCTTGCATAGATAAAGGAGTTTTTATGTATGGTTTAATTTCCATCGAGGCATAGTGATGCCATTGACGGACGACTGGGCCACGTACAGGGACAGAGGAGTGGTCGTGATGGCGGGGTCGGGACCTGGGACACTAGGCCACAGAGACGCCGTGATGGCGGGGTTGGGGAATGCGTCGGTGAATCTAGTGGCGGCGTCCAATGGCTCTCTGAATAAGTCACTAGTGTCGAAATCGCCGATTTTGATTTTTCTCTTCTTTCATAAGGCGATAAGGAGCGAGCTCGATGGACTGCACAGAGCTGCCATGGAGACATGAGTGCGTATATACAATATCCTTCATTATCTCCAGCTTATGGAAACATGAGTGCATATATACAATATCCTTCATTAACTGTACAAGTAGATTATGCATAATCCGGTGAAACTCTAGGCCTCCAGCTCCAGGAGCCCATAAAACTGCATGCAAAGTGAGATCGGTATAATTATTGTATACCAGTAATCTGAAAAATAAAAATGTCAAAATAACCCTAAAATTAAAAGAGAAAATTTGTTGTTTTGGCCACCTACATAATTTTAATTAGGTGAATAGCCACCTTACTTTTTTTTTAAGCTTCCTGTCCCTTTAGAATATTTAATTAGGTCAGTTGACCCTTTTCTCCTGGTAGTTTGTGGCCTCACTCCCGACCTTCTCCTCCTCCTTCCATCTTCCGGCGATTGTCCTCCGTTTCGTCCTCCGTTTCGTCCTCCTGTTCTTTCTTCAATCTTCCGTGCTTTCTTCCTTTTCCTCCTCCTTCCGTTTCTGGTTTTGGTGACATCGGGGGGTCGTATTTGGGTGCTGTTCCTTGTGTTTTTGTTTAACTCGTTTCTAATGGCGGATCCTCCAGGTATGGACTTGATATTTCAATCTTATTTTCGTACTAATCTCTTATCTGTTTTCTTGTTCTTCTTATTGTTTGTTGATTTTTTTGGTTTTTTTTTGGAATCGTTGTGTACTTTGTGCTTCTGGTTAGGGTTTTGAAATTTTGGGGTTCTATGTGGTTTAATCGATCCTTTTGGGGTTGGAATCTGTTTGTAATTTGTTGTTTATGGCATCCAGTTTCTTCTATTCTTGTTGATTTAGTTTAGATGTTTCATTCATTTCTCATATTTGTGTTCATTTTTTCATGGTTTGTGAATTTGCTCAGTGGATTCCTTCTTTCTTCGATTTTTTTGTTTAATTGATTCCATTTTTTTGTGTTTATGTATACATCTTATTGATTTTTCATCCTTCTGTACCTTTTGTCTATGTTTATTGGTTCACACATTTGGTGACCTTTTATTTTGGATGCATCTTCTTGATTCCTTTTTTTACATTATTGTACTTGATTTAGTGTTGGCATCTAGTTTCTTCCTTTTATATTTTCAGCATCTTCTGTTGGTGTACTCTATTTGATTCTAGTATATTTGTCCTCATTCATATGGTTTTCTTCATTTCACGTAGCTGTATTTTGGTGAATTATATTCATTATTTTGGTGTTGATGTGGATTTGGCACCATTGTGTTTGCTTTCTTCCATTTTATGTGCTTTGATTCCATATCTTCACTTAAGTGGACTTATGTGAAACGTGTGCTATCTTTGACTTTTGTTTCATATCTTCAATTTCAACCATTATGTATTTCATTTTAATTTCTGATGTTGATTTTATTATCCCCATTTTGTGTTATTGATTCCTTTTTCTTTGTGTCTATGTATACAACTTTTCTTCTTACTGATAGTGATGCCACTGAGGACATGGCTTTTCCGGTTTGTAACCATCTTTGCTTTTCCCCCTTTGTGTTTAGTTTCTATTTTTTATAATCTTTTCCATAATTTTTTTCTTGTTTTCTTGTGTATGTTTAGGTGTTTGATTATATTCGGGAAGATCGGGGCATTTTTTATGGGAAGTATAATCTATACTCCCGTGTTGATGTCATTCCTATTATTCAAAGGGAGTTGTGTCCTTCTGACTGGTCATCTTTGTGTTCTTCTTTTCTGCGTCGTGTTTTGTGGTTTGGTAACAAGTTGAAATTTGCACAACAACTTGTCAACCATTTCATGGTTCATGAATTGAAAACATCCAAAACTAGAGAAATGTGGTTTCAGTTGAAATCTTCTCACCCTTCTAGGTTTTCCATGTGTGAATTTGCTGTTGTTACTGGTTTAAAATGTGTCTCTGATCATGCTGTTGAAGTTCCTTCAATTGATGTTAAATCTATAATTGGGGTAGATAAGATTAAGTATGATGATTTGGTTTCACTTTTCTGTAAGACACCCCAGAATTCGCCCAATAAACTCATTCTTGCTTATGTTTTGGTGATTGATGGTATTTTGTTACCTCATAGGGGTGGGGTTGTTAGGAATGAGATTTTGTGTCTAGCTTCTGATATGAGTCTCTTAACTACTTATCCATGGGGTAGATTAGTGTTTGTAGAAACTATTACCTCTCTTATGAAGGTAAATCGTGTATCTCCCCGTAAATTGGCTAAGACTTTGAAGAAAAGTACGAAAAGGAGTGGAGGTAAGTCGTCTAAGAAGTCTGCTCAAGAGTGTGAAAAAGAGAATGTCCCAAAGGCAAGGAGCGGTTTTAACTTGTTAGGATTTCCACTTGCTTTTCAGGTATTCCTACTTGCTTATTTTTGTTATTTTTTCCTTTTATATTTTCATATATTATTTTGTCTTACATGTGTCTTTTGTTGTGTGTCTGTTGTTGTGATTCCAGGTTTGGATCTTGGAGGCTTTTCCCAAGATCCCACCAATTGTACATTGCAGGTGTTCATTTGATGCTACAGATCGTTCTTTCATGAAATGGGAGAGTGTGTCTTCTAATCGGGCTGTGACTTCTCGGCATCTTCAGCTTGAATTTGTTAAGATCCAAATGGTACTTTGTTTCAACTTTTATTCCTGTTTGGCTTCTTATCATGTTTGTGTTTTTCTTCATTTAGGCATCTAATTACTGTGTTAAGTATTAGTTTATGATTCTTTTGTGATTTTTTATTTGAAGGACAAAATTTATCCTACTTATGGGGAATATTTGGATTCCCCTTTGATGGCTTTTCCAAATGAACCGGATGATTCCAATGTTGCTGCTTTTCTGTCTTGGTTGTCACACAAAGCTCCTTCAAGGTTATCCACTCCAGTTAATGCACATATCACTGAGTTTACTCAAGATGTCATTCCTTCTCTTGGTCTTCTTGATCAAGTTGTTCCGTCTTCTAGCACTAAAGTTGTTGCTTCACCGTCTTCAACCATAGCTGCAAGGACAAGGTCCAAGGTTGCATCTCCTGACTTATCTTTTTCAATTGTGCATCCCTCTTTAAAGAGGAAGGTTGATGTGTCCCCTTCCTTTGTTTCTGATAACCCTCCGAAAAAACAGTTTTCTGCTTCTAAAGTTTCTGAACTTGTGTCTTCCCCTGTGAATTCTGCCCCACATGTCTCCTCTCCAAAGTTATTTCGCCCTAGTGGAAAATTTAGTCTTAAGCGTGCAGTTGCTTCTGCTGAGTTGAAGGATAAGGCTCACACTGTCTTTAGTGCCCCTTCTGAAAGTGTCCCACTGAAAGAACCTGACCACACTGTCTTTAGTGCCCCTTCTGAAAGTGTCCCACTGAAAGAACCTGAATCTTCATCAAAAAAAGCAGCAGGAGGGTTGCAAGATAAAGGGGATGAAGCGGCAGCTGCTGAGAAGGCACCGGTTGTTGGTGATGGATACGTAAATCTAGATGATGCAGGTTGTCTAATCCGAATTAGGCAACATTTGGCCTTGATCGTTGACTCTGTTGTACGTGTTGAAGCAAGAGTTCTGAAAATGCACTTAGTCCTTAGATCTCTTTCTGCCAATTATGCTTCCCTCCAATCCAATTATGATTCCCTTCAATCCAACTATGATTCCCTCCAATCCAATTATAATTCCCTTCAATCTAAGGTTGATTCCCTCCATTTGAAGGTTGATTCCATTCAATCAAAACCTGATGCCAAAGTTGATACTCCTATGGGTTCATCGTCACATGGATGTACTGATTCCATGAAATTTCCTCACATGACTTCTGCTGACATTGATGCTTCCCTCCAAGATGTTCTAAGGGGTATTCGAGACAACTGCTCACAAATGTCTGATCATGAACACCTTTTCCGTAACATTGCGCCCACTCCTGATCCTACACCACATAATTCTCCCTCTTCATTGCATTCTGATGTCCCCTTGAGTCAGCCAAATCCTATCTTGCCTTCTGATGCCACCTCTGATTGTCCATTGGATCTCCCTTCCCACTCGATCCCGGAATCTTCTAAGGCTTTGGCTGTTGTTGGTCCAACAAGGAAATCAACTCGTATTGGCAAAGTTACTGCAGTTTTGGAGACTCCATACACTCAAGGTGCGAAGAAGAAGCCTAAAATCCCTAGGAGGCCAAAATATTCGTTTTTTGAATTTGAAGATCGGAAGAGTTTTTATGATTGGATCTATTCCGAATAGTAAGTTGTGTTCTGCTTTTGTTTTATATTCTACATTTTCATTATTTCTTTTATTGTTTTCTGTTTCTTTGTTTTCTGATTGCTTTTATATTGGTTTTTATTTAAGTTACGAATATTTTTGTGTGTAGGGATCATTGTACTCAGCTTGCAGGCAATGAGGTTATGCTTGATAAGAAGTTCTTCTGTGAACTTGTGGGAAAGCGCCACTGGCTTCGTGATGATGTAAGTCTACTGTATTATTACTTGCATCATATGTGTTTTTTCCTTCTCTTTTAGGTTTTTCTTAATTATAATGTCCCTTGTTTATTTGTTTTAGCATATAGGAGAGGCCTTGTCCCACTTTAGGAAGTATATTGCTGACAATGAGGAGAAATTCAGGGATATTGTTATTATGGATTGGGTTTTTCCTGGGAAATTCACTCATAGTTTTTTCAAGAAGTTTCTGGTGGGGAAAGTTTCGTTTGGCAAGGTGTTTTTTCATTATCTTGATGGTCTGCTGCCAAAGTTCTGCGGGAAATCATGGCTTGCTGCAAAAATTATTTACACTCCCTTCAACATCAACAACGAACACTGGGTTGCATTAGAGATTGACCTGTGTCAAGGGAAAGTGAACGTTTGTGATTCGAGTATCTACCTTTACAGCGATGAGAAGCTGCAGGCATTTTTGGATCCTCTTTGCACTATGTTACCTGCGCTATTGAGGGAGTCAGGCCGTTTTTCGCATTTGGGGCAAAGCATTGAGTCGCCTTTTAAAGTGGAACGATTTCGTGATGTTCCTCAGAACCTTGATGGGTATGTGTATGAATTCAGTTTATTATACTTTATATGTTTATCTATTTGGTATACTGTTTTAATCTGGTACTCTTATTGATTTCATTTTTTTTTGTCTATTTTTTGTAGGGGGAGTTGTGGTGTTTATACCATCAAAGCTATAGAAGAATTGGCTTTTGGGGGAGATATTTACGAATTTAACGATAATCATGTCCAAGCCTATAGGGAGAAGTTGGGGATTGAACTTTCGCATGTGTGTTGGACTGTCAACACAATGGGTTGATGTGGGTGGGGTTTGGTTTTGGATTGGACTTGTTTTCTTTTGGTTGATATTAGGATATTTTGAGCTTGCATGCTCCATTTTGTAACTATGGCTTTTATGGCTGTTATTTGGGTAATTGTAGCTGTGGTGTTTTGCCTTTAACAATTCAGCCTTAAGAGCTTGCATGCTCTCCTGTCCGTTGGTAGTGTTGATAACTATGTATGCTATGATCTTTAAATTTCAGAAGTATGTATGCCAGGATCTTTTATATATGGTGAAAATTGATCTTTGTTGGTGTTATTTCAAGGTGGCTATTTTTTAAATTTAATGTGTGTCCTTATGAGGACAGTGACCATCTTTATGCATTTTTTTCTTCTCTTGTTTTGATTTATAATGTCGATCATATTTATGTGTGGATTCAATCATGAAATTGAGATTCAATCAGTAAATCGTTATGTTTTGGACTCCGCTTATAGTTGTCCTTCCATCACAACCTTTCCATCTTTTACTCACCCCCAACCCCATTTATATTGCACTAGTCTTTGTGTTTCATCAACTTTGTTTATTTCATTCCATCTCCTTTTTCCAATATTCTGTTTGAGTATGTTTGATGCATGATATGAGTTTCATCACATGAGGTGTGGCAAAACAAACAGCATCGCATGAATCGCATCAAATGTACGGCATCACTCGAACCGCATCTTTTATGCATCCAATTATTATTGATTTTCATCATGATTTTGTTGGCCTCAAGATTTTTTTATGCATAATATTAGTTGCCTCAGAGGAGGTTTGTCCAAACAAATGGCATCACATGAGTCGCATCAAACGTACGACATCAATTGAACCACAACTTGGATGCATCTAATTATTGGTGATTTTCATCATGAATCTGTTGGCATCAAGATATTTTTCATGCGTGATATTAGTTGCATCACAGGATGTGTGTCAAACCAAATGGCCTCACACAAGTCGCATCAAACGTATGGCATCACCCGACCCACACCTTTTATGCATTTAGTTCAACTCCCCTTATCTTATACATTTGGTATCATCTCTTTTTTTCATTACTTTTTGTTGATTATCTTTGATTGATGACATTAGTTGCATCACATGATTTGCGTCAACCCAAACGAAATGTATCATCCGAACCACACCTTTTATGCATCTAATTTTTATTGAGATTCAAACTGTCATTCAGTTGATGACAGGTTCCACTTTATGTGTATGTACTGTCATGTTTTGTGTTGCTACATATTCATTTTTATGGGACCTCCAACCTGTAATCTCATTCATTTTTTCATTCCAACATCCCTTATGTAACATATGCTTTCAATTATATATTAAAGTTGTTAAACCATTTAAATCCAATGTATATATTCAAACAAAAAAAAGAGATTCAATGTATTTGCTTAACTTTTGTAACTTGTCTCCCTACTGAAAAATTAACAAAAAAAAAGACAATAAAATAGACATAGACATTTTCTTTATTTCCTTCAAGGGCTTCATGAGTCTGCTTGCGTGGTTGTGCTGCTTGATGGTTTGTTTGGGCATGTTATCTTATTGTGTCCTTTCTTTCCACAAGTTCCACACTTGTATGTGAGTGTTTTTTTCCTTGTGTGCCCTTCTCCAACTGATGGGATCCGGCATTTTCTTGGTCTCCCACTCTTTTTACGCACTATTGGCGGGCGACATTTGGTTGTTCTGATATCCTCTGGTACATACCAGTCATCTTCACTAGGCACCGGGTATATGGTTTCTTGGTATGCCATGTACCAAGACTGAATTTTGTAGTATTCACTTACAAAATCAGTGATGTTGAGCTTCAACCTCTGAATCGCAGCAATAGCATGGACACATGGCATATGATCCAAATCAAACACCCTACAGCTGCATGTCCTTCGTGCCAAATCAACTACACCAGTAAACTTTCCACCAACGACGTGACATTGTGCATCGTTCAACACCTTCACTTCATATCTTCCAGAACGCTCATATCTTTTCTGTAGGATTTCTTTCACTGTAGGTGGCACATCACTGATCTTTTTTGCCTTTCCTCTACGGTTATTGAACCATTCTACCATTTTATTCCTAATATGCTCAAACAGTGCAACAATTGGGTATCCTCGAGCTTCTTTCAAAATTGCATTTATACACTCTGCATTATTCGTTGTCATAAGGTTGTACCTTTCGCCTTGGAAGTGAGCCCTTGACCATTTTTGGAAATCTGCATCCTCAAGGTATTTCCCAATCTCCTTGTTGATGTCACAAATGCTTTTGTAATATCCTTCAAATTCCCTTACAGCGTAGCATTCGGATGCTTTGGTGACAAAGTGGCTGACTCCTCGGTCTTTGTATCTTGCTTTTATATTTTGTTTTAAATGCCTGGTGCAGATTACATGCTTTGCTGAACCATATACATTCTCCACAGCTTTGCTAATGCTCACACGCCGATCAGATGCAAATACGAGCTCATTCGTATCTGGAATCACAAGAGCTAATCTTTGGAGGAACCACTTCCATGCATTATCATTCTCTGAGTCCGCCACTCCAAAAGCTAGAGGGTACACATGTCTGTCAGCATCTTGTGCAGTTGCTGTAATGAGGATTCCTCTATACTTCCCATGTAGGAAAGCGGCATCTACCATGATAACCTATATAATGCAATTTATAAATGTTAAACTAGTTTTATCATGCATTTTTTATTAAACCAAATTCTATAGTTTATACCTTTCTCATCATGCGAAATCCTCTAATTGAAGCTCCGAACGATAAAAATGCATACTTGAAACGGTTATATTCATCAATCTCAATGCATGCATATGTCCCTGGGTTTAGTTGTTGCAGCATGTGGAAGTATGATGGCAACATTTCGTAGTTTCCCTCTGCAGTACCTCTTATCATGTCTTGTGCAACCTCTTTTGCTTTCCAAGCTTTCCAGTAGCTGACATTGTGCCTAAACTCCCTTTGCATCGCATTTTTAATCTGTATAGGATCTGGCCCCTTTGTCACACCTTCATACCTTCATTCATTTTATGTAAGAATTAAGCAATTGTATTCAACTGTTCTGCAGTAACTGTTCTACAGTAACTTTATTTATTTTCATCAATTATATAGAAAATGTAAACAGATACTATCCTTATTCATATAAATGGTATTATATAAATAATATAATTGTCATTAATCATACCTTATCTTCATCTTTTCCGCTACAGCTTGATATGAAGGTTTCCGATGTTCTCTGCACCTAACTGAAAACGAACAAGTGTGCTCTTCATTCACCCTTCTAATCTCAAAGTAACTCGAATTCTTCACACATGTAGCTAGTACTGTCCACTTGCAGCTTGCATCAATACAACTGACCTTGTACCTTTGTGTGTTTGATCTTTTCACTCGAAATTGGAAGTTCTCCTTAACTGCCATGTTAGCCACTGCATTCCTTAGTTCATTTTTTGAGGTGAAAATCTGTCCAACATAGATGAAATCAATCTCGGCTTTTTCATTGTCACTAAGGGCTTCATTTTTAGCATCGTCATCAGTTGGCTGCATATCTTCTGATTCAAAAACAGTAGTATTGAGAGCCAATGTGTCATCAACACTTGTTTCTTGAATGTACTCATCAGTCTCTATCACCACACTTGTTTGCTGAACTGTTTTTGTTATCTCAGTGCCATTCATCTTTTTCTTTGCTACAACATGCAACGGCAAAGACCATGCAATCTGAGGTGCATTATTTATATCCATGAATGCTTTAAGATCATCATTTTTGCTGATTGTAAAATGAGCTTTCAATTTTTGTAAAGGATGCAAGTGAGTTAACTTCAGCTCATACGTTTCTAGGCAAATGTCAAACCTATCACTTATCATTTTTGTCAATGATTCCAACTCAATATTGTCTTGAATCACAAATGCCTTAGATTCAAGTTCATCCACATACTCACAATTACCATTTGACATCCTTAATACTCCACCAAAAGAGACTGTCATAATTTTGAGATCCATCTCTTGACAGTGGTGTGGGGGGGGGGGGGTCGGAATCTGTAGTTAACACCTATAGGCAAAATTTCATCATATTAATACTCAAAACTCGATTGCAATGCCAAATCACAGTAGTTCGGGTAAGGAATACTACTTAGATGTAACCCTAGGTTATGGAATTGAAAATTGAGATTTGAAATTGATATATATAAATCGAAATTTCTGTCAAAAATTATGCATCTTACCTAGATTAGATATCAAATCGTGGCTCTTTTCCTTGTTTTTGATTCCATATTGCATCCATTTTTTGCCATTGTTGACAACTTTCGAAGCTTCTGGGAATTGACTTCTAATCACCTAATTCTGTGCGGATTTGTGATTGAGTTGGAATCACTCCACGGAATCACAATTTCGAGCATGTGAACTGAGTTTTGTGTGTGTAATCGCGATTTTGATGCTCCAGATTTTGGTATTAGCAGGTGGAATTGGAGGTTTTTTACATTGAAGAATGGTTTTGATGAAATTCCACCTGCGCTGAAACAGAGAAAGGAGGTGCGGGTTTCGGGTGGGGAGGCGCGCCTAATAATGTGGCTAGCTAACCTAATTTAATAAGTTTACTTGCTAATCACCTAATTAACTATTCTAATTTGGCTAATGACCTAAATCACCCAAATTAAAACAAAAAGATTTCGTTGCCTGGACGTGAGATGGGGTGGGGTAGGGTGGATTAGGGGTGTAATTTAGTTTAATTGAAGGGGTATTTTCGTCATGCTCTAAAAAGGAATTTTAGCATGCTCTAAAAAGTAGACCCCAAAAATAATTAGCCGTCCTGTTTCCTTCCAAAATCCAATTAGCCCCTTGTACTCAGTACGGCACTACCCACCTCTTCGCTCTCTCCTCTCTTCACGAACGGCGACCATGGCTCCACTGATTCCACAAAAGGCTCCGCCGATTCAAACACACCGATGACTCTCAGATCTTGCGATGATGGCAATGGATTCGGCAAAGAACTACATGGCCATGGAAGATCGTTCCTCTCAGATCGGGCGATGGATTCATATGGCTTTCAATCTTGGAGGTTTCCAGTTGCGTCAATGTAATTCCAATTTTGCTTCATTCAATCTCAATTGCTAAACCTAATTAATTGAATTTAAGTTCACTTTCTGTTATTGTTTAGAGGATTTTGCCGATATGACTGATTTGATTTCCTTTGTTTTGGGATCTCTGGTTAGCGACAAAAAGCCCTAAGTATTGAACTGTCTGATTTTTGTTGAATCTATGTTGATCTTTGATTGATTTCTACCCCGTTCATTGAGATTGGGTTATAAAAGTGCTTTAGAGACTTTAATTCCTGTGAGATTGGGTTAAAAATTACTGCAGATAGGTTTCATGGCCAATCTTAATTGTATAGGAGCATTTTGGTTATGTTGAGCAATGTGTTAAATGTTAATGTGTCATCTAATAGACTTAAATTGAGTAGTGGGATTTTCATGTCCAATTCTTAATTGAGGAAAGCTTTTATCCCCTCCATTGCAACTGCTTCTAAAAGTGATGGCTATTCCTTGATATTTCATAGCTATTAAACAATATTGTAGATTGTAGATACTACCTGAATTCAAGTTGACTATGATTTAACACAACACCTGACGACCGAAAGCAACTTAGCAAGGAGTTTGTAAGTCCTTACTCCTTAGACTTTACTGGGCTACTACTCGCTGATTGAAATCACCTATTTTCAAATTCGAAGTTTTTATTAGATTTGTTTACCGTGATGATGAGGATGTTGATTCCATTTCTCCTGCGCAGATTATGGCGGGGATCTTCCGAGGTATGGATCTAATCTCACCCCCAAGGGCACCGGGCACATTCGTCTCTTTAATTTCTGTTTGAATTGTGTACGAGACCGATAATCTTAAGTTTCATTATCTGAACTGCTTTAATTTTTGGCTCCATGCCATTTTGCTACATTATTTTTGGTTGATCGATTATTTTAGTTTCTGTTGAGTTTATGGTGATCGAAGTGATTATAGATTCTAGGTTTTATACATGGTTTCCACCTAAGGCAAATGGGTGCCTTCATATTGGCCACGTTAAGGATGTTGATTCCATTTCTAAATGTTTGGTTTTGGCTTCTAAATATTTATACATGAAGTATACATCTTCATTTTTTAAAGTTCATTCTTTAGCTATATTCTATCTTCAGATAGAGGGAGCTCTCTTATTGTAGCAGTTTGTTCACTTGCCAATCATTTACTTTGTATTATTGGAATGGTTAGTTGATTAAGGCACCGAAAAAGGTTTTGTTATGTTAAAACATAAATAAAGCTTTCATTTCCTTGTAGAGTTATGGCATTTGTTTTATTGACTTGTCAATCATTGACTCTGTATTATTTTGTTAAGCTTCATTTGTTTTATTGATTTTGTGAGTTATGGCATTGTAGTTCTATAGTTCAGATTAGGATACATGGCCCTTTTTGGTCATCTTTTACTTACTCTTCTAATGACATCCACAATATCTTAATTGTACATAAGCATCTTTGTATACATTGGCTTTGATGGAAGAGAAAAATAAAGCATGTATGATATAACTTCGTTATATGAAATCACATGTTTTATAAATTTCTTGGTGATGGATGATGCCGTTATATTCTTTGGCTATGCTCTACAAGAAGCTTACTCCTAGCATTGTAGCTTAAGCTAGCTCCCACCTCACCTTGTTATGCAAATGAAGCCTCTTTGGGATAATTGCTGCCAGCTGATTATTGTAAACGTTTTCAAGTGTTAAACTATAGTTATAGTATAGATTCTGCTCATCCACGGTGTGTCTGTGTGCTCTTTCAACACACACATGTTTGTTTTAGGAAAGGATGACTAGTTATCTCTCATTTAAGCCTTCAAACGGAGGATTAAAATCTTTGGCATCAGTTACCATTTGAACATGATATAACTAGTTGTGTTTAATTGATTAATTCAACAAGATTTGGTCCATTAATTACTATGTTCGTCTTCTTGTTGAATATTTGATGTTGCTATTTTGATCATTGGTCTAAATGCCTATTTCTGGTTGAATATTTGGTGTTTATTTCTTGCTAGTTAGCTCATAACATGTTTTTAACTTCGCTTGTGTTTGGTACACAATCGGTCCCAAACTTGGAAAAAAGAAGGAGGGGAGACATGTTATGTGGTATTTCATGTTATAAGATTGTTAAATGTCATCACAAATGTGTCATCAATAAAAATATCATCAATGAAGTGTAATAATATTTTATGCCATTGTGTCATCAATTGTATAAAAATGTTATCAATTGTATAAATACAAATGTCATCAACAAACAATGTCATCACAAATGATTGAGATCGATGATGTGTAATCACAAATGTCATCAATGAATAAACTTCATCATTAAAAACATGTCATCAATAAAGTTTAATCACTCACATTTTATGCATGCCCTTGTGTCATCAATTATATAAAAATTTAATAAAAATGTCACCACAAACGATTGCATCAATGAAGTGTAATCACAAATGTGTCATCGGTGAAAAAGAAGTAGAATCAATGACAATATATCGATGTAAAATTGATTAATTAAAAAGTGGCATCAAACGATTTGATTAATAAAGTGACATCAAATAATTACATTAGAACAATGACATCAAAACACGACTTTAAAAATTGGCATCACATTAAAGATAAAAATGGCATTCAAAATTTGGCATCAAAACATTACTTTGAAAAATGGCATCACGGTAAAAAGTGGCATCAACCCTAATAAATAAATAAAAAACCGAATGATTCGGTCAACGTTGACCGTTGACTGGTCAACATTGACTGTTGACCGTTAATACTCCATGGTAGGGGTGTTATTCGAGTCGAACGAGACGAGTAGTGGGCTGCTCATGCTCGGCTCATTTATACTCGAGCTTGAGCTCGAGCTCGGCTCGAATTTTTGTCGAGCTTAGAAGTGGGCTCGAACTCGGCTCACGAGTATTTAAACAAGCTCGAGCTCGTTTTGCTCATTTTTTCTCGAGCCGAACTCGAGCTCGTGAGCTTGTTCGAGCTCGGTTGAGCTCGTGTTGTTGTTGTAGCTCGTTTTTGCTGGAATTTCATTTTTGAGCTCATTTTTTAGCTCCTTTTTTAGCTTAGCTGCATTATATAATAGGTTAATTACACACAAAATATAACTAATAACAGATTCATAAGTAAACAACCTGAAATTGCAACAAATTGAAATTTGATAAGATTCATAAGTAGACAACCTGAAATTGCAACAAACTGAAATTTGATAAGAAAGTGCATAAATAGTACAGTCCCCACTTGAAAGTTTGAAACCATACATAATTCCAACAAATTGAAATCAGATAAGAAAGTGCATACATAATAAGTCCACACTTGAAATTTTGAAACCATACATAATCGAAACCATACATAATCGCAACCATACACTTAAGAATCTTTATTAACACTCCATCTCCAAGCAAACAACCTGAAAATAAGCAAATAGCATAACACAGTAATAGCTTCATCTTTGAAAGCCACAACATAAAGTATGAATAGAGATTGAAAGTACTAATAACATATTCAAAATGAAATGTAATAAAATACCTGAACATCAAATTTCAAATTCATTACGAAACCAATTCGATGCACAAAGAAGTCCTTCTATAGTTTCATCGTCCAATGAATATCGATCATCACTGATAACTCTACGCTCGGCGCTGAAAGCAGACTCACAAGGTACTGTAGTTACCGGTATGGATAGAATATAATCTCGAGCCATCTTCGATAAGATTTTGTAGGTCGACTTGTTTTCTTTCCACCATCCCAAAACTTCCCATTCCTTGGCTCCACAACCCAATAACACAGTTTCCTCAAGATATACATCAATATCTTTTCTAGCTGGCGTACCGTCATTATCTGTTTTGACCCAATCTTCAAACTCCATCCTTCCACTATCAACAAGATCCTCATTTCCGGTAGCATTGATATCATGAAGAGTATCACCGGTTACACCACTCCTCTCCTTAGAGGCATATTCATCATAGAGCTTATGCAATTCTTCTTTGATATAAGCAATCTTGGTTTGGGCTTCCTCTTCACCATATAGTTGCACAAAAGCATACTTTATATATTTCAACTTGTTTCGGGGGTCTAAAATAGTGGCGATTATCATAAAAAGAGAGCAATCCTTCCAATACCTGTCAAATTTTTCTTTCATCTTCTGAACCATAAGCTTCATGAAATCTCTTGGGTCATTAGCCATATCATCCAAAACTTGTCTAATCTTCCAAATTTCAGTAAAATACAAGTTTGAAGTTGTATACTCACGACCTGAGAAGATTTGGGTTACCTGAAATTACACATTTACATATTTTTAAAGTGCTGAATTAGCCACTGATTTCAGATTTTAAATTGCTGAATTACAGATTTTAAATTACGCATATAACTTACAGATTTCAGATTTTAAATTACATAATTTACAGATTTTAAATTACAGATTTTATACAGATTTCAGATTATATAAGTTACAGATTTTTAATTTACATATTTTAGATTTTAAATTACAGATTTTATACAGATTTCAGATTATATAAGTTACAGATTTTTAATTTACAGATTTCAGATTTTAAATTACAGATTTAATACAATTTCAGATTATATAAGTTACAAATTTCAGATTGTATAAGTTACAAATTTTAAATTACAGATTTCATTTTACAGATTTTAAATTACAGATTTCATTTTACAGATTTTAAATTACAGATTTCATTTTACAGATTTCAAATGACAGTTTATACAATTTGAAAATATAGATTATATAATAACAAATTTCAGATTATATAATTACAGTTTATACAATTTCAAAATACAAATTGAAGGGGAAAGGAAGAATTCGGTTAGCTTGTCAAAAATAGATAAGAACTTGCAAATGTCACGAGCTACTTCCCAATCCTCTTCCGATGGCAATGAAGAATACCCGGAGTCTCTGATTGCATACCTTGCAAAAGCATCCTTGAAAATTAGTGCCCTTTCCAACATATGAAACGTCGAGTTCCACCGGGTCACACAATCAAGAATCAAGGTTTTGTTCGTGGGCAATGACATATTCCTCACAACTTCACCCCATTTGTGAAGACGCGAAGGGCTCAATGTTATGTATTTCACACTTTCACGGATTCTTTCAATTGCACTCTTCAAAGGAACTAGACCATCTTGCACCAAGAGATTGAGGATATGTGCACAACATCTAATATGGAAGATCTTCCCATTGAAGAAAAGTACACCTCTTCCTTCAAATTGTTCTTTCAAAGCTTTGACCGCCGCGTCATTCGAACTTGCATTGTCCAATGTAATCGTGGAGACCTTATCTTCTAGTCCCCATTCACAAAGGCATTCGAAGATCTTATCGGCAATTGCAACTCCGGTGTGTGGAGGGGGCAACAAACAAAAATTAAGTATGCGGTTTTGTAACTTCCAATCCGCATCTAAGTAGTGCAAGGTGATACACATATATCTTTTCGTTTGGTTGGAAGTCCACAAGTCGGAAGTTAAGCTCACCCTACCAACTTTTGAAAACATCTCCTTCATCTTTGCCTTCTCTTCCACATACAAAGCCATTGCACGATCCTTAATAGCAAGACGCCCACAAGGCTCGTATTTCGGATTAAGCATCTTGCAAAGTGCTATGAACAACTTGTGCTCTGCCATCTTAAAAGGATACTCATGGACCATAATCATCTTCGCCATCATATCTTTGATTGCTTCCTTATCATACTTGTAAGGCAAGAGTGCACCACTTCCAATTGAATCATGGCTTAAGATTGATTGCACACCAGCACTACCTTTCCCTTTACCAGCAAGTTTTGCTTGACGAACAACACAATTCTCAACATGCCTTTTGTAGGAAGTTGTTGGGGCTCCTTTGCTAATAACCAACTTGGCACCACAATGGTTACATTTCACGGATTTAACCCCCTTTTCCACCGTTTCAGCAACATCTTCCCAAACAGATGAAGTCTTCCTTTTTGCTCTCTTTTTAGCCTGCTGATCAACGGGAGAAACCACCGGCACTTGATCAATTTTCTCCTCAACATTTACGGGAGCTGTGGAGGAAGCCCCGATGTCAACCGATTCACCGGTTGGAGTTGATCCAATTGGAGTCGACATAATGTGATAACTACAATAAAACAATGGAACTTGAAATTATATAAAACATAATACCAACGAAATTATATAAAGTACTTATACATATTTGTAATGTGCAAATTTGTAATCAATGGAACTTGACATTCAATATACACTGTAATCGGTAAATGCAACTTGAAACAATGGAACTTGAAATTATATATACACTATAATACCAATCAAAAAATAAAATACAACAAAAACGTAGAAACTGATTTGAAGTGTGAACTTTAAACCCATTTCCATCATTCCATGGCCCCATTTTGATTTATTTACCGATCTCCAAAATCTGTACAGTAAAATACAAAGTGGTTGGTTTGAAATCTTAATCTTTAAAATCATTTCCATCATTACAGGGAAACTAATCTTAATCTTTAAAATCTGTACAGTAAAATACAATGAAACGAGATCTGAAATTCTGAATAATCTGATGGGGGAGGGGCGAAGAACAACTGAACAAGGGTTGAAACAACTCAACTATAAATCAGATCTGATGGGGGAGGGGCGAACAACTCAACTATACATGAGATCTGAAATTCTGAAGAATCGATAGTAAGCCAAGGAGGAGGCCGACACCGGAGCCAAGGAGGAGGGGTGAACTTACCAGATTATAGCCGCCGAGGAGGAGGCCGACACCGGAGCCAAGGACTAGGCGGATTAAGAACCGGACTGCAGAACCGGATTGAGATCTAAAATTTTGAAGAGTCGATAGTAAGACATGGAGGAGTCCGACACCGAAGCCAAGGAGGAGGGGTGAACTTACCAGATTATAGCCGCCGAGGAGGAGGCCGACACCGGAGCCAAGGACTAGGCGGATTGAGAACCGGACTGCAGAAGAAGAATAGAGGAAGAGGATTCAGAGGAGGGAGGAACGAACGCCTGATGAACGGGACTGATTTGAGACTTGAGAGAAACCCTAAAACTAAAGGGGAAAAAAGCACAACGGCAAATTTGTCCAAGTAATACGAGCTACTCGAGCTCGAGCTCGATTCGAGCTCAGGAACCCGCTCGAACTCGGCTCGTTTTTCAAATGTGAACGAGCTCGAACCGAGTTTTTCGAGTCGAATCCGAGCCGAATCCGAGCAGCTCGTGTTCACATAACACCCCTACTCCATGGGAAGGGGTTCATCTAAAAACTAATTTTATTTTTGAGTGGGTTAATTAGCTAATTGGATTTTCCAAAAGGTCTAATTACCGAATTCACCCTTTTAAATAAGTGGTTTAGATTTAAATTGATTTAGCTTGTGGGCTCTACTTTTTAGAGCATGGTGAAATTTTTTTAGAACGGGACAAAAATACCCCTAAGCATAAATTAAATTACACATCTATCATATCCTACTCAACCCCACCCCATGCCCCCATCTCACGCCTTCTCTCTCCTCACACACAAACTCAGAAGTCAAAACCCCCCATTCCCCTCTTTGAACAGTGGAAGGAGCCCCCAAATCTCACACAAAATAATCACTTTCTTTCATTTTAATTATAAATCAGATATTCAAAAGCTGGTTCCTCGTCGACATCCTCCTATCTGCGGCCTTCGGACCACCAATCGCCGTCGCCGGTGTTAGATGGGTGGCTGCGGCCTCGGCACTCTCCAGGTTCATGCTCTCGAACCCTGGCGTCTCTGCCCAAGCCTCCTTCGGAGACTGCTGCGTGATCAACCGTAGCAAGACATGAATCTTTCATTGGAGACAGAATTTGGAGAAAATCCACTAGACATTTTTGCCGAGAGATTTTAGGTTTGGAAGGTTGGAAGAGAGCAGTTAAGCAAGAGGAAGGGATACATACTGGAGTACTATATATTACTCCTAATTTGTTTATTTAATTAAGGGACTGCCAAACCGCCTATGGTCGCAACAACCAGTCCGGTCGTGGTCGCTGTGACCACTTTGAATAAAAAAAAGGTCGCAACGACCATATCCCTTATGGTCGTTGCGACTAGTTTGTGGCTTTTGGAAAAAAAGTGGTCGCAACGACCATATGGTCATGCGTTAAACGGTAAATTGTCCATGCGCTAAACAGAAATCATGTTTGTTTATATACCCATCAAAAGATTAAAATGGTGTATATACCCATTCAAAATATAAATTTTGTTTAATTGCTCAATATAAGACTTTTTCATGAATTTTAAACTCTAATCAATAATTCATATTTAATTAAAAGTAAGAACTACCGACCGAGGACGTCGATCATAAATTTACCTTGAATTAAGAGTCAGCAATTGTCTCTTTTGACTTTCTTCTTAGCTTCAACTTTTGATTATGTAAGATATATTCATGAGTAATGAATTTTTCATTTTCATCAATTGATTGATCAACGATCAAGGTGGAGAAATTATCATTATTTTGTATAATCTCTCTCCATGGCGCATCTCAATGTGGTAATACCTATAGATTAAGAGAAGTATACTCAAACCAAATAAAAAATCAGTACATAACTAGCATATAGAAATAAAAAAATTGAATTAATTGTACCTTTCGCTTTAAATGTAGAGGAAGGTGAACTTTTATTTGTGGCTTATAGATCGGCTGACTTCTTCATGTTTGATAGGGAAGAAAGAAAAAATATTAAAATCACAGCAAATCTTTTTTGTTAGGAATGAGATATTACAAAATTATATATTGGGCAATTAAACAAGATTTGTATATTTAAATGAGTATATATACCATTTTAAACTTTTGATGGGTATATAAACAAATTGAGAAGATTTGATGGGTATATAGACAATTTTGCCTATTTTTTAAGGAAAAATAACTTATAATAATACAAACTTTCTCTCATGAACCAATAACAATACAAACTTTGAAAATAACAAACTTATACCCTAACTATTTCAACATCAACTAAAAACAATATGGGCAGTTTTCCGATGAGAAATCCGGTGAAAATGGTGACATGGCACCGGAGAAGTGAAGTGGGTCCCAGTTGGCCAAAAAAATCAAGTCTTCAATTAAAAAAAGAAAAAAAAATCTGATTTTAGTTTGACAGAACTACAGTTTGGGGTTAGGTTTTTACCAAAGAGGGGAAATTGAGAGTTGAGAAGTCATGGAATAATTGAGAACTCGACCTTGACATGTACTTCAGCCACAAATTGAAGGTGTTGATGGGAGAAGAAGCTTACTCCACTGCGAATTGAAGGGTTAGGGACTTCCAACGAGGGTCCCTCTCGGCAAAGGTTATATTCAAATTTGGGGTTTTGTTCATCAACACCTTTATATTCAAATTTGGGGTTTTGTTCATCAACATCTTTATGCAACTTTAACTTTGATTTACAAGAAGGTATAACTTAGAAGATATTTACAAAACGTTTTTGTCAAGTATAATCATTCTAATTTTTGTAGTACAAATGAACATCTCGCTGTTGTTGTTTTTTGTTGTGATTTACAGTTGATTGGACTATTACATCAAAATGAACGAGTTTGATGCTAATGATGAACTAGAAAATATGAACTGGGTAGAATTTCTATGTAATGATGTTGATGATGATGGTGCATCTAGTTATGAATCTGAATATGTTGTCGGTGAGGTACCCATTAGTGATGATGTGTCAAACAGTCTGATGGATGAAGATTATGATTCTATGGATGAAGAGATTGAGCAGTACGAGATGAATCCCCTGGAAGTGGATACTTCTGATGAAGAGTTTCATTTGGCAAGGCAAAGGGTAAGAGAATACAGAGCTGAAATGGACAAGGCAGAAGAAGGACAGTTGAGTCAATATGAAGATTCTGATGGAGAGATTGTGATTATGTCTGATAATGAAGATGATGAAGATGCTAGGATGAAGAGACAAAAGAGCAACTTGGTTGTCGGTGAGAAAACTGATTATAAGAATTTAGAATGGCAAGTTGGGCTGAGATTTCCCACCATTAATAAGTTTAAGGAAGTTGTCAGAAGGTATGGTATTTTGAATGGTTTCAGCTTGAAATTTCAGTTGTCTGATAAACAAAGGGCAAAGATTGGAGTAATGTGTAAGCAAGATTGTGGATTCAAACTTTATGTATCATGGCATGAAAAGGAGGGATGTGTGCTTGTGAAAAGTGTTAGCAAGGAACACCAATGTGTGAGGGATATGATGAAAAACCGAGTACTTACATCCAAATGGCTTGCCGAGGAATATCTTGCTCGCTTCAAAGATAATCCGCATTGGCCGGCTAATGAAATGATCAAGAGTGTAATGAGGAGATATGGTGTCATAATAGGAAGATGGATTGCATACAAGGCCAAGGGAGCTGCCTACAAATTGTTACATGGTTCCATCACAGAACATTATAACAAAGTTGGGAGATTCATTGAAGAATTAAAAAGGTCAATTAATGGAAGCACATTTGACTTACTTACCATCCCATCAAGTCCTTCTATATTCCAGAGGTTGTTTGTATGTTTTCAAGGGTTAAAAAATGGATTGATTGCAGGGTGTAGACGGTTTATATGCTTGGATGGATGCTTTCTAAAAACATTTTTAGGTGGCATCTTACTTGCTGCAATAGCGATGGATGGGAATAACCAGATGTTCCCTATATGTTGGGCTCTGGTAGAAGAGGAGAACAGGGATAGTTGGGAATGGTTTCTCAACCATTTAAAATCTGAGTTGATCGGGACAAATGGAGAGGGATGGTGTCTGACCAACAAAAGGGCCTGCTTGCAGCTTCTTCTTCCGTTTTTCCACATGGCTTCCATAGAAATTGTGCAAGACACATCTATGCTAATTGGCATAAGGTACATAAAGGAGATGAGTTGAAAATGATTTTTTGGAAGGTCGTTAGAGCTTACAACGAAGCTAATTTTGAAGATGCCCTGAAAGAGCTTAAAAGTATATCTCCTCAAGGTGCTAATGACTTCTTATGTCAAAATCCAAACGTTTTCTACAGAGCATTCTTTCCTAGCAGTAGCAAGTGCGATGTGGTTGTGAACAATATGGCTGAAACATTTAATGGTTACATTCTAAAAGCTAGAGGGAAACATATCATTGATATGCTTGACACTATCATGACTCAAGTAATGGAAAGGATGGCTACAAAGAGAATGTTGATGGAAGGCCAACAAATGGATGCTATTTTCCCTAGAGTCAAATTGAAGTTGGAGGAGGAGAAGGTCAGAGCATGGGAGCTTTCAGTTTCACCCTCTTCATTAACAGTTTTCAAAGTACTGGAGTTTGTGGATTCTTTGAAAGTGGATATTGAAAATAAGAGTTGCACATGTAGGAAAAGGGATTTGACAACCATACCATGTAGACATGTTGTAGCTTGTTATGCATATTTGAAAGTAGGATTTGAAAATTATGTTGATGATTGTTATAAGAAGGAATCTTACTTGAGGGCATATGAAGGTCATATAAACCCATATGTAAGTGAAAGGTTCTGGCCAAAGAAAAACTTTCCATTGTGCCCTCCTCCTCTCAAAGTCCAACCAGGAAGACCAAAGAAAAATCGAAGGAAAGACCCTCATGAAGATCCAAAGAGGCCGGAAAAACTAACCAAACATGGTGTACAAATGAGATGCAGCCTATGCAAGTCAAATGGACACAACAAGAGAAAATGTCCAAACAAGAACGACTTACCACCTCCAATTGCACCTCCAACTGAAAAGAGGCCTCATGGTAGAGCCAAAAGACATCCAATGCAAACAACTCAAAGGGATGCTAGATCATCAAGTAATATGCATTTTACGTAGTCAATAACATTTTCAATTCTAGATGAGGCACTATACAAACATCTTTCGTCATAATCTTGTATTGTAGGTGAAGCTACTCCTACAAATGGATCAAGAATCATAAATGGAAGGGGTAGAGGAAAAGTACAAGGGAGAGGCTTAAGGGGAAGAGGAGTCGGAATCTCGTATTTTGAAGGCGGAGGTATCCTATATAGCTCTACTGCATCTGGACAGCCAATGATATTACAAGAAGCTCATTTAGAGTCTTCGTGGGTATAAAATGACAAATGAAAAACTTTGCCGTTATTGAACTTTCTAGTCCATAATTTAATATAATGGCATGTTTTTCAGGCACATGGGCCTCTTACATATTCTCGAGCATCTTCTCAAGCATTTGAAGAAGTGCAGCAATGAAGACCTTTTATTGATATTGAAACATCAATGGGGCACTAGAACTGCAACACATTGTTTCTTTTTTTTTTGCCTTTTGGAGAATCTTTAAACTGATGTTGAGACTATGGTAGAGTTTTCTGTCACTACTATACACTTATGCTCAGCTGAGGCTTATTTTTTGTCAATTTTTTGGAGCCCCTAAACTGATGTTTATTGGCTTATTGCATGTATGGTCAAATGAAATCATGGAAATTTTGTTGTTGGTAGCCTATATAAATGTCCACTTGATACTGTTGGTCCTATTTCAAAATTTAAAAGCTTACAACTTGTGTATTTTATTCAGCTACCACCATGTATAATCCCAAGGATTCAAAATTTACTAGCTGTAGTAAAAAATTCAGCTTGTCAATAATTTAGCTTGTCCAAAATTTGACTGTAAAAGAGAAATTGCTCAAAAAAATTTTAGCTTGTCAAGAATTCAACTTGACATTCAAATCAGCTGTAAAAAAAGTTGCTCCGGAAAAATCAGCTTGTCATGAATTTAGCTGGCATTTAACTCAATTGTAAAAAAAACTGCTCTAAAAAATTCAGCTTAAAATTTCAATGTGACATTCAAATGAGTTGTAAAAAAATTTGCTCTAAAATTCAATTCAGCTGTAAAAAAATTCAGCTTGTTCCTTGTTGTATCAGTTTCCAGTTGTGCTCATATGTGAAAAAAATCAGCTTTTGAAAAATTTCAGCTTCTAAATTGCCAGATTATAAAACCCCCCTCTCCATGAATTTGAAAACCGAAATCCGTTTGGGTGTTCATGGCTTTCCATCTCGTACAGATCGACATCGAAGAGATAAACTTTACCGAGAAGGACCCTTGTTGGAAGTCGAGGTCGAGGTCTCAATCCATGGCTTCTCAACTCTCAATTTCCCCTCGATAAAAACCTAACCCCAAAGCAATTCTGTTAAACTAAAAACAGATTTTTTTTCCTTTTTAATTGAAGACTTGATTTTTATTTTGCCAACTAGGACCCACTTCACTTCTCCGGTGCCATGTCACCATTTTCACCGGATTTCTCATCGGAAAAATCGCTCATATTGTTTTCGGTTGATGTTGAAATAGTTTGGGTATAAGTTTGTTATTTTCAAAGTTTGTATTTTTTTTTTTGATCAGGTAATAATTCGGGTGGAATAATCCTACCCAAGAGCATCCTTGCGGATGAGGTCTTGAAGACCTATATCAGAGTAAATATCGAGGCCCCTGGCTGAGCGACAAAGGTGTGCAACATTATCAGCCACTCTGTAACCAGTACGGGGCACGTGAGAAAAGGTAACTTCTCTCACACTCGATAGTAATGTTTTTATATCGGACATTACCAATTCAATTTCTCATGGGCATGCAGAATTTGTTTTTAAATGATTTATGATTATAAGGGAGTCTCCTTCAATTTGTAATCTATTAATTCCCAAAGCATGGATTTGTAGTAAATCGTGCCTTAAAGCCAATGCCTCTGCTTTCAGCGGAGTCTGGTTGCCAATCCTGTCGTAGCCAATGTGTATTGTTCTCCCTTCCCAGTCACGAATGATGTAGCCAATTGAGCTATCTTTGTTATTAAGTGTGGATCCGTCGAAGTTTATTTTAAACGTGCCTACAGGTGGTTTTTTCCACTTAACTGTCTTTCGCCGAATTCTTGGTTGTGTGTGATTTGTGACATTGCCATTCTGAGTACTCTGGTTATCATCTTCCATGTCATAGAGAGAGGTTTTCTTGCAATTTTCCCAGTGAGTGGCGATCCTGTATTTGACAGATTCCTGATTTGGAATGGATTCATTTCTGAATATTATTTGATTCCTAATGTACCATTTCGTCCACCAGGCAACCGCTAATTTCTCTATTTCCGGTTTTGTCAGAGTGTTTCTAATCAATGACAAGATAGGAGAGAAATCTCTCGAATTGGCAATCATGTTGACTATAGCCTGATTTGTACCTAAGGTTAATGGAAGATGGGTTTTAGAAAACTGGCATTCCAAAAAAAAGATGTGTTTCATCTTCGACTGCACTATTGCAAAGTACACAAGTTGTTGGAACAGAGATCCCTTTTTAGGATAGACGAGTAGCGGTTGGAATACTCTTCTGGCCAAGTTTCCAAAGGAAATTCTTAATTTTTGGTGATGTGTCAATTTTCCAAATCCAATCATTGTTTTCGTCATTTTGGCTATCGTTTTTAGTAATCAGTTTGTAGGCGCTAGATATTGTAAACCATCCCTCCCTATCTGGCCACCAATAAAGTTTGTCCTCAAATGTATTCATCGGAAGGGGGATATCTAAAATTTCTTTTACTATACTTTGAGGGATTGTGTTTAACAATTTTTCCTCCCACCATTTTCTACCTAATATATAGTCACTTATTGTTTCATTTTCATTTCGAAAGGTAGGACAATCATCCCTTTTGATTATGGGCGAAGTTTTAATCCAATGGTCGGTCCAGAATTTGATAGATTTTCCATTGCCCACCGACCAAATTAGGCCATCTTTAAATTTTTCAATAAGTGGAGTTAGTTTCGACCATTGTCAAGACGAACCCTCTCTATTCTTATAACTTAATATATGCGTTGTTTTCAAATATTTGTACTGAATTAATTTTACCCATATATTATCTGGTTCCGCCAAAATTTTAGAAAGGAGTTTCATTTGGAGTGCCTCATTCATATCTTTGGATTTTCGGATGCCTAGACCACCCTTACCTTTTGGTCTACATATTTTATCCCAGCTTATTAGAGGCCGGTATTGGAGATCTTTGTTCCAGAAGAAAGATCTATTTATTTGGTCTAATTCTTTATGGATTGTGTTGGGGAGCATGAAGCTTTGCATTGTATATAAGGGTTTTGATGCCAGGTTTGTGCCAATAAGGACAGCACGACCCTGTTGTGATAGGGCATTAGCACGCCATTTACTAAGCTGCTCTTTTGATTTACATACGACTTCCCCGAAGGTTTGTCTATTTACTCTTCCATTAATAATAGGGCAACCAAGATATTTTTCAATCATTATTTCATTTGATATACCCAGGTATCTTCCAAGTTCCTCAATTCTGGATCTAGGGATTCCTTTCGTTGTCTGAAAGGCGGATTTATGATAATTAACTTTTTGTCCTGAAATGCTGCAATATTCATCTACAATTGTTTTGGCTTTTAAGCAAGCAGAGGTGTTACCTTTGGTGAAGATAATAATATCATCAGTGAAAGCAAGAAAAGGAACATGTAGTCCATCCTTCCCGAATCTGAATCCAATAAGGCTATTTCTTATATTTGCTTCAAGCGAAAGTTTTCTTGCCATAACCTCTGCACCCAAAATGAAAAGAAATGGGGAGAGGGGGTCGCCTTGTCGCAGCCCTCTAGTAGGTTTGAATAACTCCGTTGGGCCGTTGTTGACGAGAACGGAGAACGATACCGTAGATATACATTCCATAATCCATTTAATAAATGTCGGATGAAAACCAAATTTCTCCATTACTGCCTTTGTAAAGTTCCAATCTACTCTATCATAAGCTTTTTCCATATCTAGTTTAATTGCCATCCACCCCTCTTTACCTTTTCTGCTACGAAAAGAATGAAAAACCTCATGGGCTATTAAGACATAATCTTGAATAGCCCGATCTGACACAAATGCTCCTTGCAAAGGGTGGATAAGTTTGCCAATAACATTTTTCAATCTCTCCGTTAGTATTTTGGAAATAATTTTATAAATTGTAGAACATATGCTTATTGGTCTATAATGTGTAGTCATAGAAGGATTGTCACATTTTGGAAGAAGTGAAATAAATGTGTGGTTTATTTGATGAAGCATTCTTCCAGAATGGAAGAAACCTTTTACTGCTTTCATAATCGATCCCCCAATAATGTCCCAGTATTTTTTGTAAAATTCTGTTGTCATTCCATCAGGTCCTGGAGACTTATTATTGTCAAGGTTAAACACCGCCCTTTTTATTTCCCCATTACTCGGTTGTTGTGTAAGAGAATTATTTTCCTCAATGGTTATTGCCGGGGTGATAAGATTTAGGTACTCCCTTAAGAGATTTTCATTCAACCTTTCTTGTTTAAACCTTTTCTCAAAATCTCTACGGATTTCAAATATAACTAGTACAGTACCCGCGCCATGGCGCGATTTTGTAAAAAATATAAAAAAATTAATATTATAAAATATTAATAAAAGTTAGGATAAAAATCATAAAATAATTACCATAAAAGTATCACGGAAATAATTTTATATATTTTTTTAAAAAAACTCATTTAAATTAGCATATATAAAAATTTATAGAAATTTTAAATCACTCTTATTGGTTAGAAAAATAATAAAAACATTGTAACTTTTAAAAAAATATCATTGTAAATTTGGTATTAAGAATAAATATGGATAGTTAGTAAATGTGTTAAAAATAAAAGAAAAAAATTAATTTAAAGAGATAAATGAAAGAAGAAGAAATAATTAAAGGAAAAAAATATTTGATTGGTTTAAATAGCTAATTAAAAACACGACAAGGATAACATAGGCTAAAACTCTTATGTTTTAAGAATAAATATATAGATATAGGTATAGATATAAAGATTTACATATAGATTAATAGTAGGCATTAGATTGCATTCAAAAAAAATATTAGATATTTTAATTACTATAATATATATCATGTAATTAATATATAATGAAATAATACTATATAGTTCATATAGTTAATATTACCTTTACTAAAAAAAAGTTTTGAATTGATCACATTGGTTAACAATATATTATGAGATGATATTATGTTAATAATGTGTAAATAATATTAGATAGTTTAATTACCATAATTAAATGATATTGTGTAAATAATACCTTACAAAAATAACTTTGCGTGAGGGGACGACACGTGGCATAGGTGCTTTGGTTTTAATTAATATATAGATGGTTAAAAATATATTATGAGATGATATTATGTTAATAATGTGTGAATAATATTAGATAGTTTAATTACCATAATTAAATGATATTGTGTAAATAATACCTTACAAAAATAACTTTGCGTGAGGTGACGACACGTGGCATAGGTGCTTTGGTTTTAATTAATATATAGATATTCTCATCACCCTCAATATACGTACCTTCCACTGGAAGTAATTGATCGAATAATTTTTCTATTTCTTCTACCCGTTGCTACCCTATGGAAATAAGAAGTGTTCCAGTCTACCAATTTTAGATGTTTCGTTTTAGCCCTTTGGTTCCAATACTTTTTCTGAAACAGCAAAAGCTTCTCTTTCTTTTGTAGAAGACATCTTTCTTTGGCCCTATAATCCAACCAGTTCTGCTGAGTCATTAGTGGTTGTATCTCTAGTAAGCTGTGCTCAACTTCCTGGAGTTGTCGGAAGATATTTCCGAACGTTTTCTTATTCCACTCTTTTGCTTTTTGTTTAAGCAATTTAGTTTTGTATATGACTTGAAACATAGCAGAACCTGTACATGACGCTCGCCAAGCTTGTTTAACAATATTGCGGAAATCCTTCCTTTGTAGCCAAATATTTTCAAACTTAAACAGAGGTGGTTTGTGAATTACACCGTTATCAAAATTTATTGTAATCGGGCAATGGTCTGATGAGGAAAATGATCCATTTTTTGTTATTATTTCTGGAAAAAATTGGAGAATTTGATGTTGAACAAGAACTCTATCCAGTTTTTCGATAATGTTATCATCCCCCTCAGGTTTTTTTCTCCAAGTGAAGTGGTTTCCTATTGTGGGTATATCGACCATAGAACAATCACTTTTGAAATTAGTTAGTCTCTGGAATCTATTAGTGTTGATTTCTGCCCCACCAATTTTGTCCGCGCTACAATAAATTTCTTTAAGATCCCCCATCACAATACACGGGAGAGTTGAGCTGGTGACTAGTTCAGTCAAAGTTCTCCAAAATTCGTCTTTTTCCCCCAATCGTGGAGGTGCATAAACAATGAAGAGTATCAGGGAGGAATCACTTTGCGAGTTTTTGTATCTAACACCAATGATTCTAGGGAGGTGGATTTCTATCGAAATTGTTTCATTGATTAGGTGGTTTGCCTTCCAAAGGATACATAGACCACCGGATTTGCCTTGAGCAGGTGACCAAATTGCGTTATCAAAACCTGCATTCTTCCATACACTTTCGTTTGGAATATTTTCGGTTTTCATCTCCGCTAGAGCAAGTAATTGGATATGGTCGTTTTTACACCATGCATTGATATGGGTCCAGAATGTTGTTTTTCCTATACCTCGACAATTCCAATAGCTGACTTTCATAAATAACTTTTTATGTCGTGGGAGCAGGGAAGGTTGGCTCTCCCACGTAGGTGCTGTGTACCAAAGAGAGTGACAAAGGGAGTATACGTAATTGTTAGGATTGCATTGAAAAGGTTTTTTAGAGGCCGGGAAAATTTAATTATATTGTTATTCTTTACACCACCAAGATTTGATTCCAAAAATTTTATGGACTTCAACGTTTGATTAGTAATTTGATGACTAAAGCTCCATCCCAAACAACAAGTAGTCTTGCATTTAGACCGAAGCCACAAAAAAGCTATGGTGGACATGAGAAAAATCAAGGTAATGGTGTTATCATTATCACAATGTGTTAAATTGGAGTTGTTGGTCAGAAGTGGTGGGTAAACAAAGGGCCTTTGTTTATTTTTTATTTGATTATATTTTGAGTCATAATTTACACCCCAAAAATGTTTTCTAGTTTGGAGTAAATGGGGCTGAAAAAGACAGAAGGTAGTTACACATAAATTACCTTTCTCATATACATTTGAAATACCACACAAGCTAGCAAGCCTTACCGTTTTTGTTTGTAAAGCATATGACACAAGTTGTCCATAATAGGGAAGAAGGAGGATAGGCCAGCCAACAAAAGACCATGGCGGACAGTCCCAGCTAAAGCAATGATCAAAAAAGACCTAAAGGAGGCACAGAACGGCTGAGGCCAAGATCCGACATCTCTTATTGATCACACGGGTGAGTCTAAAAATCCAGACGCAAGCACTCCCACAGAGCACACATAAGGCTACCTCATACAAGGAGGAGTGAGCTTAACTGTAATTCGCCCATCCATACAAGAAAGTTTTATTGCATGAGTTTTTTAACCAAGCAGCAAGCCCATGCTTGACTAGGCCATTATAGAAATTTTTAAAACAGTAACAGAGTCTCTCGGAATCGTCGTTTTGTAGAAGCTAAATAACAATGACGACCAGTAAAAGACCCTTTTTTATAATGACCATGATTATATTTGGAGTTATAATGAACTTTAAGTTATTTATTGAATTCTGCTCTATGTATTGCACATAGTCAAGATTTCTCATACTGATTTTAATATATACTTTCTTAATTGGAATCCACAATTTTGATCGGACAAGTGGTCGTAATAGACAATATTCATGATAAGATTTTTTTTAAATTTAAAACACCTTGGATAATCTTTAAAATTTTAATCAAACATCTTGTACCATACCTTATTTTAATCAAACATCTTGTATCATACCTTAGACCGACCACAATGTAAATGAGGCGCTGAAACACACATCCGACAACATTGTTTTTACGTAATATAGTTGATAGCCTCATTGAGTTCACAACGATGATAGGTATACCCTTCAGTTGGGGCTCAACCATAAAGATTTTAACTGTGTCACCTAATCTATAGCTTATTTCAGATATGCAAGGACTCTCCACCCCTTGCAGTTGAAGCTTACACATCAACATAGGAGATGTACAAGGAGCAACGAAGAAGGAAGACAACCCATACGCTAGTGTGGCAAGCAGACTAATTCCAGGGAACAGGAGACCAGTGGACAGTAAATTTTTTTTGAAAGGCACTACTAAATCAGTACCTGAATGATCCTCAAACCGAAAGGATGATTCAACCTTAACCGTAACTAGCTGAGAGAAGTACTTATGCGAAACCAAGACTCTAGAGCCCGTAATTGCATAACGAGGGATGATCCAGATGGTTGGAACCACTTTGACAGGATCCGTTTGACGCCCATGATCACAGTTAGTAGGGAAGTGGCATGCCTTCTTTGTGATAAGAATTAAAATGAAATAAACTCTTATGATTATTGTTTTTCTTTGAAGCTGGGCAAATCCTAGATTTCTAAGTTTGGTATGAACACCCCCAAGTAAGCCATTTGCACTAAATAAACAGTGGGTCTTGTACATTATTGGGGAATTAGATATATTTTGCAAAAAAGATTTCCACTTATCTTTGTATCTTAATTTCTCACAGTTTCTAGTGGATGGATACACATCAGTTGCCAATCTAAGATACACACACATAATTTTCATACCCACTGATAATTGTGCACTTAATGCAGTCAGAATCTTTTGACCCTTGCCAAAACAAAACAACAAGGAATTGCATTCTAGCAGTAACCACATAAGCTGTGTTGCTAGAGCAATGTAAAGCTCTAATGTACAGGTTAAACTCCACTAAAAGGAGGGACAAGAAACATACGAGAATAGAGCTTCTGATCCAAAACTTTTCCCCCAAGTCCTTAATCTTTAAATTTTCGAGCACCTATATCTTATCAATGGGTATCAGGATCAGCTGAAATCCTCCGGTAAGAGAACGCCAGACAAACTGGATCTTAACCGAGTTATCGATACTAATGGCATTGCCCTTTCGGGATTTGTTGAGTGAAGGAGCACCGTCCTTCACCTTGTTTTATTTTTCTTTGACAGAGATAGTCGGGGCCATGTCAGACAATAAACCAAGCACACAATTAGTCAGTTTCAGAAATGGAAGAAGCCAGAAGGTTCTCAAAACATTGAGAACCAAAACTTCAAACGTACTAAGGAAGGGAGCCATAACAGCCCCAACAACCTCGGATTTTTCAATGCCCGAAAATCAGGGGGTAGGGGGTGAAGAGGTATAAGCCTCTAGCACCTGGATTTTATGACGATCAGAAATTGGTAACAACCCTCTATAGATAACGTACCTAGGCGAGAGCTCACTCACAAGGAGGAGATGTCCGTCGAAGCTGACCACCGTGTACAAGCACAGCGACACAGGATCCGTCAGGAGAGTGTTGATGGTCAGCACCAAAGCGGGAGCCGACGGTTTGTTAACTCCAGTTGCAAAAACCAGGGACTTGTGAAGAATTATTTTTGCCTCCATCGACCACCGGTTGCCAAACCAAAGTGAACCATCGACGGAGCCACGCCCACAACGAACACACGAACAGAGAACCCACCTCGGAAAGCCCCCAGAGCACTCCTTTTTCTTCCTCTTTCTATAATCCTTCCCCACCTTCTTGATTTCATTGCCATTAGACTACTGGAACTCAGATCTAATTCCGACCGAAACCCAAACTTTGCACCGCTCGATAGAGATTTCAGGAAATTGATGGATAATAAAAGCGGGATTGGCCATCGACTTGGCATCTAAGGGCGATATTTGGTAGAAACTCGCCGAGAATCGTCGAATTTCCTTGGATTGGAGATGGATTGCAACGAAGGTTTGGGGTTCGAAAGAGCAGTTTTGGGGGGGCGTGTGAAAGGGGTTAAGCGCATTTTCAAAGTTTGTATTGTTATTGGTTCATGAGAGAAAGTTTGTATTATTAGAAGTTATTTTTCCATTTTTTAAATTATTTTTCCAATTGATTTTACAAAATATCAAGCCTTAAAAGCCCATAACCAGTAATTAGCCCAGCCCATAAATTCCGCCGGCCCGAGTCTAGCTTCTTCTTTTTCTTTTCCCTTTTTTTTATTTGGGCAAAACCGAAGAAATATGTCATTCAGCATCCGACAAATCTACATCATCGATCAACAGGGGAGTTTGGAGAACCCCAAAACAACCAAGCGCAACCTGAGTTCCTGATTCCATAGTCTAAGACTCCGTGGTAGCCCCATCGGAGAAATTGACCACCGGTGTATCAAGCGATGATCGATCTCTTCCTGAAATTCGACCTATTTAACCCTCAATGGTAATTAATTTCCCCAATTTTTATTTCCGGTATTGTGCGTTTATCGGTGCATGACCTAATTTTGGGGAATTTTGGTTCTTACGAATCAATCCTCCTAATTTTGGTGCTGTGAATTTGATGAATTGTCAAGTTCTGTTTGTGATCTACTCGAGGTTTGCTCAATTGGAATTAGTTCTAGAAGATTCGAACTCTAAGATTGCTCAATTTGAATTCATGTAGTAAGTCACTTGAGCTATAATTTTCCGCTTCCGCAGATTCGAATTTGACCTGTTGAGCTAAAATACGATCACCAAAACTAAGAGAATCTTTATCTTTTCCTGAGAGCTTGCCGTCGCCAGCTATTCGTTCTTTCCAGCTCTGGAATGCATCTGAGCTACAGGTGCCAAGAGTTTGATTGAATCAACTTATAAAAGCTGTCAATTGGGTCAAGGTTTGCTGCTGCTTCCTATCTCTCTATTTTTTTATGAGACCTATCTCTCTATATATTTTCATAGAATTACAATTTCGTTTGTTGTTGTGTGAAGTTAAGATTGCTTAAATTATAGTTTTGCAGAAATTTTTATTTAAGACTGAGTGGACTATGATTCTGTTTCTATATAAATGAAAGTTTAAGATTGCATTCTTTTGATCTGTATCCCTAGGAACTATCTCTCTTCTCTTCGCTGTCCACAATCCATGTCCATGGTTTCCAGTGATTCTCCTCTCTCTTAGTTCCATGTACTGCATTGGGGTAGTCTTGTTGTTAATGAAACGAAAAAACGGGGGGGCCTTGATGGCAAAGGATAGAAAAGTGGGTGGGTGAGGGGAGGTAAATAGGTTGGATTGTGTGGTGTTGTTTGTATATAATTTGTCTTGAATTTCTTTCTCAGTTCTCAATCATCTTAGTGACATTTGACTATTAGATTTATAGAAGTATAGAGTTTTGTCAACAGCTGAGCTCGAAAAATTTCTAAACCTCCTCTAGCTACTTAAGCACAACGGATGGAAATTAATGCACACTATAATGCCAAACTGCTTGTCACAGAAAAAATAAATTTTCCGTTTTAAGGATTATAAGCAGTAATTGAATTGAAAACAAGATGAACTATAACTTTTCGTGTGTGGGATGACGAGTCACCAACAGGGAATGGGGCTTCCACTTAGGGTTCAGGAGTCTCCAGTGAGGAGATGTCATGGTGAGGGGCAGCGGGTATGGATCTATAGCTGGGTAAAAATGGGGTTTGGTTAGAGTGCTAGGATTTCTTTTTAGGAATTTTCTAAACATCATGCCATGCCTTAGGCTGTGTTTGGCAACGGGGTTTTTTTGGGAGGTGGAGTTTTTTTTTTTGAGGTGGAGATTTTTTTAGTAGATTATGGAGATGTGGAAGGCTTGTGAAAAATCTAAACGGTGTTTGGTAGTTATAAGGTTTGGAAGTTGTTATTGTGTAGAAAAAGTCTAAAATGCCCTTCATTTTACCCTTCATGTGCCCTTGCCTTCTCCCCCACTCGGCTCGGCCCTAATATAGTCCCCTCCTTATAGTAGCAGCAGTCCACATTCTTCCTCCCTTGCCCTTGCCTTCTTCCTCCCTTGCCTTGAAGTCCAGTACAACGATACCCGCGGAGGAGTTGCAGGTCTGGTCTCTTGAATTCAATCAAGGGCGGAGGAGCAACAGCCGACGAAAGAACAAAGACCAGGGTCCATACCTGTACCGACAACAGATGGTGGCAGAAGCTTCAGGCCGACGTGCTTCAGGAGAGTGAAGACACGAGAGCAGAGGGCAATTTCGGTCAAACCCCTGAGGGGAACCCCCTGAACCTTGCCCCATCAAGGTGCAAAATCCATGGAACCCCACAACCCACACCCCCCACCCCCCACCCCACCCCCACCCCCCCCAAAAAAAAAACCCCCGCAACTTCCAAAGCTCCCATTGAAGCGCCTGCAAAACAACACAATACTTAGCTTCATTTTTTTTTAAACCCCCTACCAAACACACGCTTAGGATAAGATTGTATTGGTAGTTTAAGGAGGGGCGGTTAGTGCCATGCAATGATATCAACTCTTTTTTAACGGCTTTATAACAGATTAAGAGAGCATTGTCTTTGAATACTGAAGGGAATTTTTTGCAGTTGGTATGTTACACCTTCGTTTATAACCGGGATTCCGAAGTGTATAGTGTGCTATTTAATGGGTTGATTTTACTAATTTTTAATGACTTCTTCTGCCCCTCCTTAATTTTTAGCCTATAAATAGGAGGTGATGGACCAGGAGACTGAAGAAATTTCTGAGATGATTGTTGAAGGAGCAGGAGGTGGAAGTCAAGAAACAAGGGAGTCATCTATATCAGCAGAGAAGACCGTCTTTGAAATAACTGATGACAGAATTATAGATTCTTCTAATTGCATAGTAAATAAAGAGAGCAATGATGAATTGAAAAATGAAGCACTTGCTGGAAATAATACAATTGTAGATTCCAGGGAGAATGTGGGGGAGGTAGGAAATCAAGAGAAAGAGACACTGAATGACGAATGTGACAAAGAGGAACAAATCACTGTGTCTGTAGATATGCAAAATAATGGGGCAGGGTTAGCCAGTGAAGAAGGTGCTAATGAAATGCTTACAGTCTCTGAAGATAATGTTAGGAAGGAAGACGTGATGGGAAATTTATCAAATCAAGATATAGGAGAAGAAAAGGATTCAGAGTCTCTTACTGAGACAGTTGTTTTGGCTGAGAAAAAGGAACTCATAGATGATGATACAAACACTACAAAAGAAGTGTTGTTGGTTCCTACAAAGAAGGCGCTCAGGCCAAAGAAGATTGTTAAGAAGGTTATTAAGAGGAGGAAACTGGTTAAGGCAAAAGTCCTAGCCAATAATGAAGAGGAACCACAATCTTCAGAGATGTCTGAGTCTGTTGAAGTTCCAACAAATCAGAATGTGACGAATGAAGAGAACCCTGATGCCAAACTCCCCATGGATAACGTAAATAGTTCCGTTACTGATGCAGTTACTTTGAATGACAAAGAGGAACCAAGAAATGATGATACGAACACTACAAAAGAAGCACCTTTGGTTCCTAATGCGAAGGTGCTGAAGCCGAAGAAAGTTGTTATGAAGAGGAAACTGGGTACGGGGAATGTTGTAGCCAAGGATGAAGAGGAACCACAATCTTCAGAGATGCCTAAGCCCTCTGTTGAAGTGCAAACAAATCAGAATGTGGAGAACGAAGAGAACCCTGATGCCAAACCCATGGATGAGATGAAAAGTTCTGCTACTGATGCAGTGACTTTCAATGAGAAAGAGGAAATCATAAATGATGATACAAACACTAAAAAAGAAGTGTTGTTGGTTCCTAATAATAAGGTGCTCAAGCCAAAGAGGGTTGTTAAGAAGGTTATTAAGAAGGTTGTTAAGAGGAGGAAACTGGTTAAGGGGAAAGTGGTAGCCAAGGATGATGAGGAACCGCAATCTTCAGAGATGCCTGAGCCGTCTGTTGTTGTGAGAACAAATCAGAATGTGAAGAATGAAGAGAATCCTGATGCCAAACCGGTGGATAATGTAAATAGTTCAAGCACAGTGAGAGCAAAGAAGAATGCTCAGCAAAGTGAGGTGAATGAGCAAGCTGGCACAAAAAAGGTGGCATCAGAAAGTGAAAAAATGAGTAAGGTAAGCAGCAGAAAGATTGAAAGAAGCAGTTTAGGTGAAAAATCTTCAACCAAAGTGGAGACGATGGGGATGATATTCATGTGCAGCTCGAAAACTAAGGAGGACTGCTACCGTTACAAGATCTTCGGGCTCCCTGCAAACAAGAAGGATGTCGTTTCAAAGGTGCAGAAAGGAATGAAGCTCTTTCTGTTTGATTTTCAATTGAAGCTCCTATATGGGATCTATAAAGCTGCCGGACCTGGGGGTTATAATATTGAACCCAAAGCTTTCCACTCAAATTTCCCTTCTCAGGTTAGTGTACATTTCATATCTTATCTTAATCTCCCGATTTCTCATCAGAACCATCTAATTGTTTCTCACATACACCGTTTCCCATTTGGTACAAGTTTTTGGCTTGCGATAAGACAACTTGCAAGCTGCTTGATCTTAACTTTGTTGAATAATGAAATGGCTCAAGCTATTTCATATACTAAGCAATGTTGCTTCTTCCTAATGATGGCTTGCGATAGGTACGTTTCACCATTGACCATGATTGTAATCCCCTGCCGGAGGAGAAGTTTAAGGAAGTTATAAAGGATAACTACTACACCAAAAATAAGTTCAGTTGTGAGCTAAATTCTAAGCAGGTTGGATACTATTTCCGTGAACCATTTCTATACAATACATACGTCCCCCTAGCTGTCAATGCACTTTGCAGTCTATATTCCCTATAGATCTCGCATGCTGAAACGTATTATGAAAATTCTATCCAGGTGACAAATTTGTGCGAGCTTTTCCATGTAAACAAAAAGGGCACGCTGTCTAAGGCCAAGACAGTAATTGACAGACCAAAGGTAGTAGAGAGAGAGAAGAAGAAAAAAGCAACAGCTGAGAATGAAGTGAACCAAGGCAGGGAGAAGAGAAAAGCGGTAGTTGATTCCGAGAGAGACATCAAAAGGAGAAGGGCTGTAGATGATGTAAAACGATCGAAGGATAAAGGTGATGCGAGGCATCCAAGCGTAAATGGTGATGTCAGATCTTCAAGGGTAAAGGGTGATGTGGGACGTCCAAGGGCTAGAGGTGACACAAGACGGTTAAGGCTTGAGGACAATGCAAGACGATCACGGGCTAAGGATGACGCAAGACGTGCACGGACCAAGGATGATGCAAGACGTGCACGGGCCAAGGATGACGCAGGGCGTTTGTGGCTCGAGGATGAGGCAAGACGTTTGCGGCTCGAGAATGATGCAAGACGTTTGCGGCTCGACGATGACGCAAGACGTTTGCGACTTGAGGATGATGCAAGACGTTTACGGGATGAGAGTGATGCGAGACGTTTATTGGATGAGGGTAGAAGACATTCTCCCCACATCTTGAACAACAGGTACCCTCGCCTTGCCGATGTATATGAAAGGGAGCCTTATTTACCATCAGCTCTTCCTGCACCTTTGCATCTAGATGCTTTACCTCCACCAGCAGTACCTACTTACACATCATCTTACGGCTATGGGATGACCTCAGTTCTCGATGATTATAGGCCAGGCGTGACCATTGGACATGAGAACCATGGGCTTTCATACTCAGGATCACGACTTCTCTACCAGTATGAAAGTCGTAATCATTACTTGCCTTCTAGGGAGCCTATTGAGCACCGTGATCCTGAGTATGCTCACGGCACTAGTCGAATCTATTCACCCATAGCAACACGAGACGAGTACCTTCCGTCCACCAGCAGGATCTCAGGGTATCGAGGTTCACCTTATCGCCGTTATTAAATTGGCCCTTGTGCTCCTTTTAGCTGTCGTATCCTTGCTTTTTTTTTTTTTGTATCCCTGGAACATCTTCCTTTTGCGGTAGCCATTACTGGTTTGTTTGCCTTTGTTCGTTAGCAAGAGCTTTTGAGTTTACATGTAACTTTGAATAATAACTTGCTATCGAACAACTCTTGGGAGGCATTGCGATTGCCAATGTTAGATGTATTCGATTAGCGCTTTCTACTAACCTTTCATCAATATGAGCTGAGGGACCGACGATGTGTCTGTGACTCGCCATTCGCGTTTTAGCTCGATAAACCGAAAAAATAAAACCATAGTACAATGTTATGCAAGTCACATAATTCTTGATCATTATGTGAACAATACCATTGCGTAAAGTAGAAACAAGGAAACATCAAATGCTGTTTGGATTTCATTGCATCAACAAAAATTAGCTGTTTCCCCTTTGACCCAACTGAACCTTTTTGGACAAAGACTGAACGTACAAAGGCAGATATAAACACTGCCCTACACAGGCAATGTTTTTTTTATTGCTTTAATTTTTTTTTCCCTGTGTGGGTAATTTGTTGAATAGCTTTGATTTTTCATGATGGCGTTTTGCCATTGTCGTGCATGCCTGCCTTTTTTGAGCTTTGCAAAATCAAGATTTTGTAAGTGATTGCAGCAATTGAACAAGCAAAAAATGACAGTGCAATTTATAGCCACTTAGTGTGTCTGGAGTCTGAAATGGTCAAACAAGACATGGGGCAAGAAATCACATCTCTTCTTCATCTTTCTATCTGTGACATATTTGTTCCCTTCCCTAGTCCTTGCCTGTGCACCAAATCTTTCAGACTCAAAAGGAGAGTGATAGTTTTTAACATGGCCCGTCAGAGCATCTCGATGAGATGTTCTATTTTAAGGATTTTGGAGTTTTTAGTGAATTTTAAGTTTTTTTTTCGTTCAAAAGATTCTCTATCTCATTCTCGAAAATGAAAAAGGAGAAGAAAAAATAAAGAGGCTTCTCTAGATCAGTAGTATTCTTTAAAATTAAATGATTATTCAAATCTTTGAAATGAGAAAGTTGTTGGAGATGGTCTAAGAAATTCAGTTTTACTCTCTCCCAACCAAGACTCGATCTAAACTCAACCTGACATGGTTTGACCCAATAACTTAAATGACTCCAACTCGAAATAGGACAACATGGCATGAACCAAGTATTGAGATAAAATTTGATTCCTATCCTTATATTATTGACTATAAATTACTTTTTATAATTTATCCCAACTCGAAATAATCCAACTTGATCAAAATTCATATCCAAAATTGTTTTGAATTGATAATGAACTGATTCGGATCTAATAATAACCTAACCCGGTAATGATTTGAATCCAAATTGACCCGACCCAAATCGAACCTAACTGACCCGATTACCATATCTAGTTTTGACGGTTGGATTGATTGAATAATTAAATATCCAAGCCTCGAGTTTTTAAATTTGACGGATGGTTGGGTTTTGTTTTCAGAGATGCTTCCAAGTTTCCAACAATTTCTGGTTTTGACATATACTTCTTGTGACTCTCACTAGTCATAACCAAGAGGCTCCTCTATCTCTTCTTCGGTTTTGTTTTTGTTTTTGTTTTGGCTTTTTTGTTACCCTTTTTTGAATGAGTGATCGAGTTAGACCCAACCAATCCGGATTTAAAAATGCTCTATGTAGCACTTTAGGGCTTGAACTCGAGACTTCAGAGGTCACACTCTCCACTAATTATATCGCCTCTTTAGTTTAGTGTTCTTTAGTTTTATTACTATGCTTCAAAGATGATGATAATGAGGTGATGGGCAAGATTTTGAATGACAATGTCATAGGTCTTTCATAAATCTCCAAGATGGGCCCATACCCTATCTTCGTATACCAAGATTATGTTTGGTTAGAGGGTAGTTGACGGGGTAACTGAAGTTGATGGGTAGTTAAAATTGATAGATTATTTGTGTTAAAAATAGGTTTAGTAAACCGATAGCTGATAAAAACTTATGAATAAAAAATCAAAAGATCTGAAAAGTCTGTGTGCGTAACGGTTGAAAAGCTTATATTTCAAAAACTAATTAAACTAAAATTTTATATTTATTTCATTTAAAACTATATAATATGAAAACTATAAGTACGAAAAGCTACTTACTATTGTCAAACGGCGCCTAATGTTTTTACAACTCCAAGATGATCAACTTCTCAGACACTATATACCCCCAACAAGGCAACAATCATCCAAAACATTATTAAAACCCAAAAAAAATGGTATGTGGAAGTGTGGAACTAGATAAAGGCCTTGAACAATGTCCCACAATAAATATTTGATAAGGATGTGAGGGGGGGAAGTGAAAAAGAAAATCAAAATCTGGATAGCTCATACATATATATTTGATTGAGTGAACATCTCACATTCACACTGATTTTGTCTGATTTAAATGGTTTTAGGCAGTAGGCACCACCCATGTGATGATGATAAGTGGATTTCATGCCATGCCATGTGTGTTCTTCCCACCCCTTTGCTACACATATCTATTCAGATAAGGATTCAGTATTAATTTGAATACTGTTTTCCAGCTTTTCATATTTGTGAATTTCTGTATACAAAAATTAATGATGGGTGGATGGATTGAATTGCTCACAACAACACAACTTATGTGCTTTGCCAGAGGGAGTTTTCCTCTATGTGCCTTGAATGGTGTTGTACCTAACAATTAATTTTGGGTTAAATTGACCCTACAATACAATATGAATAACATTATGCAATTAATTGTTTGGTATCTCAGTTTTAGGGTATGTTTGTTGAAAGAGTATGGAATGTAAAGGAAATAAATTGTAAATTAATGATATCTCTTTTTTTTTTGTGAGTTTAAATGAGAGATGGGGAAATGTTTAGAACATGTTAATTAACACGATTTTTGTTAAAATTAGGCATTGGAATTGAAAATAAATTTTGTAAACTCAGATGCCGACTAGAGCGTAGGCAAGATCTGTAACAGAAACTAAAGAACACAGCAAGATTTGTTTACGCGGTTCGAGTTAAAACTCTACATCCGCGGAGTCTCAAGAAGGAGAGACTCGGGCCTGGAATCCACTAGTTCTTGTTGGCGATTACAGATATGGTTGCAGATACAGACTCTAGTACACAGAACGAAACATAACAAGCAGATACAAGGTGCATGCAAGAGAATAAACGATCTAGAAGAGAAGACACTAAAGACTCCCTCAGATCTGACAGTTGGAAGCCAGATCTATCGCCGGAAACCTCAAGAAGATCAAAGGACACGGAGCTTTGAACTTCTTCGTCTTCGGTAACCTCAGACCTAGAGTCCTTGATGAAGGATGAGCTCCAGATCTGAGTTCTTCGTCGCTGATTGTTGTCGGAGAGCGCTCGCTGAGAAACCCTAGCGGCGTCGCTTGAGATTCCTCTTTCTCTCTCTCTCTTTCTCTTGGCTTACCTCGAGCTCCAAAACTGATTCGTCAGGCAAACCCTAGAAGGTTCGTGCCTTATATAGAAGAGCCTTAGATGGAACGCTGCGTTTCATCAAGTAACAGCTGTCTCATGAGCTCAGATGGAGCTGGGCCGAGTATGTGGGCTTTTACGGCCCAATCCTCTTCAGAAGTATAATATAACATAAGCAAAGCAATATGTAATATATGTATGTATCTAATGTTATGTTTTATAGTTTTAACCTAAGTATTAATAAGTATAACATGTTGGCATATATAGGATATATTATATACGAGTATATGACCCGGAACCCAAAGTTTCCGGATTAATACTTCAAGTCTATAATATATTCTATATTTCCCTTACAATGTTTCTTATTCATACTTTAGGATATGTACTAAAGTAATATTTGTCATCCTATATCTATAGTGGGATAGTGTCGAGATTAAGAATGGACTTTACAATTTGCCCTCCTAATCTGAACACCTATCCCTAGTAATCAAAACATAGTGGATTGTGATCAGACCTGAGTGAACATCTTATCTGTCATAGACTCTATACTACCTGTGTTATGGAGGAGGTTCTTCGATGTGAAGAAAATCCCTGCAAAAGCAAAACTTGTTAGATGGCACAACTTTCGTACCAAAGTCAGCTGGGTTTTCTTCTCCTTTTATCTTCTTAGCATCTATCTCAGAGGCTTCTATCCTATTGCGGATGAAATGAAGCCTAACATCTATATGTTTGGTTCTATCATGATACATAGGATCTTTACAAAGGTATAAAGCACTCTGACTATCAGTGAAGATAATAGGCTTAAAGCTTTTCCTAAGGATTTCTCCTAGGATACCCTTTAACCAGATGGCCTCTTTAGCTGCCTCAGTAGCAGCCATGTATTCAGCCTCGGTAGAGGACAACGCTACAACGGTTTGTTGCTGCGATTTCCAGGAGATACAATTACCACTCCAAGTAAAGTAATAAGCTGTAGTGGATTTTCTATTGTCCTTGTTGCTGGCAAAATCAGCATCTACATAGCCATAAACCTGATCAGGAGAAGTGTAAGGCTTGTAGGCTATACACAGGTTTCTGGTACCGGAGATGTATCTAAGAAGGTATTTCATGGCATTCCAATGATCCATTCCGGGGTTAGACATGAACCTGCTAAGGACACTTATTGCGAAAGCTAGATCAGGTCGGGTGCAGAGCATGGCATACATTATGGATCCTACTGCAACGTCGTAAGGGATCTTAGCCATTTGCTGGATATCAGACGACTTAGTGGGACAGGACTTCTTGGTGAGGTCAAGGTGCCCTCTTAAGGGTATGGTTGTAGGTTTGGAGGTGGTTTGGTTGAACCTCTCTAGAACCTTGAGGACATAATCATCTTGAGATAACCAGATGGTTTTATTAGAACGATCCCTAATGATGTTGACTCCTAAGATTTTCTTAGCTGAACCTAAATCCTTCATGTCATAGTACTTTTTCAGATCAGTTTTTACCCCACTGATTAAGGCGAGGGAGCTACTGATCAAAAGTATGTCATCGACGTATAGAAGGACATAGATGGCATTCTTAGTTGCAGGACAGATGTAGTAAAGACAATTATCATAACTGCTTCTACGAAATCCTATGCTTTTGATCACCTTATCAAACTTAAGGTTCCACTGCCTAGGAGATTGTTTAAGACCATAGATGGATTTCCTTAACAGACAGACATGGTCGGGTTTGGCTTTGTCTATGAAACCCTTAGGCTGACGCATGTATATGGTTTCATCTAGGTCACCATGAAAGAAGGCAGTCTTAACGTCCATTTGCTCTAATTCCCAATCATATACAGCTACCATGGATATAAGAAGACGCATGGTTTTATACTTGACTACTGGTGCGAATATATCATTGTAGTCTAGACCCTCTCTTTGAGTAAAACCTTTGGCTACTAAGCGGGCTTTGAACCTAGGGGGGTCCTTAGGGCTTAAACCTTCTTTGAGTTTGAAGATCCACTTAGAGTCTATAAGTCTGGTTTTAGGGGGTCTAGGAACTAAGCTCCAGGTGCGGTTATGGTTCATGGAAGCTATTTCTTCTTTCATAGCTTTCCACCATTCAGAAGCATGAGTATTAGAATCAACTGACTCAAAAGACCTAGGGGTTGTCGGGTGCCTAACTATGTCAGCAGTAAGTAAGGTATACTCAACTATATAGTTAGCATACTTAGGGTTGGGTATACTAACCCTAGGCTCCCTATCCCTAGTCAACTGCCAATCATCGAAATTAGTATCATGCAAGTCAGAAGAAGGGAGAGAGGAGAAACCAGAGGAGTTAGTTAACAGGCCATTTACATCACGAGAAGAGGAGAGAGATGCATTTATAGAATCAGAATGTGAAGACTCTGGCTCTAATGGATCCCCATCTTCTGGTCCACTTCCATCTTCTGTTTGTGGTGATGGCTGTTGTGTTTCTCCAGTTTCCATGTCATCAGTAGTGTGCTCTCCTTCTTGTTGTTCCCCCTGTGATGTGGAGGGGTTGGGAGTTGATGGTGTCAGACCTATGTCAAATTCAAGGTCTATCAACTCTTCTTCATTAGCTATTTCTGAACCGAATGTCCTTCTGTTTATCTGATCAGTACCTGTGGCTTGGGAAGAAGTTGTTAGTGCATTTTTAAAGGGAAAATCAAGTTCATTAAACTTAACACTTCTAGCAACTATGACTTTATATCCCCCAGGTTGCATAAGAAGCACCCTGTACCCTTTAACCCCTTTAGGGTAACCTAATAGAATTCCTTTCTTAGCTCTAGGTTCTAACTTCCCCTGAGAAAAGTAAGCATACACAGAGCACCCAAAAGGTTTCAAATAGGTCAGGTTTGGGGGTTTGTTTGTCCACATCTCCTGAGGTGTCTTAAAATTTATGACACTGGAGGGGGATCTGTTAATAAGGTATGCAGATGTATGAACAGCTTCACCCCATAAACTGGGTTTAAGACCTGCACTAAACAACATATATCTAGTCTTTTCTAACAGAGTTCTGTTTATACGTTCTGTTGTCCCATTTTGCTGTGGTGTGCCAGGGACAGTCAGAAGCCTTTTGATCCCATTTGCTTGGCAATAGGAATCAAAATCAGTATTACAAAACTCAAGGCCATTATCAGTTTTTAGGCATTTCAGTTTAAAACCAGATTGTGACTCAGTCATGATTTTCCAGGTTTTAAATGCATCAAAAGCATGATTTTTAGACTTAAGAAGGGTGATCCAAACTTTCCTAGAATAGTGATCAATAAAGCATATAAAATACTTCATGTCACTAAAAGTATCAACTTGGGCAGGCCCCCACAGATCAGAATGCACATATTCAAGAGGAGCAGAAGCCACATAAGTAGATTTAGGAAACTTAAGTCTAGCAGATTTGCCAAGAACACAATTCTCACAGAAATCAAGAGTTGCAGGTTTCTTAGGCAAAAGACCATATTTATGCAGATGCAACATGCCAGTATTACCAATATGACCCAACCTTTCATGTCAAATCTTAGTATCAGATAAGCTCATAACATCTGAATGCACAGAATTAATCTCAGCAGGTGAAGCATGCACATGAAACAAAACTTTAACCCTTTTAGCTTTCATGATAGCCTTACCATTGCAATAAACAGTTCTAATACCATCCTTAGACTCAATATTGCAGCCAAGTAATTCAAGAGAAGATTCAGACATCAGATTTCTTCTAAGCTTAGGCACATATTTCACATTAGTAAAGACTCTAACCACACCATCATGCATGAGTAAGGGGACAGACCCCTCACCCTTAATCTCTAAAGATGTATCATCTCCTAGCATAACCTCACCAGAGATGTTCTCATTTAAAGTTCTAAATATGTTTTTATTAGAAGAAGCATGCATGGTACATCCAGAATCTAGAATCCATGAATCAGAAGCAGCAAGTTCAGCACACATAAATAATTCAGCAGAGTAGTTATTCATGGATTCAAGCACAGCAGCAGACATTTCAGTTTTATTTTGTTTAGCTAATTCTTCAGCCCTTTTCTTTTTCCTGCATTCCTTAACCCAATGTCCAACATTACCACAGTAGTTGCACTTAGCATTAGGATCAGATTTATCAGACTTATCAGGCTTGTTGTTATCCTTCTTGTCCTTTTTGTTTTTCTTAGCCTTTTTACCCTTTTGATTTGGTTTGTTTTACTGGGTAAACATAACTTCAGATTTATCTGATTTGTCAGTTTTAGCAGTAAAGCCTTTAATCTTGAAAACCTTCATAATTTCGTTTTTCTCAATTATGGCCTCAATGATCTTATCTTTGGATAACTCATTTCTACTAAACTGGATAATATCTTTGAAGTTTTCAAATTTGTCAGGTAAAGAGTTAAGCAAGAGGATAGCCTGATGTGAGTCTTTGATTTCATCTTTACATCGTTCTAACTCTTGGGTCATCTTTAGGAATCTATCAAGGTTGTCATCTAAGGTCAGATTAACATTCATCTTGAAAGTAAACAACCGACACAGCAAGGAAATTCTGGAGGGCAAAGATTTAGTAAGAAATAGCTCCTCCAGAGCGAACCAGAGAAGGTGAGCGGAAGAGAATTTTACCACCTGACGGGGTTGCCCGTCAGTTAACCTTAGCATGATTTCTGAGTGAGCTTGGAGGTCGAGCTAAAGATCAGCTTCAAAGGTTTGTGCATCCTCTATTTGCTTGGCCTTCTCTTCAGGGGTGAGACCAGAGCCACCTTCAGGTTCATTAATCGTGATGCCTGGGTGGAATCTTTGCGTGAGAGCCTCAGGGTGTTTCACTGGATGTGTGATGGCCTTCCAGCAACCCTCCTTTATCAAGATCGCCCTCATCTTGACTTGCCACATGGCGAAGTCAATGACTCCATCGAATGGCCTGATTTTCATGGAGTTCTCCATCTTTTGGTACCTGAAAAACAAAGGTAAAAGATGTCAGTGAGTTCTGAGTAGCAGCGGAAACGACAGGATCTGAGAAGTAGTACACACGATTCTAGACTCTAAACCCTAGAACCTAAGAGAAAGCCCGTGATACGTCAGACAGGGGAGGAATGGCACCAAGCGATGATGCTCTATCTAGGTCCACCCAATGCCCTGCCTCCGAATCTAGTCCCTGAAGCCAAGAGTGACTCAGGGGTTTCGAATCGCGACACTCAAGCTCTAGTATCACAGGAACCTGGCTCTGATACCACAATGTAAACTCAGATGCCGACTAGAGCGTAGGCAAGATCTGTAACAAAAACTAAAGAACACAACAAGATTTGTTTACGCGGTTCGAGTGTTAAAACTCTACATCCGCGGAGTCTCAAGAAGGAGAGACTCGGGCCTGGAATCCACTAGTTCTTGTTGGCGATTACAGATATGGTTGCAGATACAGACTCTAGTACACAGAACGAAACATAACAAGCAGATACAAGGTGCATGCAAGAGAATAAACGATCTAGAAGAGAAGACACTAAAGACTCCCTCAGATCTGACAGTTGGAAGCCAGATCTATCGCCGGAAACCTCAAGAAGATCAAAGGACACGGAGCTTTGAACTTCTTCGTCTTCGGTAACCTCAGACCTAGAGTCCTTGATGAAGGATGAGCTCCAAATCTGAGTTCTTCGTCGCTGATTGTTGTCGGAGAGCGCTCGCTGAGAAACCCTAGCGGCGTCGCTTGAGATTCCTCTTTCTCTCTCTCTCTTTCTCTTGGCTTACCTCGAGCTCCAAAACTGATTCGTCAGGCAAACCCTAGAAGGTTCGTGCCTTATATAGAAGAGCCTTAGATGGAACGCTGCGTTTCATCAAGTAACAGCTGTCTCATGAGCTCAGATGGAGCTGGGCCGAGTATGTGGGCTTTTACGGCCCAATCCTCTTCAGAAGTATAATATAACATAAGCAAAGCAATATGTAATATATGTATGTATCTAATGTTATGTTTTTTAGTTTTAACCTAAGTATTAATAAGTATAACATGTTGGCATATATAGGATATATTATATACGAGTATATGACCCGGAACCCAAAGTTTCCGGATTAATGCTTCAAGTCTATAATATATTCTATATTTCCCTTACAATGTTTCTTATTCATACTTTAGGATATGTACTAAAGTACTATTTGTCATCCTATATCTATAGCGGGATAGTGTCGAGATTAAGAATGGACTTTACAAATTTTATAAAAAAAAATGGGAGAATAAAAGTAATAGTTAAACCTTTTGATCAAGGAACCAATTTAAATTTTTAGTGCTAAGAATTTAGGGTTAGGTATTTATCTTTAAGACTTTACATTACCCCTTTTAATTTGTAGAAATTCAATCCTATATATATTATACAATAACTTGATTTTCCATACTTGACTGTGTGTAGTTTATAAGATTATATATACATGACTAGGTAAAAGCAATTAGAAATAATGATTCAAATAATCTTGCTGGTGAGAGTAAGTAGCATTTCTATCTTTACTTAAATAAATGGTTAATATGTCTTGAATTTGTTGATGGCCGGTAAACATAGGGGTCCTAGGAGGCGAAGCTCTCTTGCAGGGATTTGGGGGCAGTGCCACCCCGTGAAAATGGTATGCTTTATTTTATTGTAATGGACTTATTGTGATCTATTTTGGATTTATGGCACATAGTCTGATTAAGGTTTCATCAGCCCTTATATATACACATAAAACGCCATAATTATTTAAACAGTTCTGTTATTCGCCTTCATAATAAAAAAATATATATTCCTCTGTCCGTGGACGTAGGTAATATACCTTTACCAATTAACGTAAATCTATGTGTCTTTTTTTCCTATTGTTACAACATAAATTAATCAATTTATATATACAACAAATGTTTCTAAGAAACACAAGTAGACCGACGATACTAAATTTGCACCAAGTTATCGAAGTAGGTGTTAGAGATGTGCATATATATAATTATGTGGTTGAACTCAAGAGACAAGTACGTCGAACAATTTGACATCTAACTTATGTAACAATTGATCCAAATAAAGGTATGTTGGTTTATATAAATCGATTAATGTTATTTTAGGGTGTGTAACACTTTTATGGTTTATAATAAATAATGAGCTTTGTCGATGTAAAACCTCATGTATATAAGTACATTATCAGGGTAGAATATTAATTGGGTATTTCTGACAAAGGCATATTATAAATAATAGTGGTCAATAATGTATTAAAGTGTAGGCAAGCTGGTTAATGCTCATCTTGGAAGTTTGGTATCACAATGGTCTAATTTTCACACTTTGAATCCACTTTTATTCTCGTTTTTCTTTCTTTGTCTGCTTGAAGAATAAATTTGTAGGTCCAACCATTTATTCTAAAAAAAACACTTAAATAAGGATACATATAATTAAACTCCATAATAAAACTTAAGTACTAGTCGTTTGATTGAATATATAATTGAGTATGTTTGGTCGAGGATGAAATTTTAGGAGATGAGAATTATTTTGGGATGGAGAGAATGCAAATTATTTTTTGTTATGAAAAGGGCAAAGGAGGTATAGATTTTTTTTAAAAATAATCATTTATGTGTTTGGGTGATAGAGGGTTATTTTTTTTAGGGGTTGTTAGTTACACCCGAAAATTTTACTATTTACACCGAAAATCTAAGTTTTTGTTTTTTTTTAAATAAACCCTACGCCTCTTGAGTCATAGGTGTGTGACTCAAGAGGCGCAGCTATTTTTTTCTATATACATACCCTGCCCCTCTTGAGTCACACGTCTATGACTCAGGAGGCGTAGGGTTTATTTAAAAAAAAAAGAAAAACTTGGATTTTGGGTGTAAATAGTAAATTTTATGGGTGTAAAAAATAACACCCTTTTTTTTAATGATATTTGATGATATTACTATTTTACTCTCAATTAAAGTGAAAAGAGGCAAAAGAGTCATTTATGAACAATGACAATTTTGACTCCAATTTCCATCCTCACCCATTCCACCTCATCCAACTCCTCTCCTCGGGTGGAAAAAGAAACGCAAATTTCACCGGCCTTCATCCCCTCTATATTCTTCCACCCCCTCAACCCTAACCCAAACACCCCGAAACAAATCCCAAAAAAATATCCACCTCTTCCAACCTGTCTATCCCCAACCTAACACTAGCTCACGGAAATTACTCTTCTTATATTATTTGTCAAAACATATATTTGATTAATAAACGAAAATAAATGGGAGGTTTTATATTATGAGATAAATGCGAGATTTTTTAATCCTTAATTACACATTTACACTCCATGAATTTAAAAACGCATTTAAAAAATCTTGTTATCGTTCTTGAGGGTTTGAGATGGTTTTTGGGGGTTTGAATAGACTATGGTATGGCTAGGGTTTGGGCTTGCGGGTTGGTATGCTTTGTCTTTCTTATTGTGGTGCAAACTTCATGTGAACGGTGGTTGATTTGTCATGCTCGTGGACGTCGTGGAAATGTGATCAACACCTGTTGGCTCCGTTGGAGTCCATAATCTAAGGTGTCCGCTAGTGATCCCTGGAGTTTTCTGTGTGAGTCTTCCTTTTGGCCGATTGATTCGTTTATTCTGCTAGCTTGTAGTCTACAATGTATGATGACATGTACTTTTATTTTTACATTTTCCTTTCCGTCATTTGCTTCGTGTTATTTCCTTTCTGTCATTTGCTTCTGTTCTTTTATTCTGGTTGTACATGATGGTTAGTCAATCTACCGACTTGTCCTGTTTCTCGGTTTCTCAAGGCTTTCATAGGTAATCGAATTTATTTCCTTATATAAAAAAATATGCATTTAAAATATCTTATTGTATTTTTTATTAAAAAAATAATCCAAATACAATATTCAACTATATATATTTTTTGGATTGTCACGTCATATATTAAAGAAATAATTTGCGTCACATTCCATTTTTCCCGTCCAAATTGGAATACTATCCACCCATTTATTTTATTTGCCAAAAGTCCATCTCCTAAATTAACCTTCTCAAATCTCAGATTTGTGCCCCTCCTCCTTTCTCTCACCAAATCTTAGATCTCAATCCTCTCCGCCTCCCATCGATTCCAGATCTGCAAGCATCGTTCGCTTCCTCCCTTCGACATCAACGACGGAGATAAGTCCCCATCTTCCACTGTTTCTTTCTTGGTCTTCGTTGTTGCAGGCCACATCCCTAGCTACTAATGTGCATTAACCCACACTCAACTGGACGAACTGGACTAGACCGAACTATGTCCTCCACAGCTACGGATGGGGCGATTGATTCGAATGTGGAGCGAGGAGAATCTGACATGGCTTTGATTCGAGGGGAACGATGCACAGAGAACGAACAAGGTGGCTTCAATGGTCGGTGAATGGACGCGGTTGGAGAACAAGGTGGCTTCATTGGCCGGTCGAGCACTCTCGACGGTGGATGAGGACGGTCGTGTTGCTGGGAACGCCGATTCAGATCTTCCATGGTTTTCGATTTCGCAGCCAACACTTCATCTTTGTTTGAACTCGTCCTATCCTGACCACTCGATGTACCTGGAGCCACTGAGCCCTTCTTGAAGTGAGACCCCGAGCCCCTGCTCGCACTGGAGTTCCCTTTCTTACCCATCCCGAGAGGACCGCCGACACGGCCCCCGTGGTGGTGGAACCAGTGGCTGCAACTCGGCCGGCGAGGAGCACAATAGTGGGTAAAAGTTCTCTCTCTTGTGGTGTTGTCTAGTTTCTTATGATTTGATGAATGTGCATAAATTGATTAGCTATCTAGTTTCAACAATCAAGTTTGAGATGGTAGCTCTGGGTAGTAGATTAAGCACTAGGCTTTGCTGAAACGAATTCTTTTATAGTCTTAATGATCGCTCAAACAAATTATTTGTGAAATCTATGGTTGTCCTGCAAGTACCTAAGTTGCTTCTTCTAAGTGTATAATCTTCAAATTGTTGTTGTTGAAATTGTTGATGTGGCTTTTTTCTCAAATTGTTGAAATTGTTGTTGTAATTGCTGAAGTTGGTGTGACCTTTTTTGCTGAAATTGCTAAAATTGCTGAAATTGTTGTTGTAATTGTTGAAATTGGGCAAAAAAATTCAAAATTTAGTGATTGAGCAACATCGATTTCAGCAACTCCGCTGTCAGCAACCCCGGTTTTAGCAACTCCGGTTTCAGCAACACGTGGCTGAAAAAAATACTGAATTAGGAGAGGGCACAAGGGACACACGTGGGGGGCAAAGGGGGCAGGGGAAAGGGGAAGGGAGGTGAACTTTTTGCTAATTTGGAAACATTGTGGATAATTTACTAATAAATGGATTAAATATGACCATATTAGTAAATGCCTCTATATTAAACCCCTAAATAATCCATATATAATGTATTATATATATATATATATATGCTAGGTATTCAATTAGTAAAAACTTTAGAAAATATGGATTATTGAATTCATGAACCAATAATATACAAGTATTTGCGGAGTTGGCCCGCTAATCAAGCCCCTATTTGTGGCAATTGCATTTACTTTTCTTTCTTCATCAACAATATAATTTTTTGAATTGGTTGAACTATCTTGGACATTCTTAACTAGCAAGATAACTTTTGACTTAAATTATTTATACCATCAATCAAATTATAAAATTTTAATTAAGTCAACTTATAATTTAGATTAAGAATCCCGATCCTTAGTGTTAAATATATATCCCACTTGTTGTTAGATAATTTAAATATAGCCTAACTTTATCACGAGTTTTATCCATAATTCTCAAATTCCAGTATGTTTTTTTGTATAAAATAATTAATTTTAATTAATTTTCTTATATAATTTATAATTTCTTAAAAATGTGTAAAAAAATAAATTATCTACCTATTACTAAACAAAACTAACATCTCTAAGTGGCTTATACTTTTAAAGTTGATATTTTATACTCCTTATAAAGTTATGTCAAATTTTAATTTTTTAAAAAATTAATATTTTATATATACTCTATATTTTTAACTCATTTTTTAATGGGTCAAAAAAATAGTCAAATACAATGCAGTATCAAGAAACTTGGTCTGCCAGCCAAATCATCGATCGCAGTTTGCGCTGTAGTGGATAAATGGTACGGCTATTACGGAGTAGCATATATAGGTTGCAGTCTCTCTCGATAATTTGCATGTTATGCCTCCACGTGCCCCTCCCATCATCTGACAGATTACCGAGATGTATTCTCTTCGTCGCTAGCTTTGTTTTGATATATAATACGCCATAGTCCAACATTTGAGTAAAAAGTTATGAATGTTTGAAAAAAATAGGTGTATTAATCACTTTAATTTTATTTCAATACACTATAATACTTTTATATTTTACTTAAATTGACATTCACATATTATAAATCATCTCGAGAGCTTCGAAAACATAGGTTATATTACTTATTTTGATAATTTGGTAAGAAATTACGCACAAGTTTAAATTTTTTATATCTAGTTATACACTATTAGAGCATCTTTAATGGTGGTACTCCAAGTACCATAACAATAAAAGAAAAAAAGAAATGTAAGAAAAAGTCATATTTTTGAAAGAACCCAAAAGAAAAAGTGAGCTCAAGTATCATACATATGGTACTCAATATGACACAATACCATAGAATATTACCCAATAAAATATTAATAGTGGGTCCTATTTGATTTTTACTTACAAAAAAAAAATTACAAAAAACAATTTTGATGCAAAAGGTGAAATAAGATACTCATACCAAGTACCATGGTTGTGGAGTATCAAATATTAAAATGAGGTGGATAAGAGAGAAATGACAAAAAGTAAGTTATGATACTCAATATGGGTATTATGGTTAAAGATGCTCTTACATATTAAGAATACAACAAGTTAAATATTGAGGCAACGCTTATTCATTTCATTTTATTTTCTTATTTTGTTAGTTTTCTTTTCTTCGACTATTTAATTTATTTATTTATATTTCTTTATATTTTTAATGGAGAAAAAATAACAGAGTTTTATCATAAATCGAAGTCATATTATCTTAAAATAACATCATTTAATTTATAATTATCATATTACACAGAGATCGTTATGCTACTTTAATCTAAAACGACACCGTATATATATATAATCGTGCCCCCCTCTAAAAAACTTGTGGCTCCGTCCCTGCGCACGGTTTAATCTCGTCAATTAGATCACCGACATCCAATGTCGGCAAAGGTTTAGGAGACATTGGTTTTCGAAGTCGACAAAACTCAAAATCGACAGATGATCGAGTTGCTAGTGTTGGGTTGAGTGTTGCAAACGTGCTGGAATGTCGATACATGACTCCCGAGTCGACAAGGTGTTTACCGACACCAGACTCTCGAGTCGGCAACGTGCTAGGTTGAGTTTTGCAGATTTGATGTTGAGCAGAGGCTGCTGACACCAGACTCTCAAGAACCGTGCATTTGGTAAAAAATTACTCGTATTAATAATATCTCCCTATTTGGGGTGTGTTCAAAAAAGTATACATTATTACCCAATGTAGTTGATTGTTTTCAAAGAGTTATTAATAACCTTTATCAATCCGACTACAAAGACCGACTAGACAATCATGATCGATCTGTAAGGAGGGTAATCGGATTGCTGACCATTTTGCTCGCCTCAGTCTAGAGTCGAACTTCACAGGTTAGAGATCCAATGTTGCTATTGAAGACCTCGTCCGAAAAGACGCTCTTAGTTGATGATACAACGGTGGTTGAATCACCCCAAAAGTTTCTCATGTATTAAAAAAATATAAATAATCATAACCGATCTGCGACTGAGGATGAATCTTGCATGTGATTGGCATCATTCACATTCACCAAGTTCGATGGCACATCTGCATCCAGTAAAGGAATTTCTTTCTTCCTTTAATGAGTCTAGCTATAAAGCTAATTATTTGCAATAATTGATTTGTGGAATTAATGTGAGAATGAGAATAAATGTGCATTACATGAGGTTAAACAGTATAGACAACCAAAGTACTGTTTAGAGCACCCACAATGGGGTTCTTTAATCCCATTTTAAGAAATCTAATGTTTTTTTATTTGAGATTATACAAAATGACACTAAAAATGATGGGACATGTTTCTTACCAAGGAACTTTTAAATGCTGGTCAAAAAGTTGAAAATGGGGACCACAACCTACAAAATTGGGGACCACACCTAAAGAATTAGGGACCACACCTAAAGAATTGGGAAGTGAATTAGTGAATTACCGTGTGCATGCTTGGGGGAAAATTGGGAAAGGCTTGGGGGAGGAAAATGCTTCTCTTACCCTCTGGTAAGCTTACCCAAGGGTATTTGGATGTCCAAGTGAAAAAGGGAATAAAAAGAAATAATTTAATAGGGGATAAATAGGTTTGCTTTTTTGTTGACTTCAATGTAACCCTATATCATAATTACTACCCCACTATTACTTGTCCCCCTATTAAATACTATAGTGTGTTAACTTGTTAACTAATTTCTGGCGGGATTCCTACAAGTGTGATTAACTAATTTCATGCGGTAATTAGTAGTGTGTTAACTGTTAACTAATTTTTGAAGTACTATTTGGGGGTTTTGTTATACTTTGTTTATTTTTGATGATTTATACTTTCTAATTAAATAATTTTTAGACTTTGTTTATACTATAAAATTTAAAATACGTAATGCTTATGTTATGTGTAATATTCTCCTTAATAACTATTACTTTATTATTCCATATTTTAATTATGTAATTACTGTAATAATTAATATTATTTTATTAATCCTTTTATTTCTTTAAATAAATTAAATTTTTTCTTTCGTTCTTAAATATCTAATACCTATGTATAATCTTAAGTTATAATACTTAATGCTTATGTGTAATCCCCTCCTTAATCAACCCCTTTCCACCAATCAAGTTCTTTATTCCCTTTTGTAATTACATATTTCATGTAAGTATTATTATTTAAACAAATGAAATTACATATTTCATGTAATTAATATTATTTCATGTAATTATTCATTTTATTTCTTTAAACAAATGAAATTGTTTTCTTTTCTTCTTAACATATTTACTAACTGATTGGCTTAATTAAAAACATTGAATATAACTATTGGTTATGTCACATCACATTTAAACAAAGTTACAATGATATTGATATTAGTATTACTGAGTGATTGAAAATATCTATATTTATGTATTATACTCTACATGAGAATTCTCAACATGTAATGAAATGATTATTTCCATATGTATAAACTATATATAGTCTTGCATAATATATATACCTAACTCATATAACTACTCCCTTCCAACTTCCAAGTGATAAAAAAATCAAATAAACCCGGCCCAATTACGAACTCAGCCCGGCCCAATTGCTCACCCTGGAGCTGCAACCTACTCCATGCTTAGTCGTGATGCAAATTGAAGATGCAAATTGAAAACTGTAACAGAGTAACCCTCTCCAAAAATTCTTCACTCCCTCTCAACGGCTTTCGACTGTGAAAAACAAATCATTCCCGTAGCAGCCGGGAAAAATCGGATTGCGTCTCTCCCAATTGAAAACTCCAACCGCTTTTCTGTATCCATAGGGTCGGGCCAGTCGTCTCGTCAGGGCTGCACCACCACGACTCAATCTCCAAATTGGTAAGTCGTTATGTCTGCAATCATTCCAATCTATTTGATTTTATGTTAATCAATAGTTGATTTCAGATATTGGGCTTATCAGGTGGGTAATGGGTGCTCGTGGGTAGGCTTAGGGTTTAAGTTTTTAGTACTGACAAAACTGAAACGAAACTTGTTGGCGTGCAAATCAGTTTATAATGGAGTCGGAATATCTCCAGTTGAATAATCTTACCGAAGAACACAAGGCCAGATGGTTGATGTTATCGAGAATGGATATTGTTCCCACTAGATTCTACGATGTTCCCGCACTTAGACGCCTAGGCATGTTCGACATTACGAAGATGATGCTTGAGCACGCAGGGCTGGCAGAATTTCTACATAAGAGTGCACCAACCTATAGAAGATATCTCCTGGAATTCCTCTCCACTGTATCTTCGCATAATGGCAACCGAATTTCATTTCACCTCAATGATGTCGAGCGGTCCCTGTCATACGATGAGTTGCGGGACATCTTTGGGGTTTCTCGTCAACCTACAAACGGGTGGAAAAAATCGTCTAACAAGGTCAAAGAGGTTTGGACTGACATCACAGGTGCAAATTTTGACGGTCACAGGGGGGAGACTAACTCCAGGCTTGGGCATCCGTGCTTGGTCTTGGCACACAAAGTGATGAGGATGGCTTTTGGTGGTCAGGCCGAGACTAGCAAGGTTGCTGCTGCGGATTTGGCATGGTTTCGGTGCTTCTTCCAAGACTGTAATGACGTGCATGACTGGGCATCTATATTCGTTACATCTTGCATTCGAGATGCAACAAGCGAAAGCCCGAAGGGGAAGTTAGTATTGGGGGGTATGATCACACTGATCGCTAGGCATTGGGAACAAGAACCGCCAGAAGGGTTCGAGCCGCTACATGGCTCTCATCTGTACGATGAAAGGAGTCTGAACGCAGCCAATCTGTTGAGCAATCCACTGCAGAAGTATTTGCATTGGAAACCAACTAGTGATTACCATGCAATATATTTGCCATGTCCCCTACCGTTTGGAACTAGAGCAGTGGATTTCCGTATGATTCGTGTTGAACACAATAGTACATTATGTCAAGATCAAGATGAAGAGGGTACACCAAGGGTACACCAATGGACACGGACAACCTTCCTGCACAAGACAGGCCATACGATACGGGAGTGCCAATGAGTGCTGGTGGTTCTTCTCCTTGTCAACCAACTGGAGAGGATATGGAGTGTGACACAAGGGGGTCCAACTAGTTCACCCGTGGAGGATGTGCAGATGGATACAGAATGTCCGAGTCCTTCACGCTGTATTCCTTCATCGAATCCTTCGTTCGAGGGTCCGCAATTGCAGCACGGTGAATCAAGCTATTCTATTCGTTTTGAGAAACTGCAACAAGAGATGGTAAACCGACTATACGATGTGGATGCGACACTTCGGGAGACAGCCGACAATCAAAGATACATCTTCGATAGGCTCAACCACATATCCGACAGGCAAGATCGTTTGGCGGAAGATTTTGAGGAGATACGTGTCGGTCAGAACTTGCATCACAACAACCAGAAAGACGTGGAGATGACTTGCCGGGACGTCTCGGCAAGCCAACAATCGATGTTCGATACCATCCACCAAATCGCCTACAGACTAGAAGAAGTTGCGATTTGGATGCAAGAGATTGATGATGAGGTTGAGACTCTGCGGGATCAACAAGAGTTGACTGTGTTATATGTTCAGGCAATGGACGATTATGCCTGCTGCAGCTACGAGGGTTATTGCACGCAGTTCGCACCCAAGCTACAAAAGCTCGATGACGTTGCCACGCGAAACCTAACCAGGGAAAGTTGTTTTAACGGTCGCCGAACTTTACGTAGGCAGACAACCTATTCACATCAAGGTCGCATGCGATGTCGGGATGGTGGTAGAGGTGGCTGTCGGTATGGAAATCGTGGACATGATAGTGATCGGTATGGTGGTCGTGATTGTGATCGTGAGCGTGATTGGTCTGTTGGTCGTGATCGGTATGATGGTCGTGGTGGGCATCATGGTCGATGAAACATATATATGTATTTTATGAACCTAATGTAATATGTTTGATACTTTGTTAAGTTGATTTCGATTTGTGTTTCCCAGTTTAAACAAAATGTGTAGTGTACAAGCCCAATTCAGCATGTGGTCTACGACAAGTTATAGTACTTAATGGGTCAATTTCTTTGTGAATTGATGTAGGCTGGCCCATGTTTTGAGATTTAAACATTACACTAAGTGTTAACAAAGTATGTACTTTAAACACTAACAATGGTTTCATCTAATTTTATCAATGAAGATCGATAACATATAATTATAATAATAAAAGTACTCCGTTGGAGTATATTATAGTATCAATTTTTAGGTAATTTTATTAATCTCTTATTTTTATCTTCAATCTAGATTTTAAACTTTTTAATACAATAATATAGAATTATTAAAAAATCTAGAAATGTGAAAACTATCATTGGTGAATAACATGAAAACTAACCATGGATTCATCTAATTTCATCAATAAAGATCGATAATATGTGGCAAACATTTAGTCCGATCTCAACTAATTATTGAATACTCCAACGTTTATGTGTCCTATCATATAATATTTTTTCAAGATTTAAACATTTCAACATTAGTTTTAACTTAGTATGTACCTTAGAGACTAAGAATGGGTCATCTAATTTTATCAATGACGATCGATAATATGTGACCAACATCTTTTCCGATCTCAACTAATTATGGAATACAATACTTATATGGCCTAATATATGTATATATATATATATATATATATATATATATATATATATATATATATATATATATATATATATATATATATATATCGGAACATATAATATTTGTTTTGAGATTTAAACATTACACTAAATTTGAACAAAGTTAGTACTTTAGCCAATAACAATGGTTTCATCTAATTTTATCAACGATGATCGATAATATGTGATGAACATTTTTTCCGATCTCCACTAAATATTGAATACAACAATTATATGTACTAATTTATATATATATATATATTAGTACATATATATATATCGGATCATATAATATTTATTCTGAGATTTAAACATTACACTAAGTTTTAACTTAGTATGTACTTTAGACATTAATAAAGGTCCCAATACTATAAACTTCAAGTGATTGATGCTTTTCCTTAAGTTAACACAATTTTTACTTTGCACATGTTGTTATTATTTCTTAAATGAATTTCATACTCAATTATTCGACATTTAGGGTGCCTATTACACATACAAACATATTGTTGGGCAATAATTGCAATATATAGGGTGCTGAATTGAAAATTAAACGAAAACTATGGCGGTTATGTGAAATTATTCACAAGACAAGCCCTCGTTAATTGGTACTGTTATTGGTCCAATGTTGAGCACACGGATTGTCCTTTTCTACCATTGGATTTACACAAATGAAGGGCCGTGATCTACCATAGTTAGTAAATATGTGAAACATACAGAAAAAAATATATACAGATAAAGGAAATTAAATAAAAATAATTAAAGGACAAAAGTAATGATAAAAGTTAAAAAATATCTTGATTGGTGGAAACATTACTACATCGAAAGTCACCGTTGGATTACAAGAAATGAAGGGTCACGATTCAATCAATGCATGTGGCTTACTGCTGCTTTTTGCTTATCCACGCTGCATCAGAGTCCCGCCAATCAGAGCATGCCGCGTGTCATATATGTAATTTGGTAGTCCGCTTTTTGTGTTGATCGAGTCAAACTATTTTTGCAAATTATTTTATTTAATGAATAGAACATTTAAATGGACTAATACATTTATATCGGATCATATAATATTTGTGTTGAGATTTAAAGGTTACACCATTTGAATGACGCAAAGTATGAATAATTATCGATCAAAATATTTGATATCTTATAATTGCAAATACATCTCGTTTCGTAAACCCTAAAGCATAAACCGAAACCCTAAACCTAAAATCTTATGATAAAATTGCTAAAACTTGATGATATATCAACTATTTAAATATTGTCTAGTCCTGTGTAGTGGTAGATATAAAATAAAATTCAATTGTAAATAGTTTTTATATAATTTTAATATCAAATCTTCTATATACATATACTATAGCCGATGCATATCGTCCTATGTGGCGCGATATGGTTGATTATAGGATAAAAATTAATAAAATAATATGTTGTCATAACTTATAGAAGTTATATAATCCACACTATATCTACCTATATATTTTAGTTGATTGACAAAAATATAAATAAAAAATATTTCATAGTCACACTTACCAAAAATGTTACTCCGTATTATATAATATGTAGTAATTGATAAGTGCTATTTTATTTATAGCTAGAGTGTTTTTGGTGGAAAAAGTTATCTATATTTAGATGATTGTGATTATTATTATGATTATTATTATTATTTATTGGAATTCATCGAAAACATTACTCCCTAATAAAAGTTATGATACCTGATAAAAAAAATAAAAATAAAAGTAATGATAAAATGATAAAGATTGACTTGAAAATCAACTTGATGTGACCACACAGAGAGAATGGGTCACCGTTGGATTTCAAGAAATGAACGGCCACGATTGAATTAATGCAGGCGGCGTACTGCAGCGTTATGCTGCACCACGCTAATACTGTTGCTTGACTTACTTTTGCTTTTTTTTTACTAGCGTAAAAAAAAAGTACAAATGGGATTGCACAAAACAGGAATCGAACCCTAGACCTTTGTGTACTGAGCAAATAGCCAAATATGGAGAAACCATTATGGCAATGAGTGACTACTGATTGATGTTGAAATACATTAATTAAAATATGTACTACTATTTTCATTGCCGGGAACTTGTGGAAGAAGATTGGGTTCGCCTCGCATTTCCCTCCAATTTTAAACTGTGATTACCTTTGGGCACGTTTATTAAATAGCCAAAAAATAGGAATAAATACAATAATTAATACTTGAAATTTTTTATTACTGCGTAAAATTAAAAACTTTTATAAATATTAAGTACAGTACAGTATAAAATTTCTTTTTAAAATTATAATTCATAAAAAAATCCTTTAAGTGAATTCAGACATAACCATTACTGAATGGAGGGACTGTAATATTTTTTTTTAAAAAAAATATTAGTAGTAGTACTATAGATTACGTTTGGGATTAGGGGGGGGATCAATGATGACTTTTGGCCTCCCCGTCCAGATCCAATCCCCCAGCCTCTACAACTTCCCTCACATTTCCCCTTTATATGCGATCAGAGCGGCGAGTTCAAGTGTACGTCTCCGATCGACTCTCAAGAGCAAGCGGATTGAACCAGGCGGCGACTGAGAAGGTAAATCGATCCCTCCGATCGTTCTTGAATTTGCTCTTTCCCCTTTCTCCTTTCCCTAACCTTCTGATTTTCCCTAATTTTCAACTAACACAAGTTTGGTTTCTGATGAAGGGTACTCTCGCGCTCATAATCAAGGCAAAGGCTTTTTGGGAACTTCATTCCGCGGATACCAAGTCCGATACCAAGTAAGTCCCCTTCCAACTTGACCAACATTTTTTCCGGTTGTTGATGTATGTGATTGTTGGTCATTGATTTATGATGTTATTCCTTGTTGCATGTGTAGTTGTAACGACTTAGGGTTTCATGTGTACTTTAAAATCAATTGATAATTTTGATAAATGTGGAAGAAATTCGTGTTTGTATGTGTCGATCAGTGGTCTTTGAACTGTGTAGTTAGGGATTTATGTGGCTGATTTGGGTACTGGTAGGGGGTTAGGGTTTTGTAATGGTGGCGGTTTAGCAATTTTTTCATAACTGTTTGGTATGAACCTGTTTAGGGTGCATAGTACTGGTTACATTTGTTGTGCATGTTTAGTATGAATGTCTGAAAATCTGAACAACTTGTATCAATTATGTAGAATATGGGTTGGTCAAATATGCAGTGAATGATAGCCTGTGAATATGTAGAGAAGACAAGGGCAAATTGGTCATTTAAATACATTTTTTTATGTTACTTGGCACATTTAGGTCATTGTTGTTCTTCAATTTGGCCGCTTCTGTGTTTATCTCGTATTGAATGCAATGGTCATTTTCTAAATGTCTAGTGTAATGGTACAGGGCAATATGTCCGACTCCGAAGATCGCTCTAGGTCGAGGTCTTTCTCTGATAGCAGCAGGGGAACGGCCAACCCCTTCGCACACGTGCCTCCTGATGTAAGTTAATCTCTATTCATATAATTCAATGTGGAGGTCCTTCTATATATGATAGCAGCTGGTCATCTAATTTCTGTCATGTTAACAGTTTCAGGTCGACCATAATAACGATGACGCCGCCTCCTCCTCCCCATCATCCTCCGACACTGACAACACGAGGGTGATAGAGCTTCAAGACAGAAACAGGGAGCTGCGTGATCTCCTTCGACAGTTCGAGAGGCAGACTCGGCTTATGGACGGGAACCTTGCCCGTCGTGAGCATGATCTGGCTAAGGCAATGGAGTGCATCAAGAAACTGGACGGGCGCTTGTCTGAGACCATCTCCGTGGCGAGGGAGGAGAAGGAGAAGTCACGACTGAACCAGGCCAGTGCAGTTACGGTCAGCAAGAGGCTGGTGCAGAGTCTGGTGGTTGTGTGCTGGATTGCCCTGTCCATCCTCATTGCCTACATCCTCAAGTGACCATGTTATTATGAAACTTGTTTTAATGTAATTTTTTGTGGGAAGCTTTGAACACTTATCTTATTTTGCTTTAATGTTTTGTTGGTTTGTAAGTATCACCGTACAATTTAATGCTTTCCAGCATATTTTTATGGTATTGCAGTTTATGACATTGTGGCCTTTCTATTAAAGTTTATGACTAATATTAGACCTCACCCGATATGGTATAAAAGTTTATAAAAGTTCATAGATAATTAACAAGATCATTATTTTTATATTTTTATCCATTGCTATTAGACCTCACTCAAATAATTGAATATCGTATGGTTATAAAAGTTTATAAATGTTCATAGATAAATATTAGACCTCACTCAAATAATTGAATATCGTATGGTTCACTTATTATTTTGTTCTTGTAAAATATATTAGTTTGATTTACATTACTCAATAATACAAACTTTAAAATTATACCAACTTTAAAATAATACAGTACAAACTAATTTATATGACCATGCTAAGTAATATTTCTCTTGTTCGTCAAAATATTTTATCTTCTAAAAGAACATATTGATAAAGTTATTTAATGAGTATGACCATGTAATATATTAATAAAGTTCAAATATTCCAAAAATATGGTCATATATATAGAGCAAAAATAGGTAAAATCTTATCGTATATAATAGTATTTAAAATTGGTTAATATCTTCTAAAATATTTATATTTATGCATATAATGATTATTTACAAATTTTGTGATATGTTCATACGGCTAATATCCATATCTAATGAAATTTGGTTAATATCTTCGAAAAATATTTCATCAAAGTTTTTTCTTCACACAAATTTTTTAACTACAAGAGGCCAAGAGCAGGCTCTTGTACATTGGGCCGGAAAATGGTAAAGCAGGCTCTTGTACACTGGGCTGGAAATTGGGTCTCTGGTTGTAATAGGAATTCTAATCCAAAGTTGAAACGATTTTTTTTGTGTAACTGACCCAGTAACAATATGAATTACAATTACTAATGTTCCAAAAGGATTTCTAAATGTAAATACGAGGGTATTGAGCTAACATCACATGCCCCTTATAACTATTCCTCCAAACGTGGCAACTACCATTCATGCAAGGCGTGCCCAACTCATTCAGTCTTCTGGAATGGTTGATACGGGACCGAATTATACGATGAAGATCCCGACGTGTGTGTTTGGGATAGCTGCATAAGAAAAAAATTGTTCATAACTGATTGCAAAGAGTAAGAAGTTAGACAAGAGTCTGATTTTTTCTTACTCACCTGTGTAACTCGCAGAGGAAGACCACGAACACCATTGAACTGACTGAACGGAGTGTTGCCCAGGCCACTTTGTTGCAAGCCTTTTGTATGAATCATCTACCATAAGAGAAGGGAATAAATGATCATAAGTATCATGCTACCGAAAATAGTGTGACATGATAGCATGTACTCCCAGTTACGTACCGAATTGTAAAATAGATGAGGATTATGCATCCCATGCCCATGTGGCATGTGCATCATGTTGGGGTGGCGACGACCATAGCTTGACCCTGCTTGGCTCTCCGCAGGGCTGTTTGCCTCGACCCATTTCCGTTGACGCTCACGTTCCCGCGCCTTTTCCCTATGATAGCCTAACCTCCTACTTCTCATGGCACCTTTACCCCTTTTGTCTACTGGATCTACCACGGGGGATAGATTGTTAGCCGGTTCGTGCCCGTCCTCGTTCATGCCCGTTTCAGTAGGGTTCACCACTCGACGCCCATACACTTTCCCAATGCCATCGAGGTTGTGCAAGTGTAGGATATGCTTCCCCAGCGCAGCTTCCTTGACAGTGTGTTCCATTTCCCCGAGTGCAGCCATCACAATCTTGTACAAATCCTCATTGTACATCGCCAATCCGGCGATTCTGTCAAACTTACTATGAATATCATCATACCGTTTCATTCCGTCGGACTTCTTTTCTATCAACTTATAGTAAGGGACCGCAACCTTCAAGTGTTCCCGGGGCAGGTCCTTGCACCAACGATCCATAATATACCTCTCCGGAACGTAATCCACCTGCTCTTCGTTGAAGACACGCAAAATGTGGGTGCACAATATCCCTCGGAACTCGAATTTCTTGCACTCACATTTTACCTCGGTGGTGTCTTTTTGAAGTGTAACCCTATATTGGAAGCACCGTGTACGATCATAATAAGGCCGCTTTACCATAACGTCGTAAGTGCAAACATTGCCATCGTCTAGGACCTTCACTGCGTTGTTGTACACGAGGTTCCGCACCTCAATTTGAAATTCTTCGAACTTTGCAGTAGTGTACAACTGTTGGAACACCAGCTCAAACACATGCTCGGTCATGCACCTGGTTGGGCTATTTATCGATGTGAAGTTTGCCGTCTCCTCCTCTCTTACCCTTTTCGATAATGCTAGACCGTACTGCTCCACGAATATCTTCAAAGTAGTATTGAAATTGACATACTTTTTGAAGAAATGGTTCATACCTTCACTCCTTTCGGTGCTTGACATCCCGGCCCAGAAGTTGTCCTTGAAGTATATAGGAACCCAACGCCTTCTATTTTGGTACATCTTGCACAACCACTTGTTGTTACGCAAACCAAACTTGTCCAGCATCTCAGACCATGCGTCTTCGAACTCTCCTTCACTCAAGGAGTCGTGTAGAGCATCTTGGAGTGACTTGAGTATGTCATTCCAGGCGGGGTTGTACATCAAATGCTTTCGAGCATTCTGCATCACGTGCCATATGCACCAACGATGCGAAGCATTGGGAAACACCTGCGCCACCGCATTGCCTGAAAACAAATCGAAATTATCGATCAATATTCTATTAACTACATAGAATACACAAAATAGCAATATATAGTTAATAAATTTCCGTCCACTGATGACCTGAATTCTTATTGTAATGACCAAGGGCTTACCAATGGAGCTGGCTTGGTCGGTTAAGATTCCTGTTGGTGCCTTCCCGGACATACACTTGAGCCAAGTGCTAAACAACCACACAAAGTGTTCGATCTCTTCTCCGACGAGTAGGGCACACCCAAACAACACACTCTGCCCATGGTTATTGACCCCGATGAATGGTGCAAATGGCATCTTGTATCTGTTTGAGACGTATGTCGTATCGAATGTGATGACATCCCCAAATTCCAAGTATGCTGCCCGACTCCTTCCATCAGCCCAAAACACATTCTTCAATTTGCTGTCTGCATCCACATCATAAGCGTAGAAGAAGTTCGAGTTGCCTGAAGACATTTCTTCGAAATAATTCCTCATTGCAGAGAAGTCCCCCAGCCCCATGTCCCTACTTCTGGACTTGGCAACCAGGTTTCGCAGGTCTCTTTCAGTGAAATCCACATTATCATGGTTTCCTTTTTCAACCACAAACGATGTGAAGTTCTTAGCTTTAGGTACTCCGGCCCTATCCATATCTAAGATCCGTTTCTTGTTGCCTTCGGTAATATACCTGTAATTTGTGAGGTATTTTGAATGCCCCGGCGAACACTCGTGGTTATGCTCAAGCGCAACGACAGTTACCCTCCATGAACCAGGTCCATCACGGACAGCATTAACCCTGAACTTACAACCTGTCATAGTTGAAGTGGATCCCTTGCTTGGGTTTTTCGACTTCGATACAAACTTCCTCCCTTTTGTACATTCCATCCTAATGGTCTTGTACCTGTCTGTCGTAACCTCACTGCCTCTTTCCTCGGGGGGGTAACAATTCCGAACCCCGAATTCTTACCATGAATCCATTTTATCTTGCATACCCGTGGATTAACTGGAAGAAATCTCTGTCATGCTCAAACGTCAGCCCAACATGGGGAGGATGGATTGTCTGGTGATTCTGAAGAGGGTCAACACCACCGGACAGGGGCTCTTCTCCACCGTCTCCTTCAGAAGAGTATTCCACGATCTCGTTATCACTGTTTGACGAACCGCCTGTATTCTCATCATCTGCAATTCCGAACAAGGTGTGCTCCGAGCCCGACCCACCGATCGAATCATTTTCATCGGACACACCTTCATAGTCCATGTTAAGATCAAACTTCCTGTCATTGCTCATTCTTGCTGAAAAAACAGGATGATCGTTAAATATGAAGGAGAAATCTGAAATTCTTATTAATTTAACGTTCGAACTACAATTACACTCCTTTCGATCGGATTGGAGAATATATGTACGACCAACCTTTGATGTCCGGCGAGTTCAGTTATCGGAAACGATCCACTGCAAGTTCTTCGATCTCGATCAGTTGATGCCGGAACTCTAAACGCTAGTACCGTCGATGATCGACCGTCACCGGACCGTTTAAAGAGATGGAGAGTAAAATTGGATTAAGTTTTGTGAATGCCGACCGTTTGAAAGAGATGAAGAGTAAAATCGGATTAACATTTGAAATTACCGTTGGAATGGATGAATTAGGGTGCATTGATTGTTGTTAGTATCAATGTTTACTTTAATTCTGCAGGTAATTATTGCCCTACTCTCTCCTTTTTCATTTCTTTTTTTTTAAAGTCTGACTTACTTTTGACCAGAAGGAGTTTACATTTTTTACCCCCGAGTAAGCATATGTGGGATTTAATTGAGGTGGGTCATTATAACTATATCTTAATTCTAGGCTAATTTCGGACATAATTTATTTTTTTTCAATTTTTTAATACTTTAGAAATTCTTAAAAAAAATTATCTATCAATAGACACCAATATTGTATATGTTAATGAAGAAAAAAAATCAATAATTAATATATAATATGTGTGCATTTGGGTTTAAATAACAACAAAATGTAATATATAGTAAATAAAATAAAAAATTCCTCTAATTTTCCTCTATAAAAAGGATCTCAACTAGCCCATTTCCTCACACTTTCATCTCATTATAGAGTTTGTTTTCATCACTTTGCATTAGTTGTTGAGATGGATCCAAACCACCCAGAAGATTCTCACAATAAAATCAACTTTCCTTCAAATTTTCTTGATTTGACGGAAAGCTCACCTTCCTTTCAAAATTATCAACTCGGTCGACCTATTCCAAATGCCCCCCCAACATCATATTTTCATGGTAACCCAAGTGGTTCGAATTCTCAACTAGCCCATTTCCTCACACTTTACATCTCATTATCCAAATACCCTTCGAAGCATTAGTAGCACTCAAATGCATCAAGGGGGCACACAAGAAGAAGTTCCGAGTCTAGATGAAATCCAACCCACTCATGAAGATGACGTCCCTTCTCGACAACGATCAACTCGGGGTAGAGCCCGGGGAAGAGCTGGTAGAGCTGGTCGTGGAAGAGGTGGCTCTTCCACTGGCGAAAGAGTGAAGTGGAGCCAAGGGGAAGATTTATTTTTGTATTTCGATGTTTTTTTAATTTAGTTTCAATTAAGTTTTCTAATTGCAATTAACTTTCGAATCTTTATTTTGTGTTAAAACGGATAAATAAATTGATATTATCTTTTAATTTTTTAAAATTTTACTAAAAATAGAAAACAATTAATTTATTGTACATATAAATTAGATAATTAAATTCACATATACAAATATTTATATTATATAATATAAATATTATTATTATAATATATCATTATAATTTTGGTAAATGAATAAAAAAAAGTTGAAAGAAGAGATAAAAGATAAAAAGGGGAGTTAAGAAACTCTCATGGGTTCAAGGGATGTGAGTGGAAATGTATAATGGGTTGTTTAAAGAGAGAGAAAGATAAAAAGTGGAGTTAAGGAACCCTAATGGGTTCGACGAATGCGGATGCTCTTAGTTATCTAGGTATACAACTCGATATATGGAGTAATACTTAATTAATTTAATTACTTATTAATTTGAGGAAATTGAACCTCTCAATTAATTAAATGTCATTCGGACAATCGAAATTAGTCAATTGTACATCGGTTAGTTCTTGCTTTTATTATTCATGTCTCCCTTGCTTCTCCCTCCCTTTCTCTCTCTCTACTTTGAAACGATCATTGTCTTCTCTCTCACTGTCGATCGTTCTTGGTACTTTTAATGGTTGAATCAAGCATGACATATGCGGAGGAATTGACATATACGCCCACTAGGCTAGGCCTAAATCCAATGTTTGACACATTATAAAAGATTATAATCTGTAATCATTGATCATTCAATAAAAAAAACTAACAGAAATTAAACCTAATCAGTTTTTCCTATGTTCATCTTCCTCTTCGTAACGATGTTCCAGTCTGAGGATCTATCGATCGTTTTGATTTCGTACATGGTATCAGAGCATAGATCGGTAGATTTTTTTTTTCAAATCCATACTTTTGCAAGTTGTACCAGATAAAGGATGACAAACAATGGAGAAGAAGGTAAAATCGATCCAAGCGATTTGTTTTACATTCATCCTAGTGACCACCCCAGGATGATTCTTGTCACGTCGCCGTTTGACGGGTGGAGTTTCGGAGAGTGGAAGCGATCGATGACGATTGCAATATTCGCAAAAAACAAAATTGGATTTCTCACTAAAGAAATCGACAAACCCAGCAGTACCTCACCAAAGATGAGATTTTGGGAGTGTTGCAACAACATGGTACGTTATCTCTTGGATAATCAATAGCATGAGCCTGGTGATTTGTCGAAGCGTGATTTATATGGATAAAGCACACGCGAACTAGACGTAGATGGAGACACGCTTCGACAAGATCGGAGCGACTCAATTGTATTCCATCTAGAAAGAGCTCAACGGCGTCAAATAAGGTACGGTCAACTTTCCTGAATATTTTACAAAAATGAAGTCGTTGTGGGATGAATTGGATAGTGTTCGGACTATGCCAACATGCACTTGTGGAGCGGCAAAAGAGATTTTGAAATATGAGCAGGATCAGAGAGTTGTGCAGCTTCTTATGGGGCTGAACGAAACATATACCACTGCTAGGGGCTTAGTGCTGATGATTGATCCGTTTCCTAATTTGGATCGGGCCTACTCGTTTCTCAAGCAAGCTAGAAGAAAATCAGCAAGAGGCATAATCAGGACTGTGTTCATCAACGTTGGAAGGTGCTGCAATGTTTGCCAATGATCAAACCAAGGCAGGGAACTCTAGTTCCACGAAGAACAGCTCAGGCAAGCGGACACCTCTGTATTGCATAAACTATAAGAAAACAAATTATATTATCGATCGTTTCTACTTCATCATTGGCTTTCCCCAGGGTTGCATTGCTAACAAAGGGAAAGGCAAGAAATCAAATGCAGGGAACAAGAAATCTGTATGAGGTTTAGTGCTCAGCTAACGCAAGATCATTGATGAGATTTTCCGCGATTTTCCATGCAAGGGTTCCCCTAATGCAAGTCCCTTGGCGCTGCAGCTTAAATTATTTCTAGCTAAAGGATATTTAATGAGTGATGCTTCGATGAACATGCGTCTTATTAAAAAGCTTAATTTCCTCCTTCACACACACTATGATTTGGCTTTCAGTGTTCAATTCTTGAGCCAGTTTATGCAAGCCCCCAGGTCTCCGCATCTATCTGCCTCTTTCCATGTCCTCGGGTACTTAAAAGGGACGATTCATAAGGTTTTTTTTGTTGTCCCGACACTTGAGGTTTAAGCTACATGCCTTTTGTGATGTCAATTGGGCAAGTTGTCCGTTATCTCGCAAGTTCGTAAGCGATTTTGGAATCATGATGGGCTCTAATCTCCTCTCATGGAAATCCAAGAAGTAGCAAAGTCTATCTCTTTCCTCGGCATAGGCATCACAAATGCGACAATCTTGTTGCAATCTATATCGCTCGCAATCTGGTCTTCCACGAGCGTACAAAAAACATAGATCTTAATTGCCATTTTGTGCAAGAAAAACTACTCGAAGGCCTCATTACTCTTTCCCATGTCCCGACTAAGGCGCAGCTAACAGACTTCTTGACTAAGAGCATACATGGGGTTCATCTTAAGCATGCCCTCTACAAGCTCGGGCTGGTTGGTCATCACCTACCTCGAGCTTGAGAGTGGGTATTGACATATACGCCCACTGGGCTAGGCCCAAATCCAATATTTGACACATTATAAAAGATTGTAATCTATAATCATTGATCATTCAATAAAAAATATTACAAAAATTACACCCGATCAGTTTTTCCTTTGTTCATCTTCTTCTTCTTAACGATGTTCCAGACCGAGGAAATGTCTATCGATCGTTTTGATTTTGTACAGGAGGTTAGTGTAGTTGCAATGTGGTATCTTTGTTAGGGTTTTTTCGTTTCATGAACTATTTTTCCATTTCAGGATGTTAGTGAAGAGAGGTTTCGTGCACGGGGTAAGCTTTATTCTTATCCTAAAGTGTGTGAAATTATTTTAAAGGGTTTGTCCGCTTCAGATTTTCAGCAACTTAAGAATAGTTGTTTGGGTTTAGTTTTTTTTCAAGAATCAAAATTGCGATTTGATTTTCAATTAATTCTTCAGATGTTAATGCAGGAGGTTGTAACAAACAAAGAGATGGAAATGTGGTTTAAAGTTGATGGTTTGGTTGATCGTTTTTCTATACTAGGGATGACAATTTCACCCGCACCCGACGGATATCCGACTCACCCGACCCGAAAAAGTGGGTGAAAATCCGAAATAAAGCGGATATTAAATGGGTGATGGGTGAACGGGTGATGGGTCGGGTCGGATTCGGGTAAAGACATTCCCCACCTGTCACTCAACCCGTTACCCGACACATCACCCGACTTATATTATATAATTATATTTTATATGTGAAATTACCAATATACCACATAAACCCTAATTCAAGATACCTATCAAACGATTTCCCGCTTGAAGCTTTGGTTGTTGGAGACTATGTTTTCTCTTCTTTTTATTCATACTTGTTGTAATGTCTTTTTATTTTCAAGACTTTTTTGCTTGAAGTGTTGAAAGTTGTGGATATTTACACGTATTTGACCGAATTTGACTATATTTTATACTAATTTATTTGTCGATGTGTTCGGCGTATATTTTTCAATACTTTTTTTTTGATGAATTTGATGTCTTGAATTTCACCCGAATTATCACCCGATCCACCCGATCACCCGGTGGGTGATGGGTGGACGGGGCGGGTGAAATATTTGGTGGGTGATGGGTGGACGGGGCGGGTGAAATATTTGGTGGGTGATGGGTCGGGTAGGGTGAAGGGTTTTGGATGGTGGGTCGGGTGACGGAAGTAGATCATCCCCCCATCACCCGACCCATTGCCATCCCTATTCTATACTCGAGTTCCATGTGATAAGTGGTCTACCAATTATTGAGTATGATCTTTTACCTCTTAAAGATGTTACATTTAAAGAGTTTTTTTTTTTTGGAAGGTCAAGGTTTCTTATGCAAATATACTTAAGATTTTCAGGTCTGAACCTAAAAAATCTTCAAAAAGTTAGTGATGGCAGCATCTTGTACTTGCAACTCCTCCTAGCAATGTGCCTCAATACTTTTCAGGTAAGGAATGTCCCATCAACAACAATGACCTATATAAATGCAACATTGAATTGTATTTATCGTGTTGACAACTGGGGGTAAAATGATGTTGACATCATCTTAAACTTACTAAAATGATGTTGACATCGTATATAAAGATATTTAAATGATGATGACATTATATATATGCAGTTGTCAAATGCTATAAAAAGTAGTATTATATATGTAATTAAACGCTTTATACGAACATTCTTCAAAATATGGAATGCTCGTGCACATTGCCCGAATGATAGAAATAAATATTTAAATCTGTCAACTTCATCGGGAGCAAACAAAGCAATTGTCCCTAGACTCTTCTCTGCAATCATGTGGCAGTATGATACTATGATGGTAAAGTAGCAAAATTTAACTCTAGGGTTCCTTTTCTCTCACATGTACCAATTACGATGCTCTCCATGCTTACCAATAAGTGATTGGAATTTTGTGATCTTTTTATATCTTTTTCACAATCTGAGATGGATTTTATGCGCTATCAACATAATATAATATTCAGCCAATAACCTCATTTGTAAGAAGAAGCTGAAAATATTATTGGTGTTGGTTACATACCTTGATTTTATGAAGTTAACAACAATAGTGTAAGGAGCTTTTCTGCAATGTCTAGATCTAATATATCTCCCAGTTGAATGTGTGTGTTTCATTGTATAATATTATCTCATGACAATCTGAATATAACTTTTTTTAGTGCAACCTCCATCAATAATTCTCATCTATACATTTAGCTCTGAAATACCGGGGAGTAGATTGTTTAACCTTAAATCCAAATATATCAGTCATTGACATGATATATAGAGCATCGTTCACTGCTTGCTTAGAATCAAATATTTTCCCGATATACATTGTTATGTCAGCTATTGACTTATTACTTACAAAAATCTCAATGTCAGCACTATAAGAAATATCAACACTATATTCTTCTATTGTATTCCCTTTCCTCTTCATTGAAGCATATCTTTCACTCCATATTTGCAGATCTTCCCCATTGGTTTTTAATTCATCATAATCAAATCAGTGTCTTCTTCATCTGCCATTGTAATCCCAATTTTCTGGTTGTCTTTTTCAGCGACATCATCATCTACAACGATGGCAACATCATCTCCATAATAATACCCATAATCCAATGACATATATGTGTGTCAGCCGCCTTATCTTTAACAAAACATACGTCTTTAAAGTACCGATTAGAATGGTCTTCTTCCTTTTGATGACACACAATTCCACAACAAAATTCACTTCCTCCAGCTTACTTAACGACTTGAATTCCTGTAAATTGTCATCATAACTGACAATAAAAGGTGTTTTTAAATTTTTGTATGGGTGCAAGTAGACCCGGGCAGATGCGGGCGCGGGCCGGGCTTGGGACGGGTTTTACCCAAGATTTTATCCCGGTGTTACGGGCGCGGGCCGGGCTAAGCCTGCTTAACGGGTTGGATGTCGTGTCCAAGCCCGTCCGAGATTGCGGGCGTGGGCTACCCGCGGGTACCCGTGGTATTTTATGTATATACACTGTAATATATTTATAAGTATATATGTGTATATATATGTGTTTGTATACACGTACAATAATATATAATATATATGTATACAATATCTAATTATAAACAATAATATATGTATATACATTGTGTAATATAAAAACAGTAATATAGTAATATAAAAACTGTAATATATGTATATACACTATTTATATACATTGTGTAATATATATATATATATATATTATATTTTATATATATATATTTGTATAAATATACACTGTAAGTATATATGTGTGTGTATATATATATATAATATATATATATATATTTGTAGGGTTGCGCTCCGGTGAAAACCAAAATCGCGGTAAAAACCTGTGAGGACCGGCTTTTTAGCCCGGTTCACTAGCTTTATAGCCCGGATTTGAATAGAACCGATCTATAAAGTCACATATTTTAACCCGGTTTTGAATAAAACCGAGCTATAAAGTCACTAATGTAATTTTAAAACATGAGTTTTCAACACGGTTTTTAGGTTTAACCGATATATAAAGTCATGTGTTATTTTAAAACTGGAGTTTTTAGCACGGTTTTTAGGTTGAAGTTAAACTAAGTTGTAAAGTCACTATGTAATTGAGGTTTTTAGCACGGGTTTCAAATAATCCAAGCTATAAAGTAGTCCTCACGGTTTTTACCGCAATTTGAGGTTTTCACCGGAGTCAATCCCTATATTTGTATACAAATACACTGTAAGTATATATATGTGTTGTAATACAACTATAATATATGTATATATATTGATAAAAATACATATAATATATTTATATACACTGTAATGTCGAAAAAAATAATATATATATAATATTTTATAATTTTACTAAAAAATAGCGGGTACCCGTTACGGGCCTAGCAACCCTTGGATAAGAATCTACAACGCACTAGAACGCCCTTGTTGACGATCCTTTACTCCGACAGCACATTGGTCTTCCCAATCCCATACCCGCTGCGGGCGAGGGCCGGGCTTAGCAGCCCGCATGGGCTTTTTCCCTGTCCATACCCGCTTGTATTAGCAGGCGGGCGGGACAGGCCGGATGGGCCGACCCGCGTTTGCCCAGGTCTAGGTGCAAGTGGCTGAATTCTAGTTCAAAAATAGTATGATCAATGTTGAATCTGTTAAATACTATCATAGTTAGTGAATCCAATGTAAGTGAATCATCCACTAGAAAAGGCTTTGATGTTGTAACACCAATGAAAGATAATCTATTGTCAACAATCATCCATTCTCTCCCATACACAACTATAACAATGTGGGTTGACATTACTGCTTGAGCTGCCAAAAGAACAATGTGATAATTATGCTGAGAAAAGAATTATTCATGATGACAATTACATTGAATTCACATATGTTTTCAAAGAAATATACTGACAAACGAATATATAGAGGTTGGATCCCGTGTAAGCAACCCTTACGGTGTAATTTGTGAGCAGAGAAATTATTAGTAGGTACCAAGCGATTATTCGTGTATAATAGTGTAATTATTCGTATGTATGAACAAATGTAATTATTCGTATGCAACAAAGGATTATTCATATGTATGTACATACGAATAATCACTTGGTACCTACGAATAATGTCACTCTTCACAAGTTACTTTTAATCTCATCCGTTTGATCTTCTTAATCCGACGCTCTAGATTTGCTCACAAATTACACAGTAAGGCTCGCTTGCACAGGATCTATCCTCTATATATATATAGTGAACAAATCTATATGCTGACAAACGATTTTATGAGACAATATGTGTTGATAAATGCACGAATTCTAATACACTTGTATCGGGATATATAATTGAATTATACTGATATATAAATACCTGTATGGATACCTATATCGTGATATAGAAGTGAATTATGTTGATAAATACCTGAGCGAAATTAGGGAGAGAAACTAGAGAACGAGAGCAAGAGAGAAACTGGAGAGTGAAACTATTACATGTGATTGTTGCACAAGAAAGACGTGAGATACGCGGGTAGGCAGTTAGGATGTCTGGTTGACATTTAATTAAGAGAAAATGGAGGTAACTAACCCAACATTTCCGGAAGTTTGCAAAAGTAACCCCAACCCCTGAAAATTTGCACAACTAACCCCCGAAGGAAAAAATTGGCATGAAATGCCCGGTAGCCCAACCGGCATTAGGGGGTGAATGAACCCAAAAAAAAAAAGGAAAAAGGGAGGGGTAATGATGAGGCTTGATAACTGACGGCGCGGGAAGGAAAAAAAATTGGAAAGGGTAATAAATGCCAATCAAATCAAAGGCACACATAACCGGCGACATTGAGAGAGAGAGAGGGGGCAGTTTGGGCGGTTTACAGGGCGGTTTTGAGAGAGAGAGAGAGAGAGAGAGAGGCTATTTACAAGCGACATTGAGAGAGAGAGAGAGAGAGGACGGTCGAAACCTTGAAGAACGCCGGTGAAGTCGAAAGAGAGAGGCCGACAAACTGTGAAGTCGAAAGAGAGAGGTACGTTCTTTCTTCTGAAAATCTTCCTTCCTTTTCTCCCATTTCTCCCATTTCTCCCTTTGCTTTGCTGCTACTGTTGTCTGGGTGAAGGAGTTGGGTTTCTCCCTTTACGGTGGTAATGGTGGGTTGTCCGGTTGTGGAAACGATGGGTTTGATCTTTAGGGTGGTTTTCGGGTATGGGTTTGGGAAATCGGCGGTTAGGGTTTGGCATGGTGGGATTCGAAATTGGGAAATGATAAAGATTTGGTGGATGATTGGATTGAATAACATGGGAAGGTGACATGGGAAGGTGATGGTTTCGAAAGGGACATGGGTTTCTGAACGGGTGACAGGGGTTTTAATTTGCTTTTGGAGAAGATGGAAAGGGGGAAATCGGGAAATGGGGATGTGTTGGGTGGCTGATTGAATAAGAAGGATAGAGGATTTGGTCGTGTTTGATTTAGAATTAATTTGTTTGAAACCTAAACAGGGTGACATGGGTTTTGGAATAAGGTAACAGGGGTTTGGAATTCGGTGACATGGATATGAATGTGTGAAACTGAGTTATGGGATATGAATGTGTGAAACTGAGTTATGGGTTTACAAGTTAGTTAACAGGGGTTTGGAAGTTATGTGACATGGATTTAGAAGTTAGCTGACATGGGTGGTTTTGAAACTTATGTGGAAATCTAATTGTGGACAGTTATGATTGACATGGGTTTGGAATCAGGTGACATGGGTTTTTTATAAGGTGACAGGGGTTGAGGATTGCCTCTGCTTGATTTGTGCTGTGTAAGTCAGGTGACAGAGATGTTGTAGTTACATGATACGGGATATGAATGTGTGAAACTCTGAGTTATGGGTTTGGAAGTTAGGTGACAAGGTGGACAATTATCTAAGGAAGAATGGAGCATAAATAGGGTGACATGGGCTTGGAATCAGGTGACAAGGGTTTGAATTTGGTGATGGAGTTTAGGATGCTTGTGCTTGATTTGGGCTGTGTTAGGCAGGTGACAGGGATGTATTATTTAGATGACACGAGATATGAATGTGTGAAACTGAATTATGGGTTTGAAAGATAGGTGAAAGGGGATGAATTTAGTGACATGGGTTTGTTAGTTGCCTGACACGGCATTAGTAATTAGGTGACACGAGTATAGGAACTTATGTGGAAATCTGATTGTGTTGATGTCATTGCAGGGAAGAAATGGTGCGTAGCAAAAAGCCAAGGAGGAAGGGTGTCGAAGAAGAAGTGGCCAAAGAGCAGCAACCTCGTTATTTAGTCCCGGAGGAGAAACATTTCCGGGCACGGGTGAACCAAAACTCGAGAGTGTCCATTCTGGCGAACATTGATGATTGGCTCGACCCGTATGACTGGGAGAAGCTCAAGGGAAGCCAATTCGCAGGGGTTATCAATGTAGCTAATCGGGTCAAATTTTCGTCACAGCTAGTGCACTACGCTTTACAACGCCAGCTTGTGACGGAAAAGAAATGGGAGAGTTGGTACATGATGCAGGGACAACTCCGTCGTTTCTCGATGAAGGAGTTCGCATTAGTGACTGGGCTGCGTTGTGGTCGACCCCGGGCAGCGGACATGGCAGACGATAAGAAGGCTATGAAGGACTTTTTCACAAATGAGAGGATGACAGTGGGTGACCTGGAGAGCGCTTTCAAGAATTCAATGGTAAAGGAGCCGAGTGCGAGACGACGTTTCAAGCTCGCTCTCCTCCTTATTGTGGAAGGAGTTCTGCTGGGGGGGAATGCAGGAAGGTTTTAAGAGTGTGGATTGTAAGGCTAGTGGAGAACGTGGATCGGTTTTTGGAATTCCCATGGGGCAGGGTTGTTTACGAGGTCACTCATGAGGCGTTGTTTGGTGCCATAGAACGACGGGTAGCTGACTTGAAGCCGGGTGTCCCTAGGCATGGATACGGGCTGGTCGGTTATCCATTGGCCTTCCAGGTAACCTTCTGTTATTATTCTACAATGATGGTGAATGTGTCGAAATAGTAGTCGTACGTTATATGAAATATGAGTTTATAATATGAGTGTCGATGCATTGTAGATTTGGCTATATGAAGTTATTCCAGACTTTGGGGTGCAGTTCGCGACGAAGGTGTCGTTCAGGTCATTCCCTCGATGTACAAGGTGGGCTGCTGATGATGAAAACCTTAGTTACGACACAATCATGAAACGCATGGATCCGGACGATGAGCACGGCGTTAAGGTTGCGGTGAACCCCCTACTACTCCCGGAGGAGAATGAGATGGGGTTGATGGATGGATGCTTCTTCCCTCAAGAAGTGCCCGACCGTCTTTTTGACGACGTTGTGTCTCCCTTGGCGGCCCGTTATCATGCACCTGGTGGGGGGTCCAACAAGGATACCAGTGGAGATAACGTGGCCAAGACACTGGAGAAGATGATGGACAGACTCTCAAGCATGACAAGGTGGATGGAGAAGATGGATGAGAAGGTACGTCATTGACATTTATTTTTTCGGGCAAAAAATTATGCGGAACATAGATGACAAAGGTAATTGGAGCAGTGACACGTGATATTGGTCAGGTGACACGTACATCGGGATAATTACAAGATTCTTCTCTAATCTCTTGATGAGAATATTTTGTTGATTGTTTGAATTTGAAATTGGGTTGTTTCTGAATTATATATGAAGGTTGATGCTGAAAAACCTAATCTTTGCAGATGAATGTGTTGGAGAGGGTTGTAAATGGATTGCGAGATGCGCAAGGGATGGGAGGAGTAGGGCTAGCACAACAAAGGGATGTTGATGCGGCTTATATGGACATGGATGGGCAGGAAGAGAAGGGATTGAAAGAGACTGTTGTCGAGAAGGAAGGGGATGGTGAGGACAAAGATTCTAATGATGATGTAAGTTTGTTATTGAGTGACATGGTGTTTTAAGTACAGTGTCACGGGAAATCTGGGTTAATAGAGTTGTGTGAATGTGTTTTACAGGTGGGTGATGCTGGCGGGGAGAAGGATGAAGCTGGTATAGTTGAGAAGGTTGAAGCTGAAGGCGGGGAGAAAGTTGGGAAGATTGAAGCTCAAGCTGAGAAAGTTGGGGAGAAGGTTCAAGCTGAGACGGTGGAGAAGGTTGCAGCTGAGACGGTGGAGAAGGTAAGCTCCTGAATCTGTTTTGGCCTAAATCTTAGTTACAAGGTTAATATAGTTGGGTGACAGGGTTTATTTGGTTGTGTGACACGAAGTAAAAACAGTGGGATTGATAGTTGGGTGACAGGGTGTTTGGTTTTAATGTATGAATGTGTTTTACAGGGGGTGATGCTCATAAGGTTGAGAAGGTTCAAGATGAAGGCCAGGAGAAGCCCTCAGTAGGAGAAAGTGTGAAGGTAAGCTCCTGAATCTATTTTGGCCTAAATCTTAGTTACAAGGTTAATATAGTTGGGTGACAGGGTTTATTTGGTTGTGTGACACGAACTACAAACAGTGGGATTGATAGTTGGGTGACAGGGTGTTTGGTTTTAATGTATGAATGTGTTTTGCAGGTGGGTGATGCTCCTACGGTTGCGAAGGTTCAAGATGAAGGCCAGGAGAAGCCCTCAGTAGGAGAAATTGTGAAGGTAAGCTCCTGTGCCCCGTAGCGATTAAATGAATTAGTTTTGTACGAAATTTCATGTGTGAATATGTGTGTGAATGTGTTTGCAGGGTGTTGTTGCTGATATTGAAGGCCACACTGATGTTGAGGACGAGGAGAAGGCCGAAGAAGAACAACCTCTGAAGGTAAGCTTAGTTACAAGGCCAATATAGTTAGTGACATGGTCATTTAGTTGGGTGACATGGTCATTTGGTTGGGTGATACGGGATGAAAACAGTGACATGGTCATTTGGTAAGCGTGTGCAGGTGTATGGGGAAAAGGTTGGCAAGAAAGCGAGGAAGGGTGATGATGGAGAAGGGATGCCCCCCCTGCAAAGAAAGCTAGGGTCCAAAGAGGGAAGGGCACGGTTGGTGTCGCTGATGCCATTCAGATGGGACTTGTGTCCGTGTCAGACAACGACATCCTAGCAAAGTGGCTTGGAAGGTTTGACGATAATAGTGTTTTTGTGTAAATTAATCGAAAAAGGTAGATATGTGTATGCCACCTAACATTGTCATTTTGTATGTGCAGTGGGGATGGGCAAAAGCTAACGACAGGGTACGGCACGGATCTTTCAAAGGATTTCTTTACCTCCATACAGACACCCAAGTTTTGGTTCACGACAGAGGTACAAAAGTTGCGTTAAGTAGCTAGTGCATTTGGTATAGTTGTTACCTTCTGCGCATGGAGCTTAGTTGTTACCTTCTGCGCATGGAGCTTAGTTGATTTTTATTGGTGTTACAATTGATGCAGCACATGGAGCTTAGTTGTTACCTTCTGCGCAAACAAGTGACGGAGAGAGGTGATGTTGTGGGTGGCCCTCGAGTTGTCGTTGTGGACACGTATTGGCCGCGGCGGCTAGAGACGGAGTGGAAGAAATACAGTGTTGCTTCTGACAACTACGAGGCGGATAAGTCAGTGGTTTCTTGCTTCGACGGTCGAAACCCGACGACGATGGGGCTTGCATGGGCAGGGGCGGACCTCATCCTTCTTCCCTTCAATCTGAAGAACAAGCATTGGGTTGCGATTGCAATTGATCTGAAGAAGTGGCAGGTGAGGGTGTACGACCCTGATGTACACTTTGTCACAGACCGCCAGCTTCCAGCCCTTGTCATGTGCATCACACACCTTATCCCAGTCATCATGACTTCTCACCCCGGGTTGAAGGCCGCCTATGAGGGGAAGCTGCCGATGCCATTTGCCCTCCATCGCGACAAGGGGCTACCGCAGAACAAGGACAGGTAAGTTGGGTGCGACGATTCAATTTCATTTCATTTGAGGTGTTAACCGCATCGTATCGATCTGACAAAGAGTTCCCACTGCAGTGGCGACTGTGGACCATACACCATCAGGTTCATGCAGCTCCTACTGGAGGCGGAGCCCAGTTTCGACGGAATAGATGACACGTTCATCTCAGCGTACAGGCACATGCTTGCTGTGGCCGTCTTCCATGATCACTTCAGAGGCCAATGACCTTGTGATTGGGGCGTACTTTTGGAACGTGAATACTTTTAGTTTTTTGTGAACATTGTTGCTTTGAACTCCCATTGTAATCCGTGGATGGATGTGGTTTATCGTAGTTGAATACTTTTAGGCAATTGGTTTGAACTTGGTACATTTTGAATTTGGACAGGTACATGTTATCCACTTGAAGTTATGTATGAACATTATGGGAGCCTAATTGCTTAGATGCATATGGGTAAAGTTACAAATGCATATGGGTAAAGTTACAAGGTACAAACCTTAAATGACACGGTGAATCAATCACGTGACACGTTATTTTAAACAGGTGACAGGGGTTATCTCTTAAAGAAATAACTGTGACAATTTCGGTAGTGACATGGTAACTGTAACATGTGACACGTGAATTCCAACAACTGACAGAGGTTATTTCTAAAAGAAATAAAAACCGATATCTCAGTAATGACATGTTACTTCAAACACCTGACATGGTAATTCATATACGTGACACGTTATTGCAATTACCTTAGAAGTTGATGCAATGACCTGACACGTGCATGCAGTTAAGTGGATCTTTCTGCCACCGTTATTTTGACCAACTTAAAAAAAAGGAAAAAAGGATAACCCCATAACAAAATCGAAAAATAAAGGAAAAACAAAATAGAGAATCTTTCACCAACTTGCATTTATTGCGGTTGGGGAAAAAACAAAATAAAAAGGGAACAGTTGGTCTGGCATCATACAGTTGGATCTAAATGGGAAGATAGAGGAAAACGAAGAAGAGAGAGAAGAGAGGTTGGGTGGGCGGCCTTCTTGAGGAGTACGTCTGCGAGTACACCGGAGAGGAGAGGAGCCCGCCTGCGAGTACACCGGAGAGGAGAGGAGCACGTCGGAGAGGAGGTAAGCCGCATAAGGTTGTCTGCAAAACTCTCTCCCTCCTATGCATCTCTGGATCTTGGATCCAATTTATTTTCAGTTTTCTAGTGTGAATGGTAATTGTTATGGCTATTGAGGATTGTTACTCATTGTTTGTGGAGTGGTGGGTGCGATAGACAAATACGGAGGGTGAATTTGGGACATGCAACATTGAAATGCAGTTAGGGTTGTCATGCATGTGAAGGTTGGAGATGAAATTGGGTTATGGGGGTGTATGGGGTGGAGATTGAAGAAGAACGAGTGAGGTTGGGCTGGGTGGGTTGAGATTGCAGAAGAACCAGGGAGGTTGGCTTATGCTGACAAGTAGTTTGTTGTGGGTGACAAGAGAAATGTCTGAAATTAGAATTCAAGAAAAAGGGGTACCAATTAGATTAGTGACATGGGTTAAAATATGTGTGACATGGGTTCTACACTTGTTGACATGGTTAAAATTTGTGTGACATGGTTAATGTTTATATGTATTTGGGGAAAAATCTGAGAGAGTGGGTTTAATTGTTGGGTGGTAGGAGTAGATGATTTTGTGTGGCTATCTGATTCTCTTCATGGCTACCTAAATGCAGGGAAGAAATGGTTAGGTCGAAAAATTTAAGGAGGAAGGGAGTGAAGCCACCCGAAAAGACAGAGCCACACTATGCAGTGCCAGAGGAGAAGCACTTCCGGGGGCGTGTCAACCAAAATTCGAGAGTGTCGATGCTCGTGAACTTGGACGATTGGATCCACCCGTTAGATTGGGAGAAGCTGCAGAGAAGCCGGCTTGGGGGAGTTGTGGAATTGGCAAACCGAGTTCAATTTTCACCGCAACTAATGCATTACGTGTTACAACGGCAGCTTCAGACGGAGAAGAAGTGGGAGACGTGGTACATGTTGCAAGGAAAGCTCCGGCGCTTCTTGATCAAGGAGTTTGCGCTAGTGACTGGGTTGCGTTGTGGTCGACACCGGGAAGTCATTATGAAGGATGACAAGGATGCCATTAAGGACTTTTTCTCAGTGAACAGGGTGATCGTTGGTGAGCTAGAGACTGCTTTGAAGACCTCGATCACGAAGGAACCGAGTGCAAGAAAGCGTTTCAAGCTCGTTCTCCTCTTCATTATAGAGGGTGTGCTGCTTGGGCATGAACCCAGGACTCCTATACGACAGTAGATTGTGAGGCTTGTTGAGAACGTCGATCGGTTCTTGGCATTCCCTTGGGGTAGGCTTGTGTACGAGGCCACCCATGCTTCCCTGTGGGGTGTCATAGAACGGCGGGTCACAGACTTGAAGCCGGGTGTCGATCGGCATGGTTATGGGCTAATGGGATATCCGTTGGCGTTCCAGGTAACCTTTGAAATTGAAGTTACATTTTATTTGTCCATCGCAATGTCCAAGCATTTCGCATATTGTAATGTCGAACACGTGGGTGTTGTAGATTTGGCTGTACGAAGCGGTTCCGGATATTGGGGTCCAGTTTGCTGAACAGGTATCGAAGACGGCGTTGCCTCGCTTGTTGAGGTGGGCTGCCAATGACGACAATATAAGCTATAACTCGATTCAAACCCGCATGGACCCGGAGCAATTGGAGAGCATAACAGTGGAAGACAACCCCATCCTACTCCCGAATGACGGTGAGTATGAGTTGATGAACGGGTGCTTCTACAGACATGAGGCGCCTGACCTCTTGTACGATGACGTGGAAGCTGCCTTGGCGCCTCGTTATTTTGGGGACGGGTCCAGCAAGGCCGGCCCAACTTCGGGAATACGTGATGGGCACAAGGAATCCGGGGAAGATAAGGTGGGGAGGACACTTGGACTGATGTTGGAAAGGCTGGAAACTATGACAACGTGGCTTCGGAGCATGGATGAGAAGGTACCGTCCTTCATCTATCTTTATTTTCACCCAAGTATGCATACCCTCTATGACAAACATATATAAACTAGTGGGACGACATAATTAGTAGGTGACACGTATATGTAATTGAATGTGATCATGGGGAGGTACAACCCTCCTTTACGTTATGTGTGGTGCAGATGAAGATGCTGGAAGATGTTGTGAATGGGATGCGAGATGCCCGTGGGAAAGGAGGTGGGGTGAAGCAAAATACAACGGATGTTCGGACGGCATCTCCAGATGATAACGTCACCGTGAATGCTGCGAATGTGGAAGGTCAGCGAGCCAGGAGGAATAGGAAGGCACGAGGAGGGGATGGAGAAGACATGCCTCCCCCTGCGAAGAAACCACGTGGCAAAAAAACTTGACTTTAATAAATAGTCTAAACTTTTTATTATAGTGTACTTTACCTGGTTGTTACGAACTTCGTTGGGATTGCATTTTATGAGCGTTGTTGCTCAAAACATTTATGTTTTTATGATCTACGTCGGTCAGTATGTTGTCTATCATGTGACATGTTGATTTGAATATCTGACACGGCATTAAAAAGTAGTGACAGGGGTTTAGGATCCTTTCAATTGTGACACGGTATTTCCTCTGAGTGACACAGTTAATCAAATATGTGACACGGTAAATCCTTCAAGTGACACATTGTTACTAACAGGTGACATGTGCTTCCCAAAATACTAAAAGTTGCAAAATGACGAACTTCGTTGGGATTGCATTTTATGAGCGTTGTTGCTCAAAACATTTATGTTTTTATGATCTACGTCGGTCAGTATGTTGTCTATCATGTGACATGTTGATTTTAATATCTGACACGGCATTAAAAACTAGTGACAGGGGTTTAGGATCCCTTCAATTGTGACACGGTATTTCCTTTGAGTGACACGGTTAATCAAATATGTGACACGGTAATTCCTTCAAGTGACACATTGTTACTAACAGGTGACATGTGCTTCCCAAAATACTAAAAGTTGCAAAATGTTTTTCATATGAGCGTAACCAAAGTACCAAATAGTTTGCATATGCACCCCAACATTTCTAAAAAGTGTCATATGTGCTTCCCAAAATGCGAAAAGTTAAACCTTCAATTGTGACACGGTATTTGCCCTGCGTGACACGGCTAATCATATAGGTGACACAAAAATTCCTTCAACTGACACATTGATATTAACAGATGACGTGCTTCCCAGAATGCTAAAAGTTAAACCTTAAATTGTGACACGGCCAATGAAACAGGTGACACGGTAATTCAATCAACCGACACGTCTGTACAAACAGCTGACATGTGCTTCCCAAAATACTAAAAGTTGTAAAATGTGTTATATATGCACCCGAGTTTATATATGCACCCGAACATATCCAAAATGCGAAAATTTTCACATATGTGCCTAACCAAAGTAGCAAAAGTTTGACTTATGTGCCAACCCCCAAAGTACCAAAAGGTTTACTTATGTGTTTAACACCAAAATACCTAGAAATTCATGTGTGCATGGTCCAACCCCTGACCCCAAACTGAAGATGCACATTCAGCTTCTAAGGTAAGCCATTGGACCACCAGTAGAGAAACGCAACTACGATCGACGACGCTTCAAACGGGGAGTTTCTCCGCGGGATGGGTATCGGGATGTCTTTGATCGACCAGGCCTCCGCTTCACGGGCGGGGGGAGGCACGCCATCCCTGGGGGGATCCTCCATTCTTCTCTTGGAGGGAACGGATATAGCACATCCTCATAACATGCCTTCCATGCTGTGACTTTGTAAAAGTCATTGACGAGAGTGTAGATATTCGTACCTCGATACTTGGCAGCGGCTATGGCATGGGGGCACGGGAACTGGTCGATGTTGAAGTGCTTGCAAGTGCAACTACGGGCACCCAAGTTTACAGTCCAAGACGACGAACCCTTGCGGACGATGAACTCATACGGGCTCAGGGGCTTCACGTCTAAGCATATTGACATCGCATAATACGTTTTAAGAGCATCATCAACGTGATCACTCACCAACTTACCTCGTTTGCTGCTCCTTTCCCGTCGCTCATAAAACCACTTTGAGACCGTTTCAATGATGGCATCAATGAGGGTCGTGATAGGTAGATCGCGCGGCTCCTTGAACACAGAGTTCAAACATTCGGAGTTGTTCGTCGTCATTATGTTGTAGCGATTACCCAAGAAGTATGACCGCGCCCAGTTCTGGAAACCAGCCTCCTTGACGTATTAGCCGGCAGGGGGTGACTGCTTACAGAAATCATCGAATAATTGATGGAACTCCGCCCTCGTGTACGCCTTCGCCATCTTGAAAAACATGCTCTGCATCCCCGAGACCCCCTTGTACCTGCACCTGGCATTTTGAAATAGATGCCATACACAGAAGCCTTGTTTCGCAAACACGTAGTTGTCCCTTATACCTTGGACAATACTCAAATGGAGATCAGAGACAAACATTAAGTCCGGCGTGTCCTCCACCACATGTAGCATGTTCTTGAAGAAGAAGGACCACGACCCGTGATTCTCACCATCGACAATCGCAAACGCGATTGGGTATACTTTGTGGTCCGGATCTTGGGCTGTCGCAAAGAGAAGGGTTCCCCTGAACTTCCCTTTTAGGAAACTCCCATCCACTGAAATGACCTGTACATGGACATCAGTAATTGTAAGTTTAGTGACATGGAATTTTGTATTAGATGACAAGTGAGATTAGATAGCCGACATGTGTTTTACCTTTCTAAGGTAGGGGATCGCCCTGCGCCATAGCCCGAAGCTAACAAAGGCGTACTTGAATCGTTGGGAGGAGTCCACCTCTACCCTAGTATATGTCCTTGGGTTAGTCTGCTCCACCATTTGCAAGTATGGAATAATATCTCGATAACTATCTTCGTCAGTCCCATATTTAACATCCCTCGCCGCCAATCGTGCCCTTCGGGCCTTCCAGTAGCTACACGTCACTCCCAACTGGGACTTAGTCAGCGACTGCACTTGATCGGGAACTAGGTTCTTTCGAGTCCCAGTGAACCTACGATTGATAGATTTGCTTACTTTGACACGTATAATAAAGTTACGTGACAAATTTAATATAAATATGTGACAAGAAAAAAAGTGCTTCTGGGTAGAGTAACGCTTACGTCGACACTAAGTTCCGTCCAATCATATTCGATGTAGCATGTCGGTTATGGTTGTGCTTGAAGTTTATATCGCATGTGTGGTTCTGGATATACTTTCGGATGATCCACAAAGTGGTGCGGTTGTAAGTCATGGACCTACACATCCACGTGCAATTTTTGTCCACACATCCTACCACAAATAACGATTTCGACGACTTCTTCACAATAAACTCAAAGCACTTGTCCACCGCTATCCACCGAAGGCGAGTCTGGACTTCAGCCTTTGATGGAAACAATTGTCCCTCCGAAAGTTCTGTCATGTTGCGTCGTGGGTCCTGGCTTCGTGGTGTTATGCTCTCCACCATAGCCTCAATGGTCTTCATCGTTTCTGGGGATTCACTTGACCTCGGCACCCAATCTTCAAGTTCCCTCATCACCGCATCGTCAACTTCCTCCTCCACTCGAAGCCACTCGAAATCCTCCCAGTCTTCTTCTAGCTTCACCCCGACACATTCGTCATCGTCCGAGACACCAACGTCAATTGTGGGGGTTGACCCATCCTCATCCCCGCTGCTAATGGATATCACCTCCAATCCCTGATCTATTTCAGATGTAGAGTTATCCGTGTCACCCAAATCGATCAGTTCCAGACTATCACCCTTGTCACCTGAACATATTTTCTTGTCACCCACTTTTATTCCCTTGTCACTCAACAACAGATCCTTGTCACTACTGTCCATTGCAGGGACCTCCTTGGTCTTCCCCATGGCCTCTCTCACCTCTCCTTCATCCTTGTCACCCCGTAAGATACCAAAGTCACCTGACCAAAAATCTATGTCACTAATATCTATTGCAGTCACCTCCTTCGTCTTCCCTATTGTCTCTCTCGCCTCTCCCTCACACACGTCACCCCCACCTTCACACATGTCACATGATAGAATATTCTTGTCACTAATGTCAATCACAGTAACCTCCTTGGTCTTCCCTATGGCCTCTCTCACCTCTCCCTCACTCTTGTCACTCAAACAGATACCCATGTCACCTGAGTTAATAATCTTGTCACTAATGTCAGTCATAGTCACCTCCTTGGTCTTCCCTATGGCCTCTCTCATATCTCCCTCACGCTTGTCACCCGAACAGATATCCATGTCACCTGACTGACTATTCTTGTCACTAATATCCATTGCACTCACCTCCTTACTCTGCCCTATGACCTCTCTCACCTCTCCTTTACCTTTGTCACCCAAACAGATACCCATGTCACCTAACTGAATATGTTTGTCACTAATATCCATTGCACTCACTTCCTTGCTCTGCCCTATGACCTCTCTCACCTCTCCTTTACCCTTGTCACCCGGAGGTATCTCCATGTCTCCCAAATATTTACCCGTGTCACCTGAAACATTCTCCTTAAGGATTGGACCAACATATATCGCCATGGGCCATTGATGTTCTCCACACTTTGAGTTCAGAAATTTGAATGCCTCAAGGTCATCATCATCAGCTATCATGATCGGATGATCCCCATCTTTCGACTTTGGCACGTAAGACAACGCCCACTCTTCATCACCATCGCCGACCTTCACCTTGATCAGGTTTTTCAAAGAGGTGAAGTCGATGCCCTCTTGTATCATGACATTCTTGTGCGCCTTCATCCCCGCAAATATCCAACGTCCTCCCTCGAACACCCAACAACCATTGAAGATGAGGGTGACGCATACGAAGGCGTTTCCACCTGAAAATGAAACGAGGGTTGTAACTAAAGGTGCATGGATATCTACTTTGAGTAGAACTTTATCACATACACTTACCCATTGCATTTGGGAAGAAAGGTTTCTGCGAAGTAAATGTGACACGGGGATTCTGAGCACCGACAAGAGCAACAAGTGTAGGCGACACGTGCTCTGCAACTGGCACCGCAAGCAGAGAATTTGTCTCCCATGGTGGAATGTTTTCCATCTGTTTCTCCATCTCTCTGTTGCAGAATATGTGTGAGAAAGTACAAAAAGAAAGCTTTCTCTTCCTCTTCCCTTTTTTATACCATGAAATAATACTTGTCACCCAAACCGTCACATCACCATCCCCTCACCCTATTTTTGGCGCCAAAACCCAAAGCCCCACCAACCACTTTCCCTCCTCACCCATCCGGCCTCACCTCCAACCTGCTACCGGTACAACAGGTCAAAATTTTTTTTGGCAAAAGTAGACCACTAGGGTAGTGTTGCAAATCTCCCAAAAGGGGATAGTTTTGCAAAGTTTTCCAAAAGGTGGTCTAGTTATGCAAAACACCCTTTAATTAATAAAACATGATGAATATTTAATTAATTAAGTCTTATTACATAGACAATTACTTTTTTACCCCTATTAATTTACATTAATGTTACTCTTCCGATCTAAAATGCAGATGTTTGACTTTATAACACGTATTTTAAATTTTTAAAATTATATAAAATATTAATATTTTTTAAAATATAATACTTAGTAATAAATATTAAAGTTATTTTTAAAAATTTAATATTCTATATAGTTTTAATTTCTCAAATTACGTGCTGAAATGTAAAAGTGTTAATACTTTAAATCGGTTGGAGTAGCATGCACTAGTCAATGCCCGTACCATATTTGATTTCTAGTTAGAGAGCTGCATCTGTTTGTTGCAATATTCACGTTGCTAGTAGCTACGAAACCTACAAATTAAGATACTCCTCGACCAACCATTAAAGAATTTAACACGTATTTCAATAAGTTAAAATTATATAAAATATTATCTTTTTTAATAATATATTTTTTCAAAACTTAATACTCCCTCCGATTTTTAATATAAGGCATTTGACTTTTCTTCACGTAGTTTAAGGAGCTAAAAACTATATAAAATATTGATTTTTTTTAATTAAAATTTTTTACATTATAATACTTATTAATTATAAGTATTATAATGTAAAAAAATTTAATTGAAAAAATCAATATTTTATATAGATTTTAGCTCCTTAAAATATGTGAAGTAAAGTCAAATGCCTTATATTAAAAATCGGAGCGAGTTCTTATTAATATAAAACATCTATAGGTGATTGGATGGTGTATATAGAAACATATGTAGGTGATGTTTTTTTTATACATGAAAAAATTTGAGAGACTAGGTAATACATGCACTACAATATGATTTCTCGAGGGGCCAACGGATCGACAGACAGATTAACCGTTATGATATAATTTAAGAAAAACACCAAAAAGAAGATAAAGGTGCAACACCAAAGCTAACTTTGCCATACAAAAAGTGGAGGTTAGACTAAATGAAGAAAATAAACTTGAAGATGCGGGCGAATAATCAAGCCAAACACCAGTATATAGGTGAACATTGAATCAAAGTTCTTAACGACGAAATAAATATAAATATTTATAACTTTTTATGCAGGTATAAGATTTAAACACATAATATATCAAAACGAAGTCATCCACAAAAGAAGCATACATAGGTGCCCCTTAGACGCGGCTCTAACTAGAAGAGTTGATATTTAATTATATATAATTAAGAATGATTCGTCTAATTTATTTAATAAAAAAATTATCACATTTAAATTTTCAATATGTTTAACTTATGCCTTGAGAACATATGTTATTAGAAAATCAAAATAGTGAAAAACAATAATCAAATATGTTATTAGAAAATCAAAATAGTGAAAAACAATAATCAAATCTTCATATTAAAACAAAACTACATTGGGAAAAAAAAATTATGGAAATGAGTAATAAAGTTTCGAAGTCATAAAACACAGCTCCAACTACAACATGAAATCTCTCAACGTACCCAAATGAATCATGATTTTATTTACCCATGTATATATTTTAGGAAGATTAAAGATGGTAAATCATTCCAAAATGGTTCAACCGAAAATGACTTGTGGGTAGAAGTTAAAGGTCTTCGGTTCGAATCCGGATAGCCGCTCTTTATTTAACCAATTCAAGGAAGATTAAAGATGGTAAAGATTGTGTTATATACACCGGAGACATGTGCTATATGCACTCTTTAGGACTGGTCATAGATCCGTCCGTTGTAAATTTTAATAAAAATATACGGGCGGATCTAGGATCCGTCTGTTATAAAAAAAATTAAAAATTACATAGGATGGATCATAGATCCGTCCTATGTAAACAAATAAAAAGCAAAAAAAAAAAAGAGAGCGAGAGGCAAGGGACGGATCATTGATCCGGGGATTGTGAATTGGAGTGTGCAGTAGCTTTTTGACCCCTCTTTTTTCTTTCTTTTCTTTTTTTTTTTAGTTTACATAGGACGGATCCTTGATCCGTCCTATGTAATTTTTTTAATTTTTTTACAACGGACGTATCCTAAATCCGTCCGTATAATTTTTTAAAAATTTATAATGGACGGATCTATGATTCGTTTCAAAGAGTGCATATAGCACATGCGATGGGTGTATATAGCACATGCGATGGGTGCATATAGCCACCCCGGATGGTAAATGTCGCTGATCGGTAAAACAATGAGAACAATGAGCAGCAAACGAAGGAAGTTACAATGGGAGACAAGGCAAATTAATTATTAGGGTAGGTGGCCAAATGGCCAAACCTAACTAACACATATTAAGCGTATGAATTACTACATTTCAGCACTAATTAACTACCCCTATATATTAGGGAGTATTGATTTTTCGTTTTCAGCTTCTTTCGAACAGCATCTTTAACAATTTTACTATTTTAATTTTACTTTTTTTTATTAGGTAAAAATTCGAGTTCAGACAATCCTCGAGATACCGACGAATCGGCAGAAAGACTAACCGTCAAATACAATATATCAAACACACAGAAAATGTTGATGAAAGAAACAATCCAAAGAACCCAAATGAAGAACCAACTAAGCGCGTGTTTGGTGATAGGTGGAGGTTATGGGGTTGGAGGTTATGGAGTTGGAGATTATGGAGTTGGAGGTTTGAAAGGTGGTGTTTATTTTTAAAAAAAAACTTGGGTGGGTGTTTGGTGATTGTAAGGTTTGTAAATGGGTTTTAAGATGGAAATGTCTAAAATACTCATCCGCTCTCTTGCTTTTACATATCCGGTTGAATTCAAAGGGTAAAAAAATAAACTCACAAAAAATAACCTCCAAAACCTTGGGTGCCCAAGCTTTTTTTTTGGCCAAATTTAAACTCCCCAAAGCTGCACTTTAACCTCCACCTTCCATGACAAATCTCTTGCCAAACACCACGAGTTGCGGGTTTTATTTTTTTTAACCTCCAACTCCTCCCAAAAAACCTCTTACCAAACACACTCTAAGTAATGTAAATAACAATAATATAAATAAGGGGGAATTGGTGAAATGTCCAAAAAAGTACATTGTCCTAATTGGTGAAACGTCCACATTTTGGGACAAATTGGTGGAGTGTCCATCTTGCCCGTAGCAATTTTATCATCTTGCCAATAGAAATTTTATCATCTTACCTATAGCCTAACTCTTTTTTTTTTAACATTTTGTCGTGCAAAAATAAGAGTATGTTGAGCATGTGCAAAAATAACCGCATGTTGAGCAAATTAGATCCAAGTCTAGTTTTTTTTATTTATTTTTTTTTACATTTTGCCATGCAAAAATAAGAGTATGTTGTGCATGTGCAAGAATAACCGTATGTTGAGCAAATATGACCCAACTCTAGTTTTTTTGTTTTTTTTTTTAAATATTTTGTCGTGCAAAAATAAGAGTATGTTGTGCATGTGCAAATATAGCCGTATGTTGAGCAAATAAGACCCAAGGCTAGGTTATTTTTTTACATTTTGTCGTGCAAAAATAAGAGTATGTTGTGCATGTGCAAAAATAACCGTATGTTCAGCAAATATGACCCAAGTCTAGTTTTTTTTTAAACATTTTGTCGTGCAAATATAAGAGTACGTTGTGCAAATATAACCGTAAGTTGTGCAAATATAACATTTTGTTGTGCAAATATAATATTTTGTCGTGCAAATATAAGAGTACGATGTGCAAATATAACCGTATGTTGAGCAAATACGATCCAAGTCTAGTTTTTTTTTTACATTTTGTTGTGTAAATATAAGAGTACGTTGTGCAAATATAAGAGTACGTTGTGCAAATATGACCAAAGTCTAGTTTTTTTTGTTTTTTTTTTAATTTTTTTAACATTTTGTCGTGCAAATATAAGAGTACGTTGTACAAATATAACCGTAAGTTGTGCAAATATGACCCAACTCTACTTTTTTTTACTTTTTTTTTTACATTTTGTCGTGCAAATATAAGGGTACGATGTGCAAATATAATCGTATGTTGTGCAAATATAACATTTTGTTGTGTAAAAATAAAAATAAAAATATAGATTATGGATCACATAATAAAATATAGATAGCTTTTTTAATTTCTCATATTTATAGGGTGATTTTTGTAATTTCATAAAAAGTCCTTCTTCCTCCCGATTTCTGCGAAGAGGAAACGCCGACCGGCCTGCGCCTCGCCACCTCCGCACCGATCTCACTCCCTCGCTTGCTCGCTCGCTTCGGTGCTCGCTCGACCTCGCTCCGGAGACCTCGCTCGCTCCCTCCGGCCGCTCGGCCTCCGCCTTCGCCTCCGGGCCTCCGCACCGATCTCACTCCCTCGCTTGCTCGCTCGCTCCGGCGCTCGCTCAACCTCGCTCTGGAGACCTCGCTCGCTGCCTCCGACCGCTCGGCCTCCGCCTTCACCTCCGGCCTCCGCCTCAGCAATGGATCCAAACCAGTCGATACGAGATCCAGATCGGCCTCCCTCGATCGCCGAAGATCCCCATTCCTCCTCTGAGATTCGAGATCCCGTCCAGATCCGTGTGTTCAGATCCCGTCGCATTCGGTGATTGCTCTCCTGTAGATCGAGATCGATCGAGGAGACCTCGGATCGAGAAGATCTTGGATCTTAGAGCAGAGATCCCGCGCGAACTCCGGTGACCAGAGAAGGAGCGGCGGCGACGGCGACAAGGAGCGATCTGGTGGCCGGAGGTGGCATCGGATCTCGGTGGATCTCGGCGGCGAGCGAGGAGGCAAGCTCTGTTTCTCTGTTTGTCCAAAATCAGAATGTGGGGCTGCTAATTAGGATCAAATTAGTATATATAGTGGACATTTTGCTAATTTGTCCAAAAAGGTGGACAATTCTCCAATTTATCCAAATAAAGTGCCTGTTTTGCAAAATTTTTCAACAAAATTTTTCAACAATTTCAGCATCTTCGGTTTCAACAACTTCGGTTTCAGCAACGCGCGAAAAAAAAATTTTCAACAATTTCAGCAACTTCGGTTTCAGCAACGCGCGAAAAAAAAAACCTAATTTCAATAATTTCAGCAACTTCGGTTTCAACATCTTCGGTTTCAGCAACGCGCGAAAAGAAAAAAAACGCTGAAATAGGAGTTGCTGAAATCAAATGTGCTGAAACAGGAGGGGGGGCGCGCGTGGGGGGGCAAAGGGGCAAGGGAAGGAACGTGGATATTTTGCCAATTTGGAAGGGAAGGGTGGACATTTTCCTAATAAATGCCCTAATTATGGCCTATAGCACAATTCCCCCTATTTATAAACACGATATATTCAAATCAAATGTTTTAAAAATTGAGTAGTTTGAGCTCATCTCGAGCCTGTTTTGAAAAACATTCGAATAAGACTAATCGACTTTATTAAACAAGTCGAGTAAAAATATTTTTTAATGTTTGAGTGTAAGTTTGAGATAAATTTTATTAAATGAGTTAAAAATGAATTCATTCAGTTACAAGGATTGTGTTATATACACCGAAGACAGGTGTTATATACATGCTAACGGACGGATCCAGAATCTGTTGCAATTACAGTAAGACACATATCTAGTAATTATTGCAAGTTGTAAACAAAATACACTGACGGATGAATCCGTCCGTTGTAAAAAAAAATTGCATAGGACGGGTGATCAAGGATCCGTCATTCCGTCCTATTAGATTAAAAACGCAAAAAAAAAGAGAGAGAAAGAAAAAGTTGACTATGACTTAAAAACCAAACAAAATAACAACAAAGGCGGATCTATGATCCACTCTTTGTGTTAGAAAAAAGAGAGAGAGAGAGGAAGACAAGAAAAAATATAAGGAGGAATCTTTTTTTTATATAATTTGCAATAATTACTGAATATGTGTCACTTTATAGGTGAAACGGATCATAAATTCATTCGACCTAAGTGTATATAACACCTACAATACAATGGACTAGTCTTACTACCCGCCCGTTGTGCGGTTTATTAATAAACAAAATCATATTTAATTTATATTTTCTTTATGAAATTTGAGGGTTATAATAATTTTGAAGAGATCTTTGGGTCTTTTAATAACAATAAACTAAATTAAGAGTATGTTTACTTCATATCAATATACAACATTATATATATATATATATAAATTATGTTTGATTGAAATTAATATACTTGAAATTTTCTTAAATAAATAAATCAAAACCTTATAATTTTTAAGATAAAATTAAAAAATACGATTAGAGTTTAAAGATTATGAGACAAAATTTATCTTATTGAATATAAAATAATTATTAATATAAACTATTTATTTAAGTTATTATCAATGCAATTAGGGTGAACCCATATATGTGATTTTGGTAAATAAAATTTTGTATCATCAACAAATTATGACTCAAATTAAGTTATTATTTTATTTATTACAATATTTATCTTTTAATTTAGTAAATAAAATATTTATTAATTAAATCAAGTATAATATTTATCTTTTATGAAAAATTTTATTCAAGGGAAAAATCTTCAAAAACTTTACGACTCAAATTAAGTAGGGTAGGTACAATATTAAATTAAATATATTGATTTGTTTGAAATCATAATTTAGAGGAACATCTTTTAAAAAAATATGATAAAGTTTATTAGCTTAGATACAATATTAAATTAATAATTAAATATAATTAACCATTAGTTGAAATTGAAAGAAGCTAAGAATTGTAAAATTTAGAGCATGTGGTGCACGTGAATATTAATTCATCAAGATAACAAAATGTAACAAACTCATCTATAACAAACTACAATTACGATGTTAATATTTTTATTAAAAATGAATATATATATATATATAGATTTAAAAAGATAAGTTTTTTACATAACTATATTGACTTATTAATTGATGTGGCTCAAAAAGATAATACCACTTTAATCTAGAATATGACATGTAAGAAAAAATAATCCCGTTTAATCCAGAAAATTCCGTGAACGCGAAATCGCACCAGAACCCGTTTCTGATCTCTGTTTTAGTATTTTATATAGATACATATAGTCATCCCGAGTCAGAACAACAGTCCTAAAGAACACCAGGATTGAAATTGAAAGGGTCGCTCCTAGTTGTGTGGCAGGGATGAAGTGAAATGACAATGTCACATGGCTTCTCCACAGTGGTTCTTAATTTTAAAGAATTATTTTGGATAATAAATCGAAATATCAAAAATGAGGAAAAAACAGGAAAAATGTAGGGTAGTAAACACCCGATGGAGGGGCACATGGGAAGGTCCCACCCGTTTGTGCCAGGCGCCAGCCCCCGGCGGTGCCATTTCAACACAACGCAGATCCTCTGCCCGACTGCCCCCACTTTGACGTCTCGCAACTTCGTTTCATAAAAATATTATTTTATCGGTTCACTTTTATTGTTCGTTTATCATTTATGTATATTTTCTTAAAATTATATAAAATAAGGAGTATTAATTTTTTTATTATTTTTTTTAATAATCTCATATTTTTTCAGTAATAAGGGCTCGTTTGGTTGAATGTGGGAAGTATAATTCCCGGGAACTTACTTCCCATGAATTGAATTCCCGTGAAATGTACTTCTCATGAATTGAAAAAAGTCGTTTGGTTGAATTTTGTTTTTTAGAAATATAAATAGGAAAATAAAGAAAATTACACTAAAAAGGGTGGAAGTTGAACTTACCTAGTCCCCTAGGTAAGTGAACTTCCTACGATTTGGAGGAATTGAAATTGCTGAGAAGTTGAATTTCTGTGTCTTTCTGTCAACCAAACACAGTAATATATTCTACTTCCTTGGTTTTTAAACTTACTGGGTTTTTAACCGGGTAACCAAACGAGGCTTAAGTATGAGATTATTAAAAAATTAATATTTTATATAGTTTTTATCATTCTAAGAAAACATGCATAAATAGTAACAAAAAATAAAAGAGAACGAAGGGAGTACACTCTAAATTAATGTTAATTAAAAAAAATGTATTTAGTTTATACATGATTATTATAACATATTTGAAAAAAAAATCTAACAAAATCAACTTACAAAAATTATAATAATTAAGAAGAGATATTAAAAGTTATAAAAATATGTTATTTTACTTATAATTTTTTAAAAATTTTATAACTTGATTTTTTTTCAAATATGTTATAATAATCATGTAGAGGTTTTATATATATATATATATTAATGTTAATTTAAGGGTGTAATAATTTTTTGGGATGGGGTTGTAGGAAGTGAAAGTAAGGCAGATAATTTTTGATTTATTTTAAAGAATTTGGGTGGAATAAGACACTACTATCTAAATATATTCTTTCGGGTGAAAATGTTTAGATCATGGTCGATCAAGTAGGAAAGAAAAGGACGTGTCAAAGAAAGTTGGTTCATCTATCGGCTGCCACAATGTTAACTTAATTTGCAGAAGTTGTGAGACATGAGCATTGTCTCAAATTGCTACAAAAAGAGAAAGATGTCCGAAATGTTGATCTCAGTTTTTCAATAACAACTCCAACTCCCCTTGATGACATTGAAGATGACCAAGTTGTCGCCCTTTACAAGAATTTTGGAGCATCCTAGCTCCCTAGCCTTTGAAATACCGAGTTTGAGACCCCATGCTCTCGCAACCAAGGCCAAACTCTGTCCACGAGGCATTCTAGCACATTCTATTGTCCCACCCAAGTGAACATGGATAATAAATACTACATTAGAGGAACCACCATAACTTTTAGCCCCGTCAAAATTGATTTTAAAAGTTTTTTGTGATGATTTTTATTATCTTAAATTCTTTTGTTTCCTTGGTGTGGTGGTTCTGTTTTTTTTTTATGGTCTTCATCACTAAAAAATTTTACATGCTCCCAATTATTTAGAATTTGTTTCGTGAGGTTTTCCATATTTTGAATTTTAGTTGTGTTGATATGGTTGAATATTTTATGGTTTTTTCTTGTCCAAAGCAAGCATAAGGTCGTTACCAATTTTCTCTATATGTTTGTGTTTGAGTTTGTTAAATATTTCACCAATTCAATCTAATATAAAATGAACCGAGGATGAAACATAGGTTGGGACGGGGGGAGTTTAGTGTAATACCTCATCCCATATTAGATATAATAAAGATGTCGAGAGTGGTTTATAAGTGATTTAATCAATAACCATGTCAAAAATGTCAGAGCTTCATTTGCAGGATTCAAGTAAGAATAACGGACTTGGAAGGGCTTGGTAGCATGGAATATATACTTAGACTTATTTATTAATATTTTTAATGAGTGACTCTTTTGGTTTCTTCATATATCAACAATTGGTAAATCCATTTGATATATACTGTGTTTTCATCAATTGCTCATCCATTGTTAGAATTTTTATTTTTGTTAAGAGATGTGAAGAGATTAAAAAAAGTCTTACATTGAAAATTGAGCAAAAACAAATCTAATATATAAGTCGGTGAACTACTTTTATTATCAATAGTTTTACCTCATCATTCTCTTTTTCTCATTTATTTATACCAACCATATAATTCCCCCAATTATAATATTATTAGTTAAATAAAAAAACATAAAAATAAATAAAGCATTAATTTTTTTTATCTTAGTCCAGTTCGATCAATTCAGCCGCTCTATATCTGAATCGGGTACTGTGTGACCCATTTAACAGATTAGCCCTCCCACTCATCGGCGATTTGTAATTGATAAAACATTAACTTTTACACTTGCTACTAAACACTTGTTACCTTTCTATACCAAAGTAACTCCTTTCATTTTATTTTTAAGATTTTGCTTACACCCCATGAGATTATCTTATACTCCTTATTTACCTTATTCTTGGTCTTGGATTAGGAGTAGTAAACCAAAAACAAAGAAAAGGCAACGGCGCGGTGGAAGGAGGCTCGTGCGCGTGTCTCGAGAGGCTTTGAGTTGTGCTATTCGAGTTTGCATTTTCTTGGTACACCGATAATTACGGATTTACGGAGCTGTTATAGTGGGTCCCACCCCGCCCTAATAAGTCTACCATATTACCGCACCCGGATTCATGCATTCGGACTCGGGTCACCGCCATTTCTCCTCTCGTTCGTTCGTTGGTTGATTGTTTGAATTTGAATGGGGCCCCACCTCCCGCCGTAGTGAAACGTTTCTTCCAACTCCCAATCTCTGCCGCACTTCGCGCCTCACTTTATAGTTTATAATTACCCTTTTCTAACCACCGAAACACATGAAACGCCGTCGTTTAGGCGCTCCATCAACCAATTTTCATTCCTAAGGCTAAGAGTACAATCGATGACCGCATTTATAACCCTTTTAATAATCTTATTAAATTAAATTAAATTCTGCCAACCCGGTTGACGTTCACAAATCTTAAATTAGCCTCATGTCAGTTCTATTTGGCCTCTGGTAGTGTACTATTTCAGTATGAATTTGCTGACATTTATATCACACCAAATTTAAAAAAGAAGCAACTTTAACTATTCAGCCATATAATGTTGAAATTTAATTTAATGTATACAGAAGATGGAAAAAGAGATGCAAAATGTCGCAAAGTGGGAGCTCGCCCTTGGCCTTTGGGTGTGAAAGAAGCAACCAAAATGGGACAATTTATTCATAACAAAATCAATGGGAAAGTGGCAAACAAAATATACTCCGTACAATTTGTTTAATCACGGTATAATTACAATTAATTAGTCACAGAGGACAATTATCCCCTCACATGGGATTCTTTCACCCCACTCCAGGGAACAAAACAAAAACAGGGGAAATTGCCTACGCTCCCTCACTATTTATTTTGCCTTTTGCTATGTAATTTTTTTCTTTTTTACATTTGGTTTCTGTTTAAATCGGACTCGTGTCATACTTAATGCTCACTACTAGGGTGGCTCAAAATGGACCCGACCCGGAAACCCGACCCGACCCGGCCCGGAAAACACGGGGTCGGGGTTGACCCGAGACCCCTAGGGGTCGGGTCTCGGGTCGAATTTTAAGAAATCTCGGGTCAACGGGCGGGTCGGGGTCAGACCCCGCGGCTCTCGGGGTTTGACCCGACCCGGATTTAAAAAAAAAAAATTTATTGTTGTGTGTGCTCTATTAGACACCCCACCCTTAAAATATATATATATATATGCAGATGAAAAGTAAAAAACAAATCCTATTTATTTAATTTTGATTACAAATTTACAATTACATATACGAATAATACGATTCACGAATCACGATCGCATTTTTATTTAATTTTGATTGCAAATTTAATTTTGTAACAACTAACATGCGGATGAAAAATCCTTTTTATTTACAATTACAAATTTACAATTACATATACCCTTAAAAAATCCTTTTTATTTAATTTTGATTCACGAATAACTAATATGTGGATGAAAAGTAAAATAAAATCCTTTGTAATTTTGTAACAACTAACAAAATTTTAAAACTCGGGTTTTCGGGTGAACCCGTGACCCGACCCGGAAAACCCGGAATTACAACTCTCGGGTTCGGGTCGGGTGACGGGTCGTATTTTTAAACATCCCGAGCCTTCGGGTTGACCCCCACCCGGAATGTTCGGGTCGGGTCGGGTCGGGTCGACCCGGATGAGCCACCCTACTCACTACGCCAAAACTTGTTATTTTATCTTCTTTCACAAGTTTTAAGGCAATTAACAAATGTATTAATTTACCCTCAATTATTACCCTCTTTTTTTACCTTATCGAAAACTACAACTAACAAACCATCAATCATATCAAATACATTTTTGTAAAGTGAAGGACAAAATACCTACAATGACAAGTTTTTTTGAACAAAAATAACACCCTAAAATGACAAATTTTGTCGAACGGAGGGAGTACGTTTTTTAAGAAGTTAAAAAACTATATAAAATATTAATTTTTTTAATAATTTCATAAATAAGTGTATTAAGTATGAAATTACTTTTTAAAATTAATAAAATTAATAATATTTTTTATATAATTTTTACCGTTCTTAAAAAACGTATCAAAAGTAAAATAAGTCGGAGGTAATATTTAGCAACCCAGTCCGGATCCTCTACTCCCCTCGGTGCTCCCTACAATTATTCTAGGTATAAATAAACATTAAAAGAATTTTAAAAAATATTTTTAGATTCTATACCCTTATATTGATATGTTTATAAAATTTTATTACGAAAATTCATGTTTTAAAAATATAGATAATTAAAATATCGATTTTAGAAAATAATTTTTATTATTTTTTAAAATATGATTTTTCATAATAAAATTTTATAAACATATTAATATAAGGGTATCGAATCTAAAAATATATTTTTTATTTTTTCAATGTTTATTTATACCCGATATAATTTTGTATTGTACCGAAGGAAGTACAGGGGTGGAGGATGGGATCCGGCCTGTTAACAACCGCAAACTATACCCCACAAAGATAGTGTGGACCAATTGAGTGTAAATCATAATTAAATGCGCCCCCTAATTGAGCTTAAAACCACCGCAATCAAAGTAATTTGAAAAGAAAAAAATAAAATAAAATACTTTATTTTAATTTAATTTTTTCCAGAAAATTAAATTCGATAATACTTTCAAGAAATTTCCATAAACTGGCCCCCTTTCACTCTTCTTTAAGTACCCACCTCATCTTCTTCACATCCCCCACCCCCAAATCAACTCACCCCCAAATAGAGGCGCTCTGTTCTGCAACCCGCCATGGCTGCTTTATCTAGCTTCATCTGCATTGTCTCACTGATCTTCCTCTGGGCATTCCACTCGGCGGACGCCAGAATCCCCGGCGTTTACTCCGGCGGCGGCTGGGAAAGCGCCCACGCCACCTTTTACGGTGGGAGTGATGCGTCCGGCACTATGGGTACTCCCCTGTTTCACAATGCGCTTGAAATTAAAGCATTAATTTAGATGCTCACTCGGTTTTCCTCTGTTTCTGGGGAAATTGCAGGTGGGGCTTGCGGGTACGGGAACTTGTACTCGCAGGGCTACGGCGTGAACACGGCGGCGCTGAGCACTGCGCTGTTTAACAACGGGCTGAGCTGCGGCGCCTGCTTCGAGCTCAAGTGCGCCGACGACCCGCGGTGGTGCCACCCTGGGAGCCCCTCGATCCTCATCACCGCCACCAACTTCTGCCCGCCCAACTACGCCCTCCCCAGTGACAATGGCGGGTGGTGCAACCCACCTCGCACCCACTTCGACCTCGCCATGCCAATGTTCCTCAAGATCGCTGAGTACCGCGCCGGAATCGTCCCCGTCGCCTTCCGCCGGTGAGCGCTCTATTTTTCTTCCCCTGATTTGCTCTGTTTTCAGTTTTCACTTGCTCTTATGGATTTAGTACTTGGATTGCCTAATTTACCCCTATAAATCTCACATATTTACTTATCTCACCTTTCAGGAATTTATTTGATTAGTTAGGTTAGTTAGTAAACGTTTTATTTGATCTTAAGTGGGCCCCAAAAGCCGTTTTAGGTCACTATTTGGACAATTTTTTTTTCAAATGGTCTCAATTTAATTAGTTTTTGTAGTTTTAATTATTTTTGGTTGAAAATTACTCTATTTTAAAATATGGTTTTTTAACTTATGTCAAATGTCATGGTTAAGACCATCTTCAACCGTTTTCCTACAATTTCTCTAAAATGGAGAAACAAAATACATATTTTTTAAATGATTTTTGGTTTAACTTCAACAACTTTTCTATTTCAAAGATTTGGAGAGTTATTTCGTTTGGAGAATGTAGGAGATTTAGGAAATCCTTTTAATTATTTTTGTTGTTTTTTCCTTTTAGAGAATATAATGGAGAATCTGCTAAAATAAAAAATAGCTCAAAATTCTTCAAAAAAACTCCAAAATCGTCAAAATGGGAAAATTGTTTGAGATGTCTTAATTTAAAAATATTTTTTAATTTAAATTAATTTATCATTTTTTTAATTAGAATTTTATGGTTTTTTGGCTAGAAAATCTATCAATTAATTCTTTTAAAAATTCTATAAAATATTTTTTATATAAATTTTTATAAAAATTATCCTTATTAATGATGAGTATAAATTTTTTTTAAAAAAAAATCAAAATAAACGGAGTATTTTATTTTTTTGATATTAAAGAAAATACGGTATTATTTAGCAAATGAGGAAACTGATGTTGGAGAACGGTGTGAACAGGGTACCGTGCCGGAAGCAAGGGGGGATAAGGTTCACAATAAACGGGTTCCGTTACTTCAACCTGGTGCTGATCACCAACGTCGCGGGTGCAGGGGATATCGTGAGGGTGAGCGTCAAGGGGTCAAGGACTGACTGGCTGCCGATGAGCAGGAACTGGGGCCAAAATTGGCAATCCAACGCCGTGTTGGTTGGCCAGGCGCTGTCGTTCAGGGTCACCGCCAGCGACCACCGCAAGTCCACCTCCTGGAACATCATTCCGGCTAACTGGCAGTTCGGTCAAACTTTCACCGGCAAGAACTTCAGAGTCTAATTAATTGGAAACCCCCTTTTCTTAAAAAAAAAAAAGAAGAAAAAAATACCATTTCCTTGAAAATTGGGGGAAAGGTTTTTTTTTCCTTTAATTTTAAGAAGAAAAAACTTTAAAACTTTAATTCTACCGCCACTGTATTATTTCTATCACTTTTTTGGCCTTTAATTTTCAAGGGGGGTATTTTGGTGGGAAATTTAGAAATTGGGTAATTTTGTTGACTTTTTTTTTTCTTGTTTGGGAGGGTGGGGTTGGTTTTTGTAATTTGTGACTTGTTGGGGTCCTCATTTACAATTTGGGGTTTGGGGCCTTGGGGAGTTGTAGGGCTGAAGAGGCCGAAGAAAATCTTGGGGCCCGCTCTCTATGATATGATATAATATAAATATAAATATAAATCATATAGTGTCATATATCTTATGGCAAATGGGATATTTCATCTCCTGTAATGTTGTTTAGAATTTGTTATTGTAAGCTCCAAAATAGTGAAATTTCAGACAGTTTCTTGGCTTGTTACTGATCAAATTTGGTTGTTTCTGTTACTTGTTAAGAGTGAGATCTATGACATTTACAAATTTGAAACTGTAATTTCCAATGAAGAACACACTGTCACACTCACGGTTGCTTAAAAACCGAGCATCAACCAATCCAAACCACGCGATTCTTAGCGAGGGCTGACATGTGAAGTAGTCCCAAACTCCCAATGGGATGCATAAGAGAGTACACAATCCGAAAACGAAACACAAGATTCCCCGTCTCTTTCGGGACCAACACAAAAAGAAGCAGCTGGAATTGGTAAACTCCTGTCAAGCATCAAAGGGATTATCAACAAGCAAAAGGCTCAATTGGATGTATAGATTGAGACTCACATGGGTGGGGTTGGGGTTGCCAATGGCCTTTTTCTCAATTCACCCTGGTGTTAGTAACAACTGTTGCTCACATCCACATCAAATTACAACTACAAACTGAACAGAGAAAGAGCATTGGATGCCCCCCCATCCCCCACCCCCCCAAAATCCAAACTTTCAACCCTCTTTGTTTGTTTCTTTGGATACCCTTGTTTGGTATACAATGTAGGGCTATCGTCGGATGGGACTTTACGCATACCACAGAATCAGTTGTTCAAGTAAACTAGCTCTTGTTACCAAACAAGTATAGCATTCGAATACACATAAATATTCAGTCAAGAATACCTGATCTTGTCACTTGTGTCATAGGAAGTGAATCAGTAGGCAAAAAGAATAAGCAGGGATTTTGGGGTTCAGCAACTGGTAATCACCTTCTACCCCTTGCTAGTTTCCACTTGTTGATAAGGAAAATAATACCCTCGCGCAAATTTGATCGTTCCTGGGTTTTGAAGTTCCAGAGCACTATCTGTGGAGTTCGGTCCTGTGGGCTGTACTCATTCATCTCTGTCAAGGCAGTTACTACAGCATCGTAGGGTCCCTCACCCAGTTCATTCTTCAATTCCTGAAGTCTCTCATCCTCCTCATTGATTACTTCCTGATTAGCAAAACAAATTGGCAGAAACTAGCATAAAAACTTCTCAAACAAAGCCAGTTTTAATGAAGACAAATTAGCCACATTGACAGAGAAGTTTCATGATCCACGGGGTTCCAACTTCCAACATAATCAACTAGAGAGCCAATAAGAAGGACACATGAGCAAAGAACTCATACCTTATCGATTCCTCCCTCTCGAATGAATGGGCGCCAGGTGGAATCCCTCACATAAGCTTCCCACAATGACCACCATTCTGTTGCTTTCTCAGAAGCAACATCAGCAGGATATTTACTCTTAGCAGCAACCTCAAATGGCTTACCAGCAAGCTCTCCTAAATTTTTTACACCAATAGTAGGTCTACCACCTTTAGTTGAACCACTCTGGAAACCCTGTCAATATAAATATGTAACGGAAAGTCAATACAACCAGATTAATATTAAATCTTATCATCTAAATTGGATGAAAGAGGCGCGCAAAACACATTAATAAGAGCGCTCAGTGCTTCTTGCAGCTCCTCGCTGGCTTTATGCTCCTTGATTATCAAAGCTTGCTTAAGTTCGTCCATGTCCGCCAGCTCTTCTATTTTTTCTTCAAGTTCTTTTTCTAAATCCTCCACCTTTTTCTTGACACCTGCATCTTCATCATCTCCCATGTGTTTCATAACATTCATGGCACCTCTCATACGCTCTACTTCTAATTCAAGAGCTTGTTTATGTTCAAGATCTTTTTCTAGCAGGATGATTTTTTTGTGAAGTTCCTCCTTTTCTTTCTGGTAATGAGAAAATAGCAACAATTGAATTAGAGATCAATCTAGGTGTAATTTAGTACAAATGGAATTGAAGCATAAGAAATTTGATTGGGAAAATTCTGAAAGATCAACCTTTTGCTCTTCAGCCAATTTCAACATGTTTTCGTCAACTTGCTTTTGTACCTCCTGCGCTAGCTCATTCTGCAGAAACATGAAGATACTCACCAACTAGTCGGATTTCAAGCTCGTAAAAATGATAGAACACATAAGCTAATATATAAACCCTACATACCCACTTGGCCACTTGCCATTTGATTCTCAGGTTTATGAACAAATTAAGCTGCTAGAGTTTAGTCACTTGGATATCAGCTAGTTCCAAAACAAGTAGATAGTAAGAGGCAAATGGATCGTACCGCCCTTTGTCGACGTGAAAGCTCCCTATTCTCATTCTCATTCTGAACTTCACGCTTTTTCAACTCCTTTTCACGGAGCTTGAGTTGCTTCTTTTGAGACTCTATCCGCTTCTTAATCCTCTCATGCTCTATGCGCATAGACTCCATTTCTTCATGTTTCTTTCGGTGCAATTTATTCATTGCTAGTAATTGGAGACACAAAATAGTTGTAAGAATAAGCATAAGCCAGAAAGAAATCTCATTTTGCTATCATGTAAATAAATATACTTCAATCACACCTTAACATATAAAACGTATTTACTACAAAAGGAAATCCAAGTATGGAAAAATCAATTACTGCAGTAAATTCTAACTGTCAGGTCAAATACAATTTCTGGCACGCTTCCAACTGAAATGTAATGAAGGTTGCCTACGACACTATGAGCTCATCCAAAACTTCAAAATGACAAATCTATCAAATAACAAAAGCATATTCTTATAAAAGCAATAAAAGCATATTGTTATAAAAGAAACAGAAAGTATATTATGGAGACTTTTTAAACAGTAAGCTTAGATTGCCACTTTCAGTGATGACAAAGAGGAGGGAAATCGCAATGAGGATAGGTGATAGAATTTACATATAAATAAAAAGGAATAACATAATACTAGAACTTTATAATAACAAACCTTTGTTATGTATCTCTACCATTTCATCTGACTTCTCCATTGCAATGCGAATAGAAAATGAAGTTGCAGCAAGCTTGCTCATCATCTTTTTACATTCCAAATCATTCTTGTCGATGGTACTCTGAAGTTGTGCAAGAAGCTTTGTTTTTTTCCTCTCCTCATCAGCTTCAACATCGTGAATTGATTTCAGATTGAACTTCTGCCGAAGATGGTTTCCAAGAACACTCTTTGAGTAGTAATCCTCCTCTGTAGCCACCCACCCATAAAGTTTATCCCCACGGGATTTTACCATGTTCCAATCCGTTTTCCCACGGTGGTCAACATCAAATGCCTTGTCAAACTTCATGGCATATCCAAACCCTACCCAATCACCTGAAAAATCAACAACACAACACCCCGAATGACCCTCCCTAGTCCATAAGGGAGTAACACTCTCAACATGTATCCCTTGCTCAATCAATTCAGTTTTCGTTTTAGTGCCACTCTCACCCACATATCTTCCATTCTTAAGCTCTATCGGGACATTTACCAGGACACCCTTCCATGGAAAAACAAACTTCTTGTTCCTGTCCTGTTCTCCACAATTATCCTGTCCTCCAACAGATGAACTCTCACATCCAACTTTCGTTTCTCCTCTAGACAAATGCTTGCTCAACGCAGCATCAACTTTCACCTCTTCTCCAGAAGCTGATGGTGGTGGAGCCTTTGGACCATGATACTTGGCCAAATACTTAGCCAATGCCACATGCTGGCCTTGTTGTTTCAATTCCATATCTTTTGAGCCTTTTCCTCTCCTTTTAGCATGTTCCATCAAATCATCATACCGATAATCCCATCCTTTCTTTTCTCTACAGAACGGGCATTTGAAAATTCCTCTAGAAGGCTCGGTTGAGGTTTGATAAATTCCCTCCTTCAGTTGTCTATAAGCTCTGTCGACGCACTTCTCTAACTCCGATTCTTTTGCACGACTTCCCATTTCAAAGTGACTAAGTTCAACAGAAATGACATTAAAAAAAATGCATTATCCATCAAAAAGTAAACATAAAATAATCATAACACTCAGCAGGAGGGATATCCACGGAGATGATCACAAGTATTGCCAATTGATCAACAAATACTAGTTTCAACAAAATTTTGTTTGTAAATAAGTGAGTGGATTAGCCAGATACAGAATTACCAAACAAAAATTGAATCCAAGTCCCTTGATCAACAAATAAGTTCAACAAACCCTAGCTTTGCAATAAACAATCAAACCGCACAAATTTCAGCGGGCGATGGAAGGATAAAAGAAAGAACTTGAACCTTAAAGCGTTAATCTGGTACTGGAGAGTCGCGTTGAACCCGTGGAAGTCGAGGGAAGCCAATGACCAGCAAGTTGTCCGACTGCAAACTCAGAGACAACGAACGAGTGAAAAGAATCAGCTTGATCAGCACAATTTCTTAACAAGCAGTCAAGCACTTCACTTGTAAACAGTAGTCGATACTCGATGGGACATGAAGCATTCTCAGAAATGGGAGAAAGAGTGGGCAAAAACCCTAATCTCTACTTTACCAAAACAAACACGCAGAGGATACCAGAAATAGCAACAACAAAAAACAGGGGATTAAAGCATACATTTTTCCATTAGAGGGAAAGTAAAGCACTTACCAGAAAGAAAATGGGGAGAAATCAATGCCGACTAGTGAGAAGCAGAAACAAAAAAACTAGGGTTTGTGGGAAAAACGGAGAGAGAGAGAGAGAAGTGTGTGAGTGAGATGATCTCTGGAAATTGAGCGAGGGAAGCGAAAGGGGGTTGCTTGCTCTGCCGTTTGTTGCTTCTTCCCGTCTCTGCGGGTTTGGATTTTTTTGTCCTTTTCTTCTCCATTTGAAATTTCCCTTTTTTTCCCATGGTTAAAAATTAAAATGTATGAAAATTGAAATTAATGATCCTGTAACATATTCATTCTGGCTGAATTGCATGAATATACAAAAAAAAAAATTGAACTTTGTAAAAATAACTAAAGGGGTAAAAATTGCAAGGGCAGGGTAAAATGCCGCAAATGTGTTTACCCGGTAGCAGGTTACACACAAGGTGAAAAGGAAAAAGGGGGTGATATGTGTCGAAATAGGACAGGAGGAGTGGTTTCATTTGGGCAAAAAAAAATTTTTTTAAAAAAAAGTTGGCAGAGTTGAGTGGAGAGAGAGGAGTGAGATGACAAGCTTTGTGGAGAGAGATGGTTGAGAAGACAAGCATTTAATGCAAATAGTGCATGTAATATCACGTGCATTAAATGCAAATGGGACTTTGCACATGTTACATTCCACCCAAAATGGAGGGAAATCAGGTGAGGAAAATAAGCGGGTTGCAGCCAGACTATAAAAGGAGATGGGTGGTCTCGAAGGGTTGACATAAAAGGGAAAAAAAACAAATTGTGTACTAGATGCTATTAACATGAAGTTCGAAGAATAAAACCCAGAAGTTAAGTTACTAGTCAACCAACGGGAAATCCTAGTCATTAACATAATATATATATAGACGTACACAGGGATACATGTGGCACTTGCGTACAATATACATCAACGATCATGGATAAGTATGGTTTTCGTTTTCAATTTACAACATGGATTCTCCCCGGCCGTCCTCTCCTTACCCTCAACCGATACTGAGAAGACCATCTTATTCTCTTTCTTTCGCAGGGGAGAAAGGGGAGGTCTTACTTACTATCATGTGCAATGGTTGGTGGGAACATGAAGGAGGGGGCAATGCTCATAGAGGAGAGCATGGCGTTTGGTCCGTTAGGAGTAAGATAATGTAGACAAGCAGGTACCCATCTCGGGAGAGTTCCTTCGCCGAAAGCGTCGAAAGACATATGCAAGTGTGGCGTGGCAAGGTGATGAAATCGATGTCTAGTGGGATAACTCTTCTTTTGCGTAGTCGAATGTAGTGTTTTGTTAGTTTACTTGTAACTCACTAACACTTTGGGTTTTGGTGGATTTGAATGTACATAACTGGTCGTTTAGTTTGCCGACGATGCAAAGGATAAATGTTTGCGAATTTTTTGCTTACTACAGTATATGAATTTTCCTTGCCAATAAAATCAAAGTCTATGCCAATAAGATAATAATCCCTGACATATCTTATCTATCTCAGAAACTTCTCATCCTAAGTATATCGACAATTAAACCCAAATGAAATGCGTCATAATGCATAATTCACAACAACCATCCATAACACATAAATAAGTGTCCACAACATACCTTATCTGTCATCAAACACAAGTCATCCAAAAGGTGGAAACGATTAAACGATTAAGACCTAAACCAAACACTACAAAGTATTAAAGTTCCTAACCAATACAATCCATAACAAGTTAAGTAAAAAAACAACATAAGTAATGGATAAGGGCGCATCAATACAACACATTGCTTCCGATCATTACAATGCCCCCTAGCCTGCTGTCCTTCAACATCTGTTCGAGAAGTGATTACATTTAATACCTTCTTGCTAGAGTGCTCGACGGCGTCGCGACATTTTTTTCCTTTCATTTTTCTCATAGTGTCCTTATTCTGTCATACAAGTGTTCAAATAATACCCATTTTAGCAATAATTCTTGCCAGTATATCCGAATTTCCTACCATTCAAAATAATTTTTATGTCACTACATATAATATTACACTCATGACACAAATACACAGATGCCACGAATACACAAGTTCACATATTCATAAGTCCCACAAACACACATCTATATCAAATACTAAAGCAGAGGCTTGAAACGGCCTCTGGTACGATTCGCCTAAGTGGAATTTTCTGGATTAAAACGGGATTATTTTTACTTACGTGTCATATTCTGGATTAAATTTGTATTATATTTTTGGGCCACATCAATTAATAAATCAATATAGTTAGATAACAAACTTATCTTTTTAAAATAATAGTCTATCCAATATAGTCATATATTTTAATTAGATAAATATATTATTCACGTACTACAGTTATTATTAAAAACATATCCAATCTAACTAATCAAATATAATAACTAATTAAATATATATATATATGAAAAACAAATCTCGATTTTTTTTCACTAGATCTAATTACTAAACCAACTTTTTATATCGATCGCATCTTAGTGTATATAATTTTTTTGATTAATCATCCTAGAGTATATAAGATTTACTTATAAACGGTTGAAATCCCACCAAAATAAATAAATGCGTTTTTTTTTTGTTATCAAATGTGGACAAAACACTCAATTAGAAGTTAAGCGTGTTTGAATGAAATTAATAGCACTGTAATTATTGGATATCTCTGAAATATTTATCATGTTGACATGGACGATATATATACTATTTACTATATAATAATAATAATAATAATAATAATAATAATAACAATAACAACAACAGCAATAATAATAATAATCTATATATCTATATCTATATATCTATATAAAATACTAAAACAGATACCTGAAACGGCCTCTGGTGCGATTTACATACGTGACATTTTCTGGATTAAAATGGTGTTATTTTTTCATATGTGTCATATTCTAGATTAAAATGGTATTATCTATTTGAGCCACATCAATTAAAAAGTCAATATATTTAGGTAAAAAACTTACTCCCTCTGTTAATTAAAACTTGTCATTTACTATTCATGCACGCTTTTTTAGAATGATAAAAAATATACGGAGTATGAAATATTAACATTTTTTTAAATTTGTTTTTATGAATTCATAATTAATAGTAACAAGTATGAAATTATTTTTAAAATATGTTAAAAAAGTTAATATTTTATATAGTTTTTAACACCTCAAAAAGCGTGCGTAAATAGTAAAACGTCAAGTTTTAATTAACGGAGGGAGTATCTTTTTAGATCAAATAATCTATCCAATATAACCTTATATCTTAATTAGATAAATCTATCTAGTATTATATAATTTAATCGTATAATAAAATTGTTAATAATAATACGGAGTATGTTTTAGTACGTATTATATAAACAATCTTATCAAACCTATACATAATAATTACATATTTCTCTTTTTATTTTAATGGGCCATAAGGATATATATTAACCACGAATTAATTACCACTTGCTTTAGTACGTTTTTTTTTATAATACAACTACATTATACCTTTGCTCAATTTTTTATTATATTTTAAAAAATCTTACGTTTAATTTGAATAGATATAACCTTCAAATTTCAGAAAAAATATATAAATTAATCATCATTTTGTTTATTAAGAAACCGCACAATGGGCGGGTAAAGTAAAACTAGTATTCATATAAACTCAAAATGGTAACTGACACAAGTAACGAATGTCACAAACAACACAACTACACAATAGTGTCAACTATCATAAACTTATGTAATACACAAATGACAACTCTATATTACTCTCAAATGACATCAAATTTGTGCAGTGTAACATCAACGGTTTCAATCACAACATACTTCAACACATAGAAACAAACTTACAACGATGTACAAGTATCACCCATTGCTAGCATCTATATAAACTAGGGGTGGGCATGGGACGGGACGGGACGGGATTAGGGTAATCCCGCGTCCCGTCCCGCGTATATTTTGCGGGACGGGATCGGGACGGGATTGAATATTTTTTTTCAAATCCCGCCGGGTCTTATCCCTTCCGGGACGGGACGGGATCGGGACGGGACGAGATTTGTCCCTCGTAAAAAAAATTAAAATACAATCCAAAAATAACAAGTAAAAAGTTGCAAATGAGGTGCAAATTAAAGTCATCCATAATAATGTCATTGAAAAAAAAACACAGGAGGCAACCTTACACAAAATAAAGCATTACAAATCTAAAATCTCATTACAAATCGAAGGCAAAGACAACCCATTACATAAAATACAGTAGCACTAACAGTAAGTTAAGGCTAAACTACTGGTTTCTTATATATTTTGATTTTTAACGTTTTTACTGTATTATTATTTTAAATTTTAAATTTTCGGTTTAAATAAATGTTAAGTTATAATATAAATATATTCTTATTAATTTGAATAAAAAAATATATAATATATATAATTATATATATGTGGGACGAGACGGGATTTGTGGGATTCGAACTCTCCGTCCCGCGTAATTTTTACGGGACGGGATCGGGACGGGATTTAAAAAAAAATTCTAAATTCCACCGGGATCGGGACGGGATGGGATTTGCGGGATTTGTGCCCACCCCTAATATAAACTCTTAATTTAGAAGAGTTTAGGATGATGTGTCAATCTTAGAGGCATTTTAGGAGTCTTGACCAATCATATTTTTTTTCCATTTTTCTTTGATTTTCTTTAATTCTCTCTTTTTCTTTTTCTTTTTCTTCTTCTTCTTCCTTTAATTCTTTTTTTGTTTAATTTTTTTAATCTATATATCTACTCTTAATTTACTAACTATTCGGCTTAATTCAAAACATTAAATTCAATCTAATATAACTATTGGGCTTAATTCAAAATATTGAATATAACTATTGATTATGACACATGATATTTAAACAATGTTATAATGATTAATATTATTATTACTGAGTGAGTTAAAATATTTATATTTATGTATTATACTTTGCATGAGATTTTTTAAAAAATAATTTTTTGAGAGAAATATAAGATATATTTGTGGTAAAGTTTTTTTATGATTTTTATCTTAACATATATTAATCTATATCTATATAAACTCTTAATTTAGAAGAGTTTAGGATGATGTGTCAATCTTAGAGGCATTTTAGGAGTCTTGACCAATCATATTTTTTTTCCATTTTTCTTTGATTTTCTTTAATTCTCTTTTTTCTTCTTCTTCCTTTAATTCTTTTTTTCTTTAATTTTTTTAATCTATATATCTACTCTTAATTTACTAACTATTCGGCTTAATTCAAAACATTAAATTCAATCTAATATAACTATTGGGCTTAATTCAAAATATTGAATATAATTATTGATTATGACACATGACATTTAAACAATGTTATAATGATTAATATTATTATTACTGAGTGAGTTAAAATATTTATATTTATGTATTATACTTTGGATGAGATTTTTTAAAAAATAATTTTTTGAGAGATATATAAGATACATTTATGGTAAAGTTTTTTATGATTTTTATCTTAACATATATTAATATTTTATAGCATTATATATTATTAATCTTTTAGTTTTAAAAAAACGCGCCATGGCGCGGGAATTGTACTAGTTATATTATCAAGGCAACTAGTCACCAAACACCTCCGATCTCGAAATTCACCCAAAGTTCCCATTTTCCAACCTCACATGCACCCATTTCGTATACCATTCACCATCCCCTTTACATTATCCAATATCATTCAAAATCCATCTCGCCCCTACTTTCCCAATTCGAAATCAACACATAAATTACTAAACCTAGCCATTCAAACGTTTCCCCAATCAAGACGAACGACTCCGCTCGCCCTTAACAAGTTTTCGAAATCCAATTTTGATTATTTCATGGGGGTTTTCATTTCGTTTCTACCATATTTGGACCTTTAATTTCATCATCGACTAAGCATCAATGGCTAATCCCCACCCTATCCTCAAACCGCCCACCACCCATAAGGTTAGGGTTTGTACATTCAAACATTTTCAACCCCATTCACCCCATTCTTCCCAAGGACCCCAAATCAAAATTCCATAAATTGAAACCCCAAAAATGCCATAAAAGGAGGTAGAATAGAGATAGAGAATGGGAGATAATCTCTCTTCAATGGCGGTTTGGGCAGCAGTTGTCGTCCCTCTTCAATGATGGTTCGTCCCTTCCTTTAATGGAGGTTTCCCCCCTCTCTCTCTTGGTTCCGACGGCGCAACCGGTTTCCCTCTGTGCGTGACGCTCACCTTCTCCTCCCTCGAAGCTTTGTCAATGGCGCGCGGTCTCCTTCTCCCTCTCCAATGAAAGGCTTTTGAAATCCAACTGAAATCGAAATGAGGGGGCTTATACGTGATGTGATGTCTACTTTTTAGTTGTAATCATTACAATTAACCTTTAATTGTGGGTTGGAGAACTGGTTATTTTTGAAAAAAAGGGGCTTTTTGTCACTTTTGCAAATTGGGTCGGGATGTGCTATTTTTGCTAAGGGCCCAAATTTTTGGTATATTCAATACCAATTCCTGCATTCATTCTAGCGAATTTGTAATTGTTTGTTCCACCAGAAAAATTATATGATGGTAAAGTGGTAACTTTGAATCTTTAGTCAATTGCATTTTAAAAACAACATCTCCAACAGTTCTCTTATTTTGAGAATTTTGGAGTTTTTGAATAATTTTAAGGTATTTTTTGGTCCAATATATTTCACAACATATCTTTCAAAATGGAAAAGCAACAGAAAAAATAGATAGATACCCTAAATCTGTGACATTCTCCAAACTAAATGATTCTCCAAATCTTCAAAATGGGGAAGTTGTTGGAGTTAAAGCAGAAATAATTTGAAGAATATATATTTTGTTTCTCCATTTTAGAAAAAATTTAGGAAAGATATTGAAGATGGTCTAAGAAGGCTATTGTTTAGTTTTAGAGAAACTCATTTACACCATCCTCACTTCATTTGTTTCAAAATATAAGTTGTTTGATTTTTCAATACGTTTTTTAAGGGATAATTTTTTTTTTATAAAATATCAACTTTTTATTAATTTTTTTAAAAAAATAATGGTATACTTATTAATAATAAGTAAAAGTTAATACTTTTTCGAGTTTTAGTTCATTAAAAACGCATTGAAAAGTCAAACGACCTATACTTTACAAGGGAGTATAAACCATTTTACATTCTAGATTTCGTTTAGAAATATAAGTCATTTAAATTTTATAGACATCGAGATATGAGAATGATTATCTTTGTCTTTTTTTAAGGGATATAAAGTTAATGTTTTTATAATTTTCTTAATAGGTGTATAAAAATCTAAAATGACTTATATTTTTTAACGAAGGAATAATATGCAGGGGCGGCCATAGGGGATGGCGCCCGTAGGCGGCCGCCCTACCTTTCGTCGCTCTAGCCGCCCCTATAAATAAAAAAAATTAATTTTTATTTTTTTTAAAAAAAGGTATAAATCTTGTTTAAAAGAAATAGTGAACAACAATTGTTTATATCTTAGCTGGTAAGAGGTGGGTGAAAGAATCAAGAGGTTGGGGGTACGATTCTTAATATGTGCAATTCTTTTTTTTTCTAATTTTTTGGTGGAATTCTATTCTTTCTATTTTTTTCCTTAAGTAAAAATTGATTATTCAAATCAATTTTTGTAATATTATTTTTATGAGTTTTTATAAAAATATATAATCCAATTTTATACACATATCAACTTCTTAGTTTTATTTAAAATTTTAATTAAAATCCATAATTTACAAAATTCTCAATAATTTCTTTTTTATTCAAATAATATCCGTTTCTATTCTTTCTATTTATTTTTTTAAGTTAAACTTTATATATCTAAAAGAAATTTTGTAATATTATTTTTGAAAATTTTTAAATAAAATCATATGTAATCCAATTTTTTATTCATATCAACTTTTGATCAAGTTATATTCGGGACACAACTTGTGATTAAAAAAACCATAATTTATATTTTTTTTCAATAATGTTTTTAAAAAACTTTCTATATAATACGGAGTATATACTAATTTTTTTTCTATGAATCAAGAGGTTGAGGGGTCAATTCTAAATATGTGCTTTTTTCAAAAAAATTCAATTCTATACATTTATTTTAGTGAATTAACGATATGACTATTTTCGGATTCAGGATCGTAAATTTACAAGTTTAAAGTTTCGCCCCACCTTTCAGCAACTCCTGCGGCCGCCCCTGATAATATGTAAAGGTATCCTTTTGCACAATTTCCATTTGCTAGGTAAGGATTCATAGTATGGTTCTTCTATCTATATTGGTGTTATAAACAGATAAGTTTAGTGTTATAATATCTTTGTCTACAAAAATATACGAAAACCCTGACCAAATTTTTTTATTTTTAATGAAAATCTCTTTGATCCTCTCTTATCTTAAACATATTATTCGAAATTACAACACTAAGGTTTACATACTAATATTATAATTGACTGAGTCACAACATGGGTTCGTATCGGACGGTGTTAATAAACTGATTAAAATTATAAATAGAGTAAAATTTATAAACTGTTGGTAAAAGTAGTTAAAAATTTAAACAACAAGATAATCTCCGTATGGGGAGAAAAACAGTTTATTTATAAAAAGTGGAGTTTATTTAGTTGTTATTAGGAGTATTGTGGTACTTTCAAACCAAATAAGATAAAAGGGAGAATAAACACCCAAATAACCTCCATTTTGTAGCTTATTTTTTAACACAATTTTGTTAACACGTTTTTGTTTATTTTGGTTATCCAAACAACCAAAAAAAGCTGTTTAAAAAATAAACACCCACAAATGATTAATTTTTAACAGCTTTTTTGGTTGTCCATACACACCCATATGAATTCCTGCAGGCTGCAATGAACTAAATTTGCCTTGCCTTTTGCCTTAGTTTTTGAACCTTGCAATTACCAATATGAAACCAAAGACTATGAAGCATCATCTTATGGTGCAAATAGCCCTCAAATTGACCTGCAAAAGCACAAAAGTTTGTTAAGAAAGGGTAATTAGAAATCATGCATTCCTAATTTGATGGATGTGCTTATCATCAAACTCAACTCATATGGACTTTGTTTTGAATAATCCAGTTAAAAGACACACCACTAATTGTTTGAAAAAAGAAACATTGGGTGTTTTTCAATACATTATTTATTTATTGACTTAAGCCACACCACTATATGCATCCCGGAGGTTCTCACATTCTCACGTGTAAAGGAAATTACTAATTAGAAGTGCATCTCTACTTTTCTTTAGCTTTATATGATGATGATAATGATGATGAAGTGTGATCTCTTGAAAGTTGAAGCACAATCAACCTCCTTTTCTTTGTTCAGATTAATAAAGTTGAGATCTTGTAGATCATCAACATAGTCCATAAGAGATGGAGTACTTCTTGGAAGATTAAGAAAATTGGATATGTGTCATATTATGGCTCAGTTCGTGAAGACAAAAGTCTATCACTGTAGGAGAAGTGCAAACCAAGTGGCAAATTTTATTGCTAAGAATGATTTTAGAAAACGAAGAAATTTCACAAAATTATCTATTGATTTGATCTTTGTTTAAATAGCCAAAATATTTGAAGAATAAGAATGGTTTTGGGTTATTTTTGAAAGAAATATATTTTCTTGGTGGTTTTGTAAAATTCCTAATTTTGGGGGCCATTTCCTGACAAGTGTCCTAATTCAAGGGTGGTTTGTGTGATTTGGAAAAGCTAGGGGTGGTTTTGTGAAGTTTTCACTGTACAGGAATACAGGATTGTTTAGAAAAACAAATGATTTTGATGAATCGAACTTTTAACGGGGACATTAAAAGTACTCGCAATCCTTTGCGAAAGTGAAATTCTCTTATGTGTCCTGCAAGGGTAACAAAGTGGCTAATAAAGTTGCGGAGATACAGAAGATCTCATCCGTCGGGTTGCTATGGTTAAGTTTACCAACCGAATTCTTACTTGATAAAAAAAATTGATTTGATGAATCACATTTCCTGCAGTTTAAGTCCTTAAAATGATTACAATTGAAACAAATGAAGATAATCAAGATATCATCATATATTAGAAGTTTAGAACAGATTAAAAGTTTGTTGAATTACAGCATACACAACCATTTCACTGCATCTATTATATAAATGAGAAAACCTAACATTAGCATCCATACATCATCATGGAAAATACAGCAGCTGAGCAAAAACTGTACATTCATTCTCAAAAAAAAGATTGATGTCACATTTGTCAAAGTTGTTTGATCATCCTCTTTTACTCAGGCATATAGAGGAGAAGCCGATGGTCTCGGATAAGTAGCACTAATAGCCCCAGGCGGTCTCAAACAAGGACCGATGCCTGGGGCTTTCTCGTTAACTGCATCTCCTGAGCTTTTCCTCCTCACCCGGGTCCTATCCTTCAAACCCTTGTCTCCGGTTGCTGACTCCTTGTAATCTCGAATCCTCTCGAGCTCTCTCACCACCTCATCCATGTTAGGCCTGAGCTTGATTCCGGCTGAGATGCAGCGGAATGCAAGGGTGGCTGCTCTGTGGGCTGCATTCAAGTTGTATTGCCCTTCAAGACGAGTATCGAGTATCCTGAATATTTTCCTCTTGTTTGTCAGGTAGGGCCTTGCCCATTCCACCAGATTCTGCTCACCAGATGGTCTGTTCTTGTCCACTACTCTTCGGCCTGATAGCATTTCGAGGAGAACCACTCCGAAGCTATACACATCGCTCTTTGAGGTTAAATGGCCTGAAATGAGTATGTGAAATCAGCATTTTATACGTAATTTAGATATTCAAATAGCGAAAAAGTAGAGATTGAAATGTGAAACAATGTGTCGTAATCAGTACCGGTTGCAAGATACTCTGGAGCTGCATATCCATATGTTCCCATCACTCTAGTTGAGACATGGGACTTGTCGCCAGTAGGACCATCCTTGGCCAACCCGAAATCAGAAAGTTTTGCATTGTAATTCTGTAATCAAATGGCGGTAAGTTCTCATAAACATTGTCAAACGGAAGGAAGACGAAAGGCAGATGCTCATCTAGACAAGTCACATTACCGAATCAAGCAGAACATTAGAAGTCTTAAAATCCCTATAAATCACTTTTGTTTCGGCGCTATGGAGAAAAGCCAGCCCCTTCGCAGCCCCAAGTGCAACCTTTAACCGAATGTCCCAAGAAAGTGGCTGGAAGTACGAACCTCCTGTGGAACATCATTTATAACGCTACTTCAGTTTCAAAACTTTTTCGAAATCAAACAGCAAAAACTGTTAACCGATCTTGGAAATCATACTTCTAAACAAGTGATTCTCCAAGCTTCCACGAGGCATGAACTCATACACCAAAAGCCGGTGCTCATCCTCCAAGCAATATCCTATCAATTTAACTAAATTAGGGTGATAGAGCTGCCCAAGATAATTAACCTCCGCCTGCAAGACCGATAAAAGGTAGTCATTTATTGCGTTTTTCGCCTTTCCAACACATTTCAGCATGACAAAGATCATGAACAACCAACCACCTCGCGCATATCAGATGACTAAATGAATGAAAGGTTCTAGAACTTACCAACCATTCCCTATGCCCCTGGAAACTTTCCTGATTGAGTCTCTTTACAGCAATGATCATACCGGTCCCAGGCTTGGCAGCTGCGTACGAATGCTCATCAATCCAACCCTTGAAAACGGATCCGAATCCGCCCTCTCCCAACACGCTATCAGGGCGGAAATTCCGTGTGGCCATCTTTAGTTCAGAGAAGCTAAAGCTCTTCAAATTGGACAAATTCAAGATCTCGCCTTCACTCCGCGGAGTTAATGGCAGTGATGCAGATGAGGCCTTACTGCTACTACTACCACTAGTACTATCACCTGGGTTAACACTCCTTAAACTTTCCCCTAAACAATCACATGAAAATGGTGAATCAGTACCACTATTAGTTTATCAAATTGGGCAGAGGGAATCAAGAAATGGGTATAAATATAAATATAAAATATAGTCAGACGGTGTTTACTACCTAGAGAGACCAATATTCAGAATCTAGGGATTTAATTAAACCTGAACCAGGCACAGATACCAAATTTGACCAATTTCAGAGTTCAATTACTGTGAAAACAGCACAAATACCTTTTAACCACCTTCAATTTAATCACCCAAAAGGACAAATCAAGCTCTTGAATGAGCTTAAGATGAGTTCAATAATAAAGAAATTGAGTACTACCTGTGTTAGAGGGGCTTTCAGCCTTGATGCGGCCCATACGGGAGCTCAGACAAATCCCCATTTGCCTTGAATCTGAGCCAGCAAAACCCTAAAGACCACAGAAATGAAGAACAAACAGAAGTTCAGGGATCTTAAAAGGGAGAACCCCCAGCTTGGATCTACCGAATTCCCAAAGGACCTACAAAATCTTCAGCGTGTGAAACCAAAAGTTCGAATCTTTTCTCTCTCTACAGCTCATGTAACTTTTCAGAGAAACATACAGAAAATAGAATAATGAATGATGGCACTTTGGAAACAGATTTGGAATAGTGATCCAAAAGAAACAATAATGAGTGCAATAAAAAAGATTGAATACCCACCAAGTTGGAACCTTGATAGAAAGAGGGGTTCAATTCAAGGCACCATGAAAGCTAAGCTGTGCTTTCTTGAAACTCTTGAGTGAGCAAAAGAAGAGAATGAAAAATGAGATGCCTGATCTGGGTTTGTTCTACTTGTAGGCGGTGGCGCACAAGTAACAACTGTGGGGATCAAGAGAGGGAGAGGTGTATTAATGGCGGGGGTGAATGGGCCCCATGGAACTCTGGTAGTGGTGGGTACCCTTCAATTGCTAACTTTGTCTTTTGTCTGTTACTGATTTACGCAAGTAGGGGCGTAGGGCTTTCATCTGACATCGGTGGCTTAAAATCAACTGGGGGGACTCAATTAGAAAAAAATTGGTTCGAACTCGTTTGTTGACTTAAGCTTGACTTAATTGAGTTCAATAACTATTTGACAAGTATGGGGTTATTTATGAGCAGAGTTGACAAAATCTAATCTGATATGATAATCCGACCCGACTCATTTGAATCCGGACTTGACTGAAACCCGAAAATCTAGTATCATTTACAACCCGAATCCAAGTGAGACCCATTATGACTCAATACTCGAATGAACCCGAGCTCGATCTGATCCGTCCTTGACATGACTCAAACAAGACCCGATTCATACTTATAATTACTTTAATTGTCTTATTTTAAACATTCAAATATTGTGAAATACATATAATGAGATATAATATAACTAAATAAATGATGTTTAATAGTCAATAATTAAGATAAATGAAAAAGTAATCATTATTTTATAATAAAACTATTTGTGATCCGACTTGACCCAATCGAAACCCGAACCATCCCGAAATTCATTTGACCTGAACTTACCCAACCCAAATCCGACCGAACATACAATATACCCGACATATGACTGAACCCGAATGAATATACCCGAACCCGACCCAAATAACCCGATTGCCACCTCTATTTATGAGTCGAGTTAGGGCATGCTTAGTAGTGGATTGTTTTTTGAGAGATGAAGAGGATTATTGAGATAGAGATTATGATAATGAGTGTTGAAGAGATAAAAATCATGTTGGTATTTGGTGGAATTGGGTTATTGCTGGATAGGTAAGAGAAAAATATAATAATTCTCCATCACAACCTCTCAATATTAAAAAAGGATTGTCCAACAATCCCCTTAATCCTTCACTAACAATCCCCTTAATCTTATGTCAAACACCACTAAAAAAAAATAGAGTTTAAACTCGCTTATTTACCAAAAGAGTTTAATATGAGCATATTTTAAAATTCAAATCTAAATTAAATACTCAACTCATTATTAGATATCCTAATGCCTTTTTTTGTTGTAAACTAATTATTTAAACCGGGAATTGTTTTCTAGAAAAACTATAATTGAATGATATATAGAATCTATTTTTCAACTATAATATAAGATACACACCAAAAAAGTTAGATATTTTAATGTAACTTACCCTCATAATTAACAATTGAAACTATGTGCCAAGAAAAAGAGTATTGAAATTGTAGGTGGCCATTGTAACTTGCAAGCATTGGTGATGGAGGCCGTTAGCCGTTGGATTCTTTTAATTGAAAATTCTTATCACATATTCACATTGATTTGTCCATGCCAGACAATGGCATGTGATATTGTTATTTTTAGAAGGGTAAATTATTTAGCAACTTCTCACATTATTGAATAGGTAATAAATCTTTCGTTTATGTTCAGTTTAAATGAATTATTAATTATTTTTTTTGGTGGGAAATGAATTAATTAATACTATAAATCATGTAGAGAGAAAATGCACAAGTAATAAATCTTTCGTTTGTTGCTTTTTTTTTTCACCGATTTTTTTTTTCACCGAATTGAAGTCGGCACTATTGCACTTGAGTCCAAATTAAAACTTTTCAATACCCAAAACGGTGACGTATTGGCTTAGGTGTTGCTAGCGTGTACGTTAATATGCTCACAAAATCTGTCAATCACCGTAGTTGTGAATCAAATCCAGGCCGTCCGTTTCTCACACCTGTTGAGATCCTGCATAATTGCATTTTGAAAAAAATTTGACAAACATAAGTTGGCCTAATAATATATTCTCCTACTCCGTACTTTTGTCGTAAAACCTTTTTTTTTTAATGACGATGTGGTGACAAACTTTGGACATGTGACCCAGTTGACAAGAACAATTAATTTATCGGGTAAATCGGTTTGTGCCGATCGGCTCGACCAACTAATAGAGAGCAAGGTAAACCTTAGATTTCACCTAAACAAAGGGACAGAGATAGGACTCGAACCCGAGTTTCTCGTAAAACTTTAAAACATAAGATTGCATGAATAGTTTCGGTAGAAGCAATAGTCTCCTACTTTCGAGAGTCAAGTCTTTCCTTATGACTTATGAGGAAAGCAAATGACTCGAGGCTTGTGCTGGAAGCCTTCGTGTTTACAAAGCAAGCAAATGATTCGAAACTTGCTAATGAAGCCTTCGTGCTTACAGAGGAAGTAAATAATTCGAAGCCTCGAAGAAAACATTTGAAAACCAAGTTTGCTAAGCAAGCTCAAATTTCTTGAAAAAACAGAATTTGAAAAAAGGGCATTAAAATTTGAGTAAAATTAGACAAGAAAATGGAAAATGGAAGTCTTTTTGGTACTTGCTTAACAAGCCATTTCTCATTTTTGCAGTTGAAATTTGATCAGAATATGAAGAAATAACGACAAGAAATGTAACTCCTTCACTGTCCTCCAATGTGTTAAATGTGGCTTTCATTCACTTGTTCTTTGACCTTGAAGTGTTTTGTCTTGGTGGACACTGGTGCTGGTGTGGTTGTGTTTAGTTTTAGTAGAAGCGGCAGCCTTAGACACTTTGTTGATCGAAGTGATCGTGGCTATGTTACTGATTTTTTAAGATCCCTCATCTAGGTGGGGGAACGTCATTAATCTACACATCCAAGTGATTGACTTCGAGCGGAGGATTGTGTGGATTAACGACGTTCCCCCACCTAGATGGCGGGTGATTGACTTCGAGCGGAGGATTGTGACCTTATCACCGGATGGCACATGTGTGTGCGAATTCCGAGGGCGCGTTTCCGTCGAGAATGGCCATATTATTAATATGATGTAGGCGGCTAGGCTACTGCGACAGGGCTGTGTGGGTCTGTTATGCTATTTGCAAGACTTAGAGTTCAAGACGGTCACCATCTCCAATATTCCAGTGATTCGGGAATTTTCCGACGTATTTCCTGATGACATTACCGAGTTGCCACCAAAGCGCTTTGTTGAGTTCACTATTGATTTGGAACCAGGGACGTCTCCACTCTCCAAAGCTCCATATCGTATGGCTCCCATTGAGATGAAGGAGTTGAAGTCTCAATTGGAAGAGCTATTGGAGAAGGGCTATATCAGGCCTAGTGCGTCGCAATGGGGGGCTCCAATATTATTTGTGAAGAAGAAGGATGGCTCCTTCCGGCTGTGTATTGATTACCGTGAGTTGAATAAAGTGACGATCAAGAACAAGTACCCGTTGCCGTGAATTGATGACTTGCTAGATCAGCTACAAGGAGCAAGGGTGTTCTCCAAGATTGATCTTCATTATGGGTATCATCAATTACGGATTTGTGAGGAGGATATTCCGAAGACTGCTTTCAGGACCAGATACGGGCATTATGAGTTCGTGGTGATGCCCTTTGGTTTGACCAACACACCAGTTGTGTTTATGGAGTTGATGAACATGTGTTTTCACGACTATTTGGATAAGTTTGTGGTGGTGTTCATCGATGATATTTTGATATACTCTCCAAGCGAGGAACCTTATGAGGAGCATTTACGGACCGCATTGTCATTGCTGCGACCGCATTAGCTTTATGCTAAGTTGTCCAAGTGTGACTTCTGGATCAAGCAGGTGACCTTCCTAGGTCATATCATATCTAAGGAGGGAGTAATGGTAGACCCTCAAAAGATCTCAGCAGTGAAACACTGGGCTCAGCCGAAGAATGCGAAGGAAGTCCGAAGCTTTCTGGGATTAGCTGGATACTATAGGAGGTTTACGGAAGGGTTCTCTAAACTTGCCCAACCACTTACCTCTTTGTTGAGAAAGTCTCAGAAGTTTGTGTGGAATGAGAAGTGCGAGCAGAGCTTTCAGGAACTGAAGAAATGGTTGACCACTACACCGATTCTAGCATTGTCGAGAGATGGAGAAGGGTATGTTGTGTACAGCGATGCTTCCAAGCAAGGTCTGGGTTGTGTGCTTATGCAAGATGGCAGGGTGATAGCATATGCATCCAGGCAACTTAAGCAGTATGAGGAGAATTATCCAGTGCATGATCTGGAGCTACCTGTTGTGGTCTTTGCTTGAAAGATTTGGCGACACTACCTCTACGGTGTTCGCTGCCAAATCTTCACAGACCACAAGAGTTTAAAGTATGTGTTCACCCAGAAGGAGCTCAATATGCGTCAGAGGAGATGGCTGGAGCTCATCAAAGACTATAAAATTGAACTTCTCTATCATCCGGGGAAGGCCAATGTTGTAGCAGATGCTTTGAGTCGAAAGTCTCAACATGAGGCTATGATTTCATGTTTGACGGAGAGACCTGTGTTGCAACAGGATTTGCTGAAGTTGGGTATCGAGGTGTGGTTTGAGAGAAACCGTGGTCAACTGTGTATGTTGGAGGTTCATTCAGAACTTCTAGAGAAGATTAAGGTGGCGCAGGTTGAGGATACTGCATTGGTGCGGTTGTGTGCAGACTTCTTTGAGGGCAAGGCCCCAGGCTTTATCGTTCAGGAGGATGACTCCTTATGGTTTGGGAAGCGGATTTGTGTTCCGGATGTTCAGAAGCTTAGGCAGACCATACTTCAAGAGGCTCATTCTTCTGCTTACTCAGTACACCCGGGGTCGAGCAAGATGTACAAAGACCTCCGATGTGGTTACTGGTGGCCAGGGATGAAGCAGGACATAGCCGAGTTCATGGCTAGATGTTTGGTGTGTCAGCAGGTGAAGATTGAGCATCGACGACCTGCTGGTACATTGCAGCCCCTTTCGGTGCCGGAGTGGAAGTGGGAGCATATCTCGATGGACTTCGTGACATGCTTACCTCGAGTCCAAGGGCAAAAAGACGCCATTTGGGTGATAGTGGATAGACTCACCAAATGTGCGCACTTTATTGCAATCCGGAGTGACTGGAAGGTGCCAAAGTTAGCAAGGGTTTACATGAAGGAGATCGTCCGACTCCATGGTATTCCGAAAACCATTGTGTCAGATCGCGATGGGAGATTTATCTCTAAGTTTTGGGGAGAACTTCATGGAGGCCTAGGGACGACCTTGAATTTCAGTACGTCATTCCATCCACAGACAGATGGCCAGTCAGAACGCACTATTCAGACGTTAGAGGACATGTTGAGGGCATGTGTTCTAGATAGACCAACTGATTGGGAGACCAACTTGAGTTTGATTGAGTTCACTTACAACAATAGCTGGCATGCATCCATCAAGATGGCTCCGTTTGAGGCTCTATATGGGCGGAAGTACAGATCGCCAGTATGTTGGGATGAGGCAGCAGATGCACTCATTTTTGGGCCCGAGCTTCTAGAGGAGACCACCATGCAAGTTGGGGTGATCAGGCAGCGCATGTTGGCAGCTCAGTGTCGACAGAAAGCATATGCTGGCGGCAAGAGGAGGGACCTAGAGTTCCAGGTCTGTGAGAAGATATTTGTGAAGGTCTCACCGACGAAGGGAGTGTTTCGTTTTGGGAAGCGTGAGAAGTTGAACCCTCGGTTCGTAGCACCATTTGAGATTCTCCAGAAGGTGGGCACAGTTGCTTATCATTTAGCCCTGCCACCTACCGCTCATCCCGTGCATGATGTCTTTCACATTTCTTTACTTCGGAAGTACGTGCCTGATCCATCGCATGTCTTGAGTTATGAAGACATTGAGGTCCGACCTACAGGTCGGGACCTATGAGGAGGAACCAATTCACATCCTAGAGCGACGGGAGAAGCAGCTCATGAACAAGGTGGTGCCTTTGGTGAAGGTGCTCTGGTCTAAGCACGGAACCGAGGCGATGACGTGGGAGATCGAAGCGGATATGAGAGAGAGTTTTCCTCATTTGTTATCTGTTTAAGTTTCGGGACGAAATTTTTTTTTGTGGGAAGATATGAAATACCCGCCTATTTTCGTTTATTTAATTTTTTCTTATTAAATAAAAGTCGGAAGTATTGCTTATTCCTCTTATTCACAGAGTGTCAACATTCGCGAGATAGTGATTTCACATTTTATAATGTGAAATGGGGAAAAATTAATTTATTTAAATATATAATACGTTATATATATTTATATATACACATGTACATACCCAACTAAGAATTGGTAGCCCATTTCAGATTGGATCCGGCCCATTGAAGCATCCCACAACAGCATCCGGAAGTGAGCACACGGAGATCCGATTTTTGTTAACAAAATCTATCTTTAACTATATGATAAGTAACAATTTTTGGCTAAATCTTTCCAACCTAAAATCTTCATATTTAGGGGATTTGATTATGTTAAATCTTATAGGACGTTACCAGCTTCCCATCCATACTAAACACACGCCATAACTTCCTCTGCATATTCCTCTGCAAACCCATAAACATCAGCCGAAAATCACAAACGGCAACTATCTCCGTTCACCCTCGACCACGATTCCGACGATCCCAAGGGCAACGACCACTACCCACACGTTATACAACCACCCAGGAGACGACAGTGGACGCCCTGACACAGCAGATCGCCGGAAAGTGCCCGGAAACGTTGCCGGAAGTTCCTGCAGAAGTGTGTTCGACAGCCTCTCTTTCGGGGCTTTTCACCGCCACCACAGTGAACCGGAGGCTCTGATGTTGACATCTACGTAAACCTTGCAATACCCTCTATCGAACCCATCATCCTTTTCACTCATACCTTCTTTGAGGCACTCACACCAAAGCCCCGAACTTGACTGGTGAGCAGTTTTTCTGTTGTGCAGAAAAAACGTGAGTTATGTTCATTTTCTTTCTTTCCTTCAATTCAAGGGCTGTTATCTCACCAAAATAATTTCTTTTCAGATTCATACCATATCAAGGGATCATAGACTCGAAAATTAAGAGTTTTCGAGTCCCGTTTGGGCAAGATCCTCTCCGTTCATCGTGATTTATCGATTTTCGATTAAGGAAACGATGTTATATTAACCCGTATGTGTTATTGGAGCATTTTGCAGTGTGTTTTACTCCTGAGATTGAGTGGGTACAGAATCGGGTTGGCTTTTGGGAAAAAGCGAGGGTAAGTTTTGAACTTTTTAAAAGTTACGGTACCGTTTCCGTAATTTATGAAAACTTACTAATACCCTATCTAAAATTCTGTAAAATCTCAGGTCCAGGATCAAATTATTTTCCTCAACCACGAATAAGCATTTCGTCCGATTAAGGCAAGTAGTTTGGTTCAATCAGTGCATTTTTGCAATTTCGTGCCTTTTTTCGCAATTATTGCCTTTTTATATCCTTTATCAATTCCATGTTATGAGTTTGTGATAAATATGCAAGTTAGTTTCAGTTTGTTGCTATTTATCAAATCTTTAATCTCACATAGCATGACAACTCGGGTAATTATAGTTTGATCCCATAATTTGAGAAAATTATATTAAATGCCCGAACTTCCTAAAAAGCATGATTTGTTCATTTTGTTTCCTTCATGCTAGTTAAGTATGGTATATTATTGGTTTTGAATATCCATGCTTGTCAGTTATATTATTTCGTGCACTTTATAGATCTAAAGTGTACATTATGCCTTTTGTGGTCACCTAGGATGTAATTGTGGATTGGTACTTATACCGTTTGTATTATTATTATTGTTGTTTTTATTATGATGTGTGTCTTAAATAATGGAAAAAGGGTAAAGTCAGGTCAAGTTTCGGTTATACCTTGCTCTATAAACGTCTCATGAGATGCCCCTTCGAAATTGCAAATCTCTCGAATGGGTACATCTACCTATGAGTAGTAGGTCATCCGCCCAGTATATGCGGCCGAGGCCAGTATCACTTGTCCTAATGAAATGATAACGTTGTTATAAATGTATTATTATTGTTGTGTTGTATATTATTTTACTAATAGGTGACCCAGTTTCAGCGATGTTATATCATGTTCTTTCCGTACTCGGAATATGATTCCTTAGGGTCTTCGGATCCGCATCCCATTCAAACACTCGATCCTTTTGGATCATCCTTTTTACATTATTTTTATTCAATCAAACGAGTCAGGTTCCACATAAATATTAACTCCTAATTTATATTTTAGTCTACAATCACCAATACCCTTTTATGGTCAATGGGTGGTAGACGGAGTCTTGAACATTTTATTTTCTGCTACTTGCTAGTCGTAAAAAGACTAACCGTCCTATTTTTCTCCTTTAGACGGTTGGGGTCCCTGGTTTGCATACTACACCTCAGCCGATGATCCGCAGGTTTAGGTAAACGGTCTTGAGGCGCTGAAGAATAAAAGATTTCATTGTTTTTCATTTTATTATATTTTTAAATTAAGGTACAAACTTCTAGAATTTATGGGATTTATTTTATTCATTCTGATGCTGCTATTTGAATATTATTTTCGTTGCTACTATTTCATTAATTTGATAATGGTATTTGGACCCTTTGTTTTGGGTAACATTGTTTTGGAAAATAATTTTATATTTAAGTCTTCCGCTTATTTAATATTTACTTATTATCATCTTGTTTATGGGAGCATGGTTGCATGTCCCTATATAAGCCTAAGGCGGTTACAAAGACATTAAAGTCCGCGTAATTGCTGGCGCTGCAACATCTCTTCAGTGTATTAAGAAGGGGTGTTACATGTCAGTCTCGACAATAACTGTCATACGAGGGGGTCGCCCCTGCCTTTACGCTCTGGTCCTTCATGCCCGGGCGGTCCATGTCGGGTGTCATACATGATCGCTGAAATAAAGGTGGCGGCCTTGGCGGGCTTAACATGTAGCATAGAGGTATTCAATAAGACGTAAACAGCCACTACGAACCCTCGAGTCATGTTCCGAAATCCCCAAGTCCCAATGCGTCGCAATATCCTCAAAATTTAAACCTATAGGCATTCACATCGATTCCCTTACCAGGTCTAAGGTCAAAAGCTCGCTCAAAATTCTCTCACGACGACCTAAAAGCTCAAAGTCAAAACCAGTTCTCCAAACCAATCTTCATAAGGTCTCAAGCTCGCGATCCAATTTCCTATCCACTCGACTAAAGCCTCAAATTTCTGAATTCATAATTCTCCCAGTATCCATAGATCAACGTCAAATATTCCAAAACCTCATCTCGTGACCAAAGCAATTCCTCCGAACACTCATGAACCGAATCTTACCTCCTTACCTCCGAAAAGGTTATAGCATACTTACTCAAAACGCCAATTTACCTCTCGAAATTTCACTACTATCCCAAACGATCATGATTCTCACAAGTCGTCCTATCCAACTTATTGACACCCACTTTTACTCACCCTAGTCCACAATCTTCAACAATGATACCCTACCTCTAATGACTTCTATTGTCATCCATTTCCTCCGAAAATTGACATACCCTAGTTATTCAATTCACCCAAGATATCACAAGCACAGATTCCCATATTCCTACGACCATTAACACCTCAATATCTTCCACTCAGATTCTTTCCTCAATTCCGCACCCACAATCCTCCTACCTCCTAAATCAGCCAATCAGACTCATGATCAAGGTGGCCTCTAAATCGCTTCTATCCTATGCATGACTCAATTAGACTTCCTTATCGAAGTCATTCGTCCTACCTACATCCTTATTAATTCATTTACTTATTACCTTCAAAAGAGAATCTCCCTAATTACTTCAATACCCCTACTCTACTTCCCATATCAGTAAGTATACTCATTCCTAATCCACCTCTAAAGGATCATCATCTACCACAAACCTCATAAGAATCATCCTCTCACCTTGTATCCTTAATTCTCACACAATCATACATTACTATAACTCTCCCATTATAATCCCAAGGAGTCAACGCACTCGAACAAGGATCATGAATGTAATGAGATTACCAACCCAATTTCTCGTGGAAGATTTCGCCAATATAGGGAAAAGAAGACTGACAAGAGTATCAATCGACGATCCAGAAAGAAGGTTGGAAAAGGAGAAAGACAAAATGAAAGGATCATAACACCAACGAATGAATAATGTGGAAAGATTGCCCCACAAGATCTATATCTCCCAACCATATGGTAAGAAAGAGTATCTCGTTACTCTATCCCCATAGAATTACAATGCACTCCTAAGAATATATCAAATAAGAGTTCTCAACCAAGGGAAACAACACATAAGATAAAACATCTAAACAAGGCACGTAAGCACTCAACAAGATATAATCAGATCCCCTTCGAGGGGGATCGCCCTCGGACCCAGTTTATAAAGCACAAAAGCTATCTAGAAGCTGCTCTTCAAGGGACAACTGACTTTCCGACCTCTATTTCCTACCCCGCTACTCCAACCATCACGCTGCAAACTCTTTGGAGTCTTCCAAGCCCTTTGTAAAGTACAAAGCTAGGGTTAGTCTACTGATTCCCGAATCTACGCCCGTAGGGACGGTCTATCGCCTTTCTACCCGCGCATTCTATCCCATCCTATTTCCTCACTTTAGGGGTTAGGTTTATTAAGTTCATTTTACCCTTTTGAAATCCGTTCAAAATCCTTTAAAATCATTGAACGGTTTTATAAAATCATTTTTTCAACCCATTTGTACTCGAATTGTGAAACATGGCTCAAATACCACCTTTGTAACGACCCGAGTCATAGAACCCGGGTTACGTTTTGAGGGATTGGATACATTTGTTTGGATCTTGCAATTCAAGTACGGGTTGATTAGAAAACAAGGGGTTAAGTTTTAAAAGGAGAGATTTCGTACCCTAAATTCGTGCAAGGTCCATTAGGGACCCGATGTGTACATGTCCAGATTTCTAACTCGCGCAAAACCATTAAGTCTAAATAGCCAAGTAAAATCGAAAGTACAAAATGCTAAATACAAAGTCGTCATGACGGAGTCGGGTCAAAATGAAATACGAGTAAAGTACCAAAATAGAGTATAGGTGGCAAGTGTCAGTCTCTCCAAAACAGGCCATAGGAATCCCCGTCAATCAACACGCATAAAGCAAAAGGAGCGGGTACCTGAAACTATACAACAAGTCAAGGCCGAGCCACTCATGCGCCCTATAGATGTCGCTGAGTGCATAGAGAATGTATCCCATACCTAAATAAATGATGCTCTAATGCAGTGCGGAAAGTAAACGCATAAATCATGCTTATCAAGTGTGTGTGTATATGTGTGTGTGTAGAAAGCGATAAATGGCCAAAAGAATGCCAAGCGGCATATCCCACTCAAAATTTCGCGCTGCTACCTAGGGTGGAACTCCCTCCACACCGCTACCTAGAGTGGTCTCTACGTCTAGGTATAAGCGTAGAGTGGTCTCCCCGTCTAGATAATAATTCTTATCTTATATAAAAAAATATAATAGAAGATTAATGTCAATTTAGGATAGAAAAATAATTTTAAAAAACTATATATATATATATATAGTATGGATCAATTGTGCACAAGCCTTAGGGTGTACCTTGTGCACAATTGTGGACCCTTAATTTTATTCGAATGGATGACTTAGATTAAAAGAGATTTTTCTCCTTTTTTTGCAAAATAAATGGTGGGCCCCACAGACTAAAACCACCCACTCTCCTTGTAAGCTTGTAGGTGCGTGTGATGATTGATGTGAAACGAAGGGATGAGATTATTCAAAGATAATGAATTACTTATAATTTTATCCCCAAAAAAATTAACCCACTACCAACTATAGTGCATGATAACTCATCACCATTCACCACCATACCCTAACCCACACATTTGATTCACCATTCCAATATATTGAAGATAGAAGGAGATTCAATCAGTAAGAGAGCGAAACGTCAACACGATTGGAGGCGGCGAGAGGGGAAGGCCGATGAAGAGAAGGTGCCGCTCAAAGATGAGAAGTTGTGTAGTACGGTTGATTGGTGATGGCTCCCATGGCCCCTCCTTGATCCCATGGGACCGCCTCTACATCGGGGTCGTCGACCGCCTCCTTGATCTCCCTCCGACGGCGATGGCGGGTGAAGAAGGCGACGAATTCGGCGATGGCGAAGGTGGTGATGGCGACGACGATGGCGATGACAATTGCAGAGGCGGAGGAAGAAGAGACCATCAGTCCAAGCGATCGAAGATTGCATACGAAGAAGCCTTATTTTGAATCCCATGGGCAAGCCTAATTGAACTGGTGAGCAGCGAGGAGGCTGAATCAAACCGGCGACCGACGACCGAGGGATGGAGGGATGGAGGATTTGCAGTGGCGAGCGGCGAGGGTGACTCCCTGTAACACCAATGCTTGATTTGCAGTGGTGAGCGACGAGGAAGATGGTGGAACTGGCGAGCGACGGAGGGATGGAGGGACGGAGGCGCGATGGCGCTGGCGAGGAAGATGGTGGACTGGCGAGCGACAACGGAGGGATGGAGGGACGGAGGATTTGCAGTGGCGAGCGGCAAGGACCGATGGAGGGATTTGCAGTGGCGAGCGGCGAGGGACGGAGGTTGGGAGGGACGAAGAGGTTTAGGGTGTGTAGGGTCTGTGATTGGTTGAAATTTTTTTGTTTGCAATTGCTTGATTGAAAGAGGTATTCGACAGGGAAAGCCAAATTATTCATATGTATGGACTGATTTTGTGCTTCATGAGATGTGTTTTTTTTAGTTTGGCGGTTATATGAATTAAAAATGCATCGATACCATTGAATAATCATGTGATACCATCGAAAATCTACCGATACCATCGAATAATTTTTAGTTATAATATTGTAACACCATCGAATAATCAAGTTATACAATCGAATAATCAAGCGATACGATCGACTAATCAAGTGATACCATCGAATAATTTTTAGGTAAAAGTTTCTGGGCGTTTTCAAGGTGCTAGTCGATTAGAAAAATCCATCGATACCATCGCCTAATCCGTCGATACGATTGAATAATCCAGCGATACCATCGAATAATTTACATGAAAAAAGGGCCTGTACATGCGCCCCAATGCAGCAAGTGAGGAAGAAAATATGTGGGTTCCACTAATTTTTAATCAAAGAAAAAATGTAAAATTGCCTATTAATCTCAGCCACCCATTTCAATCAATGAACTACGCTAATTTGTGTACATGATACACGTTAAGGGTTGAGTACACCAGAACCAACCTCTCCCTCTCTCTCTCTCTCTATATATATATATCATCAGTTCATCACCATCAACATGATTAATACAAATTTCCATGAATTCAATACAAATATTGATCATAACAAATCAGGTTTGAATGATAAACCCAATTCTCTAATTTGCACCCCAAAAAAAAGGTCTATTTATTTCAAACAACACTTTTTTTATCCTCTCTAAAGGCTCATCTAAATTAGTCTAAATGTTATCAAAATATGAGATTTATCCCGCCAAAGAAGTAAACAAAGAAATCAAACTGTATATTAGGTTAATGGACTATTCGTCTCAATGCTAATTGGTTTTAATATTCAAAACTTGTCAAGATTGAAAAAAATAGACCCGAGTCGAATCGAGAGAAGCATTTGAGGGCCGATCGTGGAGTAATTTGTGGATGAAGGGACTCCATTGTGAGACACAAGTAGCCAAGTTGGCGAAGCAGGAAAGACATCGAGCCTGGTGTGGGGTGTGTTCACATTCATGATGATCGAACATTCGAACAAATGTAGAGGGAGGGAGGGAGGGAGGGAGATTCGTCATTGGCGGATTTTTTTTTGAATATTTATTTGGGCCTTAAGTTCAATGGTGTTGGGATAGATATACTCTATGGGCCGGCCCAACATTACACGTAATAGTTTTAGATTTATAGTTTTATTGATCTTACATTATCAACCATTTGCTGACAATAGTAACATGAGCCATATGTTTATCAAGGTTCAAGATTTGGGCACTCAAAAGTCCAAACTCATAAATATTTGAAAAGTTTTTAGGATATAAATATTGGAAAAATCAAACCAAAATATAAGAGAAGGTGAATCTCATACACAATAACTTAAGTTTTGTGTTAAAAAGGTGAACTTCGACCTCATAACCAACCAAACAAAATAAACCCGACACGGCTCTCATTTTCATATAGTTTGACAGAAGTTTCTTAGAATTTCACAATAAGACTTATAACATGAATGGGGAATTCCGAAGTTGAGATTACTTATGTTTGAAGATTTTGCATATGATTAGTACTCTGTTTATTAATTAAAATATGATATTTTAGAGATTTACACACTTTTACAAAAAAAATAAAAAAATACACTTATACTCCTAATTATTACCCAATCTTTTAAATTTCTTGAAAACTACAACTAAAATCTCTCTAATCATTACTCTGTAAAAGAGTAATTTTGAAAAGTGGAGGCCAATATAACTAAAATCAATTGATCTCATTTCTTCCTTCATTGCTTCTTGTCAATTACTGTCATCCTTAGCATCATCAAAGTACTCAGGATCAGAAGCAACAAGTGCCAGCTCACAATTGTTATATATCAACTAGTGATCTGAATTTTCTTGGAGGAGACTTACTAGATGATCTTGAAGACGAAGAGCTTTGACTGCTAGCTGTACTATATTGAGGCACATGTGTTGTAGGAGGGCTGTTGTTTTGATAATCATCTTCAGTTGAGTTCCTGATTGGAATCACAGGAATTACATGTTCTGTCATAGGATCACTGCTATTTCTCTCCCAATCCTACTCGTCTCTTTCATTGAAAACCACATTTCTGCTCACTATGGTTTTTTTGCTCACATGATTATACAATTTGTAGGCTTTGAACTGAGCTGGATAGCCAATGAATACACACTTTTCAGCTTTACTATCTAGCTTTACTCTCAGATTCACAAGAGCATAGGCAACATACCCAAACACCTTCAAGTGCCCCACAGATGGCTTCTTTTCTGTCCAAACCTCAAATGGAGTCTTGTCCATAACAACTCTTGTTGGAGATACATTCAATACATATACTGTTGTAGCTATAACCTCACACCAAAACTCATTTGGTACTTTCCTGACCTTCAACATGCTTTAAGCCATCTCCATCACAATCCTATTTTTCCTCTCAGCCACCCCATTATGCTCAGATGAAGGTGTTGTCAACTCTCTTCTAATGCCATTTTCTTCACAAAATGACATGAACTCATAAGACATGAACTTACCTCCTCTATCTATTATCAATGCCTTTATCACTTTCCCTGATTGATTCTCTGTGAGAGCTTTAAATTTCCTGAAACTCTCAAATGCTTCAGACTTGAATCTCATAAAACAGACCCAACTCATACGATTGTAGTCATTTGTGATGAGAAAGAAATACTTACTTCATCCAAGGGATTCAGTTTTCATAAGGCCACATAGATCAACATGTAGTAGCTCTAAGCACTCACTTGCTCTTCGTGCTTCACCATTTGAGAATGACCCTCTTAACTGCTTTCCATACACACAACCCTCACACAACTCCAGTTTACCAATCTTAGGCACAACTTGAACCATGTCTCTTGCATTCAGCAGTTTCAAACTCTGAACATTAAGGTGTCCATACCTTAAATGCCACAACATGGTTTCATTATCACCCTTTGCTGTCATTGCATTTCCTACATTTGTTGCTAAATCAAGTGGGAACATCCTATTCTTGGTCATAGAAACATTCACAATAATATGACCAATCTTCTTCTCCCTTATCACACATGCATCATCATCAAACAAAAGAGAGTAGCCAGATCCTTGAAGCTGGCCAACACTGAGCAGATTATGAGTAAGGCCAGGCACCCACTGAACATCACAGAGCAGCTTCACACCACCTTGCACACACATGATTGCAATTGTGTCTCTTCCTTCCACCTGCAACACTTTGTTATCTCCAAGCCTAATATTTCCTTTCTTAGACTCATCTAGTTCTTTAAACAACCTCCTTGAACTAGACATGTGGTTAGAGCAACCATTATCCAAATACCACAACTCACTTGTCTTTTCTAATGCAAATGACAGTGCCATGAATAACCTATCTTCCTTTTCAACATTTTCTAAATAATTTGCTCCGTTTTGCTCATTCTCTTGTTTCTCCTAGAAATAGGCTTTTTTGTGCCCAAATTTCTTACAATAATAACATTTGATGCAGCCTCTTTGATATCTTGATTCACTGCTTTGATTCCTATTAGAGTCCTTCCAATGATCATCTCCATTGCCTCTTCTGAACCACCAGACTGTCCTCTTCCTTGGCCTCTACTACCATGACCTCTATAGCCACCTCTAGAGCCACTTCTTCCTTTGTGACCCCCTCTGTAGCAACCTCTATGAGAAGAGCCATCTGACTTGATCTTTGGTGCTTCATCCTTTACTTGAAACACCTTCTCCTCTTTCACTTCATTTGTTATGCTAAGCCTTTCCTCATGTGCTTGCAAAGAACTTGTCAGTTTCTCGAACTTATAGATTGACAAGTCCTTTAATTCTTCTATTGCATCAACAACATGGTAAAACTTCTTGGTGAGATTTCTCAACACCTTACTCAGCACAATTTCAGTGCTAATACTTTCTCCATACGACTTCATATTGTTCACAATGCTCGACACCCTTGGCAGAAACATCTGCACTGATTCCTTCTTCTGCATCACTAAAGTTTCAAACTCTCTTCTTATTGATTGAAGTTTAACCGTGATCACCGGCCTTTTTATCTCTCATGTATTATTGCCTTAAAATTTCCCAGGCTTCATGAGAAGTTGTTGAAGCTGCGATCCTTGGAAAGATCTCATCATACAAGGCAGTTTGAATCATGAACAATGCCTTTGAATCCTTCTTTCTTTTATCCCTTAGTTGCTGATCTGGTTCCTTAGTTCCACCATCTTCAAACCCTTGATCCACCAAGTTACACAGCTCTTGAGACTTGAAGAGAGTGGACATCTTCAAGCTCCAAAAGTGATAATTAATACCTTTGAATATTGGTAGCTGAGAGATGCCACCATTCTCATTTCCATTGTTCTGCATTTTGAACAAGGATTTGACTCTCTATGTTTCCCTTGTGTTGAAATCTCACACCACTCAAGTCTCAGACACAAACCTAGTAACACAATCTGTGTATGCTCTGATACCAAATGTTGACAAATTAATGGTGGATCAAGCCTTGAACAACAACAATGATCAACCAAGAAAACTCAAAGAGAGATCAATTGATTCCTGTGTCAATATATAACAGAACCAAGGGAACACTGAAATTGTAAACTGCCACTCCACCATTAACTTCAGAAAACGTGATTACATACTCCTTTACATTTGAATAACTGACCACTACTTAGCCCACTAACTTGACTCCTAAACTGCAATTCAACTGGACATAAAACTGACTCCTAGCGTACATAATCATAAACTGTCTTTGCTTACAAGCTAACCAACTAAATTAACTCAAAATCAGCTAAGAAATTCTAAATTACATCTTAACAATCCCAAACGTTTCTGACGCTTGTCCATTTGACACCACACAAACCGAATCAACTTGATCTTGTTGAGAGAAAACATGATTTGACCCCAACGTCCACAAGAACAGGGGGGAGAAGGGGGACCAGAAGATTTGTTTACTAGTTGAAGCTCTCTTTTGACAGGTTAGGAGATTCACCCCAGATCGTCAAAAGGCAAGAGGAAAGGTTTTGATTGGTAGAAAATGAGTAAAGGGATCTTGATTTTTGAGAGGGTCATTTGATTTGGCTTCTGATTTGGGTTTTTATTGATTAGATTCGGAGGCGATGGTTGAGCTTTTGGCTAGGGTTTTGAATGAGGCTTTCACTCTCATTTTAGACCGGAAATTTATGCTTCAAGTGCATAGATTAAGAAGTTCAATAGGAAAATATTTCTTCAAATTAAATTACTTTAACTTTTCTTAATATTGCATTCATAGAGACGATTAATTATTTGACATGAAATATTTTTCAATTTAGTTTCTTAACCTATACCCTTGAGATATAGGTTAGATAAACCTCTTTTTTTTCAATCTCCTTATTAATGTTGTTATTTTGTTTATTTTTATTTTTATTGTGAGTATTGTAAATGGAAGGGGGTTAGGGATATGGGAATATAAGATTTGAAGCCAAATTAATACTCTTTGTATCAAAATATTTGATAATTTACTATTTTATACTCCCTTTGTTCGTAAATAAATATCTTTTTTAAGTTAAACACGTATTTTTAGGAGGGCAAAAACTATATGAAATATTAAAATTTTAATTAATTTTTTTAAATAATATTATACTTATTATGAATAAGTATGAGTTTATAAAAAAAACTATTAAAATAATTAATATTTTATATTGATTTTATCACCTTAAAATACGTGTATGAATAGTAAAAAGTCACTTATTTGTGAACGGAGGGTTTTGTTAAAGATAAAAATTATAAAAAAAAAATATCAAAATCAATTTTATTACTCCGTATTAATTTTATACTTACTACTCCCTCCGTCTCAAAATACATGTCTTTTCAGGACTAAGCACGAGAATTAAGAAGTGGATTAAGTGTAATGATTAGATGTAAAAAGTAGGTTAAGTGTAATGATTAGACTTTGGTATTAGAGTATTTGTTTCTTTTTTTTCAATTTGTTTCAATTTGTAAGGAGGAGAGTAGGGGTGATGTAAAAATTAGAGTAATGATAAGATGTAAAAAGTAAGTTAAGTGTAATGATTAAATATACAAAAACATGTATTTTTGATAAAATTACATAGGCTAAAAATACATGTATTTGGAGACGGAGGGAGTACTATCTTAGTACTTAATACTCCGTAATAAAACCCTCCAATCAAACTGAAAAAAATAGCTTCTGGACTGAACTAATAACAAATATTCAGAAAGAATCTTTACCATGTATGATAATGGGTGACTTCAATGAAATTGAATTTGCTCAAGAAAAAATAGGTGGAGCTCCACCACATATTAAAAGACTTCAAAGAATTGAACAGATCTCAGAGGAATTAGATATCCATACGATTCCCTATACTGGAAGCCCAATCACATGGAGAAAAGGAGAAAATCGTATAAATAATACCTATGAACGATTAGATAGAGTTATAATCCATACAGATATGTCAAATCAATTTCAAAATTTATCGGTACACAACCACCCCTTTACAACCTCTGACCACTCTTTAATATCCATATCTATTGGAACAAATAAATTAAGAGCCGGATCACCCTTCAGATTCGAAATGTCCTGGACCAACAATGATAATTATAACAAATTAGTTAAATCAACTTGGAAAAATAAACTACACGGATCATTCATGTTCACATTACTACAAAAACAAAAACTGCTAAAAAAAAATACGAAAAATTGGTGTAAATCACACCCTAATAACAATTTTTGTCAAATAAAAGAAATTGAAGACCAACTCCTTCTCTTACAAACAAAACAGATCATTGGTACTTCAACTGACAATATAAACAACAAATACAACAGACTTTTAAACAAACGGGAAGCCCTTATGAAATTCAATAACACTTTTTGGAAACAAAGAGCCAAATCAAACTTCTTGAAATTTGGAGACATAAATACCAAATACTATCAATCCATAACAAAAATTAGAAATTCAAAAAATATTACTCGAAATTTTACAAATAAACATGGAACTTGAATTGAAGACGAAGATCAAATAAGAGAAGAAATTACCAAAGAACTAGCCGAAAGATTCATCTTAAATAAACCGACAAGTAAAAACAACACACACTTTCCTAACTTAATAAATCACACCATCACTAATTCTGAAAACCTTGCCTTAACAAAACTTTTCTCAGATAAAGAAAACAAGGACACCCTATTCTCAATGACAGATGACAAAAGTCCAAGCCCTGATGGCTTTCCACCAGAATTCTACAAAAAGTACCGGGACATTGTAGGTAATCTCTTATGTAAGGCAATCAAATCATTTTTCTATTCTGGAATCCTCCTCAAGGAAGTAAATACAACTTTCATTGCTCTTATTCCGAAAATAGATACACCTTCTAACATTAACCACTACGGACCAATCAGTTTATGCAACACTATCTATAAAATCATCTCAAAATTACTAGCTAATCGTCTGAAACCGATCTTACCGCAAATCATAAATCCTTTTCAAGGAGCATTTATACAAGGTAGAAATATCCAAGACAATATTCTAATTGCTCATGAAATTTTCCATTCTTTCCACAACAAAAAAGGGAAATTAGGATGGATGGCCCTAAAACTTGACATGGAAAAAGCCTATGATAAAATAAATTGGAACTTTATTGAAACAATTTTAAATAAATTTGGTTTTGACCCTAAATGGATTAATTGGGTTATGACTTGCCTTACCAAAACAAGCTTTTCCGTCTTAGTCAACAACTTACCAGGACATACATTCCAAACGCAAAGAGGAATAAGACAAGGAGATCCCCTTGCACCTTATATTTTCGTAATAGTAATGGAACTACTGGCAAGAATGCTACAACAAGAATCCCTAGAATGTGATCCTTTAATTGGTATTAAACTCACAAACAATAGCAGTCCTATCCCTTTCATCTCCTTTGCTGATGATACACTAATCTTTGGACGTGCCGATGAACTAAGTCTATACACGATTAAAAATATCCTAAATAACTTTTCTAACTTATCTGGATTAACCATCAATTACAATAAAAGCTCCATACAAGTCTTCAAAAATATACAACAAAATAAAGCACAATCTCTCGCCCAACAACTAAATATTCCTATTACCAAAACAATGGAAAAATATCTTGGAATACCACTCATTAGTGGAAGAGTTTGTAATGCTACCTTTGATGATGCTATACTAAGTCTCAAAAAACAGCTCTCAAAATGGAAATCAAACACTCTCTCACAGGCCGGTAGATCAGTACTAATTCAAGCTAACCTCAACTCTAAAACAAATTATTTAATGCAATCTTTCCTTCTACCTAAAGGAATTCTCAACAAAATTGATCAAATAAACAAAAATTTCTTTTGGAACAAACTTCAATATGATAATTATCACCCATTAATCAGCTGGGAACACCTATGCACCCCCAAAAAGGACGGCGGATTAGGATTTAAATCAGCAGAAGAAATTAATATTGGAATGCAAATGAAACTCCTCTGGAGAATCATATCCAATCCTAACAATATCTGGTCTAAGGTAATCTCAGAAAAATACCTCTCAAAAGAATCGTTAATGGAAAGAGGAAAATTCAAAACCTCATGGCAATTTGGAAGACTTCTAAACATCAGAGACCTCTTTTCAAAATGATTATTCTGGCTTGTAGGTAATGGAAAAAGTATAAATGTTTGGATTGATATATGGGTAAATGAACAATATCTTGAAACATTCCGTAATAATCAAAACCCTAATCTAAAATTCTGTGACCTTTTCACTAAAAAAAATTCATGGGATATGAATAAATTGAATAATATCTTTCCCCCTAACATTGTCCAAATGATCAGCAACATACATATCCCAACTAGAAATATTCCTGACAAACTTATTTGGATCTATAATAACAATGGAGAATTTACAGTTAAATCCACTACTTTCCTTTTCAATACCAGTAACACAAATAAAATTAATGCAAACTGGATCTGGAAACTTAACGTCCCTCTAAATATAAAAAATTTTATTTGGAAGATTATCCTCGATATCTTACCTACCACTGCCCGTTTAAATAAATATATAAATAGAGTTCCCAACACTTGCTCTCTCTGCAACTCTAACATAGAAGACACAAACCATCTCTTATTTAACTGTCAGATCACCAAATCTCTTATAGTAAACCTTGGCATCAAATTAAAAAAATTATTTATTATACCGGACCTAACAGACAACGCCTCTGAAAACATCATTAACACCAAAACACTCAATAAAGACTTCTCTGACCTTTGTTACTTATGGCACAACATATGGGAACTCAAAAACAATATAATCTTCCGAAATAACAAAAACAAAAACATCATCAACACGCTATACCAAACAATTGACAACATATCCTCTTGGAATAAAGAAAATAATAATTATATAAAACCTAAAATCAATAGACCTCAACATAAATTATTTTGGAAACATCCACCTCCTAACACGATCAAAATTAATGTAGATGCCTCAATTAAAGTTAATCATGAAACTCAAATTGGTTGCATTTTGAGAAACAACTACGGTCAGGTAATTCTTATATACAAAAGCAACATTAAAAAATGCTCTATTATTTTAGCAGAAGCTATGACTATATATGTAGGTATAAGACAGACAAATGACTTAGGGATCAGAAGAATCATTATTGAAAGCGACAACGCAACCATCATCAATGTCATCAACCACATAATCAAAACCCCATGGGAGATAGCACAATTAATTGAAGAAATCAAGTCTCTAAAAGAAGACTTCGAATCGACCAGTTTTCAACATTGCTACAGAGAGGCAAATCAGGCAACCGATTTCCTTGCAAAATCTCCTTTAAATTGTAATATTATCCTAGGATCTTACTGTTACAAGTTCCAAAACATCATCTTTTCAGATGATCATGGATGTCTGTAGTACATCCAACTCTTTGCCTACTGTAAAAAAAAATAAAATTAAGGGATTCTTATACATTCATTTTTAGTAAAATTAAGGGATTTTTATAAAATACGGAGTATATATTTTCCGATTGATGACCCTCAAATTATCTAAATTTTGCATGGTATCTCAATTATTATAAAGTCATTAATAATTATTTCTTGGTGGTCTGATTATCTCTGTGTTTCCTATACATTATGCATACATGCCCATCAACATCCATCATCATCATCATCATCATCATCCGTCCGTCCGTCCATCCATCCATCCATCACTCTTCTCGTTCACTCAACACCTTAACATCACCCCCATGGCCATCTACCTCAAAACCCCAATCGCCTCTGCACAAAAAAGCTTCATCCCCGCCCCAACAATGGCCGCTCGCAACGGCCGCAGTACAGCTCCTACTAGCTCCTCCTCTTCCACCCTCCCCTACCTCCTCATCTTCTTCCTCGCTCCTACCTGCATCTCCGCCCTCAACATCACCTCTATCCTCTCCTCCTACCCCGATCTCTCCCGCTTCTCCTCCCTCCTCTCCTCCTCCGATGTCTCCGACGACCTCTCCTCCCGCACCTCCCTCACCATCCTCGCAGTCCCCAACTCTCACCTCCACACCTCCGCCGCCGCCACCTCCCTCTCCGACGTCGTCCGCTACCACGTCCTCCTCCGCTATCTCACCTGGTCCGACCTCCGCAGCCTCCCTCCCTCCGGCCAGCTCGTCCCCACCCTCTTCCAGACCACCGGCCGCGCCCCCGCCGATCTCGGCTCCCTCAATCTCACCTTCAACCCCTCCAACGGCGTCGTTTCTATCCAACCCCCAAATTCTCCCAATCTCAACCCTAACCCTAATTTCAATTCCAATTCCAATTCCAGCTCCTCCGCCACTGTCCTCACTCTCGTCAGATCGATTCCCTACAACGTCTCGATCTTCACTGTCAGCTCCTTGATTTCCCCCTACGGATCCGATTTGGTTGCGTCGGAGCTCCGGCCGCCTTCCCCGGGGCTGAACATCACCAAAGCGTTGATTGATGGACATGGATTCAACGTTGCCGCGTCAATGCTCTCCGCCTCTGGTGTCATCGATGAGTTCGAGGCCGACGAGGCCGGCGCTGGCATCACTCTCTTCGTTCCCACCGACGCCGCCTTCGCCGACCTCCCTCCCGACGTTCGATTGCAGGCATTACCGGCAGATCGAAAGGCGCTTGTCCTGAAATTCCACGTCCTCCATTCGTACTACCCGCTCGGCTCTCTCGAGTCGATCGTGAACCCCGTCCAGCCCACGCTCGCCACGGAGGCTAACGGCGCCGGGAGCTTTACTCTGAATATCTCCAAGGTGAACGGGTCAGTGGCGCTCAACTCCGGCGTGGTTCAGGCGGTGGTCACCCAGACGGTTTTCGACCAGAACCCCGTTTCCATTTTCGGGATCTCCCACGTGCTACTGCCGAGGGAGATTTTCGGCGGGTTGAAGGGGAAAGGTGTGAACTTGGGAATGAGGAATTCGAGTGGTGACGATGCGGTAGCTGATCCACCGGAGGTGGGGGCGGCGCCGGTGGGTACGCCGACTGATCCGTCTACACCACCGGGGCTGAGGGATGAGATCAAATCGGAGGCTGGTATGTCAGTCAATCAAGGGAGCTTAGCTCTGGTGTTCACAGTGGCGTTGCTGTATCTATTATCGGTATGAGATTCGTGAATTTCCAACATTTTTTGTTGATGAATTGTTCAAATTTTGTTTATTTATTTACAGTTTGGTGGAGGGTTGGGGCTGATTGATAGCTTGTTCATGGCTGCGGCTGAAAGCAGCAACCTTTTTTTTTTCTTTACCTTCTGGGTTGCTGAATTTGATGAAAGATCAAATGGGCGATGGTGTGAAATTGGAAGAGGGTGAATCTCAATTAGTTGTCCAATTTCCAGATTTAGAAGGGGAATTTTTTTTTTTGTACAGAGATAATGGGAAAGAAAATCTCTCCATTGGATGCATCCTAATTCCAATGGATCCCCTCTATTGAAGTTCCTGCATTTTTCTTCTGTGTTCATCATGCTGTTTGGTTTGCATTGTAAGTTTATAACCTTTTTCTACATCCAATTGCCCAAATGGGTTCCTCATCGTCGATTCGCGCAATGTCGAAGCTCATCACGCCAAACGAATCCATAGATCACAGTGTTTGGTTTGCATTGTAAATTTGTAACCTTTATCTGAAGCAGTTGTGGAGAGATTAAAGAGAGGCAGTGCACCGGTAAACGGCGGCAGATGGGGCAAAGGGCAGGTGGTGGGCGGCGAGTAATTAAGGAGAAAGGGAGGGGGGTACTTTGGTGAAATCAATGGGGTGGGAGAGAATCATGTATAGGATTGGATTGTAGTGTGGATGCAATATTTTAGGGGGAGGAGTTAGCTGGAAAGCAATTGAAAGTGGACAACAGAGGTGCAAATGGACGGGATCTGATGGGGATGGATAATGCATACTAGCTGTGTGTTTTGTCACAATAATTACAAAGATAAAGGGGGTAGCTTCACAAGTTAACCTCTTATTTACTCTTGTGCTTTGCTCAATAACCACCACCCTTGTATGGAACAATTCAATGGCTTGCTATATCCCTGCCGAGGAGAATTTCAATTGAAATTCAGAATATGGTTTCGTCCGGAATGACGCTCTAGAATGGGTTAGAATATCGGTTTCGTCCGAAATGACGCTCTAGAATGGATTAGACTAGTTGTGGTCGTCTCTTCCTAATTTCTTTCCTTTAATTAAAAAAAAAACTCACCCTCTTATCCTCGCCTCTAAAAGTACACGGTGGGCCTTAATACAATTTTTGCTTGAGCAAATCAGATTTTTTTCACACCCATTATTTAACTAAATTGTTGGGTATGGATTAAAGTTGTACTCCCATAGTCCCATGGTAGGCAACCATCTTTGGTGACCAGAGGAGCAAACTTTGGTTAAGTGATTTATGAGTTCATCTCCCATGGTAGGCTAAAAATTGGGTTTTGGTCTAATTTTGCTCTCACCTTCAGGCAAAACCCAATTTAGTCTTTTTATTTTTTGCATATTTCCAAGGCTAAATTTGCCTTCCTCTTTTGGAAGGCCAAATGCTATTATTTATTTATTTATTTATTTATAATTATTTAATATTTATATAAATATATAAATAATACAATTATAAATCTTTATATTATATAATTATAATTTTTATTTAAAAATAAATTATTTATTTTTATTTAAAAATAAATGTTTTAGTATTGTACAGATATTTAAGAGTTCTTCGATATGACTATAATATTTGATATATTTGAATTATCTTCGCATAAATAATATTTTTAGAAAATGACATTAATATTTTTTATTATAGATTCATCAAAATTATAGTAATAAAAAATAAAGATAGGATCGAGGGACGGAAATGAGATGTAAAAGTTCATGGTTACATTAGTATTTATATAAAGTTTAGCCTACCAAAATTGGCCTACGAGGAAAAATGATAAAATCGTATAATAGACCAAAAGAGAATATTTGATAGATTATTCTCTTTTGGTAGACTATTTTTCCAAGTCATTCTAACCTACAAGGGAAGATGCTTTGAAGCAAATACAAATGTGAGCTCCGAAATACTCCCTCCTATTATGATGTTTTCAGTATTTGAATTTTGATTGATGTTTTATATTTTCAATGTAGTTAATTAGTACTTCCTCCGTTTTTTATGACCTTTTTTTATTTTTGACACGCTTTTTAGAGAGTGAGAAAAACTCTATAAAATATTATTTTTAATTATTTTTTCTATATAATTTGATACTTATTAGTAAAAAGTATCAAATTATATAGAAAAAATAATTAAAAATAATATTTTATAGAGTTTTTCGCTTCTTAAAAAACGTGTCAAAAAATAAAAGGATGTATTATAAAACGGAGGGAGTAATTACTCTTATGATAGTTTCTATTGGGATTAGTGTTTTTGACTTTTTACATTATTCTTATTGGTTGTTGGTGAAATTTTTGAAAGGATTTTAATAAGTAAAAAAATGCCATAATGTTTAGGAGTATTTAGTTACTACCGGAGTATGATTTTTCTTACTCCCTCCGTTTGAAAATAAATGATTTTTTTAAGTCAAACATGTATTTTTAGGAGAGTAAAAACTATATAAAATTTTAAAATTCTAATTAAATTTTTTACTAATATTATATTTATTATTAATAAGTATGATTTTATCAAAAAAAATTATAAAAAAAATTAATATTTTATATATTTTTTTATCACTTTAAAATACGTGCATGAACAGTAAAACATCACTTATTTGTGAACGGAGGGAGTAAAAGACATGTTAACATGTAAAATATCATATATTTATGATCGGATGAAATAATTTTGATTAAGCAAATGAGTAGGTTCCACCAAATACTCAAGCAAATGGGATAGTTTTGCTACCCCGTTAAAGCATCCACATCCTATTTAAGCAAAATCATTTCAAAGCTCGCACGATCATGAGGTATTCGAGCATTCAACTATTTACATTTGCTTTATCAATTATTTGAGTAAATTTTACTAGCACGATCATGAGGTGTTTGAGCATTCAACTATTTATATTTGTTTTATTAAGTACTTGAGTAAAGTTCGCTCTACTTAGCGCGTGTTTGTTTGGGGCTTTCACCAGCTTTCAAGGGTTTCAAAAAAATTTAAGCTCTGACGGGGGTGTTTGGTAGGAGCTTTCGGATGGGCTTCATGGAGTTCAAGTTGCAGGTTATTTTCTCCAATTTCATAAGCTTGGGGGGTAGATTATGGAGTTTATTTCAAGGGCTTTCGGAAGTTGTTCAATATTGCCCCTCAGGTCGTCGTTCTTCGCTCTACTGTGTCGTCGTTCTTCGCTCAGCTGAAAACGCCTCCTCTTCTTCAGCTTTCAGGTACGCCTCCTCTTCTTCCTTGTTCCGTCGGCCTCCATCTTCATCATCCTTCTTCTTCTTCGTGTTGATTGTTGTGGGTTGAGATTGATGACTGTTTGGCTTCCAAATATGAAATCGAAAGGGTTAGGGTTTTGTGGAAACAGTGAAATCGATTGGGGGTTGTATTGGACGGAAATCAGATAACTCCACTATTCAGAAATTGTAGCAGGAGGAAGGAGGAATCACTTACCTTGGAGCAACCGGCCAGCACCTCCAACCTAGGGTTTTCGGCTTGAGCTTCGATCCAACACACAGAACAAATGAGGGCAATGGGTAAGGGATGAACAAATAAAAATGAGGGCATTAATGTCATTTTGCCCTTAAATATATCTCCAACCCCTTATATCCACCAAACACCAATTAGGTTTTTTTCAAGGTTATTTTTTAAAAAAAACTCCAACTCCCACACCTCCATAATCCACCAAATAAACTCCAACTCCTAAAAAAAACACAACCCCTAAAAAACCTCCGTTTTACCAAACACGCGCTTAGTTACTTGATCGTTTAAATAGTTTTAAAAATATATAACTTTGGATACACCATTTATTTGTCCAATGCTTGAAAAAAATGATTTACTTAAGTAAAATTTACTTGAAGTAAAATATATTTCCGAACCTGTTATTTACTTTAGCAAACTTAATTTATGAATGCAATTACTTTTATTTACCATGCTTTGGACAAAACCACCCTTTGTGTTTTGAAGTTACATGAAACCACTCGTTATTTTACGAACTTTGCACTTGCACAAAAGCATCCAATATGTAGGATCCATGTTAAAAAAAAAAACAGACAAAATCACTTGCAAGATTCAAGTGCATGAATTCACAAGCCGTTTGTGGAGTTGTTGACATCGCGTGCTTATGATTTTGCTTCCATTTTTTCTATGCAATTCGATAGGAACGTTGGCCCCTTAAGCAGTTCTCGGACAGATTACCCATAGTCCATGCCTCCATGGATAGAACATGAAGATAAAAGCAGTGTCAACTACACGTGATGTGAGTTGACTAATAACTCTCCTTCGAGCTCTTGAGTTTTCTTGAAAAAACACTTCGTTTAACTTTTTATTGTGATATATTAAGATATTTTCATATCTTGATTATTAGATATATCATTACCTTTTATTTTTATCATATCTTATCTAATTAGGATAGAATTTCCCCCTACATGTAATATTTAATCAAGTTTGATCAATGAGAAAACACATATTTTTCCCTATCAAAATTGTTCATGGTATCAGGCTTTTCTCCGACCCTCTAGACCTAAACCCTACAGCCGCCGCCGGCCCTAACCTAAACCCTATCACCGCCGCCGTCAACCCTACAACTGACTTCAATGGCAACCCCACCTGCAGCTCTTACGCCTGCTGAAGTGCGGAATAAGCAGATAAAAAGGCAAAGAAATACTCTAGCAAGGGGAGAAGAATAGAGTATGACAACTTTTCGAAAATGCAGAAAACTGTAAGGCCTTACCAGCCAGAGGTAAGACCTTATCTGAAACTCAGAAACAAGTTAAGCAAGAATAACGAACAAGAAGCAAGGCAAAACGAAAACAATAAGGATAAAGCGCAGAAAGTAAAGCACACGCGAATTGTTAACGAGGTTCGGCACAACCGCCTACGTCCCCGCCTAGGGTTATCCAACCCGTAGGATTCAACAACTTTATTTCACTTTATCTTATGAGCTCTAGATACAACCTCTAGAAGACCTTTCCTCTTCTAGACTACTTCCTATCTAGCAACCCAAACACACCAGTGAAACAAAGTCCTACCGATACTGAAGTATCTATACGTTTGGGTAGAGATGTACCCTTAGTATAACCCTAAATGAATTGTACGATAAAGCTCAATAAACTCTCAAACTCTCAAAGAAATAAAACAATTAAGCAAAGAGAGTAGTGAGATCGGATGATTGCAGGAGACGAGATTGCAGAAGCCTTTGAGCGCTTTGTAGATGTGTGGATCTTTGTGGACTGCAATCCTCCACTTCTCCTTATAAAGACCAGCACGTCAAATCTGGAAATTGAACGTCTGAAACTTTTTCTCCAAAGTTGTTGAGTAACGTTGCGAGATATCCGCCTGGGAGGAGAAACAACTATATGAAAAACGCTCCAGAACCTTCTCCTGGATTTGCTGGGATCTTGCCTAGGATTTGAGCTTTTTGAAATTTGACGTTGAAAACTCATTCAAACAAATCCTGCAAATTCTCAACAAATATAGCAGATAGATATATGAAAGATACTATTAGGTTAGAATTGATAGAATTGATTAAACAATTCTAACAAGTCCGAAAACACCAATAAGCTCAATCAACATTAGGCCCAATTCGAATTCTTCCATATAGGTCCAATAATATATTGGGTCTTAGTAAAATAGGCCTAATTGTAACTCCAAATTCCAGCAATTCCGAATCCTGTGAAGCCCAATAATTGTAACTCCAAATTCTAGCAATTCCGAATCCTGTGAAGCCCAATGGTAAGATCTTACCAAACCCTGGAAATCAGGGTTTTGGCTTTCACCAGAACCAGTAAGACCTTATTATCAGCAGTAAGGTCTTTCTTGCATTCCAGGAGCTACACCTTTTGAATTTGAAGATTGCTCCACAAAATCCTCAAAGAGGCTTCTAGAAAGTCAACTCCAAATCTTCAATAACCAAATCGAATCCTGCACAAAATCTCCAACAACTAATTTAAATATAAATCCCAATAAATAATATAATTGATATTTGTATAAAATAAATACTACATTTCTTTGTCTTCCACCATTTTAACAAACATATAATATAACATCAAGATAGAGTCAACACCTGCCTCTCCCTACTACCTTCACCCTTCCGATCACCCGGGTCTCTCTATTTGTCCGTTGATTCTCAAAGGGGATAACTACCAAGAGTGGACCATCGCAATGAAGAACGCCTTCTCTGCCAAGCGCAAAGATGGTTTCATTGATGGTTCCATCACTCCACCTCTTCCGATCATCAATATTGGCGTCCTGTTAACGCCATGCTCATCGGATGGATCACACAATCAATTGAGCCCTCTTTACGCTCTACTGTCTCCTACTTCTCCACTGTCAAAGAACTCTGGGATGATCTATCTCAGCATTTCTCCATTGGCAATGGACCTCGTATGCTTCAACTACGCTCTGAAATTGCTCGTTGTCGCCAAGACGGTCAGTCCGTCGCTGCCTACTTTGGCCGTCTGACCAAGCTCTGGAATGAACTTGACACTCATCTGGCTCCTCGGGCGTGTACCTATGGCAACTTCGCCAAGGAACGCGAAGAGGAGCGGACTCATCAATTCCTTATGGGTCTGGATGATCTCGGTTATGGTACGCTTCGCTCCACGATCGTTGCTCAGGACACCCTCCCCGGTCTCAACAAGACTCACTCGCTCGCAGTTCTGGAGGAGCGGATGTTGTCGATGCGCACCACCCAACAGCTGACCGGTGATGCTCTCGCCTTTGCCGCTCAGCGTCGACCTCCTCGCTCATCCTCTGCCTCTGTCGACAAGAAGTCGATGTTCTGCATCCACTGCAACAATACCGGCCACGACAGTCTCTCCTGTTTCAAAATTGTGGGTTACCCGGACTGGTGGAACAACGGCCGTGGCGTCGCTGATCCAGTCACTGGCGCCCCACCGCCCAAGCCAAAACCTTCTACCGTCACTCCTGAGTCGGGTGTTGGAAGAGGGCGTGGGCGGACTACTACCGCCAGTGTCAACTCCGTCCTCACGCCTTCGCCTTCCTCTTCCGGTTCTCACTCCATCACAGCATCTGACCGAGCCGGTATATCACCCTCTCCAATGAGCAGTGGGATCGAATGTTGGACATGTTTCAGAAGTTTAACACGAAGTACGGAACTGACACCTTAGTAGGTATTGCTTCTACCCCTTGGATTCTTGACAGTGGCGCCTCGATTCATATGACGGGTGATCGCCGGTTGCTCCGGAATATTCATACCATCGATGAATGGCAAATCAAGTATCCAGATGGCAACACTGTCTCCACTAATCAGGCTGGCTTAATCACTCTATGTGATTCTTTTGATATCACTGCTATATATGTTCCTGGCCTTACATGTCAATTAATCTCTATTGGATGTTTGACTGCCGATTTACGATGTATTGTCACCTTGACTGATAAGCTTTGCGTGATACAGGACCGCACTTTGAAGACGCTGATTGGAGCGGGTGAGGTTCGGAATAGGATCTATTGGCTCTGCTGGGCTTCAACGTTCAAGTCTCTTGGCGTCAGCAGCTCAGCCTGCCATTTTCCCTATCAAAATTGTTCACTTTTCTTTTAATGATATGGAGGTTCCGAGGTTATTGACTACCACAAGTCCAAATACTGGCATATAAAATACTCGAATTGGAAAAACGAAGTGACAAGCCGTCGGACAGACTCAACTTATACCAAGGCATGATTACCTATCCTATCACAAATATACCACCAATGAAATTTAAGCCCTTTACCTTATGATAATACATTCTTGACAACCCATCTTTGTCTCAGTAGAGTCTTTCGGTAGGGAAGCAAAAAAATGGAATGGAAGGCTTCGCTCGCTCTAACGCTCGTTTAGCAGTTTATCTCTTCCGCGAAGTGTAGTATACCATTATATTTCGGAAAAGAGAGAAGCTAGAGAGATGTTTCTTTTGGTTCTTTGTCATATTTCTTTGGGTCTGAATAGGCCATGTTGCTGATTACTTTACTCCTTTTTACATTCTTTTGTCCTCCATTTCTTTGGAAACTCTCATTCGTGAGTTTGGTGATATATTCATGCCGACTATAGAAAGTCATTATGCTTTTTTTATGCTGTGTTTTAAGTCTCTTTATTTAATGTTACAGGTGTGAGGGCCCAAAGCAAATCAATAATACACATTACTAAGTGTGAAGTTGGAGTTGCTTTCTTTCTAATGCTGGAACATCAATGTGTTGATCGATCATATGTTTATACTTTATAACCTTTTTTTTTCCATTTTTATTATTGAAAATGATGGGATTTACTTAAAAAATTATTTGAAAAGAGCCTTCAACAAAGGTTAAGTTATACTTCTTCCCTTTTTTTCCCAAATGTTATAGACTTTTACTACTCCGTACTATATTTATGAATATTTTCTTAAAATGATAAAAACTGTATAAAATATTAACTTTTATTTTTTTAATAAATTTTATACTCATTATCAGTGAAGATGAAATATTAAATCTTTTTAATTGGATGACGAAAACGCATCTGGGATAACCAATCGTAATAATACAAATGGTGATAATAATCTTATAGCTAAAACTTCTATAGACAAATATAAGAATACAATTGGCTGGGAAAAACCGCCTTTTGGCTTTTTCAAACTAAATTTCGATGGATCGTACTGTCAACCTAATAAGGGTACTTTCGGATTTGCTATTAGAGATCACGAAGGTGCTATTGTCTCGATAGGATCGGGAAATTGTGATAACAGCTCCGCTTTATTTGCTGAGGCATTAGGACTACAAAGGGGAGTACAAAGGGCGTCTGCCCTTGGGATTCAAAAACTTCTGATCGAAGGAGATTGTTTGGTCGTAACTAATGCTCTCTTGGGATACTGGGCTTGCCCTTGGAATATCGAGCTAACGTTAGCTGATATTTCTCTTACTATTAATTATATTCCTAATGTTGCTATTCGTCATATTTTCAGGGATTCGAATGCGGTTGCAAACAGGATTGCGCGTCTGGCTTACTGCATCCCTGCCGATGATAGCATCAGATATGATCCAGAACTACTTGTTCTCGTCCGTTCGGACGCTCTAGGAAAGAGGCCGGGTCGTCGGCGGCTTTCTTAATCTTTATCTTGCTTCCAAAAAAAATATTTATTTTATCATTCTAACACTGCATATAGATGAAATATTATCACTAGGGGTGTATAAAGTCAAAACAGTTTTATATTTCAAGTCTCCATATCGAAGGGGATTCTTTAATACTCCGTAATAATTAAACACATGTGAGATAATTCTCGCTGCCCGTGGGAGATCGAACTTCTCATGTCGGATATTAAACTGCTCCTTCAAGGAGTGAAAAACATATCTTTCTTTCATGTGCCCCGTGATGGCAATAAAGCGGTTGATAAGGTTGCAAACCTTAGCCGCTTTGCCAAGGGGCGAGAGGTTTTCAATGATCCAGGTCTGCTAGACCTCATCCGAAAGGATGCTATCGGGTAGGCTGGGTCTACCTGAAATTTTACCTAATAAAAAAAATATATTTTATATTTAATTTACCATTCTAAAAATACGGAAGGGTATAGTTTATCCTTTCGCTTCGGATATATACACCGCAAATCCACACGTTTTTACGACCTGCTTGCACGTCTTTTTTGACGTGCAAGCACGTCGTAAAAAACGTGCATGTTGGAAAAGGCACACGGCGTGCCTACGTGCGTGTACGTCATAAATTACGTGCAGTTTTGCACGTCGTTTTTGACGTGCATACACGTTTTTTTCAAAAACGAAAAAACGTGTCCCTTCGTCTCACAATTCCCATTCCAGACACAAAAAAATGCTATAACTATATATTTTGCATTTGTCATTATATTTTATCTTCAAATAAATTACTTTTTTTTAAAGACTAATTCAAGCTATAAAATTGGAAATAGTGCTGAAGACAATTTAAGCGAAAACAAATTGTTAGAGATGTGAAAAGATAAAAAAAAAGGCGAAATTGGGTAGTTATACCCAATTCAAGTTTTTATTTAGTAAATATACCCTTGCAGATTTTGTTTTTATTATGACAGATTTGCCCTTGATTTGTTTGGAACTAATAAATATATTGACGCTCAATCGGTTTCCATCAACGCTCTTTTTTCCATTCCTCTCTTCCAATAAGCGACGCTCATCCCCTGTTGCATCTTCCTTGAAGTACGGTGATTGCGAAGACATTGAATGTTGGTAAATTTGATTTTTATGTTTATGTGATTGTTACTGTAACTTCCATGATTTGAGAACCCTAATTCAACCACGGAAGTTAGGCGTCCGACACAGACGCAAAAACTCGTCATCAACGTTTGTGATTTTCCAAAAAAACGACGATGCAGAGTAGATGAAAGAGCAAAGATGTAGGGTCGATGGAAGATTTAGGGAATAGATATCTTATCTACGGTTATTGTCTTCGCTTATTGTTAGTTAGGGATAATAATTTAGGTTACAATAATCGTTATCTATTTTTACAATAATTGTATGCTACTTATTTGATACCCGTGTTTACCAGGATTCGGTCATTATAAGAAATCATTCATGACAATAATTGTATGCTATTGTAGTTGGTTATAGTAATGGGTACAAGAATTCGTCCATTACAATAAATCATTCATAACAAGAATTGTATACTACTTTAGTTGGTTAGAGTGATTTCTTGTAATACAACTCTACGAGACAACTGTGGGTATAGTAATGGTGAGAAGATTTAATTCATTACAGGAATTAGGTCATTACATGAAATCATTTATTACAATAATTGTATGCTATTGTAGTTGGTTATAGTAATGGGTACAAGAATTCGTTCATTATAGTAAATCAGTAATTACAGGAATTGTATGCTACTTTAGTGAGTTATAGTGATTTCTTGTGATACAACTCTACAAGATAAATGTGGGTATAGTAATGGGTAGAAGAGTTCATTCATTATAGGAATTGATGCAAACTGGAAAAAGAAACAAAAATTGTTACAATAAAATCATTCGCACACAATAATTTAGGTAAGAATGGATCGATAAACGATTGTAATCAAATAATTTGAAGAGTAACTTATATATGTTACCTGTAACCTAGAAATTTGTTGAAGTTGTACCCTAGAAAATTCTTCTTTGATAATCCGTCTGCAGTAATCTAACTGATTAGTTTTAAAAAGGATAAAACTTGTTAAAATATCTCCATCCACCAATCTTTTTAAAAAAGGATAAAAAAAAGGATAAAATCTGATTTGTTAACAATATCTTCCTCATCAATATTTTAAAAAAGGATAAAAATTGAAAAAGGTAAAAATTAATTGTAAGGGTAAATATGTAATATCCACCTTAAAAAAAGTACAATTACCAAAAACAAAATTGAGGGGTATAATTAGTTTAAAAAAACTTGAAAAGAGTACACTACACCCAATTTCCTCAAAAAAAAAATTCACATCAAAAGTTTGAATAATACAGGTCTAATGTAGTATAAAATAGTGTGTTATTTAGTATTTACTACTCCGTATAATCAATTGTTTTTTAAGATTGGGTGGTGGGTCAGCAGGGTCTGACGCCACCCAAACTCTTATCTTGTATCGAAAAAAAAATTATTTTTTAAGATGAACCTAATTGAACTTATATATTGGGCTACTAGCATAGGTATGCATGTACATCACCCGACCCCCAGTCATTAATTTAATCCTAACAAACTTCAGTGTGGTATCAAAGCGACTAAATGATACTTCCTCCGTTAATTAAAACTTGACGTTTTACTATTCACGCACGCTTTTTGAGGTGTTAAAAACTATATAAAATATTAACTTTTTTAATATATTTTTTTAATAATTTCATACTTATTACTATAGTTTTCTATATAAAATTTGATTTTATTCTAATTACCTTACATACTTATACCAAAAGAGACCTAACAAAATGTAATTTGATGTCTAACATAGCATCACAAAAAAGTTGGTGAATAATGTAAAGATATTTAAGGATTTTATGTGTTGTCATTTGTATAAATTATGATAGTGATCCTCGGGCCCGACCGAGGTTAATTTGCCAGCCTGTGAGTGTGAATAGAAACTATCGGAAGAAAGAGGGTATGGAATGGGGACTCACGATATCAATGTCAATTTGACCCGGATTGTTTTCGGGTGACCCATTTGGATGTATTAGATACTATTAGTAGGCATACATTTTGGGTCCATACTAAATTGGGGTTGCCCTAAAATGTTATTGTTTGATCTGGGTTCAGAGCAATGCACTTATGCACCCTTGTTTTTCCAATGATCATCCGCAGACAAGTGGAATTGCGACACATGTCTCGATTCTCCGTTGCAAAGAGTGGTTATTCAGTTATAATGGGTAGTTATTTAGTTGTAGTAGGGGTGGAAATGGGTCGGGTGATGGATGGGTGGACCCATTTTTTCACCCGACCCATCACAAAAAAATTTCACCCGACCCATCACCCACCCGTCTAATGTTTCACCCATCACCCGACCCGTCGGGTGAATCGGGTGGGTCGGGTGGTTAATCGGGTGAAAGAAATTTAAAGAAAATGAGTTACAAGACATACCCAAAAATCATTCATATTCGATAATTTTATAGACCATGTCAACGTATGAATCTTACTAAATGAATAAAAGACTTATTCATACATTATATCACTATCCTTAACTTACAAAATTAGTATTAGAAGTTTAATATATCAAACTAAATGAGATGAATTTAACCCGATTACTAGATTTAAAATAAATTTAAAAAGTATAGAAAAATTATGTCCTTAGAAATCAGACTCAAGTGTCATTTCTTTAATATCTTTGCATAAAGAGGATTATTGTTATAAACCTCGTGACAAATTGGAAAAATACGATTTGGTTAATTATGGATTAATAAAGTAAATGCTAACAAAGTCGTTGGAAAGAGCCAAATTGCTTACACTCTATCGGTATATGCAATACAAATAAAAGAAATTTTAAAAAGACATGGAGTTAAATAATGCAAGTTTATATATTTTTTTAGACCTTTTTGAATAAGAACACTTGAAAAATGGAGAAACTAGAGGTAGAATATGAGAAATATATTAGTTATGTTAAATTATATTATTTATATACTAACCTTTTTTTTTATAATAATCGGGTGGGCTAACGGGTGGTTAAGCGGGTCGGGTAATGGGTGGAAACTATATCACCCATCACCCGACCCATCACCCATCCATCACCCGGTTTTTTTCGGGTTTTCACCCTAATAATCGGGTCGGGTGGGTCGGGTGAATCGGTCACCCACGGGTGATTTCCAGCCCTAAGTTGTAGTATGTTATTCAGTTGCACTGTAGCGTATTGATGTCGTTTCTCACAACTTAATGCAACCGAGTAAATAAACTACTCAATTTTAAGAGAAAATTTGCGCCGAATGCGCAAATTTTTGGCCAAATTAGGTAAGTGTCCACGTTTTCGTAAAATTTAGCAATCTGTCCACCCGTCCTAATCTAATCCCTAACATCAGAGTTTCTACTTTCTACCCTCTTCTCTCTCAAATCTTCACAGAGATGTCGCCGACAATGGCGCAGAAGACGAATAAGGTCCGATGGGGGAACTAGAAGAGGACGACACGGAGGATCTGGACTTCCTCCCACCGACGCAAGTCATCGGCCCCGACATCACCACCACCAGAATTTGCCTCGAGCGTCAATCCGTCGTCCTCGCATCCACCTCGTCCGCAAATTCTTTCTGTGCTGGTTGAATTGACGCTCGATTTCACCCATCCCGGCCTCTCCCGACCAGATCCGGCGACAATAAAGGGAGGCCACCGGAGAACCACCAGATCCGGTGGTTATTGATCGGCTATGGGGTGGCTGTCGGTTGTTTTTTCCAGATTCGCCACCACCTGCTCCAGATCCGGCCAAGCCACCACCACTTCAACAGATCCGGTGGCGGGCTATTAGTCATCATCTCCGTCGCTTTTCATTGTTGTTGGAGAAGTTTCCCCTCGGAGGCCTCATGTTCATCGTCTCCTTTGCTCGTTTTCCAAATTCAAGCTCGATCGTCGAGATGCGATGATGGATCCCCGATCCGCTCGATCTTTCTCTGGTCAAGGTCGAGTGAGGCAGATCCCATTGATCGGTTAATCGATCCAGGTCGATCGCAGAGCGATCAATTCTTGCAACCTGAAGAAGAAGAAGATTCGGCGGCGGCGGCGAGGCGATGAAGCGGCAACGGAGGAAGGAGGTTTGTAGGTCGTGATGTTTATGCGAAGCAGCGAAGCGACGATGGTTTTTGGTTTGGGTATTCAATGGTATGTGGTTTGGTTATTCAGTGGAGGAATATATCAGATTGTATCCATAGCAGTGAAGAAGGCAGTGAAGATGAGAGCAAGAGTGTATCCATGGCAGATTCAAATGTTTCAGCATCATCTGACTCGGGGACTGATGTTCGTTGCCATGCCACTTCATCATCTGACGAGATAGTTGTACATTTTTTGAGTATTTGATATAGCTAATTAAAGTTTTCAAATAGGCATCAGCAAATCACTAGATTAAAGGTGAATGTTAATTCAAGTATTACCCAATTGAATCCTACTTGCTTTGTTTTGTGGTTCAATTGAACCAAATGTGAGTAATTCCCTTTGTTTTCCTTATACTGGATTATGCAAGGTTTTCGTGTCAGCACTGTCAGCATCCCCGTAGTCGGCGTCAGCAATGTCGGCATCCCCGACGTCAACAATTTTTTTGTATCACAAATTCTTTAGTAATATTAATTAAAAAGCAATTTGTTGTCAGCATTAACGACGTCAGCATCAACAACGTTAATGTCAGCAACATCGATGTCAGCACCGTCGGCATCAACAAATTCAGTGTCAGCAATCGTTATAAAAATAATTCAACAAGATTAGATATTCTCGTAGGTTAACCTTTGCCTACTTTATAATGTAAACATTGCACACTTTTCTATATCCTTGTAATTTTTTATGTCCGCAAATTTTTTTATCTATATATATTTGTAATCTATACTATGTCTCGTCAGCAATTGAATCTTCTAGTGACAAGGTAGTCTTCGTGTCAGCAACTGAATCTTCTCGGCGTCAGCACGTCGGCGTCCCCGACATCGGCATCAGCATCCCCGTAGTCGGCGTCAGCAATGACGTGAAAAAAAAAAGTGATAATGCGAATAAAATGTTGACGTCAGCAAATCATAATTTTAATGTAAATCATAATTTTAATATCTTTGTTGACACCCTTAATAACTAAAAAATAAATAAATTTTCTATCAACAAATTCCCGTCAGCAATTAGTTTGGCGTCAGCAAATTCCTTGCTGATAGTAGGTGTTAGGATCCTATCTTTGGACGTTGCCCTTCATTATGATATCATGGTGAGTGGTGATAATGTTTTTTTTTCATAGCAATAGTATAATGTTTTTTTTTTCCGACGTAAACATCGGCGTCAACAACATCAGCGTCAGCGGCGTTGGCGTCAGCAATGTCGACATCAGCGTTATCGGGGTCAGCAACGTCGACCTCAGCGGTGTCAGTAACGTAGACGTCGACAGCATCAGCAATGTCGGCATCTGCAGCGTCAGCAATGTTGGTGTTCCAGACGTCAGCATTAGCAACGTCGGCGTCCCCGACGTCGATGAAATTTTAAAAAAATAAATCAAATTTTGGTTTAAAAATATAATTGTAAGATGGAAGGAAATTGAGAGAAAGGAAGAGAATTAAAGAATAGATAAATGGGAGGAATTTATTTTTTTAAAAGAAAATAAAATAAATTTTAGTTTTAAAAAATAATTATAAAATGAAGAGAAATGGGTGTCTACGTGTCAGCATCTCCGATGTCAGCGTCAGCCGGCAGCATCCCCGTAGTCGGTGTCAACAACGTCAGCGTCATCATCCTCGACATCGGCATTAGCACTAACATCATCAGCATCAACAACGTCGACGTCAGCAACGTCAGCATTCCCGACGTCAGCAACGGAAAGTGCTGACACAAAAAAAATGCTAACACGAAAAAATGTTGATGCGAAAAAAAAAGTTCCGATGCGAAAAAAGTGCTAACACGAAAAAAGTATCGACACGAAAAACATGGGGGCACAGGGGCGTCAGCATCGTCAGCTTCAGCATTCCCGATGTTGGCGTCAGCAACTTCGACGTCTATGTCGTCAGCATCAACAACGAAAAAAGTGTTGACACGAAAAAAAATCAATTTGATGTAAGCAAATCAAATTTTCATTTTAAAAAATAAATATTGGTTAAAAAATAAAGCAAGTGTCAAAACTTATTTATGTGATAATTAAAGGGGAAAATCGAAGAAAATAAAAAAAGTGAAAAACAGAGAAAAAGAGAAATAAAGAAAAAAATAAAAATAAATACTCCCTTTTGGAGGCTTCTCATATTAAAAAAACGAAATCGCTATATACACTCCAAATCATGCACGTTCTTAAGGACCTGCATGGTTAAAAGGGGTTAATTATTTTTTTTTAAATGTTAATTAGTCACAAGGCTTACACGTCCTTAAGGACGTGCATTTTTTACCTTGGATTTGTGGTGTATATAACAACACCCTAAAAAAAATAGAAAAAGAAGAAAGGAGGGAGGGAGGGATACACTGTACACGCATTACATGAATGGGGGAAAGAGGGTGGGGCCCAGCCGCATTTTTCAAACGCAGTGACGCCCAGGGGTAGGGATGGCAATTTCACCCGCACCCGACTCGAACCCGAATCACCCGACCCGAAAAAGTGGGTGAAAACCCGAAAAAAAGCGGGTGAAAAGTGGATATGGGTGAAGTGGATATGGGTGGTGGGTCGGGTGGGGTGAGATTTTTTCCACCCACACCCGATCCACCACCCGACCCATCATCCACCACCCGACCCGATCCACCATCCATCTACATTATAAAAGTATTATTTATATATTTTATATAAAAAACATATAAACTTTCTAATTTCCTAAACGAAAACTTTCTAATCGGCACTTCGTTTTGCAAATCTCTTGCCCCCTTCGTCCTCTACCACTCTTGTCTTAATGTTGCTAGACGGCTAATTTTGTTAAGACAATGCTATTTAAACTCTCGTTTGTGTTTACAACTTATGATCATATGTTTAAGACAATGTGATTTAAACTTAGGATGACTTATTTAAGACTTAATGTGCAAGATGATGTTATTTTAGCCACTGTTTTCTCTACATGTTTTATTGGAATTCAATGATGTGTATTTAGCAAAAATCACCCATATGTCATCCATATTTCACCCATTTCACCCGCTCACCCGATGGATATGGGTGAAAGTGGATATGGATGGTGGATCGAGTGGGGTGATGGGTCATCCACGGTGGGTCGGGTGAAATGGGGGTCCATCCACCTACCACCCGACTCATTGCCATCCCTACCCAGGGGGAGCAGTACACTTTTGCACTGTACACACGGAGGGAGAGCCAAGAGCAGGTGGACATACTGCTAATTTTTAACATACCTTAGACAATTTCTTAATTAAGCCACCTAATATGGATACTTTGCAAAACGCCCCCAATTTTAATGTATTAGATTTGATGACATGTAAATTATGAAACCAAACACCAATGTTTATTTTATTAGATAAAGATTTGAAATATCAAACAACAATACTGATTAAATCGAGAAGTTGACACATTAACTGATGAACAAACCATCGCGATACAAGAACAATCTCAAGTCAGAAACCATCTATAAAGCAAGTCAGCAACTTTATTCTTTTTTCAATTTTGGGGGGTTATACCATACCTAAGCTATACAAACATACAGTACACTGCACAAGCTGCCTTCTACATTCTCTTTTCGTGGTCATCGGGTAGGCCAATAAGGAGGTAAAACACTCTCACAAGTCACAGACCTGCTATGCTCTTAAGGCCACAATTCCTAACCCTCTACACTGAAAATGTTGATCAAGGTTTGCAAAGCCAGTCTTGAATTGCGCGTCTAAGGGTGTGGTTGGGTGAGAGATGCAGGTGGCTTAATGGAAGATTGGTCATTGGGGATGTTTCGCGACCATTTTCTAGCCATCCGCTCAGAGATTCTCTTTCGTAGGTATGGCCATCAGCTGCAACCACAGGGTCTAGCATGATCTCCTGAAACACAACACAAAATGTTGTTAAAAATCAGCACATAATCTCTGCTTCAGCTAGATGACCACATCACGTATATATCTTTGAGGAAACTTGACCGGCTATAAAGAAATCTAATTCATTTAGAAACAAATCTGATAGCAAATATAGGATAACACAAAAGGGTTTTGTGAAACCCGGACTGGCCGGACGAATTTGAAGTCATGATCCTAGATTCCTAATGCTTTAAACAGACAATAGCAAGCAACATATTGGAGGCAGGCAAACCAACCAAAAACGAAAGAAGCAGAAAATGGAAGGGAAGTTAAGGTAAACGTACCCGAAGGATTGGACACAAAAAGCAGGATAGAATAGGTCTTTCTTCTGAAAGATGGAGCTTTTGCAAATCCCAGACAATAGTTGGTGTAAGAGATGGCCTATCCTGGCTGTTTGATTTACAGAAATCCAAGCCTAGCTTTGCCAGTTTATCAGCCACAGGAGCTGGCCAATCTCCAGCAGATGGATCCAAGATTGAAACTAACTTCCTATGTGAAACTGCTTTACGAACAGCAGCCACCAGCCCCCATGGGGACTTGCCAGTCAGAAGCTGCAGAATTACCACCCCGAAGGAGTAAACGTCTGACTTAGGTGTTAAAACACCAGTCCTAGAAAATTCTGGATCTGTGTATGGAAATGCGCCTTTGGGTTCAGCACAACGTCGAAAACTTGGAGAGTGGAGGGTTTCATCTGTCACCAATCTGCAGATCCCAAAATCGCATATTTTACAATGCAGTTCAGAATCTAGCAGGATGTTTTCGGGTTTCAGATCACCATGAACAATCTTTTCAGGGTAAGTTGAGTGGAGGAATAGCAGTGCACATGAGATCTCAGAGATGATCCTTGTTCTATCCTTCCATGGAAGAGCATTGCTTTTGTTGAAAAGGCGATTTTGCAGACTTCCTTTGGGCAAGTAGTCATATACAAGTGCCCAACCTTCTGGGCATGCCCCAATTAATGTAATCAGATGAGGATGCCGAATCTTCCCAAGAACTTGAACCTGCATGCAGTACAAGTGGCCATCAGTGTAGTTGATACTTCAGCTCAATCAGGTTCTCGTCAAAAGAGATGCATTCTTTGACAGTGCAAGAAACTTTTCATATGATTATCAACTGCATAAAAATGTAATTAGCAGATATTGACATCTTTATACAGTAAGAGGCAATAGATATGAACTAGTACTAAACAGGAAAATACTGGCCTCTTTTTGAAATTGTGAAGGCCCCTGGATATCATGCACATGCAATTGTTTGATGGCAACCGTCTTGTTCAACAATTCACCTTTGTAGACACAACCATACCCTCCCTCCCCAAGTTTGAAGCTATCTGAGAAATTGCATGTTGCAGCCTGTAGATCTAGAAGTGAAAACTCTACCACGTTGGGGATGTCATCCAGAAATCTAGTGTATCTATTTTGAGATGTATTTCTTGCTTCCCTACTGCTTCTCCACTTTGCAAGCCAGAAATCAGCTTCCATAGTCTGCTTCCGAAGATTCTGTTTCTCTTGTCGTAAACTTGAAATAGATGCTTCGATGAATACCAGTTCTTCAGCTGCTCCATCACAGCGACAGTCAGCCTCTTGCACACGACTACTAAGCACTGCTACATTAGTCCTGGCCTGCTGAAGTTCTCTAGTTACTTCTAATCTTTGTTCAAACTTTGTATCTCTTTCATGTATTGTTGCTCTTAGTGTATCTTCAGCATCCTTTCTCAGTTTAGCTTCAAGTGCATAAGCAGCTTCAAAATCCCTTGCCTTGGTTGATACACACAAAAAAAAAAGCATTATGGCTTATGCAGTTCAAAAATATTCTTCAAAAGTCTTGACATCAAAAAAAAAAGGCTGATTATGAAAGTTGCTTTCACACAAATAGCTGCCTTTCTTTACAATTTTTCAACAAAAGTATGTGAGAAATAGCAAGGCAAGCTGGATCTCAAGAAGTAATTCATTCGAGTTCAATGAAAAGCAAAATCTAAGAAAACTTTCAGTGTTATGTTCAGGATATTTGTCAAATAGTTTGAACACATTTATCTTCGTTTGCTTTGCAGCTACTGAAATAGTTTCATCTCTACCAAAACATTACACTAGTAAATTCGTCACAGAAACAAGTTAGTGTTAAGTCTCACCTTGATGATGGTGTGCATAGCCTCAGCTTCTAAGTTTTCACGCTTTACGGCCACTATAGATGCTTCATGCTCTGATTTCGCCAACTCTGCTTTCACTTCTTCAAGCTGACTAAGCAACATTTCTTCCTCCATCTTCTGAGAATCCAAACTAATATGTTCCTCAGCAAATGAAGCGCATGAAGACTTGTTGCTTGTACTAGCCACCTGAAATGAATTACTAGGATAGTACTTGTCACTTTTGATAATTGAGCTACACAAGGGTTGTGAGTCTTTTGACAAAGCTAAGTCAGCTTCTCTTTCAACGTCTATATTCTGAGACCAGTCTTTCACCCGCCTCGTGTTATCACGGGATGAGCTAAAGCGAATGCATTCACCATGGGGCAAGGATTCAGTCTTCTCCCATCTCAATGATTTTGATCTTAACCTTCTTCCTGTAATGATATCTGATTGACAAATGACTGCGTCCAAGTGAGAGCCTTCAAAGGCTTCTCTTGTCCATATATTTTTTCCTTTGTGAACAAACCATATCTCACAGTAAGGAGGAGCTTTTTTTGCTGCATAGCTCGCTTTGCTAGAACCCTTTTTCACTTTCATGCAGCTACAGTGCAGATTGAAAGTCACTTTATTAGACGAGTAGCCTCAAGATTACTTGATCACAACAGAAGGGAACAATCCTATCTCAAAGTAAATCCAAGCTCAAAGAAACAACTTACTTCTCAGGAACAGCTCCCATAACAAGCTTTCTTATGCAATGCTTGCTAATCAGATCCACGAGCCCAATCGGCACTTGCTCAGCTTCAGTGGTTACTATGCTTGCTTTCACCTAAGTAGAATAAAACACTAGTTTGGATTGATCAAAAGAGTAAACCGGTATTTCTGAGACTGAAACTACTAAAACAAGTAGTCTTAAGACCTTCATATGCAATATTTATTATAATTTTTTACTAGATAGATTGAACATCAATATTTATAGATGTGAAAAGAACACTTTTGCAACTAAAACCAGTTTTGATGAGTATGTGCCTACAGCAAAACATTTTTTTTTGAACAGGTGAACAGCAAAACATTAGGTATGCATCTGGAACTGCATATTTGCAAATTGAAGTTACAGTCCCACTCGATTGAAAAAAAAACCTAATTTGAACTCAGGTTGAACCCAATTTCAATGTGCTGCTTGATACAGTCATTTTGTTTAGAGGAAAAACTCGATTGATGGCAAATTTCAAGCTGAGGCTACAATACCTTTCTTCCCTGGCAAAGGCTCAAATAAGTATCCAACAGCTTCCTTGTCTTTTCCCACTCCTCTTTCCTGTATGCAGCCACTACTCTTGCATCTGCCTGAGCTGCTGGTAGTTTCCCCACTGCAGCATTAAACAAATCTGTCAACATTCACAAAAATGGGGATGATGCAATACTCTGAATCAATTTCAGAGTTCAACCTCCGCACATGATTGATCTCACGATACAAAATTAAGCATCAATTGAAGCAATTCCGAATTCACCAGGGTGAAAACTTGAAATTAGTTAAACGAAACAAACAATTAGACTCACAGAGGGTGGGAATGTAAGGAGAGGGTTGATGGACATGAACAAGGCACACCGGGGAGCTCCCGAACTTTTGAAACGTCCACCGGAGCATAGCGACGACCTTCTCCGCCGATCTTCCGACCGCTACATAGACAGAATCATCGGCACCTGCCTCTTCCGCCACCTCCTCTAGCCGAGAATTCGAACTCGAGCTGGAGCTCGGCTCGCATTGACTCATCCGATCCAACGCTTGGACATAGCTGCGCGAGGAAGAAGATAACCGGGGATACTGGTCAGCGATTGTCCCTGGCGGATACGATGGAGCCATGAGCTCCATTTCCAACGGGAAACTGCCGTCGCCGGTCGGTTCTCCGGGAGCTGGAATCCCTTTCTGGGGAGAGAGGAGAGAGGAGAGAGGAGAGAGGGATTTGTGTATTTTTAGAAACCGAGTTGGTTTTGACATAAAACGGAGTCGGATTTGTTGAAAGATTTCCGTTGTGTAATTTGTTTCTTCCAATTTCAAAGTCATCTTTGTCGGTTTTATTTTTTATATAAAAAAATCAAAACAATAAATAAAAAAGTTTTCGAGAAGCCGATAAACCTTATGATACAAAGAAAATAAAAAATCGTGTGTTTTGCTGTGGTCGTCGCCTTTGTATTGCACTGTTTGATTTTATGAAGGTGTGTTTGACGGTTCGCCGTCTACCGAGTCTGTCGGTCTCTCGATAAGTTAGGTCTGTCTGATTTTCGAATTATTACCTTATAAAAAAAATCGTGTGAAATCCAGAGTTGAGGTGGTGCTTGGAATTTCGTTTGTACTCCCACAACTCCACAACACATAGCTTTCTACTCAGTGAGTCAGTGACAGAGCTAGGGGTGCTTGGGAGTGCTCGAGCACTCCCTGGTGGAAAGAAATACAAAAAAATTAATTTTTTTACATATATTTAGTATTTTTAAGTTAATATAACATCTTTAAATAATATTTGAAATAAGAGTGTTATCTAGCTCAAGTGGTAAAGGAAAGAAGGAGAATCAAAATCAAAAGTTCTTGGTTCAAATCTCAACTCTTTCACTTTTTATTTGTTTTACTATATTATTATTTCTTCTTGATTTCTCTTTATATTTTTGTTTCTATCAACTATTTCATTAAATAAATGTCATATTTATGTTCAAATTATACATTAAACATTTTCTTTCAAATATGTTTTAAAAGTAATTCTTCGTGATTTTTTTCTATATATTTTGTTTCGCTTCTATTTTTTTGGTTAAAAAAATATTTCACGAAATTTTTTTAGTACCCCTAAACGAAATCCTGGCTCCGCCACCATTTGCACGCGACGGCCCCCAAGAACAGAGCCTCACCCCTCTTCCCCCCCCCCCTAATGAACCGAGGGCTTTTTTGAAGGTGATTTTGAGAATCAACCAACCGCTACTATTCGGTGGTGTTTGACTTCGTTCTTCGTCCTCGCCCGCAACTGTTGGGAGTAGCTCTTCTTAGGTTGTCTACAATTGTTTCATAGTGTTGGTTTTCTGTTCTTTTGTATGTTTAGGCGGTTTTCGTCTGTCGATTTGTCGATCTCTCGAGAATCAGGCTACCCTGGTCTCGAATCTTTACTTAATTAAAAAAAATCAAAATCTGTTAAATCAAATAAGCAAATAGTTAATCAACAAAAAAGGCGAAGGGAATAATTTTTTTTGATGACGAGGAACCCACCTTCGGTGGCAAACCCCGGGCATATGACAAAAACGGGTTTATAGTGATCAAACTAAAAAACAAAACCATACTCACTCACTAGGTTAACGAAAATTACAAAAGTATAAACACTTTCTTATTTAACTAAACTTTTATGTATTTTAAATAATATAAATTTAAAATAAAATATTATATAGATTGTATAAATCAAATATCCAATATTGTGTTAAGTTTGTAATTATCTTATAAATTTAATGTAATTAATTTATATAATTTATAATTTATTTTATTTCAAAATTATGTTTTTTTAAATTGAGAAAATTTGCCAAACAGGCCATTTTTTAGGCCCAAATTAAACAAATGTCCACGGAGGTATCCAAAATTGGAAAAAAAATCCATCCCTTTTTTTTATACCTAAATTCGTGTCCCTGGATCCACAATCAAACCTCAAAAACACCAGCAATTGCCGACTTGGAGACCGGCCTTACAATTCCTTTGCTAATCGCCCAGCAGCAGCAACAACACTCTCCCGGAGACGCCCTCGCTCGGAGCCTGAGTCGGGGACACTTCGCCTGTTGGTCTCAATTCCATAGCTAATCGCCCAGCAGCAGCACTCTCCCGAATATCCTCATCGACGATTACACCACTTGTTGATGGTGAGGCAACCACTGCCCCACCGGCACTCGACGATGCCGCCACCATCTCGATCAGATCCAAGCTTTACAGATGCGGAAACGCGCGGTGACGATGGCATTACAACGCTCCCAGATTCGGAGTTTTTGCAGGTTTTCGACCGGCCTTCCCAGGGATCGAGTGACGAATGAAATTCTGTTCTTTGCAGATAGTACGATTTGCATATATCTACGCCATCTACTGAAATTCCTTCCCTCAAAGGCAGGAGTGACGAGGATGAGGCCGGGATGGTCGCTCGGGTGCAAATACACCATGGCAGATCGATGTTGAAATTGAATGCTGATTTTTCCTCGGTTGGGTTCGATCCTACTTGCGTTATGCAACTCTCTTGGTCTCCAGGTTCTTCTTCTCCTTCACTCTCTCGTTCCTTTGTTGGATTCGATTCTACTGAAATTGAATGATGATTGAAGATTTGTATAAAATTAGTTATCAATGCTGTTTAGAGATCATTACAATTGTTTCGCATGTGTCAATATATCAAACGAAGTTAATTGTGTTTTAGGGAATGGAATGAGCAATTATTGTGCCAATTTGATTTATTTAAAGAATATTGATTTGAATTGGGAGTTGATGAACTATATTATTCATTTGTCTGTCTGCAAGTTTTGGAGTTACTAAATGAACTTATACAGGGGATTGCATTGTGATGTGATTTTTTACCTAATAATAATGTATTATATTTTCACAGTTGACCTTGTAATTTAATTAGAGGAAGACATTCATCATATATGCATATGAGATACATTCTACAACAAATTGATGATCTCAGTTGTAAAAAACAGAAGATGTTGGTAAATTCCTTTAACTTTTTCATTGTTCTCACAAATATTTTATTTTTGAAGAATGGAAGGAAGGCGGCTCTGGTGAAAGAATGGAAGGAAGTCGGCTCTGGCCTCCACTCCGCCGCCTCCACCAACAGCTCCGACGTCGGCGCCCCCTCTCGCTCCTTCGAACCCTCAGGCAACGGATGCTCCGACTACAGTCGCCTCTAGAGCTTCACCACCACCAGCTCCCACTCTCGCCTTCGAGCCCACTCCGGCCACTCCTGCAGGCGGAGACCCACCACCCCCAGCTAGTCCCTCGTGCTCGTTAATCGTGCATCTGTTCCACAATACTACAGCAGTAGCCATAGCCCATGCCATATATAGGCGTTCCTTCTCCTTCTTATTCTTCCCTCTTCTATTCTTCTTCTTCCTTGTTCTATTTTGATTAATTTCTGATCGATTTCAGTCTAGGAGAAATTATAAACATTCAAGATTCAAGATGTTTTTGAGATCTAGTTTAGATCTAGATTTGAGATGTTTTTCAGATTTGTAAATTTTAATTTGTGCTTGAATCTAGTCCAAACTGTCTTTCCGGTCGCGGACCGGAAAACCCGGGACCATATTTCTTGGTCTCGGTCCGATCCACGGTCCATGTTTCCGAAAATTCTGATCCGGTCTAGATCGGAAGTCCAGCCATACTTGTATCCTATATTGATCGGATTATCATTTTTAATTAAACATTTTTAATAGAAGAAAAGTAGAAAATTAAGAGAAACAAAAAATTGTTTTTTAAAAAAAAAAGATAAAAAGGTATGAACTTGTAACCGAAGAAATACCCCTCCTTACCAACTAATCTAAGTTATCTTTACAAGTTTTTTTTAAACTCTTTTATCTCTAAAATTAACAAAAATGATACAAAAATACACATAATTTTTTTACCTCAAATTTTCTTCTGAATTGGGGGTTTCGGCCACCCCAAACCCCATAAAAGCCGCCACTAGATGCAGGATATGGCATTCCCTAGGAGTATGTGGATATGGTTTTTTTGTAATAAAAACAAAAGTTATAACATTTGAATGATATTATCAAGTTCTTGAATATGATATCAATTAATATTTCTTTCAAAAGTAAATTGTTTTTTAATATATTCTCGTTAAAATCAGGGGCGGCCACGCGGGGCGCAGGGGTGCCCGCCCCCCGGCGACGGAATTTCGTAGTGTATTTTTTTAAAAAATAAAAATATAAAAAAGGTAAAAAAAATATAAAAAAATTGTGAGAAAGGACACTAAAGTTCTCTAACGTAGTTGGTAAAAGGAGGGAATGAAGTATCTTCAAAAGGAAAATATTAGAAATCATTCTAATCATCTTACGTCATGGCAATTTGGACGTTTTCTCTCTTTAAGAAACAAATTTGAGCAAGGTCTTCTCTGGATAATTGGGAATGGGGACAACACAAATGTTTGGTCCCACCCATGGGTCCCAAATCATAATCTTGAACAATTCAGAGGGAACTATGATCCAGACATGAAGGTAAACCACCTCTTGAACTCACAAAAACAATGGAACACTCCGCTAGTAAATAGTCTATTCCCATCTGAAATATCTAATAAAATTCTAGCTTTGCAAATACCAGATTGGAACACACCAGATAGACTTATTTGGAAGCTAGATCCAAGCGGGAGTTTCACTACGAAATCAGTAAAACGAATGACAAATAATACTACTCAAGCCTCAAAAGATCTTAATTGGATTTGGAAACTAAAACTACCTCCTAGATTAAAAAGCTTAATTTGGAAAATAATGGTTGATGGTCTTCCTACTACCAAACGGCTTAACAAATATGTGAATAGAGTCCCCAGCCAGTGCAGTCTTTGCAATCAAGCAGATGAGGATACATAACACTTAATGAGAAATTGTTCCTTTACTAGGAAAATATTTGCTCAATTTGAACTACAAACAGGAAAATACTTCCAACATATGAATGAAAACGAATCAGAATCTCTAAATATAGAGGAAATTCGATATGGAAACAAAAACTTTGAGGAAATTGTCTTCATATGGCAAACTATTTGGGAAATAAGAAATGAGCTTGTTTTTAGGAATAAAAGACCGGCCCCAATAGAGATTATTATCCAAAGAATTATTGCAAATATTAATGATTGGACCCAAATTGAAAAGGATACTCAAATGAATGGAACTATAAATTAGAGAACTAGAGCTAAATGGAGTAGACCGCTAGGGGCTGTCTACAAAATCAATGTGGATGGTTCTGTTAATCCAACAGGCTCTTGCCATGTTGGAGGGGTTATTCGGGACTCCTTGGGCCATGTCATTGACATGTTTTATAAGAAAACTGTGAAATGTTCAGTCATTCAAACTGAAGCTCTCGCTATTCAGACAGGTATGGAGCAAGCAATAAGGAAAGAACTTTGAAGAGTAACTATAGAAGGGGACAATCTCTAGCTCGTCAAATCCATCACCAATAGCAAAGACATCAGATGGGAAGTTATTCATCACATTGAAAAGATCAACCGATTGGAATCTGCCTTCGAATACGTTGAATACAAACACTGTTATCGGGAAGCAAACCAAGTAGCGGATTTTATAGCGTGGAAGGGTATCATTTGTAATAGCTCTACTATCCCTTTTAATAGGGAACTTTGTTCCATCATCCTCAAGGATGATCAAGGAGCCAGATTACAACTTGTGTAATCGCTCCTAATTCTTGCCTACTGTAAAAAAAAAGGAGGGAATGAAGTAAAAGTGATGCAAGAGGTCACGGGTTCAAACCTCATTCCTCACCTTTTTCCAATATTTTTTATTCCTACCAAATTTTCCCTATTATAAATGTCATATTTAAATCAAATTTTGTATTTTTCTTTTAGTATTTTCATAACATTATTCATTATGTTACATATATATTTTAAAAAAATTCTTCTAATTTTTATTCCTATGAATATTTTTTAATATCAATGTCATATTTAAACCAAAATTTATGATTTTTTTTTATCATAGTTTTCAATCCTATCATTTTTTTCATTTACCAATGACAAATTCTTTAAAAAAATTATAATTTTCTTTAAATATTTTTTAAAAAAAATCTTAATCATGCTACACACACATATATATAAATTATTAAACTATTGTATAAATTTTTGTAATAAAATATTATATTTTATACCACGATTTATGGTTTTCTTTCAATATATTTAAAAAAAATTCTTTATTATATATACCGAGAAAAAAATTCTCAACCGAAAATTTCGTCCTTCTCCAACAATTCCTGCAGCCGCCATTGGTTAAAATCATATATATACCTTAAAAATAAAAATCGAGTCGGACAAGTTTAGAAAGTACAAAAACCATGAAAAAAATATAAAGTAAAACAATGAAACTACAAATTATTGAAACGATTTTTGGAATTTTACCCTTTAATATTTAATTAAATTTTTTTAATGGTAAACCTCTTTAAAATCTTTCATGAACATGTTTTTTTAATAAGCCCATTAATACTACGGTCTTTCATGAACATGGTAAACCTCTTTATATATATTAGGACTCCACCAAACGGACGAGCCCTTATCCAGAATAATTTAGATCTCCTCGACTTGATCCTTTAGATTGCTCGCTATTTACAAAGAAGTCGTCCTTAATTATCACCCAAAAATTTTACTACTTTTTTATATATAAAAAAAATTATGGGTTTCTATGGAAGATTCCCAGATAGAAACAGATTGCATTATTTTATTTTATTTCTAATCTGAAGATTGCATTATTTGCATATGTGCAGTTTAGCGAATCGTTATCAATATCTATTGATACAATATATTATATAAATATAGATTAATATAGATTTCCAGAGAAGATTTTGTTTTATCGCACTACATTTTCCCTCCGTTTTCATGATAATTTGGCGCCAAATCAGATCACAATAAGCCGGTGAACGTACTCCCAACGATATTTTATATATTCTGATATAAACAGGCTAATTTTCTGATCGAGCAACACCCCAAGAAAACTGAAAAACCGAATCTTTTTCATCAGATCAATCAATCGATCCATATGGATCTCAAATCCGTAAACGGAGAATCACAGTTTCCGGAAGAAAGGAACGCTAATTCCGTTTCTTGTGATCCGAGCGGCGGCATTGTGGCGCCGGCGACGCCGCCCTCGGGCCGCCACGTGGACTGCGATGAGGACGACGGATACACGACGCCGACGTCGGAGGAGCACAGGATCCCCGCGGTTCTGCAATGCCCGCCGGCGCCCAAGAGAATTTACCGCCGACTGCGTGTGAGCAAGCGCGTGATCAGGACGATGGTGCCGTTGAAGCTTGACGGATTTGAATCTCCGGAGAATCAGGTGTCCTTTGCCGGTGGAGGGATCGAGAACTGCGATCGCTGAGCCCTAGATCTCCTGAAGCTTGCATATATTTTATACGTTTTTTTTTAAGTTTTTTTGACAAACCGAAAGAAAATAGAGATTAGAGAGACGGAGGCATAGAGAAGAGAGGAAGAATTGGTGTGTTATTCGGGTCTTCAGGACCCTTTATATAGGAGTTTACATAGAGAACTAGGGTTTACTGGTTTTTATTCATCCCAATATAATAATATTATAAGACTCCCCCTTGGATAAACATCCCTAAATATTACAAATACAAATGACATGTTATACGCTTTGGTGATACTACCTCGATAAAAATTTTATCAGGAAAATCCAGTGGAACAAAACCTGATCGAAGGGAAAAACTTATCAGTAAAACCCAGTGGGACAAAACCTGATCGAAGGGAAAAAGAGTGCAGTACGTATATACTCCCTTGAATTCAACACCCTTCTTGTAGTCTTCTCATTCGGGTAAGCTCTTTGAACTTCTTGATGATGCTGATTGTATGAGCTGCATAGTCAAGTCTCAACATTGCCTTTGACGTGTATAAGTTGAGATGTCTTCATACATTACAATTGACTTCGAATGCTTGAGTTTCATTTGCTGACGTTGAGCTGCTTTCAATTCACAAACATAAGGTACTTCTGGATCTAGTATGTCATTTGATCATGGGGGATCTGGTGTATATTGTTCGCAGAGGGGGGAGTGGTATGTAATAGGAGAATAAAATAAAGCACAAATAGACTATCTCCCTATCCCAAACAAATAATACAAGAATCCCCTCCCTTGTAGTAGTAGGGTAATTCAGGATCGAATCCACGAGGAGGTATGTCAGCGCTTCCTTTGTTGTACTCATGATCAAGGCTTTCGACCTCAGCAGACACTCGATATCGAGTATACAGGTCGATATCGACCTCAGTTCTGGTCGATTTCCTAGCGCAGTTCCTGCAGAACACAAAACAGCAAGTCGACGTCGAGCAGAGACCTCGATATCGATGTTAGACCTCAATATCGACCCTTATGGTCGATTTCGATGCTTGTCACAGAAACTGTTTTTGTAACCAATTTGTCGGAAAAGGATCCGAAGAAAATAGAATGGAGAAGGAAGATGAGCAGAAACAAAACTAAGACTTTTATGAAGAATTTAATTAATTAAAAGGCTTCCAAAGTCGGGGTTTCATGCCACAACGATAACAATGCAAGTTTCATGCTAAAGATATGAACTTTAATGTCTTTCCGTCAAATAACTTTCGTTATCAACACTTAAGTGATTAGAGGCTCTCGCATAATTCCTAAGAGTTACTATCCAATTCATGAGCAATTCAAGTTCGCAATATGAGTGGCTTTCGCTTCAATAATGCAAATAATGAATCTCCCTAACTTTCGCAAAGGATCATACATGGGGTAGAAGACGGAATCGCATAAAAGTCATACCTTTGATGCACTTACCTCACATTGCTATCGTCGGGCTCACCCCGACCCTAGAAATGGGTTGACTACTCGCTCCTCATCATGCACATCATCATCATGGTTATTGAAAGAAAGCTACTTTGAATTAAAACTCCGAAAGAAAGTACAACCGAACAAGCCACTCCACTTTCGCTTTACAACTCCACTCGGCCTCCTCTCTTTCTCTCTATTCTCTATTGCAACTGAAATTCTCTACGAAAATTGGATCTCAAATTCCCTCTCCTTAAACTCAGCCCTATTGGCCTCTATTTATAGATGTCGATAAGGACTCGAAACCTTATCTTTATTCTCTAAGATAAACTAAAACAAAATAAAAGCTAAAACTTCATGGTGAAATCAGCCTCCTCATGATAGATCTGGTGTTGATGATAGGAAATCTCGACCTTTGGATAGATATTGCAAGCATTGGATATAATTCTATCAAAATCGGAGTCGAATTCTTCTGCTGGCATGGTCGATATCGACCCTTGGACATCGATATCGACCCCTCCAAAATCTTATCTCGAGCTTCTCCTACTCGAATTGGCACTCGACTTCTATCAATTTGGTCGATCTGGCAGCATCGATATCGACCCCCAGACGTCGATATCGACCTCTTCTGTGTCGATATGCTCTGTTTCCTTTTCTGCTCGATTCCTATATCTCTGATGTACTCGATGTCGAGGTCTTCAGTCGATTTCGACCTCTTCAGAAGACTTCGAGTTCTTTTTCCGCTCTTCCGAATTCATCCATTTTCATCCTGTTTTCTGCGAAATCACATGGAAACTCGTGCAAACCCATATATTTGACATTTTAAGCATAAACTACACTATTCCCATGTTTTCCCATTAATGTGCATGCAAAAGACAATAAAATGGATTCATATGTGCATAGAAAATATGGAAATTTGCGCGCACATCAAACACCCCATACTTAAGCTTGCTTGTCCCCAAGCAATACTTTTAAATGGTCATTTAGGGGAATAAAGTAAACCCTCAACATCATAGATTCATTTTTCATATGTCTCTACAATCAATTGCCATCCTCGAGAAGGTACTTATGTCAACCAAGTCCATGCCTGTGCATAAAAGCAATTTCATACTCATAAAGGAGGTAATATGTAAAAAACAATTTTAGCGACAGTGCATTAATAATCAAGAGGACTTTTTTTTCAAGCTTGTAAGAAGTGGATTGGTAAAAGGCTAAAGGTGGGCTAATATTTGGCCATGTGGTGTTAAATCCGGGGAAACATTCTTTCTTTCCAAAATATTCCACATTCCTTCTTCATAATGTCTCACCTTTCACTCATCGTTTAATGCTTTTTTCAATATTATGCTTTTACCTCTCTAACCTCAGCATTGCCTTCTCACGAGTCGCAAACATGGGTGTCATGAATGGCCCCGGATACTTAGTGCTTCGGACTCCTCACCTTTGTGTCCCATCTCGCCAAACTATTATCTCAGCGAGCAGGGTCGACCCACCTTTATCTCCTGAGGTGATCGGATTTTTTTTTCTCGCTCATTTAATTTTCCATATTGTATCATTCCTGCCAATAACTTTATAAGTGCACAACTCCATATAACTCCAATGATGAAATCCATTCAAAAAAAACTTTGTCCCCGGATAGGGTATAAGGTAAAAAATGGGCAATATGTGTATATGTGGAGCAATAAGTCTTATATATAGCTTTGTGAATATGCATAGGTAAGGCTAGGATATGAACTTTGCTTGTATGGAATTTTTATAAAAATTCCTCCATCATCTTATCATGCACATGTCAAAAGCAACTTCAAATTTTCATCTCCTTTATGGTTTTCTCTAAAAAAATTTGCACTTCATTGGGACTTCCCTTAACTAGGCAATCTCATGTTATATCTCTAATGAATTTAATTTTGCATCATAGAGCTCTTTTTTATACTTCCATGACTCTTTTTTTCCAAAATTTTTGATGGGGGTCATTTTTATTTTTATTATTATTTTTTTTCATATATGCATTAAAATAAATATGCAACTCTAATCTAAGTATGAATATGCAAGTAAGCTTTTCCCCCACCCCATACTTAAAATTTACAGTGTCCTCACTGTATTAGAACTAGGGTTAAGAAGAAAACTTACTAAACCGTCACAAATTTCAGGAGTCGAAGAAGACAACAGGGAAGGTCGATATCGACCCTTTACATCGATATCGATGTCTCTCTTGATTTCTGCTCAGGCTTCAGGGTGATTCGGCCTCGATCACAAACCCTATCCATGTTGACCTTAAGGTCGATTTCGATGTCTGACATCGATTTCGATGCCTTTCTGTGTGCTTTTCTCTCTCCTGCAATTTGAAAACTAAACACAAAACAATAAAGTGTCTGAAACCAAAACAAAAGCTGTCTAAAACCAAAACTAAGGCTGTCTAAAACCAAAACTAAGTCTTTGTTACAAGCTCTAGATTTTTAAGTCGCTAGGCCGACTTCTTCCTTTGCGCTTCTTAAGGTGGCATCTGCAGAGCCCATGTGGCTTGGGCCTCAAATATCACTCCTTTCTTGTCCCGCAGCTGCATTCCGCAGGGATTGATTTGATTCACCGTGAATGGACCTAAGTTCTTACCCTTGAATCTTGTAGGGAACCAATGGTCTTTAGACTTGGCAACATAGACCTTGTCTCCTATCTCATATTGGCTTGAATCATTATCGGATACCCTACATAAGCGCACATGCCAAGGCACACCTCTTCCAAACAATGATAAGTCCTTAATTGTAATTGAACAAGAGGAATCCGTACCTTGACTTACCTTCTTCTCTGTCTGTGGCTCAGGTCGATGTCGATGTTCGGAGGTCGATATCGACCCTTGTTGTATACCTGGAGGATCAGTCGATTTGGGGAGTTTTGACTCGATATGATCAGGTCGATTTCGACCCTCAGAGGTCGATATCGAGGTCTCCTTGCCTCCCTTCTCAGTGCTGATGGTGGTCGATGTCGATAGGGCATGGTCGATATCGACCCTTGACCCCGATTTCGATGCTTCCTCTTTTCCTCCGTCGACCCCATACTTATGACCTGTCACAGAATCTTGAACATTAGTGGTCGATATCGACTTACCTGGGTCAATTTCGATGTTTTGTTGAGCTCCTTCGTTCAAGATTGCTTCAACTTCCTCTACTTGGGCTTCATTTATGGCTTTTATCTCCATTGGCCCTTGACTTTGCACCGTCTTGTTGAAGGAATACTCTATTACTTCATCACTAATTGTGAGTGAGAGCAATCCTTTCTTCATGCTAATGTTGGCATCGACGGTTGCTAGGAATGGCCTACCTAAAATAATTGGACAAGCAGGGTCCTCCGCTATGTCAACAACTAGGAAATCAGCAGGGACAAAGAATTTACCTACTTGTACTGGCACATCCGTCACTATCCCAGTTGGAATCACTACCGTATTGTTAGCCATGTACAATCTTGCATCCACGGGCTCCAGAGGACCTATCTTTACCTTGTGCCAAATGGTTAGTGGCATCATGCTAACGCTAGCGCCCAAGTCAACTAAAGCATTAAATTTGAATTGACCTAGACCTATAGCGATAGAAAACTTACCTGGGTCCGCCCGCTTTTGTGGTAGCTCCAACCTGTTGCATTCCTCTGCGATCTCAGAGAGCGATCGCTTCTTACCCAAGATGTCCTTAAGGAACCTTACATAAGATGGCATCTCGTGAAGTGCCTCTGTGAATGGTATAGAGACATTAAGCCCTTGGAGCATCTTCACGAACCGTTGGAACTTCTTTTCCGTTGGGTCCTTAGTCACCTTTCTAGTTGGGAATGGCAACACCTTTTTCCTTCCTGCGGCTGCAGTGAGGTCGATATCGGCATTAGTAGGGTCGATATCGATTGGAGGAGTCAATTTCTGTGGTGACGCAGAATTAGGGTCGACATCGATGTCACCTTGGTCGATATCGACAGGGGGGTCGATATCGACGTCTGTTCTGGCTCCTTCTCCTCCGCTTTTTGCTCGGGCGTTTGTAATTGGCGCCCACTCCTTAGGTTTACTGCCGCAATATGACATGTGGTTTTGCCCTTTTGGTTGGGCACAGTGGATCCAGGGAGTGATCCGGACGCTTTGGGCATTGCTTCCGCCAATTGACTCATTTGAGTCTCCATGTTGCGCTTCCAAACGTCGATCTCCCCAAGTCTAGAATTGATGCCCTGCAGCTGAGTATGGACGGAGTTATTGGCTTGTTTGAACTCAGCGTGGTTCCTCCGCATCTCATCAAGGATGATTTGCAGGTCATCTTTCTTAGTCTCCCGCTCAGGGTGCCCTGGTGCCCTATATGTTGGGGGATCCCTTTGATAGAACCTTTGATCACCCTAATTTTGTTGATTGCCCCCTCCATAGGGGCCTCTCGTCCATTTGACCTCCTCATGTTGTCCTGCCATGGATACTTGCTCAGTATGTGGACAGGCACTGGTGTTATGCCTTATTGAACCACACTCCTGACAAGGTTGATTGTTGCTCAGGAACCTTACTTGCTTTTGAAGGTGGCGTGTTTGATCGTTATGGAATTGTTGCTGTACTTCAGGATCTATTTCCCTTGGAGGCTCATATAGTGGTATAGACGGGGCAGGCCTTATATCATAGGCCGCAGCATCCCCATAGGTGTTGTCAAAGTTCACAAGCCTCTCAATGGTCTCCCATGCCTCCGTTGGTGTAAGCTCAATGTACCGATAGGAGGTATATGAATTGATCCTCTCCTTATTCGGCGCATCAAGGGCGTTATAAAAGATCTCTTGGATGACATATGGAAGTTTCCCATGCGTCGGGCATGATCTCAGCAAGTCCTTAAAGCGCTCCCACGCCTGTGCTAGGGTTTCACCTGGCTTTTGTTTGAAAGTCGTGATCCTTTGTCTTAGCATCGCCGTTTTAGAAGGTGGGAAGAATTTGTTCAAGAATGCATCTTTCACCTCCTCCCATGTCCTTAGCGATCGTGGAGCCAAACTTTCAAGCCATTGTAATGCCTTTCCTGCCAAAGACTATCGAAAAGATTTTAGTCGCACATACTCTAAGTTTACTCCATCAGCAACTGTTTTACATAAGTCCATAAAAGTAGAGATGTGTTGCAGGGGGCATTCATTATGTCTTCCTTCAAAAGTATTTCTTTTAATCTCAGATAGGAAGTTAATTTTCAATTCATAATTGGAGTGAGGAATTATAATGGCAGATTCAGGAACATGAAGCGGCGGATGCATGTATTGCATCGCCGTCTGTGGATACTGATTTAGCCGCTCTTGGGCTTGTCTGCGCGCATCCTCCTCCCTATCAGCACGGGCTCGCTCAGCAGCAACAACGACCCTTTCAGAAGCGATTGTAGCATTGTGGTCCTCGATTTCCTTCCTCAACCGCTCTATGATCTCAGCATGCGTCTCGTTGTCTCCCAATATTGAATGCTGGGAGGCTCATTACGACATGATGCGAATTGCTTTGTTCTGAAGATGGTAGAAACGTTCAGGCTCGTCAATTGGTTCCAGGATAGGTCCGCGATCAGAACGTCGCATAAACCTGCAGAATAAGCTTAGAAAAAAATCGTGATTATCTTAGGTGGCGATTGATTGCCTCCCCGGCAACGGCGCCAATTTGTTCGCAGAGGGGGGGAGTGGTATGTAATAGGAGAATAAAATAAAGCACAACTAGACTATCTCCCTGTCCCAAACAAATAATACAAGAATCCCCTCCCGTGTAGTAGTAGGGTAATTCAGGATCGAATCCACGAGGAGGTATGTCAGCGCTTCCTTTGTTGTACTCACGATCAAGGCTTTCGACCTCAGCAGACACTCGATATCGAGTATACAGGTCGATATCGACCTCAGTTCTGGTCGATTTCCTAGCGCAGTTCCTGCAGAACACAAAACAGCAAGTCGACGTCGAGCAGAGACCTCGATATCGATGTTAGACCTCGATATCGACCCTTATGGTCGATTTCGATGCTTGTCACAGAAACTGTTTTTGTAACCAATTTGTCGGAAAAGGATCCGAAGAAAATAGAATGGAGAAGGAAGATGAGCAGAAACAAAACTAAGACTTTTATGAAGAATTTAATTAATTAAAAGGCTTCCAAAGTCGGGGTTTCATGCCACAACGATAACAATGCAAGTTTCATGCTAAAGATATGAACTTTAATGTCTTTCCGTCAAATAACTTTCGTTATCAACACTTAAGTGATTAGAGGCTCTCGCATAATTCCTAAGAGTTACTATCCAATTCATGAGCAATTCAAGTTCGCAATATGAGTGGCTTTCGCTTCAATAATGCAAATAATGAATCTCCCTAACTTTCGCAAAGGATCATGCATGGGGTAGAAGACGGAATCGCATAAAAGTCATACCTTTGATGCACTTACCTCACATTGCTATCGTCGGGCTCACCCCGACCCTAGAAGTGGGTTGACTACTCGCTCCTCATCATGCACATCATCATCATGGTTATTGAAAGAAAGCTACTTTGAATTAAAACTCCGAAAGAAAGTACAACCGAACAAGCCACTCCACTTTCGCTTTACAACTCCACTCGGCCTCCTCTCTTTCTCTCTATTCTCTATTGCAACTGAAATTCTCTACGAAAATTGGATCTCAAATTCCCTCTCCTTAAACTCAGCCCTATTGGCCTCTATTTATAGATGTCGATAAGGACTCGAAACCTTATCTTTATTCTCTAAGATAAACTAAAACAAAATAAAAGCTAAAACTTCATGGTGAAATCAGCCTCCTCATGATAGATCTGGTGTTGATGATAGGAAATCTCGACCTTTGGATAGATATTGCAAGCATTGGATATAATTCTATCAAAATCGGAGTCGAATTCTTCTGCTGGCATGGTCGATATCGACCCTTGGACATCGATATCGACCCCTCTAAAATCTTATCTCGAGCTTCTCCTACTCGAATTGGCACTCGACTTCTATCAATTTGGTCGATCTGGCAGCATCGATATCGACCCCCAGACGTCGATATCGACCTCTTTTGTGTCGATATGCTCTGTTTCCTTTTCTGCTCGATTCCTATATCTCTGATGTACTTGATGTCGAGGTCTTCAGTCGATTTCGACCTCTTCAGAAGACTTCGAGTTCTTTTTCCGCTCTTCCGAATTCATCCATTTTCAACCTGTTTTCTGCGAAATCACATGGAAACTCGTGCAAACCCATATATTTGACATTTTAAGCATAAACTACACTATTCCCATGTTTTCCCATTAATGTGCATGCAAAAGACAATAAAATGGATTCATATGTGCATAGAAAATATGGCAATTTGCGCACACATCATGTATTAAATGGTGCCTAAGTTGCCTCGTTAAAAACCTTAACTTGGAAAAACCCAATGTGATAAAAAAATCAAGATCAAGGAAAAGAGTACAACATTGTATGGTATTTCGGGACTGAAGCGAACATGGAATTTCATCTCTACTTATTACCTCATTATGACGATAGAATTACCTAGAAATACCTGCAAGCCTTGATTGAGAAGGTTTATGAACAGATTATATGTTTATTGATTCAAGCGGTGAGGTGTTGTGTTCGGCTCGCGAGGACTTGAACTATTCTATCGCGAATTGGGATGGAAGTCAGATGATGCTCTTATTCCAGGAACATTCTTCTCCGATCGCAGATCTTAAGAACTCAACTCCAGGGGTTTTAGGTCTAGGGATTTATAGGAGCTCTTCTTTGTTATCTTTCAATCGGCCCCCGCATTTGTGTTTGGAAGGGGGTATTTATAGGAAAACTAAGCGAGCAGCTGGCTGGCGACCTCGTGGTTCTACTTTAGGACACGTGTAAAGCATGTCTTCGTGTGTAGGGGGTAGGTAATACACGTGGCGTTGTTTAGAGGTGAGGTGCTAGAACCAGTGATCTACTTTACTTAGGGCTCTTGAAACCCACGAGGTACGTAAGGGGCCCTCTTTGGTCGTTACGCGGTCATAGCTAAGTATTTAAGTCGCTAGGAGGGTTTGGTTGGGAGAACGAATGAGTATCTTGCACGCGATGGGTCCTATAGTGGGCCAGACGCCTTCTTGCGTTGGGGTGACCTACTTATGACGCTATATTTGTGCTAATTGATTGGTCTGTTTTCTACGGCATCGTCATATCTCCTCGTAACCTGATCGCGAGTGGTACCTCATTTGTGATTAGGTTTCGACAAACACGATGATTCTTATAAAAAGATCAGTTCATTTGATTGGGCCTTAGTTGGGCCTAACGTGCGTCTTCGGCCCATTGGGCGAAATGGTCCCACAGAGACCTATAAGTGAAGTTTTTCATTTACCATCTTCTTATTCTTCATTTCTGAAACTCAAAGAGGAGAGAGAGAGTCCAAGGGTTTTCTGTGTTTTTTCAGAGACGAGGTCGGAGCTTTGGTGGCGGTTATCTCTTTAGTTCCCCAAGTGTTTACCGGCGTGCTTCGTCCTTATTTCCCAAGTAAGTTTATTCTCGGTCTCTTTTCTGATCTTCTTAATTTCTAGGTTTTGTCTTTATTTCCTTTTGGGGTTTTTTAGGGCAGTCGGAGATATCAAGATTAGTGGTAAAATTACCCCCTTTAGGTGAAATTTCTAGTGGTTAAAGGGTGGGGAATGAGGGGCGCTCAGGCGTTCCCTTCCCCGCCTCCTTCACTATTCCACCATTTTACCCCTTATTCTCTCTTTTGTTTTCTCAGTGACGGTTGTTCCTTATGGGGGGGGGGGGGGGGTAGTGTTATTTTCTGGTTTTTTCCTAGAAAAACCTATGGTGGTTTATTTGGACCTTTCTGAAAAAACCTCCGACGACTTGGGTGGAAGAAACCTTTTCGTCTCCTCTTGATGCCTTCTCCAAAGGTGATTTCTTGAAAATCGAGAAATCTTTATGGAGGAGATGAAAAGGCGTCTCTTAACCGTCATCCGGCGGGGGGAAAGATGTCTTTTCATCGCCTTTTTGAGGGGCGCGTGAGGTGCCAACTTGGGCCCACAAGAGGGCTTTTTGGCGCCAATTTTTGCTTCATCGCGATGTTGAAAAGGTAGTTCCCCCTTGCTGATTTTTCTTCTTGCTGCATTTTTCCAGGGGGCTTCCTTCTTGTTTTTATAATTAAAATGTCGCAAGCGAGTGATAGTCAGAATCGTAGTATGAGCTATGGGTACGAAGAGGTTAGTTCTTCGTAAACAAGATCTTGGGTTGATGTGGACTCGGATTTGTCAGTAAGTCCAGCTCCTCTTCTACCGAGTAAAAGATCTCGTGATGAGAGAAAAGAGAAGGTGAAAACTAAAACCGGTTTAGTCACGAAGAAAAGGAAGATGGCGGGGACCATAAAACGTCCTTTGAAGAAGGATAATCCTGAGTATTACCATTCCTCCGGGTCGATAAACAAGTTGGGAAAAGGCGAATCGTCTCGCGTACGTAAAGAGGCCAAAAGATCAGTACGAGTGGTCCCGGGTGATTTTGCCTTGCCTCCTTATAATCGGTCAGAGGTGGATGATTGCAGCTTTTGTGAAAGTTATACCTTTGCGGAGCCTCCTCCACCACCAGCGATATTTTCGGAATGTGTAGCTCCTACCGTAGTTAAGACCTTGGGTGAGGAGTCGATGTTGAATGCCAAGCATTTGGAAGAGGTGGCGAGACTTTATCCATGGCCGGCTGGGGTAGAGTTAGGTTTAGCTACTGCGAATGGAGGATGTTTGAACGAATACAAAGACCATGTAGTTGTTCATTTGGGTAGTTTGCTACAAGGATTTCGCCTTCCTCTTCCCCCATTATATTCAGATTTTCTGGCCCACATAAATCAGTGTCCAGCTCAGCTTGCTTTTAACGTATGGATGTACTTGGCGGTATACATCATGCGTTGTGCTACTCTTAACAAAACGCCATCGTTAGATCATCTTTTATATGTTCTTTCTTTGAGACATAGCGAGGGATTGGTATCCGCTTCTCTGGCTGGAAAGATTGTTGAGAGGTTGTCCAGCAGTCCGAGATAGAGAAGGAAATGGTTTTTGGTTCGAGATCCCTCAAAGTCTGTTCTGAATTTTGTGATTAAGCCTGGCAAGTATATTGCACCCAGGGTCAAGCATGCTGAGGCGTAGAGATGGAGGGCCGCATTTGGGGAAGGGATTGTGTCGGTACGGGGTTATAGAACAGTTGTTACCCCGATTCGTTTAGAGATGGCCGGACTTAGTCTTCCACATCGATCGGGTCGGTGTCCAAGAGTTTCTCAAATCTCTTGGTGTTCTAATCGTAATTTTTCTTATCTTGACTTGTTTTAAACTTTTTCTGCAGATATGTTGGTCGACAAATCGAAGATTGCTGCACTCGCGAAGAAGAAAAGTGTTGTCCGAGGGGGATCCAGACCTGCTCTAGCCATTGCCCCCAATCGGGCGATGGTCGCCAAAATATTCCCTACAGATCTCCTCATGTGAACAGGAGTTCTAAAAGGAAAGAACTGGTTGATGATCGGGAAAGCATATCATCAGATAAGCAGTTACTGGCTAAACGCGGGCAGGAGCGACCAAGGGAAGGGGATGGGGCCACCATGCTCTTAAGTTCTGATCCAATCACCCAGGTGAGGATTTCCATGACAGCTTACCGTCTGCCTGCATTCGGCCCTCTTGATTTTCATAAATTGGAGATTCCCAAGAAGAGTTGTCCAGTTGAGCGAGATTATCTTCATCATCTAACAGACGAAGAACTAGTGGAGCAAGGGCAAAAGAGCAGGGGTTGGGTAATTTCCTTCGTGATATAAATTCTCTTTCTTCTTTTCTCTTCTTGTTTTTCATATGTTTCGTTATCCTTTATGCATCGTTGTAGGATAATTTGCAATGGTCCGAAATGACTGGGTGTCTAAGGTAGTATAATGACAAAGTGAGGGAATTAAGAGGGATAGTTACTACCTTGAAGGCGAAGGTGGAAAAGCTGAAGGACGTAGAGCTTCAGGAAGTAACTATCGAGAGTCTTAAAGAGGCGTTGGCGAAATCCCAGAAGGACGCAGAGGCAGCGAAGGGCGAGCTGGACCTATCACGAGTTGAAATTGCGAAGGCTCAAGAAGTAGGGGCCAAACACGAATCAGAGGCCTTGTCCTTGAAGGGTCAACTGGCAGATGTTGAGCGCGAGTTGGAAAGAGTTCGCGAAGAGCTTAATGGTGCAAATAGTCAGTTGGAGCGCTTTACTTCTGGGGAAGATGTTATTCTTTCCAAGAAGTCACTTCGCGAATTCATGCTCAGTGATGATGGCCAGGGGTGGCTATCTAACTTTCTGGGAAACGCTGGTCGAGAATGGTTAATCCATTACCTTGAGACGGATGGGGAGGATGTTCTATATGACAGGGTTTCTGACGCGTTTATGGAAGGGGTTGAAGGTGGGATTGTCCAAAGTGTCAATCGCTCTGCTCACCTTGGTGACGACGTAAGAGTCTTTTCTCCTAGTTATGAAAACGAGGATCTGAGACTCAAAGACCCCAAACGCGGACAACCTCCCTCCCTTAATGTTTCAGCTGACAACGCCGCTGCCCTCGATCTTCCTTCTGCTGGTGAAAAGACCCCCGAGCCAGTTCGTGATGACAACCGTTGTTGTCGAGGGGCATTTGTATAGGCTGGTAAGTTATATCATGCAATTTTATTCCTTGATAAGTAGAGCGTTTGTGACGTTTTTGTTTTTGTTGTAGCCTCTACCCTCTATTTATCGCGATTATGGATATGATGCACTTGGTTTAGTCCATCTGTGGACGCGCGCGGAAGAGGAATTTGTGGTCAGGGTGGAACCGTTAGGGCCTAACAACTATTGGTTTACCAGTGGGTGGCCCGCGTTTGTCGTTTCGAATGAGATCCGAATTGGGACACGCTTGTTTTTTTAGTATGAAGGAAACTCTTGTTTTGATGTTGTTGTCGTGAATCATGGTCCTGATGAAAATGGTGATGTAGATTTCACAGTTTGGGTTTGATACTGTCGAGGTTGTATCTTTTTCGTGGTTATATCGTTTATCTGTTGTCGGATATTTTAGTTTGATGTATGATAAATAAACCAATATGTTGGTGGAGCTTGTCGTTTAAAAATGAAACAATATATCATTGCATGATCGCGGATGATATATTCTTGATAGCTTGTACTATCCTTTTGAAGTAAATGAAACTGAGAAATATGTTTGCCCATGATGGGGATACTTACTTAGCAATCTTTAATGCCTTAGGTGTGATACTAGTGATAGAGGGACGTTGCTCCCTATTGTTTCTGGATGTCTGAAGATATTTAATTAAATGTAAAGAAATATACAGTTATTTATTCGCGATATAGTATATATTCATTTTCAATGTTTATCGGATGCTATAGAATTTAAACGAAAGATGAAAACACCGGTTAGACAATTGGTCATGATATAAAGACGTCTATCTTACGGTTCTTTGGATGTCAAGGAGATTAATTTAATAACCGTGTAATCTCCATCGAATTGATCATGAAATAAAGAAGTCTATCTCCATCGTTTTTTGGATGTTAAGGAGATTAATGTAATCTCCAGCGAATAGATCGCGAAATAGAGAATTCTATCTCCATCGTTTTTCGGATGTTAAGGAGATTAATTTAATAACCATGTAATCTCCAGCGAATGGATCGCTATATAGAGAACTGCATCTCCATTATTTTTCGGATGTTAAGGATATTAATTTAATAACAATGTAATCTCCAGCGAATGTATCGCGATATAGAGAACTGCATCTCCATTATTTTTCGGATGTTAAGGAGATTAATTTAATATCCAGCGAATAGATCGCGAAATAGAGAACTGCATCTCCATTATTTTTCGGATGTTAAGAAGATTAATTTAATAACCATGTAATCTCCAGCGAATGGATCGCGATATAGAGAACTGCATCTCAATTATTTAATTTTTGTAGGATAGCAAATAGCATAAATCCTGGAAAGACGGGTTTTTATTGATGATCTGAGTATCATTAAAGAGGGGAAATACATTTAGAAAATTTCTTACCACACCGTTTTTGGGATTTAATGGAAACCATTTGATCTTGGACCGTTGTAATCGTCATTGTAAGGTTTGTCGTCGATGCAGTACCCTTCCTTGTCAAAAAAATGGACTTGAAACCTTGTTTCCCCCATGTGAGTGAACTTTATTGATGTTTCCAACTCAAGTCCGTGTGTTTAGACAAAGTCCCTCCATCCGCGTGCTACCCAGTGAGATCCGTAACTGCCCCCTACAATGTGGACAGGGAAGTCTTTGACGACGCGAGTTAATAATAGGATTTGCTCGGGGACATGAGGTTGGAAATGTTCTGCGAACTCGTAGGGCAACATCATTCGTATGTTTTGCTCGCTCCCTACTAAATAGATATAAAAACGAAGGGATTATTTGGATTTTGATCGCCAGCATCTGTTGCCATGATTCTTTTTGGGAAGATTTCTGATAAGAGGAAAGTTTGAAAACTATGTTTTGTAGAGAGAAAAAGATCTTGTTATTGTGGTATTGATTTGTAGATAAGATCTTGTAATAAATGACTATTTCTGAATTTGAAATGTCTCTGTATTTGGTCGGGTTTTAAGATGACTGATGCCATGTGTAATACATGCAGAGTGTGAATTTTTACTTTTCAGATTCTCTGTTTGGTTCCGATACATGTAATAAATGTCCCTTCAGAATTGTCAAAGTATGTACAGTCTTGTTTTGGATATGAAAAGGGTATGGTGTTTGCAAAATTTGCGATCATTTGTTTATTTTATCCAACTGTAATTATTCTGGTAGAAGATGGCATTTCCTAACCCTGTGATGCGAGATTTTATTCGTTGTGTTGATGTAGAAGGGAGGATGCATCGTCTTGTAAGTTTCATATATTGGTTATGATATGTGTTTGAGCTTGATTTGTTTATGAAATAATGCTCTTTTGTTCTGCAGCCTCTTCCTGATGCTTTTGAGAGGATGTACGGTCATGTTGTGTCTGACCATGTATGTTTGGTCTCTGTGGCTGGCGAAAACTTTCGCGTTGAGGTTTCCAAAGATGGTTTGAATCGTTGGTGGTTGTCTGAAGGTTGGAATAGATTCGCGATTAATAACGACGTTGAGGTTGGAGCATCGATAGTATTTTTTCAATACATGGGAGGGCATCGCTTTAAGGTTCTTGCTCTTAAGGATGAGGATGAATAGGGTATTTGAAATGTAATGGTGGTATTATAAGATGTTTGGTATTTCGTTATGGTTTTGTGAACTTTATTAATTCAGTCTGTTTATGTGTAATCGCAAAGATTTAAGTAATCCTCTCTTAGTTCTGTTTTAAAATTTTAGTTTGGGTCTCCCTACCCTCTCTCTATTTCTGATGTGACCATTGGTATCCTGACACTGTGGTTTCGTGTTACAGAGGTGCACTCTGTGATTCTGCCACTTGCTTTGGCATGCATCTCCTTCTGTGGAACTGTTTTGGATGAATATGAATTATTTTGTTGTGATGTGTCAGTACTATACTTGCTTTTTTGTTTAATAAATAGCAGATCTCTGGATAAAATCTGAGTCGCTGTACCTGTACTTTGATTTACTTATTCGCGGAGCGAAGTGAGTAATAATGACTTCTCCTCATTCTCGTCGACGTGATTTTTTTTGTTCCATCGATTCTGAGGAAAAGATGGAATATATGGTAATCGTCTCTATACTCCTGTTTGTGATTCTCTTGCTTAACTCTTATCTAATTTTAGTTTTTTCGCAGCTTTTGCCTGAATCTTTTGTCGCACAGTATGTTCATGATGGATTAACTCATGTGTGCTTGGTGTCTCCAACTGGGGGAGAGTTTCAAGTAAGGTTGTTTCAAGACAGTCAAGATCATTACATCCTTACCGAAGGTTGGCGCGCTTTTGCCATAGACAGTGGTTTATGTGTTGGGGAGTCTCTTATTATTTTCAAATATGAGGGGAGTAGTCGGTTTACCATAATTGTCTTAGAAAAGAATGAGTGAGTTATCGTAGATCAGTTTGTGAGAATCAGCCTAGAACTTTGTATTATGTATCCGTTATTGCCAGCTTTGTGTAACTCCCGTTATGTTCAAACGTTTTTTGTTATTTTGGAATGTTTGTATAAGATACGTCATTTATATTTAGGCTTTCAAAGGTTAATGAAACATCCTCGTGAATCTGTGTTCGAACGGTATACGAGGAGATTGACTTGCCTGCATATCCGTATTTAAAACATACGTGATAACTAAATTTATTCTCCTTGGAGGCCTGCTTGTATGCGTATCCGTGTTTAAAGCACACGTGACAGCTAAATTTATTCTCCTTGGAGGTATGCTTGCATGCATATCCGTGTTTAAAGCACACGCGATAGCTAAATTTATTCTCCTTGGAGGCTTACTTGCATGCATATCCGTGTTTAAAACACACGCGATAGCTAAATTTATTCTCCTTGGAGGCTTACTTGCATGCATATCCGTGTTTAAAGCACACACGATAGCTAAATTTATTCTCCTTGGAGGCTTACTTGTATGCATATCCGTGTTTAAAGCACACGCGATAGCTACATTTATTCTCCTTGGAGGCTTACTTGCATGCATATCCGTGTTTAAAACACACGCGATAGCTAAATTTATTCTCCTTGGAGGCTTACTTGCATGCATATCCGTGTTTAAAGCACACGCGATAGCTAAATTTATTCTCCTTGGAGGCTTACTTACATGCATATCCGTGTTTAAAGCACACGCGATAGCTAAATTTATTCTGTGTTGGCAATCGATGAGGTTGTGTTTGGAACATTCATTTATTATATATGAAGTGGTGTACCCAATCGGGAACCTTGATGACCCCTATACATGGAAAATCTAAATCATCAAGTTTCTTTCTGTGCCTAAGTTATCTTGCAAAATAAGCCTTGAGATTCTTGGCGTTCCATGCCTTTGCAAGGGTGGCGCCTTCTGAGTTTTGAAGCTTGAAAGAACCTTAGCCTACTTCTTTATGGATGACGTAGGGTCCTTCCCATTTAGGTTCAAGTTTTCCCCAAGTTGTGGCTTGTCGGAGGATCATGTCACCTTTTTGTAGTGGGCGTACGAAGATGCGCTTGTTGTATCCCTCAGCCAATCGGCGCTGATATTCAATCGCTTTAAGAGAAACTGTGTCTCTTCTTTCTTCGCGTAAGTGGAGTTCTAACTCGAGGGCTTCATCATTGGTATCTTTACTGAAATCAACGATTCTAGCTAATGGGATGAGTAACTCGACAGGGATGATTGCATCAACACCAAAAGTCATTGCGAAGGGTGTTTCTCCCGTTGGACTTTTTGCTGAAGTTCTATACGACCATAGTACTAAAGGTAAGATCTCGGCCCATTCTCCTTTTGCTGTTCCTCGTCTCTTTCTGAGGGCATTCAGAATTTGTCGATTCGTGGTCTCAGCCTATCCATTGGATTGTGGGTATGCTACCGATGAAAAACGGAAATCTATGTGGAGACCGGCACAGAAATCACGAATTGCTTTGCTGTCAAACTGGGGACCGTGATCAGTGATGATTGCCTGGGGGACTCCGAATCGGCAGATCATGTTTTTCCAAAGGAATTTGCGTACTTTTTCTGCCGTTATGGTTGCCATAGCTTCGGCCTCAACCCACTTCGTGAAGTAATCGACGATTACGATGATAAAGTGTAACTGGCCTGGCGCTTTTGGGAATGGTCCCAAAATGTCCATTCCCCACATTGCGAACGGACAAGGTGCAGAAATACACTTCAATGGATGAGGAGGGCGATGATTGAGCGATGCGTGTCGCTAGCAAGGATCACATATATGAATAATCATTTCAGCATCCACTCTGAGAGAAGGCCAGTAGTAGCCTAAACGTGTGATTTTGGATGCAATGGCTCTCCATCCCTGGTGATTGCCACAGAGACCCGCGTGTAACTCTCGAATGAGGTCAGGGCCCTCTTGGTCTGATACACAAAGGAGATCCGGAAGATTGAATCCTCTTTTGTACAGTCGGCCGTCTCTTACTCGAAAACGGGTTGCTCTTTTTCTGCTGCTCTGGCCTTCATGTGAGTCACTAGACAAAACTCCTTCTGTTATGTACTCTAGGATATGTTTTCTCCAGTCTCCGAGGTTGGATATTCTGAAGACCCCTTGATGGATTCCTCGGGCATATTTCTGTTCGATCACTACGCGATCGCTTCACCCGAAAGGTAAAGTGGCCCCCATTCGGGCCAAGGTATCGGCGCGTTCATTCTGATCGCGAGGGATGGATGAAATGGAGCATTTTCCGAAAGCGACAGTGAGTGTTTGCACTCGCGCTAGATATTCAGGTAACATTCCCGTTTTTGCTTCATATTCACCTTTAACTTGTCGTGCCACTACCTCTGAATCTATGAAAATCTGACTTGCCTAGCCCCGTTGACCAGTGCTTTCTCTATACCTGCGATCAAAGCTTCATATTCTGCCTCATTGTTGGTGGCCTCAAATAGTAGCTGAAAAGAAAGATCGGTTATCTCCCCACTGGGGCTTGTGATGGTAACCCCTGCTCCACAGCCTCCTGCCGATACTCATCCATCAACATTTATGACCCAATCTTCTCCGTCGCGATCTTGAGAATCAGTGAAGACGGCTTCTACTACAAAATCGGAAAGGGCTTGAGCCAGGCGGACCTTTCTGGGTCTGAAATGGATGTCAAATTCAGAAAGCTCTACTGCCCATATGACCATTCTTCCAGAGAGTGATGGTGAATATAGGATCTGATGGAGTGGTAGATCTGAAAGCACCTCAATGGTGTGAGCCTGAAAATAAGGCCTCAATCTTCGCGCAGCGAAAACCACATATAGAGCCATCTTTTCTATTGGGGTATATCTGGATTCGGCGGGTTGCAAGACTCGACTAGCAAAGTAAATAGGAATCTTGGATTCCCTAGTAAGCACCGTGTTAATGGTCGTGGAGCCGACATCGAGGTATAATTGCAGTGTTTCATGCTCGCGTGGAAAATGAAGGGTCGGCAAAGTGGCCAAGTACTCTTTCATACTTTTTAAGGCTTCATCCAAAACGACAGTCCACTCGACCGGGCCCTTCTTTTTAAGTTGCTCGAAGAATGGTAGTGAATGATCAGCTAATCGCGAACAGAACCTGCTTAAGTAGTGAATGTAGCAGACAACAGCGGGGCTCGGGAACTTTTGAATGTCGTTCAATGTCCTTGGTGGGGTCATGTCGATGATGGTTTGTAACTTGGCCGGATTTACATCTATTCCTCGATGGCTTATCATGAAACCTAGGAATTTTCCTGAATCCACTCCAAAAACACATTTTTCTGGATTCAAGTAGACACGATTTTTCCTAAGTGTATCGATGGTTTGTTGTAAATCTTTGCAATAATCCTCTTTTTTGAAGCTCTTGATTATGATATCATCAACATAGACCGCCACGTTCCTCCCTATTTGAGCAGAAAATACTTTTTCTATCATCCGCTGGAAGGTTGCACCCGCGTTCTTTAGCCCAAACGGCAGTACTTTATAGCAAAAAGTTCCTTGGTTGGTGATGAAGGCGGTGCTTTTTTCATCGCGAGGGCTCATTCTGATCTGATTGTAGCCGGAATAAGCATCCAGAAAGCTTAGAGTGGCATGCCCTGCTGTCGTGTCGACTAGCTCATCAATGGATGGTAAAGGGTAGCTATCTTTTGGACATGCTTTGTTTAGATATTTGAAATCGACGCACATTCTCCATTTGCTACTACTCTTTTTTACTAACACTACATTCGATAACCAAGTCGAATCGTTAATCTCGCGAATAAATCCAGCTTGAAGAAGCTTATGTGCCTCTTGTTTCGATGCCTCTGATTTTTCGGCGGCCATTTTCCTCTTTCTTTGGCATACAGGCTTTGCATCGTGATTTAATCTTAACGAATGCTCTGTGATTTCTCGGAAAAAACATCTCGTGACCTTTTTAACATGTCTTTGAGATGCTCCAAGGCAGGGCCAGTCAAACTGTGACCGTGGTATAAGACCTCGGCTTTGTTTGGGAAAGGAAAGAAAGCAATCTTTTCCTCCACAATTTTGTCAGTTACTTTTTCGGGTCGAACTTCTAAATCCGCGTGCTGTTGTTCGGATGTTGCCTCTTGTTCGCTTTCATCAATTGCTTCTTCTTTTAATGATCCTTGGGCGTTTGCCTCAATCGCGAGAATCCGGTTGTGGCCTTTTCTTAGCGAGGACAGGTAGCAGACTCTGCTTTCCACTTGTTCTCCTCGTGCTTCGCCCACCTTTCCGTTGGTACATGAAAATTTAACGCTGAAATGATATATGGAGCAGGCTATTTGGAATTTGAATAGACTTACACGCCCCATGATTGCGTTGTAGATGGAGGGCAATCGAACTATAGTGAATTCGATCATGTGTGTTCTCCTGTTTGGCTCGGTCCCTAGCGTCAGGGCTAATTCGATGGTTCCAGCTACTTCAACTTCGTCTCCAGAGAAGGAAACTAATTTTCCTGAGTACCGGCGCAAAGCGCTTTCTGCGATCCCGAGTTGTTCGAAAGCGTTCCAGTAAAGGACGTCCACAGATGAACCTGTATCGATCATGACCCGTTTAACAGTTTTGGTTCCTATTTGTACGTGAATGACCATGGATCTGAGTGTGGCATTCTTAGATCGCGAGCATCACGAGTCTCCGAAACAGAAAAGCTGAGCATCGCATGTGCGGTGGATGCTTGCTTGATACTGGCTTCAGATGGAGGATATCTAGTTTCTCTTTCATAATTTTTCCTCTCTTGATTGCTGGCACCAGATGTTGCAGCCCCCCCACCCCCGATAGTATTAATGCACCCATCAGGTGAGGGAGGCTTTCGATGATCTTGGTTAGGGTGATCGTGTCGATTGGATGAGGACCTGGCTTCTTGGGCATTCTTCATGTCCCTCGGAGGGGGTCGATAGCCTCCACCTCTGTTTTCATTCCTCTCTCCTCTATTCCGGGGGTAAGTTCCCCTACCCCTTCCTCTGGCGGCATACTGAGGATTATAAGGCCTTGGTGGAGCATTTGGTGGTTTATATTGCTGGGAAGGGACTACAGGGGTAAGTGTTGTGGTGGCGTCGCGATGGGATGATTGAGATTCGTTGATGGTGCACAAATCTGAAGGGGTACTTCTTTCTGAGGGAGGGCTGGGGGGATCCCGTACACAGGAGGTGCCATGTAGTCAGGATGAGCCATCATCGTATTTGCCGGGGCACCCAGAGGTCCTGGAATCGATCTGTGATTGTATTGTACTTCCTGGATCTAAGGTTGCAGGGGAATGATCGGGTATTGCCAGGGAGGATTGCGATGATGTTGATCCCCAAAATTCTCTCTCCCTTGACGTTTGTTAGGTGGTCGGTGGTAGGCTGGCGGCCTTGATTCAAAGGGTCTCGAGCTAGAGCTTGCCGCCTCCATGGCGTGGATCTGCTTGGTTACGAGCTCTATCAAAACCTCGTAGTTTTTTGGCTCCTTTCGAAATAGGCAGATCTTGAAATCGCCCTCAATCAAATTGCCCATTAGTATCGTGCTTGCAGACTCTTGATTGAATCTTGGGATTTGAACCACCATGTTGGTGAATCGGCTGAAGAAGTTCCCCAGTGATTCATTCGCACCTTGTTTGATGGAATTGAGATCCAGCATGGTTCTTTTCCTTGTGCGAGAACTGCCGAAGTGGGCGACGAATGTGCCTGTTAGTTGTGCGAAGTTGTTGATGGAGGATTGAGCCAAATTGGTGAACCATGTCAATGCTACACCGCTTAGTGTGGATGGGAACGAGCGACAATACATGGCGTCATTGTCTTCGTTCATGCCCATGGCTGTGGTGAACTGGTTGAGGTGGTCATTGGGATCGGTATCTCCTTTTTACTTAGCAATGGAGATATCCCTCCATCTCTTGGGGACCGGTGCTTCACGTATTTCCCTGTAGAAAGCTGATGAGAAAGTGGGTTCATTTTTGTGTGTTTGCCTGGGTGCTCCAGGGGAGTTTGAGCGCGATGTCACATCCATGGGGCTGAGGACACGGGCGATTTTATTAGTGTTTTCGTCGAGTTCTGGGCCAGCGTTGAGAGGGTCACCATTAGGGTTAGGGAAATGGTTGACCGTTACAGGTATGGGACCCTGTTGCTGGTAGTAACCACGAGGGTCGTGCTGGATCGGTACTCCGCCCGCCTGATGGTTCAAACAGGCGTTCTGTGGATAGTTTCCCGCGAAGACTTGGTATGGGGGGTATCCACCCCACATACCATAGGGTGCGAACGAGGGTTATTGAGCAGTGTCCCAGGGAGGTAGTTGGGGAATGCCTTCGTTAATATCATATTGAGCCACGTCATTGGGAGGTATGTTGAGGTTGAGGAGGTTAGCTTCTTCGGCATCGCGATGTTGATTCCCAAATTCTTCCCTGAACAGCGTGAAATTCATGGTATCCTGCGAGTTTTGTCTCGTATAAAAAAGTGGGAAGTGAACAATGTTCATTTATTTACTTTAGATAGGATCAATATATATGACAAATAAAGGTAGTAAATAACTGAATGAAGAAAAAATGTTGAAAAATGTATTTAAAGGGAATGAGATGTGAAAGTGCGTATTGCTACGCGGAACCTCTCGTCGTGAAAGGTTCCCACAGACGGCGCCAATGAAGCGAACATGGAATTTCATCTCTACTTATTACCTCATTATGACGATAGAATGACCTAGAAATACCTGCAAGCCTTGATTGAGAAGGTTTATGAACAGATTATATGTTTATTGATTCAAGCGGTGAGGTGCTGTGTTCGGCTCGCGAGGACTTGAACTATTCTATCGCGAATTGGGATGGAAGTCAGATGATGCTCTTATTCCAGGAACGTTCTTCTCCGATCGCAGATCTTAAGAACTCAACTCCAGGGGTTTTAGGTCTAGGGATTTATAGGAGCTCTTCTTTGTTATCTTTCAATCGGCCCCCGCATTTGTGTTTGGAAGGGAGTATTTATAGGAAAACTAAGCGAGCAGCTGGCTGGCGACCTCGTGGTTCTACTTTAGGACACGTGTAAAGCATGCCTTCGTGTGTAGGGGGGTAGGTAATACACGTGGCGTTGTTTAGAGGTGAGGTGCTAGAACCAGTGAGCTGCTTTACTTAGGGTTCTTGAAACCCACGAGGTACGTAAGGGGCCCTCCTTGGTCGTTACGCGGTCATAGCTAAGTATTTAAGTCGCGAGGAGGGTTTGGTAGGGAGAACGAATGAGTATCTTGCACGCGATGGGTCCTATAGTGGGTCAGACGCCTTCTTGCGTTGGGGTGACCTACTTATGACGCTATATTTGTGCTAATTGATTGGTCTGTTTTCTACGGCATCGTCAGGGGCCTAATGCAATGTCACCATTTTCACAATTATAGGTACTTCTGGTACTCTTATAAGGATCTTTAATCAATTGTATGTGATGGGGCTTTGACATTAATGCTTCAGACATTTTCAGTCGATTTTTTTCATTTATACGTGTATGCAAGTAACACGTCCGTCATTTACATTTAGATCCAAAATTATATTCACTTCTGGTGAATACATTCTCCATATAACCTTTGATAGGTTTTTGTGCAATCAACTTGGCTTTATATTTTATTTTGTACGAACACCCACTTAAAACAAAATGATGTTACACTTTTCGGTGTTGGAACTACAGGTCCAATGCCATCATGCTTAAAGAACTCATTCTTGCATGAATTTCCTTTTTCTAGCTCTTTACTATCATTTCGATGTCGACATCCATTTGTTTGATGATCATCATATTCTCATAGGCTCTTTTCACTTCTGGGGAATCATATACAAAAAGCCTAGTGATCTCCAACACTTCTGGTGTACTTGAGGATCACTTGATATTCATTGAGTTGGATTTACTTCTGGAACTTCCAAATGAGCTAATATTTGTGACTTTGTCACTTTCTTGGCCTTTAGTAAATGTTTGCAATGGCATATTTGTTAAACCTTATAATCATTTCATTTATTGAACTTCTGGTTCACTTGTATTTATCCGCGGATATGAAATGATAGAGAAGTTGCTTCCGTGCAATCTCTTTCTTAATTGTCTCATTTCCTCTCCCCCTAAATACCGAGCATTTGATTACCATTATAAAGCTCTAGGTATTTGATATCAATAGGGACTCAAACCCCATGTATCATCCAACTTCTTTGTGGTCTCATTGTAATTCATTTGGAGGAGGTACGTCTCGGAACATATGCTGCTTATTCAAAACCTTTTGAATGACATGCTTTCTTCTGGAGATAATTAGAGAGATGTTATTGTGTCAAATTCGAAATGCAAACTAGCTTGCATGGGCCCATTTGACTAACGACTCTTCTGGGTCGTCGTGAGCTACCTTATGCTCAACAATGTTTTTGATAACATTCTCTACCTTATGTTTCATATGACCAAAATGTTGAGGCATCTATAATCTTGGAATTACACTGGTCTATATGATGGTGTTCCGTAGCTGTCTCGTTGAATCCATTCAAGAGACATTAGAGACTTTGCATTTACTTTGAATTTAGAATACAGTTTTATTGTTGATATATCAAGATGATAGACCATATATGTTCGGTCACCCTTATAAAGGATCTTCAGGCCCTAGGATCTTCTGGTCCTTTTTAGTGGGTGTCTATGTGAATTTCAATGATCACGCACATCATCGATTCACATGAGTGACCGGATGCCACAAAGAAAAAATATTTTATCATTAACTAACTTCTGGTTAGTGATAAGTTTCAACGGGATAAAGGAGTGTCAAATAAACCATATATATACATTCTCATTTTTGTAAGACTTGCTTCTGACTAGTCATATGAGATATTGGTGTTCAATACCATGTCAATTCATACATATGTGTCATTGTTACTTCAGGTAACAAGATCAATGCTCTTCTGGAGCTATATGGTATTCATCTTGGTTTTTCCATTCATAATTGGTTGCGAAAACTTCAAGTTTCTAAATTGTGTGACACTATATAGACTCACAATTAACCCATTGAAATTATATGGTGATCCATTCATTTTATTTAGATGTCATTAAATGGGTATTTTCAGAACTTTTGTTGGGGTCATACTACAGGTATGAGTCTATCATCCAACTATGTATGTATTTATTAAACACATTTTATCATTATTCATAATGTTCTTTGTAACACCCCCTTCTGTAAACGAGGAAATGTTGCAGCGCCAGTGATTACTCGGACTTTAAGGTCTTCGTAACCACCTTAGGCTTATAGGGACATGCTATCATGCTCCCATAAACAAGATGATAACAAAATAAAATAAAAATAGCGGAAGACTTAAAATATAACAAATCTTTTTTTATAAACTCACAATTCAAATTACAATATCTGATACATCAAAACATTACAGCGGAAGACTTTGTAAAAATAAACATTTAACATTTATACAATATTTTCTAAGAACTTTAAATAATTAAATCTTGAAAATAAAATGTCTTCTTAATCTTCTTCAACTTCTCTTCGGAGACTTGACCTTAACCTGTGAACCGGAGACTGGGGTATTGTACAAAGACAATGAACCCCTAGCCGTCCAAACAAAGGACGATTAGTTCGCGAGAACTAGCAAGTGACGGCTCAAAAACTGGGACTACTTCAGATTTGTAATCATTAACCTTTAATGGTATGAATTTAAACCTGAATGTGATTATTAGAGTATTTTAGATGGGCTAATAATTTGACGACACAACTTTTATGACACGGATAATTCCGAAGGATTGAATAAGATAAGAAGCATGCGACAAGCACCCTTAGGAACCATACCCCGATTACGGATGGGATATGATATAGCTTGAATTAGTTGTGATCACTATGAAACCGAAGTTTATCAAACACTTTACTCACTTTCCTCACATTGAATATCTTAAACGTACACAAATTTACACAGTGTTACACATTATAATACTTTGATAGTTTACACATTTCACAACACACATCTCTTAATTAATTAACGATCATATGATACCGGCCCCGCTCTCAAAAACAGATAACGACCTACTACCTTTTTATTTGGTAGTGTAACATTCCGATAAATAATATATGCGCGTTCGGAATGTGTGAGTTTCATGAAACTTTTAAATTGGGGAATAACGGCCCCAACCTGACTCTACCACATCACTTTCACTTAACTTTACACGTTACATATCACCTTGATTTACATTGATCGGTAAGTTTTACTTGAATTGATCTTGATTCAATTGAGTTCCGATCTTAGCACACAATCCTCGCATTTTTCACTATTGATTAATGTCATCCTAGGTGATCACACAGTACAAAAATAATCCATATTATTTAAAGGTAACATGGATGCCAAATAGAATAAAGTAAAATAACGGATGGAAACATCAATGAAATAACATGTTCCATACCTAAACATTTTAGCATGAAAGAACAATAATAAAATCATGCTTTAAAGAGACAGCGGATAAACTATGCACGTTATTATTTTATATTAAGTCAAATAATAACTTTACCCAATTATACTTGCCAAATCCAAACTGACGATTAAATAAATTACACAAAACGGGTGAATTGTAATTTATTTTATTTAACTTGGCAAGCAACCAAATAAAGAAAACAACTAGACACGAAAGCATCGAAATGAGCAGAAAAGCTCGGAAGGTCACTTGCCTTTTTCACCTTGTTTGATTTCGGTACCAACTATGGACTTCAAGGAACTTCGTGACGGAATTAAATAGATCGATAGCCGCATATAGAGATAAAATACGAGACAAAAAGAATGATTTAATAATTGGTATTTTATATATGAAATTAACTTATTTAATTCGAAAATAAAATTCGAATTAATTCCAAAGTCGGAGATTATACCAATTTTACCTTCTTTGAAATATTGTCTCGTGATGGGTGTGTCGGGATTTGAGATGTAACGCTGCACAAGGGGTAAAACTAGAGTATTAATATAGTTACAAACGTTTTGGGCCTTTTCTGTAATTACAGAAATTAAAAGGACATATTTTTGAAAGACTGAAAGTGTGGGCGGATTTGTGGAAATAAGGTCTTCTTCTTCCCCAAGCCGTGGGAGCAACACAGTGAGGGACGTCACCTGTGTAAGGCGACAACGGTGGCTCAACGCGGGTGAATCGACGTGGCTCAGTGGCTCCAACTCCCGTGGGTGGTGGCTCCGACAGTAGACAGCGCAACTCCGGTCAATACGGGCGGCGGCAAGGCGGCGTATAGTGGTCCGACGACGGTGAAAGGGCTGAGCGAATTTGGGGGTTTTGGATTTTGTATGTAATTTCGCAAATTTTGTGAATGGAATTGTTCCTAGAGGTTTTTAGAATGAGATGAGATGAGTTTCGAGCTCTAATTTCTCAAAAATGGGGAGATATCGTTTTGACAAGGGGAAACCCTTTATTTTCTATTCGGACGAATTCGTAACCGATATTAACAATTGAATATACCATTATAATCATATTCATTGCAGGAATTAATACCACCAATCCGTTGGATCAAAACCGACGTGGCCATGACCGGTTTTTGAGTGAGAACGGAATAAGCATAGGAGAATATTCTCTGGATCGAAATGAATGTGATTCTTCCAATTAATGTACCGATAAGTTAGAATCACGGCTAGATTCATTTAGGATTGAGTTTCGTGAGGTGAAATAGGGTTGTGCATGATTCGGTCCAAACCGAATTTTTGGACCGAACCTAACTGAAGTTTTTCGGTTCGGCTTTCGGTTCGAGAATTTTTATTTTTCGGTTTCGGTTCGATTTGTGTTCGGTTTCGGTTCGGTTTGTGTTAAACCGAATTTTTTAATACACTACATAAATACAATATATATATATATATATTTTTATACTTTATATATATACAAATACTTACTAGGTATACACATATAGTTTATGTATACACATATACCTAATACGTACACTGTATTATATATTTGCATATATACACATAATACACTCACTGTACTATATATACACATAATACACTGTATTGTATATATACACAATACACTGTTTTATATACAAATACTTACTATGTATACACATATAGTTTATATATACACATATACCTAATACATACATTGTATTATATATTTGCATATATACACATAATACACTCAATGTACTATATATACACATAATACACTGTATTGTATATATACATAATACACTGTTTTATATATACTGTACACATATAATGTATTATATATTTGCATTAATGTATATATATTTGTAATTTGGTATACTTTATAAAGTATATAAATATAGTGTATATGTATTTACATGTGTATATACATTATATTTGTATCAATTTATATATATTTGTATACTTTATATTTTATATTTGTATAGTTTATATTGGAATATGTGTATATATGTGTATATATACATATAAATATAGTGTATATTATATATATATATATATTTTTGTATACTTAATATTTTTTTTAATGGAAATTCGGTTTAATTATGTTAAAACCGAACCGAACACAAACCAAACCGGCAAATAACCGAACCGAACCTAATACTTTCGGTTCGGCTTTCGGTTTGAAAATTTGAGATTTTTGGTTTCGGTTCGGTTCGGTTCGGCCCGGTTAGGTTAGGTTTTTGACCGATGCACAGCCCTAGGTGAAACGACGAATCAATGAAAACCGCCATTAAAGGGGCTTGATTGTACGTACAGATGAGGAGGAGGAAGAAGGAGCAGTTCACCTGAACCGGTTCTCCATTTTATTTTATTTTTCTTGGTTTGACCGGTTCAACCGGTTAAAAAAAAACAAATGCTTGACTACTTATATATCTATTTATTTAATTTGATTATATCTAGATGTGTGACATAATATAAAGATGAAAAATAAATAAATTCCGTAAAAGATAAAATCATATATATATATATATCCTTTGAAAATAAAGGAACAAATAAATAAATAAATAGCTACATAATGTGCTTCTATTTAAATAATTATTTCAATTAAAGTTGTATAACACTTCAAACTTTATAATAAATATTATAAATTCATTCTAACCTAAGTATAAGATACATTAAATAAAATAAGGATATTATACTATACGCTAAATAAAATAAGTTGGGTCATAGACTATACTTATTTTCCTAAAATGATATCACATTGGGTATTGAAACAATTTAAGTAAAACATCTTTACAAAAAATAATGAATTCACATTAACCTCTATATTTATCAAATTATTTATACTCATAATAATAACGTTGTACTTTGGCTAAAATAATAATGCTTTATTTTAGTTACAATCAGTTTCACTATTAGAATAATAATGTCAAACTGAATTTTATATTCTAAATAATAAGAACCGAAAACTAAGATATAAGAATTTTACAAAATTTCTTTATTTTAAAATTTTTAACTTTATTTTTATTTACATAAATTAAAACAGAAATACCCAAAAATACTTTGGGGTATTTCATTCTTCAGGACATTAGAATTAACCGTATAACAACTACCAAGCTATAAGCCACAATAATAACTTTGGTCAAGCGCTTAACCATAAACTCTTTCACACCCTCTACCGGAGGGGCATGCTTCTGGCAATGATTAGAGGATAGTCAGGAAGTGGCCTTTTTAACCGAATCGTGTTATGTGGTTACTTCTATTGGTTTTACCAACCAAATAAAAATAGTTCCTGAATATTTCATAACCCACGTTCCATATACTTCTTCAAGAGTACAAATGATAAAATTAGGATCATATACTCTTCTGGAGTTTGAAAAATTCTTTACTCAAGAGTTCATCAGATTCTTTACTCTTCGGGAGTTAATAAAAATCCATCAATAGAGTCTCCGGGCTCTCTTATGGAGATGACTAATCTCACAATTTTTTTTGATTATTTAACCATTATATTTAGAGTCTTCGGGTTCTTATATAGGTATTAAAAATCATCATAATCTACTGGAGTATGATAATCCTTCCTCCCAGATTGTCCATTTGCCAAACAAAACTTCGTATTAGACACTCATGATAAGTTATTTCTCCGGGAAACACTTTGAGCTTTGAATTACAATAAAAAAATCATAATAATTGTATTCAATATAAGGCAATGAATAAAAAGACAAATAAATAAAAGAAATTTGTATTTGTCCACTTCAGGTGGAGCCATGGAGAAACTTTTCAATTTATCATTTTTTTCAAGAAATGATTTTATTCATAAGATGATTCATTTGTCAACTTCGAGTGACAATTACTCTCTATTATGTATAATTTGATCATATACTCCAAAGATGATAAGTTACATTAAAAAAATATAGTAAGTTGTCATATAAACATTGACCATATTCTTCAAGAAACGGTATGATCGATTATTACTCACTTCAGGAAGAAGACAACTTATTCACTTTAATTTCTACACTTCTGGGTATTTGTACAACTTTAAAATAAAACTCATACACTTCTGAGTATGATTTAAACAATCTTTAGGAGGATATACAATATATCTCTTATCGTTCATTTACTTCAGGAAATGAATATTGTCACTTCAAAGACAAATTTGTGTTGATGAGAGAGAGACATTTTATGAATTTTCTTTTCATATATCTCTTCAGGAAATTATTATCGTTACTGCAGGAACGATTTATGAGCATAATTTGTTCATCCTCTTCAAGGGATGAATTTATTTATTTCGAGAGATAATGATAAATAAATAAATAAATAGTTGATATAGGTAATAAAACTATAAAAACATAAATAAATAAAATAAAATTAGCATATTGTCAAATTCTGGTGACAAACAGTTAAACATGCACAAATACATGTTTGTCTACTTCCGGAGACTAGTAGAGATCGAAACCATCTACTACAGGAGATAAATTTCATCATGATATATAAGCTAAAATATTTTATCTTCTTCAGGAGATAAATAAGAATTTCATCTTCTTCAAGAGATGTAATATATAAAATTGTGTTTACTTTATCTACTTCAGGAGATAAACTACCACATATGCAAATTTAACAATTTATATCTACTTCGGGAGATAATGTTTGTCTACTTCTGGAGACAAAAAAAATAATACAAATTGAAATGAATAATAAAAATGAAATAAATAAAATAACTAAAAAATAAGTTCATCACTACAGGGATGATTTTCAATAGTTCACATCTACTTCAGGAGATGTTCCGTTCATCTACTTCGGGAGATGAGGATTAAACAAATATAATTTAAATAAATAAACATAAATAATAAATATAATTTCATCACCATAAGGATGAAATTTATTGGTTTGATCATCTCTGCAGGGATGAGATTTATCGTTTCATGGCTTCGGGGATGAGATCAATTTATCGATTCATCCCTTCGGGCATGAGATGAGTTCATATTCATCTACTTCAGGAGATGAGATGAAAAAAATATCAATGAAATAACTAGTTGAATAAATAAATAAAATCATTATCAATTCATCACTTCGGGGAGATTGATTTAATCGCTTCAGGGATTAGAATTAATTTATCCGCTTCAAGGGATATATCAAATTTAATTGATTAATTCAACACCAATTCGATGTATAACATCGCCACTTCGGGGGTTGATATAGTTTGTATAATATCACCACTTCGGGGGTTGATATAACTTATGTCACATCACCTTCAGGGATGTGTTTGTAGTTTTGTAGTTCACAGGGGCAAAATATGCAGCCCTAAAAGTTTTAGGCCGCTTTCTGTAATTATATAAAATATACGGGCCAATCTACGGTTTCAAAGCCAAATTTGCAATAAATTAATCTCATATTCTTCGTAGATAGGATTTGGCGATTTGCAATTTTACAGAGCGGCCGATGGCAGGGTCGCCGACACGGAGGGAGCCCATAGGTGTTGTGCGGAGGCGACGGTGTGGCCGGAGGTGACGGCTAGCCGGAGGAGAACGCAACATCAAGGACAACGAGCCATACGTACGGGCTAGCGATGACGATCGCGGCGGGTCAATGGTTGCGAGGAGGCGTTGGCCACTGCTCGCACCACCAGGGCGTCTCCGTCATCGACTGGGTTGTCTCGGGCTGATTCTACGTCGATCCGTTGGGGTTCATCGACAATCTCAAATCACATCGTACCAATCGGATTCGGATCTGGAGGGATCGGAGTTTGTCGATTCGGATAGATGGGAGATCGATGGTGGCGGTGAAAAATGGAATTAAAAGCAATTGGCTTAGATATATTTTACTTGGGTAGAGTTTTGTGATGATAACGTGTGATAAACCGAAAGGAAATAGAGATTAGAGAGACGAAGGCATAGAGAAGAGAGGAGGAATTGATGTGTTATTGGGGGGTCTTCAGGACCCTTTATATAGGAGTTTACATAGGGAACTAAGGTTTACTAGTGTTTATCCATCCCAATATAATAATATTATAACAGTTTTAGGTTTTTTTAAGCAACAATTAGAGTGTATTTGGATTCTAATTACTTTAATACTATTAAAGTGTTTGTTTAATACGATTTACAATTTTTCTCTTTAGTAAAAGAAGCTTTTTGGCCATAAATGAGGTGGAATAAATGAGAAATATTGAAGATTTTAAAAAGAAAATAAATCATATTTATAAGAAATTAATGAGACTAAAAAAATAAATAATCTTTATAAGAAGTTATAGAGACAAATTTTATTTTATCTAATAAATTATTTCTATAATATTTGAAAAGTAGAGAGCCAAGTAATCATCAATTTTATTTTAATTACTTTAGTAAATTTAACTTTTTATAAGTATTAATACACATTCAAAAGAAGATAAAATGTATAATTAATGTAAACAAATTTTTTTTACTATTTTAAAAAAACGTGTTTTAATATAAATTATATATATATTCATCATAAATTTAAATTTTAAATTTTATAAAATATTAGTAGGAAACATGGTAGTGAAGTAACATTTTTAATCAATTATTTGTGTAATATTTTGAAAGTAGAAAACCAATTATCATTTTTAAAATCGACACTTGAGTATTTGATTAAAAAAATCAACACTTGAGTAAACACAATATACAATGAAAACAGCAAATTAAATTATATTCATAAGCTTCGCCAAATATTTTTAAATTGTAAATTACCAAAAATAGACCCCATATATAAAAATAATTTATTATATATAAAATTTTCTTTTATGGATATATAAGTACTCCGTATAAATGTATAATAGCAAGATGCATGCTTTACCTATCATAATTTCAGTTTCCGACAAGAAAAAAATAGTGTATAGAAAAATAAAACTAAAATAGTTTTAGTATAATCTAGACAGAAAATTAAAGCCTTGCATACCTAATTTAAGGAATAACTAAAATATGAAATAAAAAAGTCTAAAAATATCCAATAGATTAGACCGAGTTTCTATTTAATTAATTTACAATTTTGATTTATTTTTATTTGCATTAATATATGAATGTATATATATATTCATTGATACAAAAGTCGATAATCTCGTGCGTAGCACGGGGTAGTCCACTAGTGTTTTTAAAATTGCGTGAATTTAAAATTAAACACCGTATAGATTGTGCCAATGTGAATTATTGCGTAAAATTGATAATTAAATTTTATATTTAATGTAATTGGATGGCATAGTTTATAAATTATAAAGTATTTTATTTTATTTATGATATTTTAGATACATGGTAAATAACAAAGAGTTGTTCATAGATGGGAAAGTCTTGAAGTTTTAGATTGGATTAATTAGTTGAAATTCTCAAAATTTATTTTTGGTTGTTGTTGATGCTTTGCAAGTTCTTTTCTTTCTTGGTTTCCCTCTTGTATAACTTTGACTCTGGTTTGGTGATCGATCAAACTTTTGGTAATACATGTTTGATGGAGTAACTGAAGAATAGATTAGTTGTGTTAAATGTATGTGAAATTCAATTGTTGATCACAAGTTAGAATGTTTTTGGTAATTCCAACCGATGAAAGAAAAAAGAAAAAAAAATGAATAGATTTGTGAATAGAAAAGAAAACCGAAAAACTTGAGATAAATAGTTATTGAAAATCCAATTCTAAAAACTAATTACATTAAAGTTTTGTTTTTAACTAATTTAAAACTTTATAATATTAAAAATAAAACTTAAAAAGTTATTTGCGTGGCCAAACGGTTAACTTGTATTGGTTGCCCCATTTGACTGCTACCTGTCACTAAACAAGATTTGGTTTACCAATCCAACAAATTAATCTGTTGGATGAGTTAGATGATGGGCTACAATGGGCCCATTCCCTGATTGGGCCCCCACAAATCCCAATCAAACCCGACTTCAACAATGACTTAATTAGTTCATCAACTAAACAATTTTCATTACTACTTGAGCGCTGTTATGCTTCATATAGTTATATGTGCATTAGTCATTTTTTAGTATAATGTTTGTTAAGGGTGATACATAATCAAAACATGTGAATTAGTCTTCTTTTTTTTGTAAGCCAAACTAGCATTATTACTCCCTCCGTTTCCTTTTAAATGACTTTTTACTATTCATGCACGTTTTTTAAGGTGTGAAAAATTATATAAAATAATACTTGTTTTCAATAATCTCATACTTACTGGTGATAAGTATAATATTATTAAAAAAATTATAAAAATATTAATATTTAATATAGTTTTTACCGTTTTAAAACTACGTGCTTGACTTGAAAAAGTCACTTAGAAGGAAACGGAGGGAGTATTAATTAAGCTATAGAACATCAGTAGGAAAAATCACAAACAAAAGCGTTGTTCGTCACCCTCACTAAAACAAACCCTAGTTAGACGATTGATCGATCAACAATATTATTAACATTATGATTAATAAAAAGATAACATAAAAGACTCGAGGATTCATATAAGGAAATTCATCCTTCAAACTTGAGATCTCACTCCACTCGCATGCCTATGTTGAAAGTTTGAAACCATCAAGAAGTGGCAATATAACCACCCTCACATAACTCAGCTGAAAAAGATGCACGGGTAATATTCAAAGGTCTCTTCAGTTAGAATCCTAAGGGTGACCATTGAAGGGTTTACACGCCGTTAACTTTAGGGTCCATGGAATTAAACCCATATTAATAAAAAAGAAGTGGTGATATAATGAATAGTATGCTTCAAAGTCTCTAACACCATTCAAGGAAAAAAGGGTGTGAAAAAAGCAAACACAAGCTAAAAAAAGGTGGAGACTTTTTGTTGTTGCAGAGAGAGAGAGAGAAATAACAACATCCTCCCACTCCCATTACAAATCATAATGATGATGAAGAAAAGCCATAAATTGGTGCTGTAGGGAGTTGCTTCTTCCCTGCAGTTCCTCTCTCTTAATCTCATATGGGTAAAGGGTGTGATTCAATGGCCCTCCCTCCCTCTCTCACTGTAGTTTTCATGTGATTTTTGGGACCCCTCTGCACCCTTTGCCCTTCAATGTTGGGCCTCTTCCATTAATGAGATCTCACTGGCCTTGCTTTTCTCATCAGGCCTGACCCTGTTTGCTCAGAGCATAAATCTATACTGACCCCACACATGGACCACATTGGCAAATTACTAGTGTCTTCCTCTACAAGATCCACATTTCAACACATTAGATTGAGCCTATGATTAACCTAATTGTGCACCTTTAAAATATTAACCTACTTGAGCTTGTCATCAACCTGTTTCTAACTCTACCCCTTTTGGATGTAAATAATCTTATCCGGTGGAGATCATCTAGTCCGCAATTGTGGTCCATTATATGGTTTATATCGTTTGATTGAATGTGCTGAATTATTTTGTTATTTCTCTTAATAAATGAGATAAAATGAACCACGATTATGGACTAAAGAATCCTCACCGAATCTTACCCCACTTTGACATTAACCACAAAAAGTAACCACCTATCACAGAGATTATTAACCCAAACTCGATGAAATGAGAAATTTTTTTCGAGGGATGTAGATAGTCTTACCTCACTTTTAAATGAACATCGTTTAGCATGTTATAGATTCATCTTATGTTGTATAAATTTAAGTCAGTATCCATTTTGTAATGCTAATTTTATGTTATTTTTATTTATTTATTTAATAGAGAGATTCGTATTCTAAACAATTCGCATTGATAATATTCTTTGATTTCGTTTAGAAAGATGAAAAGAAAGGCAATTGAACAAATATCAACAAAAGCTAACAGCAACAACCATCCTATAATCCTCCATGGAATGGAACCTCAACAACCCTGCACTTAAGAGGGAACTTTTGCAGTTCAATTTAATTAATTTGGTCCAATTGACCTATCAACATAAGTTACAACTACAAAACCAAAAATTTCAATTCCAAGCAAAGGAAAACTTGCCAATTTGGTACCCACCCACTAGTAAACAAATAAAATATAAAAATAAAATAAAGGACCCATCTTTACCACTTTTAATTGCAGATTTTACTGCATAGTTAAGTATCAACCCTAGCAAGGCATCACTTTCTCTCTCTCTCTATCTCTCACACAATTTGACAGCTTTTCTAAAACCCTCAGCATTTGCAATTGCATTTGCTTGCTCTCACATTTTTGTTTGGTTGCTGAATTATTCTGTTTCCTCTTTCCATGATAAGACCATTTGCTCATTGGTTTGGCCTGCTTTTTGACCCTTCTCCCTCCTCTCTTTAACTCCCTCCCTCCCCCTCTCTCCTCCTTTTAAAGACCTCTTTCATGGTTTTGTTTCTGTAGGTGTTTTGATGACAGTGAGGGGGAACAACAAGCAACATAAAGGAAATTGACAGCTCTTAAGGGATCCCTGAGGTGACCTCCTTAATATATTTGCACACTTTGCTTTGTTTGTTCCACACACCCACACCCACACCCACAAAGAATAAGTACTTGTGGAGCTATTAATTTTGCTACAATGGCTCGGCAGGTATTTGTTCATTTCCAACATGGGTTTTCCTGCTAAAGCAAAAAAAAAAAAATCATGCCTTTTTTTTTCTGTGGTTGGGTTTTCAAGATTTTGTGGGTACTGTTTTTGCTTCTTGTTTGGATTGGGTGATTGAATTGAGAATGTTGATTTGCAGGAAGAGGGGTGGCCTCTGGGTTTGCAGCCACTGAATTTGAGAGTTGGGTTGGGAGGAAGAGCTAGGGATTACTTTGGGTCCATTTCTTTCAACACCATGCTTACTGGCTCCTCCACTCCCTCTACAGATTCATCTTCAGATTTAGACACTGAGGTGAGTTTCAATTGGTAAAAAAAAAAGAATGTGTAAATGTAGAATGTTTTGATGCTGACAGTGACAGTCTCCCTAGTTCCCACAATTGTAAATCCCCATCCTTTAGGTAAAGGCTATAAGATGGCCTAGAGTCTAATGAATCACAATGTAGCTGATATATATGGCAAAAAATGTTTTGGTTCTTCAGCCAGCAAATTGCTGAATTCTTAGTAAGTTTATTCCTTCAATCATCTCTCTGATTAATCTTGTTTGTTCCCTCAAAACACATCATCAAACCTTCTGATTTGATAAACTTGTTTTGTGGTACACATTTTCATATGTGACATGTTCATTTTGTTGTGTCAGGGTTATTTTTGCTGAGATAAATGGAATAGTAAGTACCCAATGTATCTATTTTTGTGCAGTCCACAGGGTCCTTTTTCCATGACAGAAGCATCACACTAGGAAGCCTGATAGGAGTTTCAAGTATCCTGGAACTCTCAAGGAGATCAATCAGAGGACGAAGGCCGGAGCCCTTAAAACCGAAGAAGCCCTGCAAGTCCAGGACTTGGCTCTTCTCCTTGTGTTCAAGGCACAGCACTGATGTAAGGAACCCGACTAACCCTCCATCTCTCGGCCACTTCCTCGCTGTCGAAAGAAGAGCTTCTACAACTGGCAACACGTATGGAAGAACCCGAAGCCCCATTGCCTATCAAGTCCCTGATGAGATCTTGATGGAGCAGCACAATTCAGCTTCGAATTCGTTGTTTGTCAATGGACAAATTGCTCCTCCTCCTCCTCCCCGTCTTCAATCAGGTTCAAGGCCAGCCGAAGAGGCCGAAAGGAGTTTCAGCAGAGGCTTGGATCAAGGTCTCCCGGTACTGCTTTCGTGCGTGTGTGGCCAAGCTGCTGCCCACTGAGGTGAGCAATTGTTGGTTGTCATTGCATCAACGTGGCTTTGGGTTCTTTTCTTTGACTGAATTCTTTGTTTTTCAGATTCAATCAGAAATGAGAAAAGAGTGATTTTCTTTGTTGTTCTTTATAGAACTATTGCTTGTATCATCAATTCCAATTAACATAATGAAGCTTGGCTCACCATAGCAGTGTCATCAGTCATGCTCTAGTTGAATGATTAAACTGAATTGCTTTTGATGGAACAATTTTTGTCCTTCCTATAGTACAAGTGTACAACTACAGCTACACATGCTCTGATGTTTGAGCTCTTGTGATATGGAATGATCTCATGTGTATCTGCACCACAGTTATCTTTCAGGTGCACCCATAAGGGGCGTTCGTACGCCCGCATCGTCGTAAGAACATACGTAGACTTGTTCCACATAATACATTAATGCCAACAAATATCAAGAACAGTCAAATAGGCACAAAAAATTACAAAGAATTTGTTCTTTCACCCCTTCTAGTAATAGGCTCTGTAGAACCCTCCTAAATGCAATTTCATTCTCAAGCAAAGAAATATACCAAAAGTAGAACAAAAGAGGACAACACTAACCTTTCCCAGATCTGCACACAGGCACTCGTCGGCGAACCAATTATTAATCCTAAACAAAATCTACAATGCAGATCAAGCTTCTTATGTATACTATTCAGACCTGATTTCAGAGTCTTGGCTTCTCTTTTCGGAGGGTTCAGGGCAAAGCTTCAAATCGCCTCATTGAACCCTCCTACCCCTAATTAGGAGTCAAATTTATCAATCAAATCGTCGCCAACATGGATCCTTCCCGAGCCACGGCCACCAATCTTGCTGAAAGAGCCAAGCCTATCCGAGAGGGCCTTAAAGCTGCTGCTTCCGGACTCGGTGAACCTCCTCGACTTCTTTAACTTCGAGGAGCTGAGGTCAACATCGTTGACATCATTGTCCGCATGGGTTTTTGCAACCACTAAGCGGGCAATGCTGCTTCTGCAAAATGGGCAGACAGGAGCTTTTAAGATGGCTGTTGTAGGGTTCGGCTTGTTGTGGCAGCAGAGGGATAGGGTGCAGTGTGCACACATCTGGTGACCACAGTCCTGGACTTCGATAGTGCACATTTGATCAAAGCATATGGAGCATAGTTCATTCTCACCGATCTGTGTCAAAGAGGCAAAATTCTCAGTCACCACTGGAGACATAAATTAAGGCAATTGCTAAAACTAGCTAGAACAGAAATTATCTTGCAAATCATCCTAAAAGTAGATACACTCAAATCAGATTCTCCGCCCTTCAATAATGTAGGCACTCTCTAAATGTATGGCAAATGGTAGACATTCAACAACCAATTACCTCAGATGTAGCATCATCAGACCCTGATTCAGAGTGTGATGGAGATGCAATGGAGTCTGCTTTTCCCTTCAAGATGAATTTCTCCCTCTCCTTGTTGGCCTCCATCAGAGCCTGCTCCAGTAGAAGCTTTGCCTCAGGGTTAAGTTCACTGATGAACTTCAATGGAGACGGCCAGACAAGAGGCTCAGCTGATGAAGGGTTTAATATGGCTGCACATGCCCCGTGCTTGTGCTTCAAAGCAACCATAAAAGGTATTCGCCTGCATAAAGCGAAAACTATAATAACCAACCTACATTCACAAGTCCTTTCTTATAACAATTGCAATTCTACCACGGATTATATTCTGAGGCATTGATAGCCTCATGATATTAATCGCAATAAATATGATATTAGTTTTTTTAATAAAGATTCAATCAACAAAGAGAAGAATGTACAGATGCGTAAATATATTTTCCAATTTCTCGCATCCTTGATCGTAACTCAGCGAAAGGACAAAGGGGAGTTGAACTTACCCAGAGGCATCCCTAACCAGGCGATCCGCGCCCCACGCAAGCAACTTGCGAACACAATCCAGAGACCCACCTCTCGCAGCCAAATGAAGTGGAGTGCTCCCCGGATAGCTGCTGATACAAGGAAAACTATTAAATTCATGTAACAAATTCGAGGTCAAAACCAAAGGCAAGTGCAATGACAGATCCGTATTATCATTACCAATAGGTTCCGGTTGAAGCCGATGCTAGAGCACCGTTATCTAACAAGATTTGAACACAATCAGGCCGCCTCCTACGAGAAGCCAAATGCAAAGGGGTTGCCCCCTTGTCATCTCTAACATTTACAAATCGAGCGAATCCCCTACAATCAATCACAATAACTTGTTATCAATTAACCTGTAATTGGGAAAACACAATAAATAACAATGAGAGCAGGAGAAAGGCTTACCAAGAAGAAGCAACATGAGATGATTTGGCCGTAGAGAGTATGGTTTCAAGGCACTCAGAATGACCATAGTGAGCTGCATAGTGCAAGCATGTTCTTCCATTTTTGGAATCAAACATCAAAATCTGATAACAATAAATTAGGTTATCAAATCAGGACCTCAATCCCAATAACCAAATTGATCCTTCAATTACTTGATTCTACAGCAATTGGCACAGTGAAAAGTAAAACAGCTCCAAGATTTGATTCATATTTTCCTTATCACTTTAACTGGTTCATCTGACATTTCCCAATATAGAAGTAAAAGGAAGGATAAAAACAGGCGTACAGAAAAAGAAAAAGGGAATTCATCTTACATTGGCTCCTGAATGAATGAGCTTTTGCACGCATGACAATTTTCCATGCATTGCAGCCAACATAAGAGGGGTCTGAAAAATCATTGACAAAATCAAACCCTAGAAAAATCAAGATCAAATAAGCAACTCACAAAATCATTTTTCTAGCATGTCACCGGACCTGTTTGTGGCGATTGAACACATCGGGATTGAGGGATCGATCCAAAAGCCAAGAAAGTACCTAAATTTCCGTAATAAAAAATCGATTAAATCACACATCGGAGGAGGTAAAAAATACAAAATTTGGGAGAAACTCACGTTGATCTGGCCACTGGCGGCGGCCAAGTGAAGCAAAGATTGCCGATCGTAGAGAGTGATCTGGCGCAAGAGAGATGAATCTTCATCCAGTTGATTCTTTAAGGTCTCCAAATCCCCCGATTTAACAGCTCTGAAAACGTCGTTCGTTTCCGGCCGGCGGCCCGTGCAGCTCAGCCCCTGTCCCATCGCTATTGATCGCTCACCCTCCTGGAGTGGTCAGTGATCCGGTAAAGTAGCGGCGCCGGAGCAGGAACGGCGCGCCACCGCCACCGGGAGGAGGAAGTGAGGGAGAGGTGCGTAGTGGTGGAGGTGACGAATGGAAAGGCAAAACGGGAGAGCTTCGGGTTTTAAGTAAGGGGGTGTCTGAAAACGAAAAGGAGAATCAGAGGTTGGAGCTGCCCGTGGAGATACTGAAATAAGCGGGCAGCTGACCGAGTCATGGGAGAAGATGGAAATGAGTCGACAATCCCACTTGATCCATCACCATTCCCTAGGTGAAGGTGATTTTTTTTTTCCGGAATTGTTATTTGCATGGTGATTTTATCGCTTGTTATACGGAAAGTATTGGTAATTGCGTATCATGAGTCCGCGGTAGAAAAAGTAGAAATCTGCGTTCGCGGAGTACAAATGCGCAAGAAGGTTCTCTGACTCAACAATGGCAGCGATCTTCCTCACAATCTCCTCAGTCTTCGGTCCTCGGTCCCCAACTCTCTCTCTCGATCCCCAAATCGTCGCGGTACTCACCTTCCTCACAATCTCCCGTTGCCTCTTCGGAGAAATCTCTGACCGCGTCGCCGCCGACCTCAATCCCCACGCCTCCTCCCATTGTCGCCTCTCCCTCCACCAGCACTCCGCCTTCCTCGTCTCCAGCTTCATCTCCTCCTTGATCATCACCTTCCGCCTCCCCTCCCGCCGGTAGCCTCCACGTCTTCTCCCTCCTCCATTGTGCAAATATGGCCACTTCTCCCTCCTCCTCTGAGAACAGCGCCTTCTAGATATGAAGATGGAAAATTGCAGCAATCGAAGGCTTGGGCATGACAAGGAGAAGGGCTTCGATTTTAGATTTAAACAAATTGCCTCCCCTCCCGCTGGTAGCCCCGAAGTCTTCTCCCTCCTCCATTGCCACAAATCTGGCCGCTTCTCCCTCCTTCTCTGAGAACAGCGCCTTCCAGATCTGAAGATGGAAAATTGCAGCAATCGAAGCCTTGGGCATGACAAGGAGAAGGGCTTCGATTTCAGATCTAAACAAATTGCAGCACTTCTTCAAATCGAAGCCCTGAGCACCTTACAATCGTTCTCCAAATCGAAACCATGGGCACCTTACAATCGCTCTCCAAATCGAAGCCCTTTCTTCTAGATCTGAAGATGGGAAATTGATGTAGTCGAAGCCCTTCTTCTTCAATGGGAAATTACTGCATCGATGGAGGGAGTTTGAAAGGAAACTGGGAAACGGATGTTAGCCTGCTATGGAGGGAGTTTGAAAGGAAACTGGGAAACGGATGTTCAGGTGAGTAAAAAAAAAATATTGCAACCGCGCATTGCGAGTGCGCGGTTGCGACCGTGTAAACGGCGAATTTTTGACCGTGTAAATAGTAAGCCCATTTTTTTAACAAGGTAAGAGTTTGGGTGGAGTCAAATCTTGTTAATCTACCACCCAATAGCGTTCTTGCAGACGAGAGTACATAGTTCTCGGTGAGCGACGATCGAACCGTTGTTTATCGAGAAACGGAGATGGGAAACCTTGTTGACCACTTGATTAACTTTTTCAGAATACATGGTTGTAGGAGGCTAGATCAAGACCATGAAGCAAGATGTGACAGTCAATCAACATCAACTCAATCTCCCGCGAGTACTTCCAAGTCCCTCTTTTAGCATTGATGAAAATTAAAATATTCTCTTCTGCCTCGATCTTTTGAAACCCCATCTCTTTTGCGGTCACTAGACCCAAACGTAGGGCGAACACTTCATCCATCAAAGCCGACACAGACCCACTCTGCAAGGTCTCACAGGCCCGCAAGTTTCTAAGGTGGTCTCGAATCACGAAACTAGTCACAGCTTCACCTAAAGGTAATTTTGAGCCGGAAAAATTAATCTTGAACACGCCTTCACAAGGCTGAATGGAGTGATCGGATTCAACCCATTCAATTTTTTTTTAAAAAATAAATAATTGTATAATCGTGGGAAGCAGTTAAGTCTACTGCTCGGATATTGTGTCTATTGAGTTTAGAGAGCTAGTCACTAAATGAGGAATTGACAATCCCTATTGGGTATACTCCTCGAATTCCCTACTACCACTAATCGGTGGGTGAAGTTGTTTTTTCTAATGAGATTAGAAAAAGGTGAAACTAGTTGTTGTCTTGGTAGAAAGAGGTATAAACATGGCCAATCAAAAGGGTAAGCGGTGTAGGACAATCGCCTAGAGTCTCCAATTAATAAGGCTCCCTATATATCTTTATATATTATTATTTTTATACTATTATGATAACTGATAAAAAGCCTATCATTAAATATAGGGATCCATCATTCAGATTGAAGCTGATGCTTTCCTCCTCGGAGTACAGCGAGCCATAGACAAGGAAATAAAGAACGTGATCATTGAAGGAGATAGCTTGAAAGTAGTGAAGGCTCTTAATTATAGCACCAAGATCGACTGGGAAATCTACAAGACTATTCAGAAGATCAAGATATTAAGTGTACATTTCGATAAGATCGAATTTAGACACTGCATCAGATAATCAAATGCGGCAGCTGACTATATAGCTAGATTTAGGGGTAGTATTGACCCTCCCCTCGAATGGGGAGCTTCTGAGCATCATCCGTAGAGATGATCATGAATGAATCTTGCTCAGCAAGACATTTCACTTTTTGCATACTGTAAAAACAAAGCCTATCATTAAATATATTCTAATTAAAAAAATATAATATAATAAAAATATTGATACGGAGTATCAATGTTGAGTTAACCATATGAGCAATGTAATGAAAATGAAAAGGTTAAAAAATAATATAATTTTATTGAGATCAACCATATCATACGATACCCTTACGACTTGTAAAGGCTAGACATCATAAACTTAAATGGTGACATATATATACACATACACCTACACATACACTAGAAACTCACCACAGAGTATATTTAGTGAAATTTTATCTTAGGAGTTAGGATCAATTAGCAATGATAAAAAAAAAAAAAGTTCTCAACCTTTGAAAATCGTATTTAAAGAAAGTAACTATGAAATAAATACTCTTAATTATAAAGATAGGTATGTATCAAGTGGAGTAAAATTGTCACGGTTGGGTGGGGGAAGTTGGAAGTGGCCCTAGTGGGAACCCATGCATTAATTGTTCTACTCTTGACTACTAAATAAAGGCAGCACTTGGAGTTTGATCAGCTGACCGAGTCAGATATTTTGGGGGGATACTTTTTTGTAACTTCAAGATTTTTCATAGGGAATTAGTCATATCTTTTTCTAATTAAAAATAAAAAAATTTCATAGGGAAGATCACATGTAAATGTAAGGGCACGAGGTGTCTATTAGTGATTCTTAAAAGTTTTATGTGTTTATCTTCCTTTTGGTTGATCGATTAGATTGTTTTATTAGCCTGTAGTTTTCGCTTTGTAATTTCTTTATTTAATTTGCTTCGTGTAATTTTTTTATGTCATTTGTTTCTATAATTTGCTTCCTGGTTAGTCAATCTACCAGTTTGTCCGGTCTTGTGTGGAGAACCGAATTTCTTTCCTGATATCCTCTAAAAAAAATTGTAAGGGCACGAGGGGCGATAGTTTTTACTAAATTTGGATGTTAATGTTACTCCCTTCATTTTATCGTTTGACTTTTGACATAATTTTTAAGAGCTAAAAACTATATAAAATATCAATTTTTTAAATAATATTTATTCTTAATTTAATAATTTTTATATAGTTTTTAAATTTTTAAAACACGTGCCAAAAAAACTAGAAAAAAATATTTTTTTTGATTTTTTTATATAATTTTTACTAAATTTAGGGATAAGAGCGTTTAAAAAGAGTAATGAATCATTAAGGCAACTTAGCTTATTTGGTAAGGAGGGATATTTATTAGGGTAAATTACACATAACCACCCGTAAATTATGATTCTTTACACATAACCACCCATAAATTTATAAATTACATAAAACCACCCATAAATTAGATTTTTTTTTTCAAAAGACCACCCATTTGTTAAATGTTCATTTGTTTCATTTGTAAAGACAAAATGCCCCCATATTTTAGTTTTTTGAAGTAACTAGTACAATTCTCGCGTCGTGACACTGTTTATTTAAAATATAATCTTAATAATAAATTAGATTAATATTATACAATTAAATAAAATATTATTTTAATATTTTGAATTAAACTTGTAATAGCATTCAAGATGAACTCTATTATGATAATATATAAATATTTACAAATAGATAAAGGTTATATATTAATTTGATATTTTGAATTAACGCATTTGTTATGTGAAATATGAAACTCAATTGTAAAAAGGGGGGAAAAGTGATTTGTTAAAAATGAGATGATTAAGGTGGATATGACACATATACAAAAACTATTTTGTTTTAAGAGTTTATATAGATATAGATATAGATAATCTGGTTTTTTAAAATAATAATAATATGAATTTATTTTAGACTCATCCACAACTTATTCAACATTTGAAAGAGAGAAGATCGTCAAGATCCATTGCAAATCTTTGTTTTTCACATTACAAATCTGATGTAGATATATTGGTTAGGACATTTATATATCTTCTACAATGTTTAATTTCCTTACTTTTTTTAAGGAGGGACGTCAAATTGAATAGCAAAATCCATATAATAGTTTTTCTATAAAAACAAATACACTTGAATAAGGGGTATTTTAGTCTTTTCAAACAAAACAAATAGAGGTTTAATGGGTGGGTGGTCTTATGAAAGCATATTGAATTTACGGGTGGTTTAATGTAATTTCGGATTTTACGGGTGGTTATGTGAAAAGTATCATAATTTACGGATGGTTATGTGTAATTTACTCAATTTATTATCTTGAAGTCAAAGATTCAAACCCCTTTGACCTCACTTTTTTCATAATTTTTGTTTTTGTTAGTTTCTTTATATTGAAAATGTTTGATTAAATAACAAATTTAATATTTTCTTCAATGTATTTAAACAAAAATATTTTTTTAATATATACATATAAAAAAAATTTCTCATTTTTTGATACTTTTTATTCTTCATAATTTTTTATTTTTTCTACTAAAAATAACTATTCCCTCCGAAAAAATATTTAGCCCCCCTATTTTTTTTAGATCCGCCACTGATTGACATGTTTTAATTAACAAGGAGAGTATTATTTGTACCTAGAGTTGTCAAAACCCAACTTGGCCCGAATGCCCGAAAAATTTGGGTCAAGACCCAAAAACTTTGGCCCAAGATTTTTTTTACCCAGACCTTAAATACCGATATTTTTCTGGGTCACCTCGACATGGAAAAAGCATATGACAAAATTAACTGGAACTACATTGAAGCGGTCCTCATCAAGTTCGGATTTCATAAAACTTGGATCAATGGGTAATGAAATGCATAACCACCACTACTTTTTCAATCTTGGTGAACAATAACCCAGGTAAACAGTTCAAACCTCAGAGAGGTATCCGTCAAGGAGACCCTCTAGCTCCCTATATATTTGTTATTGTGAAAGAGAACTTTGCTAGACAACTTCATGAAGAAGCCAATATAGATGACGCCCTTGTAGGGATCAAATTAACACCAAACGGAACTCCTATCCCTTTTCTCACGTTTGCTGACGACACACTCATCTTTGCACAAGCCTCTCACAAAAGTCTTCATACTATCCAAAATATGTTGAACAACTTCTCGAACCAATCAGGTTTGGTAGTCAACTATCAAAAAAGCTCTTTATAGGTCTCGAGGAATGTGAATACAAACATGACACGATCATTCTCACAAGACATTAACATACCAATTTCAACTATAATAGAAAAATATCTAGGGATACCTATTATCAACGGAAGAGTTAAGAACTGTGTGTTTGAAGAAGCAATTCAAAGCTTAAAAAAATAACTGCCAAAGTGGAAGGCCTTTACTTCAGGTAGGGTGGTGCTTATCCGTGCGACGTTTAGTTCAAAAGTAAATTATCTGATGCAAAACTTCCTTCTCCCCAAGGGTGTCCTTCAACAGATCGACCAAAATAACAAAAATTTCTTCTGGAATAAACTCAACTCTGAATGATATAATCCTCTTATTAGCTGTGATAAGATTTGTGCCTCTAAGGATAAAGGAGGCATCAGTCTTAGAACAACAGAAGAGACTAATATCAGTTTATAACTTAAGCTTCTCTAGAAAATCCTTACGAACCCTCTTATTATTGGGTCAATGTCATTCAAAAAAAATATCTCCAGAACGACACCCTTTTTGAATTTAACAAACCAAATAATTCGTGGCAATTTGGAAGACTTCTCCATCTCAGGGATCTCTTAGGTAAATGCCTCTTTTGGATCCTGGAGGATGGACATACTATAAATGTGTGGTCTAACCTCTGGATAAACAATTTCCCTTTTCAAGAATACATGGGTAACTATGACCCCGAGATGAAGGTTGTCAATCTTTTCAATCTCCAAAAACAATGGAATACTCCTCTACTAAGACAAATGTTTCCCCCCCATAGGTGGTGGATGCCATCCCTGAGATTCCAATCCCAACATGGAACACACTGGCTGACAAACTAATTTGAAAACTTACAAACAGTGGTAACTTCACTACCAAATCAACGCACAAATTAAATATTCATAGTGTTCAAAATCCCGTAGACCACAACTGGATTTGGAAACTCAACTTACCTCCGAGAATTCAAAGTTTTATCTGGAAGGTTGTGACATAAAGTTTACCAACTAAGCTAAGACTTAACAAATACTTTAATAGAGTCCCGAAACAGTGTGTACTTTGTTAGAATGCTGACGAAGATACACACTATTTACTATTAGACTATCACTTCTCTAGAACCATTATATCAAACTACGAGTACTTAAACAGAAAATATTTCATTAACTTAAAAGCGGAATACTCTATTCAGAAAGACCTTAAATCCATTAATGATTATAATCCCCACTTCAATGAACTTTGCTTTATATGACATGTAATTTGGGAATTACGAAATAACATAATATTCAATAACGCTAAAGTAAATTCACATAGCCCTACAATCTACTGGATTTGACAAAATCTAAAGGATTGGAAACAAGCTGGAATCATGGAAAAAAGAACAAACAACAAATATAACAGAAAGACCTCTAGGTGGATTAAACCACCGCACACCATCTACAAAATTAATATATAGATGGTTTAGTTAGGGTCCCTAATGATTTCCATTTTGGGGGCATTATTAGGGACAATATGAGCCAGGTGATCGACATCTTTCAACAGAGAAGAAGATCGGGATCCATCCTTCAGAAGGAAGCAAATGTGTTCTGTTTGGGAGTCTAACGACTATAGAACAAGGACTTACGAAATTTATCATTGAATGTGATAGCTTGAAAGTTGTCAATGCGATAAAAGATAGTATACCAAGGTTGATTGGGAGATTTGCAGAACAATCGAAAAGATCAATCTACTGAGGAGAAACTTCGATCAAGATCATTGAATTCTGGAACTGCCTTAGAGAATCAAATGCAGCAGCTGATTATATTGCTAAGCGTAGAAATTGTTGTAGTTTGTCTACTCTCCCCTTGCATGGGGAATTTATTAACATCATCCGCATGGATGACTATGAATGAACCTTGTCTTGGCAAGACATTCTACTGTTTGCCTACTGTTAAAAAAAATAGTTATGCCTCTTGAGTTACACATCTGTACGTAACTTAAGAAGCGTAAAATTTATTTAATAAAAAACACAAAACTATCATTTTTTGCTATAATAAAAATTACGGAAATTTCGCCTGGTACCCCTAAGGTATTGGGTTTTTCGCGTGGTGTACAAGAGTTTATCAAATTTTGTCGGGTATCCCTGAGTTTTAATGTAATTTTGCCTCGTGCCCTTCCCGTTATCTATATTAACAGCTCCGTCAGTTTTTTTTTATAAAAAAAAAACAAACAAAAGAAGACATAACGTACGCTGGTTTTAAAAAAAAGACAGAACGTACGCCAGGAGAGGAAGAAAGGGGCGATACAGAGGAAGAGGAAGGTGGTACACAGGAAGAAAGAGAGAGAAAAGTCCCCTGAAGATCTCGACGTAGGAGCGACAGAGATGAGGACGGAGGAGGCTGGTGTCGACGCTTTTCCTATGTAAGTCTCCTTTCTCACTTTCGATTTTAGGAATTTAGGGTTTGGGAATTTTTCAATTTGAGGATATTTTTGAGGGTCGTGTTGGATTCCAGTTATATGCCCCATCTCGAATACTCCCTAGTTGAACACTATGTAAGGGGAGGAGAGAGACGAAGATGACAGGAACAGACAATGAGGCCGGTAAGCGTGGGGCGAAGACGACGATTGGTGTTCACGCGAGCGGGTATGTGTTCGATTTTTTTGTTTTAAAATTATGAAATTTAGGGTGTAGAAATTTGGTTTTGAGTATTTTGTGGTTGAATATAGGATTTAACTTGAATTGAGTACAATATGGGAATTTTTTACTGATTTATAGTGCAATTTGGATTTTAGAATTTTGTAAATCGATTTAGAGATTGGGAATTGAGGATTTTTTTGCTAGGGTGGTGCTTGTTGAGTGAAGAATTTGGCATGTACTCAAATTCATCCATAGAGTGGCTAGTTTGGGCATTGGTCCAATTAACTGTTAACTATTGAACAAACACTGCTTGGAGTAGAAAACGAGGAAGCTTGTATTAGCTCAATTAATTTTGATGGTTAGGCATACATCATATAATACAGAGTACTTAACATGTCGTTCTTCATGTTCCAATTGGAGGATCTTATATAAAGTGATGCAATTTTAGGGATTTGTTACAAGAATTGGTAACTCGGGTCTCAATTTCTTGCTAATTGAAGAATTTGAGTCTAGGTCTCAATTCAAGAAGCTAGGGTTCGGTTAACCATGCCTTTGCTGCTTCTCTAAACTTCTTTTGGTTAGTTCTCTGTATCAAGCTTGGAATGTTCTGTTTTTAGCTAAAATTTATTATTGGGTAATGCAATCTAAAATATCTCAGAGGTTTTTTATTCTCATTCTTTATCTAAGAGGAGTGCTTGTGGACTCTTAACAATCTAACATATTTGCTTGACTAGAAAGATGATAAATCATGGTTTGACATGAAAAACATTACAGCAAAACAATGTGTCTGATTTTATATCTATTAGCTCAAATAAAAATGTTGCTCAAATGGGAGAGCAAAGTGCTCATAGACAATTGTATGACAGTAAAATAATGAGTTGAATATTTGAAGTTTGGTTCATTGTTGGTAGCTAGGTTTATCTTTGGTTATCAAAAGTTTTTTAGCCTATTAGCTCAAATGGGAGAGCAAAGTGCTCATCCACAAAGATGTGGGTTCGAATCCCACATAGGATTATTGAATTAATGAATCATTTAAGTGATCTATTAAGTACATGTCCGAGTTGGAATTAGTAGCTAGGTTAAATTTGTTATCTTGAAAATATTTAGCATGTATAAATGAGTAGCTAGGTTAAATGTCCGAGTTGGAATTAATAGCTAGCTACAGACCACAAATGAATGAGTGGATCTCAAAATTAAAGATAAAATGGACAAGTTTCCTCAATTCTTCATCTTCCCTAATCCCTACTGTCATAGGAAAAAAAGAGGAGCAATAATGATAATTTTTAAACTTTCAGTCTCATTCTGATGTTGAATTATGACATTATAATTAGAAATTCAAACCAAAATGAAAGAAATCTTAGCAACTCATGCATATTCCAATGTTTAAGAAAAAAACACCTTCATGAAGACAGGACGGAGGAGGCTCAATAGAAAAGCCATTTCGTAACATATTTCAATTCGCTTCATCGTCGAGAACAATATCATTTTGAAATTGATTTATGTTTTAGGGGTGAAAATATAAAATTGATATCTTTTGTTATCAATTTGTTGTGCTTGAAAGCAATTTGTTACAAAAGAGCCATACCACTTGTATTAGGCTAATTGACATTGAAATGCCTTGAAAGCAATTTGTTCGGTTCAGTTTGCTTCTTCTTGAACCCTCATCCATGTGTATTAACACATTGCTCTGCCTTTTGAGCTAATAGGCTTCCAAGTATTACATGACAAATTGACAACAACCTTAACAATGACTGTGATATAAAAACATGGTCAAATAGCCAAGTTGCACAACTACTTTAAACTTACCACCTACCGAAGAACAACAAACATTTCAGAACAGCAAAAACTTGTTGTCTCATTCATTGCAATTCGAATGACAGCAACCATTTCAGAACAAAAACCATTTCACAAACTCAGAAAAACAATAGTAGCTTATCAAGTACTCAATCAATCAATCTCAGTACGTAAGTCCTTTGTGTTGCTTCTTTTGGTTTTATTTGATTCCCTCTAATTCCAAAGAGGGTGTTAATTGCCCATGATTATACCATTTTGGTTTCGGTTGGAAATACTTCACAAGAGCAATGTCAGAAATGAAACTCATAGAGTACAAGGGAGTAGGTCTGCTAAATTTTCTGGCATGAAAGAGTACAAGGGAGCAGATCTGCTGAATTTCCATGACAAAATAGGTATCAAACAACTCAATATCACTAATTCGAAATCTTAACCCCCAATTCGAAATCTAATCCCTAAGGCCTAAACCCCAATTGAAAATAGATATGAAACAACAATCTATCTACAATCAAATTGATCCCTAAATCTAATCCCAAACCCTAATTCCAAGAGCCTCCATCTACAGTCCAAACCCAATTCGAACTAATCATAAATCAAAACCCAATTCGAAACCCCAAATTGCAAACACAAATCGAAACCCTAAATCGACGTACCTGGCTGGCGCCTCCACCACCACCTCCAACGAGTCGAGCGACGCCTCCAACACCCCTAATGGCGCCTCCGATGACTGCCTTGGTTGTCGCTGATTCAAGGACAAGCCGTCATTCTCCTTCTCCTTAAGGTCGGGCGCCGAACCTCCTTCTCCAATTCCTTTGTGTTTTTTTTCGATTCTCTGAGTGTCCTCTAGGTACGACTTCGCTCTCCTTATCCATCTCTCCTTCCGGTGGCCGAGGGCTCTCGTTGTCGGCGATTCGTGCTTCTCCTTTCGGGTCTTCTCGCCTCTCGTTCTTCGTTTTTGACTTCCCTCCTGAGCGTCCATCAAACAAATTAACGGAGACTGTTAGTTTTAATTGACCAGGGTCACGAGGTGAAATTACATTAAAATTTAGGGGTACCCAACGAAATTTGATAAACTCTTGTACACCATGCGAAAAACCCAATAGTACCAGGCGAAATTTCTGTAAAAATTATGAGTGTAAAGAACAATTGCGCTAAAATTTTAAACTCTTTCTATTTTTAAAATCTCTACCCAATAAGGGTATAATACAAAAGAGATTGGTTATATTATTTGTAGCCTAGCTAAGAAAAAATTGTGTACACATCAATACATCATGATGGTTTAGATTCATTAAAGTAATACTTAGATGGGGTCATATATAACTTTAAAATATCATCAATTGTATTTTTTGAATATGCAATAACTCACATCTCTTGAACACCTGTGACATAACTAGGATATATATAGAATTAAATAAACAAGTTTTAATCTTGGTGTCTTGACAAATATACAAGTGTACACATTACAATAACTATATATTTGTCCTATTAAATAACTGTCATATTTTGTATGAAATTAATTTATTGTGTGTCATAGGGGACGCTTAATTAATTAATCCATTCTATGAAATATTGAGAATTAACTGTAGGAAAAAAAATATTGAGATGAATTTCAGCCTTTAATATTATGCAATGGACAAAACCTTCTTGCATTTTATAACGTAATATACACAAGTTGGGGCATATTAATTGTTTCTTCTAATTTCACAACAAATGACATTATTATTATTATTATTATTATTATTATTATTATTATTATTATTATTATTATTATTATTAAAAATTTTACATGAAATTAGATGGGAAATTAGATGGGAGTCTCCTAAAAAGTTGAGCTTCACAACCCTTTTAAATACTAAAAGCAACTTTAATCAAAGTATAACAATTATTTCTATTATACTCAGGTAACGCCTTATTGACTCCACACAACCGCTTGAGAAGCTCTATGACACCATCCCCTAAGTTACCAATAGTAGAAAAGAAAAACGGCAAAAACTGATATCGTTTGTCTCTAATTAAAGACATCCTTTGACATTATCACTCTACATTTAGGGCGAGTTTGGCAATGGGTTATTTTTTAAGGGGTGGAGATTATTTTTAAGGGGTTATATGAGGTGGAGATTATTGTTGGGTTATGGGGATGAAAGAGGTTGAGATTGTTTTTTTAAAATAATCCCGGTAGAGTGTTTGGCAGGTATAAGGTTATTTTTGTTGATTAACCATGAAATGACAAAATTGCCCTCATCTTCAACCTCTCTCATTGCCCTTTTGTAAAATCGAATCTGCTGTAGCCAGGGAGAAGAAACAGCGTTTGTCGATCCCGGCGTCGAGGGAAAAGGGAACAGCGTCGTTCCATCCTCCGTGCATCTCGTCGTCGCCGTGCATCTCTTCATCTCGACTGAGAGGAGGTCGTTGCTTCTCCTTAAAACCCCAATCTTCAATTTCTCTCCTTAAAACCCCCAATCTTCATCGGATTCCGGCTCTTGAAGGACGGGGAGGAGATCGTTGGAGCATGAAGGGAGGCCTGGAGCACGAAGGTGCGCTGGAGATGAGGGCGGAAGCCATGGCGTACGTGGATGGACGGAGACGAGGGCAGGGCAACAGGGACAAGGATGTCAAGATGGGGTTGTCGTTGGAGACAATCTCCACAACCTTGGGATGAAAGGGTAGGATTATGGGCCATTTTTAACCCCCCATAACCTCCTCATGCTCCACCTCCATCTCCAAAGTATTATCTGCCAAACACCTCCAGAGCTTCTTTTTTTTTAAAACCCCCACAATCCCATAAAACCCTTTGCCGAGCACGCCCTTAGAATGGATTTTGTGACATCTCCATTTGAGAGCGTGATCCTTTAACACTCAAACATCTGGAATCTGGAATTTGTTTTGAATCTCCAAACAACATATAAGAAGTCTAACATTATATTTTCTACCAGACTAATTGGGTATTGGTACAACAAATGTATTAAATGGGATTCCAATATTTCATGCATATATAAGATCCTCTAGATCACCTTAATTATTACAATAAAAGATAAAAACTTTACAAATCTATATAAAATACTAAAACAGAGGCCTGAAACGGGCTCTGGTGCGATCTCGCATCCACGGAATTTTCTGAATTAAAGCGGGATTATTTTTGCTTACGTGTCATTTTCTGGATTAAATTGGTATTATATTTTGGGAAAATTTGGTAATTGTCCATATTTTGGGCAAAAATTAAGCCCTAGGACAAAAGGTGTAATAAATTAGGAAGGTGTCCATATTTTCCAATTTTGCCCCTGCCTCCTTCCTGCTGCCCTATTCCCGTTTCTTTCTTCATTTTCACGCAACATCACAAACGCAGAGCACCGATCGGCAGAGGCGAGGCGCGATTTCGTTCGATCTGGATTCCAATCTCGAGCGCAGCTGTTGATTTCAACCCCAATTATCGACGATTTTGAGCTCTTCAATCAGATCTGAAGAGAAATCTGTTCGACCACACCACTGTCACCCAAAAATCGATTTTCAACAGGTAATTTTCTTATAATCTGTAATCTGTAATCTGGAGCACAATTGTTGCCTGAGTTGCGGATTTGGAGAACAATTGATTACATTAGCAGAAACTGAACAACTATCATCGATTTTGACATCAGATGGGGATTTTGATCTACGTTGCTGATGTTGTCATTATAGAATTGTAATCTAGATTGCATTGTTGATGTAGTTGCTGATCTAAGATGCTGGTTTCGTGATATAAGGAGTTGCTGATTTCGTGACTATATATTACACCCAAAAATTACACTGTAACCAACATGTTGATATTTGAGTTTGAGTGCATCTGTGTACCTGTAATCACTGTATTTCTTAGATTTAATCAAAAGTAATGCACTTCAATACTCTACTATAGATATATAAGAATAGGTATCTGATATAACAAAAAATAGTTTCTGTCATCAAAGTATATTTGTGAAATTTAATACGTGTCACCAATGATCAGGTACAATGGAGGCCAATCTGTTAACAGTAAAATTTGGAGGAGAATGGAAGTTGGAAGATGGTGATTTAGTTTTTGCTGGGGATGTGTCATCAAAGGTAATTGTCATCAGGCAGACTGTAACCCTGGATGAGATGAAGTGTGAGATACTGAACAGATTCACAACCAGTGACAATTTGTTTCCTACTCTTCAATTCAGTCACTTGCATCCATTCAAGAAAACTACTGAGCCGTTTTCAATTGAGAATAACACTGATTTGAGGAGTTTTTTGCAAATTAATGAATTGAAGGAAGTGAATTGGACATTGCCTTTATATGTTACAGCTGCAAAGGAAATCACTGAAGAACAGGTTACAGAATCTATACATGATGAAAATCAATTGGCATTACAGGCTTACAACTCTGCCAAGGTTACAAATGTCATGGAAGAGGACTTTGATGTGCAATATGAAGATGTAGAATGCATAAACGATGGCTGTGAAATGGATGGTAAAGGAGATGACACAGGGATTGAAAGTCACATCAGTGGCAGTTCAATGTCCACAAAATATACAACACCACCTATAAGTGAAAGAAAGGGAGAAATTCTTATATTTTTGGGACAACTGTTCCGAACAAAGGAAGATCTCAAAAATACTGTTGAATTGTTGGCTGCACATGAGATGTTTGCTTACAAAGTGAAGAAGTCAACACCATGTTATTACAGAACATTTTGTGTCGATGGGAGCTGCACCTGGAAAATTCATGGCGCCATAGTGGGTGGTTCAACTGTATTTATAATTAAGAAATACTTTAAGGAGCATACCTGTAGCATGGAAGTACGAATAGGAAAGCAGCGCCCTATAAATTACAGAATCATAGCTGAAAGGATCAAACACATGTGACATAGACTACAATCAATTCTTCATTACATATTTTATATTTTTATTCACTGTAATCATGCTTCATTTCATATTTTATTCACTGTTTTACATAATATATACAGTTTTGTAGATGAGAAACAGGGTCCAACTCCAAGACAAATTAGAAACACGATGAGAAATGATTTCAAACAAAATGTTAGCTACTGGAAATCTTGGATGGCTCGTGATTTTGCAATGGAGATGACAATGGGGACAACAGAAGAAAACTATAAATTAGTGCCATCATATTGTTGGGTCCTGAAGCAAGCAAATCCTGGAACTGTCACCTTCATTGAAGTTGATAGCAACTCAAAGTTCAAGTATGTGTTCATTGCCTTTGGACCATGTATCCGAGCATTTCCAATCCTACGAAAGGTACAATATGATGAATCTTGAAGAATTACAGTTTGAGAAATGGTCAAGAGCTTATTCAAAAGGTGACAGGTACAATATGATGACTTCAAACAATGCAGAATCATTAAATAATGTCTTTGGTTTGGATAGATCATTCCCAATTATAGGCTTACTGAATGCAATCAGAGAGAAGATAACAAAATGGTTCAATGAGCGCAGAAATGAATCTGAAAACAACAGCTTTGAGCTTCCAAATAAGATAAGTGATATAGTGTACATAAGATGCAGTGATGCAGGCATGTACACTGTGAAGCACCTCAATAAATTCCAGTTTGAGGTTGTCGGTGGGATGAAAAGGGTTATGGTTGATTTAAAGGAGAACTCTTGTTCATGCAAGGTATTTGATTATGAAAAGATACCTTGTGTACATGCTCTTGCTGTCATCAGGGACAAAAAACTGAGTGTTCTGAGGTATATTAGCAGCTACTACAAAATTGAAGCTTGGAAATTGGCTTATCATGAGACAATATATCCTGCTCTAAATGAAGAACAGTGGGTTGTACCAGAGGACATCAAAAGACAGAAATGTCACCCACAAATGATACGTAAAAGATGTGGTCACCCTCAAAAGAAAAGAAAGCCTTCAGCTGGAGAAATCAGAGGCAAAGCATCAAAGAGGATACACAATAGCTAGAGATCAGAGGCAAATCAGAGGCAAAGCATCAAGGAAGACAATAAGTTTTACTTTATCGTTTTCTTATATTGAATAAATTGTTCACTGTCAACAGGTCACTAGACAGAATGTAAACTGTCACCATATTTCAGTTTCTTCTTCTTCTATCATTAAAGTTTTGCAAAGATTTATAAATCAATGACTAACAGAGTCATAGACACTGTAATCATCGTTTTCTTATATTGAATAAATTGTTCACTGTCAACATTACACTAGACAGAATGTAAACTGTGACCATATTTCAGTTTCTTCTTCTTCTATCATTAAAGTTTTGCAAAGATTTATAAATGAATGACTAACAGAGTCATAGACACTGTAATCAAAATGAACAGATGGTAATCAATGCTGTAATCACATTAATAAAAGGTTCCTAGACACTGTAACCAAATTCCTAAACCATAAATTAAAAGAAAATGTAATGAACACTATGGTTTAGGGTTTAGGGTTAAGCCATTAAGGTTTAGGGCCTAAATCCTAAACCCTAAACATAGGACAAGGTAAGCAAAAACATAGGACAAGGTAAGAGATGATTGCTGTCACCAAATGAAAAAACACTGTAATTAAAATGTTAAGGACAATACGTAGATAAGAGATGATTGCTGTCACCAAATGAAAAAACATACGACAAGGTAAGCAAAAACCCTATAGGGGCTAATGAGAAGCCAAAAGACATGCAGTGGACAGTTATACTTCAATATATAAATGGGCAAGAGTGTCACAGACACTGTAACCACTGTTAAAACAAGGACATAGATATTGTAACCACTATGAAAAAAGGGGAATAGACACTGTAATCAAAGGAAAAACTTGTAGATGTTTTAAGAACTGTTAAAACAGGTACATAGACCCTAACATATGCACTGTCACCACTTTGAAAACATAGTCATAGACACTGTAACCAAAAGGAAGACCTTATGAGCAAATTTAAAACCAAAAAATACAAGTCTAGTGTCACCACTACTTGTAACTGATATCAGTGTCAGCACTATGTCATACTCAACCATTAGGACAAATATGATAGAATGGAAATCACAAACAAATATAATAAAACACAAATTTCATTCATATTATGCATATACATACACCAAGTACCCCCCAACATTTACAAAATACACTGGTATGATTTGAATGGAAATGAGATACAACCATTGTCAAACACAAAATTCCATTCATATCCTACATTTGCTTAAAATTAAGTCCCCCAAAAAAGTTGCCACTACACTGTCTTTTCGCAGCAGATATACAAGAGAACTAGGACTAAATTGCTGATCGACAAAGCGGACAAATGGCTTGAACTATAAGCCAATTTCGGAGACACCCTGGGTGGAAGAAATGTCCACATGGTGTGGCAAGAACAGGCATTGATGCCAACATCAGGTCCAGACAGATTATGCATTTCTCTCCATCCTGTTCAAGATGATATATCTCTTGTAAGCTGTCACTGTGTTCTGTAATTGCTGCTGGAGGATCTGGTTGGTCGACATCCATATCAGAGTCAGAGCTCATGTCAAATTCAGAGCTTGAATCAGAGCCTATGTCAGATTCAGAGTCTTCAATGAAGTGTACATCCAAAGTGATGTCGGGGCAGAGACCATATTCAAAAAACTCAGCGTCGCCCGAAAACCAACTGTGAGTATATTCCATTAAGAGTTGGTTGGCTACCTGATTTCGAACCACACTGGTGATTCCTGCTTCAGTTAACACTTCATTGCATTGTGCTAAAGTCATTGGCACACCATTCCAAGCCGAGCAATTATTAATGGTCAGCAGAGGGAGGCTATCAGAATGGATGGACACCAATAGTTGGCTCGGGCCATAGAAAAACGACTCACTTGCTGAGATTGCAACTTCAAATGAACCAACAGTGTAGTCATACCCTACTTCAGTTACAGTTGGAAATGCCATTGAAGGATATAAGACCTACACAGATAAAATAAACATACACTCATTTAGTATCCAATCACTTAATAATCAAGCATTACAGGAAAGGTAATGGAAATATTACAGTAACAGAAACAAGAAAAAAATTTTCTGGAAGAGTACATCAACAATAAACGACAACGTTTATTTTCAGTAAAAAACAAACAACAATCAAAGAAAATAACGCAGTAGCAACTCAGCAACACATAAACACCAATATATGCGCTTAATCGACTGAAAGATAATGGAAAAGTAATCTAAAATCGGAAAAATCAACAATAAAAAATTTGATTACATCAGGATACTGTAACCAATATGAAAAACTGACGTTATAGTGTAAAAACCCTAACCAATCACTTTTATTTTCAGAGGAACGAAAGGGAGAAGGTTACATACCAAAAGCGAAGTTGCAAATTCTGAAGAGAAATCTGGAAGAGAGTGGAGGAATGAAAGGGAGAGGGCTACAACAGTGAAAGGAAGATGAACAGACGTGGATACACCAGTGAAACGAAAGGGAGGGAGTTAATTTGCCGTGGGAAATTGCCGAAGTTCAAAACATATATAAATTAAAGAAAATGGGCCGGGCCTCTTGGATCATGAATCTTACACCAAGCCCAACAACCATTTTGTCCAATTTTATTACACTAAGCCCAACAGTATATATATGACCTTGTTGTAACCACCGTTAAGACAAGGTCATATATACTGTAACCACTATGAAAAGAAGGACGTAGACACTGTAATCAAAGGAAACCCTATAGACGTTGTAACCAACATAAAAAATGGGGTCACGTATACTGTCACCACTATGAAAACATGGCCATAGGCACTGTAACCAAAAGGAAGACCCTACCAAATGGGCTAATGAGAAGCCAAAAGAACATGTGATGTACAGTATGGTTTAGGGTTTAGGGTTAAGTCTTTAGGGTTTAGGGCCAAGGCCCTAAACCCTAAATCCTAAACCCTAAACCCTAAAATGTTAAGTACAGTACATCGTTAATAGATGATTGCTGTAATCAAATGGAAAACCCTAGGACAAAGTAAGCAAAAACCCTAAAGGGGTTAATGAAAAGACAAAAGACATGTGATGGACAGTCTCCTTCATCATATGAATGGTTAAGATAGACATAGACGCTGTAACCACCGTTAAGACAAGGTCATATATACTGTAACCATTATGAAAAGAAGGACGTAGACACTTTAATCAAAGGAAACCCTATAGACGATGTAACCAACATAAAAATGGGGTCACATGTACTGTCACCACTATGAAAACATGGCCATAGGCACTGTAACCAAAAGGAAGACCCTACCAAATGGGCTAATGAGAAGCCAAAAGAACATGTGATGTACAGTATGGTTTAGGGTTTAGGGTTAAGTCTTTAGGGTTTAGGGCCTTGGCCCTAAACCCTAAACCCTAAAATGTTAAGTACAGTACATCGTTAATAGATGATTGCTGTAATTAAATGGAAAACCCTAGGACAAGGTAATCAAAAACCTTAAAGGGGCTAGTGAGAAGCCGAAAGAACATGTGATGTACAGTATGGTTTAGGGTTTAGGGTTAAGTCTTTAGGGTTTAGGGCCAAGGCCCTAAACCCTAAATCCTAAACCCTAAACCCTAAAATGTTAAGTACAGTACATCCTTAATAAATGATTGTTGTAATCAAATTGAAAACCCTAGGACAAGGTAATCAAAAACCTTAAAGGGGCTAATGAGAAGCCAAAAAGACATGTGATGGACAGTTCTCCTTCATCATATGAATGGTGAAGATAGACATAGACGCTGTAACCACCGTTAAGACAAGGTCATATATACTGTAACCACTATGAAAAGAAGCACGTAGACACTGTAATCAAAGGAAACCCTATAGACGTTGTAACCAACATAAAAAATGGGGTCACATATACTGTCACCACTATGAAAACATGGCCATAGGCACTGTAACCAAATTGAAAACTTTGAAGATCTCACCAGATTTAATAAAACCTTGACATTATAGTGGAATTATAGAGTGTTGTAAGATATAATAGGGATAAAACAGTAAAAGATTCAAAAGAACATATAAATTACTAGAGCATTAGCCTACAAATACACAATCTAAGTGTCACCATGGGCTGGCACCACGACTTTTACATCAACAAAATATACGATACCCTGTCACCAATTCAAGTGTCACCAGATAAATAGTCTAACTAACAGAAACTGAGTGTCACCAAGGGCTGTCACCACGACTGCTACATCAACAAAATATAAATTAAACTGTCACCAAATCAACTGTCACCACATAGTTCAAATAACACAAACTTAAAGTTCATAACTAAACAAATGTCCACTGCTTCTTCCTCAGATCATATGCAATCTTCTCACGATAAGCATTAACATACTCATCATTTACAAGTGTAATGTCACCACCAAAAACCAGAGACTCAATGTGCTTGATGGCGTAGACACCACAGCTACCCCTACATAAGAAGCAAAATATAAACACAAGAGAAAAAAGGTGGACAAATAAAATGTCACAAAACAAAATACAACAAGATGGAAAACAGAAGGTACCCGTCTTCATTTTGAGGCAAGTCATCTACTCGGTCCACCTCAAAGGGAGTGTCATCCATGTTAGGAAAAAGACCACACTTGCTCAAGAGAATAGCAAGTGACTCACACGTTTTAGCAAACTTGGAAACCAGCTCTTCATTTTTAGTGAAACCGCACTGGGAGTCATAAACAAGAATAATCTTGGAGTCCAGCTCAATTTCAACAGCTACCCAGTGCACATTGTCAAGATTGAACGGAGCGTAAACCTTCTTAGCACCTTCCCAAGTCTTCCCATAATTGCCAGGATAAAGACCAAGGAAATAGTGGAAGAATTCCTCCGGAATTGCATCACCATTTTTAAAAAGATCAACATCACAGTTCACAAGCTTGGGGAAAAAAATGGTGTCTAATACAACACTGTTGGGATTTAGATCAGGACAATCATGAAGACGCTTTCTAAAATGATGAAGTGCTTCGTCTATATGCTGTGAAAGAAAAAGAATAAACCCTAACTGTCACCAAATTGATGGCACCAAAATATAAGCAACAAGAAAAATACATGTAAATATGAACTTACAAGATCACGAAGCCATTTTGTCCTCCCCGATAATTCAGTGAAAAACAACTTGTTCATATCAACCTCACAGCCACTGACTTTTCCATCACGCCTACAAAGTAAGATAACAAGTTAAATAAATTTATTATAAGAAGTGGTAGTACGAAGAAGAAAACACATATCAAAAGTGGATAATTACCCAAGATCTCAAAAAGTGGTATAAAATTCAACACGCTCCTCAGGGCTGAGAAAGGAATGTTTAGGTACTCTAGGAAGGCGAGGTTTCTTTGGTTTAAAAGGATTGGTGTAAGGAGTATGGGCTGCAGGAGCAGATTTCAACGCCCTATGAGAACGCCTTAGGGGAACGTCATCATCATCCTCAGCATCTGAAGGAACAAGGGAGGCGACGTCAGTGATGTTATGAAATAGACTGCATTTATCATCAATATCACCTGTTGCATCACCACTGTCAGCAGGCACATCATCTGGGACATCAGAACTGTATCCAAGTATGATGCCAATACCATGATCAACTTTCCCACCAACAACTTCAGGAGCAGGGCAACTACTAGCATCATTCAAATTATCTGTAACCACAACTTTGGGACCAACAGCACCACTGTCATTAGGTGTATCAGTCGAGCAAGGAAGCACAAGAGTTGCACCAGCACCACTGTCATCACCAGAATCAGTAGGGCAAGGGAGATCAGGAGTGTGAACAGGACTGTCACCAGGAACCTCTTTGGAAGCAACCATGTCCTCATTGGTTGGATGTGAAGCAAGAACTTCAGTAGGAGCAACTGAGCTAGCTAAAACAGTCTCAACTGACCCAATTACTTCAGTTGGAGCAACACTCAAATCAAAAGTTTCATCAGCCGAAGGAAGGATTTCAGTAGGAGCAGCAGAACAAGTCTCAACAATTTTTTCTAAAGTGGATGCACTAGAATTTTCAATTACTTCATATGAGGGAACAACTTCGGTACCAGGGATATCACTATCAACAGTTACATCCTGTGATACAAGGACCTCAGTAGGAGCAACAACACTGTCATCACCATTGGGAGAAGGAGAAGCACAGCCAGAAGAAGGGACAACACTGTCATCAAGTGTTTTTATCTTTGAACGCACAAGACCAGTGTCAACATCAGTGCAAACAACATCAACATCTATTGAAGTTGACTCCTTAGTTGACTTAACAACAACATACTCTGGAGTTGGGGAACCACTGGAAGAATCGGTGTCATCACCTTCATTGTCATCACCTTGATTCAAACACTCAAAAAGATGCCCATGGTCAGACAACTGAGAGCAGTTATCCCTAATACCAAGCAGCACATCCTTCAAAGACTCATCCAATGCCTGACGTCCCCTTTTCAGAAAAGCCTCACTGTCATCACTGGGATGTAAGATATGTGATTCTAGTTTATGCACTTTCTCCTCAAGGACAAGAATCCTAGAAACACAGTCTTTCAGTTGAGCTTCAAAAGACTCAAATGATGCCTTAAAAGAACTAATAATTTCTTCAAAAACAGATTTCATAACAAAATCTTTTCCCAACCCAGGAACATCATCACTTGTAGGAAGCTCATCACCTTTTGGAGGAATAGATCTAGGGAGCTTAAACTTAGACCTCATGGGCTTGTCACCATGATCTAAACCTTTGTCACCACACGGTGCTTCTTCTTCATTCTTAGCAGGAGCTTCACTCTTTGACAATTTCTGAGATGGCACCACCTTTGCCTTCTTCTTGATAGGCTCATCTAGAGTAGCAGAACTTCTCAACACTCTCTTCTTCTTGACATAATCATCAGCAGCAGCATTACGTCTCAACACTTTATCCTTCTTCACAGGAAGAGGACTGTCACCACTACTCATTGACCGTGTAACCAACCTCTTCCTCGGTTGGACAGGACTCTCAAAGTCAGAACTGCCCTCAGTGATGACTGGTGGTCGCACCACCCCCTTTTTTCCCAAAGTTGGGGTTCTAACTATTTCCTTCATCCTAGTAGGAATATTCGTAGAAGGGATATGAGGTTCCACACCACCAGAAAGAAGACAACCACCTGATTGCCTGAGCCGATACGCTTGGATGCGTAAATTCCTTGGACACACTACATCACTAACATCAGCATCCATACCAACAAAACAGGAAACGTAAGAATCTACACTTTCATCAGCAACTTCATCAAAATGTAAGAGGCCAGGGCAATCCATAAACGAGGCATACAAAGAGTAGACAGTCCCCTAGCAAGAGAACAAAAATTACAATTAAAGGACAACAACTATATAACATGGAAGAGGGAAACTGAGATCAGCATAATAAAAGCTGAGACAAGAAAGAATGCTTACCAAATCTTTAGAGAAAATTTCAGAACACTTATCATAAGTAATGTTGTAATCACGTTCACTAGTATACCAGACAAGAGATGCTGGTAATCCATCACAGAATGCAAAGTGACAATTTGAGATGCCAGCAATCTTAGGGATTGCCTCTAAAATCCAAACCTGAAAACAAAGCAACATTAAGAACAGAAATAGAAGTAAAGAATAATAATAAGAAGAAAAATGCATTGGAACATAAAAGGAAAGGCCAGGGAAATACCTGGAATGCAACAGGATATCCGAGCAAATTATAACCAAACCTTGGACCCTTTTTGGATTGATCAGACCTCATAGATTTCTTCAAAAATCCAAGTGTTTCCAGAAACACAACCCGACCAAAAGGATACAGTTTTAAACGATCAAAATCACAGACAAGGTCCACAAAAGATTGACGTACAAGAGCTTTAGAACGCTGAGGGAGCAACACACCCTCAATCAGTAACAAGTACGCTATGGAAAGTTTATTGGGAGACTGAGTTGGCTCCTTGAGGAAAATTTGGAGAAGACCAATAAATGTGCAGTTTCGTACACCCAAAAACTCCTCCATATCCACATGAGGAGAAGGAGACATGTCATCACCAGGTTCTTTCCAACTCAAACCGGTTACACAACAGAATTCAGCTAGAGAAAACCTAAACAAATGTTGCCCAACTTGGAACCACATCTCATTAACTTTAGAAGTTTCAACTTCGTGTAGGAGCATCTGATGTACAAGTTGATGATAAAAATAAAGATGATCACCAGCCCGTACAATTGGACCTAAACAACCATCTATAAGAGAAACCCAGTCATCAGGAGACAGACCATTCTTAAGAACTTTGATCAATGCAGGCTTTGAATACACATTAATGTGCCCGCGAAAACGTCGTTCTTTGGGAACAACAAACTTGAAGGAAGCAGGTTGAATAACTGATGGTGGATCCACAGTAGGAATTTCTTGTTGGACAACAATTTCTTTACCTAAATAGCATAAAAATAGTGTCAACATTAGGTTTCACAACAAATAAGATATTGTCACCAAAAACCAGCAAACAACAAATTGAATAACCACATAAACTAATACTGTCACCACACCAAACACTCCAAACACACAACACGCAGAATGTCATATGGAACCCTGTCACCACACACAAGTAACAAACTGTAACCATAAATCAATTGTAACCCTGTCACCAGACTGTAACCAAACATAAAAACAAGTAATGAACTGTATTCATGTCACCAAACAATTGATAAACTATAACCCTCTCACAAAGACTGTAACCAACCATTAAAACAAGTAATAAAATGCAACCTTGTCAACAAACAAGCCATAAACTGTACCCGTAACACCAGACTACAAATAATTGATAGGGACATTAACCATATATAGCACAAACTACTAATAGCCATTAGACAACAACTGAACTACAAACAAAACCTAAACGGGAGGAAATGGCTAAACTAACGAAACGAACAACAGAAATTGCATGAAATGAAGGAAACTACATCTCCACAACTAAAAGGAAACAACAAGCGAGGTTGCTGTGGAAACACTGAAGCAGAAGAGTCGAAGAAAGTACCTGATGAAGCCATTAGAAGAAGGTGATCAGAAAACCGAAACGAAGAGCAGAAAATGCAGAAACGACGAGGAGAGAATGTCGAACAGCAATGCCGATAGCAAGTCAGAGAGCACGGCGTAGAGCAAGTCGAATATCACTAGGGAACCGTCGGAAACGAATCGCCAGGAGAGAGAGACCGAAGATCAATGGGAGAAACTGCAAAACCGTAAAAAATTCGACAGAAGAAGAGAAGCGCGAGGAGAGAGACGGGGGAGTATAAAGCAAGGGCAAAACCGGTATTATGAAAATATTTTGGCCATTTACTAATAAAGCCCAATCCGTGGGACATTTTGTATTTGGCCCAAAGGCCGAAGGCCTTTGGGCCAAATTTCTTGTTATATTTTTGGGTCACATCAATTAATAAGTCAATATAGTTAGGTAAAAAACTTATCTTTTTATATCAATAATCTATCCAATATAACCTTATATCTTTTTTATTTTTACCAAAATATTTAAATTATAATACGTATTTAGAATAAAGTGAATGATAAGAATCTTTAAAGATAAATAGTACAATGTGTGCAATGGTAGTAATACGGAGTACATATTAATTAATGTTAATTAAGTTGAATAGATTAGCAATTAGAGAAAATAACCATATCAACTAAGAATTTAAAATTTTAAAATATTTTAACTAACTTTTTTTATGCCCACATAATAACCAAAAAAGATTTAACTAATTAATACTATAGTTTTTTTATACATATACCTATGCCCACGTAATAGTTTTTAACATCCTTTTTTTTGCAAAATATTACTTATTTTGCAAAGTTATACTTATATTTTAACTAACTTATACCTATGCAAAAAAAGAAGTTAATCGAAATATGTAATTAAATTTTATACATATGCCCACGTAATAACTATTAATTAAATATAATTGTTATTAAAAACCCGCACAACGGGCGGGTAGTAAGACTAGTTAATCGAAATAGTGGAGTATATATATACAAGGGGTTGTTAGTTACACCCGAAAATTTTACTATTTACACCCAAAATTCAAGTTTTTGTTTTTTTTTTTAAATAAACCCTACGCCTCTTGAATTATAGGTGTGTGACTCAAGAGGCGCAGCTATTTTTTTCTATATACATACCCTGCCCCTCTTGAGTCACACGTCTATGACTCAGGAGGCGTAGGGTTTATTTAAAAAAAAAAGAAAAACTTAGATTTTTGTTGTAAATAGTAAATTTTGTGGGTGTAAAAAACAACACCCTATATACAGCTAGCTTGCATGTGAGAATTACAATGGCTTATTTTCAGTTTGCTTAGTCTTCAGTTTTTGTACAAAAAGGTGCCAATGTATAGTACAATCAGCCTTTTTTTCTATTTTGTACTTTTTATTATTTTGTATCATGATGATTTGTTCGTCTGTCCCTTGATAGTCTTTGAATTTACTCAACATATATTGACTTGTCTGATATAAAAACAATGGCTTATCATTTTTTTAATGGAAAGTTATTTGACGCATTAATTGGTTCAATGGGTCGAGAGAGGTTAAATAGATTGACATTTGGCCGACAAACCGTTATGAATGATAAAATAATTAACCTCAGAAAATATATAATCATCAAATAAAACAACATTCAATGAATTAGAGAGGGATAAGAAGACTTCGAAGTGTAAGTGTAAAGACTCAAATTTTTAAAATATTATTATAGACTTATGACTTAAATTAAATATTGAATTTTTGAGATTTCGAAATTTTGAAAATCTCTGTCCTCGATCAAAATAATTTCTATTTTTTTTATTCAAAGCAAATTCTAACATATATCCGCTTCTAAAATAAATAAATAAATAAATATATATATATATAGGTCTATTTCGATTTCCTATACCGACACTTGGAATATTTAGGGTTTTTAAATTTAGAAATGAATATTACTTCGAACCTATTGAGATGAGTGTGAACATTTACATGATATTTTAATTAGAGCAGAATTTCTCGGGTTAAATTTCGTTATTTATTAGGATAAGATTTTTTTTACAAACAAAAATTCGGATTAATTTTGTGATTTCCTATAACTTTAATTTAACCCTAGTAGGGATAATATATATACCCCATTATAACATTAAGGTCCCTATTTACCCTTCTCCTTCCTTATCCAGCCGCCCACCCCATTTCCTCTTTCTTCAATCTGGATCTGAGAACTCTAGGGGCTGCACCTCTCAACCTCAAAGTTCCTCCATGGCTTCTCCTCCATCTCGGCCCATTCGACCAGATCTGAAGAGGTCGATAGGGATGGCAATGGGTCGGGTGATGGGTGGATGATCTACTTCCGTCACCCGACCCACCTCCCAAAACCCTTCACCCTATCCGACCCATCACCCACCAAATATTTCACCTGCTCCGTCCACCCATCACCCACCGGGTGATCGGGTGGATCGGGTGATAATTCGGGTGAAATACAAGACATTAAATTCATCAAAAAAAAATTATTGAAAAACATACGTCGAACACATCGACGAATAAACGTTAATTAGGAGCTCATTGCATTCACTTTTCCATTTTAATTAGGAGCCAATTGCATTGCATATCTTCAAATAAAAATTGCATAACTTACTTTATGACAAGATATTTTCATTTTAATCGTTTGATAGGTATCTTGAATTAGGGTTTAGGGGTATATTAGTAATTTTACATATAAAATATAGTTATATAATACAAGTCGGGTGACGGGTCGGGTGACGAATCGGGTGATGGGTCGGGTGACGGGTGGGGAATGTCTTCACCCGAATCCGACCCGACCCATCACCCGTTCACCCATCACCCACTTAATATCCGCTTTGTTTCGGATTTTCACCCACTTTTTTGGGTCGGGTGAGACGGATATCCGTCGGGTGCGGGTGAAATTGCCATCCCTAGAGGTCGGAGCTCCCATGGCCTCCCTCTTTCTATCTCGCCCTCACTCGTCCCACTCTTTCGCTCTCTCGCTGCGCTGGTCCACCGTCGACAGCACCAGGGGCTCCCATGGCGTCACCTCTCTCTCTCGCTCCTCCCTCGACTCACTAGTCGTCGCCGACCGGAACAAGCGTCGCCGCTAGCCCTCTTCGCCTTGTCGAGCCTTCCGAGTCGCTACCTCCTGATCTCCTTCTTCGAGCTCCCAACATCCCCTTCCTAGCCTCGACCACAAACCACTCGAGGCCTGTCGTCGCCGCCTTAGTGTAACCCGAAGTCGGGAGCTTGTTCTATCCGTTCTCTTGCCGGTGACTCTCCTCCTCTACGCATCCCCTCAAGCCGACAACAACAGCAGCTCCTCCTTGAGTTGTGCGAGGATAAACGATGGAACCCGAGCCCATGCCCTTTGAATCGCAGCCTTGAATCTGAATCCTCTCGACCTCCATGGGATTTGGGGTATACCTCCTTCCCCTCAACATTCCTTGCCTGATTCATTTCTAGAAATTGAGCCTAATGGATTGTTGAAACTACATATTGATGATTTGAAGGTTTTGGTTTTAGTTTTGATTTAATTAATTGCCTGATTGTGTCGATGTTCGGCTTTGATTGCTTAAATATGGATTGACTTTCTAATTTAAGTGAATCGAAATTTTATTTTGGTTGAGCTAATAAATAATGAGTTGGACTTGGGTAATCTTTGGGAATTGAACTATTTTGAATTAACTTCACGCTGAGTTTGACTAATTTAGAGATGATGTTGTTTGTTAAATTCTTTTGGCCTAAGCAAATGAACCTAGTTGTTTACCACTTTTATAAATGAATTAAAAGATGTCTTGAAAAGTCTTGTGACCTTGTTAAATGGATAACTAGCTAAGTTTGAAGTTGTTAAACTATAAGATATTATTGTTGATTATGTGTTTATTTAGAAAACCCGCTAATTTAAGTGAGAATGTGATATGAGTTGTTATAGAAATCGAGTTTAGTGTGTTGTTTTACCCTTGTGGCTAAAAGAATTAGCTAAAGTGTATTAGTGTTAGTTGTGGTATGTTAAAAGTTAGATATAATAATTGAATTGACGACTTAAACACATACTAGCTAGTATTATGAGACTAGTTTGATGTGATCCCAAATTGGTTGTGATTAGTTATCTTGACTTGTAGTGATAAATTAGTCCTCTTATAAATGGCTAGTTTAGTATCATCAACTTTTATTATTAAGATGATATAAGAAGTGCTTTAAGAACTTGTCAGGCTTGTAACTTATTTATAGAGATTCATGAGTTGTAACCTTAAGTGGTTGTGTTGAGATGATTAATTACATGAGAAATATCTTGATATGTGACTTAATAACTTGTATTGATAAGTAAAGTTGAGATCCTAGATAAAGAGATGTGCCTTGAAGACTTATTAGTTATTATGCTTGTGACCTTGTTGAGTAGGTTGTTTTAGTTAAATAAAGTAGATATAGTATGACTTTGATAAATTGTTGACTTGTCACCTAGAAGATCTATAAATAGGATAAACAACCTGGGTACCCTTAAACGACCTTGCTAAGTGTATAAAATGAAATGAGATAGGATTCTCCTTACCTAAATATACTTTTAAGTGTGATTGTTTTATTTGAATGTCATTTGATTAATGTTGTTGATTGTAAGATAAGATTAGTTAAGATATGTCTAAGTGTATAGGGTTTACTTGAGAACTTGTTATACTCGTAAGCTTGATGTGTTGCTATTGAGATATGAATTAGGAGGTAAGACTATGTGGAAGACGCTTTACAAATTATTATACTTATGTGCTTTAAGATTGATTGTAGTGCTTGTTGCTAAGTAGTTTTATAATTGGACCTATAAAGGATTTCTTGAGATATCAACTTACATGGGTTACTCGTTGAGCATGACTTATTATGTGAGTTTTGATAAATAAGACTTGTTGATCCTTGGTTTGGGAACTTGTGGTTTTGTTGAGTATTCGAGTATTTGATAATTGATGGTCACATGAGAAAATAGTTAAGGAAACCCGGAACTTGATATGAAGTAAGATGTTTTTAAGTGATGATATTGGTAAGGCGTTGAGCTAAATTTCATACTTGATGGAACAAGGTTAATTGAGAATGATGGTCATGTTGAGAGTGCATGATTACTTGGATAAAATGTTATTTAGTCATGTGATGACTTGAAGGTCTATTGGTGTGTTGATGAAATATGTATTGATGAGTTATTCCTTGCTTATTACTTGCTAGTGTGATTGGATGGTCTTCTAAGTGGCTTAATTGCGGATGGATGATTTTCTGGGTGACTTGTTTGCGGGCTATTTGGATGTGAAGACTCCAGGTAAGTCCTCCGGGGCTTGCTCAAGTGATTGGACCTCATGCCTGATGTGTTATATAGTATGTAGGTGTTGCATATGCTAAAAGCATGCCATGTAGTATCATGTTTAGGACTTGCACTCATGAATGAGCATCCCTATTCTTTATCTGTTTGAAACAGAACGGTCGTTATCTGTGATAGTCCTAGAGTCTTTGCTAGGGTTATAGGGTAGCCCAGCCCCATCGGGTGCCCTGAGTCTATCGGCTCGATATGAGCATGATATGATTAGCCCAGCACCATCGGGCAAGAGATGAGATGGTATGATATGATTAGCCCAGCACCATCGGGCAAGAGATGAGATGACATGATATGATATGATATGATATGATATGATATGATGATGTCGTGGTGAGTGCACCACCACGAGGAAATTGCTATGCTATAACACCGAACTGGCCAGTCTCTGCACTAACGGGAAGGGGTGCAGAGGTAGGAGAGGGATATGCCACTTGGCATTGTCTTGGGCCCTTTACAGTTCTTTTCTGCATATTATATATCTACTAGGGGCATGATAGTGTGATTTAAAACTTGTACTGCATTAGTCATCCTTTATTCTAGGTATAGGCGTATTATATGACCTCAGCGAGGACTTCCGGTCCCGAATGAGTGGCTCGACCTTGACTTGTGGTATAGTTTCAGGTACCCGCTCCCTTTTGATTGCTGATTTGCTTCTATGGCGGGGTTTTCTCACGGGATGAGAGTGTTAAGAAGACTTCACCTATTGTAGCTTGACTTTACAAATGTTTTGGTTAAGTCTGTCATTTCGAAACATGTTGTATTTATATTGATTTAAAATCGTTTTATCTCTTTTGAGTTTTTGACTAGTTGAATTATGACAGGTTCTCATTTAATCTCTTTTGACTGTCTCGAGGGTTTGAAATCCCCTTTTTCTTCATTAAATTCTTAAGACTAAACAGGGTTATAACTTGAAGTTGATAAATAAGCAGCTCGTACTTGGATTGCAAGATCTGGCAGAGGGATAATTCTTCTCTCTAAACGTAACCCGGATTTTAAAATCTGGGCCGTTACAGTAAGTGGGTGATGACAGACTAGAAACAATGTAAACTTTTTTTTTTTTTGATATTTGATAGAGGTAACGTAAAAAATTCCTAAGAAACTAATGTAAAGAAATGGGGTTCGTATGGGACGGAGTTAATAAACAGGCTAAAATTATAAACAGGCTAAAATTTATAAACTGTTGGTAAAAGTAGTTAAAAATTTATGAAAAAATTTATAACTCCGTATGGGACGAAAAAGTGTTCATTTGTAAAAAAGTGGTGTTTATTTGGTTATTATTAGGGGTATTATGGTATTTTCAAACCAAATAAACAAATAAACACCAAAATAAGCTATCACAAGTAGCTTTTATTTTAAACACAAATTTTAGCTCTTTATTGCTCATTTTGGGTTGCCATACACACATTTTAGCTGTTTATTTTTTTAATAGCAAAAAACGTTTTAATTTTAGCTGTTTATTTTGGGTGCCATACACACCCATGATATTTGAACTCCCTTATCACTAATTATGAAGGACATGAATGTGTTACATTTAGACCTGTCAAAACATAACCCGATCCGAAAACCCGACCCGAATGCCCGGTAAAATTTGGGTCAGGACCCGAAAATTTTGACCCGAAATTTTTTTCCGACCCGAACCCGAAAACCCGGTAATTTTCTGGGTCATCTGGGTTTCAACCCGGTGACCCGATTGACCCGGTAATTTTGACCCGATTGACCCGATGACCCGGTGATCCGATTAACACGATTGATTTTAATTATATATCATTATTATTTTTTTATGGAGATTCCAATTTATTTATATTTCAATCATTTGATGTTTCATTTTCAAATCAACTTTTATATTTATTTGTATTATGTAATACTCCCTCCAATCCATAGTATTTGATTTTAGATTTTTCATCACATTTTTTAAGAAGAAAAAACTCTAAAAATATTAAAATATTAAAATAATTATATGCTTATTACTAATTGCATGAAATTATTTTAAAAAAATTATTTAAAAATTTGATATTTTAAATATTTTTAAATTTTATTAAAAATTACAAGAAATAATAAAATTAAATATTTTTTATCAGATATAGTATGTAATTACAAGCACTAAAACTTATAAACCACGTCTTTAATTTTAGCATTTTAAAACTATCGCAAAATTACCAAATCATAATTTTTTTAATTTAAAAAAGAAAAATTTGACAAACCCGAAATCGATCCGATTTGACCCGAAACCGGGTCAAACCCGAGTTCAAATCAACTCGGATCTACCCGGGACCGGCCCGTTTTACCCGGAACCCGAAATGACCCGATCCGAACCCGACCCGAATGACCCTATTGACATGTCTAGTTACATTACATATATAGCATTACAATCTTTAGTTTTCTTTTCATGAAAATATGAAATCCTCATACTAGAACTTAGGGTTACTTTAATGCAGGAGGAAGGGATAATTTTCACTTTGGAGATGAGTAAGAATATATACAATTAAAGACAATGACTTTATAGAATGTTCTTTTCCCCAGTAAACTGTAAACTACATTTTTAAGATTAGTACTCGAATGTTTTTAATTATTAGTAAACATAATATATCAGGAAAATATCATTGTTAAAAACAAAGAATTTAAATTTAAATTTAAATTTTAGAATTGACAGTTGAAAGGTTATAATCAACATTGCACTTTTGCTAACAAAAGATCAAACATTGCACTTTTCAATAGTGTTAACTTTAAAATTTGTGAGGGGAATGTGTGTGGGGATTAAATAAACCGAGTATTTGATTAATTTTTTAGGGGGTTATTCGATCCAAAATAATCGAGTACTACTTGTTCATATTTAATTAACTCGTTTAGAATCTAATCGAGCTCGAGTCAAGCTAAGTCTAAATTCTCGAGATTAAAATTATGTTCATACTCGACTTGTTTAGTACGTAAATGGACGAGATCAAATCAAGTTTTTTTTTTAAAAAAATATTAAACAACCCCTATTTGCTCATTGCATAGTAACTTAAAGAAAATTTGTAAATTTCACCAAATTCGAGCTGGAATTTAGCCGAGTCGAGCTTTGAATCTGTAGAAATGTATGATTGGTGTAAAATCCTCCTTAGGGTTTCATTCCTCATCATATGAACATATATAGATTACAAGTGAGTAAGATTGGGCTTTTAGGCCCATACACTATACAATATATGAACATGTAATCTATCAAACCCCCACAGTCGAAAGTGGAGGGTCCCGAACAGTGAGACTGGACCAAAAATCGAGGAACAACTGACGAGGTAAACCCTTGGTGAATATATCAGCGTACTGATAGGAGGATGGGACATGTTGTACACGAACATGTCCAAGAGCAACCTTGTCCCGAACAAAATGAAGATCAAGCTCAATGTGCTTTGTGCGCTGATGTTGGACCGGGTTGCTGGCGAGATAGACAGCAGAAACATTGTCTGTGTAGACCAGGGTTGCCTTTTGTAGAGGGCAGCGGAGCTCAAGCAGGAGATTGCACAGCCAGAAGCCCTCGGACACAACGTTGGCGACACCCCTGTACTCAGCTTCCGCACTGGATCGAGACATCACAGACTGACGCTTCGCCGACCAGGACACAAGAGTGTCATTGAGGAAGACACAGTAACCAGACGTAGAGCGACGTGTATCAGGACATCCACCTCAATCCGCATCCGTGTAGGCGATGAGATCATGCCGTGAGGAAGGGGAGATCGTGGTTCCCATATCCAGTGTACCACTGATATACCGAATGATCCGCTTCAGGGCTTGAAAGTGCGACTCTCTAGGCGCATGCATAAACAGGCAGATCTGTTGAACGGCATAGCTGATGTTTGGCTGTGTAAAGGTAAGATACTGTAACGCCCCAGCAAGACTCCGATACAATGTGGGATCATCAAAGAGAGGACCAGAGTGGGCACTGAGCTTGTTGAAGGAATCGACAGGTGTGGCGACAGGCTTGCAGTTGCTCATCTTGGCCCGAGCAACAATTTCGGCCGCATACTTACTCTGAGAGAGAAACAACCCAGACCCATGAAGCTGCACGGAGACCCCCAAGAAATAAGTCAACGGCCCAAGATCAGACATGGCGAACTCAGAGCTCAACTGGGCAATGATGGATGTCCGAAGTGCATCAGAGGAGGCGGTGAGAATGATGTCGTCGACATAAAGTAATAGGAAAGCCATGTCTGTGCCTTTGCGATAGATAAAGAGAGAGGAATCGGAGCGGTTGCCAACGAAACCCAAGCGGAGCAAATGGGATGCAAAGCGCTGGAACCACGCCCGAGGGGCCTGTTTCAGACCATACAGAGAGCGCTTCAGGAGACAAACGTGCTTGGGACGATCAGAATCAACGAACCCTAGCGGCTGAAACATATAAACGGTCTCATTCATATGGCCATGCAGAAAGGCGTTCTTGACATCCAGCTGATGAATAGCCCAATGTCGCGATAATGCTAAGCTCAGCACCACCCGGATAGTGGCAGGCTTGACCACGGGGCTGAATGCCTCATCACAATCAATACCTACCTGTTGAGCTCGACCATTAACCACAAGGCGAGCTTTGTAACGTTCCAACGTTCCATCAGAGCGGAACTTGTGTCTGAAGAGCCACATGCAGAGGATGACGTTCGCCTCGGGAGGGTGAGGAACAAGAACCCAGGTACTATTCCTTGTAAGGGCCCTGTATTCATCGAGCATAGCCGCCTGCCAATTCGGGTCGAGGAGGGCTGTTTTGTGGGAGGTGGGGATGGGGGAAAGCGAGGTCGGGGTGGAGGCGAGAGGGGCATTGGTGAGTGTGGGGACGGGGTGGACTGTGGCGGCGGGCGCAGCACTAGGCGGCGGCCGCGGCACAGCTGTGGGGAGGGGTGCCGCGGGCGCAACACTAGGTTGCGACCGCCGCACATGGTCGTCAAGTGGGGCTCGAGGTGGGAGGCTTATGGGGTGATAGGATGCGTGCATAGAGACGATTTGTCTCGGCCTGAACACCCCGGAGCTGCTACGGGTGTGAGGTCTGGGGGGTGGTGGGGGTGGCGGGGAGGGATTGGGTGGTAAAGGGGGGGAGACAGTAGCATCGGGAGAGCGCTGGTCAAGGAGGAAGTGTAGGAAGGGAGACTCCGACTCAGACGGGGAGACAATAGGTGTGGGAGAGGGAAGAGGAGGGGAGAAAAAGGAAAAGCGAGACTCATCAAAAGTGACATGGCGTGACAGAATGAGACGATGACTTTGCAACTCAAGGCAAAGGTAACCACGATGATCAGACGGATAACCAAGGAATACGCATGGGGTAGAACACGGGTGTAGTTTGTGGGGGGCGGTGGAGGACTGATTTGGGAAGCACATGCATCCAAAGGTACGAAGGTGATCGTATCTGGGCATGGTGCAATATAATGCCTGAGTGGGTGAGCGATGCTGGAGGGTAGTAGAAGAGATGATGTTGAGGAGATAACATGTGATTGATAAGGCGTGAGGCCAATAGGTGAGGGGAATGGATGCGTGAAAGAGGAGAGAGCGCATCATGTTGGTTATCGTCCGAATGATTCGTTCTGCCTTGCCGTTTTGTTGGGATGTATATGGGCATGAAAGGCGATAAGAGATTCCATGGGTGGTGAAGAAGGCATGAAAGTCCTTGTTATCAAATTCACGCCCATTGTCACATTGGAAACATTTGATGGATGTGTGAAACTGTGTTTTAATGTAGGCATGAAACTTGACAAAAACATGAAACACTTGGGAATTGAATTGCAAAGGGAAACCCCATAAAAAGTGAGTGTAATCATCAAGAAACAAAAGATAGTACTTGTGACCATCCTTGCTAGGCACAGGAGAGGTCCAAATGTCACTATGAATGATATCAAAAGGTGCAAAGGATGAGTTCAATGACCGCTGAAACGACAGTCTTGCATGTTTGCCTAACTGACAAGAAGAACATAAACCAGAGCGAAGCTCTTTATTACATTTGACAAGACTCTGAGAACGAAGTAAATCTAAAATGGCAGCACTGGGATGGCCAAGGCGTGCATGCCACAGACTGGATGATGATGCCGAGAGGGCGACCGGACACGACTGACGAGACTGTGAGGGCGACGAGACATGATAGAGCTCCCCGGTGCTGTTACATCTCAGGCGAGTAACCCCCGTAGTAAGATCCTTCACAGAGAAACCAAACGGATCAAACACAAGAGAAACGTTATTGTCAGTAGTGAACCGACGGACAGAGATAAGTTTTTTGACAAGCTTTGGGGCAACGAGGACATTATTAAGGTGTAGAGGGTGGGTTGGGGTCTGTAAGGTGGTGTGTCCAATCCCCGAAGTAGCAAGGCGGCCACCATTGACGACGATAATAGAGTGTGCAGGACCCTTAAAGGAAAGAGAAGAGAGAGTACCTGAGGAGTTCGTCATGTGGGAGGTCGCACCTGTGTGTACCAGGATGAGTTGGGAGGTGTCAGCTGCATAGAGGAGAAGGCGTGATGCACATCAGTCGGAACATAGCCCTGATCAGACGACGACGGATAGGCCTGATGACTGCCCTGCCGAGGAGCCGGGCCAAGCACGCTCGCTCCCTACTGGCTGGTGGGATACGGGCAGGGGGGCGGTACGTCGGGGGCGGGTAGCCGTAGGGCATCCATGATGGGTTGAAGCCGGGGACCAGGACGGGTGAGGCCCGTTATCCCACCCTTCCTGCCTGCGTCTGTTTGCAGGGGGCGGGTAGGGCATGCTGTCGAGGTCGCTTGAAGACACCAGGGCGGTTTTCTCCTTGGCTGCGTCGGTGGTCTGACGGTGGAGACGAGTCTCCTCCAGGATCAACTGAGAGTGGGTTTTCTCAAAGGTAGGCAGTGGTTCGGTTTGCTGAATATGGGTGGTTGCAGCATTGTATTCAGAAGGGAGACCCGAAAGTACCTGGAGGACGAGACAGGTGGAACTAGGTTTGGAGTCAACGGCGGCTAATTGATCAGACATGGTTTTGAGATGCTGACAGTAGGCGGAAATGGACGGGAAAGATGCAAGCTTGCAACTTGAGAACTCGTGCTCGAGGTAGACGACACGGGTGGACTTGTTGTTCTGAAAGAGGTTCCGAAGTTTGTTCCAGGCAGCCATGGCGTCATCGTCGGTGTCGAGGATGGTGGTCAATAGATCTTTGGAGATGGTGTTGTAGATTCATTGGAGAACTATGGTGTCGAGTTAAGTGAAGAGATTATCGTCTTCGGTAGTGGGACGATCGACGGTGGAATCGATATGATGGAGGATTTTATGAGCCTTCACATGTGTCTTGAAGAGGTGAGACCATGTTGTATAGGAACTAGAGTCTTGATCAAGGATGATCGGGATGCAGTTTTTGATATTGGAGATTGTGAGGGCGGAGTGGAAGGAAGGCTTGAGATTGTCGGCCATGGTGCCGAGAGGGACAGAGGGGGCGGAAGAGAGGAAGGGCAGCGGCGGCAGTAGGGGGCCGGCGGCGGGTGAGGGGAGAGGTAGGATTAAATTAGGGTTCCGTGAGGAAGAAAGGCTGATACCATATAGAAACGTATGATTGGTGTAAAATCCTCCTTAGGGTTTCATTCCTCATCATATGAACATATATAGATTACAAGTGAGTAAGATTGGGCTTTTAGGCCCATACACTATACAATATATGAATATGTAATCTATCAGAATCAAGTTTAAAAATGTGCTCATGACCAAACTCGTCTCGTTTAGTAAATGAATGTGCTCGAGCCAAGCTTCTATCAAGCTGAATTTGAGCTATTCGGCTTATATAACAACCCTATATTTTTCTTCTTGCATTGAACTAATTGTGTTGTTTTCATAAACCATGATCATTGGCGGATATAAGGGTGAGTTTGAGTACACTCCATCTGTAAGGAACCTTTAGGGTGTGTACGTTTCTAATAAATTTAGGCAGAATGAAACATAATGAGGACAAGTTGGTTAAGGTAGAAACCCTCAACCTACACACAGGTAGTGAAGGATAATTAAAAATCATCACCTCTCTTTTGTCTTGGGAATGATTTTCAGTATGTATACTTCTTTTATTGATGAAAACCTTAGACACCCTAGCACACCATAGCACTAGTTGTCGTCCGTTAACAACAAAGCCACGAGTATATACTTGCTATTACACACGTTGGAACTAACCTTAACTCTCGCACGCAACAAAATGTTATTGCTTCTTCTTCTCGACAATTAACAAACTCACATAGGCAACGTATAAAAACTCCTAATACAATCGCCTAAGATTTTTAACACAAAAGAAAACATAATATCTTATTTTCCTTAGATAAAATATAATCATATTAATTCGGCGCCATGAACTTCTCTCTCCTATCTTCCAAGATACTTGGTATGCCTCAATCTTATCCAATTTGTGATCTTCTTTCCTTACTACTCAGGGTCTTGTGACCTTCTGAGTCTCATCCAATCTTCGATCTGCAAAGCACCTACACATACGTTGTACATATACATTAAGACATAACGCAATTTATCCTTAACAACCAAAGAATTAACATAGAGGTCTTGACGACCCTCTAACACCGATGGGATTCCATCCCACATTCCCACCCCATGTTCAAAGATTTTGATTATAATTATATGTTTAATTGTCCCGGTCGGGTTTAAATGTCTTAGTCGTCTTTTTTTTGCCCTTTTCAAACTCTAAAATCTGCCTCTTTAATTTGATTTATTTATCTTACTAATTCACCATTAATTAATATATTTTTATTTATTTGATTATTTCCTCTAAAAAACTAGTTATATTTATTTTTCTTAATTTTTTTTACTATACAGGTTGGATTTTAATTAAATATTCATTATATTTTTACTATATAGGTTGGATGAATATATTTTACTGTATAGGTTGCCTAATTCTAATATTAAAATCTCACCCATCCCTCAAATTAATATTTCTCGCTCTGCACTGCCCATCCATGAGGACCATGACCCATGAGGCTAGCAAAAAATCACTTTGACATTTTCGATCTATTGAGTTGACTCTGTGAATTGAATTATTTTAAAAATAAGAATTCGATCGATATAAATTATTAAATGGGAAGATATTTTGCAAAATAAATCTCCCCATATCATAAAATGGAAGAAAAAGCCCTTGGATTTTTCCAATGGTGGCACCGGTCACCATCGATTTTGGCTTCATTTGAAGGTGTTGCGTATCTTATGTGGTTCTTTAATTTTGTAATGCATTATACACGCCTCATCAAACTAACATTAATTAAACAAAATAAACATATTTGCTAATTAATTATTTTTGCCTTGGACAAATTAATCTAGCTATGTCAAAAACGAGATAAATTTTGCCCATTTGCTCACAATCATGATATTTCCAAATTTATATATACAACCCATTTTTCCTTTCAAGTAAATTTAAATAGTTTCAATCATGTCCATCGATTTCAAGTAAATTTTGTACTAGTTGTACAAGTCACTGATAGAGCTAGATTTGAGTGTGCAAAGTGCCGACAACTTGATATAAATTCATATAATTATTCAATCAATTAATCAAGGAGGGATAGTGAAATCGGTTGAATTCATGATGGGAGTGATGGCTGTGTCCACGTGCATACATGTATTCGATATTTAATGTATAATTTGGTGAAATTTCATTCTAAAATATATCAATTGATAATAAGAAGAGTAATCCATCAATATAGTTTTTTTTTTTTTGTTGTTTTTGTTGTTGTACACTTTCGATTCTCATATAGTCATATCTCAACAAGGGAAATTGGTTTGATAGATATAAATTGTTAAGTTGTGAAATTTCAAATTTGCTTATAAAATAAATAATCATCTTTTTAATAGATTAAAAACATGTTTTCCTAATAATGGATAAATAATGTATGTATGTATATATATATATTTAAAAAAATAGCTAAACAATTAAATTTAGGAGAATATTTTCTAAATCAAAATTATTTAACTATATTATAAGGAAAATTTCTTTAACCTATATAATGCAACTATGCAAGGCAATGAAAATGATATCGTTTTTTGTAGTGGGGTCATAATTTGGATGCTAGTTGTGTGGAATTTAAGGTCCATAAAAGGACCAACGAAAATGTAAAAGTTAAGAGCCACCAATAATTTGTCAATTACCATTTGCCAAAGCAACTTATACAATTGGCTTTCCTTTTAGCGTTACGTTTGGCTTACCTACCAAACACCATTCTTTAATATCTTCAAAACTTGATTGGAAGCTATATAATTTATTTGGATTATTCAACCATCTCCCTCAAACTTTACATTAATGCATTTTCAATATACTTGCTTTTAAGCTTTTTTTTTTTTTTGGGTCCTTTTATTAACACGATGATTGTTTCACCAAATGCACGATATTTCTACCGATACGGGGAGTCGGAGTCGACAAACACCGCACTGACTTCAATTTAGCACCAAACCCAATAGATTCCTATCCACCGACACCTAGTGTCGGTATCGGCAGCCCCATCAACTCACTAGCAGAAGCCCTCGACCACCACCACCCCTCTTTTCCTCTCACAACAACCCTCTGCCGACTCAAGATGTCGATATCGACTGGCACGACCGTTGACCGTGCGTTTGGTGAGATATCGTCGTGTGGATAGTAAGACCGTTCTTTTTGTGGGTGAACACTCATGATGTTAATTAGACGTCAAATTACTAAGATAGTGTACTTTGTGGGGTTTCAAGATTTAACTTGAAAACCTATAAAAAGTAGGGAAAAAATGGATTCCCATGTACTCCCTTAGTTTTTTTCCTTGCGGAAAATAAATACACTGTAAATTAAGGTTTAGGGCACCACGTCGATATGAACGTGGTGCATGTCGATGTAAACGTGGTACTCTAAACCTGATAAACCTTCAATTTTCAGTGTCCACTTGCACATCAATAAGAACGTGGCACCACGTCAATAAGGACGTGCATTTACTAATCTGGATTTGCGGTATATTTAATAACAACCTTTTCCCCCTAAATTATGGTTTTAGCATGTAGTTATATATTAAAAACGATAAATAAAAATAAACAGATAAATATTTATAAAAAGTTGAAAATTGCCCTACCGAGTCTGCCCTAAGGAGCTAGAGTAGAAAATTTAGGGAGTCCAAAATTGTCCCAATTAGAGTTAAGATTCCAAAGCAAAAACTACTCCAAAAGATGACCAATAAATTATATATTGTTTGGTATAATTATAATTGCTGGAATCGGAATCGGAATCGGAATAGAATGAAAAAAATCGTAATGACCTATTCTTGAAGATGATTGTTTGGATTGATATTGGAATGAACCATTCTTGAAATAGTAATAATAATAATAATGTTGTTGTTGTTGATGTTGTTATTATTATTATAGAAAGTATACATTGTATGAAATAATAATATATTGATAAAAGTAATCATAGTGATAGAAATATAATATAATAATTATAAATAATAAATATCATTATTAACAATTAAAGTAAAATATATATTAGATAACAAAATAGTGACAAAAATAACAATGGTAAAAGAAATAGAATATAATAATTAATGATAATAATAAAATAAAAATAAAAATATTTTAAATAATAAAATAGTGATAAAAATAATAATAGAAATCAAAATACAATATAATAATAATACTCCCTCCGTCTTAAAATACATGTCTTTTTAGGACGGAGCACGAGAATTAAGAAGTATGTTAAATGTAATGATTATATGTAAAAAGTAGGTTAAGTGTAATGATTAGACTTATATTTGTTTATTTTTTTTAATTTGTGAGGAGGAGAGTATGGGTGATGTAAAAATTAGAGTAATGATTAGATGTAAAAGTAGGTTAAGTGTAATGATTAAATCTAAAAAGACATGTATTTTTGACAAAATTTTATTGGCTAAAAAGACATGTATTTTGAGACGGAGGGAGTACAATTAAAAATAAAATATATTTTAAATAATAAATTAGTGGAAAAAAAACAATAATAGTAATAACAGTAGTAGGAGGAGGAGGAGGAGGAGGAGGAAGAGCAAGAATGGATGGATTTATAAGTTTGGATGGAAGATTTCCTGGTATTTTGATGAGAATGAAATTAGCCCCAAAATTAGGAATAGATGCGGGAATCATTCCGATTTCAAGTTTTTATCATATAAAACACTTAAATCTAGAATATCTATTTCAATTCTCAATTTTTTTAATCTCAAGAATGTATACCAAACGGGTCTAGTTAGTAGTAGTAAATAGGAAGTAGTAATTTTGGAAGGTGGGAAAGCAGTGAAGATCCCCTAAAACACTAGGTGTAACACTCGGTGTTACACTTAATTATTTATGCTATAAATGCATATTAAAAAAATTTTAAAAATTTATATTTATATTCTATAGACTTATATTAACATATTTATAAAAATTTATTATGAAAAAATGTTATTAAAAATTATGAATAATTAAAAGATTGATTATTTTGGAAAATATTTTTTTTAATCTTACTAAAACCTTTATTTTAATAATAAAAATTTATAAACATGTTAATATAAGTGTATAGAGTATAAATATAATTTTAAAATTTTTTAATGTTAATTTATAACCGAAATAATGAAGTGTAACACCGAGTGTAACACACAAAGTGTTATAGGGGATCCAAATTGGTGGGAAAGAGCTAGCAAGGTATGGAGTTGCACGTTATTTTGATAAGTAGTTAGGGCGTTTTATTCAATTTGGAATTTTGAGGATTCTTGAAGCAATTGTTCATGGTTGGCTAAACATCTATGTCATTGTGCTATTCAGGTTTTAATGCTGATTAAGCCATTCAAATCACTAGTGGCTCATGAATATTCATTATTTTGTGATCCCGGCCAGCCCAAATTTAGAACAAAAACCATTAGATTTTGCCATTTTGGGACGACCACCGATAATCTTCCCAACTAAAATAAGCTTAATTATCTATTTATTTATTTATTTATTTTAAAGGACTTATTAGAGAAAGCTTCGAGAAAACAATAGCCATACTGTCATAGTTGATTCGAGTCGGACCTGAGATTTCATAAGTTTACGACGGAATATGAAAATGGGACCCTATTTTAAATAATGATTAATTTAGCTAATTTTAGCATTAGTTTGTTTCCTTAATCCCTAGCTCGCAGAGTAACATTTAAGATGTGTCAAATTTATAGATTTATAAATGAAAATGAACAATTACCCAACAAACATAAGAAATACAAAATAAACGTTAAACTTAAAACTTGAGCTAATTGAATTAGTAACTTAGCTAGGCTTGATCATTGAATACATTTATCAAACATTATTAACTTAGGCTGGGTTAGAGGGACATAAGCCTCGAGTCTACAATTTGGTGGCAAGACCTCACCTCATATCTGACTCTGATATGATCTCTTCGGGATCCTATTGGATAGCAGACTAGCTGCAGTAGATATCACTCAAACCTTTGCTTTGTAAAAAAAAATAAAAAAGAGTTCTAGTTGATCTCTTAGCCTAGTCGGTGGTAAATGATGTTGAATTTATTCAGGGCTCTTTTATATAATTTTAATTGAAATTGTGACTCGAAACATTTTAGCTAGGGTCATTATGGTAAATTAGATCTGTACTGTTTCATCATACTCTAGACTCTAGAGGTCGAATGTGTGTAACTTGCATTTGTCCCAATGGGCATTCAGAATTGGGCCTAATTAATAAAAAGAATCCATAAGCCCAAAATATTAGGCCCATTTGAGGCCCAAAACGGACATCGCTGAACCCCAAAACTGCCCTCGAGTCAGCGAGGGAGTAAAACCCTAAACCCTCATCACAGCCTCCACCTCCATTATAAGGTTTCACTTCGCTATTTCCCGCAATTAAACCTCCCGTTTTCTCCCCCTTTTTGCTCCTCCCAAAACCCTAAAATCTCCACCGCCCCAAAATCTCCAATGGCGGACGTCGAAATCTCTCGATCGGACAAGAAGAAGAAGAAGAGCAAGTCCAAAGAGGAAGAATCCCCCGCCCCCCCAGCCGCCGCCGCCGCACCAGACACCGCCGCCTACGGAGATTACCTCATCAAGCCCCAGAGCTTCACCCCGTCAATCGACACCTCCCAGTGGCCGATCCTCCTCAAGAACTACGACAAGCTCAACGTCCGCACCGGCCACTACACGCCGATCCCCTCCGGCTTCTCCCCTCTGAAGCGGCCGCTCGCCGAGTACCTCAAGTACGGCGTCCTCAACTTAGATAAGCCCTCTAATCCCTCCTCTCATGAAGTTGTTGCCTGGATTAAACGCATCCTCAGGGTAGAAAAGACCGGCCATAGCGGTACTCTAGATCCTAAGGTCACCGGAAACCTAATTGTTTGCATAGACAGGGCCACTAGGTTAGTTAAATCCCAGCAAGGTGCCGGGAAGGAGTATGTCTGTGTCGCTAGGTTACACTCTGCCGTGCCGGATATCGCCAAGGTGGCGAGGGCACTTGAGACCCTCACTGGCGCGGTCTTCCAGCGCCCGCCCTTGATCTCTGCGGTCAAGAGGCAGCTTAGGATTAGGACTATCTATGAAAGCAAGCTGCTTGAGTACGATGCCGAGCGGCATCTGGTTGTTTTCTGGATTAGCTGCGAGGCTGGGACTTATGTTAGGACAATGTGTGTGCATTTGGGGCTTTTGCTGGGTGTGGGAGCACATATGCAGGAGCTTAGGAGGGTTCGGTCTGGGATTAGTGGCGAGAAGGATAACATGGTGACGATGCACGATGTGCTGGATGCACAGTGGACTTACGACAACCATAGGGATGAGTCATATTTGAGGAGGGTGGTGATGCCTTTGGAGGTGTTGCTGACTAGCTATAAGAGGCTGGTTGTGAAAGACTCTGCGGTGAATGCTATCTGTTACGGTGCTAAGTTTATGATCCCGGGGCTGCTTAGGTTTGAGAATGATATTGATGTTGGGGAGGAGGTCGTGCTGATGACTACTAAGGGGGAGGCAATTGCGTTGGGGATTGCAGAGATGACTACTGCTGTCATGGCTACTTGTGATCACGGGGTTGTTGCGAAGATTAAGAGGGTGATTATGGATAGGGATACTTACCCGAGGAAGTGGGGGTTGGGGCCAAGGGCTTCAATGAAGAAGAAGCTGATTTCGGAGGGGAAGTTGGATAAGCACGGGAAGCCGAATGAGAGCACCCCGGCGGAGTGGGGGAGGAATGTTGTCCTTCCCACCGGTGGGGATTCTATGATTGCAAAGCTCGCAGCAGCTGCCGATCCAGTGAAGGTGGAGAGTGAGGTCATTGTTAAGGATGAAGATGCAAAGGAGGAGAAAAAGAAGCGCAAATTGGAGGAACTGGAGAGTAGCCCTGCTGTTGATGCAAAGAAGGCGAAAGTCGAAGGTGAGGTGAAGGTTGAGTCCGAGAAGAAGAAGAAGAAAAAGAAGGATAAGGAGGAAGAGGTCGAAGCTGTGACTCCTGATGTAGAGAAATCCAAGAAGAAGAAGAAGGATAAGAGCAAGGATGAAGCCAAAACATCAGACGATGAGAAATCAGAGAAGAAAAAGAAGAAGAAGAGCAAGGGTGTTGAGAACGACGAATCCCCAGCTGTTGATGACACAAGCCGCAGTGAGAAGAAGAAGAAGAAGGATAAGAAGAAGAGTAAAGATACAGAAGACGAGTAGAAGAAATACAACCAAGGCCTTCCTCAGATTGTATCTCTAGCTCTGTGAGACTTAAAACTTATGAACTTCTCTTGGCAGTTTTGTTATCTTTTGATGTTCTTTGATAGCTTAGTTTTATTTCGATTATGCTTCTTCTTGCAGGGGTTTACATTATCAATCTTCAGCAATGCATGTTATCTTCTATAAACTACCCCAAGTTTTCCTTGATTCTGGGTTTTCCCTGTTTTCTTATTCAGCTTATATGACTTTTATGATCCTTGATGATGTAAGAGGTGCATAGTTTGCTTGATTAGGTATTCGGGATCCTTGCACAGTCGATTCTTAGTTACGGGGATGCAAGGTTTCTGTTATATGGAAATTTAGCTGCAGAGAAGTATCTTTGTAATTGCACCCATGAAAGGTTTCTGTTCTGACCTTTAATGGTGTCTTTATGTGGGAATCAATTTACATTTTCATTATATATCTTAACTTGGCCCTTCCTTTAACCTATTGAAGTGAATTTGTCTTAGGGCAAGCCGATTGAGAAAGATGAAAACACCTAAGTTGTCCGGAGTTCAAAATCATCATAGATGTCTCCACAATGTGTTGGTGCAATTGATAAGGACGGGGTGACTCCCTTTTGTTAGATCTACGGTACATTTGGATCTCCATTTCATTTAGGAAATCTGTCCAACACTTTTATAAGGTATTGATCCTTATGAGTATCGGCTCGAAATCAATGAAATCATATCAAACGATGTTTTTGTGGTATAGAAAGAGGTTGCGAGGGACACAATGAAATTTCTGGATACTAATAGTGTGCCGGATAAAATTTCCGGATTGCTATTAACACTGTCAATTTATCGCTATTGACACGGTAGATTCCACGGATCCAGAAACCGCGGCAGTGGTCCAGTGGACAGGGACCAAAGCTTCAATTGTTGCCTTCTCCTTCCCCTTTCACAAACCTACCTCCTCTGATGCTGTCGACAGCCAAAGTCGTTGCAAATAGTAAACAACGCCGACAGCGATAACGCCGACGACGGAGTGAGGATGAGAAGGCATTGCAAATCTGAAAATGGTAATTACAGTGAGAGAAAAAAGTGTTATTGGAGTTTGAACAAGATAGTAGCTTTGAAATTAGACTCCGATAATGCAATTAGTTTTTCGTAGTTTTTGAAATTTTATGGTTTTGAATGAGATAAAGATAAGATTTTAATTTAATTACCTTTTAAAATTGGATTTTTAATAGTTACTCACTCTAAATTTTTTAAAACCTTTCTTTCTATAATAAAAAATCTATTCATTTTCTCCTTTTTCATTAACTAGTCTATATTAACTACTCCGTATCTTATTAGTTAGGATGACCAAATATTTTACTAGCTTATGAACCTTTTAATCTAACATATTTTTAACATAGTTAATCAACCATCTTCAGCTACTTTTGTCAAATACGGAGTATGTTTTAGTGTTTTACCAATCAAGAATTGTTTTGCATTTTTGTAACATTAGCATTATACTCTCGAATGATCTATAGTCTATCCTAACATTAGCATTATACTCTCGAATGATCTATAGTCTATCCTATTAATGTTATACCTATTTGTAATTTACACCTATTAGTTTCAAATGAAAAATAGAGACTTGTAAATTTCCACAAAACTAACATATTTCATATCTAGAATCATTCGAGTCTCCTTGCCTCATCCATAAAAATGCTCTCTTCAATTGACAAAGATGTCGTCCTTAATTATCAACTGAACCACCCCCCCCCTTTTTTACAATCTTTCTATTTTATGTTAGGGCATATAATAAGAATCTAAATCGAGAAAGATTCCCTAAAAAAAATAATAGACCCTAGAAATCTAATTAAAACAAAAGCTAAACTAATTAAAATTTGAAATATAATTTCAAATTAGAACTCTTATCTTATGCTTTGGGTATATGATAGAAAATCATACTCTCTCTATTGGCCAAAACATGCCATTTTAACTTTATGCACAATTTTTAAGAAAATCAATAAATATACTATTTTACCCTCATTTATTACACTATTTTTTTACTTTATTGAAAATTACAACTAATAATAAATTAATCATTATATTGGCATTTTCGTAAAGTAAGTGTCAAAATATCTATAATAACATTTTTTTTGAATAAAATTAATACTCTAAAATGACATGTTTTGTCGAACGGATGGAGTATACAGAAAAGGGAAATTTCCACAATAATTCAGAAAACCTTAAAAATTAGGCAAAATTGTAGAAAACCACCCTTTAAATATGGTGTTTTGTGAGAAACCACCCCTAAAAACTAAAATTGCATAAAACCACCCATTAAAACCATTTTCTTTGCAAAATCACACCCATCACCCAATTTCTTTTAATTGAATGTTAAAGTGTGTTAAAAATCAATTATACCCCTTGTTTTTATTATTATTTTACTTCATTCAATTGGTATTAGTTGATATTTAACTTTATGACATGTTTTTCAAAAGTAAAAAACTATATAAACTATCAAGAAAAATATTGTATTTAAAAAATAATAATTTCATTCTTACAAAAAAAAAAAACTCCATAAAATTACTGTAAGCATTTTCAGCAGATAGGCCCATTCCATATGGATACCCCCTCGATCCATTTTTTTTTCCTAAAAGCCCACAATATTCCAAAAAATAAAGACACTCCCTGGAAGAATTCAACAAGAACCTTGTAGAATGTCATGGAAAACTCACTATCAATCTTTACATTACATTCTCCAGATGATCAAAGAAACTCCCAGAAATCCCTCCAATTTCCCCTATAAATTCAAATCCCCACCCCCTCCCATTCTCCACAACAAGTAGAACCAATCAAAGTCAATCCATCAAACCAAATCATCAACAATGTCGATCATCCCAAGCATCTTCGGAGGCAGGAGGACCAACGTCCTGGACCCCTTCTCCCTGGACCTATGGGACCCCTTCGACGGCCTCATCCCGAGCTCTGAAACGTCGCGCGAGACGTCCCAGTTCGCGACCACGAGGATCGACTGGAAGGAGACCCCGGAGGCCCACGTGTTCAAGGCGGACGTCCCGGGGCTGACCAAGGAGGAGGTGAAGGTGGAGGTGGAGGAGGGGAGGATCCTCCAGATAAGCGGCGAGCGCAGCAAAGAGCATGAGGAGAAGACCGACAAGTGGCACCGCGTCGAGAGGAGCTCCGGTAAGTTCCTCCGCCGGTTCAGGCTGCCGGAGAACGCCAAGCCGGAGGAGGTTAAGGCTACTATGGAGAATGGGGTTCTCACTGTCACCGTTCCTAAGGCGGAGGAGAAGAAGCCTCAAGTTAAGAGCATTGACATCTCCGGCTAAATTAACTGCAAGTTGATCAGTTCCATGGATTTCATTTGGCCTCTTATATGGATCATGATCCATCACTTGTTCAGCTTTGAATTATCTTGTGTGGTCTTTGTTTATGGTGTGTTGTTGTGATTTTTGTTGTGAGAGATTTGTGTGCTTTTTTTTTTTTTGTAAAATCAAGAGAAGAAGAAATATGTGTGTGAAACATTTATAATAAAAAAAGTTTGTGTTTTGCTTTCAAAGTTACAACTTTAGAAATTTGATACATTTGTGATTTGAAAGGGGAATGATATATCCCATTAATGTTACCCTACTCTATGTGTTGATTAGCACAGATTACAATGTATTTAAATTAAAATGTGTTTAAAATACAATGTATATATTCAAATAACATATAAATGTATTATGTTTATAATTGTATTATAAATACTAATATAATGGAATCAAAACACACCTGGCCCGACGCCTTCTAATGTTGTAAATGAAAATAAGTATGGAGATTTTGTAGAGAATTTGACATGTATAAAGACTCTAGTTTAAGAGTGTTCTAGAAAGTTCTTTAGTCTAGAGATCCTTCCTTGTACATGGGGTATGTGTTCAAATTGTGAGTCACCTCCTTTCATTTGTATACATCTAAAACATGAAACTAATCAAAGCTTCGTTGTAAGTTGTTACACAAACTTTCTACCTTCGAATCACTTTTCGATTTTCTTTGGTCTTTTTTCCTTTTTTGAGAGTTGAGTGCTTGACTTAGTCACTTAATCGAATAAAATGTTCAAGAGTTGCATGATAGCAATCTGAAGATCATTAGGTTGTGTTACTAGAACATTGAGGATAGTTGATAAAACCAGCTGATTGATATTGATGATGAGATAAATTTGTTATGGTTGCGTTTTCCAGCTGATTGATATTGATGATCAATTAAACTCCCACACTGAGCAGAAAAAAATGTATGTGGTGTGGTGAGGTATTACTTGCATAAGCAATAAAGGATAGTGCTTTGCTTTCAAGTTGCAATCTTTTGGAGTGAAAAACATTTAGTGCTTTAGTTATCCACATAAATCAAATTGTGTAGCAACTGCCTCTTAAGGAAAGATTATCACTTGAAGAGTTGAAGTTACAAGTTGAGTAGTTTATTCAACAAGTACTTACTAGCTAGTAGTTAGTTGATTTGACTTGCATCATATATATAATATATCTTTGTTCCAATCACACTTCCAACTTATATAGTTGGTGAAAAACGGAAAACAGTTATCTCCATACTTATTTTCCGAATCAACAATGTTGTGAAGTTGTAACTGAACTTCCTCATAGGAAGTAGATGTTAGTTATTTGAATTGGTCCATCAACATTGTAGTGGCCATATGAAATACCACCTTCGTTAAGTAAAATATGTTATTTAGGATGTTATTTTTATTAAGTAAAAGATACTCTTTAAAAACCGCCCTTGGGAAATATGTTGGATTATTTTTGTTTCTATATCAAGTTCGGATTCTCTTCTAAAATTAAAGCTAATAAGTCAGTATGTAGGATTTTCACTATCTTTTCTATTGGTATTGCTTTGCGTCTCACATTCGATCGTGATTGTGCTGACACTTCAAAATTTTTCTTTCTTTTGTGGATCAAATATGTCAATCTTTTTACAACTTTATTTGTCGACAAGTTTCGCAATCTCAATCACTTTTAACTTAACCAGAAGTAAAAAAAAAAATAGATCTAATTCGTACCTGCTTTAATAATGATGCATTCAAGTATGACTTTCTATGGATCGCATGATGGTCTTGATAATGATGTCCTCCTCAAGGCCAAGAAGAAGGCACCACAATCATGGGCGGAGCGAGGGGGAGCATTCGCCCCCCTTTCATCCGACAAATCACCTATATTTGTTCTACATGTTGATAGCTTCATTTTGATATATTATAAGCCTCAATCCGATATCCGAGTAAAAAGTTATGAACGTTTGAAAGTTAAACACATATTAATTATTTCAAATGTCTTTTAATAAATCACAATGCTTTTATATTTTACTTAATTTGATATTTTGGTAATATAATTCAACCCAAGAGTTTCGAAAAAAGATGTTATATTACTAAATTCAATAATTATATAAGAAATTATGTCAGTTTAAAGTTTGTATATCTTTTTACGCATTATTGCATGCTAAGAGAACAACAAGCTAGTTATATATTGACTTTGTATGTTTCAAACGATTTTTAGACAAAAAGAATGTTGTTATATACTATATTAAAATATATTAGTTTTTTCGTTTAAAGAGAAAAAATATATAAGAATTAATGACACTGCAGTTTTAAACTAAAACACCACCGTTTTGAACAAAAAATTGTGTTTTGAACTAAAAAAACGTTGTCTTAAATTAATATTTCATTTTTAATCTAAAATATCATAATTTTAGTTCGCTAAACTATAGAAAAATGTGTTGAAAATCGAGTCAATAATTTGTATAAAAACTCTGCCCCTCATTCGATAAGTTTCTGGCTCCATCATTGACCACAATGGATCCCGACGTTGAAGATGAGACATGTGCCTAGTTCAGGGCATGCTAGCTTCGTACTTATTATATTTTTATATTTATGTTTTGAGGTATTTTTTATGCACATTTTATTATCTAGGATTTTGTAAGTTGGGGTAGTCACATATGCAAAACAAGTTTCCAAATATGACATTAATTATCTTAATTAGTCATGAATAATCTGGAAATTCAGGCTTTAAGTGAGCTAAGAGATGGACGATCCAAGCTCAAACCTTGTTGCAAGAGTCAAAGGTGGTCGACCTCATCCTTTCCTCTTAAGCTTATCTCTTCATCTGATATTTATTCAGTAAGCATTATTTTTATTATATTTTAGGATAAATAATAAGGTCAAATCTCTTGGCCTGGTCATTTTTAGGATAGAGGATAAGGTCAAATCTCTTAACTTAATCACTAGTTTGGTTGACCCTATAGCCTATATATATAGGCCTCATTTGCTTCAATGGAAAATCAATTTAGACTTTAGAGTCGCATATTATCATTCACTACTCTTGACTCTCCCCTCTCAAAGTTCTTTTGTTTTGTGCATAATATCAAAATCCTAGTGCTTCCACCAAAACCATCGCCCTCAAACCTTTTCATGAGCCATATTGGACTGGTACAGACCGGATCTAGAGTTTATTGTGTGAAAGAATCGAGGTTCTGAATCATATCAATTTGGGTTCATTCATTCAATCGACTCAACCGTGTTCATTTGTACCGAAAGATCGCTTGTGCAACGAAAATACTTGTCAGGATAACTCGACACGTATCAAATACCATGTTAGATTTCCAAAATCCCGATCGGATTGTATGAAATACCTATATACCCTTTTATCTTTTTGCCGCCAGCTCAAATCAAACGAGGTAGATCAAACTCGATCAGCAGAAAGATCCAAGAAGACATCTCGCAATCTGGGCTCCCAACTCGGCCCACTAGAAACCCGGCCCCGCAAAACATGTGCGTGGGCCCAAATTTGACCAGCCCAAAACAGGCTAATAAAAAGAAGGGTAAACTGTAGAAAACCACCCCTAAAATATGTCATATTGCTTAAAACCACCCCTTAGATACAAAATTATAGTAAACCACCCCTTATAACCAATATGTTAGAAAAACACCACCCTTCACCTCTATTCCGTTAAAACATCTGTTAAATAGTGATAAATTACCATTATATCCCTCTAGTTTTATTACTATTATTATTATTATTATTATTATTATTATTATTATTATTATTATTAAATGTTGTCTATCATAATACAGTAATTAAGAAAAAAAACACTCGAATCAATTGAAAGGTAAAGTTGCAGTGTTGTTCAAATCTGGGTGTTGGAAGCAAAATAAAGAAGAAAAGGGCAGAGGTATTTGGATCTCAACTGTTACAATTAATCAAATGCCAAAATTATTTCTCCTTAAATTAATTTCAATCTTCCATTATTCCTCTCATCAAAAGGCTGTGGTTCAAAATTTGGGATTTTTTTTGGTTGACAATCAAACGATTTTGGGCTTGTACGTTGTTGCTTGCTTTCAATTCATGCGTCGTATCTCATGGACGTTTTGATTTTGTTTGATATAATCAAATTGTGATGGGGCTGGTTTTTACTAATTAGGGTTTTTGTTCTTTTTGTTATTGTTGAACACTGAACCCCAAATCGATAAAATTGAAGCTTTGGGTTTGAATTTGGCAATAAGAATGACGTTATTGTTATCTTAATCCTAGAATTGACTAGTCCGTACCTACTTTGATTATTTTGCATTTGAAATGTGAGGGTTTGAGATTTGGGGAATTATGTTCTGTTCATCCTCATGGTCATGGAGAAGAGATATGAGAATTGAGATATGGCCCCAATGTTTTGCGATTGTGCAGTGGGAGGCTTTGTTGGAGATCCCCAAGGCGACTGATTTATAATAAGCCGAGTCGGGCTACAATTTGAAGAAAAAAATAACTTATGGCACTTTCAAGAAAATTTGATCAATTGGTAAGGGTGTTTTTGTCATTTTATATATTTTTAACAGATAGCATAACGGATAAAGACAAGGGGTGGCGTTTTGCTAACGGATATGTTATAAGGGGTGGTTTGCTGAAATTTCATATTTAAGGGGTGGTTGTTTATGACATATTTTAAGGGTGGTTTTATACAGTTTACCTAAAAAGAAACACATAAATAGGTAGGGCTATCACTTCTAGACTTGTAGCTCAATAGGGTTGTTGATGTCGAGCCCTTCGCCCCTCCCCAGCCACAAATAAAGTTTACTTACATGATACATGTGAAGGGTACAATTTTTTGTCAAAGATATTTTCACAAGGACAAGTCCTCGTCCCCATCTACAGGGTAATTATTCGAGTCGAATGAGTCGAGCTTGATATGTTTTAAACAAGATCGAGCCAAGTTGAGACCAATTTTTAAATGAGTTTATTTTTTTTTTTATCAAGCTTGGCTTGAGTTTTTTTCGAGCTTTACATAGATCTACTTAGTTATAACATAATAACTTAAGGAAAATTTTAGAAATTACATAAAAATCGAGATATTCGAGCTTAAATTGAACGAGTCGAGCTTTCAACCGAGCTTCAAATTTTGTACAGACTCGACTTGTTTTGCTAAGTAAACGAGCTCGAATTGAGCTTTTTTCGAGCCAATTCCGAGCCGAGCTCGAACTATATTCCATTTCATAGTTTTAAATTAAATATGAAAAATGATATTAAAAAAAAAACCATATAACTAAAAATTAAAAAAAAATGAGTCGGAGATGAATGCTTGTTTGACCTCCCATCAGGTCCTCTTTGAGAGTTTGGCCGCCGCCGCCGCCTTTGTCCAGCAGCCATGGCCGCACCAGCCTCTTTGCTCTCAACGGCAACAGTCACCCGCTCATTGGCTTGCTTCCATGGGCAAGTTGCCACCCTCCATCACCTTGCTCGTTTCGGCTTCCAACCGGCCACCGCCAACCAGCCACCGTCCTCACCGGCTTCGTCTCCTTCAGGAGCGCTTGGTTTACCACCGCCAAAGCTCTACTGGCCGCCACCGCCTGCCCGTCGCTGACCCAAGCTTCTCCACCGGTGCCCCCGGTTTGCTTTCGGTTCCTCCTCCGGCCTCCCTCGGCTCCGACTATCTCTGGGCATCCTCGACTCCGCCCTAGGCCCTGCTTCCGGTTCCACCCATCTCGAGTTCTCGACCCTGTCCTACGCTCCGGCCTCAAGCCTGACCTTTCCGGCGGCTCATCCGGCTCCTTGTGAGGCCTCCGTTTCCTGTAATTCCGACCTCCGTTGCGGTTTTCCTTTCCATTCCGTTCTTCCTTTCCCTTTTCCTTTGAATTGTTGCTCAATTTCTTTGCTTCATCCTGTCTCTGTCGCCTCTATTTTGACTACCTAGTAGTCTCCTACGATCTCGTTATCGTCCTTTGAGGGTTTTGAGATGGGTTTGAGTTTTTTATTGACCAATAGCTTGGCTTGGGTTTGGTTTTGCGGTTTGGTGTGCTGTGTTGTTCTTGTTGTAATACAGGCCTCATGTGAACGGTGTTTGATTTGCTGTATCCGAAGACGACGTGGAATTGCGATCGATATCTGATGGCTCTTTAGAGTCCAAAATCTGAGATGTCCGCTAGTGTCCCCAGAGTTCTCTGTGTGCGTCTTCCGTTGGCTGATTGATTCGTTTGTCTTTGTGGTTTTGTTTTACGGTGTAGGATAGCTTGCACGTTTATTTTATTTTCGCATTTTTATTTCTGTTATTTGCTTTGTGTCATTTCCTTTCTGTCATTTGCTTCTGTAATTTGATTTAATCGTACATGATGGTTAGTCCATCTACCGGCTTGTCCGGTCTCTCGGTTTCTCTAGGCATGTCTAGAGAACTGAATTTTTATCTTGCTTCAAAAAAAAAAAAAGACCTCCCATCAGGTCCGACCTTATATTATGTTGTTAATCGGTTCATCAAATGGTGATAAAATTCAAACAGAAGGAAAAAGGAGAAAATTTAGTCCATATCAATTATATATAATAAAGGAGAAGTCACCTGAGACACATGACAACTTCTCCTTAATCGTAGCCGTATGAACCAATCACAAATTTTTGAATTAATCAATATATGCCTAAGATAAAATTTTATTCTTACTCTATTTAATCAATATATCTATATATGCCTAAGATAAAATTTGACCCAATTTTATTAAATATTGATATATTTTTAGAAGATATTAACTAATTTTAAAATATATGCATAAGATAAATTTTTATTCTAACTCTATTTAATCAATATATCTATATATGTATAAGATAAAATTTGACCCAATTTGATTAGATATGGATATATTTTTAGAAGATACTCCGTATTAACTAATTTTAAAGACTATTATATAAGATAATATTTTACCTATTTTCACTATATATGAACATATTTTAAGAAGATAATGACTTTATCAATATATTACATGGACATACTAATTAAATAACTTTATCAATAACTTCATCAATATGAAAATATTTTTAGAAGATAAAAAGTTTTGACGATATTGAAATAATACTTAGTATGGTCATAATAATTAAATAAATTTATCAATAACTTTATCAATATGAAGAAGATAAAATGTTTTGGGTAAATTGAAAAAATAATACTTAGCCGTGTAAAAGTTATCAACTTTTGGAATTCAATAAGAAATAAAATTTTCCTATATATCTTGAAGGTATTGATATATTTATGAGATATATTTTGGATTTTATACATATATAATTATGGATAGATTTTTAGATTTTGACCTATATATAGTTTAGATTGTTAATGTTATTTCAAAACGTTGATTTCTTTTCCCTTCTTTTTGGTGTTGTTATTGTAGCTTATTTACGACTTTGTTTACGATTTCCTTTGTAAGCTTTTTGAAATAATGTGCTGATTGGTTACAAGATATGTTTATTTTGTTGGTTCCACTAATATTAAGTAGCTTTTCACATGTTGTTTCATATATTGTCAATAAAGTATAAATTCATTCAGATTTGAGAAATTATAGCTTTTCTTATGTTGTTTCCACTAATATGCACTAACTAGCAAGGATTAAGGAGCAAGGAGAACTTAGTTTTTATACTAATTAAGTATAAATTCATTCAGATTTGAGAAATCATAAGTATGAAAGAAAGTAATTAATTGAATAAACAAGTTTTATCTTTTGGCTTGGTAATGGTTTTCTTTTTCTTTATTTAAATTAAAAAACAGCACACAGTGCGGGTACTAAACTAGTTTAGATTATAATTCATTAACCATGGTGTTAATTAACAATATAACCCTTTTCAATCATATTTCCTACAAAATTTGTTTACTTTATTTTCATATCAATTACCATTTTAAACATGTGAATAACATAAAAGTTTCCCTTCATCCCCTGAACATACAAAAACTATAATTTCTTTGAACCAAATCTATATAAAATACTAAAACAAAGGCCTGAAATGAGTTCTGGTGCAATTCGTATACGTGTCATATTCTGGAGCAATTCGCATACGTGTCATATTTTGGATTAATATGGTGTTATTTTTTTAGCCACATCAATTAATAAACCAATATAATTTTGTCATCTCGATTAATGGTCTTATTTATTCTTATAAATATTCGACCTTATATCTTAATTAGTCAGAAAACTTATCTTTTTATATCAAATAATCTATCCAATATTACATCAATTAACAAGTTATTGTCATATATTACTTAGTTATATTTTGATAATATTTTTTATAAATATTATCAATATTTATATTTATTTTTTATAAATAAAATGAATTGTATTTACATATGGAATTTATGCTATGTTCCTTTCTTTTGGATTTAATATGTAAGCTTTTTTATTAAAAAGTATAAAATCTGGACTCAAGATAAACATACATTTTAACCATTTTTTAATAAGAGAACAAACATGATTAATCTAGACTTAAAAATGTCTTTACATTCTAAAAAAATAACACAATTGAAGATTATATATTTACTTTATATGGAGTAGTGATTTATATTAATTCAAAGATGATTTATATAATAAACTAGTACAATCCCCGCGCCATGGCGCGTATTTAAAAAAAATAAAAATAAAATTCTATAAGTATAAAATTAAATAATCTATTATCAAACATTAACATAAAACAAAAAAAATAGATTTGATAAAGTAAGTAAAAAATTATAAAAATAATTATAAAAAATGTATAAAAATTATACTCCGTATGAGTTTAAGATTTAAATAGAATAGGTTGATTGAATAAAATCCTAAAATAAATGTGGTTATAACACCTAATAAAAAATGCTTATTTAAATCTAAAGTGATTATAACATATAAGCAAAAACATTTCTCATTTAATAGTTATAATAGATAAATCACATTGGATAATTTTTTTTTAAAAAATTATTATTTGAAAATTTATGTAGATTAGGTGAAAATCCAAAAATTAAGGTTATTATATTAAAAAAAATACTCCCTCCAATCGGTAATATTTGATGTTTTAGGAGATTAAATTTAATTTGATCAACAATATTTGATGTTTTAGATGTAATAATTTCACTCTTTTTTACTTTTGCACTAATATCAATATAATTTGTACTTTTTTCTTTAACCAATTACATTTGTGCATAATAAATGTGATGCGGGAGAAAAAATTATTTGATGGAGTATTTAGAGGGGAAATGACATTTCTAAATTCTTGTGTATATCCTTAAAACATCAAATATTTTCGATCGGATGGAGTAGTTTTCATTGTGTGTGTATATACACACAGAGAGAGAGATTTGTTGCTTAAAAAAAGACTTCGTATATTTGAAACTATGTATTTTTTTTTAAAATAAATTGAATTAATCCTATTGTTTTAAAAAAGTTGTATGAAATAATATCATGTAATGAATATATAATGAAATAATACTATATAGTTAATATTAACTTTATTAAAAAAAGTTTTAAATTAATCCCAATGGTTAAAATATATTAAGAAATGATGTTATGTAAATAATATTAGATAGTTTAATTACCATAATTAAATGATATTGTGTAAATAATACCTTACAAAAATAATTTTGTGTGAGGGGACGACACGTGGCGTATGTGCTTTGGTTTTAATTAATATATAGAAGATATATAGATGGTTAAAAATATATTAAGAAATGATGTTATGTAAATAATATTAGATAGTTTAATTACCATAATTAAATGATATTGTGTAAATAATACCTTACAAAAATAATTTTGCGTGAGGGGACGACACGTGGCGTATGTGCTTTGGTTTTAATTAATATATAGAAGATATATAGATGGTTAAAAATATATTAAGAAATGATGTTATGTAAATAATATTAGATAGTTTAATTACCATAATTAAATGATATTGTGTAAATAATACCTTACAAAAATAACTTTGCGTGAGGGGACGACACGTGGCGTAGGTGTTTTAGTTTTCATTAATATATAGATTTATTTGTTTTAGTTTTAATTAATATATAGATTTATTAACAAATCACGCAACGTAAGTATACTAGCTAGCTACATATATCTCAACTTCTAAACCCTTTACTTTAATTTTTCAAATTTTGGAGATCCATTGTATTATAATTAATGGAGTATTAATTAATTCTCCATTAATTAATTTTCAAACTTTGAACCGGATATTGTTGGACTTGTTAATTGTTATATTTAAAGCAATTAAAATGGTTTGAGGGAAAAACAAAGAGAGCAAGAGACAAGAGATCGAGTTGAGACGCCAATAAAGTTCACATGCATACATTGCAAATTGGCAAAGTGCAACAATGCCAATATATATATATTTCTGAATTTCATCTCCCCGAGGCTGCAGAAATCAACACTGCTTTAGCTGCGTTATTTATCGCTCATATATTAAGACCACCCACAATGGTTTTGGGTAAAATGTACATATTTGTACAAAATGTGTAAAAATACACATCACTTTTTAGTCATTTGCTCCATTGGTGAAATGTGCATTTTTTACACACCATTCAAATACAATTCAATTAAAACAAAAAGGAAAATAAAATTATAAAAAAATAAACCAATGAAATGGTCTTGCTTTTTGTAAAAGTTTTTGCACATGGGGAGGTGGTGTGCTCAAATTTGCACACTACATGCTCAAATGTGTACATTTGCACACACCCAAAACAACCAATGAAGCTAAAAAATATCTAAAAAATACACATTTGAACACCACCATTGTGGATGGTCTTAAAAAGGATTTATAATAATACAATTAATCATATATATATTTATATGTTTTTCAATAAACGATATTTTATTGAAATATTTTTTTCTAATAAAATCCATATTTGATATAAATACTTACTTGAGACCAATATTACATTTGAAAGTTCTAATTAAAAAAGCATATAGTAGAAAAAAAATGAAACTACAAATCATTGAAGTGTATTAAAGCCTAAAACTAACAATGTTTTTTTTTAGGTTAATAGTTAATACCATTGATCAGATATTAAAATGTATCAAATACACAAATATTCCCGATGGAATATGAAAATTTTAGGGAGATTGAATTGATTTTTAACCTATAATATTTTTACTTACGAAGCTAAATGAGTATCTTTTGAATATCCTTTTGATAGACTTGCCCAACACCCCGACTCAACCAGTAACAGAGCTGGGATCAGTGCTCACTGTCCACAAAAAGTCCCTTATTTGAAAAGTTGCTTTTATACGGTTGCTGGTGAGATTCGATTATTGGTTTCTCACCTAAATACCGTTCATGTGATGAATTGAGCTAAGTTTATACAGACATCATCATTTTGATAGACTATTATAAACCAACGTGGAGATGCCCAAACCACGGCACATATCCCTCTCTCCACATAACGGCCACCTAATTTCACGTACGTACAATATATATGCCTATATGCCCTTTGTATGGTATGGGCCATCAGCAATATATATGTTCTATATTATAGGGACTACTGGACTAGGTGTTTAAGCTACTGCTATGGTAAAACAGACGCTTTAAGGCTAGAAGGTGTCGGATGTTTTGATGTTGGGTGTTATACGTCGGTCAAATGTATGATCATTCACCGGATTTTGGTATCAATGAGCTTTTCTGGGCGGTTTTTCATGTCAATAAACTTTTTCTATAAAAAAAAGCTTATCGATATCGGAAACTAGTAACCACACAACACCATATGTTCGTCGATATGAAACCGTGCATATAGCAGACTAGTTGGTTGATTTATGGATGAAGGAAGGAAGGAAATAGAGAGAGGGGGAGTTTGGCATGCAGTTTGGGATCCGACAAATCCACCCATCATTTCAAATCGTCGCATCCACAAGGCAGGCCTCTTTCTTAACTTCAGTGGTGAGGTGAGTATCCTCCTCCATGGCCATGAGCATGTGCCGTTAAACGCGCTACTCGCTCCTGCTGTTGGTGTTGGGCCCCTCCTCCGTCTCTCTTGCCCGCCCCACTTGCTCTATCCATCAACATTCAAGATTGATAAATCCCGTTCCGACCTTGTTTTTTTTTTTTTTTTTTTTTAAAAAAAATTATTATATCGGAAAACAAATTCGTTTTATAGTGTTGACAGAATTGATAATGTGAAGAGATTAAAAGAGTCCCACATTGATAATATGAACAAACAAGTCTTAGTATATAACCTAGTGGACTATCCCACCTAATGCAAATTGGTTTTAGCATGGAACCCCGCTCGGCTTATATGTTAGGCTATTAGCACATGGGCGCACGTGTGCACACGACCTCCGATCCCGAATCCCAACGGACTTCAGTATATAGATACATTTTTTCCGGTCGGAAAAAAATGATGTTTTAGAGAAATGCAAGGAGATTAAGAAATGTTACGTTTACCTTTAAATACCCCATCAAATAATTTTTACTCCCCTGTCACATTTATTATGCATAAATGTAATTGATTGAGTAAAAAAAAGTACAACTTATATTGATATTAGTGCAAAAGTAAAAAATAGTGTAATCATTACTTCTAAAACATCAAATATTGTTGATCAAATTTTACCTCCTAAAACATTAAATATTTCCGATCGAATGAAGTATTTAAAGTTTAAAAAGCTAAAAAGTAAAAAAATCAATAAAGATTCAAACTCAAGACCTAATCATTCAAGTTCTCATCTCATACCAACTAAGCTAAGTATATTTATTGATTTATTAATCTTTTTAGTTTTTTTAACCCTTCAATTATAAAAAAAAAATAAACATTTAAATTTTTTTTTTCTATTATGTTTTCCTCCGACCGAGAGGGTTCGAGTTACCTCATGTCCCCCTCCCTCCGCCCCTATGTAGAATAGATAAATCCCGTTCCGACCTCGTTTTTCTTTATTTCATGGTCTCAAGCATCGATTTCCTACGATAATTATTGTGCGGATTTTTCCCATTACTGAAGATAATGTAGAATAGTGTTTTTTTTAGTTAGGATTACTTGTACGTGAACCACTTGCATATATAGTTGGACCGAAAGTGTTTAAAATGGTAAAACTATTATTGATAGGTAAAGACTAAAGACCCTTTTTAAGAGTTGGGAGTACGTGGGAATGTGGATTCGATAGCAAATGAATTGGATTATAATCTAGAATACTTTAAAAACTTTTAATACGACTCCCTCTATTAGTGGATCGTCTCATAATTCGTACGAGTTTATTTTTAAAAAAATTTTAATAAAATTTGATACTATATATATTCCATATAAATTATTATTTATATTACTCATATTAATTTATATAGTTTCTATTTTGTAATTTTAACGGTTTATTTTATCAATAACACTTATTATTGAGAATGAGATGGGTACAGGGGTGAGGAGGAGGAGGTGCGACGTCGGGGGCCTTCCCGGATGGGTATTGTTGAGGATTTGGGGGCTAGGGTTTGTGTGTTAGATCCGGAAGAGAGGCCGATGGAGGGGGGCGCCGGAGGAGCGGACTAGGCTGAACACACCCTTGGCAGAGTCGCGGTGTCGATGAAGGTCGCTGGAGAGGAGAAGGCATGATGTTGGGGGGGGGGGGGGGGGGATAGAGCCCACAAGGCAGAGGCTCAGGAGAGAGGTCCCGGAGATCTGCCCACAGAAGTAGTCGAGGCGCGGGCTGTGGGAGGGGACGCCGGCGCACGGGGAGGTGCGTTTGGGACCTATCAGCAGGCGGGCCGGTTGGAGGGAGCTGAGAGGGAGGAGCCGACATGGGTGAATGTGTTTGTGGCAGCAGCGGAAAATAGGAGGATGATGGTTAGGAGACTCCGCCAGGGAGATGTTGGGGAGATACATGCACCAAAGGCAAAGCGGCGCCTGAGTTGCAGCGAAAAGTTTTAGGGCTAGGGTTTTTTGGGAGCATTTTTTGGGGCTCACTATTAAGTAATTAAGTAGTGGACTCCCTCCATCTCAAAATATAAGCTATTTGACTTTTTAACACATTTTTAAGAAGTTAAAAATTATATAAAATATTATTATTTTTCTAAGTAGTTTTTAGCTCGTTTAACCAGGGATGAAAAGTCAAACTCCTTATATTCTTAAAGGGAGTAGTAATACGTAGGGTACGTATGGGGACTGGGGAGAGGAGAAAAATTGATTAAAATTATAAACAAGTTAAAACTGAAAAATTGTGCAAAATAAAGGTTGAAAGATTGAAATAATATAAACTTTGTATGGGGCGTAAAAGAGTTTATTTGTAAAAAAGTGGAGTTTATTTGGTTATTATTAGGGGTATTATAGTAATTTCAAACCAAATAAACTAAGAACACTAAAAAAAATCCACATAACGGTTTTAGACAAGATCCCAAAACGGTTTTTGTCAAGATAATTTCAAATAAATTGCACGCATGTCCTTTTCATTTTTTCAAAAAAATTGCAAAAGGGTCCAAAATTCTCTTATATGAATCGAAACCTAAATATATTGAACGAACTATTGTGATCGAAAACAGGCTAAAACCGATGAAATTAGTCAAGGTATAATTGATCAAGACTCGAATTGGTATATCGATTGTCTTAGATGATTATCAAATGACATTCGATGGTTATTTGTGGCCGTCATTCGAAAAACTTGTCGAAGTTCGCAGAGAGGACGAGCTAAATAAGGGATTTCGGCAAAAGGTGTCGAGGGTACACAGGAGCCTCATTAAACGTTATGCAGAAGTCTCATCAAACGTTGCCGAGGGTACGCAGGACCCTCATCAAACATTGCCGAGGTCCCTTATTTAGCTCGTCCTGCGAACCTCGACATTTTTTTTGAACGACGACCACAAATAATTATCGAATGTCATTCGATAATATCATCTAAGACGATCGATATACCAATTCGAGTCTCGATTAATTGATACCTTGACTAATTTCATCGATTTTAGCTTGTTTTCGATCACAATAGTTCGTTCAACATATTTAGGTTTCGATTCGTAGAAGAGAGAGTTTTAGACCGTTTTACAATTTATTTGGAAAAAATGAAAAGGAATTGCGTGTAATTTACTTGAAATTATCTTGACAAAAACCGTTTTGAAATCTTATCTAAAACTTCACTAAAAAATCTCTCACAAATAGTTTTTTTTAACACTCATTTTAATCAAAAAGCCCAATTTAACCCTTGATTTTAGTAGATTAAAAACTACTCCAAATACACTACGGGCTACTCCAAATACACACCCGTAGTTTCCAGTGATAAACTAAGGAGGGGATGGGATATATTCCTTCCATATGATAATTGATATGATATGTTGCCAGGGATGCATGCATTTGAACGCACCAACCAGAGTAATAATATACCTTCTTTTTTTATTAGGTAAGGATTCAGATCGGAGGAACCTATCCTTAAACATCTTTTCGGATGAGATCCTGTAGCCCAGGATCATTGAGAATCTCTCCCCCAGGGCAAAGTGACAAAGGTGTGCGACCTTATCAGTCACTTTATTGCATTCACGGGGAATGTACGTGAGAGAAGGATATATGTTCAACTCCTAGAAGGAGCAGTTTGATATCTGCATGACATTAACATTTCAATTTCCCACGGACATCTGGAGTTGTTACAGAGATGATTGATACTCCCTCCGTCCCACAATAATTGTCTTTAACTATTCATACACGTTTTCTTAAGAAGCTAAAAACTATATAAAATATCAACATTTTGTTAAATATTTTTAAATAATATCATACATATTACTAATAAGTATAGAAATATTTAAAAAAATTAATTAAAAAATGGATATTTTACATAGTTTTTACCTTCTTAAAAAGCGTGCATAAATAGTCTAAAGACAATCATTTTGAGACGGAGGGAGTAATAATTGAGGAATCCCCTTCAATTTGTACCTTGGATATCCCAAGCTCTCTAATCTTGTTGCCTTTATTGGTACTCCCTCTGTTAATTAAAACTTGTCGTTTACTATTCATGCACGCTTTTTTAGAATGATAAAAACTATATGAAATATTAACATTTTTTTAAATTTGTTTTTATAAATTCATAATTAATAGTAACAAGTATGAAATTATTTAAAAAATATGTTAAAAAAGTTAATATTTTATATAGTTTTTAACACCTCAAAAGCGTGCATGAATAGTAAAACATCAAGTTTTAATTAACGGAGGGAGTATTATTTAACTTGTCGCCTATGAATTTAAGAATTAGTTTTATTTCTCTTGATTGCTGGACGAGATCATGAATTTCTCGTTGTTCAGATATTGTGAGGGCTCCTTGAAGGGTGTGTGCTTGCCATTCTAAAAATAGGTGAGTGTCGTCTTCCACAACATTGTTGCAGAAGACACAAGTATTTGGTACGGAGACACCCCGCTGATTGAGCCAATCTAGCTTTTGTTGGGAGACCAGATTGACAAAGTTTCCATATGAAATTTTTAATCTTTGGTTGAGTATTCCTACTCAGTATCATTTTTCACAAGTTTTTTTTTTGAATAAAATTTTCCACAAGTTATTAATTTTAATTAGTGGCTTTAAATAATACGGAGTATATAAGCTAGCCCTAATTAATCAAAGTGGAATTTTCGCCAAATGCCCCTGAGGTTAAAGCTAATTCGCATGGTGTATAAAAGTTTGACATATTTCGCCAGATGCCCCTGAGGTTTTCATTTTTTTCGCCAAATGCCCTTGAGGTTTTCATTTTTTTCGCCAGATACCCCTCTATCGAATTTGTTAACATTTTGGATGAAAATAAAAGAAATGAAAATATTATTTCATTATTATTTTTGTAAGGTATTATTTTCACAATATCATTTAATTATAGTAACTAAATTATCTAATTTATTTACACAATATTATTTTATACTTCATTTTTTAACCAATGGGATTCAAAACTTTTATGTAACATTTTGGTTGAAAACTAGTACAATCCTCACACCATAGTGCGTAGTTTTCTTTTCAGACAATAAAAATAAAATTATAAGTATAAATAATTACCATGATCAATTTAAATAAAATATTATCAAACGATAATATAAAATAGAAAAGAATAGATTTGATAATTAAGTAAAAAATAATACAAATATTTATGAAAATGTGTACAAATTACATGAGTTTAAGATTTAAATAGAATAAGTTGATTGGATTAAAATTCTAAAATAAATGTGGTTATAACACCTAATAAATTATATGCTTATGATTTAATAGTTTGATATAGCTAGATTGATTAAAAAACTTGTACAAATTTCATTAGTTTGCTTTTTTCCCCTAGATTTAGTTGATTGAGAAGAAATTGTAAAATTAAAATGATTATGGCATCTAAGCAAAAATATTTCTCATTTAATAGTTGGAATAGGTAAATCTCATTGGTTAAAAAAATATTTAAAAGTTTTATTATTTGAAAATTTATGTAGATTAGGTTGAGTGGGTGAAAATCCAAAATTTAAGATTATTATATATAAAAATATTTTTCATTATATATACATATACAAAGCTAGATAGAGAGAGATTGGTCGCTTTGAGAAAAAAAATTCGTATATTTGGAACTAGGTATTTTTTTTTGAAAAAAAAAACGTTTTGAATTAATCTCATGTTTTTTTTAAAAAATAGAATGAAATGATATCATGTAATAATGTATAATGAAATAATATTGTATAGTTAATCTTAACTTTATTACATAAAAGTGTTGAATCCCATTGGTTAAAAAATGTAGTATAAAATAATCTTGTGTAAATAAATTAGATAATTTAGTTACTATAATTAAATGATATTGTGAAAATAATACATTACAAAAATAATAATGAAATAATATTTTCTTTTCTTTTATTTTCATCCAAAATGTTAACAAATTCGATAGAGGGGTATCTGGCGAAAAAAATGAAAACCTCAAGGACATTTGACGAAAATAATAAAAACCTCAGGGGCACCTGGCAAAATATATCAAACTTTTGTACACCACGCGAATTAGCCTTAACCTCAGGGGTATTTGGCGAAAATTCCGTTAATCAAATTGAGAGGCCCTGAATGAAGTCGTGAACGTGATGTGCGCGCAAATTGCCATATTTTCTATGCACACATGAATCCATTTTATTGTCTTTTGCATGCACATTTATGGGAAAACATGAGAATAGTGTAGTTTATGCTTAATTGTCAAATATATGGGTTTGCACGAGTTTCCATGTGATTTCGCAGAAAACAGGATGAAAATGGATGAATTCGGAAGAGCGGAAAAAGAACTCGAAGTCCTCTGAAGAGGTCGAAATCGACTGAAGACCTCGACATCGAGTACATCAGAGACATAGAAATCGAGCAGAAAAGGAAACAGAGCATATCGTCACATAAGAGGTCGATATCGACGTCTGGGGGTCGATATCGATGCTGCCAGATCGACCAAATTGATAGAAGTCGAGTGCCAGTTCGAGTAGGAGAAGGAGAAGCTCGAGATAAGGTTTTGGAAGGGTCGATATCGATGTCTAAGGGTCGATATCGACCATGCCAGCAGAGGAATTCGACTCCGATTTTGATAGAATTATATCCAAAGCTTGCAATATCTATCCAAAGGTCGAGATTTCCTATCATCAACACCAGATCTATCATGAGGAGGCTGATTTCACCATGAAGTTTTAGCTTTTACTTTGTTTTAGTTTATCTTAGAGAATAAAGATAAGGTTTCGAGTCCTTATCGACATCTATAAATAGAGGCCAATAGGGCTGAGTTTAGGTATCTAATTTTTACACACAATTCAGTTGCAATAGAGAGTAGAGAGAGAGAAAGGAGACCGAGTGGAGTTGTAAAGCGAGAGTGGAGTGGCTTGTTCAGTTGTACTTTCTTTCGGAGTTTTAATTCAAAGTAGCTTTCTTTCAATAACAATGATAATGATGTGCATGATGAGGAGCGAGTAGTCAACCCACTTCTAGGGTCGGGGTGAGCCCGACGATAGCAACGTGAGGTAAGTGTACCAAAGGTATGACTTTTATGCGATTCCGTCTTCTACCCCATGCATGATCCTTTACGAAAGTTAGGGAGATTCATTCTTTGCATTATTGAAGCGAAAGCCACTCATATTGTGAACTTGAATTGCTCATGAATTGGATAGTAACTCTTAGGAATTATGCGAGAGCCTCTAATCACCTAAGTGTTGATAACGAAAGTTATTTGACGGAAAGACATTAAAAGTTCATATCTTTAGCATGAAACTTGCATTGTTATCGTTGTGGCATGAAACCCCGACTTTGGAAGCCTTTTAATTAATTGAATTCTTCATAAAAGTCTTAGTTTTGTTTCTGTTCATCTTCATTCTCCATTCTATTTTCTTCGGACTCTTTTCCGACAAATTTGGTTACAAAAACAGTTTCTGTGACAAGCATCGAAATCGACCATAAGGGTTGATATCGAGGTCTAACATCGACATCGAGGTCTCTGCTCGACGTCGACTTGCTGTTTTGTCTTCTGCAGGAACTGCGCTAGGAAATCGACCAGAACTGAGGTCGATATCGACCTGTATACTCGATATCGAGTGTCTGCTGAGGTCGAAAGCCTTGATCGTGAGTACAACAAAGGAAGCGCTGACATACCTCCTCGTGGATTCGATCCTGAATTACGTACCCTACTACTACAAGGGAGGGGATTCTTGTATTATTTGTTTGGAACAGGGAAATAGTCTAGTTGTACTTTGTTTTATTTTAAATATTTGAATCTCCTACTTACCACCCCGTTGCGAACAGAACGACAAATCAATCTCAAGCTAATTAAGCTTAGCTGTACCCAACCCAGATTATGTTCTCACCTGTACAGCACATTATACTACGAGTAGTATATATCATCGATCTGTCCCATGAATCCTAATTGATTTACTCTTACTGTCTTACACGATTATAATTTTAATTAATCAACATCCCCATTATGTCATAATTTGATTTTCCTATCTTAACACCGCAATTTTGTTCATCATCTCTAACTTAGGACGTACTTTATTTGACATAATCATAGGGGGCGACGACTCTCTCCACTCTTGAATATTTTAGTTTTTTAATTATATTTTAGTTTGTTAATTATGACTATTTTTTTTTCATAGCAAATAATAGAACTGTCGACCTCTGAAAAAATTGAATTGAGATCGAGAGATAACATTTCTATATGTGTCATTTACTTCCTCGACGTCGTAAAATAATGAAAATATACTTTGAACATTCAGGGTATAATATTTACACCTATAAAATTTACTATATGCATTATACATGTGTTTCTTCTACCCCTCTTAAGTAACAGATGTGTAACTCAAGAGGAGAAGATATTTGTGTTCTGGATGCAAGCCGCTATCTTAACTTCCTCGTTCCAAACCAAATCAACAATATAGATAAAAGCCTTATAGTGAACAATTATATAACCCCCTAAAAAAATTGGAATGTAAATAAGCTAATGCATGACTCTTAATAATACCTAGGACTGAATCTAATTAAAAGAATCATAGAAACTTCTATATCGATCAACTAATGAGACCAAAGATCGATTATATTGTAGAACAATTAAAAACGAGCGGTTTAGCACAAGTTCAGCTATAGAACTTATTCACACGAAGAAACGACACTGCAAAACAAATTATATGGATAATTGTGGGAACTAGATGTCTCACCAAAAATCAAAATTTTTTTTGTGGAAAGTCGTTAATAACGGACTACCTACAAACTACTATTTGATCAATCATACTTATAATGTACAAATATTGAGTATTCGATAATAATAATAATAATAATGTTTTTCCTATCATACGTAATTGAGCTATAGAGTAAGAATCATTATTAGAAAAAAATTTCTACTAGAAAATCATTTTTTTTAAATAAAATAATATAATTTTGAAAAATATTTTCCAATAAAATTTCAAAGGGCAAAAAAACCAGAAAAAGATATAATATCCACAGTGACAATTACAAACATGATACTAAATCTCATAACCGCCATGAGAGAGAGAAGAAACAGTACCACCGCCCCAAACCCTTGAGATTCAGCTCGCTTGCGCCACCCATTGGGAATCGCTTAGACCAAGCCACCCATTTGACCGGATCGCCACAACTAGATTTGAGTGCAACCACTTTTGAAAAATCTAGAATAAGATTTGTCGTCTCCCAACCATTCCATGCAAAATTTCTCACAAAAAAAAAAGGAAAATCAAAGTACGAATGAAGAGAGAAGATCTACATAAAGGAAGTTTCAAGACAAGGCTCGGGAAGATCGGAAAAGAAAAGAAAATAATCGAAAAGGGGACGCTTCTTCAACTAGGGATGACAATTTCACCCGCACCTGACGGATATCCGTCTCACCCGATTTAAAAAAGTGGGTGAAAATCCGAAACAAAGCGGATATTAAGTGGGTGATGGGTGAACGGGTGATGGATCGGGTCGGATTCGGGTGAAGACATTCCCCACCCGTCACCCGACCCATCACCTGATCCGTCACCCGACCCATCACCCGACTTGTATTATATAACTATATTTTATATGTGAAATTACCAATATACCCCCTAAACCCTAATTCAAGATACCTATCAAACGATTAAAATGAAAATATCTTGTCATAAAGTAAGTTATGCAATTTTTATTTGAAGATATGCAATGCAATTGGCTCCTAATTAAAATGGAAACGTGAATGCAATGAGCTCCTAATTAACGTTTATTCGTCGATGTGTTCGACGTATGTTTTCCAATAATTTTTTTTGATGAATTTAATGTCTTGTATTTCACCCGAATTATCACCCGATCCACCCGATCACCCGGTGGGTGATGGGTGGACGGAGCGGGTGAAATATTTGGTGGGTGATGGGTCGGGTAGGGTGAAGGGTTTTGGGAGGTGGGTCGGGTGACGGAAGTAGATCATCCACCCATCACCCGACCCATTGCCATCCCTATCTTCAACCCTGCAAGTTAAGCAACTTGGAAGAAATCTAGATCTGGTGGATTTGGGTACACTCAAGGCCGATCAAGTGGGTGAAACTCGGATCTGGCGACTCCCTGGCATCGGCACCGCTAGTTGTTAGCAGTATATATGTTATAGATAGAGTTGTACATATTTACGATTGTACCCTCAGGGTTTTCACCCAATGATATATATACAGGAGTAGGCTCCTCTGAGATCCTTCAAGGACTCAGTTATCTAAACGCTTACATGGTATCACAGCCTCTTTGTGAAACCCTAAAATTTTTTCGTTTCACAAACTAATTCTATCCCGCCGCCGCCGCTCTTATAGTCGCCGCCGCCCACACCCAGCCGCCGCCGCCGCTCCCATCAGCCGCCGCCGCCACCCGCACCCGCTGCCCCACACCCAGCCGCCGCCGCCGCCGCAAACCCTAGCCGCCGTCGCACCCTTCTTGCCGTCGCCGCTACCTACCTCTACCAATGGGTGACGTTGTCAACCCCCCACCACAGCCACAAAACCCTTTCCATTCCGCCCAATCCGTTACCAACATCAAGAACCAAATCCCCCTAACCCTAGACCTCAAGAAGGTTCAATACCACACATGGGCGGAACTCTTCACCACCGCTTGTCGGGGTCATGATGTCCTCGCCCACATCGACGGTTCCGACCGCCCCAATGATGTCCCTGAGCCTATCTGGAACCGCATCGACTCCATCGTACTCGGATGGATCTATACTACCATCTCCGAAGATGTGTTGATTACCGTACTCCAACCCGGATCAACCACTCGTGATGTTTGGCTTCGCATCAAGGGCCTCTTTCATGACAATCAATCCGCTAGGGCTGCGGATTCCTTCTCGGACACAAAGTCAGCGAAGAGCGCCTTGTTCTTCAACTTATCAATTGCCTCTCCACCAAATTTGACGTCGTCGGCGGGATGATAAGCAACACTTACCCGCTGCCGACATTCATGGTGGCTCGCAACATGCTTTCCAGGGAGGAAAGTCGTCAGGGCCGCCCTCAAGCCCCTTCCCATGTCTTGGTGTCCTCTAAGGACTTCCTACCCACGGATCCTTACCCCCGAAACCCTCAAACAACCCAATCCAGGCCACCCAACCAGCGCAGCGGACGAGAGCAAAGGAGGAACTCGCGACGGGGCCGCAGCGGCGGTCGCAGCAACATGCCGCGACCGCAACACTACCCGCCGCAGCACCCGCCGCAATACCCGCCGCAGCCTTGGTACCCCACCCCACCTCCCTGCCCCTATCCGACGTGGGCCGGCTACCCACCGCCTTCGATGCTCCGCCCCTACCGCCCTCCACCCTCTGCGGCTCCTTCCCCGGCGCTATACGCCTCCCAGCCGCAACACACCGATCTCTCCGCCGCTTTCTCCACCATGGGACTTCAGCAGCCGGACGACAACTGGTATATGGATACCGGGGCCTCTTCCCACATGACGAACGCACCAGGTAACCTACAAACTATTTTTAATTCTAGCACTTTACCATCCATTTATGTCGGTAATGGCGCCCCACTATCCATTGTTGGTTCAGGTCAAGCAACCCTCCCCACTGGCCCACCCCTCCACCTTAACAACGTCCTACTTGCCCCTAACATAGTCAAAAACCTCATCTCTGTTCGTCAATTTACCATTGATAATCACGTGGCTGTCCAATTTGACCCTTTTGGTTTTCTTGTGAAGGACCTTCGCACGGGGACCCCAATCATGCGGTGCAATAGTTCCGGCGACCTCTATCCACTCGCCCCAGCCCGCTAGTCCGCCCCCACCTCCCTCATCACCCTTAGTTCCGACTTGTGGCATGCTCGTCTTGGCCACCCTAGCGATCACGTGCTTCAAAGTCTCCGCTCTAGCAATTTCATTTCTTGTAATAAAGCCTCGGGCATCTGCACTTCATGTGAGATCGCCAAGAGCAAAAGACTTCCTTTTAGCATTTCCCTTTCACATACTTTTGCACCTTTGGACATTGTTCATTGCGATTTGTTGACATCGCATATTCCTAGTGCTAGTGGTTTTTGTTATTATTTGGTTATGCTTGATGACTTCACCAATTTTGTTTGGGTATTTCCACTACGCCATAAATCGGAAACACAGGGCCACATTATTAGCTTTCACAAGTTTGTTCACACCCAGTTTAGTTTGCCTATCAAGGCCATTCAATGTGACATGGGAGGCGAGTTCGAAAACAACATTGTCCGATCCTTTTGTCAACAACAAGGGATAGCCCTCCGCTTCTCTTATCCACAAACATCACCTCAAAATGGCAAAGCGGAACGCATTCTCCGCACGCTCAATGACAAAACACAAACCCTACTTCAACATGCTTCTTTACCCCCTTCTTTTTGGGTTGAAGCTCTTCACATGGCCACTTACCTCCACAATATCCTACCATCAAAGGCTATTGGCAACTCCAACCCAACCTTGGCACTCTACCACCGCCACCCGTCCTACAATCATCTTCGAGTGTTTGGATGCCTTTGCTTTCCCAATATGAGTGCCACTGCTCCCCATAAGCTCTCCCCACGGTCCACAAAATGTGTCTTCTTGGGCATTTCCCCACACCATCGAGGCTACCGTTGTCTTCGCTTGGATACCAATCGGGTAGTGACATCTCGCCACGTGATTTTCGACGAACATACCTTCCCCTTTGCCCCCCACCATCAACCCACAGTCCCCACACCCCAAGAATCCAGCACCTCGGCCTCATTCCCACCCCTCCTACGTCTTCTTCTTGGTAGCAAACCACCGATGCCGCGGCTGCCGCCTCAAGATACGGCTGCCGCCCAACCCGCAACACCATTGCAACATGCAGCGGCCGCCGCCTCCCACAGCGCCCGCCCCCACCATGACTACGCGATCTCAAGTTGGGATCGTCAAACCCAACCCCAAATACAACCTCTTCACCCCTTCCACTCCCATATCACCTATACCTAAGTCACCACAAAAGGCCTTACAGGACCCAAACTGACATGCCGACATGGTCGATGAGTTTAGTGCTTTAATTAAAAATGGCACGTGGGACCTCGTTCCTAGGCCTCGGGACTCTAATATCATTAATTGCATGTGGTTGTTCAAACATAAGTACAGGTCTGATGGGTCACTTGAACGACACAAGGCTCGCCTCGTTGTCAATGGCAAGTTTCAGGAGGTTGGTGTGGAATGCGACGAAACTTTTAGCCCGGTCGTCAAACCCGCTACCATACGCACTGTGTTGAGCATCGCTCTCACTAAGGACTGGCCTATTCACCAGCTGGACGTCAAGAACGCCTTTTTGCACGGTAACCTTCAGGAAACTGTGTATATGCATCAGCCTCCAGGCTTCTATGATCGCTCGCGCCCCTCTCATGTCTGCCTTCTCCGGAAGTCTCTCTATAGGTTGAAACAGGCGCCCCGCGCCTGGTATCAGCGCTTTGCCACGTACCTCAGTGCGATTGGTTTTCAGAGCAGTCAGTCAGATCACTCCCTCTTTGTCTTCCATTCATGGTCCGACACGGCCTATCTATTGTTGTATGTTGATGACATTGTGCTTACTGCATCTTCTCCATCATTATTGTCACCCCTGATGGGACTGCTGCGTTCAGAGTTCGCCATGACGGATCTTGGTCCCCTGAGCTATTTTCTCGGCATCTCTGTGACTCGCACTCGAGATACATTGTTTCTTCATCAGAAGAAATATGCCCTTGAGATTGTCGACAAGGCTAGGATGACATCCTGCAAGCCCGCTACCACTCCTATCGACTGCAAGTCCAAGCTCGATGTTGCCTCCAGTCCCAAGGTTGATGACCCTACCGCCTATCGCAGTCTGGCAGGTGCCCTCTAGTATCTGACGTTCACTCGGCCAGACATTGCTTTTGCCGTCCAGCAGGTTTGCTTATACATGCATGATCCTCGTGAGCATCATCTACAGGCGCTCAAACGGATCATCCGGTACATCAAGGGCACCTGTGAGGTGGGATTGCACCTCTTTCGCGGCCGTTTCGACACACTCACAACTTACTCAGACGCAGACTGGGCGGGTTGTCCGGAAACTCGCCGTTCCACCTCTGGGTTCGCTATCTACCTTGGTGACAATCTGGTATCGTGGTCCTCCAAGCGTCAGGCAACCATATCTCGCTCCAATGCCGAGGCTGAGTATAGAGGTGTCGCCAACGCCGTGGCGGAAACCTGCTGGCTACGCAACCTCCTCTGTGAGCTTCGCGTTCCACTTCGTGCCGCAACATCGGTCTACTGTGACAATGTCTCCGCAGTTTACCTCGCCTCGAACCCCGTTCAGCACCAGCGGACCAAGCACATCGAGATTGACATACATTTCGTCAGAGAAAAGGTCGCTCTAGGCCAGGTTCGAGTGTTACATGTCCCTTCTGCCTATCAGTATGCGGACATCTTCACAAAAGGATTACCTACTCCTCTTTTTACTTCTTTTCGTTCCAGTCTTGCTATTCACTCACCTCTAGCTGCGACTGAGGGAGGATGTTAGCAGTATATATGTTATAGATAGAGTTGTACATATTTACGATTGTACCCTCAGGGTTTTCACCCAATGATATATATACAGGAGTAGGCTCCTCTGAGATCCTTCAAGGACTCAGTTATCTAAACGCTTACACCCTTTTGTACGCTCTTTCCCTCCCTATCTTCTCTTTCTTTTGCCTTAATTTGTTCTGATTTCTGCCCTTTCTCCGCTTCTATTTCCTTTGGCCTTTTTAGGCCCCACTCTCCTCTCTACCTTTCTATCCCTCAGTTCATTTCCCCCACTACCCTGTTTGTTTTTCTTTGTCCATGTGAAATGACAAACGATGAAAAGAGTATCCAGCAGGTTATGGTTTCATGTGACAAAAAGAAAGATGATCCCATGAACAATGAACCCAAAGAAGACTTGAAGATAGAAAAAGGAAGATATCTCAGAACAATAAGGAGGCGAAAACCACAACTGGATCGAAGAAATACCTTAAAATTCCTTAAAATTCTTCAAAAACTCCAAAATGGGGAAATTGTTGGAGATTGAAGAGTCTAACAGGTAATGAGAAATATTCTAGAAGGGGGGAATAGAGTATACACGATTTTCGCAAAATAAAACCTTTTCACAATTTTTCCAAAACAGTTTATCAAGGTCTTGATATAGCTATCAAACCTTGAACAAAATAAGGTGCGGAATAATCAAAGTAAACAAAATAAGGTGCGGAATAAATAAATAAACAAGTGAATTGTTAACGAGGTTCGGCGCGAACTTGACCTACGTCCCCGCCTAGGGTTATCCAACCCGTAGGATTCAAATGCTTCTTATTTCACTTTCCTTAGAGCCCTAGAATATCCTAGAAAAACTTCCCCTTCTTCTATACAAAGCCTCGCCGCTTCTATTCTAGCAACCCAACCTTACAAGTGAAATAAATGCCCTTACCACACACCGAGATGTGTTTATGTTCGAGTATGAGATACTCTTAACGTAAAAGAAATGACTTGTACTATAGCGCTCTAGTATTTCCCTCAACTCTAAAAAAGTGAACATGCTAAGAACAATGAGAATATGCGAGAGAAACTAAGATGATTAATGTTGTGGAGAGCTTGATCGCTTTTAGCTTTTTCTGCAGTGTTGAGTGTCGATCTTCTTCTTGCATTCATCTATTTATGTCCTTCCACAAACTTTATGGATTATTGAGAGTCGTTTGAATTTGAGCTTCTTCAAATCTTTTCTTCCATAACTCCATCACACAATCTTCAACATATCTTCAATAGCCAGACATGCATGCTCCTAGAAGATTCGATGGAGCCAATGTGATCGAGTGTCCTTATATAGACTTTGAGCCCAATCCTGAAAATATCTCAATATCCAAAATCTTTCTACAAAATCAAGTTAGGAGAGACATAATATATTTTCGGTCAATCCAATTCAATGAACAGTAAGATCCAATATGGAGGCTCATATGCTTAAACTCATATGGCCCAAAATACTTGATTCAACACCATTTTCTTGCAATATGAAATATCAATATATGAACTGTAAAATCCAAAACGTATTGAGATCAAAACATTTTTGCCTTGGTTTCAAGACCTTGAAACCAAGTCCAGTTTTTGTCTTTCATCATCCTTTAGTGTCGACCTGCAGGTTAGCATCTTAAGGTCTTACAATTAAGGTGGAGTCTTCAGAGATGCTCTTATTTTTCACGATACCTAAATTGAGTTATCCAATTACCATAATAATAATAACTAGTTTTATTACCCGCGTCGTACGCGGTTTTTTTTATAAAATTTATTCATAGATAATAATTTTTATTGATTAAAATAAATTAATAAATTAATTTATATAATAATTTTTATTTATACATAAATTACTCACCTTTCATATATATATATATATAAATTATTTCTCCCTATTTTATCAAAATGCAAAGTCATAAGATAGTTTTTTTCATTAAGATATTGCAATCAATAAAATTATGTAAATGGTGGTATATTGTGATAGAAATATAGAATCAGATGAAATAAAATATCATTTTTAAAAAATAATTAATGTACTACAAACAATTATAATTTATCAATTATAAATATTTTATTCTAATTAACCTATGATCTAGCCAAATCAAATTTATAATAATAAATCTAAATAATATTTACTCATTGTTAAATAGACACTACGTTTATATTAATCAATTATAAAAACTTGTAAATATTAATCATTTGTATTCCACTCAGAGTGTTTTTGAATTCTAATGCATTATATATAATTATAATTATTTTATAGTGTGGTTAAAATAACGTAAATTTTAAATGAAATACATTGTAAATTAGGTCAATTAATTAATCAAAGTTTATACTGTTATGCAATAGTTAGCTTGTGATTTAGAGAATTTATAAGGTATTTTATTTAAAATTTATATTATTTTAAATATTTTTTAAATTTACTAACCAAAATTTGAGTGTTTAAATATATTATAATATTATATCCAATTTTCAAATCATTACCCATATCTTTGTAAGTAGTTAGCACAAATAATCTCTATTGGCTAGCTTTTCGTTGATAAGGTAATAATATGATTTCCCCCCTACAATTACTTTGTTTCATATATTAACATTTTTTTAAAAGAAAATTAGGGTCCATGATTCATTTTTTTAAAAAGCACACGTAAGTTTCAGTGGTAAATAAATAGTTATTGACTGTAGTAGTATTTTTCAATGAAGATTTTATTAGGTTGGTTAAAATACCCAGAAAAAAGTAGTATCTTTACATGCCAAGATTTCAAAAAGTGCTAAATTATTATTAAACCTAATTGATTTTATCTTTTGTAAGATTTATTCAAATAAGTCACAAAATTTTATCAAAATATAACTAATACAAATATGATACTATTTTATTATTAATATTATTTATATTATATATAAAAATTAAAACAATAATATTTTTTGTTTCGATGAATATATGTGGTTAATATTTATATTAAAAATGAATATATATTTGATGATAAGATTTTATTGTTCAACCAATAAAAACTAATTACAGTTATCAGTTATGGTAGACACCTTGTATGACACATGGATAAATAGATTGATCATTGTGAGACATTAATTAAATTTATTGGATCATCATTAATTGTCGTGGCAAAAAACTCGGTCCAGATTGCACTAAAGAATGACACATAAACGAATTCGACCAAAGCTCATCACATAGGAATGCACGTTAGTCATGGTTTATTTGGTTCGAATCTAGAAAAGTATTTTGAGATGAGTTAAGTATGTTTATATTTGGTATTATCAATTAGTTATTCTCAACGTATTCTCTTCGTTTATTTTGTTGTGGCTATTGATTTTCAAGTCTCTTTTTACGGTAAAAATTAGAACATAAATGAGGTGAATATAAAGTCTAGGCTAGGTCATCCTTCAATATCTTGATAGATATTTGTGTGATATGAATAATTATATCCGTAATTGTGTTATCTTCTTTAAAAATATAATAAATTGAAGAGTACGTAAAAGAACATGAAATATATGGTGTATCTAGAAATTTTTTTTTACCTCGTTCAAAGATTTTTGAAACTTAATTATGGATGACATATTTTACCACTAATTTAATACTCTAGATAGATTTATCTAAAACGATAAGTTTTCTACCTAATTAAGATATAAGGTTGAAAATTTATATAAAAAAACCTAATTAATATATAAAGTTATATTGGATATATTATTTGATCTAAAAAGATAAATTTTTTACCTAACTATATTGACTTATTAATTGATGTGACCCAAAAAGATAAAACTGTTTTAATCCAGAATATGACACGTAAGAAAAAATAACACCATTTTAATCCAGAAAATGTCACATATGCGAATCGCACCTAATAATAATAATAATAATAATAATAATAAAATCTCATATCCTTTCTACCTAAAAAAATGTAACAATAACAATAAAAAAAAATACTAATAAAAAAAAAGAGGAAGGGCTAGCAGAGGCAGAGGAGCCAGCTAAAAAGTGTGGAGGCGTGATTCTCTTCTGTCTACCGTCCCCCTCACTGCGACGAACCAACGACGACTTCTCTCTCTCTCTCTCTCCTCTCCTCTCCCGTCTCTATCCAATCTCCTCTCCCCCGACTCAAAACTACTTCGAGCGATTAATTCATACCGATCTTCGTTCTTTTCTGTAATGGAGGACGATAAAGGCCAGCTTCTCAACAAGCTCATCGACTCCGTTAATGTCATCTCTTCCATCTCCGACTACCGCTGCTGCGTCAAGAAGCAGTTCTGCAATTTAGCCCGGCGGCTCAAGCTATTGGCCCCTATGTTCGAGGAAATCAGGGACAGCAAGGAGCCGCTCACCGAAGATGCTCTCAAATCCCTCTCCGTCTTTGGCGAAGCTCTCGATTCCGCCAAGGATTTCCTCAGATTCGGCAGGGAGGGGAGCAAGATTTACTTGGTTTGCTTCAATTCACTGCTTTTTTTCTACTTTGTGATGATTAGTTTCGGTTTTTATTTCTCGTTTGGTGGCTAATTTTGATTGTTGTGGGGAGCTTGGTAGCTATTGTTAGGGCTGATTTGCCTTATTTGAGCTCATCTGAGGGGATATTAGTTTTTACCTTTTGCTTCTCCATGGCTGTTGCTGGAATTAGTGATACATGAAAGGAATTTGGCCTGTGTTTGAAGTGATTGAAGCTGCCTAAATGGAAATATAGCTATCTGAGATGTGCATAGTTAATCATTTCATTTAATGACTTAAATCAGTTTTCTCTTCCAAATAGGGGGAAAGGAGGATAATTTTTTTGAATTTGGGTTTAAGGAGCTTCATACCAAATCTGGAGAACAAGGATTGTGTTTTTACTTGTCCACAAGCATCCAGTGAATAGATTATTTGGAGGAACTGGGGTCTAATGTGGAAATGAAATTAAGTCCAATCCCACATCTATAATAATAATACCATGAGGAAATGAAATTAAGTCCACCCTTTATCAAGGTTGCAGCAGTGTTTCTGTCTAGTTTAGTTCACTTCCATTTCTTTTGATTGTGCAGTGTTAGCTTTTCTGCCTCTTCTTTTGTTCTTTTGCTCGGTTACCCCTACCCGTGCAGCAATTCTATGGATGTTATTGTGCATTGTTTTTTTCTTTTTGGATTCATTTTGAAAGTTACATTTTGACTCTTGCAGGTGTTGGAGAGAGATCAAATAATGAATAGGTTCAATGAGGTTACGGCCAGCTTAGAGCAGGCTCTTGATGGAATAGACTACGAGAGACTTGATATCTCTGATGAAGTTAGGGAACAGGTAATGGTATCAAATTATTCTATTTTTAATATGTGCATATGGGATATGGCATATGATTTATTATGCAATGAGAACTTCAGTATACTTTGTAGACGGTTTGGAGATTACTTAGTTAAATTAGAGGAAATTCATGCAGTCATTGCATCAAATATTTAATGAAAGGCAACTTCTTGCCTTCAGGTTGAGCTTGTTCTTGCTCAGTTCCGAAGAGCCAAAGGCAGGATTGATGCCCCTGATGTAGAACTTCATGAAGACTTGTCATCTATGTATACCAATAGTAATGAGACTGATGTTGACCCAGCTGTGCTGAAGAGAGTAGTTGAAAGGCTCCAGTTAATGGGAATTGATGACCTCACACAAGAGTCTCTTGCATTGCATGAGATGGTTAGTTCGACTGGTGGTGATCCTGATGAGAGCATAGAGAAAATGTCTATGCTACTAAAGAAACTCAAGGAATACGTTCAAACAGAAATTCCCACTTTTGACTCTTCTGCAAGAGAAAGGAGTAATCCATCAAGTTGTAGTAGTCAAGTGTGTACTGATGGGAGTAAAAAATCAGTGGTTATCCCTGATGATTTCCGATGTCCAATATCACTCGAGTTGATGAAGGATCCTGTCATTGTTTCAACTGGGCAGGTGCGTATGGACGTATTTATGTGAAACATATTTTCTATCATAAAGGCTCATTTACAACATTATTATATAATGGAATACTCTTTAGATTGATTTCTGAAAAAAATATTTCTTGTTACTATGGTAGCCAAACTTTAAATTTAGCTTCACTTTTTATCATTTGCACCATGTCATTTTGCAAGTCCAAGAATGATTCCATCTGACATATTTCTAGTTAGGAGTCACTTATTGCAAACTGGATGTGAGCTATGAAATTCCTTTGTTATATATTGTCACCTTTCTCATAAAGTATGCTGAACTATAATCTGGACATTGCGGATGCACTATTCAAATCTGATTTTATAGTGTTATATTAATGCGCTTATTTAATTGAACACCTTTGGTTTTTGCTCTCCTGCAGACTTATGAACGTTCCTGCATTGAAAAATGGCTTGCAGCAGGTCACAGCACATGCCCAAAGACGCAACAAACACTGACTAGCAGCACCCTCACCCCTAATTATGTATTGCGCAGTCTCATAGCTCAATGGTGTGAAGCAAATGGTCTTGAACCCCCTAAAAGACCGAGCAGCTCTCACGCTGGAAAAACTACATCCGCGTGCTCTCCTGCTGAACGCACCAAGATAGAAGCTCTTCTAGCAAAGTTGACATCTTGCAACCCAGAAGACCAACGCTCTGCTGCAGGGGAGATTCGTCTGCTTGCAAAGCGCAATGCAGATAACCGCGTAGCAATAGCCGAAGCCGGAGCCATTCCCCTTCTCATTGGTCTCCTATCAACCCCCGACTCTCGTACGCAAGAGCATGCAGTCACCGCCCTGTTGAACCTCTCCATTTGCGAAGAAAACAAGGGGTCCATCGTTTCCTTTGGGGCAGTGCCCGGCATAGTCCATGTGCTGAAGAAAGGGAGTATGGAAGCCAGGGAGAATGCAGCAGCCACCCTCTTCAGCTTATCAGTGGTTGACGAAAACAAAGTTACCATCGGCAACTTGGGAGCTATACCGCCTCTCGTGATGCTACTGAATGAAGGCACACAGAGGGGAAAGAAGGACGCCGCAACTGCTCTGTTCAACCTGTGCATCTTCCAAGGAAACAAGGGGAAAGCTGTGAGGGCCGGTGTCATCCCGATACTGATGAGGCTTCTTACCGAGCCAGGAGGAGGGATGGTGGATGAGGCCCTGGCCGTTCTCGCTATACTGGCTAGCCATCAAGAAGGAAAGGCAGCCATTGCAAGTGCAGATGCTTTACCAGTATTGGTAGAAGTTATCGGGAATGGCTCACCGAGGAACAAGGAGAACGCTGCAGCAGTCTTGTTGCACCTTTGTAGCGGAGACCATCACAACATGGTGGCAGCTCAGCAGCTTGGCGTGATGGACCCGCTCTCAGAGATGGCCCAGAGTGGCACAGAAAGAGGGAAAAGAAAGGCTTTACAGCTACTCGACCGAATGAACAGGTACTTTGAGCAGCAAAAGCAGGCTCAGACGCAAGACGAGGGTGTATCACAGATACAAGGACCAACTCCATCACCAACGTCACCTCCCTCGACAGCAGCGACTACTGATAGCTAAGCATAATTTTCATTTCCTTTCCCTTTTTTTCGTAATGTTTTTGTGGTGTTTGTTCTTGGTGGTTCCTCCAAAGCATTTAGGGGCTTTGCTTGTGTGATAGGGGAAGGTGGAAGATCACCAACCCTGTCATGTGAAGCTATCCATTGTTTTTGCGAAATTCGGAAACAAGAAAGGGTTGGGGGAATACTTTGATGATCCTTCAAAAAGAAATCTGTCAAGTAAAGAAAACATAGATGAAGGGGGATTGTATTGAGAGACTAATCATATGACATACTTGACCAACAAATCTGTAAAATTCACGCAGAATCGTCGTTATCCTCTGTTTTGTTTCATTCATGGTGGTTGGCTTAAAGAAGCCTTGTGACCATTTGTTTCGACCGTGCTTTTCTTATGCTGAATCCATGGCTATACCTTCGTCGTCGTCTTGCTTGTTCTCTCTTGTTTTGCACCATCAGGGAAGAAGATTACGATCATAGTTTGCCACCTTTAAGCTCAAGAAACCTGGGTAACGTCGAATGTAGGTTACGAAGTTCGTCTTGTCACCTGCTAGACATGGGCATAAGGATTGGCCTGTTTGCCACGCCATAAATTAATCTAGCTTAAGATTGATGAAATTTTTGATGAAAATTTAGCATTTGGGGATTTTAAAAATCTAGATGAAATTTTTGATGAAAATTTAGCATTTGGGGATAGACTAAATGAATAAATTCTTGTTTGTTATGACAAATTAGGTAAAATTTTGTAAAACTATTTTTTTGAAAAATTGCAAAAAGCTTGTCTCTAACTCTTTGAAATTTTCCAATAAACTTGTGTTAAACCGGCCTTTAACTCTATCATACATTTGATCTGGTTGGGATTTCTTGATTTTCGTCGCTTCGAAATTGCCGATGCAAAGGTTTCATATTTAACAAATGGGCCCATTAATTCATTATTTGGGCTTTATATTGTGAGCTCAGCCCAAAAGGATAAAGCAATGCCCAAAGTTGTACATTTAACATTTAGGCCAAATTACATAAAAGCACCCCTTAAATATAACATTTTGCACAAAACCACTCCTTAAATTGAAAATTATAGGAAATTACCCTTTAAAAGCTAGACGTTTGCAAAAAGCCACCCTCTCACCTTTTTTAAATTAAATTTGAAGTTAAACGTGCAAAATTACTGTTTTGCCTCTTCATCACCTATATCCTAGATCATCTCTTGAAATCTCAAGTGTTTCATTATTGATTTAGTTGATTCAAAGTTTTTCCAAGTGTTCATCCTTTACCTCCCGATCCTCTTCTCCAATGAAAAATGAAAGTTGTTGAAGGGCGATCCCCTTTTACCTTTCAAACATATATTAAAATTAATACAAGGACAAAATGATAATTTCATACATTTAACAATAATTTTATCGAAAAATGTGAGATAAGTGGTCTTTTGCAAGCATTTAGCTTTTTAATTGTGAAAATTGTGTATTTAGGTTTTCTGGAATTTGACCTAACATTTATGCCCATTCTTTTATTTTTAAAATGTTGGAAAACTAACATAGCTAGCCAACACTGAAAATTGGGAATTTGGTAGGGTATGTTAAAACACACTCAAAACCAATTTCAATAATTTGAAAGTGCACTGTAAAAATCCCAACATTTGGGAATAGCCGCACTATTTACTCAAAAGAAAGTTGGAAAAACTGAACTTTAGGGTAAATTTGGTAACAAGATATCAAATGATATTGATATCGACTAATACTGATTAGATATCAACCTTCAATATTTGATGTCTAGATATAGATATTAAAAAATTTACATAAAATCACTCCTTAAATATTGAAGTTTTCATCAAACCACCTCTTAAAGAGACAATTACATAAAACCACTTGTAACATAGCTACCGTCAACAAAACACCACCTGCGGCTCCATTCTGTCTACGTCCCCGTTAAAATGGTGTGAAAATACATATTTGCCCTTATCACCCTTCATCTCCAAGTTCACTATCGGCGTCGAGTTCACTACCCAGATCGAGCTTGAATGTCAATTCGAAGGTCGTCAAAGCTCAGATTTAGGACACCGTTGACCAATAAAGGTTTCATTTTTCCCTTCCCTTTCTTGATTCTAACTCCATATGACAATAACTCAAAAACCATAAAATAATCCAGTGCCCAAATTACTTGAGTTTGTGTATCCTCCCTTGATTTTCAAGACGAGTCACACGTACACTCTCCACCGGCACGAGCATCTATTGCGAATCCGCCTCTGTTCCCCTTTTCCTCATTACCGAATTCAGTTTTAGTTGATTGACAAGTCTGTCTTCGATCAAAAGGTGGAGATGAACGGTGATAAGGGTAAATATGTATTTACACCATTTTAACGAGGATGTAGTTGCGGGCAGTGTTTTGTTGACGGTAGATGTGTTATGTGGTTTCATGTAATTGGTGAAAACTTTTAACATTTAAAGGGGGGTTTTATGTAAAATTGACTAGAAATTAAATAAGGCGAAAGTAACTATATATATATATATATCCAGTCATATATATATATGTTATTGTTGATCTGAAATCATCATCTTCTCGCACAGGCAAAAGCGGGGAAAAAATAAAGGCTGGAAAAATAACAGCTTCTTTCTGGGTTGTCGTGAAAGTTAAAATCTCAGATTCTTTGTTCTGCTTTTGAGAGTCCCACACACACACACACTCACCCCCACATACCCACCCACTTACACACACACCCGCCATAACACACCACCTCGTTAATTATTGTGTGATTATGGTTATGATTTATAAGGGAATATTTTTTTGGATAGGCCAACCATTTAAAGGAATAACAATATATGAGAGAGGCTCAATATGAGCCTGCAACAATATCAACTATATAATGATGTTATGATCATATATATAATACTTCCTTGGTTAATCATAATATGACATATATTCTAATATTTTTAATTTGTATACTTTTTTTAAATAAAATATGGGTGTTGTTAGATACACTACAAATCCGGATTACAGTAGTGCACGTCCGAATCGACGTAGTGCTGCGTCCAAATTGGCGTAGAAGTAGACACTGTAAATCGAAGGCAAATCAGGGTTTAGGGTACTACATTCATATCGACATGGGGCTCTAAACCCTGATTTAAGAAATTGCGGTATATTTAGTTTCAGCGTAAAAATACACTTATAGAAAGTTCTAAGATGTACTGCAAAGGAGCATCACATTGGCTTTGAAGCAATTGCATGATATATTTTACTTAACAATGGACTAATGTTATAATAACAACAACAACATTTCAGTTTATCATACAATTAAGCACGTTCTAAGAGTTGTCGACTATAGAATTTGAAGTGATCAAAAGAATAGAGGATAAACAACAAGCAACAAACAAAGTGATGCCGATAAAGCAGAAACAAAGGGAAAGTTAAGCACACTACCAGAAAGTGGAAACCCTAGATGTACATATACACATAAACTAAACATCGTTCACCCAAATGCAATGTCGCTAGTGATCTCGATCCATGACCATATTTTCTATAAGAAACAAGAGTATAAGGTCCTGATGAATAACTTCCATATACAACTCTTCATAGATCTACCCCTACTACGCCGAGCATCGACTAGGTTCAAACTTTCACACCTTCGCAAAGAAGCGAAAGGCAACCCCCTACAAATAAACATCTTATCGATCAGTGTTTTATAATTAAACATCGTTCACCCAAATGCAATGTCGCTAGTGATCCCAATCCATTATCATATCTTCTATAAAAAAAAACAAGAGTATAAGATCCTGATGAAGAACTTCCATCCAACTCTTCATAGATCTACCTCTACTATGTCGACCATCGACTAGGTTCAAACTTTCACACCTTAGCGAAGAAGCGAAAGGCGACCTCTCCTATAAATAAACATCTTATCAGTGTCTTATAAATCAAACCACCTAAAATCCTAAACAAAGACTAGTCATCATTATTCATTCCAACCCCTCAAATGGGCCAATACAATTTAGGGCTAAAGGCAAAATGATGAGTGTGATAAGGTCCCCACATGAGCTACAAACGAGAGGACACTAATAATTAAGGAAAGGGGGATCCTTTTTTGACCTAATTGAAATATGCAACTAGATGAGGATATATGAATGGTATCATCATTCCATATGATCTATCCATAACTGAATTTAAGAAAGAGAGAAAGAAATCCAGACAAAGGAAGGGGAGGGTTTTTTTTTTTTTGCATGGTTTTGAGTGGAGTTTTTGGCGTTTTCCAACCATATCAGTAAAATTCAGTACACATCTCCTTTTAATCTCTAATCTCTCTTACACTACTTTTTTCTTTACCCACTCCTTTCAACTTTCATGGTTGAAACTAAGCAAACAACCCAGTCCACAGTTGGACTGCTATCACTACCAAATCATGCAAAACTTGACAAATTTTGCAGGCAAGAAAATTGGGATTGCTGAAGGATCATCACAATTATTCGCGACGCTATCATGGATTGATCGATCTTCGTCTCTTTCTACCTTGTTCGTTATGCATTCGTACTTGGCTATTCTTTCTCGTAGACTACCTAAAACTATGATTTATTGGGTAGTCTTGATATGATCGATCGGAATGGTTCAGTCAATCCGTATTGTGTCTTGTTCTGTATATATATATATATAGTATAGGATGATTGATTGATTATTTGGTTGTTTCTTTGCAAACTTGGATTTTTAGCACACGAAAAGTTGAGATTTAAAGGGTGATCTCTAAATGAAAATCTAGCTATTTGATGATAGCTAGCTATAAAGTATACTTCAAGTAGTATAGATTCGCGAGTTATTATATATAAAGTTAAGACTTGTAAATGAAGATATCTCATATATATGTAACTCCGGTTAGTCCAATTTCATTGTCTTGTATACATAGATAAAAAAAAATTGCATGTTTTTTCATCTTGAATATTGTTAATTTCCGACATTTAAGCACAATACGCGCGCCCTAACCTTCTCGAGGTCTCTAACAAATACAATGTGCAAACCGGTATTAGTATTAACTGTATATGCGTAATAAGTTCAAGATTCATCTTCTAAAACAAAAGCTTAAACAATGTGCAGGGTATCACGTACATTCGATCCCTTATACGTCGTTCACCATGTGATAACTTTTCGATCATCGCATTTCCAAAAGGGTTTGCGAATTATTAAGGGTTAAATATAATGACTCAAAGAAGGTAGATTGAAGGAAGAACTTAAAGGGTTAGATATTAAACACACGTACAATGTTTGAACAAGAAGAAAATATAGCCACAAGATAGAAATTAACATCCATCCGATCATCAAAATTAAAACCAAAAAAAAAGGAAGAAAGAAATTAAGAAAGAAAGAAAACACTTCTTGATTATCTATGTAGTTACCTATATAAAAAGTTCAATTCTTATCACCCAAAGCCTTTAAAGCTAGCTCGATCAAAAGCGACGATAAAGAGAGGGAAAGAACCTATGATCCAAACTGACTCGAATTCCAGATGTTTTTTCACATGGTATCAGAGCCAAATCAGCGGATCATTCATCCATCGATCACCTTAGAATAGTATGAGTAGAAGGCGAAGAAGAAGAACAAATACCAGAGAGATCCGACCACAAACCCCCACTTCCTCCAGTAGTACTCACAGTACCACCATTACTCCAAAACTGCTGCTGATGCTGACCCACCCCCACGCTCTCCATCTTCACTCCTGCTTGCTGCAGCTGATGATTCTGCACCCCCAAACCCTTCCCATACGACGCCGTTTCCATCCCTTCCATGTTCTGAATAAACGGGTACATCGACGATGTTGCAGCCACTGACCCGAACCCCGCCAACAAGTTTGGCAGCTGCTGTGCATGGCCTTGCTGATGAACTTCATCTTCTCCATAACCACCTGTTTCATAAACCAACTCATTATATTAAAAAAAAAGCCCTTTTTATTAGGGATGGTAATACTGTTGCACATTTCGTTGCTCGTTAGGTTTTCCAAGATCTTGCAGAATTCGAATTTGATTAAATAATTATTAATTATTAGTTTTATTTTTAAAAAATAAAATCTTACCAAGATTTGAACCGGAATTATTAGCTCCTCCCATTCCTAGGGCACTGAAATTGAGCCCCAAATTCCCCATCCCGAGCTGCGTCAGGTTCTGCAAAGAAGCCATAAAGGAGAACGGTGGCGGTGGGGCGGGGCCCACCGCCTGCAAGAGGTGATTGCCGCCGCTGAAGTCGGCTGAGGGACCGACGGTGGTGGCCGATGGGGGAGTAGGACGTGGCAGCTCGGCGGCCTTGGAGGGGGATTTGGGTGCCGCCCTACCGGTCTTCTTGCGCTTGTTGCGGCGGCAGCCACCGCCGACGGGGACGCTGCGGAGGGAGCCGCCGCGGGTCCAGTAGCGGCGGCAGGTCTTGCAGAAGTGGCGCGGCTGGGAGAGGCTGTAGTTGTTGAAGTAGCAGAATTTGGTGTTGGTGGACTCACATCTTGGGCACTTGAGCGGGCCCTCCGGCACCGGGATCTTCACCTGCCGGGCTCTATCCGCCATCGACGAGCCCGGGCGGACCGATGACGACGGTGCCGTGGTGGTGGACCCGCCCATAAGAATCCCGCCACCGCCTTGCTGAGCCGGCGGTGGCGGCAACACTTGTGGGCTTTGGAATTCATGGTGTTGGGGATTTGGGTGTTGCTGCAAAAAGGGATTAAAGATTCATCAAAAACACAACAACAAATAACAATATTACATAGACATGAAAATCAAACCAAGTAATATATATCAACTTTATATATATATATATATATCTAAAAGGAATTGGAATAATAATCTTTTTTACAAAGGAATTGGAATAATAATTATTTTGAGGGTAAATTAAAACTAGTGCTAAGGCATACCTGTTGCCAATTGGGAGGATCTAAATAGAGAGGAAGTGATGAGAAAACCATGGCTAAACCTTGACTGATCCTTTATATTTCACTCCTTTTGCCCCTTTTTTCCTATCAATCTTGTTAATTTTTTCTTTTTTCCTCCTTTTTTTTCACCCCTTTTTTGCTTCTTTTGTAAAGGTTGATGGGCTCTTGGCAAATATGGTGGAGAATATCAGATTGATTGGAGAAGACAAGAAGGAGAGAGAGAGAGATCGAGAGATGGAGGTTAAGAGAGGTAGCTAGAGAGAGCAAAGAAAGGAAGAGGGAGATAAAGAAAGCTAGTTGGAGAGAAGATGGAGAGGGCTTTTTCTTTTTAGAGTCTGTATTTTCATCTTATTCTTTCTTTATATGCTTCTTTTTATAAATCCTTATTTTTTTTAAAAAAAAATATTTTAGTTTTTTCTTGGGTTTAGTGGGGCTAATTATTTAATAAATTTATAAAGGCATGTAGAGTATACTTAACCTATAAGCTTGCTTAATGTGTATCTGTATATGTATGTGGGAGTGAAAGTGTCAATCTACTAATTAATGGTATTTTTGGAAACTTTCTTATGTTAGAGAAATTTGAGTTTTTGAGAATTTTTTTTATAAAAAGATTATCTGTAGTCTTATTATCTATAATGGAAAACGAGTTAGCAGAAAAAATTAAGAGATTTTCTCAAATTTATAACATTCTTTAAATCTTTAATGAGAATTTTTTCGTGATTAAAGTGAGTAAAAATATTTTAAAAAACTTACTCAACGTAGGTTAAATGATATGTGGCATAGTATGAGAGTGTCAATTTAGCAAGGACATTTTCAACGACTTTTCAAAATAGAGAGATTTTTTTTTTCAAATTTATAACATTTTCTAAACTAAAAAAAAAGATCTTTCATTAAATAAATATTTAAAATAGATAAGTTTTTTGAGCTAGATCAAAATAATTTAGAAAATATAATTTTTATTATTTCATTTCAAAGAAATTTTTTTACAAAAAGCCGGTCGAAGATGTCCTAATTCACATATAGAAAGAGAGAGAGAGAAATAGTGGAGGAGCTAAAAAAAAGGAGAGTGGTTGTGGTGGACATGCAGTTGTGTCCTCTCAATCTCATGCATGCATGGAGGAGACTGGAGAGCTAAACAAGGACACCTTCTACTCCATATGCTATGTCTCCAACTCCAATTAAAGTGGCCTATAAACTATACTATTACTATTACTATGGAATATATATTGAACTTGAGAAAGGGTACGGTTATAATGACATAGGACTTGCAGGATTAAAAAATAGAAATAAACTAGAACTTACTAAATAGGTATAGGCTATGTTAGACGAAAAAAAAGTAGTTGTTGAAGCTGATAGGATAGTTGAAACTGATAGATTATTTGTGTTAAATATAGATTAATAAGCTAGTATGGTATTTGGGAAACCTATCTGTTAGAGTAGTTGATTAAAATTTATGAATAAAAAACCAAAAGCTCTGAATAGCTTGGGTGGGTACGTAGCTGTTGAAAAGCTATAATTTCAAAAACTAATTAAACTAAAATATTATATTTATTTCATTTAAAACTATATAATATTAAAACCAAAGTTTCAAAAAGTTACTTACTATTGCTAAACGGAGCCATATAGACTTGTGATAATACTTTATCAGTTCGTTTATCTTATTCTTTAAGGGTGCATAGGTTAAGAATGGAAGTAGGAAATTGTTTCCCTATAATTTACTTTAAAAATGGTTAAACTCAGTGTATCTAACAAAAATATTTTCCAAATCAAAGTGGTTAATTAACCTATGTTATAAATGTATATGATAGAATGGGCGGATCGTTGCATGCGATGCTCGAAAGTGCGGTTCTTCATCAGCCTTTCAAGCAGATGCCTTTGCTCTATGATTGGATTGCTCGAGGCTAAGCGATTGAGAGGCAGAATAATTGAAGTTGAAGGAGACTCGATGAACATTAATGCACTTAATGGTGCATGTTTGGAACAACCCTTGGAAGATCGAGATGTTACTTTCTGATTCACTACTATTTGTTGCGCACTCCAGTCCTTTGAGATGGCATCATGCTCTCACATATTCAGAGAAGCTAACATGACGGTAGATCGTGTAGCATCATTCTCACGTATTCAGAGATTGACTCTCTCATCCCAAATGACACACTTGAGTAATGGTTTAAAACATTCTGGGGCCCCACCCAAATCTTTACCCTTTATATATGAAAAATCTAAATATGGTGGCTACGATGCACATATATATGGTAAGATGTGTTTATTCTAATAAATCACCCTTCATTTATAATATACTCCCTCCGATCATAAATGTAGGATTTTTTATTTTTATGCACGTAGTTTAAGGCGTTAAAAATTATATAAAATATTAATTATTTTTTATAATACTTATTAATAATACATATTATATTGTAAAAGTTAATATTTTATATAATTTTTAGATTTTTAAACTATGTGCACAAAAGTAAAAGGTATTACATTTTATGATAGGAAGGAGTATTGAAATACAAATAGCTTTTCCTTCCCTTTTTAAAAAGAAAGAACTAATTAATCAACTTTTTCTTTGGCGCACATATATAAATTATTCATTAATATATATATACATAAATACTTAATCAATTATTCTGCAATAATAAATATTTTATGAATAATCAACATTAGATGCCTATTGACTCTCAAGCATTGTTTATGAGTTATGAATGAGAAAGTTATTTAGAAGTGTAGCATACTTAATTAACTCTAACATATTGGGAAAGGAAATGATAAATGTCAAATGTGTTACATCCATTTGAATTCAATAAAAAAAAGACTGGCTGCTGAACAATTCCCCACCTTGTTAAAAGAATAAACTTTTTATGTTAATCCAAATTTAGTACCCATTTGAATTGACATGCCTCAACAGTAGGTACCCTATACTGAATTACTGTTTATCAGTTATACAGTATGGGTGTGTATGGTAGTGTTTATTATCTGTTAAAAATAAGGTATCTGGGGTTGTTTTTTTTTAAACAGGGTTTATGGTTTTTTGGACATCCAAAATTAACTAAAACAAGTTAAAAATTGTGTTTAAAAAAAAAGCTAGGAAAAGGAGGTTATTTTGGTGTTTATTTTGCAAAAGTAATGTTTCACCCCTTTCCTTTTATCTTATTTGATTTGAAAGTACCTCAATACCCCTAATAACAACCAAATAAACTCCATTTTTTACAAATAAACTGTTTTTTCACCCCATACGGACATTATCTTGTTGTTTAAATTTTTAACTACTTTTACCAACAGTTTATAAATTTTACCCTGTTTATAATTTTAGTCAATTTATTAACTACGTCTCATACGAACCCTCTATCTTTTCGTACCCTCTATCTTTTCGTTACTATGCAAACAAAAGGAAGGGTTAATTAATTTTCATTCTTTTAAAATTAAAAGGTAGTTATCATCGATCGAGTCCCTTATTTATTTAGACATATTACATATATATTTATTTATTTAGACATATTACATATATATATATATTACAATTTCAGATATATATAAACTCGAATTCTTATTCAATAAAAAAAAAACAGTATTTATTATGCCTAATTTATTTATAGTTGGTAAAGATAACCACTTCTAATCATTACTCATTAGATCATAAAATTCAATCCCTTCTTCTTCCTAGCTAGTTAAAATGTCTAGTGTACTTTATCCTAATTATATACTCCATCCGTTCCATAATAATTGTCTTTGGACTATTTATGCACGCTTTTTAAGGAGCTAAAAACTATATAAAATTTTCATTTTTTAATTAATTTTTTTAAATAATTATATACTTATTAGTAATATGTATGATATTATTTAAAAATATTTAATAAAATGTTGATATTTTATATAGTTTTTAGCTTCTTAAGAAAACGTGCATAAATAGTTAAAGACAATTATTGTGGGACGGAGGGAGTATAGAGAGAGTGTATAGACTAGGGTGTGATGCATTTTATGTAATTAGGTATAACCACCAGGGGTGTTTTGGTCTTTTCTATATGAGTTAGGTCAGTTGGAGCACAACTTAAATAGCTTATTATGGCACCATTTATGTAACGACTTGATACTCTATTTTCTTGATTTTCTTAATGAGAGCTTTCATAGAGTCTCTCTCATGGTTGATTTGTGTTTTGTATCAACCAATCCGTTATTCTTCAAATGGTATCAAAGCAACCAATGAAAATTGCTTGATAAAGAAGGTGTTCTATTGGAAGGACCTTTGTCGTCGTTTGCGATTTCGTCTGATTTTGCGATCTAGATCTGCAATGATTTGAGTTTTGATGGTTGGAAGAGGTGCGACAAACTCGCAAGGACAAGGATTTGTTGTTGAAAACAGAGGAAATGGAGTCAGAAGAGGTACTTTCGTGTCTGTAACACCTCCTGGACCCGGTGTAGCCGGTAGAGGGCTCAATTTCGGAAATGGAGTCCACGTTGGAGATATGTCGACGCAAGGTATGAGCAATGTTCATTACAATCCTTTATTTTTTTCTAATTCAGATCATCTGGGGATGCAATTAATTATATTCATTTCAATGGGGCCAATTTCACAAGTTGGAGTCAAAGTGTTAGAATGGCCTTAGGCGCAAAAGCAAAATTAGGCTTTATCACAGGAAGTTATGTTAAACCTCCAAAGGACAGTGAGGATTATGAGAAATGGATTAGGGTTGATTATGTGGTGATGTGTTGGTTGATCAATTCTATGACTAGTGATGTTGTTGAAGGACTCGTGTATATATGTTCAGTCATCTAGAGAACTTTGAGATGAAATCAAGGAGAGGTTTTATGAGTCGAATGATCCTTTGATATATCAATTACAAAGAGATCTCAGTAATATTCGACAAGAGAATTTATTTGTGGGAGCATATTATGGGAAATTAAAGAAAGTGTGGGATGAATTATGGATTCTTGATGTTGTTCCAAGTTGCAGTTGTGGTAGTTTTAACTAGTGTGTCTGTAGTTTGCTAAAGAAGATAATTGATAGAGATGAAAAGGCAAAGGTTATGCAATTCTTGATAGGACTGAATGATGTTTATGAGAATTTGAGAAGCAATCACTAGTACAAAAACAAGAATATACCCCGGGCGTTTTACCTAATATACCCCGGATCTGACAAAGGAATGCTCCGGGCTTCAGGTTGGTTGAGCTAAAAGGTAAGTCTGACTTTATAGCCCGGATATATATTCGGGGTATATAAACAAGCAAATTTTGAGCTGAAAAGACACGCCCGGGGTATATTCTATAAATATCTGGGGTATATACCTCTAATATCCGGGGTATATACTCCAGCAATATTTCAACTAAAAATAACGCCCGGGGTATATACTTGTAATATCCGGGGTATATACCTCTAATATCCGGGGTATATACTACATCCAATCCGGGTTTAATTTTCGTGTATCTGGGGTATAAAATTGAAAATATTCGGGGTATATACCTCTTGGGAGTTTATTCTTGTCATGTATATAGCCCGGAGGCATGAATAAAAATCCGGGGTATATAATGTTTTATTGTTAATTTTTTGAATACCCATTCATATATTACCACATTAAACATGTAATTTCCATCCATTCAGATCAATATAGGCAACCAAAAATCCACAATTGAATGGCACATGAAACAAATCTGTTCATCAAATTCAAATCTTCAAAGTACCAAGCTAGTGCTTACAAGTTTTCAAACAGACCCTTTAGTTTCATGAAAAAACAACTTCCAGAAATTTGAAAGGTAGAAGATAAAAAAGAAAACGGAGCAGAATTGCACCAGCTTCTTCTGGATTTGTGGCAGAACAGTCAACGAGTTTTCCAGAAAGAGATGAGGACTTCAAAATACTTTTTTGCCTTACTAGCTCCCTTGCTCGCTTTGCTGCTAGAGCTGCCTAGAATTGAAACGCCATTTACTCCCTTAGTGGTACATAGAGAGTGATATGCCACCCAACTGAGATGGTCTGATTAAAAAGCAGTGACCCAATTCAAAGTAGACAAACCTTGAGGGCATTCAAAGACTTTGAGAGAATAGAATCCAATACATCTGGATGTAACTCCAAATACTCAGTTAGATACTCTAGAATGCTCTGGTCAACCACTTTGCGGACCTCTGGATTCCCCAACCTTGTCTATCAGTAACAGATAGCATCAGATGCATTTGGCAAATTTTTCAAGTAGACTATTAATATATTGTTATAAAGTAAAATAGACACGAGGAAGAATTTGATACCTTTGTTTGCCCTTCAAACTCAGGATTTGGAACTTTCACATATATAACACAGGTCAGTCCCTCGCGCACATGTTCACCCCTTAATGTAATATCTTTCTCCTAAAATTGAAGGTAACATATTCAGTATACTTTCTTTTCCATTCCAATGTTTTCAGTAAAAATACCAATGCCAGAAATGCTAAACAAAACAGTTTCCCTTTTGAAAAAGCAATAATTTATATATAGAGAAAATAAAATAGAGCGGAATAAAGCTCCTTAAATCTGATGCACACCTTGATAATCTTTGATTTCCTTCCAAGATTGTTAAGAGTTCTAGTCAATGAAGCCTTCAAACCATCAATATGTGTACCACCATCAATTGTACGTATACTATTAGCATAGCCCAACAATGTGTCAGAATAAGCATCGGCACACCTGTAGACAGAACAAAATGAGTCAATCAAGCTAAAAGAATATTTCAAAATTTTAAATAATCATGCAACCAGGAAGAAAATGCTGACCATTGAAGAGAAACGTTTATTATGACCCCATCAGTTTCTTTTCGGAAGCCAATAACATCATGCAGTGGTTTCTAAAACAATGGATGGCAAAAAGAAATGAGTATCAATTAATAAGTGTCTCCATGATGTTTACCCAACTTGCAGGCCCAAATATCAAAAAAGAATGCTAATTAGTTAAAACATACCTTATCAGTATTTAACCATTTTACATATTCAACCAATCCACCAGCATATAATAGTACTCAGTGTACAAACCCTTCTCAGGGTCTTCATCTTCCTTTCTAAGAGTAATGGTTAGCTACAGATAGAAAGGAAGAGAAATCAAGGGAGTCCACAGATGAGAAGATAACTCTTATCACCCTAATTATATGCAAATATCATAACCTCGTCACAAATTCTCAGGCTACCATGTCCACTTCCATTTATTTATATTTATTGGAATCTCTCATCTCAAAAGCTATAGATGCTATATAATTTAACTAGAAAGAAAATGTGGTTACCTAGCACCGCTCGGATGAAGTCAAACACAACCTGAATTGAAGACATTGATTCTTATGCAAGGAATTTCAAACAAGAGCCCACCAACTTACAATAACACTAAACAACTAAATCACAATTTACAAACAAATTTCTCCAAACGGGTGTGCTATAAATACCTCTGGATTAAGAATAATTAAAATTGAAGACATTGATTCTTATGCAAGTCCATTTGCATTCTTAGTATCGCCCCAAAGACCAAAAAAAAGAATAATTAAAATTTGGCGTTAATGCTAAATAGCAAAATATGCTTCAAAACAATGATGCATACAACTTAAATAACTGTAGTGACAAGCAAAATATACTTGCAGCAATTTTCTCTACAAACTTAGCAAAAGATGAAGGATTCAACTATTCAATTCAACCTACTCAAGACCCACAAGGGATTGGCAATTCTGGTTTAAGGTATGTACCTTGAAAGCTCCCGAAAGAACATCAGAGACACTTGGCATTTGCCGGTCTTTTGCAAGGACTGAACCAAGGATACCTGTAAAATTTCATCAAGACAAACTAGTTGGTATAACAAGTAATTCACCCCACTTAAATATTTAAAGTTCAGGCACAAGTAGCAGCAACGACTGTCGTTTGGCAGGAGATTCGAGAGCAGAGCAGCAGCAACCACCGACCTGTGCCAAAGCTTCGGAGTCGTCCTTCGATTCCTCTTCAATTTGTCTGTGCCAAAGCGTTGGAGTCAGCCTTCGATTTAGGGTTTCACATATCTACAATTTAGGGGTTTTGTTTAGGAAGACGATGGCGGAGGAGAGGATGGCGGAGGAGAGGACGGAAGAGGAGTGGACGACGGAGGAGTGGACAGAGGCGAAGATGGCGGTGAAAAGGACGGCGCCGAAGAGAGGAGAAGGCGAGGATGACGAGTTTCGAAGGGGATGACGGCGAAGAGAGGAGATGGAAGAGGAGTCAGGGAAGGAGGAGGGTTCGGTGATGGAGGCAGCAGGTTGAGGCCGGAGAATTGCAGGTCGGAGAGCGGCGCGACGTCGGAGCTACAGGAGGGAGCATCTTCGGAGCTACAGAAGGGTTTCCCAGTTCGAACGATCTATCTCCGCCTAATCAATTTCATTTCAAAATTAAAAAAAAAACTATTTTTTAAACCGGATATTTAAATCACATATACCCCGGATATTTTTATGGGGTAAAATAGTTACATGTAACTATTCTTTCCGGGGTAAAAAAGTATATAGCCCGGATTTCTTAAAAAAAAACGCCCGGGGTATATTCTATAGTTTAGGTAATACCCCAAGATAATATAGCCCGGATATTTTTTATATGGTCCGGGGTATATTTATTTTAATAAACAAAATTAAATGACATGCAATTTATGACTTTATATCCCATAAAAATGAGATCCGGGGTAAAATACCACGGGCTAAAATCATGATTTTGTACTAGTGAATGTGCTATCTAAAGATCCAATTCCCGGAATTAATAGAGCTTTTTTCAAAAGGTTGTGCAGATTGAGAGATCTAAAGAAGTTACTTCTATTTTACAGAGTGATGTGAGTGCTCTCAATGTGAATAAGTACAATCAAGCCGAAGTGGAAGCTTATGTTGTGAATAGATTTAAGCAGGAAGATCAGTACATACAATCTAATCATAGTAGAAAAGATTACAAAAAGGCTAAGTTTGAGAGGAAGTGTGATCATTGCGAAGAGAAATTAAGGTCACACAAAGGATTATTGTTTCAAGCTTGTTGGTTATCCAGATTGGTATAAAGGACCACGTGATGATGATAAGCCAAAACAATTAGGAAGGTTCGCTTCTCAGTTGGAGTTGTCTCAGTTAGACAACCCTCTTGAGCAATTAGGCATAAAAGTAAGGCCAGACCCTGTTATGGTCAATCCCATATACCAGGAAGTTGTCAAAATGATTAAAGGGAAGAATTAACTCCATGGAGTTTGATGATAACTCATCAAATCATGACATGGTACATTTTGTAGGTACTTTAAGTGTTTTATTTCTTGTTGGAGTTCATAAAGCTGATAACACTAAGTGGATTGTTGATTCGAGTACAACAGATCATATTGCTTTTGATAAAGGTATATTTTCTAAAATTTTAAATCTTCAGTCAACTATTAAACTTGGGTTGCCTGATGGTTCATATATCATTGTTAATCAACATGGAACTGTACAATTGAGAGATAATTTGGTGTTGCACAATGTTTTGTTGGCGCATCAGCTTAGACATAACTTGTTATCAATGTCCAAAGTGCAGCTTGATCAGAAAATTGAGTTGAGATTTTATGTGTTGTAATTACATATAACCACTAAGAGTATTTTGGTCTTTTTTGTATCGGCTAGGTCGGTTGGAGCACAACTTAAATAGCTTCTGTAGCAACTTGATACTTTGTTTTCTTGATTTTCTGAATGAGAGCTTTCATGGAATCTCTTTCTCTCTCTCTCTCTCATGGTTGATTTGTGCTTTTTTTCACACAAAAAAGTTGTCCTCATATGTGTTACCAATAGTGTCACCACTAATAAGGGCGGTGACACTAACCTCATAAAAAACTGTAAAAAAAAGTTATCACTACATGTGTCACCAATAGTATCACCATTGATAAGGGTGGTGACACTGACCTTGTAAAAAAATTGTCACCACATGTGTCACTAATAGTATCATCATTGATAAGAGTGGTGACACTGACCTCATAAAAAACACTGTAAAAAAAAAGTTGTTGCCAAAGAAAAAGTTGTCACCATACATGTGTCACCAAATTCATTAACATTGACCAATCAATGGTCAATGGTCAAATTAAAAATGGGAAGAAATAGTAAAAATGTCATTTGGGGATATTTATTCGGTGAAACTAATTAAAATAACCCAACCTTTGGAGGGGTGTTAAAAAAATATCTCGACCTTTCAAATGTAAGAAAAATAACCCGATCTTTGAATGAGATGGTAACAAAGCATCTCAACTCATTTTTCTGACCATAAATTGGGTCAAATCAATGACATAAAATTGGTTAAATAATCTCATTCTCATTAAAACAAGTCAATATCATCCAAAATTCACCAAAATCTTAATTTCGTTAATTGGGATATTTTGTTACCACATCTCCTAAAGACTGGGCTATTTTTCTTACTTTTGAAAGGTGGAGATATTTTTTTAACACCTATCCAAGGTTGGATTATTTTAATTATTTTTGCCTATTTATTCAATGAAGTTATAAAAGTGGACATTTACCCTTAAATAGGGTAAAGGGAATGGATATTTACCAAATTATTCCTGTTTGTAAATTGAATTGGGATGATGTGATAGAGAGAGAAGAATAAAAAGAATAGTTTGACTATTATCCCTAACATTCCTTAATAAATACGGTATGAGAAAACTATATTTAAAAAAACCTAATTTAATTTTAATTATTTGAGAGAATCTTTTTTAATTAAGATTTTTAACCTCTGTGATTGAGACATAGATTAGAAAATTCGACCGTGAGGGTTTAATTTTATCTTAATACTAGTTTCGTACCCGCACTATTGTGCGGTTTATTTTTTTAAATTAATACATTTAATACTAAAAAAATGTATAAAAAATCTTTGTAAGTAAACTTTAAACTCTAAATACCCCTCATATCTAAACATTATAAATTATTATATAGTTAACGGTAAAAATGAAATCTATATATGGGAGTCGAGCCTTATATCTTTCAATTTGCAATTAATTACTATCGGCATATATGAAAATCAAATCATAACCACCTGATCGGCAAATCCTATCAGTATATATAATTAATTGTATTTATCCTATCGGTATATATGATTATTTCTATTTATTAATTATTAATTACTCTATCGTTTATAAGGACATTAATTTGATTTGAAATTAATTAATTAACAAATCCTATCGGCATATATGAAATCATAACCACCTGATCGACAAATCCTATCGGCATATATTAATTATCGCCTTAGGCTCCCGTAGATTTGTTATCGACATATATTAATTAGAGTACTTAATTAAATTAATTAGAGTAATTAATTAACAAATTAAAAAAAAACCCTACTTGTGGATAACAATCATAACCACCGGATAAGTGGGATAACAATCAATTAATATTTTAATTTTTAAATCTAATTCTTTTTTATTATTAATGTAATTAATCTAATAAGTAACAAATCCTAAATAAAAAATAAAAAAAGCTAGAAGTCGTCAAATGGCGTAAGCGACTTCCACTTTAGTATTATACTATTGATGATTATTATATAATTTTCTTTTTAAAACTCCGATCGGTATAAAATTTTCCTAATCTAACCAACTGTAATTTGTAATCTAATCTATAAATATGAGATGTCAATGATTTATTTTACACGGTAGGTTTTCAAAACTTACAACCTAGCTAATTAATAAAATTTGATAAAAAAAATCTGATCAAACCTAATATATTTTTAAAATTAGTACCGGATTTGATGAGATTTTTTACCCATCTTAACAGCTTTGAAAGATTTGTTTGTAAAAAATTTATTTTTAAAAAATTTATTTTGAGTTATATTTCTAATGTAGAAAAAGGAAACACCTTTTAAAGATTTGTTTTTAAATAATTTATTTTTAAATAAATTATTTCAATAATATTAATTACTATTATATATGATTTGTCATATACTTGAAATCTATAACAAAATGGCTACTACTAATCATAATAATGAATCGAAAAAATCCATTAAAAATCAAATGAAAGGTATATTATAAAGACAAAAATGAGCTCAACTAATGCTAACTATACAAGGGATGTAAGGCGGATCATCGGAAGATTTCGAAAGCCGACTGCATCGGAGGCATGCTCGGAGTGGCCCTGGATGGCTGGATGTAGAACTTACACCTTGATATTCACTGCCTTACCAGCTTCTTTGATATTCTCCTTTAGATTCGAGTTTCCAATATGTCTACCTAATCAAAAAAAATAATCGTTCTTCGATGCCATCTTGGACGCCAATGGGAACCTGCGACTCCAACCGATCCTTGAGTACTTCATCGATCGGAACCCCGATTGTATTGGAGCCCTCCTTGAATTGCTTCGGACGAGGACTTTAAGCATTCCAAATGAGGACCGATGAACGATTCTACAAAAAAACTCACAAATTAAACAACCTACAACACTATAAATAAAATAACTCACAAACAATTCAGAATAATCCCTACAAAAAAAGTAAGTGAAACCTAAAGAGGGGATGAAAGGATTGGAAGCAGAAAAGAGATGAAAGAATTGAAACACATCTAGAAAGCCAATAATGAACCCAAGGGTGTAGGGTAGTATTTATACTGCAACACAACCATTTTCAAATAAAGGTTAGAGCAAAGAATATATATTTAAATTTAAAATATTAATAAGTGGATCTCGATCAAATCTTTAATTTATCTTTTTAGTAGTTATCCTTAAAAAAAATAGTAGTTATTAATGGATAAATATGATAAATTTTTATTTCAAAAACTCTTCAATAATGGCAAATCCTATCAATTAGGAGAGGTAACGGCAAATCTTATCGGCAAGAAAAAATTTAGAAGAAATCAATTAAAACAAATCCTACTTTAACAATCAATTAATATACTGATTCTCTGCATATATCCGGATGAGAGGATACCTTCATGCCACTAAATCAATATAAATATATATGAGATTGACATCACGTTGTTTTTTCTAATTTTTTTAATTAGGTAAGGTAGTTACTTAATAAGATTTTCTAATTAGTTTGGTTATATCCTCTAAATTAGATAAGACAGGAGCTCGAACATCTTTTTATAAGATTACATTCCCTTAATTGAGAGCAACAACATAAAATTAGTTCCAATTTAAATATATAACCTCCTTAATCCTTATCACTTCGGTTGTGGATGAAAATAATATCTAGTTGAGGAAATCATGTTAAAAATTTGCAGTATATTTTTTTATATTTTGAGTAAAGATCCTCCGATCCCTAGTCTTGATCCTCTCAGTGAAGATAAGTTTGTTTAAAACAAATTCTATCTTAACAATCAAGTAAGATAAATTTTATTTAGATTTTATTATTCGGAAAGTAAGTTTGTTTACATTTTAACAATCAATTATCAAAAATTAATTAATCTCCTAAAAAAAGCTACATTAAAGGAGAAGCCGCCACATGTCGTAGGCGACTTCTCGTATTATAATATTGATTTGTTATTTAAGCTTCATCAACATATACTAGATCGAGTTTAGATGTGGACAAATTTTTAATATATTCTCTATTGGTAATTTCTATAATCTAACTTGAGTGTGGAAGCCTCAAACGTGGTTATAATTAAGAATGAACCCCAACCTCCTAATCTCCTATATCTTGCATTCTTGATAGAAAAAGTGGCCGAAATAGGGGAAGAAATTGGAATTTAACCATCATCATATCGTTGATTTAATCATATAATAGAAGGATATATTTTTTCCCATTTCACCAACCATGCTTTATAATTAAATTTGTCTCTAAATTTTATTCCCTATCGTTTTCTTTCCCTCTCTTCGACCTTCCGTTTATGTATTGGTTTTGTCGTCTTGTTGGTTTGGAGTAGAAAAAATGAGTTGCCGAACTTTGCAAGTGGCGAATCCTACTAGAACATTACAATGTACATCAATTGCATAACTTGATTTAATCCTCCCAATTTTTTATTTGTTAATTAGGATTATTTTTTACTTTTATTTATGATTTAGAAATGACTTTATTTTCAAGCATTAACTTATTAGTCAATTACTGTCCTAATAGTGGAAGAGATTTTGAAATATATGGCTAGCAGTTTGAAAGGGACTTCAGACAGGACAGGTGATTTTAAGCATTGGAAGGGAGAGGATGCGGCGATATGTCTCTTATGCAGAAGGGTAGAAGAGACTGAAGCTCACCTGTGGTTCAAGTGTGCTGCTATTGCAGATGCCACATTGTTTGAAATATATGGAAGATATGAAATGAACCCATTTCACATTGATAATATAAGAAATTCAAATATTGTATATATAAGTTGGTGGACTATTCCTTTTAATGTCAATTGGTTTTAGGATGGAACCCCACTGGACTTGTGTGCTCGGACTTATACGTATAGTCATGCCAAGGTAAACCAAGGCATAAGTACCCACTATAGCACAAATTGCTTCTAGTGGGATTTGAACCCTTGACCTCATGGTATTGAGACACAAGGAAGCACCTCACTCTTACCACTAGGGCAAGAGGTCATTGTTTTCATGTTTCAGTCTGTTAATGCATGTTGCATAAGTATATTATACAGTACTCCCTCCATTAATAAAACATTTTAATTTATAAATTTGCACATTTTGTGAAAAAACATAAAAATACATTTATATCATTATTCTACATTTTCAATTTTTTAAAATCTACAACTAATAACTCTAATAATTATAAATACTTAAAATGTCATTTTTTTCTTAATAAAATTTTCTCTCTGAAATAATATATTTTTATTAACTAATGGAATATTATTTAAGATATCATAGCGAAAATTCGGTGGATGCAATCTCCATATTTAAAAAATAGGCTAGTGTTAATTGCTTTATCACTAGCTTAAAGCTGCAAATTAATTCATATTTTATAATCGTACTTATATATTTAAATCCCCACGCCTTTAGCTGCAAATATCAAATTATATAGACATACTTGTTTTTTAATCAAATAATATATCTCTAGCTACCATATTGAAAAAGAAAACGCGTTTGTGGGCTTTAAGACAACGTTGCAAATTCTGTCAATTAACTTCTTTATTATATGTATATTTTTTTAGATCAATTGGTTAAAATTAAATTTATATTATTTATTACGGAGTATATGGATAAATCATTTTTTAATTACTTAGGAAATCAATCAGTTACTACCCATGCTAAAATCCTTTATTTATAGTAAATCAACGATTAATTATATTAATGGAATTTTTTTAAAAATATTTCTATAAGTAACAAATGACTTTTTAAACATGTTCTGACTCCTAAATCCGTCCAACTTTACATTATTACATATATATACTAACATTCATGCAGGCATGCAGATAATTAATACAGTATAAGTTTAAAAATCGTTTATTTTATAATCCAGGAGATATAATTTTTAATGAGTGAAGATAATAGATTCTAGCCAGCTAGCTAATTTAAAATTTTCCCAACACCAGAAAAAATGAAAAAAGAAAGTGAGAGAGTGAGTATTGGGGCGTACGGTCGCTGAGGAAAATTCCATTGTCCGTTCCGTTTAGTGGAGTTGGACCAATTAATGTATATGGTCCTTACTCCTTAGTTGACATTATGAAAGTTTGCTACGTACGTACTCTTGGTTTCATTTACGGAGTATTATTTCTATATATTTTTAAAAACTATGAAAATTGTATGAAATACTAAAGTTTGTTTATTAATCCATATTTATCAGTAATTAAAAATTATTTTTAAAAAATTAATAAAATATTGATACATCATTTTAAAAAAAGCTACATAAATATTAAATAACAATTAAAACAAAATGGTGACTCCTCTTTTATGTCTAAACTAGTTTAGTACCCGCACTTTTGTGCGGTCTTTTTTAATAATAGTAATATATTTGACATTAAAAAATGTGTAAAAATATTTGTAATTAAATCTTAAATTATAAGTATCGTACGTATAATTAATTAGAGACAAAACATATCATAATCTTTATGATGGAACCAAGTATTAAACTAACTATAATATATTTACAATAAAATGATGGTGGATAGACTCGATAGTTTTGATTTTGATATAAGTTTATAATTTATATTTTATGATGCTCATTTCGAGGAGATTGTTGATCGGCAAGGGAAAGACTCACATATTATTTTCCATGTATGAAAATACTTGAATGATAATTTTGTAAGGGTAGTGCCCTCATTCTAACAAAAAAATGTACATGTATTAACATCCATTTAACTAATTAATTTCATCTAATATTTGTTAATTATTATATCAATTTAAATATGAGAATCAAAGAAAAATAAATTAATTTATATATTATACATAATCATGATCTGATTATAATATTATAGTATACTAAGTAACAAATTAACAATCTTGAAGTATAAAAATATATGTAGATATTTTTTTAACAAATTAATTTATAAACGTACAAATTTTGTTTAGGCTATAATGTAGATTTATATAGAAAGTGATGGCGTGAAGAGAAAGCTAAAATCCTAAAAAACCGAATAGATAAAATTATATTTATTTATTTATATTAAAAAAATAAATATGATTTTATTTTAATCTTATCTAATGAATATCTAAACTAACCAATTACCATAATATCGAGAATATCTCAACCGATTCGTATTTATATGAAATTAAAAGAAAATCAAAAAATCCGAGAAATTGACACGTAAGATTGAATATACAAAATAACTTCATTAATTATTACGTAACTAAAAAACCCTACATTAAAGGAGAAGCCGCCACATGACATAAGCGACTTCTCCTTTATCATTATACTATTGATTATATATATAGAGTTGTCTAATTAAAACTAGAGCGTACTTTTAAAACTTATGGAAAATATTTAGTTAATTAGAGGATAAATATGTTTTGATGTTTAGTTAATTAGAGGATAAATTAATATATACGGAGTATCTGTTAAACATAAGAAGATGGATCATATAACTATATAAGTCAATTAATTCAATTAGGGAAATTGAATTAATAATTAATTAAGATTTAGATAAAGAAAAATACATGGAACTAATATTAATTGGGGGAAAAGAAATAGTTTTTTAATTAATGAAAAATGAGTGAAGAACAATATACTCCGTATATATTTATTGAAATTATAATCAGTGAATGATTCATCCGCGTATACATGTTTGATTTGTGACCAAAAGCAAACTCTTACTCGATACGGCATATATTCCACTCCAACTATATGCCGGGAAAAAAAAACTCCTTGTATTAATTAGAACAATATAGACTTTTGAGTCAAAACGATGCGTTTAAGCCACAAGTAAAGATGGAAAAAAAACAGCAAGGGTTTGGGTTTGGCCCGTTTTGTTGGTGGTTGAGTGGGAGAGGAATCTAATTCCCCTTCGCCTATGGGCTGCTTTTAATTTCGACAGATAAAGACTACTTTAGTCATCAGTGTTTCCTTTGCCTTTCATCATTTTCATGCAATTTTTATTTTTATTTTTTTTAAATAAAAAATATGTAATTTTTTTTATTGAAAAAAAAAAGAAAGCAAAAGCCAAAAAACATGTTGAAATATAGTTGGAAAGTTAGCATGAGTCTCCCACTGTACTCTTAATTTGCACCAGCTTTTACTGATGTTTATGTTTCTGCTTTTTTTCACCCATCACCCATTTCACCGGTCCATAACCACCACTGGATCACCGTATTGCACGCCGGTGGGACTAATTCCAATCATGTATTTTTGGGTCATTACTCATAAGAGTCGAGGATGCTTCAACATAAATCTTTTCAATTTGTATGATGTCCGTAATTTCAGATTCTCGTCCTTAAGAATGTTATTGATCGGTGATCGCGGAGGAAATGAGACATAAAGGAAACTTACAGTTGTTTGAATTGAGGTGTTTTGCATGGAACTTGAAGGGATGGATTAAGTTGTAAGGAAGGGGGGTAGAATAGAGGACAAGAATGAAAAGATAGGAAGCTAGCTGGCTTGCGCATGTGCGGGGTCACGTGCAGTACTGCTTACGTGGCAGATCCATCCTACGTCCTCCTGCATGTGTACGTACGTATATGTGCATGGACAATTTAATTAATTAACTACACTCAAATTTATTAAGCTTTAATGCTAGTTATAGTGGCTGCGCATTAAATAGCTTCGGATCCATGATCCTTCATAAATAATAATTAAATGTATATTACTGTATAAAATATTTTCATTAAAAAAATTCTTAGTTTTTTGAATGCATTCTGGAAAGAATATTATAGGCTACAAAAAAATAATAATTAAATGTATATATTTATCAATTGAATGATGAGTAATTTAATCAAATTAATGAGATTTTTTTAGCAAAACCAGATAATCAATTACTTCGCATCATCCAAACACAACAATCTTAGTTCAAGGGAAATTAAAGCACAATCCGAAAAAAAACAGTAATGTTTGGTCTGATCTTTACAAGCAAATCCGATCCGCCACCTGATTCGCTTGTATCCGGATGTGACTCCATCGACATTCCTCAAACCTGCTCACCAACCGATGTTTCTTCTAAAGCTGTTGACCCATTTCTCCCTTGGGGAATGACTTCTGTTGCAACAAGTTTATCACTTGTACACAGTCACACTCTACCCATATCTTTGACAATCCTTATTGCAAGCTAAGCTCCAGAGCCCAGGCTAAACTCTCCGCCTCCACCAGCTCCACTCTGTCAGCAGCTTGATTGCTCTTTGCAGCTGCAAACACCAGTTCCCCTGCGTAGTTGCGAGCCACACAACCAACCCCGCTCCCCTTCCTTTCATCCACAGCTACATCACTGTTAATTTTGATGAACCCATCCGGCGGTTTAACCCATCCAATACTTTCTGTTGCTGTGTTTGCCTGTTGAGGAGGTGCAGTCCCCCTTCCTCTTTTATATTCGGCTATCCTCTGCTTCACAAGTTGTGCCAAATCATCCGCGCCCATTTCAGCTGACTCAAATAAACATTTGTCCCTCGCCATCCAGATGACTTTTACAATGTGCACCCACTTTTGGATCCACTCCTTGCGTCCCGTTTTCAACACCAGTTGGAGCTCGCTTGTTTAGTTTTGCAATAGTTGGGAAACAACTCCATACCCCCTTGCTTTGGAGCATTGTAGGAGGACACGAATCTCGTCCTCTCGAACATTGTAGTGACTACATAGATCACATTGGACCACCCCCCTCTTTTTCATATTGCTCAACCAAGGAAGGACTCCCTTGCACGCACGCCAAAAAGAATAATAATAAATGATGAACAATTTAATCAAATTAACGAGATTTAAAAAAATCTAAAAGAATGAATAATATTTCTTCTACTTAAAATTTCTCAATTATTATAAAAAGAATCATATTTATTTACTTATTTAATAATAATGATAATAATATTAATATTAATATTAATAATGTTATTATGCAAAACGTTTTTGCCTTTCAATTCAATTGTTGTAAAATATTTCATTTAAATGATTTATTATTATTCTTTTTTTTTTTACAGTGGGCAAAGATTTGGATACTGAAGGTATCCATGATCATCTGAAAAGATGATGTTTTGGAATTCGCAACTATAATCTAGGATAGAATTACAACTCAGTTCTGATTTTGCAATGAAATCAGCTGCACCGTTTGCTTCTCTGTAGCAGTGCTGGAATTTGATGAATTCAAAGTCCTTGCTTAGAGCATGTATTTCTTCAACTATTTGAGAAATTTCCCATGGTATGTTGTTCATCTGGTTGATGGCGTTGACAACAGTTGTATAGTAGTAATTAATTAATTATAACTCACTAGGTCAAATTGCTTGAACTTTAATATCGCTGAAATTTCAAAGATTATATCTGCCTATTTTTTTTTTTTTACCAACATGCTCCCTAATAGTTCATAAAATCAAGTTAAAGTTTCAAACACATCAAGCAACTCATGGGGCACATGATAAGATCAAAATATAAATATTGAGGATAAGTGGCTTAGATTAGAAAATAAGACCTAATCCTACATGGAATGCATTATATTTTTGTGATTTTTTATGATAAATGTATGACATAAATAAACATGATATGCTATATACAATGCGACGTAATCCCTCCCACACACTTAAATATTTCATTACCCTCAATCAGTGGCGAATCCTGAAACGGTTGATTGAGGGGGCGGAAAATTACCATAAAATTTTTTCATGTAAAATCAAACCCTAATTTTTCTTTTCCATAAAATCATCAATATTATGGATATGTAACTAGAATAAAAACATAAACCTTGCATGCTTTATTTAATTTTTTTCAAATATTTCAATATAACCTCCTAATTTGAAGTTTTCGGGTATAATTATATTATTAAGGCATGAAGTTTAACAAATGATAATTACGATAAAAGTATATCAATTTGGTAAATGATGTAAGAAATAATTTACATGTGTTCAGTCTTGAAAAATTGAAATGCTTATAACTTTTTACTCAGATATCGGATTTGAGTTGACAATATATCAAATCGAATCTATCGACGAGAGGAATATGTATGTTGAATTTTATTTTTTATTGGAGGGGCGACTGCCACCCCTGATCCTAAAGAGGATCTGCATCTGCCCTCAATGAAAATCAAAGACAATAAAATAATAAATTAAAATATAGAGGAAATTTGACATATTCACCGATACTCTCTTCAGCGCACGCAGAAGGCAATAAGTTAAAAATTATGAATTTGCTACTAGGAAATAAAGTTCAAAAAAAATGTATTTTTTTGTCATTTTCTATATATATAAAAAATCTCATGCAGATCTAAGACAATAAGTTAAACTCTTGAGAAATATATCATTATTTTGAAATTTTTTCCTAAGAAATCTATCATTCTTTTTAAAATTTATCCAAACAAAATACATACTCCCTCCGTCTAAAAATACATGTCTTTTTAGAACGGAGTACGGGAATTAAGAAGTATGTTAAATGTAATAATTAGATGTAAAAAGTAGGTTAAGTGTAATGATTAGACTTGTATTTGTTTTTTTTTTTAATTTGTGAGGAGGAGAGTAGGGGTGATGTAAAAATTAGAGTAATGATTAGATGTAAAAGTAGATTAAGTGTAATGATTAAATCTAAAAGGACATGTATTTTTGACAAAATTTTATGGGCTAAAAAGACATGTATTTTGAGACGGAGGGAGTACTAAACAAATATCTTAAAGTAGTACAATTTGTTATTGAAAAACCACTCTTTTTGCATTATTAGTGAATATTGAAAGATGGTTGGAGGCCGTATTAATCTTTCTGTCGTCGTTGATTCAAAAAAATCTAACAAATGAACGAGTCATATCACAAATGAGCTTTTTTTAATATTTATGAGTAAATTAAAAACAAACATTATATCAGCTTAGTTTTAGCATTACACTTCTGTTTGGCATTTCAGACTTCAGTTCTGTAACTTATGTTTAACATTTCATTTTTGGTTACATAATACATACATACATACATAAATACATAAATTTGCTCTTATATCAATCTTACCTTATGTATGTGAATAGCATGTCGAAGCACTTGTTTGCTCACAAAATTGGATCCGTACAAGTCGAGGTTCCAAATTGAGGTGGATGAAATACAAACATTAAAAGAGTTGGAACAAATAGTTATGGTTTAATTTGTTTTTTTCTTTTGTTATTAGGTAAGAATTCGAAATCAGATATACATACCTAAACGGTCAAAGCGTATAACCTAAAACAGAAAAGGATCAGTACTAACAAGCGAAAACAAGCCTTACACAGGACACAACTAGGCAAACCTAAATCTTGGACATAGACTATGGAATAATTTGTTGGCATTTCAAGCACGTATCTTCATTGGGACAAATAAACGAACAAATAGAACGATAATGTTGCTGTTGTTGGTGTGTGTGTGTGTTACTATTAGAGCATCTCCAACAGTTTCCCCGTTTTTGGGATTTTGAAGTTTTTAGAAGAATTTTAAGGTATTTTTTGATCCAACAGATTCCCATCACATTTTTTTGAACTTTCAGTTCTATAACTTATATTTAACATTGCATTATTGGTTACATAATACATACATAAATTTGCTCTTATATCAATCTTACCTTATGTATGTGAATAGCATGTCGAAGCACTTGTTTGCTCACAAAATTGGATCCGTGCAAGTCGAGGTTCCAAATTGAGGTGGATGAAATACAAACATTAAGAGAGTTGGAACAAATAGAAGAAGCTGGTTTAATTTGTTTTTTTTTTTGTTATTAGGTAAGAATTCAAAATTATATATATATACCTAAACGGTCAAAAGCGTATAACCTAAAACAGAAAAGGAGCAGTACTAACAAGCGAAAACAAGCCTTACACAGGACAAAACTAGGCAAACCTAAATCTTGGACATAGACTATGGAATAATTTGTTGGCATTTCAAGCACGTATCTTCATTGGGACAAATAAATGAACAAATAGAATGACAATGTTGCTGTTGTTGGTGTGTGTGTTATTATTAGAGCATCTCCAACACCCGTTTTGGGGATTTTGAAGTTTTTAGAAGAATTTTAAGGTATTTTTTGATCCAACAGATTCCCCATCACATTCTCCAAAATGGAGAAGCAACAGAAAAAATAGAGAGGATTCCATAAATTTGCAGCATTCTCCAAACTAAATGATTCTCCAAATCTTTGAAATAAGGAAGTTGTTAAAGTAAAAATAATTTAAAAAATATGTATTTTGTTTTTACATTTTAGGAAAATTTTAGGAAAATTGTTGGAGATGGTCTTAGGCTGTGTTTGGCGCTAGATTGAGATTCTGGGGATTAAGGGGATTTCTGTAGATTTTAGGAGATGGAGATTATTTTGGTAGATTAATTGGATTTCGGGGATTGAGATTATTTATGATGGAAATCTCCTTTTGGTGTTTGGTGTGTATAAGATTGTGATGGATTGTGTACGATGAAAAAGTCTTTTTTGCCCTTGGATCATTACCCTTTCCCAGCTACAGTCGACCTCCTCATTTACAAGTCCAGGCTTGAACAAAATCATTACTTGGTACTTCCATTCAATTACACATTAATTTATTGATTAGACTTGAACAAACTCAGTACATAATTAGATCAATATATATTGTTATTCTAATCCTACAAAACCCATCTCCACTAAGTACACAGTTCAATCGATGAATTCATACAATTAGGTGTACACTGTACAGCGTGTCTGTGTACAGAGGGACAGGAGGTGGCCGGAGTGTGGACAAGAGTTGGCGGAGGGCGGACTCAACTTGTCTGGAGAGGAGGTGGTCGGACTGTCGGAGGTGCTGATTGTGATCTCGCCGAAGGCAATGGCAGCGCCAAAGCAGTCAAGCAGATCCCGAATCTCGACTGGCGATTGGAGGTGAAATCAAAAAGTCGAAGGGAAGAAGAGGTGGTGATGATGGTCTGAGAACTATGGATCGAAGAACGGTGGATGACCGGCGGCAGTGCTGCCCCAACAATGGCGGTCTGAGAAGCAATGTCCATGGATCCGGTCGGTGCCCATAAAATGGGGGATCGAAGCTTGTAGCCCCAAAAATGGCGGATCGAGGTCCCTGGAGTTGTTCTCTACCGCCGGTCTCCAATCCCCACCCCTGTCGACGAGAAGAGACGAGAGGAGAGGTGAGAAGCTTACCTTGGTATCGGCAATGGTGAATCTTCAGGTCGTCGCTTCTCCTTCCCTTGTGCCTCTCTCCAGATCTGTTTTTTGTAAGGGCTAGGGGCAATATTGGAGAACTGAAATCGAAATCTCCCCACAATCTCCTGAATCTTGGAGTGGGGAGATTTCAAAATAATCTCCTGAAATCTCCAGAATCTCTATCGCCAAATCTCCTTCCATTCACTGCCGAACACTCTTTCTGTTGGAGAAAACTGATTTGTGTTTTCAACTAATCTCCACAATCCCCTCAAATACACCGCCGAACACAGCCTTAGTGTTCAATGAGGATTCATGTCATCGGATTGTTAGAGATATTTTGGCCCATGGGCCTAATTTCCCCACACACCGTTTCTAATGGGCCATAAAGCCCAAATATACAAAAAAGTATCCATGTAAGAAGCCCAACAAAATTAGCTTTGCATCGTTTGCTGGTGGTTTCTCATTTTTGGCAGCTGATTTTGGGGAATGTCAAAAGTGTGATGTTCTGGCCTTGTTGCCTAGCTCCTACCAACTCAAAAATAATACTTCAACCATCTATCAAAATATGTCATTTTAATTTCTTAAATAACATGGAGTAATTTTTGAGATAATAAATATACGATTATAATCGCATCTATAGTACTTTCTTTCTTGAAAACTATACTAACAATCCACTAATAATTACTACCTCCGTTTAACAATATTGGTCTTGTTAGATTTTACACATTTTTTAAGAAGCTAAAAAAATATAGTAAAATATTAACTTTTTCATCAACTTTTTTAATAATTTAATATTTATTAGTAATAAGTATCAAATTATTAAAAAAATTTAATAAAAATTTAATATTTTTTTTGTATTTTTTAATTTTATTAAAAAACGTACAAAAATTAAAAAGACTTATATTGTTGAACGGATGGAGTATAAGGATATTTTTGTAAAATAAAGACTAAAATACCTACAATAATACTTTAGAATGATATGTTTGGATGAACTGGAAAATTACTCCTTCCGTTCAAGTGGAGATCGAAATACATTGTGAGTAGAGAAAGACATAGCATGGTGATTGCCTAGTAGCAGCTATCAATGCAATTAATGGTGTTTGGAGGTGCCCTAGGGACATCGAGATCATCATGGTAGATGCTCGGAAGCTGATTCATGACTTCCACACATTTTCTTACGTTTATGTGTTCAGGGAGGTTAATATAGTTACGGATAAAGTGGCGAACCTTCGGTTCTCCATCAATCACGACCCTCCCGTATCTCATTCCAAGCTCTAGATTTTCGTCCATAAAAACGCTCTTCGGTGATGAGACAGGAGGGCCCGACTTCTCCCAAACTCTTTTACGTGTATTAAAAAAAAGGGAGGGGGGAGGGGAAGACATAGCATCTTCAAAGTTTAATAAACGCTAAAGTGCTCCATCTAAATTGTTTGTTCCTAAAATTTGAAACCGAATATTTAATTCAGAGAGCAAAATTTCTAACCAAGTCACATTGCTCTCGATTAATTGGTATATCAATTCCTATAGTTCTTATTGCTAACTCATTTTAATTAGTTGAGTTGGGCCATCAACAAGATTGGAAGATTTATCTTTTCATCAAATACATCACGACAACGAATCTAAAAGGTACATTGGCAAGCTGCTATAAGTTTTCGACTAGATTTAGTATGTATTTGTCCTTGAACGTCTAGTGTCAAAACCCAACATTGAAAAATGCTCAAACCCAAAAACTCTATGCATAATCAAGTTGACTCGAATCGTTAGTGGTGTATGTTATATAGAAGCACCACATAGATATGTGTGTCAAAATCACTCATAAATAAAGTACACCATTTTGCTAGTTCACCAACCAATGGTATTCTTGCGGAAATTCCCTATCATTGAGCGGATCTGTCATGATCGAGGTCTAAAACAAGCGAGCAATATGGTCCGTGCACCGGTTGATTTCCCTGAAGTCATGGGAAATCGAGACGACCTCGAACTAGAGAAGTAGATGACGAATGTCGGAGAAAAGGACTTCAATCTTCCAGGGATTGCCAACTGCCATTTAGAACATTTATAACCACCAGATTTTCGACCTCAACCATAATGCGGGAAATGCTTAGCTCATTTGCCTTTAGCAGAACAAGCCTCAAGGCAAGTGCTTTTGACTCTAAGGAATTCTTAGGCTCAAGTAGTGTACCGCCTACCGCCATCGAGGAGCCCAAGTGGTTTCGGATGATGAAGCATGTAGAAGAAATTCTATAAGAGGAGAGGCTTCCATCAAGTAGTCTCAAGTTTCTTTTTCTTCTCGGTGTTATTGTATTGTATGCAAATTTTTTTATTATCCATGTCAATACTTTTAGTTTTCTCCCAGCTTGTCAGCGCTTGTCTTGTAAGCATTTTCATATTCTGGATTGTTGTAGAGTGGCAGTTATCAAATATTTTCATGTTTCTATTCGTCCATATACTCAACCAGGTCGTTGCAAGTGTTTTTCTTTGATTTTTGTTCAATTTTCTAAAGATGTTGTTTATATTCTCCTTTATATTAACGTTGTTCGTGTCAACATCCTGTAATACATTTTCTATTTTTGAATCTATTTTTTTATTAGCGTCATTGTACAACGACACTTGATGAAGAGATGGTTTGGGGTTTCTTTGGATTGATCACATAATTCGCAACTTGTTGGTATCACAACTCCCTTATTTGTCAGTCTCGTTTTTGTTGGGATTCCGTTCGAATATAGTTTCCATGTGAAGTTTTTTTTTTAATCTTTAGTGTTGTTTCCAGTTCCCATATCCATTTAGTGTTGTTATCTTCATTACGATTCTTGTTGTGATATATCTCATTGCACTGAATGTAGAGAACCAACTGTTTGCATATTTTCACATCTTTTGACTATATTTGTGGGCAAGTATTTTATCAATTCATCAATTTTTCATTTCTCGTGTATATTTATGAATTTATCCACTGTGATGCTTGTGTCGCTTTATCGATTCAGTAATTGTTTTCCTTCAAGTGGTTCATTATCTAATCAATTGTCCTTCCAAAAGTTGATTGTTCTCTCGTTGCCTATTTGCCATATAAGTCCCTTGCAGAATTCATCTTTTAGTGACATCAGTTTTGCCTGCTGTCAATCTATCATGATGTGTTTCTTGCTTTCTAGTATTTCAGCATTCCTTGTTCTTTTAGATATTTGTGATCCACTAGTTGTACTCATGAGTTTTCTGGTTCAGCTAGGATTTTCTATAATAATTTCATTTATAGTGATTTATTCATATCATTTGTTTTGTGTATTCTTGCTCCACCTTCGTCTTTTCTTTTACATATCTTAGCCCGTAAAAGGAGAGGTTTATATGAGATTTCTTTATTCGAAAAAAATGATATGTTTATCTGGTCTAATTGTTTATGTATTTCAAATGGAAGCATAATGAAGTTTGGTTTCATTAGTAGATTTGCTTTGATACTACTCCCTCCGTTCACAAATATAAGTCGTTTGACTTTTTTGCACGTTTTTTAATGAGCTAAAAACTATATAAAATATTAACTTTTTTATTAAAATTTTAAAATAATATTATACTTAATATTAATAAATATAATATTATTTTTAAAAAATAATAAAAAAGTTAATATTTTATATAGTTTTTACCTCCTTAAAAAACGTGTCAAAAAGTCAAACGACTTATATTTGTGAACGGAGGGAGTATTAAAAAAAGTTTTTTGGCCATTTGGTCATTTGATGAAATATGTTAAACTTTCGTACATGTTGAGAGAATGGACAATGTGAAAAGATCAAAAGAGTCCCATATTGATAATATGAACAAACAAGTCTTAATATATAACCTAGTGGGCTACCCCACCTAATGTCAATTGGTTTTAAGATAGTTTCCCGCTCGGTTATGTGATAGGCTATTAGCGCATGGGCGCACGTATGCACACGACCCCCAATCCCGAGTCCCGACGGACTTCAGTAGTATACCACACGAATTAGCTTTAACCTAATGAGTATTCAACAAAAATTTCAAAACTCAATTTAGTTGAACCTTTTAAGACGATTGATTTGAATAAAGACGATTGATTTGAATAAAAATTACTCCGATCCCTAAATTTTAAATGATCTATACCCGATCCCTAGCTAATCTCAAAATTCCCAACGTTGATTCTTTTGAGGATTGAAAGTTTAATCTACTTTACCTAAAGCCTTGACAAATTAGACCCGTTCAAAAATATTGTTTCTCGGTGGTGCTTTTTTTTTCTTCTTGTTATTGGGTTTAATTTAATACAGCAATTTTTAAGTAGTGCACTAACCACTGAAGAATACCTTGAGCTTTTAAAGAAGTGGGTAACTTCAATTCAAATTTCAAATACTACTTCTATTCAAACAAAAACAAAAACAAATTAAAGTACATAGTTTTATCTTGTCACATTGGACAAGTAATAAATCAGTATAATTTCTTGATACAAACTTTGCAAAATATACCAAGGTTCCAATTCACCCGTTACAACATTGATTGGTAATTGAACCTTATTTGTATACTAAAATTTGAAAATATATATCTCTCGGTTCGGCAAAACATATCATATCGTTTACTATTCACATGCGCTTCTTTAGAATGATAAAAAATATATAAAATATTCATTTTTTAATAATTTTTTTAACAAGTTCGTACTTATTAAAGTAACTACGAAATTGTTAAAGAAATTTATAAAAAAAACTAGATATTTATATATTTTTTATCATCTAAAAAAGCGTATATAAATAGTAAAACGACATGTTTTGCCGAACGGATAGAGTATTTTTTATAAAAAAACTGGTACATTAATCTATTACAAGTTCGTTATTATATATACTCTATCAGTTAATTAAAACATGTTATTTTAAAAATTTGCAAAATTTTAATAAAATAAATAAAAATATACTTATATCCCTAACATATTTTTTAAAATCAAAATCAAAATATCTACAATAACATATTTTTAAATAAAATTAACACTTTAAATAACATATTTTATTAAGGGGTATTTGCTAAACTAACCCTATTATCCGGATTCTTTGCATGAGTGACCCAATCCGAAAAAAAAAATGCTTAAAAGCGGATATCCGCTTGCAAGCTTCAGCCGGTAACAGGTAAGTCAATGGGGGACAGCTGGACACGGTTTCATTAGCAGGAAAAGTGGGAGAGAGAGAGAGAGGGAGAGCTCTACTCCTGAAAAGCGAAGACAAGTCAGAGAGAGAGAGATGGAGGAGGGAAAATGTACACTTTGAATTTGCAGTTACAGAGGACAGAAGAGAGAGAGAGGTGAAAAAGAAAAGTGCAGTCTGAGAGGAGAGAGAGATCAGTGAGAGTGTCAGTGAGGGGGCATAAAAAGATACCTTCAATTAAATTTTAAGTTTCAGAGAAAACAATTGAAGTAGGAATGGGGCGGGGGTTTATTTGAAGAATCACGTGTAAGAAGTAAGTTTTAACTAGACGTCAATATCGACAAAACATGTCACATATTGCATTTAACTAGACAAATTTTCTCGGAGAAACAGATCAATACGGCATGCGGAATCGACTGGAGAAGATTTGTGGGAGAAGCAGATTCACTATAATGACATCTACTATGCTTTAATATTTATCCAGAGTTGGATGCCATGATTTTGTTCTCTCATGTCGACACTACTACGCTTTAATGTGACTGGTCCAAGTGTAAGATTCATAGTGAGAGTGAAATTGAGGGGGCAGAAATATACTTATAATTAAATCTTAAGTTTAAGAGAAAAACCATCGAAGAAGAAGGTGGGTGGGAGGTAATTTGTAGGTTGACGTGTAAGCTGTTAGCTTAAATTGGACAGTCAATGTAACACGACATGTCACATATTGAGATATACTGGACATAATATCTGGGAGACAGATTCACTAGCATTAAACAAATACAAAATCGGAGCAAACATTTAAAAGACAGTAGCAAATAGTAGAAAAATACACGACATTGAAATCGAAAATTACGGTAACAGGTAGCGAAAATGCGGCTGTGTGGTGAATCTGGATCCATTCCACTCGAAGTGTGGGTGCATATTGCGGGCACGATGATCAGTTGTCTCCCTGCTCAGCGGGAAGTTGATCGAGAAAGTTCGGTCATTCCCATAACCGGACACACGAACGACCTTGTCGGACCAATACCCATCGTTGACGCGACAGTCGACACGGTTGTCGACTACGTAGGCGTCATATGAAATACGAGGCGGACGGGGACGAATTCGTAAAACCGGTATGATTTTCTTTAGCAGGTCTCTTCTGTTGTTCTGTAGGAGGGTCACATATTCCACCAACCAGTGGCTAGGATCCACTTGGTGTACAAGGGTCGCCTCGTAGAATGACCTGAGCATCCCAGCCTCACCGCCGACGATCTCTACGGCCTTTTGATTTCGTCGGTATGGCGGCGGCATTGGTCCTGCATAAAAAATAAAAATACGGTAGTATAATCATACAAGTAGCACAAATCTAAACCAATGAAATGCTTGACAAACCTGCAACCTCATTCCCGTCGTCCGAGCTGTCGGATGATATAACGATGGGGACAGGTCGGGGAGGGAGGCCAGATGAGGAATCAAGGTGGTGTGATGAGGATGCCATTTAGTTGAAGGGGTGTTGGAGAGGTGGTGAAATGGCAATGGGGATTTAACTTCACCGAATTTGGGGGAGTAGGGACAGTGTTCAACATGTGACCCTTAACATGGCAGTGTGTTGGTATATACATGACAAGTGTCACTGTTGACATGACATATAATGGTTTTGTACTGGACATATTGTCTGGGCGTTTTATTCAATGTTTGACCTTGGTATAAAACTGGGTTTCCCACTCACACTTCATACTCATTAAATGCAAATCCGTAGGAAAATATAGCAATCAGCAATATTGAAATGATAAGAAGTTCAAACCAATGAATACAATTTCACCCTAAAAAAATCAAAGAGAGAGGGATAGAAAAGCAAGGGGTATCCTGCAGAGGAGAGAGAAACTGTCAGACAGGACAGTGGATAAGACAGGGGAGAGAGAGTGAGAGAGAGTAAGTGAGAGAGCGGGAGAGAGAGACCGTTTCCCGCCCAGGCAATAGCGCCAAAAGGGAATAAGAGGGAGAGGACGGAGGAAGGGAGAGTATAAACCCATTCAAGCTCCTGACACCTATTGGGGTTTACTGGACAGCCACCGACATCTGATAGAAAATGAGTAAGTATTCATTCTTTTTAGGTTATGCGATACATTTCTACATAAAATATATTCATCTTCCTGTAAAACTGAAGGTGTCCCCCTCTAACTAATGGAACAGGGGACAAATCGTCCGTCTGTATGAATGTAGTATTTGGAGGATGGTGGGTTTGTGAAGAGGGCACTTGCGTCGTGGAGGGGTCCAGGAGCGAGAAAGTTGTCCTGGTAGACGAAAGTATTAACTACGTCCCATGAAGAAACAACTGATGGCCAAGTTTAATGTCGATGGGAGGAGGCATGACATCCAGCTCACATATGTAAAGCCGCAAAAGGAAGGGTGCAGACGTTTTTTCATTGGGGATGACGAAGACATGCAGGCCTTCAAGTTTTTAAACGGTCTATCTAGAGAACGATCCTGGCCTATCGACCTCCATGTCTCCCTGATACGCGAGTTTGGTGGAGAAGTGGCCACTACAGAAGGATCCACAACGGCCCATTCAGTCGGGGGTGGGCCACCCGTGACCCAAGAAGATCACCCACATACGGACCCCTGCTTGGCAGGGGATGAAGAAGTGGAAGTTTTGGGAGCACAAGATGTCGGTGGACAACGAACTGATGTCCAGTTAGAAAATTAGCTTGTCAAGTTTGAATATCCCTCTGTCCAGTTATACTATCCACGTGTCCAGTTGGAGCCAAGTGAAGAGTTGGACCTGGAGCTTGCGAAGAACGCAGTCGCAGTTGTACGTTGGAAGCAGGTAATTTGTGTCAGCAGTGACGTCGAAGATGTAGTCAGCCCATGGGATCACGAGGCGGAGCGAGCGGTGAGGGAAGTAGAGGAAGCATACCAACACGGAAAAGGGAAGTCCGGAGCGTTTCCGACAACTGTCAAAAGTGAACCAATAGAGTGAGCGGGTGTAGATGGGAAATTGCAGAAGCGGCGCCGCACCTAGCGGTGGGATAGGAACTTTCAGAAGCGGCGCCGCACCTTTCGCAATTAAGTACGTAGTTACCCCATTTTGGATTGAAGTATGATGCCTTTGGAAACGCAGGCGCTCCACCTTTTGCAATTCAGTATGTAGTTATCCCAGTTAGTACCTTTGGTTTGGTCTGCTCTACTTTGTTCTACTTTGTGTGGTTACCCCAATTTGTACCTTTGGTTTACATGACAGACAATGAACTTGACATGACAGATAATTCACTTGACATGACATTAAGACTAACTAACCAAGTCCACAAACCAATAACAATTGCAAAGTGAAATTTCTAAAACAAACCAACAACAGTCTAAAACGAACCAACAGAAATGTCTAAAACCAACCAATAATAGTCTAAAACCAAACACAACAGTCTAAAACCAATCGGGAAGTACTTTTAAGAGTCGGATGGGGGTGTAAGACGTCCGTGAAAGATGGCAGCACAAAGGAATTGGCGGTACACCGCAATGAAGTCATCGTCAAGGCCACAAAACTTGGTGTCGCCGGCCGCGAGGAGCTGCATGAAGCGGATGGCGTATGGACCACAGTCACCCCTACATCACGACAACAAAACATGTTCACCCAACCTTCGACAATTGTTTATAATCGGAACAAGTGGAAATATCGACTTATGATTGTTTGTTTTGGGGAATCCCTTTCACCCTCTTGTACGCAAAGGGTTTCGGGACTTTGCCGAACCATTTAACCCGAAGTTCGGGATGGCTGTCCATCAGAATGGGGAGGAGGTGAGTCACCGACTTTAGAAAGCCCGCCATGTGGCGCTCATCGACTAGGTTGATGTCGGGATCGTAGACGTTCAATGTCCACTCCGCGAGATTGATCTCTAGCGCCACCCAGTGCTCGTTCTTGACATTCCAAGGCGCCAACAGCCGGTCGACAATGGCCCACTCCGTTGCAAACATCTCCGGTAACTTGCCTTCGAAGTAGTGGGACAGCTTCTTGTCCCCCTTGACCACGCCAAGGTTCCCCTTCGCATCCGCCAAATGCTTCTGCAGCAGATACCCCTAGAAGAAATCAAGGACGGCGACATCTTCGTACTTGTCATCACCCTTGATGTCCTTCCGCATGAGGGCGCATGCCTGCTCGATTTGCTGCACGCACTGAAAACCATTTATATGGAAGAGCATATGACGAGGAAGGTAATCCATAGAACCACGTTGTGGGAACCTAACCTCGGATGTGACCAAAGTTGTCGGTGATTGGAGTACCGTGAAGAACTCCCTCTGCAGTAGGCTGCCTTCAACCGACCGGACAGGGTCAGTTCCGTCCTTCATCCAGGATGAAAACGCATCAATGTCTGCCCTCGTCATCATGCCTAGGTCCACGACTTCCATTGCTTGCGATGCCTTCTTGCCCACACGCGGCTTCTTCGCTGGCTGCTTTACTTCCCCCGGGGAGAATGTATCAGGATATAGACAGGTCCTCCTACCGCGCCGTTGGAGGGGCACCCAGCACACCATAGTGCATATAACATGACAGATAATTAAATTGACAGGTCAGTCAAATGTCCATACCTCGCCGATGTTCAGAGTAGGTTTCTCCGACTGCCCCCCTGATCGTCCTCCTTGGTCGGCTATCTCTCCTCCTCGTCCTTGTACTTGTCCTTTTCCTTCACTGCTCCATGAACCTATCCACATGACATCAAATTAAATTGACAGATACTGATATTTTCATGACATGAGCTGACATTAACATGACACCTTACCATCTTGACATGACAGTGATATATAATTACATGACGCTCTATATGATGTCATGACACACCAAAAGCCTTACCTTGGCAGTACCTCCCCTTGCTCCTCCGACTCCCTAGTCCCCTTCCCCCTCAATGCCCTCTTCAAGTCTTCAATCGACTCCTCAAGCGTGGCCATTGTAGAAGTGGTCCCGTTTATTGTGACTATATCGGGCACCGCGGTACAAACGGGTAGCTTCCTCCACTTCATCGGGGATGAGAACCGGCCTCACAGCGTCAGGGTCATCGAAATACCCGAGCTCCTCCTTAGCCTCCCGCAGTCGGGTTTCGATGGCGGAATACTCGAGGTTCCCTTCTTTAGACTCGTATCGCAGACACCTAGGGTACAACTTCTCATCTATGATGCTCGCACATTGGACGCCCACTGGAGGGAGGGCTTCGTACACCCAGAGCTGCAAACAATGTTTGTCCAGTACAAGGTCAATTAATGTCCAGTATAAAATATATGGATGACTAGTATTAGTTCATTAGGCGTCCAGTGAGGTTTGTGAATGAACCTAGAAGGCGAGGGGGAATCCCATCAACAAGTATGTCGGACGTGGTGCAGTGGGGCTGCTGCTAGTGTGTTGGAGTTTCCTCTCGATTGCATGGTTTAGGAACTCGTTCGTTCGCTCGTAGGAAAGCCGACCCCACGGATAGGCCAGGAACCTTTCAATGTCGGAGACGAGGTTGACCACCCACCCCTGAATGTAGTTTTGGGGTTCCTTCTCGAACAACACGCCCTCGACCAGCATCAGTAGGACAAATTTAAACTTTTTGGCTGACGATTTCTCAGATGCCATTGCCACATGGAACATCACCTCGAACTCGGACATCTTCAGCTTAGCAACTCCAAAGAAATCATACACTGCCATCTCACACGCCGAGTCATTCTCAGGCTCGTCGACATAGCCGCAGTTGAGACCAATGACAAGGGCAAACTCAGCTATTGAGAACCTCACGACCGCATCATGGATCTTGTACCACGTTTCATGCTTCTTATTCGTCTTCAGTTGTCGTTGGAGAACGTAGTGTACAAGCTTCCCGGAGAACTGGACCCTTGTGCCCAGTCTTGGAACGCCCCCCAACGGGCTGTCCGCCAGGCGCTTCCACTGGGACTTGCTCAACCGGTTGTCAATGTTTACTAGGAGGGGCAACCGACATTATTGGTTACACCGTGCTTTGAAGGGTTTGTCTTCCTCGACAGCGTACAAAACCTGCACAGACTTTAACAAGTCAGCCACGCTGCACCACAACAATCACAACTTACATTACTCAACGAAAGCCCATCATACCGCGCCGAAGGTTTGAGTTGCAGGGTCGACAATCTTCTTTCCACTCCACTGCGACATTTTTGATATTTAGCAGATATCCTGCATGTTGGGAGACCAAAAATCAGTAATCTCAAAATCAATTCGTGTCCCCCAACCCACAGTTCCCTTCACATCAGTTCCACAAACATTCTAGAATTCAATATGTACATGAAAGTTACTCATTCAGAACCTATGCATATCAAATGTCAAGATTGAATGCACCCAATGATTCAGTATGTACATGAGAGTTACTTATTCATCTCAAGATTGAATGCACACAATGGTTCCATATTCATCCCTGTAGTCTATCTTACATGACACTGAGACATTTATACATGCCATCTTAATATTTATACATGACACCTTAATATTTATACATGACAGTCGACTTATTCAATTTGTACATCTCCAAATTTCACACGACTGTCAAATTTTTTCGTCAAAAATTTCGACCTACTGACATTAACATTCAGTTCCCCTGCCCAATTTCAATCTACACATATGAAAACTCACCCTTTCTAACATTTTCCCTAACCCTAATTCGCCCCATTTCGGCCAATTTCCCCCCTAAACTGAACGTATCTACAGCTACCCTACTCCTGAAAATTTGGATTCAACATAAACGTTCCCTAATTTCCCCTTTCCCAATAATTCCCTTCTCTCCGCACACCCCAGTTCCCAAACTTTCCACCCTTTGTTTTTAACTTGAAGCCGGTTACTTCCTACATGACAGGGTAAATTGCGAACTGTCAACCCATTCCACCCCGTTATCCCATTTTCACACAATCAAAAACAATTTAGGTTCTTCCAATCGGTTCCTCCCGTACGAATCCAAAAAATAGGTAATTAATCGACCGAGTTAGGGTTTACTTACTTCAAAATCGCCCTGTTCAATGTCGGCTCACCTTCTTCTTCTCCTCTCTTGCACTGCACTATCGTCTTCTTCCTCTTCTTCCTTCTCTTTTTCTTTTCCTCAGGTTTGCATGAGCGACTGTTGCCCTGTCTCTTCCTCTTTTTTGTAAGCCCGTGAGATATCGACAGTTGATTTTACAGTTTTTTAATAAAACTGTCCAATTTTATCTTCCTCCCTCTCTCACTCTCTCTCCTCATTAACTTCCCCCGGTTCCTCTCTCTCTCCACATTCACTCTCTCTCTCTCCTCTGTCCCGGTTGCATTACCACTTTTTAACCGGATGGAGTGCAATTTTTTTTTGGTGGAGGGTTAATATTTACAATTGTTTTGAATAGTGAATTATAAGCACAAAGGTGGCCGAATAATTGATTAGATTGTGCAATTCACTCATTTATTAAACAGTTTAAATATGTAATTTTAGAGGGAAATTGAATCAATAGTGTCTTCATTTAGTGTTTGAGCAAAATGCATCATCATTGGAAGAGGGCCCTTCAAAAAGTGGAGGCAATTTTGCACGTGAACCGCACGTGAAGGCCCGCCCAAGGGGGAATGTGGGCCCAATAGGGCCTGTACTAATTCATCGCCTTCTCCGACCGAAATTTAAAATGATATGATGTGACCAAAATAGTCATTATAACAAGGTTTATTTATGGTAGCGAACCGGGCCCACCAACCGGTTCGGTTGGACCGGTTTTTGAATTGCAAGTCACTTACTGTGTCTCTTCCTCACATGCTTTCACGTTCTCTTATTATTTCCCTCCCAGTCTCCCACTACCATTTGCCTCTCCTCTTCCCTAAATTTTCCAAATATTATTCATTGGGATCTCACAAGAACACTTATTTTGATGTGGGTTGTATAATTCAATGCATAAATATTCCAAATTAATCAACATTAATGAGTGATTGTTGATTAAAAAAGTGTTTTGATATATTACCCTTTTTTTTATATATATAAAAGTTAATTATTCTTCATACAATATACGAGTCTATTTCTTGATAACATATAGAATAGATTAGAGATATATTAAGACAAACTATTATATGATGTTTTCATATTTATATCATATAGATTAGATTTGATTAGATAGAATTATTATTTACTTATAATTGGTTTTATTATTTCCTTATTATGTGTAATTATAGTTCTATATTAGGTTGTGTTTGACGCAAGGTTTTTGGGGTTCATGAGGTTAAAAAAAAAGAGTTTGTGAGTGTGTTGTTTGGTAGGAGATGTCGTGTGAGGGTTGGGTTGCAACTTGCAAGTGGAGCTTTTTTTTTTCCCATGGATTCTATACCCTCACCATCCAAGGTTCAAGAGGTGGAACTTTTTTTCTACAGGATTTTGTTCCAATTTGTCTTCACTCTCACCCCAAGACGTTGCTGGTTGTTGTTGCCGCAACACAATGCAGATGTTGTTGGCTGGTGGGCATGGGAGTAGGCAACTCCTCCGCTCTTGCGAGCTGGGTGATGGGTGACATTGCGCCGGACTTCAAGGCAAGGGAGGAAGAAGGAAAGGATAAGGGAGGAAGAATGTGGACTGTTGCTGCTATCAAAAAGGGATTGTATTAGGGTCGAGCCGAGTGGGAGAGAAGGCAAGGGCAAATGAAGGGCATTTTAGACTTTTTTACTACAGTAACAATTCCAGACGTTATACCCATCAACCATCATTTTGATTTTTTACAGGGTTATTTTTTTCATAAAAAACTCCACCTTCCTCATTTCCATAATCTAAAAAAAAAAATCAACCTCTCAAACACCCCCGGTTGCCTAACACAATCTTATACTCATTTATAATAAGATTTTAATTATGAGTTCTTCTACTTAAATTCCATTAAGAATACAGATTCAGAACATCACACATCTCTCAATTAAAGAGACTTTCAAATATCGAAAAGAAATATTGGTTCACTGAGAGTAGTCATTCTTCACACAAAAGAAACAGAAATAGGATCAAGCAGACTGATTTCCAAAATGCCTTTTTCAATGTTAATTCCTCGATGTCTCGGGCCTCGGCCACTCAACCAAAGAAAGACGATAGAGAATTGACCCAAATGGGCTACTAAAAGATTATAATTCTTCCTTTGTTTTATCTCTTTGTAGACTCATATATATAATATACTTTTGTATCATTAAATACGACTATATGTTAGTACTAGTAAAGCCATATTTTTTTAATCAATAGGTTGGAGCTAGACCCGTTACGAAGTATTATAAAATTACAAAGTCAAATAATATCAAACACACCTTACTATACAAGAGGCACTATCCGAAAAGTTGATATTATCTATTGTATTGTCTAATGAACCAAGTAAATACTTGATTAGAAGTGGTTGAAGTGTTGTAGTACGTAGTAGATGGAGAGGTTGAGATAGTGAGATCATTAATTCATAACTTTTTGAAATGGTCCCTTCCCAACAAACTTAATTAATTAAGTTATTTAAAGGTTTGTCAGTTTATACATGAACAATAAAACGTTTTTCAAGTTAATTTTACATCTCTTTGTGGTAAATGGTAATGGGTCACCTAAGAGATATAATGTCCAATCCATGTAAGTTTATGCATGTGGAAAGTCCCAAACTATATAAATTTGGTAGCAAAATAACAATTGTAAAATGCTTGAATAATAATCCTAGATGTAGGTTAGGTACCTAAGAGGTCATATCCATGTTCTCTAAAACTAATGTCACTCGACCAATGATACTTATTTTTGGATCTTAGCTTAAGCTTTTTCGTGGGGTTTTCCTCTCAAAGATATTAAGAAATTGATTTAACACCTCTTATATACACTCATATATTTGAAAGCAACAACACCTTAACAATATATCAAAAAAGTATAGCTCTTTTAATTTCTCTTGCAAGTTCCATTTTTCTCTTAATTAACATTTTTATTTCATGAGATAGGTATTTCGCATTATTAGAATTTAATAAGTAAAAAATGAAGTTATAAATGATTTGTACGCTAGTGTTGAACTAGATTGTTGGTTGGGTTGGTTGGGATATTGTCGGTATAGACTAAGGAGGCAATAGAGAGTGGAAAATGTAGAGTTTTTTTTTAAATATTCACTTAAAAATAATTATTTAACATAATATTCACAATTCATCTTGACATCTTAGGTCTTGATCCAGAGGAAGAACAACCAGAAGAAAAGAACGAGAAGAGAGATAACCAAAGAGGAAATGAAAATGCTATATGTACGTATTACCGTGTAACTGAATATTAATTTGTTACATTGCTCTTCCTATTTATAGAGGAAGGTGGCATGAGCTATACAATATCCTCAAGTTAGGAGTTTTAACTAGCTTCAAACGTATTTACAACTCCTAAAAGGTTGTTGCATAACGTACATATGTCTGACCTTGTGTGTAAGACCTAGGGTCTTAAGAGGCGTCAACCCATACTATCTAGCCTTCTCAAGTGCGTTGTTATCACTTGAAGCCTGAAAAGGAAGAGCTCATGTAATATGGGTAGGGCTTGAATCACTTATAAACCACTCCCAACATTCCTATTATATCCGATGTAGGATGGAGAGTGTTACATTATGATGGTTAGATAGATCAGTTTTCCCACAATGCACCTGTAACCCTTTTCATCAACACTCTTGTAAGTGCCTTTTGTAGATGACTTTGTTTTAGGGTCAAGTGGAGTTGCTACAGGTTTTTCACTTGCCATTCCTGCACTTTCAAGCAATTCCAAGGCATACTTTCTCTAGTTAATTCAGATGTATAGCTTCATTATTTCTCTCTACTTTTATGCTCTCATTCATCCCATGTCTTTCATCTGGAAGTGTTGATGCAAGTGAGCCTTCAATTTTGTTATCTCATTGCAATTTCCTATGATCAACATATCATCTACATAGATAAGGAGAGCAGTAACGGTGGTCTCAGTCTTCTTGACAAACAAGGAGTAATTAGCTCGAGATTGCTAATATCCTGCACTCTTTACAACTTGGGAGAATTTTGCAAACTATTGTCTTGGTGCTTCATTCAGCCCATACAAGGACTTCTCTAGCTTGCACACCAATCTCTGTTTCATCTCACACGCATCTCCTCCTGAGGTACTCGTCTCCCCTGAGTGTGAGCATGGAACTTCTTGACCTCAAAGTAAGCTGGAGGGAGCTCCATGTAGACTTCCTTCTCAAGATCATCGTGTAAGAAGGCATTTGTAACATCTAACTGATGAATACTCTAGTTCTTAGCTGCAATAATAGAAATTAAAGTTCTCACATAAATCAACTTGGCAACAGGTGTGAAATAAGTCTCACTATAGTCAATGCCATGCATTTGTGAGAATCCCCTGGCAACTAGACGAGCCTTGTGTTTGTCCAAAGAACCATCAACTTTGAATTTGAGCTTATACAACCACTTACAACTAACAACAGATTTACCATGAGGAAGCGGAGTCAGTCTCCAAGTGTTGTTCCTTTCAATGGCACTTAATTTTGCTAACATGGCCTCACACCAAGTAGGTTGCTTTAATACAGAAGAAGGTTCAGATACAGAAGTTGCATTGCATATGAACTTGTGATGGGCAGCTGAGGAAGTTGTGTAAGAAAGAAATGAAGTGGTGGGGTAGGTTGTGGGCCTACAGAAGAGTGTTGCAGTAGGCGAGTCAATGAAAACCTTGCACACATAGTCTTTCATCTAGAAAGAGAGCTTTGATCACTTGGACGAATGCTTAAGAGATTGTTGAGGAGTTGCAGGCACGTTGGGACATAAGGCGAGGGTGCTAGCTCGAAATTTTCAAGTGTGTTGATGGAGCCTCATAAATAGAGAGGGCAATCAAGCAACGCATAATCTCGCACAATTTCGTCCGGACTCTCGTTTCATAGTTTTTAATGAATTTAATTTTTCTCCGGCTTTATTTGACATTGTATTTAGAGATTTAGAAATTGAATAAAGACGGTAGGTTTTTCATCAAAAAAAAAAAATGTTTTGTTATTTAACATTATATAAACCCATGCATACTAGGATTAAAAATTGCTAAATAGACTAATCTACCCTAAAAGGAATACATTAGAAAAAATCAAATTTTTGTCAAGCCTGAACCAAAATTTTGTCAACCCTTACTAGATTAGTTGGTAAGTAAGACTTAATGGGTCTAGTGTCAGTCTATAAAAAAAAAATCATTTTTTTTTTAAAATTATGTTCCATTCCTTTTATACTGTTTCAGGGCCGGACACCATTCTCCTTCCCAATGATTGTTGGAGCCTAGCTGTAACGTACCTCCATTAATCTCCGTCAAAACACAGCTCTAATTTCCCTCACGGGCTTCCCAGCTACGACCTGCACTACAGTCTTTTACTCCGTATAAATTCAGTTTCACTTTGTAAATTACCGTCATCAATCAACCCAGGTGAGATGATAATCGATTCGAATCATCTCAATTTTTACCACCCCCAACAACCCCCGAATGCGCTCTTGAATTCAATACCTGTTCCCTGATTGCGATGATACCAAGGCCGTATCTATACCAGAAATTATCTAATTCAATTACAGAGGTAAAAAAAAAATAAAAATTAACACTGAACCGGAAACTACGCCGGTGAGATCTGATCGAGGCCGAGCGGTTTCGATGTGGGAGATGAACTCAGTGGAAGTGGAAGTACCTGTGAACAGCTCGAATGGTGATTGCTGTTCTTCCCAACGATTACCTTAATCAAAGACGCTTCCTTTCCTTCACCTTCTTCGAAAGCTCCGCCTTTGTTAACCTTCTCGGCCTCCTCGAGCAATCTCCGGTAGAGCTTCTCCTCCGCATCTCGCAAGAACTTGAACGACGGCGGCGGAGAAGTTCTTAGCCTGTTGATTTCCGCCTCCAAGCCGGACGACTCAAACAGAGGGTTGAACTTGAACCCCTGGGGGCTGTAGCAATCCAGATTGCTTAAAGTTGAGTCCTTTGGTGTGGCCGTCAATGGCGGAGAAGGCATCGGGCTTATGAACAGGTCGCTTAAGCTCCGAGTTCTTGAGCCTTTCCTGCTGGCTTTGGATCTCCCATCTTCGGACTCCAGATCCTCCTTCGTTTCCTCTTTGATTGTGAACAAAAATCTGTTGTGGATCCTCATCAGCTCCGCCTCCACCATCGCGTCTTGTTCGCCTCCCATGGTGCGGAGGAGGAACTCCTTGCTCGAACCCAGCTCAATGTCCAGGGTTTCGGCGTTCCCCGGCGAGGATTCGCGGCGGCCGGCGTTGGTGGATGGGATAATTGGGGGTTTGTTCCAGCAGAAGAGGTAGAAGAGCTCCTTTGCATGGGAGGCGGCGTAGTCGTCTTCAACAGGTGCGGTAGTGACTCGGAGCTTCTTCCACCATAGCAGGTAGTAGAGCTCTGCAATTAGGGCTAATAAGAGGCAACCAAACACCAGACTAAGAACAATGCCTAATCCGCTTGCGAATATCATAATTTCCTTGCAGGGATGAAATGCAGAAGCAGGAATTGAGTCAGGAATTGGATTGGGGCTCTGAAATTACTGGTTCCTAGAGCTTCTTTTCCCCATTTTCGAAAAAAGATTCAAACTTGATCCTTTTTTTGTAAAACCAAAACAAACACTGAATTCGCAGACAAGTGAAAAAGAGGATTTCAATTCGCAGAGAAGATTCAAGCGGAAGAAACAGAGAGAGATTTGGGGGCGATTGTGAGTTTGGTAAGTATCTTTGAAGAGTGAGGAGAGAGGGTGAGTGTTTGAAGTTTTGGGGGAAAAAAAGGAAGGAGGGAGATTGTGTAAAGAAAGGGGGCAGCTCACATGGGATTTTGGTAAGGCGTGTGAGTCATCCACTGCCTAAAAGATTAAAACTTTATACGGACAACTACCCTTGCAAGAAATTAAGGAAGGATCATTTGGTGTAAGATTAAGCAAGTGAATATAAAAGGAAATAAATTTTACATGATAATTTATACTCTCTGTTCGGCAAAACTTGTCATTTTAGCTTTTTTTCACAAGTTTTAAGTCAATTATCAAATGTACTAATGTACCCTCAATTATTACCCTCCTTTTTTACTTTATCTAAAATTACAACTAACAAACTATCAATCATATCAAGGACATTTTTGTAAAGTGAAGGGCAAAATACCTACAATGACAAGTTTTTTTGAACAAAAATAACACCCTAAAATGACAAGTTTTGCCGAACGGATGGAGTAGTTTAGTGAAGTTTTGTGAGTTTAATAGGAAATGATAATAGTTTTGTGAGTTTTGTGTCATGTTTTTTCGCTGACCTGTGGTGCTTCTTTTGGGTGGTGTTTGATTTCGTTTTTTTGCCGACATCCTCAATTTTACGGTTTTAGTTCTGCTTAGGTTCTTTCTTTTCAGTGGGCATGTTTCGTGTTGATTGCGCCCTTTTACTTTTTGTTTCGGTTTATATTGTATGTTCGACAGTTCATTCGTCTGCCAACTTGTCGGCCTCTCGAGTTTCGGGTATGTCTGAGCTCAAATTATTACTTAATAAAAAAATAGGAAATAATAATCATTTTTTAATAATTCAATGTCGTATTTTCATTTTGTAATATTTTTAGAATATTGAGTTTAAGGGAGACTATGAGTGGGAGTCAAGCTAGTGATCCTCAGAGAACCTCTGTGTACGTCGCCCTTTTAACCGATCGATTCATTTGTCTTATTGGCTTGTGGTATACAATGTAAGATGACTTGTATGTTTCATTTTGTAATTTTCTTTATGTCATCAGATTTTCTATCAGGGCATATGATAAGAGGTCAAATTGAGAAATATTTCCCTTAGATACACCCAATTTAGCCATTTTTAAATAAAATTATAGGTTCACCCATTTCCTTTTAGAGTTTTTCTTTCTTAATAAAGTATTCTTATCCTATGTCCGGGGGCACACAATAAATAAATCGTTATGTCATTTACTTGTGTAATTTCCTTTTTGTCATTTATTTTTGTATTTGCTTCTAGTTGTACATGATGGTCAGTCTATCTACCGACCTGTCATGTCTCTCGGTTTCTCTAGACTTGTCTAGATAATCAAATTTCTTTCTTGATATAAAAGAAAAATGAGTAGTAGCTAAGCCTAACAAAGAGACCGAGGGAGGGAGGAATCGAGAGTAAGAGAGAGTACATAAGTTGATAATCGAGGGAAATTAGTAGTATGGGTTAGGGATTTTGGAGGTTAATAAACCCCAAAATTGAGAGTTTTTAAAACTAATTCGTCAAGGCTGATCAAGACCTACCACAGGCCGTAAAGAAAGACCCTACAAAATTGAGGTTTGGTGGTTCGCCGTTGTGAGGAGTCTACATAGTCGCCATGCCTTTTATTTATTTATTTTTTATAATTTAATACTTATTACTAAAAAATATTAAATCATAAGAAAATTAATTACAAATTTGATATTTTATACTCCCTCCGATCCAAAAAGGATGACGTTTGACTTTTTAACACGTATTTTAAGGAGATAAAAACTATATAATATATCGACTTTTTTTAAATTATTTTTTTACAACTTAATATTTGTTGGTAATAAGTATTAGATTATAAAAAAATAAAAATAAAAAAGTTAATATATTATATAGTTTTTAGCTCCTTAAAATACGTGATAAAAAGTCAAACGACATCCTTTTTGGATCGGAGGTAGTATAGTTTTTAGCTTATTAAAATACGTGTTAAAAAGTCAAACAACATGTATTTTGGATCAGAGGGAGTTCTTTTTTTTAGTTTCTAGAAAAACTACAACTTATTATTAAAGTTCGACTTAGATCGATGACTAGGGGTCAGTGGCGATCTGGCGGAGCTAGGGGGTACGGGGGTCACATGCTCTTTCTCTCATTTAAAGAATACACCATAATCCGACATCCGATTAAAAAGTTATTAATGTTTGAAAACTGAAGGTATATTTAATCACTTTAATATTATTTCAATAAACTATAATGTTTTTATACAGTATTTTAATTAGATTGACATTCACCTACTATAATTCATTTAGAGAGTTTCAAAAAGAGAGGATATATCATTTATTTTAACAATTAGATAAGAAGTTACGTAAGTTTAAATTTTTTAAATTTGGTTACACATTATAACACGTTTGAAATACAACATATTACCATATGAGGAATTGGTATTCAATATACCAAAAAATCTTCCCTTTGCAAAAATGTCACCCCTCACATAAAATATGGTAAATGTCATAAAGTAAAAATTTTTTTGCAAAACTAACAGGTCAAAATGACCTTTTATTGTGGGTTTGGGCAGGCTTTTGAAAATTTGGAGATTTTGGGAGGGATTTAAGGGATTAGGAAAGGAGAGAGAGAGTGAGTGTGTTCACATCTTCACAAAATTAAAACTCCAATCTGGCGACTGCGAGAGAAGAGCGGCGAAGGAGGAGGAGAGAAGCGGAGGAGGCAACGGATTCCGTTGAGCAATCTGGCGACTGAGAAGCGGAGGCGGAGGCGGCGACTGAGAAGAGGAGGCGGGGCTGCAGGTTACAAAGATGCGGGGCTAAGGAAGAAAGAAGAGAAGGATTCCGGCGAGAACAGTGGGGACGAAGGAAGAAAGAAGAGGGCTGAGAGAGGAGGAATCCGGCGAAGGAGAGATGAGCGGAGGTGAAGGGAGGTCGATGGTGAGATTCTTGTGGTGGGAAGTTCCTGAGATAGACGAGCTTCGTCAGGGATTAGTCCTATATTGGCTAAGACATCGTTGTCACTGGCTAGATAATAGTATTTACTGGCTAGTAAGCATACACCGCAAATATTCGGGTTTCGCTTTTAGGCCCATCGACGCCCATATCAACCCAATCCCTCTCTTCCACCACGACAGTTGTGATGTCTCCGTCTAGTGATTTGGTGCATTGTGACAAATTCACAACCATCGAGCGACTTTCATTTTGGATTCCACTTTATTTGACCGAAGCATACAAAGGAAAGGGCCATGCCCCATCTCCACCCCTTGAGTTCTCAGTATCGGTTGGGGGTAAGGAGAGGACGGGGAGAATCAATGTCTGTAAATTGAAAATGAAAATCATATTTACCCATGATCGTTGATGTATATTGTACGCAATTGTCACGTGTATCCCTGTGTACGTCTATATATATTATGTTGATGGCTAGGATTTCCCTTTGGCTGGCTAGTAACTAAATTTCTGGGTTTTCTTCTTCGAACTTCATGTTTTTGGAAGCTAGTAGACAATCGTTTGTTTTTCCCTTTTATGTCCACCTGTCGAGGCCACCCATCTCATTTGCCTGGGTGGGAATTTAAAGCTCAATTTGCATTTAATGCATGTGATGTCACATGCTCAATTTGCATTAAATGCTTGTCCTTTCAACCCTCTCTCTCCACAATGCTTGTCCTCTCACCCCTCTCTCTACTCAACTCTGCAACTCCTCCTCTCTCTCCACTCAACTCTGCTACTCTTTTTAAAAAAATTTTTTTTGCCCAAGTGAAACCACTCCCTTTCTTTGGCTGGATTCCCAATTGGGATAACTCTTCTTTTGCGTACGTCTATATATATTCTGTTGATGACTAGGATTTTCCTTTGGCTGGCTAGTCACTAAATTTCTGGGTTTTCTTCTTCGAACTTCACTTGTTTTCCCTCCATTTTGCCTGGGCGGGAATTTTACATGTGCAAAGCTCTCTTTGCATTTAATGCATGTGATGTCACATGCTCAATTGACATTAAATGTGTCATCTCAGCCCTCTCTCTCTCCACTATAATTTCTTTTAATTTTATTTTTTTTCCAAGTGAAACCTCTTCCCCCTCTCCAAATTCGACACATGTCCCTCCTTTTTCAGATTTCTGTCAGTCCTCTCTCCCCACAAATCTTTGCATCTTTTTTTTTAATTTTTTTTTGTCAAGTGACCTGCTACCGGTTAGTCAAAATTTGCAAAAGTAATAGTTTGCCACCCCCTTGCAATTTTTACCTCCCATGGACATTTTTGCAAAGCTGATTTTTTTTGGTATATCTATGCAAATTGGCCATTACATATTGTCTCAATGTTTATTATATTTCTTTTCATATCCTTATTTAGTTAGTCTTTTTTTTTCTTCATCTCTTTAATTTATTTAGTTATTTTTTATTTTTTTAATGAGAACAAATGATAACGTTTTATCCTAAACCAACATCATTTATTTTTTGTATTATATAAATTTTTACTATTAATTTAAACCAATCATTTATTTTTTGTATTATATAAATTTTTACTATTAATTTAAACCAATAAAGTGTTGTAATTACTTTAATCCAAAACAATACCGAACATATATAATCATGCCCCCTCCCTATGAAAACCTTTTGCTTCTGCCACTAGCTAGGGGTCGTGTGTGCACAGACGCACAAGCGCTAATAGCATAGCACATAAGCATATGCAGTAAGGTTCCATGCTAAAGCCAAATGGTAGTATGTGGAGTAACCAGCTTTTATACAAAACTTATTAAGCTCATGCTTTTGATATGAAACATTTATCCTTTCACATCTCAACACTCATAATACACTTATAATTAAAAGGGTATTTATGTACACTAAAGACTAAAATATCTACAATAATAATATATTTTCTAAACAAAAAATAACCATTTAAAACAACATATAAACGAAGATTGTATATATAACTTTTTTTTTTCATTAAAGAATTCGAGTGACAATTAGGTGCTAGCTAGTCCTATGTTATTAGAAGTTATCCTATCGAATGCGGTCAAAAAGACCTATATAATTTTTATAAAGGACTCGTCAACTAAATATGTAAGGTGTATAATCTTTATTCATCATTTGTTGTCCTCATGAACAAACATAATTAATGGACAATTTCTAGAAATACATAAGGTGTAAGATAGGGTGAGAGATGAATACATGATCATCTTAATGCCTCGAACATTTTCATTCTCCTTTCAAGGAGTGAGTGATCGATGTTATCCAAGTATATACGATAGGTCCATATGGGACGAAGTTAAAAAAGTGACTAAATTTTAAAAATAATTAAAATTGAAAAATTGTGTAAAATAAAGGTTGAAAGATTATGAAATAACTATTTTTTTTAACTATAAACTAGCTAAAATTAGCCCCATACACAGTTTAAATTTAATTGTCCTAATTCTACTACGTTTTTAGTAGGTTATAATGCTCCCATACACCGCCTATGTATATACTTTTTTTTTTATCCCCCCTAAAGGCAATTAGACATTTAGCCTTTTTAAAAATTATTTTTTTAGAGTGCGTTTGCCTGAGTTTGCACCGTTTTGTACTGTTGCATGTTTCTTTAGACGGTCTCCTGTCTGTCGGTCTGACCGGCCTTCGAATTTCAGATATGTCTGAACTCGAATTATTACCTAATTAAAAATAATTTAAAATTATTTTATATGATTTACATTGCATTAATCTATTGAATTTTTTTCTCGATGAATAAAAAGATGATGAGATGATTGTGGTGCATATTAGTGTATAACTCATATCAAGAAATTTAAAGGTTAAATTATATTAAAAATATGTAATCTCTTTGTGAAGCCCGATAAAAACTGAATTTTTAATTTGATTTCTTAACTTGTGTGTAACACCGTTGTATACATTTAAAGCGATCAAGGTGGGTGATGATCAGTAATCAGTGTGCACACCCTTTATAAAGAGGGGCGATGGGGGCGGTGATTGCATCAGCCACGCGCGGCGGTGGAGGTGGTGGCAGATCGGCTGCTTCTCCGGTGAAGACGACGACAATATATATCCGGCTTTTACGAGACTATACTACTACTGTTAATTACTTGGGTGGGTTCCACACAGAACAACACACCAGCGACAATGATTTCTTTCTTGTTTGATTATATATGGCTTTATATATAATTAGTTTAGTTTAAACATAATTAACTCATTTAATTAATTCAATCTGATTAGATTATTAGTCCTATATATATATATATATATATATATATATATATATATATAATCTAGCCCGTAAAAATTAATTAATCCTAAGATAATGACATGTGATTAGGAATCTCACCTATTAACACCGTATTTTTGTTTTGTTTAAACACCGTCACATATATTAGATGAAACCTCGCCGAAAGATAAATTTCATCCATGACAAATTGACGACCATGTGCACAAATCATGCAATTACAACTTGCTGGTTTTTTTTTTTTTAAATCAGATTAATTTTTATAGTGTATATAAAAATGAGTGAAAATTTTGAATTATTTATAGCTGTTTGTTTAGACAATATACAATCATTGGATTTATACATGTACTCGAATATTTGTGATATATACTTGAGATTTGTGGCTTTAAATTCCATAGAGTTACCATTATAATGTCAATTTGATACTTATTATTAAAAACTATAATTAGTGGCGGATTCGGAATTTTTTTAGCGAGGAGCACAATTATATATGTGTGGTGTCGTTTTAGAGTAAAGCAGTATAACATACGATCTATGTATAATGCGATAATAAATATTGATATTATTTAAAGATAATATGACTTTGATTTATGATAAAACTCTGTTATTTTTATTTCAATTAAAAAAATATAAAAAAATAAATGAAATAGCAGATCGAAGAAAAGAAAACTAACAAAATAAGGATTGGAAACGCAATACAATAAATATTTAGTCAATATTTAACTTGTTGTATTCTTAAAATGTAAGTGTATAACCAAATAAAAAAAATTTAAACTTACGTAACTTCTTATCAAATTCTCCAAATAAGTAATATTGTATAACATATGGTTTTGAAGCTCTCGATATGAATTATAATATATGAATATCAATTTAAGTAAAATATAAAAGTATTATAGTTTATTGAAATAAAATTAAAGTGATTATTACACCTATAATTTTCAAAAATTCATAACTTTTTACTCGATCAGATGCCGACTTATGTCGTATTATATATCTAACCAAAGCTATCGATAAGGAGAATACAAATGGATAATTTGTCGGACGAGGGAGGGGCATGTGCTCTCCCATGCCCCCTAACTCTGCCCCTGACTATAATATTAGTCAAGCCTTACTTAATTAGTTTTTAAGGATAACATATAGTGACTAGTAACTTATTAGTTCGAATCCTTCCTCCCCTATATTATAATGGGTTTAGTGTTTACCTATAAAAAAATATTATTTTAAGAAAATAATTATTTAAAAAAAAAGTAATTTAAAAAAATAATATTTTAAAGAATTTTTAGCTTTTTATAAAATATATTGGAAAGTCAAACAATCTATATTTAAAAAAAATAAAGAAGTTTTAAAACCATCCACCAAATATACTATTATATTTTCATTATAAGTATTGAAATGCGAAGGGAATATTTTGGTATGAAAAATAAGAGGAAACGTAACCTACACTAATTTGCCACCTAAATACCCAACTGTTTGAATTAACAACTACCTTGAATTTTTGCTATTTTTACTTCTGTTCAGTCCAACTATTTGTGTGTGTGGGTGAGCTACTTGTTGTTTGTGTAACTCTAGATCCGAAAGAAGAAGATCGAATTTGGGCTAGCGGAAAACCCTAGGGCATAGGTGATCGACGACGTGTTCACCCCCTGGTGACTTCCGACGGTCGTTCCTCTCTCTCCAGCGTAGGGCTGTGGGAGCTAGGGTTTCTCGTCGACACAGTGCGACGTTCACCTGGTTTGGAAGGGGCTGACTGCAGTCAGAACAGGGCTTGGACTAGGGTAGCGGCATGGGGGAGAAAGGGAAGAATATGCAATTAACAGATGAGGAGAGGCTTCATGTGGATGGAGTGGTCAGCGAGGGAGGAGGAGAAGAGGGGAAACCGAGTCTGATCTTGGTGGGTTCTCTGTTGACGAAGCGGCCTTTCAACGCTCACGCAATGCATTCAGTGATGAAAGGAGCGTGGAGGGCTCGGAAATGTTTTGTTTTTCGCGACTTGACCAACAATTGCTTTGTTTTCCAATTCAATGATGTGGTCGACAAGGACAAGGTGATGCGGGGGAGCCCGTGGTCTTTCGACCGATCACTACTGGTGCTCCGAGAGCCGGGACAGGAACAGCCATCGAAGATGAGATTTGAGAGAAGCCCGTTTTGGGTTAGGTTGTATGATCTCCCGCTCGGAGCTAGAACGACGGAGATGGCACAAAAACTTGGAGGAGTGATCGGAAAGGTGATAGAGGTAGACGATCAAAGTGTCAAGGTATGTGGCAAATTTTTGAGGTTAAGAATTATAGTGGACGTTACTAAGCCACTTAGGCGTGGGGTGATGATGGTTATGGACGGAGTCAAGATGTGGATTGAAATTAAATATGAACGACTCCCAAACTTTTGCTACGGGTGTGGTCGTTTGGGGCACGCCGAGGTCGACTGTGAGAGCGAAGAGGCAAAGCTCTATACTCAGGAGTATGGCGATTGGCTCCGTGCTTCGCCAATGAAGCCAGAAAGGTTTGGGGATGAGGGGCGCATGGGAAAGAAAAAAGGGTTTTAGTGAGGAGAGTGTTGGGGAGGGAGTGAGTAAGCTTCTAGGAGAGGGTAGAAAGGCAAGGAAAACACTGTTGGAGGAGTTGGAAGAAGCAGACGAAGATAGTGAGAGGTTGGACGGGGGGGAGAAGGAGCTAGATGCTGATGGGGAAGGGGTGGTGCACCAGATCAGTAAAGTTATGTTGGGTTCTAATAAGAAAGGAAAGGGAGTCATGATTGAGGATAATATTGGAGGGAAGGAGCAAAGGGAAGACCTGATTAGCGTGATGGATGGAAAGGGAGTGGGTGAGGGAGGGAATGAGCTAGGTTTGGTTGATAACAGAATGGAGGGAGAGGGGGTTCAAATTAAAAAATCTAAAAAATGGAAAAGGGTAGCTAGGGAGGTGGGGCAGGTAGTAGGGGGCGGTGAGTTGGGTGAGGTAGGTAAAAAAAGAAAAGAGGGGGAGCATGCAGTAGATGATATGGTAATTGATGGTAAGGAACTTCTTAAAAGAAGAAGAGAAGAGGACACAGTTCAAGCTAACGATGAATCGGCGAGGGAGACAAGTAGTCTTCCTTGCCGAACGCCATGAAAATACTAAGTTTCAACTGCCGGGGATTGGGGAAGGACCTGGAAGTTGCTTATCTCACTGAAGTAGTGAGAAGGTGGACCCCAAAGGTGGTTTTTCTGATGGAAACCAAAAGTAATAGAAGGAGAATGGAAGAGGTTAGGCGGAGGCTTGGGCTGAAATATGGGTTTACGGTGGATTGTGTTGGGAGATCGGGAGGTTTGAGTCTTTTAAGGGATGAAGGAGTGGATCTTCATGTTCGTTCCTACACATCACACCACATTGACTCAACGGTAAAGTCGGAAGGGGAGGAATGGAGATTTACTGGCATATATGGGTGGCCGGAGAATGGTGAGAGACACCATACATTGAGTCTACTGAGAAGGTTGAATGAGGACGACCATGGGAAGTGGATGTGTGTGGGCGATTTCAACCTGGTTTTAAGCTCGGCAGACAAGGAGGGAGGTAGGGCGGCAAATTTCAGTCGGATGGAGGGGTTTAGGCGGGTGCTTGATGAGTGTGGGTTTCGGGAGATGTTGTTTCGGGGAGGTCGGTTCACCTGGGACAACGGGAGAGAGGGAGATGACTTTATACAGGAGCGTTTGGACTTGGGTTTTGCTAATGAGGGTTTTCTTGATAAATTCCCTAGTGCGGTGTTGCACCATCTCCCGAGAGCGGGTTCGGATCATCTACCGGTTCTGGTAGACTTGGAAGGGGAGGAGGGTGCCGAGAGGTCTAGGAGGGGTCCTCGTCCGTTTCGTTTTGAACCCATGTGGATGCAAGACGAGGGGTGTGAGGAAGTGATACGCAATGGGTGGCTTAATCCGGGTAGTGAAACCGCTGAGAAGGGGGTGTTAGGGAAGATCTCACGGTGTGCTGGGGATTTGAAGGATTGGGACTTTATATCATTCGGAAATGTTAGGAGGGAGATAGCAAAGGCCAGAAGGGAGTTAGCCGAGCTGAGTGAGGGAGGTATGACGGGCACCATAGTGGGCAGGAGGGCGGATTTGGAGAGATGGGAGAGGGAGTTGATGCTGAGAGAGAAGAATTTATGGTTTCAGAGAGCTAGAGCGAACGAATTTACTTGGGGCGACAGAAATACCAAGTTCTTTCATTTAAAGGCCTCTGGAAGGCAAAGGCGGAATAGAGTGACGAAGTTGGTTGATGACAATGGTATGGAATGGAGGAGTAGGGAGGGGATGGGGAGAGTTGCAGCGACCTATTTCCAAGCCCTGTTCAGGTCTGATGTGAAAGCCCTTCCAAGCGCGGCTTCTCAAGGAATCGAGCAGCTAGTGTCGACCGAGGATAACTCTGAGCTGCTGCATCCCTATACTGGGGAGGAGGTAAGGAAAGCCCTATTCTTTATGCATCCCACAAAATCACCTGGTCCGGATGGTATGTCAGCGCTTTTTTACCAAAAGTTCTGACATATTGTAGGGCCAGATGTCACAAATTTTGTCATGTCTATTTTAAATAGTGGTGAAGTCCCGACTGAGCTTAATTATACTTTCATTTCTCTCATTCATAAAGTGACTAACCCCTGCAAAATGGGTGACCTTAGACCCATTAGCCTTTGCAATGTGCTTTATAAGATTGTTTCGAAGGTGTTGGCTAACAGGTTGAAGTGCGTCTTGAGTAAGCTGGTGTCTCAGAGCCAGAGCGCTTTTGTACCTGGTAGACTCATCATGGACAACGTGTTGGCAGCTTTCGAGATATTTCATTTTATGAAGACAAAGAAGGAGGGTAGAAAGGGTTACATGGCGTTGAAACTGGACATGGCTAAGGCATATGACCGGGTGGAATGGGGTTTCCTGGCCCATTGCTTGGAGAAGCTTGGGTTCGATGAGAGGTGGAGGAGGTTCGATGACAGGGAGAGTGAAGCAGTAGGTAGATTGAAGGGGATCTCAATAGCTAGGAACACGCCTGTTGTCTCTCACTTGTTCTTTGCAGATGACAGTTTGCTCTTTGCGAATGCGACTTGTCAACAGAGCAGGGAAATAGTTGATATCCTCCGAATTTACGGAGCAGCGTCCGGTCAACAAGTGAATTTCGCAAAGTCTGAGTTGTCTTTTAGCAAGAACGTGGGAGTCGAAAGGAGAGCGGAAATCCAACAGATCTTAGGGGTGAGAGAAGTAGAGAGGCACGAGAAGTACCTTGGGCTACCGACGATGATCGGAAGGTCGAAGAAGGCGATTTTTGCGAGTATTAAGGAGAGGGTGTGGAAGAAGCTCAAGGGATGGAAGGAGAAGACCTTATCGAGTGCCGGAAAAGAGGTTCTGATTAAGGCTGTGGCCCAAGCGATTCCCATGTATACTATGTCATGTTTCTTGTTGCCGACGGAGCTTATCAGAGAGATCGAACAACTGATGTGTAACTTCTGGTGGGGTGATGGAGAGGATAGGAGAAGGGTGCACTGGATGAGCTGGAAGCGACTCTGTGCGCCGAAGGAACAAGGAGGTATGGGGTTCAGAAATCTCGAGGCTTTCAATCTAGCAATTCTTGCAAAGCAGGGTTGGAGGCTGCTTTAGGACCCTACCTCTCTTCTGGGTAGATTAATGGCGGCAAGGTACTACCCGAGAACCGACTTCATGAGGGCGGGACTGGGTTATAATCCTAGCTTCAGCTGGCGTAGCATATTACGGGGTAGGGAGATTCTGGAAGCCGGGTTGTTGTGGAAGGTAGGAAATGGGAGTAATATCAAGATTTGGGGGGATAAGTGGTTGCCCCGACCATGGAGTTTTAGGCCAATACGGGGGGCACCACAGGGCCTGGAGGACACTAGAGTTGTTGAGCTCATTGATTGGGGACGAGGAGAGTGGAGGGAAGAACTGATTAGACAGTGGTTGGATCCGGGAGATGCCGACATGGTGCGTCAGATGAGGCTTATTAGGCCGGATGGACTGGACAAACTAGCATGGTTTTACACAAAGGACGGGTTGTTTTCCGTCAAATCGGCCTATCATCTGGCAGTCGGGAGGGATAGAGCTGCAGAGCAAGCAGGTCAATCGGACGGATCGAGAATGGAGGGAGCTTGGAGTAAGGTGTGGAAGCTAGACGTGCTACCGCGGGTGAGATCCTTCATCTGGCGAGCTTGCAAGGAGATCCTCCCGTGCAGAACGAATTTGGTTAGGCGGAGGGTGCTAACAGACGATAGTTGTGAGGAGTGTGGAGGCATTGAGACGGGGATGCACGCTCTGTTTTATTGCCACAGAGCTCAAGAGGTGTGGAAGCTGGTGCCGGAGGTGGGAAAATGGGGGAAAGGCTGCGCAACGGTGCTTGACTTCTTTGAGAGGGTGAGAGGAGGGCGGGCTCAGGGAATGGTACAAGTATGGGCTGTTGTCTTAAGCTCCATTTGGAGAGCAAGGAACATTCGAATCTTCGAGGGCAAGTGACAACATCCACGCAAGCTTTTGGAGGAGGCTTTGGACTCCTTGAAGGAGTATCAGTCACTGAAAGGGGCTGAGGAGGAGCCCGAGGAGAGTGCGAACCGAGGGGAGGCAGAGCATATGTGGGCAAAACCACCACCGGGTATTGTCAAGGTTAACTGCGATGCGGCCGTGGACGGGAAAAAGGGTGCGGTATCGGATTCCTGGCTAGGGATAGTGCAGGAGAAGTAATTCTTGCAGGAACGAGACGAGCACAGAGCACGGACAGCGTCGAGCTTGCGGAAGCAGAGGCTGTGTGGTGGGCTCTCACGGTGCTTCAAGGGAGTCGGGTGACAAGTATCGAGATAGAATCAGATTGCCAAGCTTTGATTGCGAAGCTAAAGAGTGGGGCGCTGATTTTAACGGCAACCGGCACCATGGTGGAGGAGTGTAGGAGACTTGCTGCTACTTTCGACTTCAGGGGCTGGCTTCATTCAAGACGACAAGCAAATTCAGCAGCCCACTTTCTTGCGGGTATTAGGCCAGCAACGCCTATTGTTTCCAATTTAGCTGATGATTTTCCTATGGGTCTGGATTTCATTATTTGTAAAGACCAAGATTAAATAAACTTTGGTTGGTTGATGCTCAAAAAAAAAAAAACTCTAGATCGAAATCAAGATTGTTTTTTTTAAGGGATCAAAAGCTATAAATAGATCATATAACTTCAAAAGGTGATGGGCCCAAAAGGCTTCATTTCAGTTTGGTAACTTTTGGGCCAATATTTTTGGGCTTGGCTATTCAACTAAAAAAGACTGTTTCCCGAGCCCGAATTCAGCACAATCAGCAGCACAAAAGACGATCCCCAAACCAGAGTCATCCAACACATTTTCCATATTGAGTTTTTGAAAAATATTAAATTTTGGTCCAGCATCTCCATTACATTCTCCAAAATAGAGAATGGGGATAAACAATAGGGATCATTCCTTAAATTTGGAAAAAACTCTATATATTTCGGGGTAAATTCCATGATGGAGAAGTTGTTGGAATTTAGCCCAAAAAAATTAAGAACATGTAATAATTTATAATTCTATATTTTGGAAATTTTTTAAGGGAAGTTGTTGGTATGCTCTAACCACCCAAACCCTACACTCCAACCAATGAGCTCAGGCCTCAACTATGTCTTTTGCTAGCACCATGAGGTTAAGATCCTATCTAGCAATCTCTTTTGACTCTTCTTGAGGCAACCAAGAAACATCGCTGAAAACCGAACTCTATCGTGCATTTTCTAACTAGGACATTTGAGTTTCTCCTCCGCATGTACCCAAAAGTCAGCGTAGTCTCGATTCCTTCAACTTATCACCAATGAGCACTAGTCCATCTCACCTTATTGTGGATGATCTCATTCCTAGTCTTGTCAAACATTGTGTGCCCGTGCATACATCTTAGCATACTCATCTCTGTCACCATCTGTCTCTATTTTTACAACAATGAATTAGGCTAACACTTCACCATGTATAATAACCATCTTAGAAAATTTACCCTTGAATTCTATGGGTACTTTCCCGTTGCAAAAAACCCCTGAAGTGCTCCGATCACTCCAGTCTCTGCAACTTTAACACTTCACCCTGTATTGTATAACATATATGGTCTGATATCCACCATATAAAATTTGCCCTTGAGTTATATATGAGTACTTTCCTATAGCACAATACACGGGAAGTGTTGTGCTCTGATCACCCACTTTTCCCAATACATCTGAATGTGATGTTGAATATTCTTGTCTAACCCTCTATCTCTCTCTACTAGATGTTAAACCCTAAATAGTTGAAACCCTCTTTTCTCCATAAGATATCGTTGTATTTTTTTAAAACAATAGATATACTTTTTAAATAAAGAGTTGCAAGGTTGATATATAAAACCACTATTGAAACTAGGGTGTGCAAAAATTGGATCGGACCGGGTTTTGTTTTATAAAAAGCCTCGAATGCTTTACTTTAAAAAAAATAGAGGTGCCTTCCCTACCGTGCCCCCTACCGTGCCAGTGTGCCTACCTTTTCAGAGTTGTTTTTTTTTAAAAAAAAAAAACTCACTCTCCCATGCCTCTCTCTTCTCTTTCATCTTCACCTTCGCGCAAACCATAAGTCAATCAATGTATTGATATACTTTCCCTACCCTAAAAACTCTCCCGTTTGGAGCACTGGTCCACTGCCGCCTCCACCATCAATCCATCCCCATGGCGCCTTCGACTCTTCGCCGGCCCGACTTCGCTCAGCCCTTCTTGGGTTCACCAACCTTTGCTCAACCCTTCTCGATTCCACTGTTGCTTAGACTTGGCTCGACTTTTCTTGGCTTCACCACCCTTGGCTCAGCCCTTCTCGGTTTCACCGCCGCCTCGGCTTGGCTCAACCCTTCTCGGTTGTTCCGGCGCCGCCTCTCACCATTATCTTGGCCTTTGAATCTCTACTGCTTCGACTTGACTCAGTAATCTCGCCCTGCTGCGAGTCTGGCGGTTCACCGCCTCAAACGCCTCTCACCCGCGGCTCTTCCATCGGTGGTCCGGGTGTTGGCTCCTCCTCGGATTCGTTTCTGAGCAGCCCTACCTTTCATCCATTGTTGCGGTCCACCAGACAATTGTTCGACCTTGGCCTGTGCTTGCCGTTCACCATTTTGTTTAGGCTTTTCTAATGCTTTTTGTGGTCGATCTTTGGCCTTGTGGCCTTTTTTTTCATTTGCTCTTTCATTCGCTTTTCTGGTTCATTTATGTTATTTTTTGCTTCCTTGTCTCGTTTTAACTGTCTCTATTTTGGCTTATCCTTGTGATAGCCTTTCGATCTTGTTATTGTCCTTGAGGGTTGAGACGGGTGTATAGGGAGTTTTGATTGAGCATTGGTGTGGTTAGGGTTTGAATTTGCGGGTTGGTGTACTGTGTTGTTCTTGTTGTGTTGCAGGCTTCTTGTGAACGATGGTTGATTTGACATATTCGATGACGTCGTGGATGTGCGATTGACATCCGAAGGCTCTTTTGAGTCCATAATCTGAGGTGTCCTCTGGTCCCCAGAGTTCACTGTGTGCGTTGTCCCTTTGACTGATCGTTCGTTTGTCTATTGGCTTGTGTTTCGCAGTGTAGGATGGCTTGTACTTTCCTTGTTTTTTTATTATTTATGTCATTTGCTTTTGTAGGCTTGTCTAGAGAACCGGATTCTTATCTTGCTTCAAAAAAAAAAAATCTTCACCTTCACGCTGGTACTCTCGCACAAAGCCGACCCTCACTCAGTCTCGTGGTCTCGCTAGTAGCCACCGCCTGAGACTCTCGCACTCGCCAGTCGCCACCGGCCAACCGTAGTTCACCACCACTCGTCGCCACCGGCCAACGGTAGGCGTTTCTCTCTTGACTCTCTTTTCAGATCTAGGTTTTATGTATATTTTCATATTTATACAAAGGTAATATCTATTTTAGTCTTTTTATTCGGAGAAATCTTACAATTCAAGATTAAGAACGTCCCGATTTCAGATCTAGGGTTAGAGAAATTTCAATTTGTACTTTAAAATTTTTAGAACATAATGAATGAATGAATGTATTTTCACTTTTTCAGGCTTTCAGATTTACTTAAATGCAAACAGGGGACTTCTGGAAAAATCAGTCCAAACGGTCTACGAACCAAAACACCCAGGACCATATATTCCAGTCCCGGTCCAATCCATCATCCATGTCTTCAAAGTTTTCGGTCCATTGGTCTTGGACTGGACCGAAAATTCTCTCGTTAATATCAAACTGCACCATCAACTAGCTTTTCGAAGCTTTTTATTTTGATATTATATAAATTTAAATGAAATAAATATAAGAGTTTATTTTATTTAGCTTTTGGAATCGGAGTTGTTTAACAACTATACTCCCCCAAGATTTTTAGAACTTTTGGTTTTCTACTTACAAGTTTCCATCTACCATAACAACTAGGTTTACCAAATACCATTCTACTCCCTCCGTCTCAAATTAAGTGTCGTTTGGACTTTTGTGCATGCTTTTTAAGAAGGTTAAAACTCTATTAAATATTATTTTTTTAATAATTTCATAGTTGTTACTTGTTAGTAATAAGTATGAATTTATAATAAAAAAATTATTGAAAAAGAATATTTTATAGTGTTTTTACCTCCTTAAAATGCGTGTCAAAAAGTAAAGTGATATTTATTATGAAACAAAGGGAGTAACTTTTTAACATATATTTAATATAAATAGTTCATCAACTTCAGCTACACCATCAGTTTCAGTTACACTATCGGCTACTCGTTTACTAAAGGAAAAATGAATTAAAATAATATCAACTATCACATATGAACCAAAAATAATGCAAACTAAAAAAAGTCTCAAAATAATACAAAATATCTACCTATAAACCAAAAATAATACAAACTTTAAAATCAACTAAAAATAATACAAACTATGAACTTTTAACTCAAAATAATACTCCCTCCGTTCGGCAAAACTTGTCATTTTCGGGTGTTATTTTTGTTCAAAAAAACTTGTCATTATAGGTATTTTTCCATTCACTTTACAAAAATGCCCTTGATATGATTGATGATTTGTTAGTTGTAGTTTTCGATAAAGTAAAAAAGGAGGGTAATAATTGAGGGTAAATTAGTACATTTGTTAACTGCCTTAAAACTTGTGAAATAAGCTAAAATGACAAGTTTTGCCGAACGGAGGGAGTACAAACTTTTGAAGTTGGATTAGGAGAAGAATCAAAACAAAACATTATTTACCAAAATTATAAAAAAAAATGTGTATATAGTCACACTTTGCACAAATGCATCCCCTTTATTTTTAAATACACCAAAATCACTATTTATTTATTCAACTTTACAAAAAAAACCTTTTTATTTTGAAATTAAATAAAATCACATCCACTTTATCCATAATTATTTAAAAAAAAAAGAATCATATCTTAGAATTCATGTAATTTTGTGTAATTTCTAAAAATTGGGGTTGTATTATATAAAGTCCGACAACCAAATAGCGGGTTTTTTGTATTTGAAATATAAAAGGTGGATTTATGCAAAGTATGAATAATTGTAGATTTTTTATAATTTTTGATAAATAAAATATTATTTTGAATCTTATCCTAATTTAAGTTTAAAAGTTTGTATTATTTAAAGTCAAAATTTCATTGATTGTATTATTTTTGGTTGATTTTAAAGTTTGTATTATTTTTTGTTTATAAGTGGATAATTTGTACTCTCTCCGTTCACAAATATAAGTCGTTTGACTTTCTGACACGTTTTTTAAGGAGGTAAAAACTATATAAAATATTAACTTTATTATTATTTTTTAAAAATAATATTATATTTATTAATATTAAGTATAATATTATTTTAAAATTTTAATGAGAAAAGTTAATATTTTATATAGTTTTTAGCTCCTTAAAAAAAGTGCAAGAAAGTCAAACGACTTATATTTGTGAACAGATGGAGTATTATTTTGAAATTTTTTATAGTTCGTATTATTTTTAGTTCATATCTCATAGTTAGTATTATTTTGAGTCATTTTTACTTTACTAAACATAGCATTTGTGATGTATTTGGGACATACATACGTTATGCAACAAGAATGGGAACACACGGTTCGTCTACATGGAAAAAAACGCTCTCTTCTCCCTCCCTCCTTCTTCTCTCCTCTCCTTCCCCCTCTTCTTCCTGAAAGTTTCTGCTCTCCCTCCCTGCTCTTCCTCCTTGGAGGATTCCAGTAGCAGGAACTACACCCATCAACATAACATCTTTAATTTGCAAGCAAGGCTTAACAACCAAATGGAAAAATGAGAAACGGGGCTTAATAGCCAACTACAACATGAATGAAACCATCTCAACAGCAAGGCTAAAGCCAATTCTTACAATATACCAAACTATAACAAATGCTCAAAGCTCAACAGCTACTATGAATAACCTTAATAAATATTTTACAGATTTAAAGCTTTACCACCAAAAATACTCAATCCTGTTCATGAAACTGTATTGGCTTCCTAAACTAATAGACAAAATGGAAATCTCTAACTGTACTAAACCAATCAATTTTATCATTAATCCCGACTTATACATACAGTCTCACCTAACAATTTTATGCAATTTCAATACTTATGATCATAACTGCATTAAAAAGGCTACCTACAACAAATTGATTGTCCTGAAATTTAATCTCCCTGTCTACACAAATAAAATGCTCAGCTATTTAGTTTACCCTTCCTCCTCAAATAAATCTAATCATAAAATTAATACCTATAATAAACAGATTCTAAAGTTACAACCATGGCAAAACAACTTTTTTAACAAACTAAAATCAAGGCTAAACAACCAAACTCTTTCTCAAAAGGTCATGTTCAGCAATATAGCTGTAAGCTACCCCTTACTTTACATATTGTCATCTCTTACCTTAAACAATATCAATCCCAACACCAATCCTATTAAATCAACTTATATAATAAATCCATACTATCATACTAAATCAAACATAAAGATATCTCAACATGCTAATTCCAGAACAGCTGCCAAGTTAAACAAAGAAGATCACAAATATATTATGTCCAATCTCAGTACCTTTAATAATCATTATACAACAAAAGACAATCACTTCCATAAAGTCTCTCTAAACTACTATCAAAATTCCACCACAAATACAAACATATACTTCCACTTATTGAAATCCAATGGTTGCCAAATAATCAAGACATTCTGTCATACACATATTAGCAAGATACTTCAATCTTATAGTACAATCAACTCCTTAGGCTGTTTCAATCCTTCTCATAAAAAAAATAATAACAGCCAGAAACAATTCTTCAAATACCATACCCACAGTTTATGGTATACTCGAATTAACACTCACAGTTTCAAATATTGTAGAAAATTTGCCTTTAGATTTTATCTAAACAAATATAACCTCAGCAGCAGAAAGAAACCTTCTCAGAAAGGAAAACTTAATCCTAAAGATTGCGGCTGTAATCATTACTTTACAGATTATTACACTTCTAGTAAAAATTTATTTCTTACCAAAACTCTATATGATTGCCACGGTCAAAACAAGATTACAACTGTCAGCCCCTGGAAATCTCAGGCTATCAAAATTGAACATATTTATCTTATAAAGAAATTACAAAAACCTGGGAATTACATATTATTTAACTCCTCCACATCCCTTACTGTCACAACTATTTGCTTCTCTAAGAAAAAACCTATGACTTCTTCCTACTTGTCTGCTGTTGTTCACAGAGACAACCAAAACACCATGGATTTCACCTCAGCACCTCCTGGTTTCCCCTGTAATGTATCCCCAATCACTCCCATGACTAACACCTTCACTCATCCTAACCAACTAAATTCCTCTCAACAAAACCCTCTTGCAGAGGCTGATTCAGAAGGTAATCTCAACACAGAAGAGATGAAAATTCCAATTATCAATGAAGTTTACAACAAACTTCAGGACACTGCTTTGGTGGGTAGATTTGTCAACAGAGAAGTGGAGTTTAAACATGTCTTGACAAAGATGAGAGGTGAATGGAGGTACCTTAAAGGTCAGTGGTTTATTGATTTAATGGGCTATGACTGGCTTTTATTTAGATTTGGTACAAATGAAGACAGAATGAAGGTTTGGAATAATAGACCCTACCATGTAGCAGGTGCTCTTCTAGCCTTGTACCCATGGACACCATCTTTTGACCCATCCATAGCTGACACTCTAACTGGAGAACTTTGGATCCGTATCTTAAATCTCCCTCCACAGTTAAACACCACTGACATCCTAGCTGATATTGTGAAAAATTGTCATGTTGGAACCCTCTTTAAGGTTGACAAAGAGGCCTACTTTAAGAGCAATTTTAGATTTGTGCGCCTATGTGTCCATGTCTCCTTCCAAAAGATGCTAGTCTCTTACATTAAATGGAAGATGCCTACAGGAAACAAAATCTGTCTTAGAGTTTGGTATGAAGATTTTTCTATTGGATATGGGTGTTGTGGAAAGGATGACCATCTCTACCCTGAGTGCCCTACCAACACTCCTAAACCTAGACAATTCCAGCTTAGAATCCAGGAAAGACCAGGGGTTAACCTCCTTGAGGAGAACTTACAACATGACAGAAACATACCTCCTACTGCAGACACCATTACCCCAACCACAGATGACACTTTGATGATGATGGGTAAACAATCTGTCATAGATCCTACTGCCACTATACATGTAGCCAAAGGAGACTATGGCACCCTGCCTATGTTCTCACTTCCTCCAAACATCACAGCCACCATTCAGCCAACAGTAGGCAACACAAGTCATATGATCAGTCCCTATCTCTCACAAGAACTCATAAATAACCTTATCTTGCTCAACAATGCTCATGCCTCAATGCTCACAGCTGAAACTAGCATCCCACCCCTTCAAATCTCACCTACAATGCTTCATACCATCTTCAATAATGAGAAAGACCATGCTTCATCCTCAATAGCTCCTGACCAACACTTGAACAACCTCTCCAATCAGATTAGCCCCTTCCTCAATCAAGCACACAATGGTGATCAAACTCTTTCCTCCTATCAATCTGTAAACTCAGACACCTCAATGATCAGACATATGTCAGGAGTTCACATCTCTCCACAAGATCAAGATCATCATCAGGGGATGACACATCACAAAGGCAAGAGCACTACAGAGGAACTTGAAGTTGATTCTCATGATCATATCAACAAGAAGCAGAGGCAGTCTCCTTAACAAGTTTATGAGTATCACAACTACTAAGAGGGCGACTTGGCTTAATGGAAACAATGAACACTTCTCCCTTAACTTTTGGTACTGTAATAATGTCATAAGTACTCTAACATACTATTTTACTGTTTTTCCTAGTTACTTAGGGGCTTTGGATGTTTTATCCTATTTTGTATCCAGCTACAATATCCAGGATATCCCCAATTTTGAATGTAAATGGGACTTCCTGACTTACAACTTGCTTACCTATCATTTCCCAGGTTCTGACAAGCACCTTCAGCAAGGAAAAATGTCGACTGTGCCTTCCCCTTTCATAACAGATCTCAGTAACTATAACAGAAACAAAAAAGGATGGATTAAATCTGCTACAAAACCTTCTGGACCGGCCCAACAGCAATTACGGCCCATTACACAAGAGCCAAAGCCTAACGGCAAATCTTCTGGGTTAACTCCCTTAACTAAAATCAAAATACTTACTTATACCATACTTTGGAAAAAAATACTACCAAACCTATATACCATATTCCTATAACATAAATATTATTTGCAATAGATACCAAACAGAATATAAAGTTAGACAAAACCACTCTAGAAAAATTACACACTTTGGTAGTTATTATTTACACACTAAAATAGACACAAAATCACAGAAAATTTTAAATCTCGTAAATATAATCTATATTTATCAAAAATACATTTACACGAACCAAAAATACGAAGTAATTTCTAAAAATGCCATATCCAGCAAATATTCAAACCTAGAAACTATACTTAAATCTAATCACAATACCAACCTCACAAACTCTAACCTAATAAAAAAAAATTCATTTTACACCCATCTTCACTAGAATAACTACATTTTATCACAAAATTTTAGTTACCAAAATTTGGAAATATCCGAATACAAATAAAGACAAATTCATAAAGCCAAAAGTCACACCTAACTCATATACTCAAAAATTCCTTCAGAAAATAACTAAAGTAACTCAAGATTCCTTTACTCACAAAATTTACACTTATTCTCTAACAAACAAAAAATTTAAAAATTATAATAAATTAAGGTATAAATATACAAAACTTGGATAAAAAATCTCTAATAAAAATAATACTAATAATATCCAACCCATAAAACTACATCATTCATCAAAACAAATATACCTAACTAATGACCACTTGCTTAAAAAAAGGAAATACCTCAAATTATTGAAAGTGCTTAAAAAGCAGATACATACACAAAACTTTTTAAATAAATGACAAATATTGGATATTGGAACATTAGAGGTATAAGAAAACATAACATTTGGCAAGACTTAGCCTATATCCAAAAAAGAAATAAATTAGATATCCTAGTCCTATCTGAAACAAAAACAAATGACCCACCACTGGAAAACTTATATAAAAGGTCTGGTTTCAATAAAGCTCATCATATTGCCTCAGACGGAGCAAAAGGAGGACTTTGGATCCTTTTTAAAAGTTCTGCTTTCACAGATACCATTCAACAATTAACTACATCAGATAACTATGCAATGTACTTAGCTAACATCAACAATTTCAGATTTATTATCAACTTCATTTATGCACCATCAAACCAAGCAGATAAAAACAGTTTCTGGAACAAAATAATCACAGTAACTCGACACAATAATTACTCATCCCTAATAATGGGAGACTTCAATGAAATTGAATCAATACATGATAAATTTGGAGGAACTGACCCAGAAAATAACAGATTTACCCGTATCCAGCAAATTAATGAAGAACTAGATATCCATAGCATTCCTTACACAGGTAGCCCAGTTACCTGGAGAAAAAGACAGACCCCTGCTAATAATATCTATGAACGTCTAGATAGAGTCATGATCCATACAGAAATATCAAATCAATTCCTAAACTTAACTGTCCATAACCATCCTTTCACAAGCTCAGATCACTCCCTAATATCGATCTCAATTGGAAAAAAATTAATCAGAACAGGATCACCTTTCAAGTTCGAGATGTCTTGGACAAAAAATGTCAGTTACAATAAACTTGTTAAATCCACCTGGGAAAATAAACTTAATGGTTCGTTCATGTTTACACTTTCACAAAAATAGAAATTACTTAAGAAAAATACAAAAATATGGTGCAAATCACATCCAAATAATAATTTTAGACAGTTAAAAGACATCGAAGAACAACTCCTATTATTACAAACCCAACAAATCAATGGAAACTATAATGATTTCACAAATAATAAAAGACAAAGACTACTAAATAAACGTGAGGCACTCATGAATTTTAACAATACTTTTTGGAAACAGAGAGCCAAATCTAATTTCCTTAAATTTGGAGATAGGAACACCAAATACTACCAATCAATAGCTAAAATTAGAAACTCTGAAAACATTACTCGCAATTTCACAAACAAAAATGGGTTAGTTATTGAAGATGAAAATCAAATTAGAGATGAAATTACAAATGAACTAGCTGAAAGATTTATCTCAAACAAACAAACAACCAATAACAATAACACATACTTCCCAAACTTGATAAACTGCACAATAACTGACTCTGAAAACTCAACCCTTATTCAACCTTTCACAGATAAAGAAATTAAGGACACTCTATTCTCAATGAAAGAGGACAAATCTCTAGGTCCGGATGGATTCCCACCCGAATTCTATAAAAAAATACTGGAACATTGTCGGAAGCCTTCTTTGCAAGGCAATCAAGTCATTCTTCCATTCAGGTACTCTTCTCAGTGAAATAAATACAACATTCATTGCACTTATCCCAAAAATTGAAAACCCAACCAATATTAACCATTATCGCCCTATTAGTCTTTGTAACACTATATATAAAATTATCTCAAAACTTTTTGCTAACCGCTTAAAACCAATCTTACCACGAATTATCAACCCATTTCAAGGAGCCTTTGTTCAAGAAAGAAATATTCAAGATAACATACTAATAGCCCATGAGGTCTTTCATTCCTTCCATAACAAAAAAGGAAAACAAGGATGGATGGCAATCAAATTATACATGGAAAAAGCATATGACAAAATAAATTGGGACTACATACGCATCATATTAACCAAATTTGGCCTTCATCAGAAATGGATAAACTGGGTAATGACATGCTTAACAAAAACCAACTTTTCAGTCTTAGTTAACAACTTACCTGGCAAGACATTCCAAACCTCTCAAGGTATACGTGAAGGAGATCCTCTTGCACCATATATTTTTGTCATAGTTATGGAACTATTAGCCAGAATGATACAACAAGAATCATCGGAAATTGATCCGCTAATTGGAATCAAACTAACAAATAACAGTGATCCGATCCCTTTTCTCTCCTTTGCAGACGATACACTCATTTTTAGAAATGCAAATGAGCTAAGTCTTCACACAATTAAAAACCTTTTAAACAACTTTTGCAATATATCAGGACTCTCTATAAATTATAATAAAAGCTCTCTACAAGTCTCTAAAAACATTTCACTTCAAAAAGCGCAAAGCCTTGCCCAACAATTAAATATTCCTGTTACCAAAACCCTAGAAAAATATCTAGGAATACCACTCATTAGTGGTAGAGTAAACAACAATATATTTAATGAAGCAATTACAAGCCTACAAAAACAACTATCCAAATGGAAATCAAATACCCTCTATCAAGCTGGAAGATCTGTCCTCATTCAAGCCAACCTTAACTCAAAAACAAACTACCTTATGCAATCCTTCCTTCTTCCAAAAGGAATTCTTGACAAAATCGACCAAATTAACAAAAAAATTTTCTGGAACAAACTACAATCTGATAATTATCACCCATTAATAAGCTGGGAACGACTATGTACCCCTAAAAAGGAAGGTGGCATGGGTTTCAAAACAGCCGAACAAATCAACTTAGGCATGCAAATGAAACTCCTTTGGAGAATAATAGCGAATCCTAGAAACATTTGGTCAAAGATCATCACTGAAAAATATCTGTCAAAAGAAACGTTAATGGAAAGAAGCAAACATAAAACTTCCTGGCAATTTGGACGACTCTTAAATATTAGAGACACTTTCTCAAAAGGATTACTATGGCTAGTTGGTAACGGAAAAACAATTAATGCCGGATCTGACATCTGGATAAACGCACATAAACTTGAAAATTTCAGAAATGACCACAATCCTAACCTAAAAGTATGTGATCTATTCACAAACTCCAAGACATGGGATACTAAGAAACTAAACAATCTGTTCCCACCTCACATTGCCCAAATGATATCAAACATCTACATCCCCAAAATTGATATTGCAGATAGACTAATTTGGATCTACAATAAAAATGGAACATTTACGGTTAAATCCACTTCTTCTCTCTTTAATACAAGAAACAACAATAATACTTCTGGAGATTGGATCTGGAAACTAAATATTGCACCAAATATAAAAAAAACTTTATTTGGAAAACTATTTCAGATATCTTACCCACAACGGAGCATTTAAACAGGTACATAAATAGAGTTCCCAATACCTGCTCTCTTTGCAACCAAGAACCAGAAAACTCAAATCACTTATTCTTTAATTGTCAAATCACAAGATCGTTTATCCAGAACCTGGGGACCAAATTACATAAATCTTTTAACATTCCTAGCCTAACAAACGACATTTCTGAAAATATTTTAAACACTAAATGCCAAAACATAGACTTCACAGACCTCTGCCACTTATGGCACTCAATCTGGGAACTTCGAAATAAAATTATATTTCAGATAAATTGTAACAAGAGCATAGCTTATACTCTTACTCAAACTATTGATAAAACTTTATGCTGGAAAAATGAGGAATTATTAAAGAACTCTCCTAAAAAAAACTAAACCTCGCCAGAATCTAAACTGGAAACACCCGCCAAAAAATATTGTAAAAATAAATGTAGACGCCTCTGTAAAAAATGGGATACATTCCCAAATTGGATGTGTTATCAAAAACAATCAGGGACAAATAATTCGAATACATAAATGTAACGGTAAAACATATTCTGTCGTCCAAACAGAATGCTTTGCAATACTTGCAGGTATAAGACTTGCAGCAGAACTAGGAATACAAAGGACAATCATTGAAGGTGATTGTGCGATTGTCATCAGAGCCATCGACCAAGAAAACAACCCACCATGGGAGATTACACAAATAGTTAGAGAAATTCAGACTCTAAGCAAAGACTTTGAATTCATCAGATTTCAACACTGCTACAGAGAAGCGAATAAAGCAGCAGACTTTATTGCTAAATCTCGACTTAGCTGTAATTCTATCTCATACAATAACTGTGAATTTCAGAACATCATCATGCTTGATGATCAAGGATACTTAGAAATATCCTAAACTTTGTGTAAAAAAAAAAGAATGGGGACACAGCTCTTGAGAGCTTGCATTAAAGAAGATGACATTGTTTATTTTTTTATTTTATTTTTTTTGCACCAAAAAAAGAAGAAGATGACATTGTTTTTCCATCACTAAAACACCAGGTTTTGAGTCATTTCACGCATTCCAAATCAAACAAGGCGGAAAATTCTGAACAGCTTGATGAAGCTTTGCTTCTGTAACACATTCACTGAAATTGTCTGCTACACCTCATTTTTAATACAGTACAGTATTTTTCAACATCAACATCACAAATATATCATCTTTTTAAATGGGGACTTGAAATCAAAAACTCCTCAGTCATAAACCATTAACATCAGCAGCAATTCAGCACTCCAACTCATCAGTATCACCACAATTGTGTTGTCCAAGCAGTCAATAATATACAATGATTGTATTGAATCATACGACCTAGCTCATACTTAGAAAAAGTGAGCCACCGGTTCAGGTACAAGATACTATCATTACCGCCTGGACATTAGATGGATGAAAAGTTTGTATTTCGGCTTTCAATGATTTCCCAACAAGGAATCCCAAACTAAACTCTTTTCAGGGCATGACTTAATTAACAATGTTAGTAGATCATCAGGTTGAAGCTTCTCCAGATTTATCCCTGCTGTCTCAAATGTTTGCTGACAAACACAATAAAAGTGGGTGCAACATGTCAGATCATTAGTTTGTATCAACTGCAGAATCATATAGCTCCTTAGCAATGAAAGAGAGGATGAATCGGTATACCATACCTTGTTCAACCACAGCATATAGGCAGTTGCATAAGTCGACTGTGCTTGGACATCATCAAAGCCATTCTCTGGAGTGTTCAAGCAATGCTGAAGAAGATCTATCTCGTTGTCCAAAAACAATGTAAGATGATTTAATGTGTTGCTTGTATCAGAGCTTGACTGACCACCATGATGGTCAGATAAGAAGTGTTTTACCCAACAAACAGACAGGTAGCGACGGTGAAGCCATAAAGCCTGATGAAGAAGACACCATATAAATTAGCACTGCAATCCACAAATGAGCAGTAATTAACTGTACATCCAAGATGCTGTCCCGAATATATTACTTATATAAAGTTCAACATGATGTGCTATTGATAAACCTACTTCAAGTAGAATGCCAGAGTTTCAATTCATCTTCTTTCAAGAAACAGAGTGCAGAAGCCATAAGCAATTCTTTTGTTTCTATCTAAACAAGCCATCCCTCAACCCTGAGCTGGATTCACTTTACATGAAAAAACCTTGATCAGGTTTGCTCTCTACATCTTTTGGCAAGCTGTGCAACCAAGTGTTCTCATTACACCAGAAACTCAATAGAGGTAGTGGTTTGTCCAATGTATAATATGAAATAATAATATTGTTTTACTTTCAACTAACATTGCAGGCAGGCATAGTTTCAATGTGAAAAAATATCAGTTGTGCATTGCAATTTGCAACATGAAGCCAAAAACTGATGAAAAAATGGAATCAAACAATGTCATTAGTTCTTGTACCTCTCGCCCGATATAACGCCTTATCAAAGTCTCATTCCAGTCCAGCTCCTCCTGTGACGCCGTTGAAAGGAAATAACAGATAGAATGAGATCAAAAGACCACGAAGACAAGGAGCTAACACTTCAGAATTGTAAACTTCAACTAGGAGGACAATCAAAGCAGTGCCCCAAACATATAACTTGAGGATCCTTTAGAATAACAAAATAAAAATCTTTACGAGGAAGTATCACTGGATTACTTGTAGCACAACTCTTCATCTCTATATAGTGAAGTCATAGTTGGTAAGTTACTCCCCTATATCAGGATCCGAGAGGACAGGGGGTATGCAATAAGCACCTCAGTGAATAACTATTGTTTTGTTAGTTAAGGCAGCATTCTTGACAAGTGAAATGGTAAAGGGGTTCAGGTATGATAGTTCTGTTGCAGCAATTTCTGATGGAGTTAAGATTGGAAATCAACACAAGATGTCACACAAACACTGATTACTCAAATTTAAGACTGAAAGCAATGCCAAAAACACTGAGAGAAACCAAGGCAACCCAAGGAATCAACTAAGCCACCAGCAAAGCCGAGCTCTCTGGCCACCAGAAAAACCTGCACTCACTGGCCAAGAATGTAGCTGCCTTTACAAAATATATCTGAATACCCAGAAAAGAACTCTAATGCCTTATTAATAAGATACTAATGCTCAGTTCCATCACAGCCCAAACAACTGGCTGCTACATCTCACATGGTCCCCCTTATCCGAAACAATATGCCCAAACCTTTCCCACATTCAAATCCAATTCAATCTTGGTCTAATGATTTCACAGCAAGAACAAAAAGGTGAAACAAACACAAACGCAGAAACAAGCAGCAGAAGAACCATAACTGGGAAGTGCTTATAGTTACAGCTAGCACAATCTGAAGACTGGGAGAGGGGGTCAAAAGGCTCAAGAAAGAAATTACCTTCCACAGATTGTAAGGAAACATATCATGGTTAGAGCAGCCCACCAAATCCTGTTCATGCCTAGAATCATCTAATATCCTAAGCATCAGCCTCTGAGAACCAAGAAAGAAATAAAACTAATCAGATAGATAATCAGATATTCAGATGTAAAATGTTGTTAAAATCCCGATTCGATCCTATCCAACGATCCTACAATCCAAAAATGGAAAAACGATCCCGATCCTTTTTCACGATTCTAACGATCCTATAAATGTCTATTATAAGAAATTTCTAAGATTTACATTTTAAATCTAAGAAATTTTCAATATATTTAGTTAGTCTATATTATATTTAGTTTATTTTTAAAATTTAACAATCTTTATGGGTATTTTTTTATGATTTAACATAATATTTATCTTATATAAAACAGATTAACTTCATCTTTAAAAAATTCATCCATGTCCTACGATTCGATTCTACGATCCGATCCTTACACCTTATTATCGATCCGATCTAGGATCCCGATTTTAACAACATTTCATGTACATATTTCTTATACTCCCTTCGTCTCATAATAAATCTCATTTTAGATATCTAAACTTGTCCTGAATATATGACATTTTAGGCATTTATTATTTTCATCTGACTTTACAATGCAAATTTCAAAACATAATTTACCATTTTAATAAAATTATTGTACTTTTTTGGTCTTGTAAAATTAAAAAGAAGTCTTCTTACCCTGCGATAGTGAAAGCAACTATTATCTGCAACATGTAGGCCAGCCCATTTTCTGGATTTATTCAACTGATTAAGAACCTGCAGGACAAGGTGATCTATAAAGAAAAGCAAATCATAGAGAAAATTTATCATATTACACTAGCAGGCAGATATCATTGGCATTCTCAGTGTTCCATCATCATAACTTTCAGACAACACTGTTAATTCATTGTTTTGATTAATAAAAAACAGCCACCATATAAGGGTATGTAAGACAGAGTATAGATACAACTTTGGGAGGAAGTGGAAAAGTTTGGAGTTCCTCTCTATAGCCAGAGGCCAGAAGGAATTTATTGTTTGAACAGCTAGTTGGTAAGATAAATATAAGATGAATAAAGATTAGAACTCATTGTTCTTTGGATGAAGCTGAAGAAAGAAAGAGCAAGTTTTCATTTCTCAGTGCCAACCGTATAACAAAAAGCCTCTTATTAATTTCTTTGCAGTGTCTTGAGAAACTTAGATCCGATAAGTAACTTAACCACTAAATCTCAATAAGAGTGGCTCCTTCCTTGACAAAGAGTTAAATCACAACCGCCATGCTACATTGCCTAACGTCATCCCAAAATGCCAACAAACTTGCTCCTCATTATGTTCTCAAAATCAGGAAAAGCAAAATCGACCTCCTTCGTTCAAATCTACCTCATTATGTCACTCCTTTTCTTCTTCATCTTCAATGATTATTTAAACAAGCAATATAAGAAATGCGATTATTTAAACAAGCAATATAAGAAATGCCAAAATATATATATTTTTTAAAAAGTACTCCCATTAGTTTTGGAAAACATGTCACTTTACTATTCATACACGCTTTTTAATGAGCTAAAAGAATGTGAATATCCTGTTAGGTTCAACATGGATAATAAAGTATATATTTTAGAACGTGCGTGAATAATAAATAACATGTTTTTTTAGAACGGATGTAATATTAAACAATAAACCGTAGATTAACATCTCGCCTGCTGTGTTGACATGTAAGAAACAAGCCAATTTCGGTGATTCCAAGCCCGGTAGTTCATTTTTGACACCTATAAAGAATGTGAATATCCCGTTAGGTTCAGCATGGATGTTGAACAGAGAAGAACTGCAACTCTCTAATATCAAATAACATCAATAGCCATCAACCGAATGCATGCTCATAAATGGACAGTAAAACAAATCCCCAAGATAAACTCACTCTATCCAGAAGAAATGTAACAATACCAGGAAATGGTGAACACTCGCTCTATCCAAGAAGGGAGTACTAGATAAACAATAAAATCAAATTTCACAATAAAAACAACACTCCCACATAGCAGACCACTGCCAACACTTGGACGTGGAAAAAAAAAGGAACACCCATTGAACCAATTTAATGATTGCAAATGAATAGTCAATAAACCTTAATGATTTAACAAGATGCAATTCCTGAACTGAAACTAAACCTCTGCTATTTTCTCCACAAGATCAGACTCCTTTTCCACTATCTCATGGAGGTCTGCATGATTCCCAGCCATGAGCTTGATAATCCATCTCCTATAGCACAGTCGTAAAAGAGGTCACAGCTTCAAACTCATGAACATATGATGACTTATTAATGCATATATATTGTGAGTGGGGTGTATGATAACTATTAATGTATATATTGACAGATACTAAGAAAGTAATTATTGCACTGTGTGCCTTATCAAGGTCCATAACTTAACAATAACTGGAGAATCATTGAATATAGGATCAAAGGTCTTACCTGTAACTCCAAGCATGTTCAGTTTTGGGGGCATAAGAGAGAACCAAAGCAGACAAAAGGAGTTCATCCATCAAGATCACAGGACATGGTTTCTTTGAAATAATATGCTTCCTGTATGACAGAGAAGCAACAAGTATATCTCTTCAATAGTTAAATAGTTTACCGGAGAAACTTTTGTTTATCACAAAAGAAAAAAGAGAAACTTTTTGCTCAGTTGATAATGAGGGGAAAAGATATTTATTCCTCTCAAAATTGAAACAAAATTTTCAAGGACTAAAACACTTTCCAATAAAGAATCTATTCTAACTCCACCTTTAACAGCACCAATAATGCAAATGCACCAATAATGCAAATCTGGCATTAAATCGATGCCTTATACCTACAATGAGGCTATACATGGTTTAAACAAACTTCTTCCATTTGTTATGCTAAGCTACCAGCATCTCACGGCTGCTTAGGGGAGAATGAAAAATAGGATATACAAATTATGCTGTGCATACATTAAAAGAGAAGATACATAGCTCATGTAACGAATATCATCCATTTCCCAAAACACATGCAATAAAAAAAAAAAGAGTAAAACAACCAACCTCATGTTCCATGCAGTGCCAAAATCACCACTTAGCAACAATACAGCCTTGCTGAGCCTCAAGAGTTGGCTTTCATTTTCAGAGAAGCTAAAGCTTCCAGAAAATTGCTCAATACCAATGTCTATTTCTGCTGAAGCCAAGGGACCAGATGCTTTGTACTTTTCACGCAGCGACATAAATTTACTCTTTGCACCATTGTACAGCGGAAGAAGATACTGAGTCGAAATGGCAAGCTTATGATCTCTACTCCAGAAAACTTGGTTTTTGTTTACCAAAACATCTGTTTCCGCATTAGCATCTGACTCTATGCTCAGCAATGAAATTTGAGATGGGTGGATAAATCCTAATTCATCACTGGATATATAAAATAAACATCAAAAATAAAAATGTCAGTAAAGGAAGAATGTTTATTGACAAATGACCATTGTATTTATTTCTTGGTCACTCCTAAAATACCATTGATAAATAGTAAAATTGCTGAAATTTATCAACATATATCTTATATAATTGACCGAGATTATTTAGAATGACTTACATATGAGGATCACATTCTAATACGGCCAAAAATTCGTCCAACAGCGCCAAAGACTCTTCCTCTGAACAAGATAGCTCCCCTTTCATTTCCCTTGATCTATTAGAATGAAAATTAGTAAATTTCCAACATTTTCATGCACTAATTAACTGCTAATTGAAAAATTGGAGAAGAATGATTAAATTACAAATCAATGGTTGTCTAATGAAATCCACAAGAATCCAAACATCCCTTATCAGTTATCTTTTTGGAGTTCGACCTCAATATAGGGAAATGGAGCCCTTAACCTACCAACTCAGTTTGGGGAAAATGGAGTCCTTACCTTACCAACTCAATTTGGGGAATAAAGGCAAAATATTGGGAATGAATTGCACTAATGTTAAATCCCCTATCTCGGCAAGTGAGCTACACCCAATTGAAGCGAATTCAGTCAAAATTGAACTTCACTGATTGAAGAATGATGAAAAAATATAAATCAACAACTGTCATGTTAACCTGCTAGGGGTTGATCAAGCATGAAACACGAGTATATGCTATCCTTCCAAAAAATTCAAAGAAAAAATATTTCGGAAACAGTAAAGAAAAAATATTTTGGCTTTGGTACTTTGTTATTGATTGGATTTAGGTGGAAAACCTCATCGCCGGACTGCGCCTCCAATCAGCACCGATGGATTCTTCGCCGGACTGACGCCTCCTCGTTGCCGAATTGTCACCTTCTCTGTGTCACCCTCTTTCTTCTGCTGCGCTGTGCCGCCCAGCAATGGATTTTGTGTTTTAATTAAATGATTTTCCTTTTTTTAAGGTAATAACTTCAACAGAGGTCAAAGTTAAATCTAACCATTGAAGAACATTTCTAGAAAAAATTGGAAAGTTACGGAGCTTAGAAATGTTCTTGTAGAAGAAATTGTTAAAAAAAAAAAATATGCACAAAATTACTCATGAATGAAATTGATCACTGGGCTGAAAATCTACTTTCAGATGCTAGTCCACCATCTGATTGCATAAAAAGAACATTCACGATCCCCAACGCATCATCAAATTTGGATATGAACCCTGATAGGTATTCTTTGATCACTGGAGTTAGATAAGCATCGACAGTAGCTGTTAAACCTCTAGGAACAGCTCGAACCATAGGGGTCAAGGCTGAGGACAGAGACACATGGCTAAAACCCATGCTCAGTGCCAGTTTCTCCACTTCTAACTCATGTTGTGGGTACGTGTAGGAGTGCATCAGCACAACAGCTAAGCAATTAATACCTTGATCTAGTAAATGTTTCAATAAGGGCCTCAAAGATCCCTCAATCAAGGGCTTCACAACTCTTATAAGCTCACCTGAGACTCCTCTAACGATGGACCCAGCACCCTGAACCTCTTCTTCTTTATTGAGAATGAGTTCAACTCTCTCTTCAACTTCTATAACCTCCTCATAGAGATTTGATGGCTTCAATACAGTGAGGTCAAACATGTTTGGCTGAGCCTCATTCCCTATTTGTAGCAGATCCCTAAAACCCTTGGTGACACATAAGGCAATCCTTTTAGTTCCCATACGTATCCACTCAATGTTATCAGTAGGAATCTTAGAAGACCTATAGGAATGCTCTTCCCAATATATTCTTCCAGAATTCTCCGAATTCCTTCAACTGGAGCATCGTCGCAGTTGGAGGGGTCAACAGATAAAAGCTTCATAACTTTCCCATCGGTTTGACCAGGGATTTCAGCATACACATCAGTAAATGTACCCCCTCTGTCAATGCAAAATCTTAGCTTCTCCCATTTCACTGACCTAGGCTTTTAATCAAACCTTCCCCTGCCAAAATTTCAAGACTTGTTCATCAACATGAGATGTCAATGAAATTTACAATAGCAAGCATCGGAGTTTCCTTCCTCTGATTAATCCAGGTCTTACAACACTAGCAAGATTTATCAATCCGGACAGTAACAGTTGAAAGGAAATTTTCCATAAATCTAACAGATATCAAGCGACAAGCAGTGGCGGATCCAGCATTTTTCGTAGAGGGGGCTGAAAACTATATTGGATTTTTGTTTCCCACTCTAAAGGTTCTAAGCATTGCTGAAACCTAATCTACAGGTGAACCTTTATCGAAGCTATCACATATATACTACTGTATAATAAATGTAGAGATTCATAATATAATAAATACATTTGTTAAGGATTAAGGTAATTTAACAATTCTAAAACTAACTTAATTCAATTCAACACAAGTTTAAAAACTTTCAATAACTTAATTTAACAATTCAAACACACGTTATTCAAAACTAGTTTAAAATAATGTGTGTTTACCAATTCTACACTTCCAATAACTTAATGAGATTAACTAAAGTCTAATGTCAATTCTAATGAATAATTAAATCAATAAAGAGAAACCAATAAACAAATGTATAGCACTATAGCAACAAAGCAACAGTTAGTTGAACAACAACAACAATGTATAGCAGCAAAAGGCAACAATGAACATAACTACAGTAGCAATGAACAACAACAACAACAATGCATAGCAACAACGAAATTCAATTCACAAACAACCAAAATTGATTCTCAAAATCACAAACCCTAATCAAAATTTCACAAAATTAATTCTCAAAATCACAAACCCTAATTTCACAAAATTGATTTCCAAAATCAAAACCCAAACAAATTCTCATATCCTACCAATAAATTGAATCTCAAATCAAACACAATCACAAGTACAATCAATTTTCAAATCACAAAGGAACAAATTTATTTCTCACAAATCATAAACCCTAATCGAAATTCCCCAAATTGATTATCAATTCCACAAATTCTAATCTAAATTGATTCTCAATCAATCAATTGAACTTAAAAACAAATAAATTCAAAGGAATATGAACTGAGAAAGAAAACTAACAAGGCTATCGAAGTGAAGAATTCGCCAGATGAAAAGAAGCAGGGTCGGCCGAAGCCTGAGGTGGTGCGCTGCGCCGCCCGCCGGTAGCAGGGTATGGGTCGGTCGGAGCCCGGAGGTGGAGCTGGTGCGCCGGCGCCGGTAGCAGGGCAGACAGCAGGTTGGGGTTTCGCCAATCGCGCAAAGGACTGTGAAAAAAAGGGCGACAGTATTAAAAAAAAAGAAGGTTAATTTTGATGTGTTAAAAAAAAACCAGATACAAGGAAAAATGAGCTTAACGGGATTCGAACATGGGATGGAAGCGTAAATGGTTCAACACGGAGGGGTTTCAGCCATCCCGAGCCCCCACAGATCCGCCACTGGCGACCAGCAGTATTTGAAGAAATTGTCCACAGGTCGACTAGTTAGCTTTGTTTTACTGCATATTTGAAGAAATAGTTGAAAAGGCGATGCATCAATCAAACAACAATGGAATCGATATAGATTGAGATGGTCTTAAAAAAGGCGGTGGAATCGCAATCACAAACAGGACGAATAACGGATAATCAATGTCGAGTGAGTAGATGTAGAGTTACTCCAAAGGGGTTTAAAGATCTCTTACCTTTCCTTTTTAGCAGGAGATGGAGATGGAGACAATGAGGAGCGGCAAATTCAGTAACACCACAACAATTAGATTTTTTAGCGAAGGGAAGGGAAAGTAAAAAAGAGAAAGGTAGGGGAAGAACTTTGATTGCCTTGTGTTGGTTACTGGTTAGTATGGAAGAGTAAAGAAAGGAAAATAAAATGTTGTTTGGGTACTTGGAAGGAAAAGACAAGGAAAACAATAAATGGTAAACTTCCTAAAGAAAATCATATCAAAACCACAATAAAAAAATGAACTCCAAATCTCTTTTTTTTTTGGTGTTAAAGGTGGGCTAGTGTCCTATGATTTTATTTAGCTTATGTAAAATTAAGGAATTACGGTAGTGTTCAAATCCAAATTGCAAACGCAATCTAGTAATAAAGAGTGTTCCATCCATTCGTTGGGTAGTCTCAGAGCCCAATTTGCGATCGCGTCGGCATGGTAGTTCATTGTCCTTCTAACAATGCTTAAATTCACCTCCCACTCTGGTCTGTGAATGCGGGTGCGACAAAGGGTGATCAGATTGGCGTTTGCAAACACCATCCCTGTCTCTGATTTGAGGGCCTCATAGACGTTGGTTGCATCAATCTCCAGAATCAGCTTGGTGATGCCCAATCTGTGGGCTACCCTCAAGCCATGGTATTGCCCAGAGTTCAGCCATTGTTGTTGTGGTTGTCCCGCACTCGAATGTGAACGCTCTCAGAAAAGTGCCGTTATGATCCCGGAATATCCCTCCTCCTCCGGCAATACCCGGGTTACCCTTCGAAACTCCGTATGTGTTTAATTTAACCCACTCAGGTGGGGGTCTCACCCATCCGCCCAGCACCTGTGTGTCGGCTATTGCTTGGGGTGTCGCCCTGTTGCTCTTCTCGATTGCATGGGCATAGGCCGAGACGTGGCTCCAAACCTTCTGCGAAATGCCTTTGATATCTTTCTGACCCTCAAAGATCAGCTGGTTCCTGCTCTTCCGGGTGGTCCATAGCATAGTCATGAATATCGAGCTCCGTCGATCTTCTTTTGATGTGTTCATAAGCACCCATTGCTTGATGTCCGTGGTTGAGAAAAATTCGCAGAGAGCGTCGTTGGGTTCGAGGATATCCCATACCTCTCTAATCTTCCTGCAATCCCGGAGCATATGCAATTTTGTTTCCTCCTCAGTGCACCGGGGACAGCGAGTATGGCTAGCCATGTGACGTCTCACCCGGTTAGCGTTGTATAGGACCGCATTATGTGCCGTGAGGTATGTAAATGACCGGGCTCGTTGTTGTGCAGGGCCTCTCCAAATATATTTCCATAAGGGCTGGATCACATTGTCTTCAATTGCTGATGTTGTACTGAATTCGCTTGATTGGGTATAACCCCAATACAACTTATCTTGTTGGGAGGGAGATGATGTGACTTTGATGGACTGTAATTTTAGCAAAACGTCTTCTGGTAGGTGTGGGCTCATAATTTCCCAATCCCAGTTGTCCCCCAACCACAGTTCCGCAATAGTCATGCCCAGCAGCTCCTTCGGCACATCCTGTGTGACCATGTCGACTAGTACCCTGTCCGTGAGCTACCTATGGATCCAAAATAACGTCGCCGTACCATTTCCCACATCTGTGCGCAGTCTTGGGGCCAACGGCAGCCCCATGAATCACCCCTTTCCACAAATTGGAAGCTTGTGCCCGGTTTCCGAACATATCGACGTCGCATCGTCCATTACAGTATTTCCCCCTTAGCACTCGACTCCAAAGCATAGTCGGCTGATGTAGTAATCTCCAGCTCAGTTTTGCCAAGGTTGCCTGGTTTGCATCCCTCGTCGTCCTTATGGCGAGTCCACCCTCCTTGATAGGGGCTTTAAGCACGTCCTTGTTTAAGAGATGCGGTCTGCATTGGCCCGGGGTATATCCCCAAATGAAACCCCTAACCACTGAGTCTATATCATCGCATACCTTCCGACTTACCAAGGATGACTGCATAGCATAGACCAGTAAACTTGTAAGGACCGATTTGGCGAGCGTAATTCTACCTGCAAACGATACAGTGCAGGCTTGCCTACCTCTAAGCCCTGTTGATACGTTCTCCACCAAATAATTATATTTGTCTCTCGTCATTCTTCCACAAGTTGTAGGGACCCCAAGGTAGTTTCCTAGGTCTGTTACACTAGGAATCGACATACCTCTGCTGATTGGCTATTTTATTGCTGCCGGCATGTTCCGAGAGAAGACGACGCTGCTCTTGTTGTAATTTACTTTCTCCCCAGAAGTGCGGCAGAATTTGTCCAGGCATTCCTTGATTACATGACCCTGTTCCTCCGAAAATTCGGCAAATAATATCAGACCATCGGCAAAAAACAAGTGCGACAGCTGCACTCCTCTAACTGTGATAGGCTTCCATCTCCCCCTATCCACTTCCAGTTGGATAATGTGTGACATAAATTCCATACAGATGACGAACAGGTAAGGCGACAAAGGATCACACTAACGTATCCCCCGAGTCGGTTTAAACCTGCCCGCTTTTGCCCCATTCCAAAGAACCTCCATATCCCCTTCGGTCTGGCATTGCATGATCACCTCAATTAGCCTACTAGGTAGTTGCCCTCTCCAGCATCTCTCGTAGAAAATGCCAATTTATTCGGTTGTAGGTTTTTCGAGGTCCATCTTAAGCACCATCCACTTCCTTCTCCTCCTTTCTGCCAACGAGTGAAATACCTCCTGGACCACCACCACGTTGTCCACGATCTGTTTCCCAGGAATGAAACTAGCTTGTGTTGAGGAGATTAGGGATGGGAGGACCATTTTGAGTCTATTAACTATCGCCTTGGTTGTCATTTTGAACACTACATTCAACAGTGGTATTGGACGGAACTGCGCAGCCTTCTTTGGGTTAGGCACCTTCGGAATCAAGACTAACAAAGCCCTCCCAATGTTCTCCAGGAAGTGGGCTTCATTGAGCATTCGAAGACATATGTCGGATATTTGTTCCCCAATTAGTTCCCAATTCTTCTGATAAAAGATTCCGGGGAATCCGTCTGGGCCCGAAGCCTTAAATGGCCCCATCAATTCCAGACTTGCGTGTACTTCATCCGCTGTAAAAGGTTCGGCTAAATTCCTCATCATCTCAGTACTCATCTCTGGGAGATATTAGGCGTGTCAACAAGGTCCTCGATCCGGGTGGGTTCACTAGCAGTGTATAACGAGCTGAAGTAGCTTATAATCAAGTATTGAACAACATTATTCTCCTCCACCCAGTCTCCATTCTCGTTCTGAAGTGCTTGAATTTTGTTTGCCCGACGACGGACGACAGTCGAGAGATGATAGAAGCGGGTGTTGCAATCCCCCTCAATCAAGAAAGATGCTCTGGATTTTTGAAACCAAAGAAGTTGCTCCTGGCGGAGGGTCTCCTCAAGTTCATTACATAATCTCATCTCCATTTCTAGGTAGTGTTGAGACACCCTTATGACTAGCTTTTTCCTCACATCGTTAATCCTTCTAATCACCCTTTCTTTTCGTCTAAAAATGTTGCCAAAGACTTCCCTGTTCCATCGGTTTAGCTCGAGGGTGAGAGTAAAAAACTTAGGCAGATACTTGGGATGCCCCGTGCCCGATCATCTCAAAAAGAGTAACAAACTCCACCTTTGATGATCTAAGTTCTTCAAGTAAGACTCAACTCTCTAAATGGATTGCTAGCAATCTCTCTCAAGCGCGTAGACTCACTCTCATTAAATCCAACTTAGCAACAAAACCTCTTCATCTCATATTCTCTTGCAATGCTTCATGTTGCCCACCTCAATACACAAAGAGCTTGACAAAATAAATAAAAAATTTCTCTAGAAAAAAGAACCTAAACACCGACCTCTCATCAGTTGGTTCGATGTTTGTAAATCCCGCCGTAACGGGGGACTTGGTCTTCGATCCTCGGAGGACATGAATAAGGCTCTTCAACTAAAACTACTCTGGAAAATCCTTTTCGAACCATCTAACTCTTGGGTCTGCCTTGCTATAGAAAAATATCTCAAATCCTCTCATATTCTTAATTATGTCAGAAAAGGGAACACATCCTGACAATGGACAAAACTAATCAATTTTCTAGACCTATTCAAAAAGGGTCTGCGCTGGAGGGTAGCTGGTGGCTCCTCAATAAATTTCTGGATGGACACTTGGTTTGGCTCTTTACCTCTTTGGACTCAAGCATCAAACTTTTCAGCTACAAACTCAAAACTGCTAGTAAGCGAGTTTATTGCTACGGAAAAAGACTAGGATCTCCCAAACCCCCGTTCTATCTTACAAGACCAACTACGTACCCCACACCATCATTGACTCTATCGCTCAAACGCCAATCCCTAAATACGTTTCTCAAGATAGAATATATTGGGATTGGAGTCGCAATGGTTGGTTCTCCACTGCCTCCGCTATAAAAATGATCCAAAACAATAAAGCATCACACCAAATTGGATTTCCACTGGATTTGGACTTTAAATTGCCTACCTAAAGTTAAAGAATTTATCTGGTGAATTACAAAGGATGGTATTCCTACTACAACTAAACTTGCTTGTCGTGGTATTGGAATCCCCACAAACTGCCCTCTTTGTGATATGTGCTTCGAAGATATTGAACATCTACTCTTCTGTTACCCTATCTCCAAAAAGGCTTTACAATTACTATCCCTCCATATCCCTGATAAGGTTGAATATGCCTACAATGCCACAACTACTATAACAGAAAATCTCATAAAGTTACGACATGACATTGGTATCCAAGGTTTCTCTACTCTAGAGGTTGCTTAGTGGAGCATATGTTTTTTTAGAAACAAAAAGGCCTTTAATAACATAAGTCCTAACCCTAAAGAAATATTATCCGTCATCTCTAAACAAAATTACAACTGGTATAGATCTAAAGAACTAGACCAAGACCTAGATATCAACTAAAACATGCCAACACCTAGAAACAATAAGATCACCCGTGATGTGCACGCAAATTGCCATATTTTCTATGCACAAATGAATCCATTTTATTGTCTTTTGCATGCACATTTATGGGAAAACATGTGAATAGTGTAGCTTATGCTTAATTGTCAAATATATGGGTTTGCACGAGTTTCCATGTGATTTCGCAGAAAACAGGATGAAAATGGATGAATTCGGAAGAGAGGAAAAAGAACTCGAAGTCTTCTGAAGAGGTCGAAATCGACTGAAGACCTCGACATCGAGTACATCAGAGACATAGGAATCGAGTAGAAAAGGAAACAGAGCATATCGACACAGAAGAGGTCGATATCGACGTCTGGGGGTCGATATCGATGCTGCCAGATCGACCAAATTGATAGAAGTCGAGTGCCAGTTCGAGTAGGAGAAGGAGAAGCTCGAGATAAGGTTTTGGAAGGGTCGATATCAATGTCTAAGGGTCGATATCGACCATGCCAGCAGAGGAATTCGACTCCGATTTTGATAGAATTATATCCAAAGCTTGCAATATCTATCCAAAGGTCGAGATTTCCTATCATCAACACCAGATCTATCATGAGGAGGCTGATTTCACCATGAAGTTTTAGCTTTTACTTTGTTTTAGTTTATCTTAGAGAATAAAGATAAGGTTTCGAGTCCTTATCGACATCTATAAATAGAGGCCAATAGGGCTGAGTTTAGGTATCCATTTTTCGCAGAGAATTTCAATTGCAACAGAGAGTAGAGAGAGAGAGAGGAGGCCGAGTGGAGTTGTAAAGCGAGAGTGGAGTGGCTTGTTCGGTTGTACTTTCTTTCAGATTTTTAATTCAAAGTAGCTTTCTTTCAAATAACAATGATGATGATGTGCATGATGAGGAGCGAGTAGTCAACCCACTTCTAGGGTCGGGGTGAGCCCGACGATAGCAATGTGAGGTAAGTGCATCAAAGGTATGACTTTTATGCGATTCCGTCTTCTACCCCATGCATGATCCTTTACGAAAGTTAGGGAGATTCATTCTTTGCATTATTGAAGCGAAAGCCACTCATATTGTGAACTTGAATTGCTCATGAATTGGATAGTAACTCTTAGGAATTATGCGAGAGCCTCTAATCACCTAAGTGTTGATAACGAAAGTTATTTGACGGGAAGACATTAAAGTTCATATCTTTAGCATGAAACTTGCATTGTTATCGTTGTTTCATGAAACCCCGACTTTGGAAGCCTTTTAATTAATTGAATTCTTCATAAAAGTCTTACTTTTGTTTCTGTTCATCTTCCTTCTCCATTCTATTTTCTTCGGACTCTTTTTCGACAAATTGGTTACAAAAACAGTTTCTGTGACAAGCATCGAAATCGACCACAAGGGTCGAGATCGAGGTCTAACATCGATATCGAGGTATCTACTCGACGTCGACTTGTTGTTTTGTCTTCTGCAGGAACTGCGCTAGGAAATCGACCAGAACTGAGGTCGATATCGACCTGTATACTCGATATCGAGTGTCTGCTGAGGTCGAAAGCCTTGATCGTGAGCACAACAAAGGAAGCGCTGACATACCTCCTCGTGGATTCGATCCTGAATTACCCTACTACTATAAGGGAGGGGATTCTTGTATTATTTGTTTGGGACAGGGAGATAGTCTAGTTGTGCTTTGTTTTAAATATTTGAATCTCCTACTTACCATCCCCGCGAGCGAACAAATTGGCGCCGTTGCCGGGGAGGCAATCAATCGCCACCTAAGTTAATCACGATCTTTTTCTGAGCTTATTCTGCAGGTTTATGCGACGTTCTGATCGCGGACCTATCCTGGAACCAATTAACGAGCCTGAACGTTTCTACCATCTTCGCAACAAAGCAATACGCATCATGGCGGACAACGAGACGCAGGCTGAGATCATAGAGCGGTTGAGGAAGGAGATCGAGGACCACAATGCTACAATCGCTGCTGAAAGGGCCGCTGCTGCTGCTGAGCGAGCCCGTGCTAATAGAGAGGAGGATGCGCACAGACTAGCCCAAGAGCGGCTAAATCAGTATCCACAGACGGCGATGCAATACATGCATCCGCCGCTTCATGTTCCTGAATCTGCCATTATAATTCCTTACTCTAACTATGAATTGAAAATTAACTTCCTATCTGAGATTAAAAGAAATACTTTTGAAGGAAGACATAATGAATGCCCCCTGCAACACATCTCTACTTTTATGGACTTATGTGAAACAGTTGCTGATGGAGTAAACTTAGAGTATGTGCGACTAAAATCTTTTCGATGGTCTTTGGCAGGAAAGGCATTACAATGGCTTGAAAGTTTGGCTCCACGATCGCTGAGGACATGGGCAGAGGTGAAAGATGCATTCTTGAACAAATTCTTCCCACCTTCTAAAACGGCGATGCTACGACAAAGGATCACGGCTTTCAAACAAAAGCCAGGTGAAACCCTAGCACAGGCGTAGGAGCGCTTTAAGGACTTGCTGAGATCATGCCCGACGCATGGGCAACTTCCATATGTCATCCAAGAGATCTTTTATAATGCCCTTGATGCACCGAATAAGGAGAGGATCAATTCATATACCTCCTATCGGTACATTGAGCTTACACCAACGGAGGCATGGGAGACCATTGAGAGGCTAGTGAACTTTGACAACACCTATGGGGCTGCTGCGGCCTATGATGCAAGGCCTGCCCCATCTATGCCACTATATGAGCCTCCAAGGGAGATAGATCCTGAAGTGTGGCAACAATTCCATAACGATCAAACACGCCGCCTTCAAAAGCAAGTAAGGTTCTTGAGCAACAATCAACCTTGTCAGGAGTGTGGTTCAATAAGGCATAACACCAGTGCATGTCCACATACTGAGCAAGTATCCATGGCGGAACAACATGAGGAGGTGAAATGGACGAGAGGCCCCTATGGAGGGGGCAATCAACAAAATTGGGGTGATCAAAGGTTCTATCAAAGGGATCCCCCAACATATAGGGCACCAGGGCACCTTGAGCGGGAGAATAAGAAAGATGACCTGCAAATCATCCTTGATGAGATGCGGAGGAACCACAATGAGTTCAAACAAGCCAATAACTCAGTCCATACTCAGCTACAGGGCATCAATTCTAGACTTGGGGAGATCGACGTTTGGAAGCGCAACATGGAGACTCAAATGAGTCAATTAGCGGAAGCAATGCCCAAGGCGTCAGGATCACTCCCTAGATCCACTGTGCCCAACCAAAAGGGCAAAACCACAGGTCATATTGCGGCAGTAAACCTAAGGAGTGGGCATCAATTACAAACGCCCGAGCAAAAAATGGAGGAGAAGGAGCCAGAACAGACGTCGATATCGACCCCCCTGTCGATATCGACCAAGGTGACATCGATGTCGACCCTCCTGTCGATGTCGACCCTAATTCTACATCACCACAGAAATCGACTCCTCCAGTCGATATCGACCCTACTGATGTCGATATCGACCTCACTGCAGCCGCAGGAAGGAAGAAGGTGTTGCCATTCCCAACTAGAAAGGTGACTAAGGACCCAGCGGAAAAGAAGTTCCAACGGTTCGTGAAGATGCTCCAAGGGCTTAATGTCTCTATACCATTCACAGAGGCACTTCACGAGATGCCATCTTATGTAAGGTTCCTTAAGGACATCTTGGGTAAGAAGCGATCGCTCTCTGAGATCGCAGAGGAATGCAACAGGTTGGAGCTACCACAAAAGCGGGCGGACCCAGGTAAGTTTTCTATCGCTATAGGTCTAGGTCAATTCAAATTTAATGCTTTAGTTGACTTGGGCGCTAGCGTTAGCATGATGCCACTAACCATTTGGCACAAGGTAAAGATAGGTCCTCTGGAGCCCGTGGATGCAAGATTGTACATGGCTAACAATACGGTAGTGATTCCAACTGGGATAGTGACGGATGTGCCAGTACAAGTAGGTAAATTCTTTGTCCCTGCTGATTTCCTAGTTGTTGACATAGCGGAGGACCCTGCTTGTCCAATTATTTTAGGTAAGTCATTCCTAGCAACCGTCGATGCCAAAATTAGCGTGAAGAAAGGATTGCTCTCACTCACAATTAGTGATGAAGTAATAGAGTATTCCTTCAACAAGACGGTGCAAAGTCAAGGGCCAATGGAGATAAAAGCCATCAATGAAGCCCAAGTAGAGGAAATTGAAGCAATCTTGAACGAAGGAGCTCAACAGAACATCGAAATCGACCCAGGTAAGTCGATATCGACCACTATTGTTCAAGATTCTGTGACAGGTCATAAGTATGGGGTCGACGGAGGAGAAAAGGAAACATCGAAATCGGAGTCAAGGGTCGATATCGACCATGCCCTATCGAAATCGACCACCATCAGCACTGAGAAGGGAGGTAAGGAAACCTCGATATCGACCCCTGAGGGTCGACATCGACCTGATCATATCGAGTCAAAACTCCCCAAATCGACTGATCCTCCAGGTGTACAACAGAGGTCGATATCGACCTCCGAACATCGACATCGACCTGAGCCACAGACAGAGAAGAAGGTAAGTAAAGGTACGAATTCCTCTTGTTCAATTACAATTAAGGACTTATCATTATTTGGAAGAGGTGTGCCTTGGCATGTGCGCTTATGTAGGGTATCCGATGATGGTTCAAGCCGATATGAGATAGGAGACAAGGTCTATGTTGCCAAGTCTAAGGACCATTGGTTCCCTACAAGATTCAAGGATAAGAACTTAGGCCCATTCACGGTGAATCAAATCAATCCCGGCGGAATGCAGCTGCGGGACAAGAAATGAGTGATATTTGAGGCCCAAGCCACATGGGCTCGGCAGATGCCACCTTGAGAAGCGCAAAGGAAGAAGTCGGCCTAGCGACTTAAAAATCTAGAGCTTGTAACAAAGACTTAGTTTTGGTTTTAGACAACTTTTGTTTTGGTTTTAGACACTTTATTGTTTTGCATATTTTGTGTTTATTTTTCAAATTGCAGGAAAGAGAAAAGCACACAGAAAGGCATCGAAATCGATGTCAGGCATCGAAATCGATGTCAGACATCGAAATCGATGTCAGACATCGAAATCGGCCTTAAGGTCGACATGGATAGGGTTTGTGATCGAGGCCAAATCACCCTGAAGCCTGAGCAGAAATCAAGAGAGACATCGATATCGATGTAAAGGGTCGATATCGACCTTCCCTGTTGTCTTCTTCGACTCCTGAAATTTGTGACGGTTTAGTAAGTTTTCTTCTTAACCCTAGTTCTAATACAGTGAGGACACTGTAAATTTTAAGTATGGGGTGGGGGAAAGGCTTACTTGCATATTCATACTTAGATTAGAGTTGCATATTTATTTTAATGCATAAAAAAAAATGACCCCCATCAAAAAATTTTGAAAAAGAAAGAGTCATGGAAATATAAAAAAGAGCTCTATGATGCAAAATTAGATTCATTAGAGATATAACATGAGATTGCCTAGTTAAGGGAAGTCCGAAAAAACATAAAGGAGATGAAAATTTGAAGTTGCTTTTGACATGTGCATGATAAGATGATGGAGGACTTTTTATAAAAATTCCATACACATATTGCCCATTTTTTACCTTATACCCTATCCGGGGACAAAGTTTTTTTGAATGGATGTCATCTTTGGAGTTGTATGGAGTTGTGCATTTATAAAGTTATTGGCAGGAATGATACAATTATGAAATATGGAAAATTAAATGAGCGAGAAAAAATCCGATCACCTCGGGAGATAAAGGTGGGTCGACCCTGCTTGCGTTGAGATAATAGTTCCGCAGGATGGGACACACAAGGTGAGGAATCCGAAGTACTAAGTATCCGGGACCATTCATGACACCCATGTTTGCGACTCGCGAGAAGGCAGTGCTAAGGTTAGAGAGGTAAAAGCATTATATTGAAAAAAAGCATTGAGCGATGAGTGAAAGGTGAGACATTATGAAGAAGGAAAGTGGAATGTTTTGGAAAGAAAGTATGTTTCCCCGGATTTAACACCACATGGCCAAATATCAGCCCACCTTTAGCCTTTTACCAATCCACTTCTCACAAGCTTGAAAAAAAGTCCTCTTGATTATTAATGTTGTGTCGCTAAAATTGTTTTTTGCATATTACCTCCTTTATGAGTATGAAATTACTTTTTATGCACAGGCATGGACTTGGTTAACATAAGTACCTTCTCGAGGATGGCAATTGATTGTAGGGACATATGAAAAATGAATCTATGATGTTGAGGGTTTACTTTCTTCCCTTGAATGACCATTAAAAGTATTGCTTGGGGACAAGCAAGCTTAAGTATGGGGTGTTTGATGTGCGCGCAAATTGCCATATTTTCTATGCACAAATGAATCCATTTTATTGTCTTTTGCATGCACATTTATGGGAAAACATGAGAATAGTGTAGTTTATGCTTAATTGTCAAATATATGGGTTTGCACGAGTTTCCATGTGATTTCGCAGAAAACAGGATGAAAATGGATGAATTCGGAAGAGCGGAAAAAGAACTCGAAGTCCTCTGAAGAGGTCGAAATCGACTGAAGACCTCGACATCGAGTACATCAGAGACATAGGAATCGAGCAGAAAAGGAAACAGAGCATATCGTCACAGAAGAGGTCGATATCGACGTCTGGGGGTCGATATCGATGCTGCCAGATCGACCAAATTGATAGAAGTCGAGTGCCAGTTCGAGTAGGAGAAGGAGAAGCTCGAGATAAGGTTTTGGAAGGGTCGATATCGATGTCTAAGGGTCGATATCGACCATGCCAGCAGAGGAATTCGACTCCGATTTTGATAGAATTATATCCAAAGCTTGCAATATCTATCCAAAGGTCGAGATTTCCTATCATCAACACCAGATCTATCATGAGGAGGCTGATTTCACCATGAAGTTTTAGCTTTTACTTTGTTTTAGTTTATCTTAGAGAATAAAGATAAGGTTTCGAGTCCTTATCGACATCTATAAATAGAGGCCAATAGGGCTGAGTTTAGGTATCCATTTTTCGCAGAGAATTTCAATTGCAACAGAGAGTAGAGAGAGAGAGAGGAGGCCGAGTGGAGTTGTAAAGCGAGAGTGGAGTGGCTTGTTCGGTTGTACTTTCTTTCAGATTTTTAATTCAAAGTAGCTTTCTTTCAAATAACAATGATGATGATGTGCATGATGAGGAGCGAGTAGTCAACCCACTTCTAGGGTCGGGGTGAGCCCGACGATAGCAATGTGAGGTAAGTGCATCAAAGGTATGACTTTTATGCGATTCCGTCTTCTACCCCATGCATGATCCTTTACGAAAGTTAGGGAGATTCATTCTTTGCATTATTGAAGCGAAAGCCACTCATATTGTGAACTTGAATTGCTCATGAATTGGATAGTAACTCTTAGGAATTATGCGAGAGCCTCTAATCACCTAAGTGTTGATAACGAAAGTTATTTGACGGGAAGACATTAAAGTTCATATCTTTAGCATGAAACTTGCATTGTTATCGTTGTGTCATGAAACCCCGACTTTGGAAGCCTTTTAATTAATTGAATTCTTCATAAAAGTCTTACTTTTGTTTCTGTTCATCTTCCTTCTCCATTCTATTTTCTTCGGACTCTTTTTCGACAAATTGGTTACAAAAACAGTTTCTGTGACAAGCATCGAAATCGACCACAAGGGTCGAGATCGAGGTCTAACATCGATATCGAGGTATCTACTCGACGTCGACTTGTTGTTTTGTCTTCTGCAGGAACTGCGCTAGGAAATCGACCAGAACTGAGGTCGATATCGACCTGTATACTCGATATCGAGTGTCTGCTGAGGTCGAAAGCCTTGATCGTGAGCACAACAAAGGAAGCGCTGACATACCTCCTCGTGGATTCGATCCTGAATTACCCTACTACTATAAGGGAGGGGATTCTTGTATTATTTGTTTGGGACAGGGAGATAGTCTAGTTGTGCTTTGTTTTAAATATTTGAATCTCCTACTTACCATCCCCGCGAGCGAACAACCCGCGAACATTGCAGATGGAAAAAACCCAGAAATGGGTGGTGCAAATTAAATTTCAGTGGTGCATTATCCTCTACGGATTCCCCTTCTTATGGGTTCATTATTAGAAATTACAATGGTTCTGTTCTATTCTCTGAAGTTGGTCTTTCTCCTTTCCCTTCTGTTATCAGTTCCGAAGGATTCGGCCTTTGGAAAGGGATCCTTAAAGCTATATATCTTAAGTTAAATAAAATAGTAATTGAAGGTGATAATATAAGTATCATCAACAATCTCCGGACTGGATGCTCGTGTTCTGGTGAGATTGAGATGATCTTATTTGATTGTCTCCTTTCTCTCCATTTTTTCTCTGATCTAGATATTTCTCATGTCTTTAGGGAAGGCAATGGTGTCGCCGATCGTCTTACTCATATACCTTTTCCCCACTTCGGCACCTCGCTTCCTTCAAACGCCGATCTTCGCAATATCATCCTTCGTGATGCTCTTAGCTAGTTGCCTTGGCAACTACCAAATTCTTTTCGATTAAAAAAATGATAAACTTAATATAAAAACAAAAAAAAAAGGATACTGGGCTTGTTTGGTTTAACAATTTTCGAGAACTGCTACAAATGACACTTTACGGGAATTGAAAAAATATGTTTGGTTGGATTTTAGATGGTAGGAATTAAAATAAGAAAATTAAAATTTTCTAATTGTAAAAGGTGGAATTGCAAATTACCTAAGGGAAAAGTAGCAAAGTTAAATTCCTTTAAAATGGAGGAATTTAAATTTTTGAGAATTTAACTTACTGGTTTTTCTATGATAAAAAAACTCAACCAAACGCATATATTTTATCTACTTTCTGGGTTTTTCAATTATCAACCAAATGAGCCCCATGTTCTAATTTAAATTATTATTATATTATTTTAAAATGAAAATTCAAAGTCTAAAACATTACAAAGTGCTTTTTTTATTAAGTAAAAATTCGAGATCATACAAGGCTGATTCTCGAGAGGCCGACGAATCGAAAGATAGAAAATACCTAAACATACAGTAAAACAGAAAAAAGGCGCATCGAAATAAGTAAAAACAAACCCTACAACACATTACAAAGTACTAATTATTCAATTAAAACGCATAATTAAAATAAACCTACGCATAATTATTTTATGAAAAATGATAATGAATGAAAATCGAAGCCTATATTATATTTATATATATATATATAATTTGTAAGCTTAAATTTATTAAATATGGTGTTATAGTTTGTGAAAAATAATTTATTAAAATCTCCATAATTTCTCTAACTAATAGATTTAAATTCCACAACTTTTGGCTTCAAATTAGAAATTAGGAAACAAAAATTATATTTAACACATGAAAAATTTATCGTTTAGCGCATGCTTGGTCGCACCGACCATATACAACACGGTCGCAACAACAAAACACAACATGGTCGTGGTGACCCTTGTCGCAACGACCATATTATAGTTTGCTCGTTGCGACCATTTTTTATTTTTTTAAATTATAGGTTTTTAGCCCGGTTCTAATGATAACTGGGCTAAAAATAATCATTTTAACTCGTGGAGAGCCATGGAACTGGACTAAAAGGTGTCTTTGACAGCTTTTGCGCACCATTTATTCCCCTTTTCAATTGCAATATTGCAGTATATTGCCTAAAACAAGAAGATATTAATTTGAATCTACATTAGAACAGAACAAACAAGTTCATAGATATCATTATAATAAAAAAATTCAAAAAAAAAATTAAAATTTGGAATAAATTTCAAACTCATAATATTCAACCAAAATCTCATTTAACCCTAAGATTTAGGGGTTTAGTTTTTTGGTAAGCTTTTGAAGAAATTGATGGTTGGGCTTTCTTGGGGATGGATTTCACTCGTGCTGTTGGTCAGATTTAACATCATTTTGTCTCAGTTATGTTCAAATAACCAAATTAATTTCAATTTGTGTGGAGCATATACGCAGAGAAAAAGGAGAGTTGAGAGGGTAAAGGGTATTAGATATAAAATAATTGAACTTTAAGGATACTTAAATCTTATTCTAAAAGGTAATTCTACCATGTTCTAAAAAACAATGGCCGTAGGAAATTAAAGTGGGTGAACCCCACCAAATTCCACCAATCGGTGGTGTGTGAAATCTCACCTAATTCTACGTTATTTTCTCTCCTATTTCCCATCAAAACTTGCTCTTCTCTTAATGTTGTGTTTGACAAATTAGTAATAAGTAGAAAAGAAATGAAGAGAAAAGATGAAAAATGATGGGAAGGTCCGAAGGGGAGAGAGGAGGGGCGAGAATCTACAAAAATAAAAATTTTCATATATTTGGTTTTTAAGAGGAAAATGGCAAAAAAAATATTTTCGTTCAAATGAAGAGATTTTTTTAAACGGAAAAAATTCGACACACCGGACAAGTCTGATAGATCAAATGGAGAGTTTATTGTCAACCTTGGATAAGGCTTCTTTTTTTTTGGAAGCGGGATAAAGATTAAGAAAGTCGCCGACGACCCGACTTCTTTCCTAGAGCGTCTGAGCGGACGAGAACACGGAGTTCTGGATCAGTGCTGAAGCTATCATCGGCAGGGATGCAGTATGCCAGACGCGCAATCCTGTCAGCAACCACATTCGATTCCCTGAAAATATGACGAATAGCAACATGAGATATAGATTTAATAATTAAAGAATTATCGGCCATCAGTAGCTCGATATTCCATGGGCAAACCCAGTCGTCCAACAGAGCTTTTATGATGACCAAACAATCCCCTTCGATTAGAAGCTTCTAAATCTCTAGGCTCCTCACCCTTGCCACACCCATGTGAAGCCCCAAAGCCTCCGCGAAACCCGCAGAGCTATTATTGCAAGGGCCTGAACCAAGCGATACGATGACGCCTTCATGGTCACGAATTGCAAACCCATAAGTTCCCGCCAGAGACTGGGAGTGTGATCCGCCAAAATTAAGTTTGAAAAAAAAAAAACAAAAGGCGGCTTTTCCCAACACTAAATTTTTTTAGCTTGAATTCTGTTCGCCGAAGTGGCTATACTGTTGCTGTTATGTTGGTCGCTAGAGATGGTATTTTCTGTAGTGTTATTAGCATCCAAGCGCACATACCAGGTTTGACGAGCTGAAATACAGAATAAGGCAATGGCTTGAGGAGAAGTAGTCGTTGTATGATGAAACACCAGTTGGTTTCGGAAGAACCAAAGCCCCCACCACGCGAAGGCCATTTTGTTGAGGTTTTTTCTACCCACCAACATATAGATATGGTTGAGGATAGTATTAGGTTTGGACCTTTCGTCAAACCCAGAATGATTGGGGATGCTAATATGGAGTTCGGAGAGTAGAGTTTGTGTCATAGGGCATTCTAGCAGAAGGTGTACAATAGTTTCTGTAATGCAGCCATAGAAATTGCAGCCCGAGGGGACCGCCACATGCGATCTTTGTAACCGTTCTGATGTCGGTAGCCCGTCATGAGAGATTTTCCAAAGGAAGTGTTTGATCTTGTGGGGAATGCCAAGCTTCCAAAGCCATTGACAGTCAAAATGAGGGTCCCAATCGTGAAGGTGAATAATGTTTGTGGCTGATCTAGTCGAGAACCAACCGTTCCTCTAGGTCCCCAATATAGTATGTCCAAAAATCTATTAACCGGTAATATAACTTCTGTAATGTTTGTGATTGTGGTCGTACTAAGCAGACCTTGTAAATCATTATTTAGACGATCGACATCCCACATGTTATCACTAGTAATAAAGCGTTCTACTGCCCAGCTAATCATGTTTTCATCAATCATTGACGTAGCTGAGTTTGTTAAAGGAGTGTTGAGGACCCAATTATCCGTCCAGAACTGAACTGATCGTCCATCCCCAATTGACCAACGTAGGCCCGGTTTGAACAAATGTCTAATGGCTGTCAATTTCGACCATTGGCATGAAGTATTGCCTTTTTTGACGTAGTCCATCAGTGGCGCTCCTTTTAGGTATTTAGCAGAGATAACTCTAACCCAAATGCTGTTAGGTTCAGCAATAATTTTCCACAATAATTTCATTTGTAATGCTAAATTCATAGTCTTGGCATTATAAATGCCTAAACCCCCGGCCATAGTGTCGGAGCATATCTTGTCCCAGCTGATTAGTGTAGTATATTTTTGGTCTTTGTTCCAAAAGAATTGTCTGTAAACTTTATCTAATTCATGCAGAATCGAGGACGGCAGCATAAAAGATTGCATTATTAACAGGGGTTGAGCACTGAGGTTGGACTTGATGAGTACCTTTCGGCCCTCTGCTGATAGTGTAGCTGCTTTCCATTTGGTTAGTTGTTGCTTAGCTTTCAGAACTACATCAGCGAACGTATCGCGATTGAACCGACCATTTATAATCGGACATCCAAGATACTTTTCTAGGTTATTTGTCTGCGAAATTCCCAATGTTGTTGAAATAGTTTGAATAGCCGCGACTGGCGTGCCAGTTGAAACTTGGAAGCTGGATTTATGCAGGTTAACCTTTTAGCCCGAGATCAGGCAAAAACGTTGGATCGTATTTGATAAAGTAAGACATGCTGCCTGGCTTGATTTCCCGAATAAAAGAATGTCATCCGCGAAAGCCAGTAAGGGGACCTTTACCCCTCCTCTGCCTAGCGAGAAGCTTAGGTCTCTAGAAACAGATGCTTGTCGATGGAGCGTTCTCGCAAGAACCTCAGCGGTCAGGATAAAAAGGAAAGGAGACAGAGGGTCTCCCTGCCTAAGACCCCTTGTGGGTAAAAAGGGTGTAGACGGTTCATCATTGATTAATATAGAGTAAGACACCGTTTGTACACATTATGTGATCCAACGAATGAACTTACCATCGAAACCGAACTTATGAAGGACATCAACGAGGAAGGGCCATTCGATCCTATCATATGCTTTTTTCATATCAAGCTTGACGGCCATGTAGCCACATTTAGCTTTACTAATTCTGTATGAATGGAAAATTTCATGGGTGATCAAAATATTATCCTGAATGGCTCTGCCCTTAGTGAAAGCACTTTGTAAAGGGTGGATGAGTTTATCGAAAATTTTGTAAAGTCTGTTAGTCAAAATTTTTGATATGATCTTATAAACTGTAGAGCACAGACTGATTGGTCTAAAGTGGTTCACAGTTTCTGGATTGTCCCTTTTTAGATTAAGGTAATGAATGTGTGATTGACCTGTCGTAACATTCTTTCGAATAAGAAAAAAGACTTTATAACTTTTATTACAGATGGACCAACGATGTCCTAGTAATTCTGGTAGAAGCCAGTCGGCATCCCATCGGGGCCAGGTGCTCTATCCGATTTGATAGAGAATAACGCGCTTTTGATTTCTGAGTTAGTCACTGCTAAAGTATGTCCAACATTGTCAATATCAGAAATCTCATTTCCTATTACTTCAAGATTGTTTGTGAAGGACATAGTGTGATTGTACGACGACTTAAAACAGTTGGAGAAGTTTGAGACAAACTCATCTCTAATCAAGCTATTATTAGTCCGGTGCAGACCTGGATCGGTTAGGAGATGTTTGATAATCTTTTTTCCTCGCTTGGCAGAGGTTATACGGTGGAAGTAAGCTGAATTTGTATCATTAAGTTTAGCGTGTTTTAGTTTAGCTCTTTGGCTCCAGTAACGTCTTTGGAAGTCAAGCATTCTTTCTCTTTTGTTAAGTAATCTCCTATGGCACTGAAAATCATCCACATTATGGTTTGTAATTAGGATTTGTTGTAATCGTAGAAGCTCTTCATCGGTCTGGAAGATCTATTTATGTATATTATTGAAGGTTCGCTTGTGCCATCTTTTTGCCAAGGTTTTAAGCAAGGCAGTCTTTTTAACCAGCTTGAAAGGATTGGAGCCTGTGGGATTGGTTCGCCAAGCTTGTGTTATGATATTCTTAAACTCTGGCTTAGTTGTCCAAGCTAACTCGAAACGAAAGGATCTCTTCTAGAGATGTGTCTGTGAGTGTAAATCAATTGAGATCGGAGCATGATCGGAATTTGTGAAAGGATGTATCCTCAATCGAATCCCGTCATAGGCCAAAATGACCTCGTTTTGGGCTAGTAGGCGGTCCAGCTTGGCATAGCTATTATCTGGTGATCCGGTTTTTTTCCTTTGCCAGGTGTAGTTGCCCCCATGAGTAGGGACGTCATGCAGCAGGAGATCATTTTTTAGTTGTTATATTCTTAAGAAGCACCTTGGGGTTGGGTGGCAGCCTCCTAGTTTGTCTTCGGGAATCGCAATCTCGTTTAGATCGCCCAAGATACAGAAAGGGATTAGCAGAGACGAAGAATATTGAGCCACAAAATCCCAAAATTGAGCCTTCGAGCCATAGTTCGGTGGAGCGTAAACCAAAAGGAAGGCCACAGATTTGTTTATGTTGCAATCATGATAATCAATATGGATGAGTCTATGCTATACTGAAACAAGCTTGATGTTGCCCTCGGCAGGCGAGAGATCTTTCCATAACAGGCAGATACCTTCCGAAAAGTCAATCGCTAGATCGAAAGCGATGTTTGTGAAACCACACTTCTTCCAAGAGTAATTTGGTGGTGGTTTATTCGATTTAGTTTCCAGTTGGGCTAAAGCATTAATCTGATTATTCCTGCAGAATAGTTCTGTGTTTGTCCAAAAGTTTCGTCTCTTAAAGTCGTGACAATTCTAAGATGAGATATTCATGTGAACTTAATTTTGATCCGTGATTGTATGAAAGTAGCATCTAGGAATACTTGTAATTTCATTTTATGTATGGGAAATGAAATAGTAATCCTATTATTGGTACAAGTAGTAACGTAGTAGGTAATAATAATGCGCCAAGTTTGCTTTTTCCAATCAAATTCCGCTATTTTAGTGGGATTCATTTTTCTTCCATTTCTCACAAATTTGATGTCTATTTTCTCATTGTTTCTAATCAAAATTTTCTAATTTATCTAGCCAAATAAAAGAAAATGATTTCTTCTATTTAAATATATAGATAAGGGGGGCTAACCGAATATACAAAAGAGATAAGACCATATAAATGTCTTATGTAAGAAGAGAAATCTATACCCAAAATGATGCTTCTATACCCTCTAAAAACTGCTATCCTCACAAAAGAACACAAGGACTGAAGCGCCCTAAAAACTCTTAACCCTTCACTAGATACAAGTCCACCAATACTCCTATGCTCGATACCTACCCACATCCTACCGAGCATCCACTTACCCGCACCCTAAGCTATCCACGAGTGACTTGCACCCACTTCGCAAATAGGCGAGAACGACAACTAGAAATAATATGTAAAACACACATTTCTAGAATAAAAGGGTCTGAGTGAAACACTAACGAGTTTTTAAACTTCCATGTGAAATATACAATCGCTTGTAGGGCCATGAACTTCGATTTCTTCTATTTCTCACTCATTAAAATCTCGTGATTTCTCTCCAACCAAACAAGCTGTTACTATTTCACCCAAACATTTATTTGGGTTTCCCTTACCTTCCTTCCCCTAAAAAACCTCATATATTTCCCTATCCAAACAAGGTGTTAGTCAGCACTAGCTCGTTCACCACTGCTCTACTAAACGACGACGTTTTGCTTTTCCTTTTTTTCCTTCCTTTTTATGCATATTATTAATTATATGCCCTTTTCCCCTTTCCACTGTCTTCACGGCTTTCTTCCCCTCCCCGTGGTTGCCTCTCGTCTACCGTCGGTCTTCCTTTAATGCTGATGCACAACGCAAGCCACCAAGGATGAATTACTGCCCTCACCGACCTATGCTTCTCTGCACCTATTCCAAGTTTCTTCGATTTGTCCTAGAGATGCTTTATGCGTTGTAGTTTAAATGAATTTCAATGTGTTCTTCGTCGTTTCTTTTATTGCAGCAAATCACCTTGCTTCACCGAGCCGATTGCGAATCGTCGTAAATACCAGGTCCTTTTCTCTCAATTTAGTTTGAAGGTCTTTGACTTATTTTGTATTTGTTTTCTTATTTGCCGCAACTTAACTATTGCTTCTTCGCTTTGGGTCATCATCAGTCTTCAACCCTGATTTCTGGTTCATTTTTTATTTTGTTATAGTTGTTTTCTGCTTTCAATTTCCCTTCTTCTTCTTCCTCACATGTTTTGTTGTTGTTTTCTTTTGATTTTCACTTCCTTTTGTTCTTGTTAAGCGAATTCCATTTTGAATTCCATTATGAATAATCCCTTCATATTCAATTCCCAAAATTTCTACCTAGGGTTTTGATTTCTCCATCAAATTGCCATTTCATGCCCAAGATAGGTCACGAGATCCGCATCGCCGTTAATCTCTCTAAATACACGAGAATGTGCAACACCGTCAAAAGCTTGCAGAAAAAGGAGCTCATCGGTGATCATCATCTCCACTTCCCTAGGACATGACCAAACTCCTTTTAGTACATAGATGATCGTCAAGCAATCTCCTTCAATCTATATCCTCGAAGTCCTCATTATTTTAACTGCTTTGACACCAAGTCGCAATCCTAAGGCCTCTGCCTGAATAGGAGAGCTAGCATTATAGAGATCCGCACCACATACTACTATAAGCCCATTATGGTCTCTGATATTTAGAAAATTTGGAAAATGGAAGATACACTTGATTTAATTAATAATATAAATATCAATAAATTAGTTATTGAGATAATTGATAAGGAAAGAAATCAATGATTAATGTAATTAATTTAATTAAAATAAAATAAAATAAAACACAAAATGACACATAAGCATTGTGGGATAAGAGAATGTCACATAGGATCATAAATTATGGAGAAGATGACACGTGTGTAGTGTACTCCTTTAGTGTTATTATATTACTAGTATGGTACCCGTGCCCGAGGCACGGGAGCATAGTACACATTGTAATCAATATGCATATGATATAATTGTTTTTTCTAACTTGCGATCTTGTGACATACTTTTTATAAGTTTTGAATTTAGAAAATATTATATGAGATTAAGTAATTTAGTATTTTTAGCCGAACTATTTTCATATCTAAATTATCAACCATAATTGTTTCGATTGATGTTGTCATTCCTCATTCCCGTCTTGATTTTTATTATCCTCTTCTTCACTTCCATATATTATTTAATTAATATATACGGAGCATTCAGGGACGGAGCCAGAAAAGTTTTGAGAGGGGGTCACCATAGTATAGTAGACAATAAGATCGAGAAAAAAACTCATAAAACACACAATGTGTTCGATAGTACAAACTAGTGCCTAACGATATTACAAACTAGTGTCCAACAATATTACAAACTACTACAAAGAGAGTTCATCATTTCTATTTAGGTGTCTATTGTACTAAATAGTTCAACTCTATGATAAATGAGGTAAATTCATTTTCTGAGTTTTCATACCCTGAAAAAGTTAGAATAACCTCATTATCTATGTTCTTATTCAAACAAAATGCTAACCGATTTCAGTATCATTCTCCAATCAGAATTCAAGCAATAATCTCAATTCTCAAGCAATAATCTCAAAATTATATTTCAATAACTTGCGCTTATCAATTCGAAAATCAGATTACACATTACCTCTAACAAAAACTTTACATCAAAAAAGTTGAAACCATTATTTTTAGTCATAAATCGCCTCTGATTAAACCATAGGGATTCAATCAAAATACCTATATTTAACCTATAGGAATTCAATCAAAATACATATATTTAAATCTCGGTTGGGAAATTGACAACACGGTGAAGATTAGAGGAAGTTCACTAGACACGACCACTTCTAATCCAATCCAGACCAGAAACACAACCCTAATTGAAACAACATTAATCCAAGTGCAAAAAATCAAGAGCTTTTAAACAACCTATTATTATTTGACCATATATATATATAGTATATACAAAGTAAAGATAGAGCTTTGAAACAACCTATTATTATTTGACCATATATATATACAAAGTAAAGATAGATAGACACGCAAGATAGCACAGAGCACATAGCATATAACGAACAAAAAACAAACAAAAGAGGGGCAGCTCCACATTTTCCGAGTTGGGCTAAACATATAGAGCGAAAGATTGGCTTTGGGTTCTGCAATTAATCCTCCACTGGGATTCATTTCAACCTACACTTTGTTTGGAACCCACACACACAGAGAGAGATGAATTCAAAATCAATGATGCCCTACACACCCCCTACCTACTTGTAGTCTCTCCCAAGTTTAATGCATTGCATGCTCTTGTTTTCTTCACATAATACTGTAATTTTATCCTTATTGATGATCGATCAGTTTGTTGTTGGGAACATGCAACCAAAAAAAAAAATATATATATATATATATGTCTACAGTGGCACCCAATGGAAATCTTTTCTTCCGTATCACTTGAAAGATCTCTTGGTGTGTGCTTTGAAAAAGTAAACCCTAGATAATTAAAGAGGGGCAATATAAAGACAAATCATCTTTTGATTGCCCCCAATTTGGTGCAAATTTTGCAGACCTTGTAGTTGTATTTGTAGTTGTGTTTTTTCTTTTCCTCCCCTAAAAATTAGTGCATCAAATTATTTAATTTTACGGGTGATCACTTCATTATGTATATGATATGATGTGCAACGCTCTATAACAAGTAAAGGAAACTTTTTGGGATAAGTGCGTTTGCCCTTTGGTTGGTGATCGATGATCGGTAGGGAGTTGTAATTTCCTTCAATTCCTTGCTTTTCGGGAATTTTTTATTCTCAAGTTTGATGCATTTATATATATGAATCATGATACATTTAAATATCATAATCTCATTTTGAGTATTGAAGGATGGAGAAAGGGATTGAAAAGGTTGATTAACAATTATCATTAGATATGTCAATCGGGTGATTCGGGTCGGGTTCGGATTCGGGTCATTCGGGTTCCGGGTAATTCGAGTTACCGGTCATTTCGGGTCGAGCCAAACCGGGTTTGTCCCGTGTTCGGATCGACCCACCGAGTCAAAAAAACTCAAACTTTTTGAAGAATTTTTAAAAATATTAAAATAATATCAAAATTAAATTGTAATATAAATATGTCAAATTAAACTAAATAATAATATTATAATTAAATTTATAAATATTATTATAATAATATTATTATATTAATATTTTAAGCATAAAAAATCATATTTATACAAATAAGTGTTCTAAACATACTATAACTGTAAAATATATAAATTATTTAATTTATGAGTGATCTCAACGAATACAATTGCATGACGAATCTATGTGGGTTCAATTTAGTGCCTATGTGGTGTCTACATGGTGCTGAGTGCTGACTCACCGGGTCGATTTCGACCCAACGGATCACCGGGTCTTGACCCTAAAAGTCCCGGGTAATTCGGGTTCGGGTCGATTTTGGGTCCTGGGTCTAAAACATCGAGTCCAAACCTGTAAAATTACCGGACGTACGGGTCGGGTTTTTTGGATCGGGTCATGCTTTGACAGGTCTAATTATCATCGATGAGTGTATATTTACTTTACAAATGGAGTAATATATTTTACATTAATTATAGAAAAGTATACTTTACATGGCTATTTTTAATTAGTAATGTAAGATTTTATATTTTACACATGGTGTAAATCTACACTTTTTCTTCTAATTTTCAGCCTTGTGGAAAGAATGATTTTTCACCCTTGTGGAAATAATTTTTTCTTACCCTTTTTAGGCCTGTAATATGTATACATAGACATAATTCAAACAAAAAATTGATATATCCCGATTTGGATCAGAAAATCGACTAGAATTGGACGAGCATAACCAAACCAGAAATCGAATTGAGGCCATCTGGTCCAATTTTAGGTTTTTAATCAATATACCTTATATCATATCCAACAACGTACTTCTCCAAAATGGGATAACAAAATACGGAGTATATATATTTTTTAAAATATTTTTGTTTCGATTCCAATAGTTTCTCCATTTTTTTTTATTAAGTAAGAATTTGGGTGGTAGACCTTAGTCCTTACCCGATAATAGTTTCTCCATTTTTATGATTTGAAGAATGATTTACTTTTGGAGAATACTGCAGATTGAGGAAACTATCTCTATTTTTTTCTATTACTTCTCTATTTTAGAGAATGAGATGAGAGAATCAATTGGAATAAAAAACGCCTTAAAATTTTTCAAAATCTTCAAAATAGAGAATCTTGCGATTTCAACAGGATGCCGGAATCACATTCACTAATTTTTGCCTTGAGTTAAACACTTAAATCACTCTCAAGCCTTACTAGCTTAGTTGGTAAGGATAACACTAATAGGTCATGAGTTCAAATCCCCTCTCCCCATATTGTAATAGGTCTAGTGCCCACCTATGGAAAAAAAAACACTTAAATCACTTCTTTATGTATGATTAATTGCATGATGAATTGTGACAAAAAATTTACCTTCACTGTATTTGATAGATTTTATATATTTTACATTTTTTTTCTTTTTTTTTTAAATAAACTTTTACAAGTTTCTTATAATAATTTTTGAATGATACAGTGGTCGGCTTAGCATTAATTGGAAAAGAGAGCAAACACCATACATAAAACATGGAGTTTAGTTGATTAGTTTAAATGTTCTGTCTCTGAGTGCACTAATTAATTAGTTATTGTGGAAGTCATATACGATCTCATATATATAATATTCTAACATTCTCCAAAAATGCAATAAATAAAGCCTAGAGGTGTATTTAGAATATAAAAAAAAATATCATTGTCGAGGCTATATATTGTTGCTTTTGAAATCAAACAAGGCAAATATTTTGATTTTGAAGAAGAAAAGCATGAAATGGTTTGAAGTCAGTGTGTTTGATAACTTTTGTATAATTAATGGGTGTTTGAAGTTGTCTTTGAGAGGTAGAGGTGTTGATATCTGACTCTAAGATGGATATAGAAGTTTTAATAACATCAACATTTTGTATATTTTTAAAAAAGAGAATTGCGCAGCGAACAGTTTAACCCATTTGAAATATGCTATTTCTACTGATGAACTTTTCTCCGATTTTGAACTTCAAATTCTCATCCATAGAACGTTTTTTTTTTTTGGTAGACTCCATAAGGACGTTCTTGGATGGACTAGGTCTAGAACCTAATTTATCCAATTTTTCCTAAATAAAAAAAGCATGAAATGGTTAAATTGAAAATCGAAATGTTTCCTATTCGGTTCCGATTTTAACTGGATTATCTAATTTGGCACGACCTTGAGTCATGAGACCCTGGTAGCAGACAAACATGGCATCCTCTTCCTCAATAGCGGTCATAGGAAGGGTCCATCATAGACACTAAGGTTGTTACACTAGAGGGAGAGAGAATTTAAACTACTAACCTATTAGTCATTATATATCATCTTTATAGGTTAAACTAGTAAAACTTGACAATGGAATATATACTCACCTACCACTAGTTGCTTAATTTGATGAGAATGAAGGAAATAAATTAATCAAGAAATTTAAACTTGTACACAAGTCATATACTTCATCAAGATAGTCTCATAGTTAGATATCTATAAATTAATTAAGAATTTTTAAATTTATGTTTTTAAATCCCCTAATTTTAATCATTTTACCTTTTTTAAAAATTGATTAAGTAGAATCCTCTCATTTTATAATTATAAATAATCGATTTTTAACTTATATATCCTTATACTAACAGGTAAAAAAATTAACATAAACATTAATCCGGAGTAATCCACAAATAGTTAAGATAAGCAAGTGTTAGAACTTTAGAAACGATTCGTTAAATAACGATATGATTACACCCGTCTGATTTAAAAATAAGTACTAGGAAACAGTTATTCCAAAAAAAAGAAAAAAAAAAGACAATTAGTGAACTAGTAGTCAATTACCATTTTACCCCTCATGCAAATTAAACCCAAAAAAAAAGAAAAGCACTAGAACTGCAGTTTGCACATCCACTCTCATTCGTTCGTCTCAGTTGCACTGGAGCAGTTGCCAGACAAGAAATCAATGAACCTTTCTCCATCTTTACATGCAGAATCTTCATCATTCGTTTGATCAGAGCTGTTCGACCCATTTGATCCCGACGAATCCCCGCCCGGCCGTAGCGGAAAAAGCTCCAGCGTCGTCTTGCTGCAGTACTCCTGATTCCGTTTCGAATTCCTCGGCTCGCAAGGAATCCATCTTCTCTTTTCCATCAATGGCGCCTCCATCATAAACCCTTGATCGCAGTGATAGTAGTAAAACCCCGCTTCAGCCACTGTATGTATGTAAGAGATCGAAATTACTGGGAAATTTTAATGGTGGTTGAAGAGGAAAAAGATTCGATCTTTAATTACCGTTGGGGATGATTGGGGGATAGTAAGCTTGCGGCGGCGGCGGCGGAGGAGGAGGATAAAAGCGAGTGAGGAGAGCCAAACGGTCTTGCTTGAGCTTCTGCCGGCGACGGGCTTTGGTGTTCTGAAACCAGTAGAAAACGTTCTTCCCTTCAATGGTGCCGTACACGCTTAAGCGGGCGGTGATCTGCTGTATCTGCTCCGCACTGGGAGTCTTTACGCCCGCGCTATACACGCTCTCCAGAATCTCGATCTGTTCCTTCGTCGGCTGCCACCGGCTTCCATTCCCGGCCATCTCTGCAACCTCCGTCATCTCCTTCCTCCTCTTGTTGTTATTACTGCCGTTCTCCATCGATCTCCAATTCCGATTCCTTGATTCATCGATTGATGGAGGGCTTTGCTTTTATAGGGCGGGAATTGAAGTCAAACGAAAGGGCAGAGGGGATTGACATGCGTATTGGTTTTTGGTGCGAGGACGTCTCTGAAAACATGGCGGGTAGCGGCTGGGGCGCGGCGAAATGACGGTATTGGCCCTGAGCGTATCGGGAATGACAGAGGGGATCGGGAGGGGTATGATTGTCACATTGGGGGAGATGGAAGAGCGATTGGGGCTTTCATCTTCAAGGCTGTAGGTTAAAGCCTACGCTTTGGGAATTGAAGTTTGCATTTTTATTTAAATTTTTCCCCTTTTCTTTTTTCATCCGGTTTGCTTTGAAGAAGTTGCAGAGCTGCAAAGTGGTTCAATTTCCTGATTCGTTCACTTGCATCGGTTTGTGGATATGCACAACTTGTGATTAATTTCGCGCTTGCAGACGCCGCCTGAAGCCATTGGAATTGCGATCGAGTTGACCTAATTCTGGCCGATTAAATTGGCTGCCGGCGAGGATTTCTATTCAATTTCAGTTTTTACGATCGGCGCATCTTACAATTTGTTGATGGAAGCAAAGTTCAGTATATCATTTTAGGGTTTGTAGAAAAATAAAAAAACCTATCTTGATCGTGTTGCAGTACTTCAAAACAGTTTATGATCAGTACTGCAGTCGGAATCTTTGATCCCCAATTCATAATCAGATGCAAAAAAATCAGGATTAATGCTGAAGAGAACTGAAATTCAATACCATCTGCTTCGATTTCTCTACAATGGTAGAAAGAAGCACATACATTACCATCTATTCTACATAATCTTGCGGAATCGAATCACACCCTCGTTGGAGGACGATGGTTTCCCGAGGGATTCGGACCAGATGGGATTTTACGGCTTCGTTTCTCGTCCATCGGACCCGGTATCTCGTTCTTGAAACTAGATGGCCGGGAGCTTGATAGTTGAGGAGGCATATAAGCATAAGTCGACGTGCCTAATTTGATGGGTTGAGCCTGCATTGCCGAGCTGAGCAGGAGACACGACAAGAGAAGGACGCGAACTTGGTGGCTTCCCATTGCAACACTCGACGAGAACTAAATGGACGACGCGAAATAAGTGAATCTAAGGTAACCTACATAACACTAAGGCATCAACTAATGTGTATATATATGATGTATAATCATGACTAGTGTTGAAATAAAACAAAGCAATGTGGTGAGTACTTGTCCGGGCATATATCTTGAATTTTCCATGGAGGGATTACATGAACAACTTCATTGTGTGTTTGAAATTTGTTGGTGGGTATGATTAGGTTCCATCATATATATAAGATCTTTGCTTTACTTGTTGCGAAATTTTAGTGTAAAAGTGCACTCAATAAAACTTTGCAGATTTATATATTTAGGAATATATATTTGTAGGGCCATCGGATGATTAATCTTTGGGTTAATTTTCATGATTTGTGATTTGAATGCGAATGAAAAGTGATGTGAAACATTTGTCAAAACCTCACCATCCCAAAATCCAACTTGGAATGATTGAAAGTGGCATGTAGGTATCTTTCTATCTATAGATGAAATGTGAAACACCAGAAATCCGGATTCCGGTAGTGTACGTCCAAATCGACGTGGAAGTAGACACTGGAAATCGATGACAAATCATGATTTAGGACACCACATTCATATCGATGTGCACCACGTTTATAGACATGATGTCCTAAACCCTGATTTACGGTGCATTTAGTTTCCGCGAATGTGAAGCTTACCCAAACTTAGAAGACACAATACCCCAATTAAGAATTAAACTCCAAATGACATGTTTATGTTGTTTGGTAAATAGAGATTTTCGGTAGGGGTAGGGTGGATGTATTTTACATGAGGTAGAGGTTTAAAGATATGAGCAGATAAGTGTTTATAATTTTATAAAAAACCAATATGAAAGCCTGATTATTTGATATTTATGGAGTTGTACATAGTAATTTGGGTGGGGTACTTGTACATAGTAATTAACTTGGGTGAAAATTCACATGATAAATGTATGGTTCATAGAGTTGTCAAAATGGTGGGGTTTGAATCAGATTGTCTTGGGTTCAGGATAATTAATCGAGTTGTTACGGTCATAAAATACGAAACCCAAATCCATATTTAACGAATTTGGATCATAATGAATAGTGAATGCAATTGAAAAAGAAGTAAAATAATAATGTCATTATATATAATAGTAATATGTATTTTTATATATGTTGCAATCCCTATAGTATGAATATAAAGTCCAGTTGATGATAAATAATACGTAGTATTCAATTGTCATTAGGTCAAAACACCAAGTTTAACCTTTTAGAATCTAAATCTGGAAATGAATTTATGAGAGTTGTAGCCTTGTAGGTGTTAGAATAAAAAAAGGGTTCGAATAAAAAAAAGAATAAAACAGGGTGATAATATAAATAAATTTTGCAAGACATGAACCGGTTAAAAGGTGGAAAAAATATTTGTTTAGTTGTTTTTTATAAGAAAAATTGGTTCAAAAATCACAACTTGAGTTCAATATATAAGAATCGGACTTTCAACAAAAAAAAAAAAAAAATTGCCAAACAGGCACTTTTTTGGACAAATTGGTGAATTATCCAACTTTTTGGACAAATTGAAAAACTATCCACTTTATATACCCTAAATCTCTTTCCTGGCATCTTTCCTCCTCTCGATCTCGTCTGTCTCGATCTCTCTTGATCCCTCTGTCTCCATCTCTCTAACCTCCATCTTCCTCCTCTCTTTGACGCAGGACTCCTGTCTCGCTCTCTCGAACCTCCATCTTCGAACTCCTGTCTCGCTCGCTCGCCACCGCCTCCATCTTCCTCCTCTCTTCGGACTTCTGTGTATGCTTGCAATCGTTCCTCCCGTCTCTTTCTTCTGCACCAATCGAGATGCGACAATCGATTGCAATCGTTCCTCTCGTCTCCTTCATCGATTGCAATCGAGATGCAGCAGTTGGATCTATGTGTGATTGGAACGATTGCAATCGATCTCAATTGGATCTCAATTGCTAAATCGAGGTCGGATCTGGTCGACGTCTCCGGAGGCGGTGGCGGAGGCGGTGAGCGAGCGAGCGAGCGAAGGAGCGAGATCGGAGGCGGAGGCGGCGAGGCGCAGCGGCGAGATCGAAGTAGGCCGGAGCGAGCGAGCGACGCCGGAGGCGGAGGCGGAGCCGGATCCAATTCCAGATCGGGGAGGATTCCGGAGGAAGGAGAAAGACTTTTTTTGTTAAATTACAAAAATGACCCAATAAATATGAGAATTGTAAAAAATATCTATATTCTATTACAAAAATCACCCTATGAATATGAGAAATTAAAAAAACTATCTATATTTTATTATGTGATCCATAATCTACTATATTTTTATTTTTATTTTTATTTTAGCACAACAAAATGTTATATTTGCACAACTTACGGTTAAATTTGCACAACGTACTCTTATATTTGCACGACAAAAAATAAAAAAATAAAAAAAACTAGACTTGGATCATATTTGCACAACTTACTATTAAATTTGCACAACGTATTCTTATATTTGCACAACAAAATGTTTAAAAAAAGAACAAAAAAAAACTAGACTTGGGTCATATTTGCTCAACATACGGTTATATTTGCACATCGTACTCTTATATTTGCACGACAAAATGTTAAAAAAAATTTAAAAATAAAAAAATAAAAATAAAACTAGACTTGGGTCATATTTGCTCAACATACGGTTATATTTGCACATCGTACTCTTATATTTGCACGACAAAATGAAAAAAAAAAACAAAAAAAAAACTAGATTTGGGTCATATTTGCACAACTTACGGTTATATTTGCACAACGTACTCTTATATTTGCATGACAAAATGTTTTAAAAAAAACTAGACTTGGGTCATATTTGCTGAACATACGGTTATTTTTGCACATGCACAATATACTCTTATTTTTGCACGGCAAAATGTAAAAAAAAAACCTAGCCTTGGGTCTTATTTGCTCAACATACGGCTATATTTGCACATGTACAACATACTCTTATTTTTGCACGAAAAAATATTAAAAAAAAAACTAGACTTGGGTCATATTTGCTTAACATACGATTATTTTTGCACATGCACAATATACTCTTATTTTTGCACGACAAAATGTAAAAAAAAATTAATAAAATAAAAAAACTAGACTTGGGTCTAATTTGCTCAACATGCGGTTATTTTTGCACATGCTCAACATACTCTTATTTTTGCACGAAAAAATGTTAAAAAAAAAGAGTTAGGCTATAAGCAAGATGATAAAATTGTTATTGGCAAGATGATAAAATTGCTACGGGCAAGATGGACACTCCACCAATTTGTCCCAAAATGTGGACGTTTCACCAATTAGGACAACTTTTTTGGACATTTCACCAATTCCCCCGAAAATAAATCAATATAGTCCGACAGTATTTTTTTAAATACCAATATGACATCTAAGTTTTTTTTAAATATGTATATGTCTAAAGGTGTCACTTTTAAATACCACTTTGGTAGTTTGGCCTGATAAATTTCAATATACAAACTATGTATGGCTACATAATATTATGGTTATATCGGATGTCTTACATATCATGAAAATCAATTACATAATAAGTTGAACTTTAATACAAGCAAAACTCAACGGATTAAGTTGAACGACGCTGATAGTTTTTCTAGGTAGGGTAGAAAGGTGAAGGAGGGGTAGAAACCGAAAAGAAAGTTTCCCTAGTTTTGAAGATACTAGGTTAAACTTTAATTTAAAAACATTTTTCGTTACTCTAGAGTCCAACCCAACGGGTTGATTCAACTTGAACCATAAATTTACTAATTGAATGAGTTTGGATCATTTCGAATAAAAATCTTTATATCAAAACCCACGTTTTATGAGATCGAATTAGATCAATCCTCTTATCTAATTGCGATTTAAAAAGTCTAATGGTGGGTGTTTGGTAAACGAGATGAAAAGAAAGGTAGAAATATTTTGGCGCTTATTTTTACACCTACCAAAGCTTCCCTATAAGATTCCATTTTTTTCACTTTAAAATCAGCCTTCAATATCTTTCAAACCTTGTTGTGGTTGCGTTTGGTTCCGAGTTGGGTTGCAGTATCGGGCGTCCTGTATGATCAAGAGGATCGTGGCTGTGTTCGTGGTCTTCGAAGATCCCTCATTTAGGTGGGGGCAACGTCGGTGGTCCGCACTTCCCCAGGTTCCGCCCTTTCCGATTGTGGGTTACTGTTCTCCTCCTTCTCGGCGTCGAGACGCCGTGTGAGTGGTCGCACTCGCCCGTGTTTTCAACATTCGTGGCTCGCCTTGGATCTTCTTCGACCCCTCCGCTGACTGACGTCTTTTATGGGTTGTTAAGGTTTTCTTTCATCTTTGTTGATTTTTGGTGCTTATTATTGTATGTTTGACGGCTAGCCCATCTGCCAATTCGTCGGCCTCTCGAGCTTCAGGTTTGTCTGAGCTCGAATTTTTATCTAATAATATATATATATATCTTTCAAACCTTTATCTCTCCATAAACAAGGACAGAGTCAGAAAGTTTTAAGCAGAGGGTCACCATAATATTAGACAATAAGATCGAGAAAAAAATCATAAAACACACAACATGTCCGATAGTACAAACCAGTGTCAAACGATAATACCAACTAATGTCAAACGATATTATAAACTACTACAAAGATATAAAACAAAAATAAGGATATAAAACGCAATAAATAAACATTGTATTCTAACATGTAATAATGTATAACTAGATATAAAAAATTTTAACTTGAGTAACTTCTTACCAAATTCCCAAAATAGGTAATACTCCCTCCGTTCGAAAATAAATGATGTTTGACTTTTGTGCACGTAGTTTTAAGAGCTAAAAACTATATAAAATCTTATTTTTTTTAATTAATTTTTTTCACAATTTAATACTTATTACTAATAGATATTAAACTATGAAAAAAATTAATTAAAATAAATAAGATTTTATATAGTTTTTAGCTCCTAAAACTACGTGCACAAAAGCCATACATCGTTTATTTCCGAACGGAGGGACTATAACATATGGCTTCAAATCTCTCGAGATGAAATATAATACGTGATTTTCAATTTAAATAAAATATAAAAGTATTATAGCATATTGAAATAAAATTAAAGTGATTAACACACCTATAATTTTCAAACATTCATAACTTTTTACTCAAATGTCGGATTAGAGCGTATTACATATCAAAACAAAGCTATCAACGAGGAGAATACACCTAGGTAATTTGTCGGATGAGGGGAGGGTCACGTGACCCCCAGGACCCCCTAGCTCCCACAGTACCCGCACTTTGTGTGATTTTTTTAAATTTAAATAAATTTAATATTAATACTCAGTCAATCTAATAATTAATTTATTCCAATACTTTATAATATATACATATATAAATATATATATATTCTATCAAATTTTTTAATTTAAATAATTTTTTAATAATACACTTACATTCAACTAATTTATATCTATAATTCTAAAATAAACCAAATGTTAAATCTAAATAAAATTGATAATATATCATTATATTAAGTCAAAACTAATTAAAATAACTCAAATGTGCCTTTTAAGAAATGTTAATATATATATATATATATATATATATATATATATATATATATATATATATATATATATATATATATATATATATATATATATATATATATATATATATATATATATATATATATATATATATATATATCCCTACCTTTCAACTATGAGAAAAAACAACCCAATCTTTAGAAGACATGGTAACAAAATATCCCGACCCACTATTTTATGCCATGTATTAGGCCACAACAATGAGATAAAATTGATAAAATGGTAACATTCTCATTAAAATCATTAAAAACAAGTCAATATCATCCACAATGGTTTTGAGTAAAATATACACATTTGCACAAGATGTGTAAAAATACACATCACTTTTTAACAATTTGCTCCATTGGTAAATGTGCATTTTTTATACAACATTCAAATACAATTCATTTAAAACAAAAAGAAAAATAAAATCATAAAAAATCAACCAATAAAATTTTCTTACTTTTTGTAAAAGTTTTTGCACATATGGGAGGTGATGTGCTCAAATTTGCACATTTACATGCTCAAATATGTACATTTGCACACACTCAAAACAACCAATGTAGTTAAAAAATGTCTAAAAAATACACATTTACACACCACCATTGTAGATGGTCTTATATATATATAACTAGTGTTCCGTGCATTAAAAATATGTTAATACAATATTATAAATAGTCCAGACATATTCGAATAAATAAAAAAATATTAATATAAAAATAAATAATTCTTTCAACCAAAAAATATGTTAGATATAAATAAAGTAACACATATCAAATACTACATATTTATCTATTAATATTTATATATATATATATATATATGGATATGAAATAGTTTAGATTTATATTTTTCTCAATTAACTAATATATATATATATGTAGATTGTGGTTTATGATAACTTTTTATAAACTATGAAAACATATTATTGTAATAATTTTTTTCCTAGAATCAACCACAACATGCGAGATAGGACACTTTGTATCCATTTTAGTGTGTATATATATATATATATATATATATTTGAAGCAAGATAAGAATTCGGAAGATAAGAATTCGGTTCTCCAGACAAGCCTAGAGAAACCGAGAGACCGGACAATCCGGTAGATGGACTAACCATCATGTACAACCGAAAAAACATACAAAAGGAAATGAGTGAAGCAAATGACATAAAGAAATAACATGAAGCAAATGACAATAATAAAAAGTAAAAATAAACGTACAAGTCATCCTACACCGAAACTACAAGCTAGAAGAACAAACAAACCGATCGGCCAAAGAGAAGACGCACACAGAGAACTCTGGGGAACCTAGCGGATATCTCAGATTATGAACTCCAACAAAGCCTTCAGATATCGATCGCACTTCCACGACGTCTACAAACATAGCAAATCGACCACCGTTCACATGAAGCCTGCAGGACAACAAGAACAACACTGCACACCAATCCGCAAGCCTAAATCCTAACCAAACCATTGCTCATTCAAACCCCAAAAAATCATCTTAACCCCTTGAGGACGATAACAAGATCATAATAGGTTGTACAAGGGCAAGCCAAATTAGAGACGGTCAAGATGAGCAATAGGAGAAAAAATAAAACAACAATCAAAAGGAAAGGACAAAGGCCAGCAAGGATTGAAATTTGTATTTTTATTTTCTTTTTTCCAAGTAAAGAAAGAAGGATCAAATGCTATCACCCATGAGCCAAGGTGAAGGCTGGAAACCACATGGAGTGGAAACCGAAGGACTACGCGATGAAGCCACGTAGGGGCGGCGAAGCACACCACCGGGCTGCAGCAACTGTAGACAGGAGGGCGGAGCCGATGGTGTCCCTTCGGAGGCCGGAACCAAAGGCGAAACAGAAACGGACCGGAGAACCAACAAGGCGAGGGGAGGAAGCAGGTGACGGCTGGTGACGGAGGCCAAGGTGGTTGGCGTCCGAGGCAGGGCCCGGTGGGGTCTGTCGGAGGAAGGCGACGGTGCTCTAAAGGAGGTCGGTGAGAGGCGATGGAGATTGGTGTACAACGGTGGTGAGCCGACGTCAGCGGTAGCAAGGATGGTGGCGGCTTCAGCAACAACCGAGGCCGGCGGAAGCGGAAAGCTAGGTTAATAGCAGTGGTGGCGGGAAGGAAGGTGAGGACGAACCATGATGGTGGTGGCTTGCCGTTCAAGAGCAAGAAGAGGCCCGGGAGGGTGGTGGCGTGATGTCGGTGAACGCAAAGACAAAGGGTGGGTGGGTCATGGGTGGCGGCGGCTAGAGAAGCGCTCTGCTTTGAGAGCGTTTCAAACCTAGCTTTTGTTTTGTTGTTGTTCCATTTTAGTATATATAAATATAGATAGATTGAACCACAATTTTGAGATATTATAAATTCTTAATATATATATAATATAAATTGATTTGTAAATAAAATATTTTAAAAAAAAATAGAGTTGACAAAGTAAAAAATATATAAAATGAAGGTGGTTTTTGAATTAAAACATTAGTAAATGGTTTACAAATAAAAAGGGGGAAATCTGATTGGTTTAATAGATTTTTTTGGGGGGGGGGGGGGGGAGAGAATGTGATTGTTAAAAAATATCGTTTTTTATATAAGGAAAGAAATTCGATTATCTAGACAAACCTAGAGAAAAAGAGAGCCCAGACAAGCTGGAATATGGACTAACCATCATGTACAACCTGAATCAAATAACTGAAGCAAATAACAGAAGTAAATGATTAAAAAGAAATAATAAGAAGCAAATGACGGAAATGAAAATGCGAAAATAAAGTACATGTCGTCTACACTGAAACCTACAAGCTAGCAAAACCAATGAACCGACCAACCAATGAAAATGCGGTGGTGGCCGAGGCGGCGGTAGACCGAGGGGATGGTGAGTGCGAGCAGCGGCGCTCAAAAACAAAACTCAAAGAGCGTTTTAGGGTCGGCTCTAGCATTTTTAAAAAATATCATTAATATGTAGTGTTAACATTATTTTGAAAAAAAAAATTATAGAATATAGATATAGATTCTCAAAGTGTCGAATGATTTACTTAATATAAAACCCTTTATAATTACCTCGACTCTTTAAAACACTTTAAAATTTATAGAATATAGATTCTCAAAGTGTCTGTTCTCTTCACCAATTATCTCTTTCTTAGGGAGCAACCTCAGTACTGAGGCTAAATTGGAGTTGCCTTCGTTTGATGGAATACTTGGTACACTTGGAATCAACTCGTTTTTAGGAAGATTCCTATCCCATAAGGGGCTACCACACTATACTCCATAAAAACTCAAATTCACGAGTGTAAAAAAACTGGCAAACTGGAATCTGCTCTAGATACGGATCTCACATCGCTTTCTAGAGCAAACAGGCACTAAATCAAAAGGAAAAAGGGTAAGTATACTAAATGGCTTAAACCTCCAATTGGAATCTTCAAGGTGAATTTTGATGGTGCAATGTCTAACTAATCTAAAGCATAGATCTAGAAACATTGGATGGCCCTAAGTTTAGCTAAATGGTAGATTAAGCAATAACATATTACATATGATATATATACTTACATATGCTAACATATATTAGAAGTCTATGCTCATATATGTTATAATATAAGTATATATATATATATGCATATGTGATATCTGTATAATGTGCATCAGTTTCTTGATTGGGCCCGGCCCAAGACAGAAGCCCAACTCATTATCTTGTTTCTAGCCCTCTGCTTCCGAGCGTTTAATTGGAACGCAACGTTTCACCCTTGGCTCTCATATATAATGGAAACGAAACGAAGCTAGGGTTGCCTCACTTCTGAGCTCACTCTTCAGGTAATCAAAACTGCAAAAGAGAGAGAGAGAGAGAGAGAGAGAGAGAAACAAAGAAACAGAAGCGACGGAGAGAGAAAGCTAGGGTTTCCACATCAACCCAGCTCCGGCGAAGCATACGGTGGTCCGATCTAGAGCGCATCTCGTCAGAGACTCTAGATCTGATCTTGAGGAAGAAGAAGAAGATCCTTCGTCCACAGTCCAGGCGAAGATCTCCTTCTCTGGTCTACTCCGACGACGATCTGACACAGTTCTTCAAATCTAGGGTGTTTTCTTCCTTTACTTGCTTTGTTCTTACTTCTCCTGTACATGCATGCTTAGATCTGTGTGTTCTTGCTTCATTTGCCTTAGTTGTAACCTAGGGAAACCTGTTCTGTAAACCATTTACTATCTTAGTGGATCTTAGATCTCAACCCTTTTTGGCTGAGGCTCCGTGGATGTAGGCTCCGGCCGAACCACGTAAAAATCTCGTGTTGGTTTTGTTTTTTCTGTTTCTTGTTTGATTAACCCCGTTCTTGGTTCCCGATCTGTGGAATCAAGATCGACGAGGAATTACAAAGTGGTATCAGAGCTTAGGTGTCCCTCTCCTTACCTACCTGTGCCATTATTGGATCTTAGGGAGCGGGATTGGAGGCAGGACATTGGGTAGACCTTCAAAAAGCTCAGGCTTGGTGCTATTCCTCTCCTGTATGAAGTACCACTGGTCTGGATCCGTTCTATGACCTGTAATTCTAGGGTTTCTTGAGTGTCTTGTATACTGTTACACTCATACTTGCTTTCGCTATAAAAAAACTTTGATACTCACTTGTTCTTGTATACTGCAGGTACCTGAAACAATGGATGGTGCTCTGAAGATAAGGCCATTCGACAGTGTTATCGACTTTGCCATGTGGCAAGTCAAGATGAGAGCCGTCCTCATAAAAGAAGGTTGCTGGAAGGCAGTTCTCAAACCTACAACCGCAACTACTGAGATGACTTACCCCAAGAAGGGTTTAAGCATCAATGTTGTAGATCCCACCAAGCTTTCTGAAGAACAAAAAGGAAAGAAGTCTGACGATGAGGGATCTACGTCCACTGTCCCACTCTCTACAACTGAAGAGCTTGAGATGGACATGAAAGCCCACTCAGAGATTATGCTACGACTCACAGATGGCATTGCTCGTCAAGTGGTAAAACACTCTTCCGCTTTCTCCCTCGGGTATGCCCTGGAGGAGCTCTTTCTCTCTAAATCCTTGCCCTCCAAGATTTCTCTGCTATGTCGTTTGTTTACTTTCAAGATGAACACTTCTCTGACTCTGGATGATAATCTTGATAAGTTTCTTAAGATGACTCAAGAGTTAGAACATTGTAATGATGACATAAAAGATTCTCACCGGGCTATCTTACTTCTGAATTCTTTGCCCACTCAATTTGATAACTTCAAAGAAGTTATTCAGTTTAGTCGTGATGAACTTACTAAGGACAAGCTTATTGAATCCATTATTGAAAAGAATGAGATTATGAAAGTTTTTAAGATAAAAGGTCTTAAAAATGATAAAGCTGACAAAACTGAGGTTCTGTTCACTAAAGGCAATGACAAAAAGGGCAATAATAACAACAAGAATAAGAAGAATAAGAAATATAAGCCTAAATCTGAGAAATCTGAGAAATCTGACCCAAACTCAAAATGTAACTATTGTGGTAACATTGGTCACTGGGTTAAGGAATGTAGGAAAAAAGAAAAGAGCTGAGGAATTAGCTAAGAAAAACAATAATGAATTATCTGCTTTTGTGCTTGAAAACATGGGTGATTATTCTGCTGAGTTGTTTATGTGCACTGCATCTTCATCCCGGGATACATCTGATGCATGGATACTAGACTCGGGTTGTACAATGCATGCCACACCAAATAAACATTTCTTTAAAAACTTAAATGAATCTGTGTGTGGTGATGTCATGCTGGGTGATCATACTTCTCTGAAAATAAAAGGTATAGGAGATGTTCCTTTGCTTATGCATGATGGCATTGTTAGAATTTTCACTAATGTCAAGTGGGTCCCAAGTTTAAGGAGAAGTCTCATGTCAGAGTCTGCATTAGAGGAAATAGGTTGTGATGTTAACTCTGCTGATGGTGTTAGAACAATCTCTAAAAATGGTAAGTGATTGTTAAAGCTATTAGAAAAAGAAGATTATATCATGTGCTTTCCTCTATGCCTGAGCTCAATGTTACTGCTTGTTCTGACTCTATGACTCTCCATGAAACTAAAAATTGGCACAACAGGCTTGGTCATATAGGAAATAAGGGATTAAACAAACTGCATAAATCTGGATTATTGCCTAGGAAACCTGTTGACATTAAATTCTGTGAGCATTGTGTTTTAGGCAAATCTGTCAAGCTTAAATTTCCTGTTTCAACTTATGTTGTTGATAACCCTCTAGAATATGTGCATTCTGATCTATGGGGACCATCCCAAGTCCCCACTGCAGGGGGCATGAGATACTTTATTAGCTTTATTGACCAGTATTCAAGGAAAGTTTGGGTAAGTCTTCTGAAATCAAAGGATCAAGCCTTTGATGCCTTTAAAAGGTGGAAGGTAATGGTAGAGAGTCAGTCTAATCACAAACTTAAATGCTTCAAAACTGACAATGACTTAGAGTTTTGTAACACTGAATTTAATGATTTCTGTCAATTAAATGGGATCAAAAGACACTTGACAGTACCTGGAACTCCACAACAAAATGGAACAACTGAAAGGATGAATAGAACTTTACTTGAAAAAGTTAAATGTATGTTGATTAGTTCTGGTCTTAAGCATACTTTATGGGGTGAAGCTGTCCTTACTGCTGCTTATCTTGTCAACAAATCACCTTCAAGTGTTATTAACTTTGAGACTCCCCAATACAAATGGACAGGGAAGCAGCCCAGCCTAGCCTATTTGAAACCCTTTAGCTGTGCAGCTTACCCTCATGTAAGTGAGGGCAAGCTCCAGCCTAGGGCTTTGAATGGAGTCTTGCTGGGCTACCCTGATGGAGTCAAGGGCTACAGGGTGCTTATCATGCAACCTAGCCCATACAAAGTTATAACTACTAGAAGTGTGAGATTTGATGAAGATAACTTCCCTTTAAAAACTGAACTAACAACATTTCCTGAGCTGACAGGTACCACAGAGGAGATAAAAGAGCTAATCCCTGATGAAAGTGACTCAACTGATGGTGAAGACTCTGAGCATGACAATGGAAGGACTGTCATACCAGCAACAAAGACCCCAAATTCCACATTACATGGGGGACATAAAGGAGAAGAAACAAGAACAGAAGAAACAAAGGAAGCAACTACTGCAATTGCTTCTGCACCTGCAACAACTCCTAAGGATGTTTCTCCTCTTACTTCTCCTCCCTCCTCTCCTATTTCTGGTGATGTAAATGGCCGTTCTATTGACTCCCAAAGGGAGTCCTCTATTTTCTCCTCCCTCCCTTCTGATATTTGTGATTCTAATGTTCCTGCATTACCATCTCTGCATGATTATCAGTTAACTAGGGATAGAGAACCTAGAACTAGCATACCAAATAGGAAATATACATCTTATATTGTGGAATATGCATTCTTAACTGCTAATAGTGTTAGGCATCCTACTACTCCTAACTCTTATGAGTCTGCCATTAAGAACAGCTATGCCAAACAGTGGCTAGCTGCTATAAAAGAAGAAATGGAATCAATGTACACAAATAAAACGTGGACATTGGTTCCAAGGCCTTCCAAAACCCGACTTATTGACTCTAAATGGGTCTTTAGGTTAAAGGAAGGTCTAAGCCCTAGTGATCCTCCTAGGTTTAAAGCCCGCCTTGTGGCAAAAGGGTTCTCACAGAGAGAAGGCGTAGACTACAATGACATTTTTTCTCCTGTATTTAAGTACAAAACTATGAGATTAATGCTTGCTATGTGTGTTGTATTTGATTGGGAACTAGAACAGATGGATGTTAAGACTGCTTTCCTGCATGGTTCACTAGATGAAACCATATACATGAAACAACCTAAAGGGTTTATCAACCCAAAATATCCTAATCATGTTTGCCATCTTAAAAGATCCATCTATGGACTCAAGCAGTTCCCTAGGCAATAGAATCTTAAGTTTGATGTTGTGATCAAGAAGTTAGGTTTCATACGTAGCAGTTATGATTCATATCTTTACTTCAAAGCTATTTCTAAACAGTCTATGATCTATGTGCTTTTATATGTGGATGATATATTGCTTATATGCAGCTCTATGATTCCTATTAGCACTGTAAAAAGAGACTTAAAGAAATACTTCGACATGAAAGATTTAGGGAGTGCCAGGTGTTAATATCATTAGAAACCGACCTGAAAAGAAAATATGATTATCTCGGGATGATTATGTTGTTAAGGTTCTAGAAAGGTTTCATATGATCTCCTCTAAACCAATATCCATACCCTTAGGAGGGCACCTAGAGCTTACCAAAAAGAGTTGTCCCTCTAAGCCTGAAGACATAAAAGAAATGGCTAGGGTTCCCTACGATGCTGCAGTAGGCTCTGTAATGTACGCTATGCTATGTACCCGCCCTGACCTTGCTTTTGCCATTTCTGTTTTAAGTCGTTTTATGTCCAATCCTGGTTCTGACCATTGGACTGCTATGAAATACTTGCTCCGTTATATTGCTGGTACTAGAAATCTTTGTCTTCATTACGGTATGCATGAAACTGCTGATAAACTGTATGGTTATGTTGACTCTTATTATGCTAGCAATAAGGATACTCGCAAGTCCACCACTGCCTACTACTTTACGTGGGCGTGGAACTGTGTTTCATGGAAATCTCAGCAACAATCGGTTGTCACTTTGTCGTCAACTGAAGCTGAGTATACGGCTGCTACTGAAGCAGCCAAAGAGGCTATATGGCTAAAAGGAATTCTAAAAGAAATCCTCAAAAAGCCATTCAAACCCGTTATTCATATGAATAGCCAAAGCACACTATACTTGTGCAAAGATCCCATGTATCACGAAAGGACTAAACATATTGATGTTCGTTTTCATTTTATTCGGAACATGGTTACTGATAAAGAACTTGATGAAAAGAAAATAAAAGGCGACATCAATCCAGCTGATTTTGGGACAAAGGTTGTCCCTGCTAACAAATTTGAGTTTTGCAGGGATTTTCTCCATCTTGGAGAACCACCTTAGCTGACAGGTAAGTTGAGCTAATGATGAGGCTGAATTGGTTTGAGATCGAAAATCCACTATAGAGTAAATTGTGTTTTTAATAGATCTAATGCTTCGATTAGGAGGGCAAATTGTAATGTCTAACTAATCTAAAGCATAGATCTAGGAACATTAGATGGCCCTAAGTTTAGCTAAATGGTAGATTAAGCAATCACATATTACATATGATATATATACTTACATATGCTAACATATATTAGAAGTGTAGAAACACCTATGCTCATATATGTTATAATATAAGTGTATATATATATGTGTGTGTGTGTGTGCGTGTGCGTGTGCATATGTGATATCTGTATAATGTGCATCAGTTTCTTGATTGGGCCCGGCCCAAGACAGAAGCCCAACTCACTATCTTGTTTCTAGCCCTCTGCTTCCGAGCGTTTAATTGGAACGCAACGTTTCACCCTTGGCTCTCATATATAAGGGAAACGAAACGAAGCTAGGGTTGCCTCACTTCTGAGCTCACTCTTCAGGTAATCCAAACTGCAAAAGAGAGAGAGAGAAAGAAAGAAACAGAAGCGACGGAGAGAGAAAGCTAGGGTTTCCACATCAACCCAGCTCCGGCGAAGCATACGGTGGTCCGATCTAGAGCGCATCTCGTCAGAGACTCTAGATCTGATCTTGAGGAAGAAGAAGAAGATCCTTCGTCCACAGTCCAGGCGAAGATCTCCTTCTCTGGTCTACTCCAACGACGATCTGACACAGTTCTTCAGATCTAGGGTGTTTTCTTCCTTTACTTGCTTTGTTCTTACTTCTCTTGTACATGCATGCTTAGATCTGTGTGTTCTTGCTTCATTTGCCTTAGTTGTAACCTAGGGCAACCTGTTCTGTAAACCATTTACTATCTTAGTGGATCTGAGATCTCAAGCCTTTTCAGTTGAGGCTCCGTGGATGTAGGCTCTGGCCGAACCACGTAAAAATCTCGTGTTGGTTTTGGTTTTTCTGTTTCTTGTTTGATTAACCCCGTTCTTGGTTCCCGATATGTGGAATCAAGATCGACGAGGAATTACAGATGGTTTAAACCTCGTTTGGCCAATAGATTGGCGGATAAGGTTGCACACATTTGCCGCTCTGCTTGGGGTATCGATATTTACAACAATTCAGGTCTTCTTGACCTCATCCGCATGGATGCTGCCGGGTAGAGCATGCTCACCCAAATTTTTTCCTACGTTTGTACGAAATGTTCTTTAATTATCTCCTTATACTTTCACGCTTGCTTAGCTAACTCGATAACATAACCATCGTCAACCTTAACATTACATTTATTTTAGATGTGCAACAGGGATCATCTTTCGGTATTATTCTCAAAACATGTCATCTTCATCGTCAAGCACTCTCTCCGGAGCTAGGGAGACACATTGCTACCCATCCTGACGACGATGCCGTCGAGATCTCGGACGTATCCCACCTTCTGCCCCCACTCCTTCTGCTCCGGCGCCTTCACCCCATCCGCTCCGTTCTCCACCGCCCTCTGTTTACAATTCATCACTCACCTCCATCAATTTTGTATTATGATTAATTTCATCCAAATTCAAACTAAGAATCAAAGCTAATTAACCTTGTAAGCGGCGTCCACGTCGGCGTAGTCAAAGCAAACCTCGATGGGGCCGCGCTCCCCTTTGGAGTGCGACAAGCGGACGGTGCCGGTGATGTCGTCCGTCTCGTGCTGATGCAGCGGAGTGAACGCGATCGTCGTCGCCCCTGTCTCCAGCTCTCCCCACCTTCAATTTCAATTATCATCATCAATCTTAATCGGAACAAATAATCGATCAAAATTAGAGGATTAATTACCTGTGGGAGTCGTCTAATCGGCGAACGGTGACGCCGAACGCTTTGGAATAGAACTCGATGGATTTGGCGACGTCGGTGACGTACACCACCGTGTACGCGAACGCCGGATTCAGATCCGATGCCATTTCCAATTGCAGGTGAAACGATGGAGGAAATGAGGAAGATGATGGTTTCTGTTTTTGAAGTTATTAGGCAGAGGTTTGTGCTCGATAACACGTGGCAGCTCCGAAATGTTGACGCGTGTCTTCCTTAAGGGACGTCGAATGCGACTTGGCAATGCCATTTCTGTTCGTCCGGCCCGAAATTGAATGTGATTGACAAGTGCAATTATCTTTTGGCATCGGCCTTCCAGCATTTAATATTTGAACGATCTTCATAACTAACTTGAAACAATTTAGACATCTAATTTTTCTTTCGATCAATTCGATACACGGTTGCATTTTGCGGCCGGGATTTAAGTTCTGTTTGGTGGTCATAATCTAATTTAAGATTAAAATTTAGATGAAATTGTGATGAAATTTTATGCTTTGTGATAGATTAAAAGAGTAAATTTTTATTTAATATGACAAATTACAATAGAGTTTTGCAAAACTATTTTTTCAAAAATCACGAAAAGTTTTGTAACTCTTTATAAATTTTCAATAAGTTTGTATTAAACAAGCCCTGTAAGTGGTAGAAAGGTAGAACCAAAAATGACATTGGTGTCTTCTACGAATAAGGGCATCCACAACCCCAATACTCTTTAATATAGAAGAAAACTTCTTTCTCCTGCAAAGAAACTCTCCCTCTAATTATTTGACTTTCTGATTTTCTTTTTTTCTTTTAAAATGGAAACACCCACTTGGTGACCATTATAGGTGCTCTAACATCATCAATCGAAAGAAATAGACAGATTTGCAAGGCAATTTGAAAAGGATGACTTTGTGGTCTTACACTAACACGATGACACCCCATTTATCTACCAACTGAAGCCACTGGAGCTTTGGATTCTGACAAGTCGGAGAAATGAGCTGAAAACCCCTTGCTAAAGTCGATTGGAAATTGCAGAATGCCACAATCCAAAACTTATATGTCTCTTGTATTAAAGTTGTTAATTCAATTGCTTTAATTTTGAGACAAACTGGAACTGTCTACAATGATCAACAAATCAGTGTCTGTAGCCTGAAATCAATTTCTTTTAAACAGCTTTTTGGCCTTAAAACCTACGAAGTATCAGTTAGTCATATTCTGATTTTACTGCAATTGAAAGCTTCATCTTTTTCTTCTTCCTCTTCGTATGGATTAAAAAAATAATAATAATAATAATAATAACAATCAGGAGGCCAGAAATCCAGGAATCAAAACAGCGATTTCACTTAATCGAAACATCCATTAATTGCAAGAAGCAAAACGAGCAACCATTGATTACACAAATTCACTTGAAACAGTTCATCTACAAGCCCTAATTCGAAACCCTAGGAAACTAATCCAGCAAACAGAAATTGCAACACCAAAGAGAAAAATCAACCTCCGAAACCGTACAGTGTCCTCCCCTGCCTCTTGAGAGCGTAGACAACATCCATGGCGGTCACCGTCTTCCTCCTGGCGTGCTCGGTGTAGGTAACAGCATCGCGAATCACGTTCTCTAGAAAGATCTTGAGAACACCCCTGGTCTCCTCGTAGATGAGGCCGCTGATACGCTTCACACCGCCTCTCCTCGCCAGACGGCGAATCGCCGGCTTGGTGATTCCCTGGATGTTGTCCCGGAGAACCTTCCGGTGCCTCTTGGCTCCGCCCTTGCCCAGTCCCTTTCCACCCTTTCCACGGCCAGACATTTTCGAAGAGAGACAAACTGAGAGATGAAAAATTGGGAGGGAGATGAAATTAGATCTGATGATTGAAGTCTGAAGCGGGGCGTTTTTGGTTTTATAGGTGGGTTGGAGGATGATGATCCAACGGACGACATTGGCGATCCGTGTGCGACGATGAGACTTGTTTTTCACCGTTGGATTGATTTGGTTTGACGGTGGATGTGAATTGAATGGGAACGACGCGGATTATGAATCGTAATTGGCGGGGTTCTAGTCAAACCTAAAATTTTCGGATATTTTTTGTGATGTCCGTTTAATTACAAAGTTTTTGGGTTTAGGCTGTAATGTTGGGTTTGTAATGTATTTAAAATAAAATATTTTGTAACTTGTATTATTTAATTATATTAATAAATTTAAAATGTAATTATAAGCCTTAGATAATAGTCTAAATTGGGTTAACACAATTTTTATGTTATTTAATTTAAAATTTAAGCTATTTTAAACACAGTATCAATTGAAATCCAAACAACTCGTTGTATGCATTTTATTATCAATTGTTTTCATATAAACAAAACTAATACAGTCCCCGCGTCACGGCGCGTATTTTTCTTTTTTTTAAAAATAAAAATAATATTTTGTAAGTATAAAAAATTACTATTATAAAATGGAATAAACTATTACCATACGTTATCATAAAATAGGAAAAAATAGATTTGATAAATTAAGTCAAAAAATAATATTTATGAAAAATGTGTAAAAATTACATGAGTTTAAGATTTAAGAAGAATAGGTTGGTTGAGTGGAAATCGTAAAATAAAGCTACTTATAAGTTCTAACACCTGATAAAAAAATGCTTACGGTTTATTAGTTAGATATAGATAGATTAACTAAAGAAACTTGTCCAAATTTTAATAGTTGGATTTTTTTTATAGGTTCAGGTGATTAGGAGAAAATCATAAAATTAAGGTGATTATGACATCTAAGCAAAAATATTTATCATTTAATAGTTAAAATAAATAAATCCCATTGGTTAAAAAATGTTTAAAATTTTATCATGTATTTTATATAGATTAGGTTGGTTGGGTGAAATTCCAAAAATTAATGTTATTATAAAAACAAAATTAGTTTTCATTATATATATAGATTGATTGCTCCAAAAAATCATATATTTGGAATGTACTATATATATATATATATATATTTGTTAAATTCGTCCCATTTTTTAAAGAAAATAGCTTGAAAGGATATTATATAATTAATATAGGCTGAATAATATTGTATAGTCAATATTAAATTTATTAAAAAAGTTTTGAATTAATCCCATTGTTTTAAAAAATATAGTATGAAATGATATTGTGTAATTAATATGAAATGGAACAATATTGTATAGTTAATATTAGTATTACCTTTATTTTAAAAAAAGTTATGAATTAATCCCATTGGTTAAAAAATGTAGAATGAAATGATAGTGTGTAATTAATAATAGAGAAAAATAGGATATATGAATGAATATATATATATATAAATATATTTATATAAATGAAAATGAAAATAGATTATATCAAATATATATTGCAAAAAAGAATATTTCAAAATATATTCAATATAAAGGTTGCCAAAAATAACTTTGCGCGAGGGAACGACACATGGCGTAGGTGCTTTGGTTTTAAGTAATATATAGATGTTTTAAAAAATACAGTATGAAATGATATTGTGTAATTAATATAAAATGGAACAATATTGTGTAGTTAATATTAGTATTACCTTTATTTTAAAAAAGTTATGAATTAATCCCATTGGTTAAAAAATGCAGTATGAAATGATAGTGTGTAATTAATAATAGAGAAAAATAGGATATATGAATGAATATATATATATATAAATAAATATATCTATAAATATATTTATATAAAGGAAAATGAAAATAGATTATATCAAATATATATTGCCAAAAATAATATTTCAAAATATATTCAATATAAAGGTTGCCAAAAATAACTTTGCGCAAGGGAACGACACGTGGCGTAGGTGCTTTGGTTTTAAGTAATATATAGATTGGTTAAAAAATGTAGTATGAAATGATAGTGTGTCATTAATAATAGAGAAAAATAGGATATATGAATGAATATATATATATATAAATATATTTATATAAATGAAAATGAAAATAGATTATATCAAATATATATTGCCAAAAATAATATTTCAAAATATATTCAATATAAAGGTTGGCAAAAATAACTTTGCGCGAGGGAACGACACATAGCGTAGGTGCTTTGATTTTAATTAATATATAGATATATAGATATAGATTGGTTAAAAAATGTAGTATGAAATGATAGTGTGTAATTAATACTCCGTAATAGATAAAAATAGGATATATGAATGAATATATATATAAATATATCTATAAATATATTTATATAAATGAAAATGAAAATGAAAATAGATTATATCAAATATATATTGCCAAAAATAATATTTCAAAATATATTCAATATAAAGGTTGCCAAAAATAACTTTGCGCGAGGGAACGACACGTGGCGTAGGTGCTTTGGTTTTAAGTAATATATAGATATAACCAATTCATATTTTATATAATTTTTACCATCCTTATGAAAACATGTTTGAATAGTTAAAGTTATTAAAAGTAAAGGAAAATAGTAGCTATTATCATTAAATAGTATATATATTATTATTATAGATGTTTAAAGCACTTATGTGTATAAATATAATATTTTTAGGCTTGAAATATTTATATAATACTATTATTATATTAATATTTGTGAATTTAATCTTAATAAAATTTTAGTATTTTTTAAAGTTCAAGTTATTGACCCATTTATGTGTTGTATCTTATATGGGTCTTATGGCCTTCATGATTTCTTGCATGCACAACTGTTGTGACAAGAATACGTGGTCTATCTTTTCTACCGGATATTCATAAAAAGCCTTTTGGACTACATGGACAAGCCCTTCTACCGTTGTTGGGCACTCTTTGTGTTGTAATACTTGGATGGCCTCGAAGAAGCCAATATCAAGGATGTTCAAATCTAGAGAGTTTGGTGGTTGATAGAATATGTGAAACTCAAAACAGTTTTGTGATGCTGCCCTGTGAAACTCTTCATCATTCATAATACGAGTTCTTGCATTGTCTTGTTGAATGAAGATGGTTCTCTTTAGCTCTTCTAAAGCCCACTTAGCTTGAATTACAAATAAAACTTTTTCAATCAAACATGCTCTGATTGTCTCTCTCTTTTTACTAAAGCGAGTCTCTTCATCTCTAAAGTCCTAGCTTTTCTATTCCTACTTCTCCTTTGTGCGGGTTGTGTTGTGACAAAACAAAGTACCCCTATTTTCCCCGAAAATACTTCACGACCTTCATTATCAAATCTTGGTCACCCCATAGCAACTAAGAACCTCACTTTTTCAATAAATTTTTTTTGCTTCGACAAGTCCATAGGCTTGTCTTAAATAGGGATCAAATAGTAAGTTTCTAATTTTTTGGACATGGAGAACCATTTTACTTTATATATTTATATATTGTACATATCGACAAACTTCGGTTCATGAGGTATGCTCTTTGGCTCTAACATTGAAATGCATTATTGCGAACATGCTCATTTGTTTTCATCATTTAAAAGAGGCTTGATGGCATTTGAATGCCGTCGTAGGTGACCTTGCTTCAACCGTCTATGTAACATTGCAAGACTAACACCCAAAGATGTCGCAAGTAACCTTAAAGTTGTTCGTTGACGCAAAGGGATGTCACTGATTTGACTTAGGTTAATCTTAACTCTCTTCCTACCACAATTTTTCGTTCTCTTATGTGACATGTCAGCGAACTCACTAAGTCGAGTGTCATTTTCTCGCTTCCATATCCATTGGACTGTTCTCAGCAATACCGAAAATAAAGAGACCACCTCATTAGTCATATTTTTTTTGTCTTTCATCTTCATTCTTATCATGTAATGGAGTGGTATTAAGATCAAATAAGTATTCAATCTCACTCGTTATAGTTGTGGAACTATCATTCATTTTTGTAATGCTTATGTGCTCATCTACTGTTTATACAGATGCAGGGGATCTTATAAAGAATTTAAATTTGTTTTATAAACGGTAGTTTTGACTCCAAATTTTGAATTTATACTCTTCCAAATGGTAATTAGTGGAAGGTGAAATGTTTACGTTTACTGTGGATAGAAATTCGTTTGTGCGAAGTACCAAATGGCGCCATTGCAACATTCTTGGTAACAAGGCAAATTTGCAACATTAATTACTCCTAAATCTATGTGTTCTGGGCTGAATAACTTTTAATTTGAGATAGAGGGAATATTTTTTTGTCAATATGGTTTTTATATGGATTTATAATTTTTTTAACAATGGGACTATTATTTTCGACACAATGTTCATACTTCTATTTTTAAAAAAATAAGGGTTATAATGGTAAATGCATGGATTTAACAAAACTTGGCTTGAGTAAACTTAGCTCCGTTTGACATTAGTTAGTTTTTCCGACCTTTTAGTTTTAATATTATATATTTATAAATGAAATAAATGTATTATTTTAATTTAACTAGCTTTTATAATCAAAGTTTTTCAATAGTTACTCCCCAAAATTTTCAGAGAATTTAATTTTATATTCACAAGTTTCCATCACCATCCTAACATTTAAATTTGTCAAACACCATACTGACTCATTAATATTTATTTAACACAGATAATCTATCGATTTCAGCTACTCCATCATCTACCCTTTTACCAAACAAAGCCTTAGCTAACAATAGGGTTTTGACCTTGATTGGTGATTCCAACAAATATGAATTTAAGTCTCTAAAAGAAGACTTCGAATCAATCAACTTTCAGCATTGCTACAGAGAGGCGAATCGAGGAGCCGATTTCCTTGCAAAATCTCATTTAAATTGTAATATCATCCTAGGTTCTTACTGTTACAAGTTACAAAACATCATCTTTTTAGATGATCAAGGATGTCTGTAGCACATCCAACTCCTTGCATACTGTAAAAAAAAAACAAATATGAATTTAAGGGGTAGTTTCTGCAAACAGGCGTATTTTAAGGGCTGTTTTCTTTAATTTGACCTTTTATATTTTGCCGTCCCATTACTTGTATTGGGCCGCTAGTCCTCCCTGTTCAACTGTCCGGTCTTCCTGTTTTCGCCGATCATTCATTCCACACCAAACCGCCAAATTTGGAACTGCAGGTCTCATTCACCGCCACCGTCGCCCTTCCGAGATCCTCAATCCTTAAGATCTTGACTTCTTCCAGGTTAGTTGAGCCCTAACTTCACAATTTTTGCTATGCTTCATCAAACATTCACTCGCCGCTAGATAGATTGTTGCTGCTTTGATGATTCCGAATTGATTCGATCAAATTGAACCTTCTATGTTCTTCTTTTTGGAGCACTAATTGTCCGGATTCAATTTCTTCAATCATGTGTTTGCATTTTGTTATTTGTGTAAATTGCGCCTGCTGTAACCATTTCGGTAGCTTTGAATTTTGATTTGGTTGATGTGCTTTCCAGGTTAGTTATTGCGCGTCCTTCATGTGAAATATCTTTGAAGCTGGAAATTTGTAACTAGACGTGCTCTCAGTGATCCTAGGGTTTACTTTACTAATTCAGTCTTACCTGGTTGATGTGTTAGGTATGATTTGCAAGTAATTGTATTACTAAATAGCAATTTCACTATGGGAGACCAACGGGATAGTTCAGATTTGATTAAGAGCACCAAATTGACTGCTACAGTCACTCGGAAGAATTCATCAGTTATGGCTCCTGTGCCAAGACGTCAGTTGGAGAAGGCGGTAAATGGAGGTCCTCTCCATGATCATGTTATGATAGGTAGAGGGATAGCTGGGGATGCTGTGTTGTTTTTACTGAAAGTGGCTGCTTTGGAGACAGTGAGGAGGTTTTCAGAGGCTAAATGTCCGTCTGCTTGGAATGGTCTTCAAGCGCTGCAACTGATAGGCTTTCCTCCATTCAAGTGGCTCCAGAGATGGGCTCCTTTCAAGATACTTGGAAGCACCATGCAGGTCCGTGTATCTGGTTCACTGCAATATCTGGATTGTCTAACGTTTATGTACTCAACTATTTATTGAAGAACTTTCGCTGCAATATCCGGATTTCTTGAATGACTTATGGTTATTTTAGGCTTGAGATATTGGGCTTTTATCATTGCTGATTCTGAACTTTTGTGTGCTTCCAGATGCTGTCACGGCCTTTGTTGTTATTGTCAGTTGTAACTGCTTTTCCACATAATTTAGATCAAAATAATACTTCAGATGATTTGAATGATTCGCCAAGAGGCCCTGAGCCAGAACCAGAGTCAACATCTACAGTGTCTCTTAGCAATGCAAGGTAGATAGCTGGCAAATCTTGGAGGATAAAACATGATAGATAAGTTATTAGGTCAGAATGAATTTTGAGATGCACATCTCGTTCTATCTTTGATGTTGTATAAAAAGGTCTCTTTTTGGTACAGAACTGATGATGAAGCTCCTGAGCACCCTCCTTCTGAGAGCTGGTTGCTGAATCTTTATAAAGAATTAAATGATGAAGGGATCATCCTACCAGAAAGGTAATCAGCTATGGTATTTCATAAAGTCTTGGTTTTGTTTATCTTCGATCAAGTTTCAATGAAGTCTTTTTTACATGTGTGATCATACAACTGTGGTGTGTGAATATGATGGCTCTATATTATTTATTTGCTTATATGATCTTGTGAATTTGTCTGGCGAATTTGAGCTTCTAGATAATTATTCAAAATCCTCTTTCTGCTCACACCTCTTGTGTCTCCTGTCACCTGTATGTTTCTTGCTCTCCTCCCATTTATTCATTAAGATCCATCAAATCTGTTGTACAGAAAATCTTTCGCTTGTCTCGAGGAGCGGAAGGGGAGGCAAAGAAATACACTGATTTAGAATATCTTGCTCATTTCACTGATCTAATTCACTTATCTAATACACATGTTATGCAATATTTATCCTTGTTTTTGGTTGCTTGACTAATGATTTTGCTTGTTCTAGAACAATTATACAAAGTGTTCTGATCTTGATGCAGAATTGATGAGAAAGAGCTCCATAGATTTTATGCTGCTGCAAATGCCGACTTTTCCTGTCTGTTATCATCAATTAAGAAGACAATTCGTTGGAGGGAGACATACCATCTTCTGACAGTAAGGGAACTTGAGATGTGGTCAAAAGTGGTATTCTGGCATGGTTGTGATGTGAGGTCCCAACCTTGCTTGATTGTAAGACTTGGGCTAGCTTGTAAAAGTTTGTCGTCCCATGAAAGACCAAGATTTGCTCAAGCTATTGGTAAGATGTTCCTTATGTCTCTGCTTTGGAAAGATGAATTCAGTTGATTCAAAAACTTTTCAGCATTCATTTGAAGTTCAACACATGCTGTCTACTTCCCTTAGGAAGCATAATCTATTATGACTGGAATCAGAGAATTAGGCCTGCCAAAAGCTCGCACACAGAAAAGAACACAAAGAGGGCAAAAGTCCTTTAAGAACTTGTCATTCACAAAGAGAGATCCCTCTCTGGACAAGGCTACCTCTTTGCTTTCCCTTATATGTACTGATCTTCCAAGTACTAAAGTAACATATTTTGACTTAATTAACAAAGCCTAGTCACAACCAGTCATTCCAACAATTCCTCGTTCACAGCCTAACACTTGAATATTTGCCTTGCCTTCCCTTGTTCCCTACTTCATCTGGATTTAGCTGAACCTTCTACTGCTTTCTGTACTGGGCTCGCCTCTTCTCTTGAATGCTTATTTGGAGAATTCTCGTCATAATATAATACATGTCAGACTTTCTTCATAAGTCATTTATCTCATATAGCAGTCACTTTTCTGCGAGTTTTCAGTTCCCTGATTTAATTTATGTATTGTCTACTTGTCTGGGGCTGTAATTATTTATATATTGATAATACCTTGTGGTAATTAAGTTGTGAAAATAATCCTTAAATAATAGCTTGTTCTTTTCCAATATCAGTTTGTTTGAGATAAGAAATTTTACTGGTTATGGGGTTAAGATGAGCATCGTATATCTGCCAATGATGTCAAATTGGAGCCTGCCACAACTACTCATTTTGTTTTAGTTGTGCTTGAAATAGCTTCCTCTTTTCCATTGATGTACAGAACTTGTGAATATTTTAACAAATAAGCAAACACCTCTGCCAATGCAGTTTCTCAGGTTGAGTATGGAGTTTTGCATTTGGTTGATGAAGAAAATCCAAAAATTATGGTGTTGGTAGATTGTGAAGGTTTATCAACATTGAGACTCCCTGTGCAAGTGATGAGATCCTGTTCTCTGCTTTTGCAAGATAACTTTCCAAACCGCCTGGCATGCTTGTTTGTAATTCGACTTCCTCCTGTGGTTCGGGTGGTTGCCCAGACTTTTATTCAGGTAAGAACCAAAGATTTTGCTTTAATACATTGGATGAAGCTTACACTACAGCACTATAATCTAAGGCTTTGATTTGACAATCTATCTCATAATGCTGGCTCATTTTATGATTTGTTCTTATGCTGAATGAGTGACTTTCTGACTCTTTCAGGCTCTAAACCCCGTTACTCGGCAGAAGCTGAAGTTTACAGGGAATAAATACCAGGAGTATCTCCTTGAGCATCTTCAGTCAGTGCCTGCATATCTTGGTGGTGACTGCACCTGCGCAATATGTTGCAGCAAACATGATATGCAACAATCTCGTGCTGTTGAAATAGCGAATGTTACACAAGCTCTTGCCCAAATGTCGGATGGTGAGAATATGTCCCATGGAGGCCCTGGTCCAGAAATCAACCCGAATGCATACCATAGTGGTGAGCAAATTGTGAGAACTGCCATAATTGGAATTCTCATGTTCTGGACCTTTCTGGCCTTCCTAGCAGGTGTATATGACCCTGAAAGCAGCCCCTTTTCGGCTTCTTAAGTCAAATGGAGCTTCATATTTTCGTTGTACCCTGCAATCGCAAGGCGATGAAGTGTTCTGTTTCACGTCTTCCCTTGGCATGAAACTCCTAATTCGTCGATAACGCTTCTCGCATATATTCATGGCTTTTCGAGTGTGGACACTAATAGGAATTACAATAAGAAGAATTGGATTCTGCATTGTGAGATAAATATGTCAATGAATGGAATTTTTGGGCCTTTGATAAGTAATTTATTGACAGATTTTTATCGGAGGCATAATGTATGCCAATTAATGAGCGGGAAAAATTATGGAAAAAAGATTGTGGCTGCTGGGATTCGAGCCCAGGTCTCCACGGCCACAACGTGGAATTCTTACCACTAAACTACAGCCACTTTGATGCTACATTACCATATCTAATGGTTATATCATCTAAAATAATGAATGAAAGACCAAATTCCAAAAATCACCTTTCAAATGCACTATTTGCACAAAACCACCCCTAAAAAACTAGATGCTTGCAACCACTCATCTCACCTTTTCCATAAAGATTGTTGTTAAATGTGTAAAATTACCATTTTGCTCTTAGACTTTTAATACATTGGAATGGTAAAGGGGGCATCGCCCTTCAATAACTTTCATTTTTAATTTGACGAGAGAATCGGGAGGTAAATGATGAACACCTGAAAGAATTTCGAACTAACTAAATCAAGGATGATCAACATCGAACCAACTAAATCAAAGATGAAATGCTTGGGAATTGTCAAAAGATGAACTAGGATATTATTGATGAAGGGGCAAAAATAGTAATTTTGCACTTTTAATATCAAACTTAACGTAAAAGGTGAGATGGTGGTCTTTTGTAAATATCTAGCTTTTAAAGAGTGGTTTCCTAGAGATTTCAATTTAAGGGGTGATTTGTGCAAAATAGTGGATCTAATGGGTGGTTTTCTAGAATTTGGCCATGAAATAATCTATTTATATCTATATTTATATAGAGTATAAATTGGCTTTTTGATCATTAATTTACTGCATATTCAATTGTTGTATTGATCTTATTAAGCTACTTTAAAAAATAACCATTTTACCTTCTTAAACAATAAAATAATAAATCATTAATCATCATATTGATCTTATATTAAGCCCCTTTGAAAGAAGCAAAGTTTTAACTTTTTAATTATGAGATATGTGATGATTTAGATCAGTTGTTACTTGCTAGCTTATCATTCAGATTAAGATCATTAACCAAATAAATTAATCCAAATAATAAAACGCCGAGTCTAAATGTTTGATTGCTGGGACGTTTTGCCTCCTTTTCAAATGGAATGAGAAATGTCACTCATATTCATTGATATACCAAGTAAATCTACTATTTTGAATATATACTCATCTCAATATTACTTTTTGGGATAAAATTCATACAATTATGTGAATATTTGAATATAAAATTATAAATTATTCAATTGAATATTCATTTGAATATTATCCGAATATTTATTTGAATAGTAAAACGATGGAAATAATATTAGTAATGAACAAGCGTTTAGCATTTGATTAATTAGGAGGAAAATAAGCGAAATGGAGAGAGAAAATATTTTTTTTGCTTTCTTTATATTTGTTTTTATCTTCTTTTAATTCTTAAACTAGTTTAGTACCCGCACCTTGTGCGGTTTTTTTCAAATATTAATATATTTGATATTAAAATTTTATAAAAACTATTTATAATTGAATTTTATTTTATAACTACCACTATACATCACTAAACAATATTGAAATAAATAGATCATAGGGTTTTAGAAATTTTAGATATGCATATAAATTAAATATCTAACGTTTCGCTCCTTTAAACCTTGCTATTGGTCTTCTCTATGAGCGTCTTACCATTGTTATTTGATATTGCGTGCAATTAGATTTATTTACTTAATTAAATAAGGTAGGATCTAAATACATTATAGAGTTAACTAATTAGATAAGGTAGTTAATTACTTAATTAGATTTTCTAATTAGTTAAGATTTTGTCATATCCGCTTAATTAGACTTTCCAATTAATATTTTAATTTAATTAAGTAACAAATTCTAAATAAAAAATTAAAAAAGCTACTTTAAAGGAGAATTCGTCACATGGCGTAAGCGACTTCCCCTTTAGTATTATACTATTGATGGAGATTATTCAAAAATCGACTTAAGTTTGACGTGCATAATTCACTTTTAAGGGTGTGTTTGGATTTCATTGCATTTCAATTATAATGCAATTATTTTATCTCGTTTTACTGTGAGTGTTTGGTTGTACAAATAAAAATCTCGCAAAAACCGAGGTAAAAAGGTAATTTAACCAAATACTCACATAAATCGAGATAAAATAATTGTGTTATAGTTAATACATCATGAAATCCAAACAACACCTTATCTATTTGCATTATAAACATAATACAATTGAGATCCAAACACACCCTAAATCCAACCATTAATTCATTATCATCTATATCTAAATTGAAGAATTAGTGAATTTACTTTTTTTTATATAGTAGGCAAAGTTTAGGATACTTCTAAGTGAATTTACTATTTTTAAAATTAAATTTTTGCATAAGGGTACATATAAAAATAATTGGTGAAATCTATATCTATATATAACATATAAAAGAGGCTTTTTTCCATTAATGTGAGTAAATTGAAGAATTAGTGAATTTACTATTTTTAAAATTAAATTTGTGCATAAGGGTATATATTAAAATAATTGGTGAAATTCACTTATTATTCAATTAAAATTAAAAAATGGTGAAAGGATTAGTAGAAGGAGAATTACTATATTTTTTTCATATATAATAGTAAGGGTATAGATACAAATATAAGTATAATACATACATTCAATTTTATTCAAATATGATTATGAAACATTTTTTAGCAAGTTTACTTATTTTTGTAGAAAAAAGATTAAGTAGAAGAAAACTTATTAAAATTTTCACAAGTGTAGAGAACTACGAAGTTATTATATATAGCCAAAATTAATCTCTCCTTATTTTGTTTTCTATAATGTTATATGTTGGTGGATAATATATAGTAATATATCTTAATATTATTTATTGTATAATTTTTGCTGATACTGATATAAATATAAGTATGGATATGAAACGAAAAAAATCTATATAGTTGATAATATTTTAATCCTCCCATTTGTTTCTAGAGTGGGGAATGGAAAATAAATTATTAAAAACAAATGTGGCTCAATTGATAAATGAAAATATTTTGTAAACTATAATTCAAACTAAATAACATGAAATAAAATTATTCATGTGCGTAGCACGGGCCAGCAATCTAGTCCTACTATAATTTAGTTATTTAGGAGTGGTCTCGCAAATGCATTTTAAGAGATGAATGCACGTAAAAACCTCTCTCTCTCACGAATGCATTGTGTTATAATTAATACATCGTATGTCTATTGATAAAATATTTATCAATAGACATATGATTTAATTTAAGTTATTATATTGGAAAAATTATTTCTTATATATGAAGTATAAAATGATAAGTTTTTTAGCTAAAAGGTTGAATATTTATATTAAAAATTAATTAGAGTCGTCAAATAAGGTGAACACTGAGGATAGTGTAGATTCAATAAGTGGGTCATTGTTGAGTAAATCCCTTTTAGGGCCAAATGAACGCGCTGGACTTCGGTTGCACGCGCCCCCTTTTTCACTCTGTCAAACCCTTAATTTCTAAGGTTTCCATCTTCTCCGGTGTGTTTCGGCCTGATTCAAGCCTCAAATCCCGCATCGATGTTGAATCGAGCCTCAACTTCGGCGTCCTCAAGCCATTGAAGTCGCATCCTTGTCCTCCATCACTCGTTCTCCGGGTGTTTTCCGGGGGTGATGTGTTCGCTAGGCAAAGCCCTATAAGCATTGAAATCGGTAGTCGTTGGATCGAGAAAGTGGTGAAAATTTTCAGAAAGAGGAAGAAAGGGGCTTGTCGGAAGGGGTGGCGGTGTGGCGTTGTGCGGCTGTTCGTGCAGTGGGGGCCTGTTGGCGGTGGCACATCGCTTTGTTCTGGCGGGTGTAATTGCTGGTGGATGCGTTCTGGGCTTGTAGTGGGCGGTGCTTTGCTCTCCCTATCGGATATTGGTGCGCTGGGCTCCGGGGTTGCCCGGCTTCTGACTGGTGGTTGTGTGCGGGGGCTGGGTCTCCTTCCCGGCTTCTCCTGTGCGGTATTTCTACTCAATTGTAGGTTGATTTTCATGATCTCTTACCTATTTATACTTAATTGCATTTTAATGCTCAAGAAAGTCACCACCCCGTGGTGGTTGGAAAACCCGATGTTAGAGGCTAATGTCTCTGCACTCCTTACACCCCGATCTTCGGACCTTGACAAATCTGTGGTGTTCGGGGCTGTTACGGCTCCTTTCCCCAGTTTGAATGATGATTTGTTTTTCAAAATCTATGGTTTTGTTAGTCTGAAATTGGCCTTGGCTGTGGATATCTTACATATATTCAATATCAATCGCTTTTGTTTCTTGGCTAGAACTCACCCTTACCAGGATTATCCCCCTTATGATGCTTATCAGGGGTCTATGTTTAGATTCATGTTAAGCACTCTCTGCAATTCTGGGAAGGTAGGAAAATGGTCTGAACGGGATGTTGGACAAATGATTTATAGGTCTGGTAAACTACTTGGTAAAATTCCTTATGGTGTTTTACTTAAGTACATCCAACTGAGTCTTGTTGATTCGTTTTATATGACTTTTGTTGCTCCTTATGCCTCCCGGGGGTGGTTTCATGGGTTTGAGTTGCTAGGTGTATACGAATGTTGTCCTTCCACTTCCGAGTATTGCAGTTTCGTTTTCCATTTATGGATAACTTCATCCCTGCTGAAGGGTGTCTGCATAAAAATCTTTTCAATGGACTTCTTTTTCCTGGATGGCTGGAATTTTTTGTTTGCTAAAACCGGTTTGTGTTTCGACTGTATTATGATCGGTGGTATTTTGGTTGCAAACCTTGCAGGCTGTTCTTGGCTTTGCAGGTTCTATGTGTTGTCAAGTGCATACTCTATATTGAGGACTAAAATTCATTATAAACGAATAAAAAGAGATATTACGTGCAAGTCTTACGTGCTAACAACCTCCTCTCTAGTGCTATTATTTATTATCCTAGTTGATGTCTTGAAATATGCATTTATTAATCATTTATCTGTTTACTGTGTGCATGTCTTGGCTTATGTCTTGGACTACGACTTCAAGTTGATGGATCACTTTCTCGGCTTCTTAAGCCTTAGTTGGTTTGTGATTGCTTGTCTAAAGCTCACAATTGTGGCTCTATCGCCTCCGTTCAGGTCTGGGTACATACTCTCTTTTTTGAACATAATTAATCGCTTAATAATACTTATGAAATCCACTAATCTCAAACTGGCTTTGAATCAATTGCTGCTTTTAGCACAAATCTTCACCACCTATTGGTGCCTAGCAAACATGGTGATAGAGGTCTATGCCTCTTCACTCCTTACCCCCCGATTTTCGGGCCTTGAAAAAACTTAGAGTGTTGGAGCTTTCTTAGCCCCTTGCTCAAGTTCTGAGGAAGAAGCGCCTCACACTGAATCAGTTTCTGTAATTTGGAACCCTGCTTTGGCTGCGATTATCCAGATAAGTATGTGCTTTACTTGTTGTGATTATATCTCTAATGATGTGCGTTTAGGGTCTTCGATGTTTAGATGCATGACTATCTTTATTTGCAATACCGGGGAAAAAGGTTTTATGTCTGATCATGATGGGGCTCAGTTGTTCATCAGCTCTACTAAGATTGTTGAAAGAATCCTTTATGGAGAATTAATTATTGGTGTTCCAACTAGCCCAACTGAATCGTATGTTGCACCTACTGTTGCTCCCCATGTCTCTTGTGTTAAGATTCATGGGTTTGAGCAGCTAGGTTTTGATGGCCTCTGTATCTATGCTCCCGGTCATTGCAATATTGATTCTTGTGATCTGATTACATCGTCCTTGCTGAAGGGATTTCGCCTAAAAATTAAAATAATCTTCATCTCTTACAACTTCTCCAGGGTTAGTTGGAACTCATTAACAACCAATTCATTTTTGGGTTCTTTTCCTCAGCTAAATGTTTTATTTGGGCGTGTAGTGTGGAGGAAACTCACTTGTAAAGGTGGCTTGATCTTGTTCAATGTAAAAATTTGGTCTGCCTTAACTTTCTTATGTAATACCTACTATTTGATTTGTGCAGCCTTGGTCGGAAAACATGGTGGCTTCTCATGGCTTTGTTGCCCATCTCTCTTGACAAATGCAGTTTCTCTTGTGAGGTTTTCAATTGTTTGTAAGCAACTCAGAGTAGATATTAAATTTATGTCTATGATGTTTAGGACTTCAGCCATTGTGTCGTCCTTAATTTGTATGTTAAGGCTTAGGTTAATAGATGTTGATGCTCAGCGGTTTATTCATCTCTTCCTATACAAAATTACTGACTTTGTATTCAGTACCCCTGTATGCAGGTTGAGTGTATCTTCAATTGAGTGTTCTCGTGTTGGTTTTAATAACTTATATCCTATCCTTTCCAATGGAAGTCCTAGTAAAAATAAATCTTGGGTTTGCCCATTGACCTGCTATCATCCTGGTGGATGCTTCAAGATATATATCTGGTATTTGTTTAATTATCCCATTAATTGGGATTCTTGGAAAATAATCATGTGTATCCCAAGTCTCCCATATGGCCTTTATTTGATTTCTGAAATCATGCTCCCTCATAAAACTTATCTCCAACTTAGTTTATCGTTATACTTTCTTCTTGGTGCGAGGTCCCTTAAATCTTGGCCTCATACCACTGATGGTTATATATGAAAATCTCATATTGGAATTGCAGAGGCATTAGAAAAAAAACATTTTGGACGGAAATTGATAGTAAATGTAAAAACGAACATATTCAAATAATGGCCATAGCGGAAACTAAATCAGAATCTGTTCCGGAAAACAAAATTTGGAAAACGGCTGGCTTCGACGAGGCTATCTAGTCACCTGCTTCCGGGCGATCGGGTGGTCTCGTTATCCTTTGGAAGTCCTACCAATTAACAAACGAAATGATTACGGTAGAAATTCACTTACCCTGAATCATAGGACTTCGATACGAAAATATTAATGATAGATTTATGATTTCACCGTTGTTTGTATACGCGCCTCCGGGCCCTCAAGAGAAAGATTCATTTTGGGAAATGCTAACATCCATTGTGAGTGATTCGACCATTCCTTGCATTGTTTTAGGTGATTTGAACGAAATTCTATGTAGTGAAGATAAGCTGGGTGGTGCTAACCTTCGTTCCGCTCCATTCACTAGACTGATACAATTTAAAAACGACTGCACTCTGCTGGATCTACCTACTTTTGGAAACCCATTCACTTGGAGAAAGAACCCAGATGACGAAAACACCATTCGCGAAAAACTTGACCGGGTGTTAGTTCATCACCAGATCATTCAGAAATTCCCTAACCTAATCACTTACAACGGGGCCTTCTCATCATCTGACCACTGTCCCATATCAATAACTCTAGAGAGTGGATCGGTCTTCAAAGTTCCTCCGTTCAAGTTTGAGAATACTTGGCTTCAACGGAAGGATTTTCGAAACATAGTTAAACAGTCTTGGCGAGCAACTTGTCTGGACTCGACTATGTATCAACTGATGTTCAAACATAAAATTCTGAAGAAAAAAGCTAAGGAATGGAATAAGCGAACCTTCGGAAATATTTTCCGCCAATTACATGAGGTAGAAACCGAACTTCTCAATATTCAATCATCCGTATCAGGAGATAACAACAGGTCAACCAACAATAGAGAAAAACGCCTCATTACAAAAAAGGAAAAACTTCTTCTTTTCCAAAAAAAATTCTGGAATCAAAGAGCCAAAACAAAGCATCTTAAACTTTCGGATTCGAACACAACATATTTTCATCGGGTTGCTTCTGGACAAAGACATAGGAAACAAATTCGCAATATTACTTCAGTTGAAGGCACTTTGATAATAGGAGAGGAAAATATCAGAAAGGAAATCAAGAGTGATTTTGAAAAAAGAATCAATAAGGAAGCAATTGATGATAGACTCTTACAGGAAATGCTAAATTTAATCCATCCCTCAATTACCCCCGACGAAAATGCTTATCTTATTCGTCACCCGTCTAATAATGAAATCAAGGCTGCTGTTTTCAGTCTCGACAACAACAAATCACCAGGCCCAGATGGTTTGGGACATTGTTGGCATATCCATCATTAGAGCTGTAAAAGGTTTCTTCCACTCTTGCAAATTTCTAAAACAAATAAACCATACTTTTATCTCTCTTCTTCCTAAGCGAGATAACCCGACCAGTACTAGTCATTACCGGCCAATTAGTCTTTGTTCAACGTTATATAAGATAATCTCTAAAATTTTGACAGAGTCTTTGTTCAACGTTATATAAGATAATCTCTAAAATTTTGACAGAAAGAATCAAAATCGTCATTGGCAGATTAATCCACCCTTTACAGGGTGCGTTTGTCACTGATAGGGCCATTCAAGATAATGTATTGGTAGCACACGAAATATTCCATTCCTTCAGATCCCGCAAGGGTTGTGAGGGGTGGCTTGCGATAAAACTTGATATGGAGAAAGCGTATGACAGAGTTGACTGGGGTTTTACGAAAAGGATTCTGGAAAAATTTGGGTTTCACAACACCTTCATTTCTTGGGTTATGGAATGTGTTACAACCGTGTCTTTCTCAGTTCTTGTGAACAACGGTCCCACGGACATGTTCTTTCCCTCTCATGGGCTTAGGCAAGGAGATCCCCTATCCCCGTTCCTGTTTATCCTCGGGGCCGAAATTTTAGCACGGAAACTCTCAGCAGAAACAATTATGGTCGGAAGCCCTATTGGTTTCTCTTTTGGTAGGAACGGCCCCCGTATCCCTTTCTTATCCTTTGCAGATGACATTATCATTTTCTCAAAAGGAAGCTTGGATGCTGCCCACAGAGTCAGAACAATAATTGATTCATACTGTAAAGTTTCAGGTCAAAAGGTGAACTATCATAAGTCGTGCTTCCAAGCAACAAGAGGAATTTCAAGCTCCAGGATTGCCGAGCTTCGTAACTGCCTGAATATCACAAACGACAAATCGTTGGAAAAATACCTCGGTTGTCCTATTATTAACGGTAAAGTTAACAAACAAAATTTTGAAGATATCATCTGTCAATCTAAAGAACAATTAAGCAAATGGCGTGCAAATGCTTTATCACAACAGGGGCGGGCCACCCTTATTAATACAAACCTATCAGCTAAACCATTATACACAATGCAAAGCTTTATGTTACCCAGTTCAATACACAAAGAGCTTGATCAAATTAATAGAATGTTTTTTTGGAACAAAGATCTTCAACATCGGCCTCTCATCAGTTGGAATAGGATTTGTAGACCGAAAAAATATGGAGGATTAGGACTTAGGAAATCAAAAGAAATGAATGAGGCGCTCCAAATGAAATTACTTTGGAAGATTTTGGCTGAACCAGATAATATTTGGGTTAAACTAATTAACTATAAGTACTTACGATCTTCTAATATCCTTGAGTATAAGAAACATCGCGACTCGTCCTGGCAATGGGCTAAAATGGTTACTCTCATTGATAAATTTAAAACTGGCCTAATTTGGTTGGTTGGGAATGGGAAATCCATCAAATTTTGGACAGATAATTGGATCACAACTTCCCCTTTGCGAGCAAGGGACGACTGCCCCCTAGGTGGCAATGACGAGGAGACGGTTAGTGATTATATTTTAGGTGGGAGATGGTGGACGGAGAAACTCAATGAAGTGCTTCCCTCCAACATAGTCTCAGAAATAATGGACATCCAATTGCCAATATCCGCGTTCGAGGATCGGTTATATTGGTGGCCTAATAGAGCCGGTTGGTTTACAACCTCAAGTGCCTACAAGCTAATCACAACACGTTCATCCTCTAGCGCTGACTCCAACGCCTGGATTTGGAATATTAATGTTCCACCTAAAATAAAAAAACTTTTTATGGAAAATCTGCCAGGACGGCCTCCCCACTTCCTCTTGGCTAGCCTCCCGCGGGGTGTCTATACCTTCCACCTGTTGCCTCTGTGATGGGTCAGTGGAAGATGAGACTCATCTTTTGGTTGAATGTCCTTACGTACGCTCGCTTCAAAAGTTTCCTTCTTTAATTGATTCAACCATTTCCAACATGACAAACCAATCTCGAGACATTAAACCTATTTTAGCCTTCCTTGGGAATAATCTTAGTTCCACGGCCAAGATCGAGCTTGCATTTGTTTGGTGGACAACTTGGTACGCTCGAAACCAACACATATTCAGACAGATTCTCGTACCAGGTAGGGACACTACAACAAACTTGATTAAAACCCACATGCACAATTGGAATAAAACATGTCAGATGGAGAGTGATTTCGATGAGGGCCCCACCCTTTGCCCACAAAATCCTACACGACCAAAATAGAAACACAAAAACCGGAAAATACAATGGCGAAAACCCCCAACGGGAACTTTAAAACTAAATTTCGATGGGTCCACCTTGACAAATTCGAACAGCTCAGCGGGGGCTGTTATTCGAGACTGAGAAGGAAGACCAATAACCATATGCGCCATCAAAGCTGAAGTGCTAGCCTTACAATTAGGAGTCCAACACGCTATCCGACTCTGAATCGACAAACTCCATATCGAGGGTGACTCCAGCATAATCATAAATCATTTAAACAACCACACTAAATGCCCTTGAGAAATTGAGCTCATTTTGTCAGATGTTAAAACTTTACTATCGACTATGAAAGAAGTTTTCTTCTTTCATGTTCCCCGGATTGGCAATAGAGTGGCTGATAAGGTTGCACACCTTTGCCACTCTACCAGGGGCGTCGATATCTACAACAATTCTGGTCTTTCAGACCTCATCCGTCAGGATGCTGCCGGGTAGAGCTTGCTCACCCGAATTCTTTCCTAATAAAAAAAAAATAAGTGGGTCATTGTTTGACATGACTTAAATATTGGATCATTAATTGACGTATAAAAAATGCGGGTTTAGATTGCAGCATAGAATGATACATAGACAAATTCGATCAAGATAAGACACATAGAAAACTTGATATTTGTTTTAATTGATTTTGATATTATATAGATTTAAATAAAATAAACTCATCACCTTTACACACCATCGATTTTTTGGTTGGACCAGTACTACTTAATATGTATGTATACAAGTAATATAAGGTTATTCACAAAAGTAATACAAATTTATCAATTGTATACGTTGTACAACTTTGTTTTCATTTTCCTTTCAGTTTGGTCCCGTATGGGGCATATAATCCCCTAATTATTTTAAAATTATTTGTGTTTACGAGAAAAATACATGTACAACTACTTTTATACTTTAAAACTAAAAAGTACTTTAATTCATTTTTTCAACTCAAGCTAGATTATTATCCTTTTATACGCTATCTTTTATAATCTGTTTTTTTTTCTTGTTGTGTTAGTTATCTTATAAAGTAAATAGATTTAAAAAGATGGGGATTAGAACTCTTACATAAAAAGACGGAATTTCAACTCTCTAATTAATAGGGCAATTCAACATTTCTTATGTCTCTTAACACAGAATACAACATCTAATTCATGAACATCAAAATCGTAAACACCTAATGAACTATCCTTGAGCAACTATCTATGCTAACAAGGTACTCCCTCCGTTCTCTTTTAAATGACGTTTTCACAAAAATTACATTTATACAATTAATTGTCGTTTGTACCAGTATTAATTGGGCTGGCAGTTTGTTCCACTTATTTTCCCTTTTATTTCACTAATTTATGTACAATGTGATTTATGATTTGAACAAGTGTGGTAAGCAATCCGTACATGTCTTCTGCTGAATTTAATTTTCTTAATTTGTGTGTTTTTTGCTCCAACGTCATTTAAAAGTGAATGGAGGGAGTATCATTTAATCTCTACATGTCCTTATGCTTATTCTTTTAATCATAAGAATTCAAACTTGATTGATGGAAACTTTTTCCTTGATTTTGTAAATGTTTGTGAAGCATCTGCTCTTTCTTTTAACATCTAGTATAAACTGTGTTATGTTCCCTTTTCACTTGATTTGTATGCATTGGTGCAATTTTACCACATTTTTGCCAATGAACTGCAACCACACAAGCCACTAAGTTCCTCTGCGTTAAAGGGATTGTTTTCTTCTGCTTTTGGCAAGTAAGCTTCTTGCTCGTTGTTTTACTGCACCTACTCTCAGTTTTGGAATCTCATACATGTAGTTTGCACCAGAGTTGATTCATGAGGAATAGGGATTAGGAAGGTTCTTGGGCCTAATGCAGGGATGCTAGATTATTATTATATGCTGAATTTAGGTTATTCAATCTCTATGGTTGTTGCATGAGTGTAGAGAACACTTGAAGGTTCTTTTGGGCCAAAACCTTATTCAATAACTTCATCTGTCTTGAGTGTTGCCTCTGTCAATCGAAAACACTCTCTCGACTAGTCTAGTTTGGGGTAACGGTTCATACATGTTACTTCCTGGCCCACAAACTCCGCTTCATTGCAGATACACCTGGTTGTTGTTGTTGTTGTTGTACTATTCTGCACATTGGGTTATGTTGAGTTAGTGCTTATGTTTAGAAATGGGAGTAGAAACTTGGAAACATTCTATGATCAAGCACTTGACGAATCTGGAGTTTAGAAAGCACACAATTTCATCATATGCCATTTGCTGTCCACGTCTTAACATTAATATGATCACATACGCACTACTTTCAGTTTCTCGTTCTCCTGGAGAGTTTGTGGCTTTATGATATTTTCCATTTTACTTATAATTCTCCTTCTCACACGATCGCAGGGAATATTGTTGGAAATTCTAGTTAAATTCGGGATCATTCGGGCAGGCCTACCATGACGGTGACGGGTGACGAAGAATTAGGGTTTGATTCCGGAGAGGGAGCCTGAGAAACGACTACCACATCCAAGCAAGGCAGCAGGCGCACAAATTACCCAATTCTGACACGGGGAGGTAGTGACAATAAATAACAATATCGGGCTCTCACGAGTCTTGTAATTGGAATGAGTACAATCTAAATCCCTTAACGAGGATCCATTGGAGGGCAACTCTGGTGCCAGCAGCCGCGGTAATTCCAGCTCCAATAGCGTATATTTAAGTTGTTGCAGTTAAAAAGCTCGTAGTTGGACCTTGGGGTGGGGCGAGCGGTCCGCCTTTAGTGTGCACCTTTCGTCTCCCCCCTTTTGCCGACGTTACACTCCTGGGCTTGATTGGCCGGGTTGTGCCTCCAGCGCTGTTACTTTGATTTTAATATTATATAGTTTTAAATCAAATAAACTCATCACCTTTACACACCATCGATTTTTTTGTTAGACCAGTACTACTTAATATGTATGTATACAAGTAATACTCCGTATAAGGTTATTCACAAAAGTAATACAAATTTATCACTTGTATATGTTGTTCAACTTTGTTTTCATTTTCCTTTCAGCTTGGTCCCGTATGGAGTATATAATCCCCTAATTATTTTAGAATTATTTGTGTTTATGAGAAAAATATATGTACCAACAAATTTTATAATTTAAAGCTAAAAATTACTTTAATTCATTTTTTCAACTCAAGCTAGATTATTCTTCTTTTATACACCATCTTTTATAATCTGTTTTTTTTCTTGGTGTGTTAGTTATCTTATAAAGTAAATAGATTTTCAAAAGATGGGGATTAGAACTCTTACATAAAAAAGACGAAATTTCAACTCTCTAATAGGGTAATTCAACATTTCTTATGTCTCTCAAAACAGAATACAACATCTAATTCATGAACATTAAAATCGTAAACATCCAATGAATTATCCTTGAGCAATGCAAACCGCCTCGAACGTGTCTTCTCGGTTTTATATAAACTCTCTTTTTCTAATTAAATATTGATGTAATAGTTGTGTCGCTTGTAAATAAGAGGGCTAAAGCCTTAAATAGATCACATTTCTAGATTTAGATAACCCGATCGAACTAAATGAAGATTAAGAAAAATCTCTCTTTTAAGCAATGTTCTAAAAGACGCTAGGCGGCCGTTAGGACGTTAGGAGGCGGGGCGGGTGACCGCCTAGGCGGGCGGCTAGGCGGACTTAAAACAAAGTTGATTATTTTCTTATCTTTAACGTATAGCACATGTCAATAATGTTGGGATCGACAAGACCCAAATGCAGAAATGAATCGGGAACCTAGCAACTCAAGCTACAATCCCGCTGATAATCAAGTTCACAAATTTACGGAACCACAAGCACAATCAAACCAAGCAACACAAGCACACAAACAATCACAAGCAAGAACACAACGATTTAAGTGGAAAACCCTCCCTACCCCGGAGGATCAAAAACCACTGTCGCCCACCACGAGCACCAAAATCCACTAATCAACAAAAATGGATACAAGTGTTCACCACTTACAGATCTCACACAAGGAGACCACCACCAATTTCACTCAAATTGGTACAACACCATTTTCACCAAGATTAGGGATTCTAAACGAGAGAATACATGCCCGACAAACACGAGTAGGCTTATCGAGAACTCGATGTGAAATGACCCGGATGAGACAAGGAAGATCCACTCACTTTCTCACCACTTTTCACCTCTTTCTCCTTTCTCCCTCCTCACTTTTGTGCTACTGAATTTTGGGGTTCACAATCAGCTAAGAAGGAAAGCTCATGCTTGCTCTCTCGTACTCCTCAAGTACCAAAGAGAAGAAAAGGCTAATACTCTTTTATATATGGGAAATTTCGTCTGGTAGCCACAAGGTTTGATTCTTTTCACATGGTATCCAAACTTTTCAAAAATTTCGCATGGTAACCACGAGGTTTCGACCAATTTTGTGTGGTAGCCACGAGGTTTGGGCAAATTTCTTATGTTAATCAAATTGGTTAAAAATCTTTTAGAATATAGGTAAAATCACAAAATAATCATAAAATATAATTTTTCACACAACAACCCAATTTTGGTTTTTTATTTTTAAAAAGTTAACTAAAAGCATTTAAAAATTTTATAGTGCTACACATTAATTGCATGATAAATGAATAAATTATACAAAAAACATAATGGTAGTTTTTCTTTTTAAAAAAAAACTTTTAAATTTGAAAAAGTATACATAATTACCCAATGTAGTTGGTTGTTTTCAAAGAGTTATTAATAACCTTTCTAATGTTTTTAAAAAGATTACATATTAGATATATAATACAAAGTTTATTTTATCCAAAATATTTTATTTAGTTTAAACAAATATGAATGAATGGTAGTTTAAAATATGCACTTAATTTATGGATTTGAAAATAAATTAAGTACATATTTTAAATAATTTACTCATTTTTTATGTACTTATTTTTTTAATTTTAGGTGATTTTTTTTTATAATTTACACATTCTTTGGGTAAATAATTTAATCTCCTTAAATATTAAAAGGGTTTTTGACGGTTTTTTAAAAGTAAAACACCAAAAATGAGTGATTAAGTGAGTGAATTATAATATATTTATCATTTTATATAATTTCTATATGATTTTTAATAAGTTTGGTTATCACACGAAATTTATCAAAACCTCATGGTTATCATGCGAAATTCTTGAAATGTTTCGGTACCATGCGAAAAAAACCAAACCTCGTGGCTACCAAGCGAAATTTCCCTTTATATATATATGGCTTACACAAGAAGCCATCCAATTTGCTTTCAATTGGGCTGGACACATGGGCCTCTAAGCCCAACAAATCATTCATATAATGTAATAATAATCCAATATATCACTAATAAAACCAAATTTGCGGTGCTTAACTAACAGTAAAGTAAATAAATGCAAAAGAATGTGTCCGACTAACGACTTTAAACCTCCTAAAATCCAAAACTATAGTTTCAACTGAAAAAAACAAATATATCTCGACCGAAAGATAAAAAAAACTCTAAATTGACTAATCACATGCATAAAAGCTAAAATTGAATAATCGCCGGGCTAGGCGGGGTCTAGGCAGCGCCCAAGCAATGCCTAGGCGAATTTTCGTCTAGAGAGGGACTTCAAAATTTCTGAGTCCCTTCCCGTCTAACACCTAAGCGGTGCCTAGACGCGATTTTTAGAACACTGCTTTTAAGGCAACTGTAGTAAAAGTGGCTTATGTGCACTGATAATGTGTAACACATGTTCCTCTTCAATGATACTTTATTCCATCTTTTTCTTTACTGTTTTTGTATAGCGGTTCCCATCCTATCAAATTCTTTTCTTTATCTTCAAGCGATGGTCTGATTTTTAATTTGGTGCCGTAAATCACTCTACTGTTCTCTCTCTCTCTCTCTTGTTGCTCGAGTTGTCGTCGTTCGGTGTGGTGGAGAAATTGTCTGTCCCAGATCGTTTGATTTTGGTGGAAAAAAATCATTAAAAAAATAAATTCAAATTCAGGACTATATATATATACGCCAGCTCTTTGATCTCCAAATCCAAGTCCCCCAACTAGGGTTTTTGTTTAGTTTCGGTAAATGATCTTTAAAGTTCATTTCTTTTTAGTTTCGCGTGTTTCAGCTTCGGAATTGAGGTTCCGATCGTAACTCTTTGAGTCTCTTTCACAGGTGTTTGAGCTTTGCGAGATCTCAGCAATGGCGGCTAATGGAACCACAAAGATGCCCCCTGCCCCATCACCTCTTCGCAATTCCAAATTTTGTCAGGTTAAAATTGCCCCCTTTTCTGTTAATTGATTTGTCTTCAACCTTCAATTTGTGTTCAATTGATGTCTTAATTCTTAAACACTTCTGGGATATCCGGATATAGATCAGTGATTCTGGGTTCTGATTTGCTTGGTCACTTTCTGTCAATGCAAACAGTCAAAGATGAGAATTTTGGTTACTGGAGGAGCTGGATTCATTGGCTCTCACCTAGTTGACAGATTGATGGACAACGAAAACAATGAGGTGAGATTGAAATCGCAAGAACACTCTTTCAGCTTCGCTAAGATAACGCATACAATCTGTTGATCAATGTCTGTGATGTTGCTTTCTGCAGGTCATAGTTGCTGACAACTACTTCACTGGATCTAAGGACAATCTTAGGAAGTGGATCGGTCATCCGAGATTTGAGCTTATCCGTCATGGTACTTTTCATTTGTTCACTTTATAAGAAAGTATGAAAAATCTTTATATTGATGATAATGACTTGATTCAAGGAGGGGAAACGGGAAACCTGATAGAGTAAAGACGACAAATCTGTCGTGGTTTTCGTGAATGGTATAGGGATTTACCTTTATAGTATTATGCTTTGTGGTGATTAAAGGGGACAGTTGAATAGCGAATTTTGCTATCTGCAGATGTTACCGAGCCACTATGGGTTGAGGTTGATCAGATTTATCACCTTGCCTGCCCTGCATCTCCAATTTTTTACAAGCACAATCCTGTGAAGGTGAGAATACTTGCTTTCAGCTATTACATATTTACATCTAACCAGTAGTGTGTGCCTCATGGGTTCTTGACTCAACTACTGTCAAGCAAAAACAATTCGGTTGCATTGTCTGTACGCTAAATAACCTAGAGCCCTAGATGCCGATCATCTGATCTTTCATTTACTACTAAAACAGACTATCAAGACAAATGTTATTGGAACCTTGAACATGCTGGGTCTTGCCAAGCGAGTTGGAGCAAGGTTGGTTGTCACGCAACGCTTTTCTTGGCAGTGTTTTCTTGACATTGCTTGGAGTTTGTACTCCAAAATTGAAGATTTTCTTTTATCTAAATGTGTCAATAGAATTTTGCTGACATCAACTTCAGAGGTCTATGGTGATCCTCTTGTGCATCCGCAGCCAGAAACCTATTGGGGAAATGTTAATCCAATAGGTATATTATCTTTAAAACTACCTCTTTGTTACTTCAAGCGTCATATAATTGTGATTGCATTCTGAGTTCTGAATGTGCGTGCATGAGATTGAAGACTTTTACTTACTGCTAATGTAAAGCTTTATTTTTTTGCCCATAGGCGTAAGAAGTTGCTATGATGAAGGGAAACGCGTTGCTGAAACGTTGATGTTTGATTACCACAGGCAGCATGGCATAGGTAAGAGTACGAGAAACTCTTCTATAAGTACCTTGCATTCAAATCCAAATGTTTCACTCTGTCTTCCTTTTTTTCTGATGCAGAAATAAGAGTAGCAAGAATCTTCAATACATACGGGCCTCGAATGAATATTGATGATGGCCGTGTTGTCAGCAATTTCATTGCTCAAGCACTCAGGTAGGTAACTAACAAACTAATACAATATTGACCGATGTGTATGTTGCTCGTCCCTGATATACGTTTGCTGCTATTGTGCCTTCTATAGAGACGAACCCTTGACAGTCCAAGCCCCAGGAACACAGACCCGCAGTTTCTGTTACGTCTCTGACATGGTATGTTGATCTTTTTAATCTCTAGAGATACTGAAATCGAAGCCCAAAATTCTTGCTAAACATCGGATGATCAATTGGGTTGTATTTGTATTCGTCTAGGTCAATGGCCTCGTCAGGCTCATGGAAGGTGAACACACTGGACCCATCAACATTGGCAACCCAGGTAACAAGCAATCTTTACAGATCACTGGAACATCCCTAATCGTTCTCTCGCATTCGCAATCACTGATGTTGCCAAACGTTTACATACTGCATCAGGTGAATTCACAATGATTGAGCTTGCTGAGACAGTTAAAGAGGTCAGTTCCTAAGTAGACATTAGCTGCTATGGACATATTTTTACTGTACCTGTTTAGCTTGGGGATGATGTATATAACACATCTGTTACATACTCTTTGCAGCTTATCAACCCAAATGTGAAGATAGTTACAGTGGAGAACACACCTGATGACCCAAGACAGAGGAAGCCAGACAACACAAAGGCAAAGGAGCTTCTCGGATGGGAACCAAAGATCAAGTTGAGAGATGGTCTCCCGCACATGGCAGAGGACTTCAGGCTCAGGCTCGGAGTCACGAAGAAGAAATAGAAATCACACATCAAACATCACACAGTATGATATGTTGTTGCAATTGTTCTTGAATGAGCTTTGTTTTTTTTGTTTGTTGATGTATTCCATCAATTCATCCAAGTAATTAAAGAACACAAATTTCTGCAGAAATTGAAAGCTTCATTACTTGTGCGATGCAAAACAAGATACGAATTACAGAAACAGGCTTCCAATCTAGCAAACCAAGCCAAAATACATCCAATAGACATCTATAAACCCTAATTCATAAGAAGATACTACAAATCTAACCGCCGAAACCGTAGAGAGTCCTTCCCTGCCTCTTGAGAGCATAAACCACGTCCATGGCAGTCACCGTCTTCCTCCTGGCGTGCTCGGTGTAGGTAACAGCATCGCGAATGACATTCTCGAGAAAGATCTTAAGAACACCCCTGGTTTCTTCGTAGATGAGGCCGCTGATACGTTTCACACCGCCTCTCCTCGCCAGACGGCGGATCGCCGGCTTGGTGATGCCCTGGATGTTGTCCCGGAGAACCTTCCTGTGCCTCTTGGCTCCGCCCTTGCCCAGCCCCTTTCCTCCCTTTCCGCGGCCGGACATTTTCGCTGGTTGATAAAAGCTTTGAGATGAGAGAGATTTGATGTTGAGTTCTGGAATTGGAAGTCGGAAGTAGGTGAATTTATAGATGCGGGTGTTGTAAAGAGGGGTTTTTTTTTGCCACCGTTGATTGCAGATGGATCGGACGGTCCAGAAGGTCGATCCGTGGGAGGGATGTTGTGGCGCGATAGTGAATGCGGTAAGGAGGGAAGTTTTGTCTTTCAAAAGTGAAAAGCTAAAATACAACGAGGGAACCCAACATATCCATCCCCACAATATATGTCTTGAAAATATAAATTAATATAAAATTTTAGTTTAATAAACTTTTTAAGGGTATAAAATAATATTTTAATTAACTTCTGAAGTATAAATTTTTCAACAGTTAATCACACAAGCTTTTTCAGATCTTTTAGTTTTTATTCACAAGTTTTTGTCACATACCCTAACACCTACATTTACCAAATATTATATTAGTTTATTAACATATATTTAAAATAAATAATCCATCAATTTCAGTTATTTCATCACCTTCAGTTACCCCATCAGCTACCATTTTTTACCAAACTTAACCTAAATCATCTAATGAACTTTTAATTATGGGGTAAACTAAACATCTAAAACTTTTAAAGTGTGTTTGGAATTAAAATAAATTAAATAAAATATAACTATGGCTAGCCCAAAATTAAAAAGTTGAAGGTTAAATTTTATGTTGTATGGAAATGTTGAAGGTTGATTATTGGATAGTTGTATTATTTTGACCTTTTATTTTTACGAGGGATAAGTCTCGTCCCTCAAGGGATAAGACTCGGTGGGATTTCAAAAAATATATATAAGGCTCATCCCGATCCCCGTCCGCTAAACATACGCGGGATGACCCTAATCCCATCTCATCTCATGTCCACCCCTATTAAATTAGTGTTTTTGTGCAAAAAATTGACAAATAGGGATGATTAAAATTAAACACCCACCATAATTGTTATTTAAATTAAATTTAAGGTGAAAATGGTTATTTCTTAGACCATGTTTATCAAGGGATATTAGGGATAGTAGAAATACTAATATTTTAATCTTTTCACTCCGCCACATCATCCTATCATCTCATTCTCATTTTTCCCAATTTATCAATAGCATCTCTAGTATCTCAAAACTCATCTTTTCATACCCACTCAATTTACAAATATACCTCTTCCCAACAATTATTTTCATTATCGATTATATTAGTATATTCATTTATTATTATTAAAAAAACTACTCATATCAACTTCCACATTTAAAAAAATATTTTTTTAAATAATTTTTTATTTTATATCTTGCATTATTTATTATTTCAAATTATTCCATAATTATAATTCAATTTTTTCGGATTATATTTAGCATATTTATAATCAAAGAGAAATAATTTTAAAAAAAATATAGTCAAATATATTCGAAATTGATGTATACATGTAGATAAAAATGAATCTAGTATTGTGGTAAATTTTTATTTTTATTTTTGTACATTTTTGTTACCGAAATATTGATTTTAATGTGTAAAAACACTTTCTCCCCATCGAAAATCTCGGCCGTCCATCAGCGCACAGTTATCCTCCATCCGGCTCCCCTCCTGCACAGGTGAATAAGAGCGCGACACGCGTCCACCATGGCAGTTGCAAGTTGGAGGAGTTGCAGGCTCCTAAACGCAGTGTTTCACACCTTTTGTTGCCCATCCGACGTCGTTTTCGTGCTGGGCAAACAAAAATTGCAATTGGGCTCCAGGCCTGAGTAGTATCGATACTTCACAAGTATCGCCCTAGTATCGACGCACCCACTGTTCCAATTTTTTAATGTTAAAACCTCTAATATTTTGAACAGTATTGGAACCGATAAAAGTGCTATTTCGTACAAATCAGGGTTAACAACACGTGACATGAATTGGAAGCTATTCGTAAAAATAAAATTTAATGGTTGTTTCATGAAAATATGCTTTCATAATGGGGTTCTTCCAAAAATTAAAATAAAAGAGCAAATTGCTGCAAAAAATTAAATAACGGGTAAATCACTCAATTTTGCATTCCCGCTGATCCCCGTACTAAAAATCTGAAAAAGAAAAAAAAAATCTGAAAAATAATTTGCCATTAGAAAAAATTCAAGAGCCCAAATTTTGGGCTTTCCCTCACTTTTAGCTTGAAAACTGTTTTACCCAAAAAATTACAATTCGACGGTTTGCAATCCCTCTCTTATTCCTATTATACTTATTGAACCCAATTGAAAATCTGATAGTAATCTCAATTTTAGAGTTCTGATTTTTTGCAGCAATGAAACGATCTGATATTAATCTCAATTAGACCCTCAAGTTTCCAACTATACAGATTCAGTATCTTATCCAAGCACCCACCTTTAATTAACTTCGCAGGCCTACCAACTGGACTTTGAAGATTCAGTATCTGATAATAGGAACTGCATTTTATTTTATTTTATTTTTTTGCTCAGGAAAGGAACTGGAAGACGGTATAAATTGATAATTCACTAGACAATCGAATTGGTCAATCTTCAATCCACCCAAACCGATTAACAACAGACGATAATTCATAAAGTCAGAAATTTAAACAAATCTCCAAGAGAGGAGATAAACTTTTCATTCATCCAGATCCAGAAGCTACAAGACTGCAAATTCAACATCAGCACTTTTCACATCGTTCCACGAAACCCTAGAACAACAAAAAAAAAAAAAACAACGAACAAATTTAACCGCCGAATCCGTAAAGAGTTCTCCCCTGCCTCTTGAGAGCGTAGACCACATCCATGGCAGTCACAGTCTTCCTCCTGGCGTGCTCTGTGTAGGTGACGGCATCGCGAATCACATTCTCCAAAAAGATCTTGAGGACTCCCCTGGTTTCCTCGTAGATCAAGCCGCTGATGCGCTTCACACCGCCTCTCCTCGCCAGACGACGAATTGCAGGCTTGGTGATTCCCTGGATGTTGTCCCGGAGAACTTTCCGGTGCCTCTTGGCTCCTCCCTTCCCCAAACCTTTGCCTCCCTTTCCACGGCCGGACATTTTGATTCAGATGTGAATGGAAGATGAGATGTACAGAAACGAGAAATTTTGATTCTGGAGCGATGGGTGGAAGGTGTGTTTTCTGGTTTATTTATAGGTGAATCGGATCTTCAGCTATTGTAACTTGGATATGATCCAACGGCTGAGAGGCACTATCCGTGTGCTTCCGCAGCGTTTAATATCAACCGTTCGATTGATGGGATCGACGGTGCACGCATACTTTACGTTTGAGAGGCGGATCGTGGTGAGGGCAGGAAATTTAATAGGTCTGCCCGGTTCAGTTTCTAACTTGGGTGTAGTTGGATTTCCAATACATTATGGGTTCGCATGGACAGAGTTAATAAATTGGTTAAAATTATAAACAGAGTAAAATTTATAAATTGTTAATAAAAGTAGTTAAAAATTTAAATAATAAGATAATCTCCGTATGAGGAGAAAAATAGTTTATTTGTAAAAAGTGGAGTTTATTTGGTTGTTATTAGGAATATTGTGATACTTTCAAACCAAATAAGATAAAAGGGAGAATAAATACACAAATAACCTCCATTTTGTAGCTTCTTTTTTAACACAATTTTTTAACACGTTTTTGTTTATTTTGGTCATCCAAACAACCAAAAAAGCTCTTTAAAAAATAAACACTCACAAATAATTAATTTTTAACATTTTTTTTTGTTGTCCATACACACTCTATATTTATAAATATAATATATTTATAAGTATAATACGGAGTAATTACTTTTAAAGTGCTTAGAAAAAAAAGGCTAAACTAATTTAAATAACACCACCTTTAGAGGAGAGGAGTGTTAAAAAAATATCTCCATCTTTCAACTGAAAGAAAAATAACCCAACTCCCACCAAAAAAAAAGGAAAAATAACCAAACTTTTGTGAGATGTGGTAACAAAGTATTTTCATTCTTTTTTTCAGTCATAAATTCATGCCAAACGATGATATATAACTAACAAAGTTAAGATTTTGGTGATATTGAGTTGTTTTAATAAGAATGATACCATTTGACCAATTTCATGTCATTGTTTTGACCCAATTTATGGTCGAAAAAATAAGTTGAGATACTTTGTTACCACCTCTCCAAAAGGTTGGGTTATTTTTCTTATATTTGAAAGGTGATGATATTTTTTTTAACACTCATGTAAAGGTTAGGTTATTTAAATTAGTTTCACCGAAAAAAATTGATAAAATATTTAAAATAACATGATTTTAAAATAAAATATCTTATAAGTTATGTAAATTAATTATATTAAGTTTATAAGGTAATTACAAACTTAACTCAATACTTTTTTGATTAAGTAAGAATTTGATATCAGACAAGTGTGATTCTAGAGAAACCAACGAATCGAAAGGCAAAAACCGCCTAAAGGCCCTAAACATATAATAAGAACATAAAATGGCGCAATGAAACGAGCAAAATAAACTCTACAACAAAAACGATCTAAGAAGAACTCCTCCCATTAGTTGCGAACGATGGCGAAGAATGAAGTCAAACACCACCGAAAACAGTAGCACCGCGGGCCAGCAATACAGCAGGAATCTATCTCATGTGAGAAGTGCAGACGAAACTCTAAGGAAGCTCATTCTCGGATCCTGAACGCATCACCCCGCCCCCAGCCAGTCCAAACTCCAAACTTTACGCTCCCAATCAAGTAAAAGATCTCCTAGAAACGTTGAAAGTAGAGACACACACTAGTCATGCAAAAATGCCAAAAGATTTAGCCAACCGGAATTCAGTCATGCCCTTACGAGATTTAATCAAGCCCTTTCGGGATTTTGTCAAGCCCTTGCAGGATTTAATCAAGCCCTTTCGCTCTTACGGGAATTGGAGAGTTTTACTCATTTATAAAACCGAAGGTAAATTATACATAAATAAAAATGGCTAATATATTAATATTGTTAATATTTTTTTTTTTTGGATGAAGCTTGGCGTGCAAGGGGCAAATTAACCATTGCACAATAAGACATGGAAAAAGTGGGGTGCGATCCTAGGAAATCCGAACACTCCTTGCAGTGCATGGAACAACTCAAATATGAAGCCGAACATGGGAAAAGAAGTCCGCAGAGCAGGAAACCGGCACGGAATGTATAAGGCCGAACCATAACACGCCCAATAGAAGCAGGTGATTGGCAGTGGCGCGAAAGGTGGAGAGTGGGTGGTCGAACGGAAGAAATCAAAACACTGATCGGTGACCGAGGACCGAAGGAGGGGATGGTGGCTGAAAACAGAAGATGGTCGGACGAGGCGGCAGACAAGACCCCAAGTTGAGACGCGGACACAAAACCAGGACGCCGGAAAGAGGCCAACCGAGCCTAAGACTGGAGAAACCTAGAACGAAGCCGCAATGATGCAAAATCGAAGAAGAAGGAGGCCCGATTGAAAGGAAAACGAAGAAGGAGAAGGTACACGCGACACCATGAAAATCGATGAGGAGGTTTGAACCGAGATCGGTGAAGATGGGGGTGTACAATGGGGAGGACAGATGCGAAATCGAGATGGAAGGGGAGCCGAGCAGAACCCCCAAATCAGAGAGCCCGAAGAGGAAGAGAAGTAAACGCCTCCACAGACCTAACTCAGGGCAAGGATGCAAAAATGAGGATTTGATTGACAAGGTAATCAACCACTTTCAATCAAAAGATGGGTGAAAGGAACGAAATTTCTGCAAGCTCGAGATCGAACAAGGGATCTCGAGAAGGGTAGGAGACTCTTTTTTCAGTATGAACAAAGAGAGTTAAGCAATTCTGTCTCTCTCTCTCTACTCTAAAACTCAAGTTATAGAGAGAAGAAAGAGTGTTTTCTTAAACTTAACCCAATATTGAGTATTTTATTTATACAATTTATGTAATATTTTATTTTAAATTCATATTATTTAAAATACATATAATTTAATTAAACAAACACTTTAAAGTTATTATGCGTATAAGTATAATGCATTGGGAATGCAAGCGATAACGCAAATCGACTCGTATAGCTTGGCACAAAACTGTAGAATTAGTTAGTTTTTTCAGAGTTTATGATTTCGATAATATATAATTTGAAATTAAATAAAAATAAAATTTTAGTTTCATTAGTTTATAGAATTGAAGATGTTCAACAACGACTCATCCAAACTTTTCGAAAATTTAGATTTTTTTATTCACAAATTTCCATCAATTGCTCTAACAGTTAGATTTATCAAACACAATATTAGTTTATTACTATACATTTAACATAAATAATCTATCTGTTTCACCCTTAACAACTTCAACTACTTTCTCAAACATAGCCATAATAGTCGAGTCATTTTGGGTTCGGATGGGGTCGGATATAATGGTTGTTTGGTACACACATTGGACGGGATCGAGTCATGATTCAGGGTGAAGTGAATAGATTTTTGGAAAATTTTTTTTTTTTGATTCAACAAATCTAGTGAAGTAAATCAAGGGGGGAATAGGCTTGGTTGAATAGAATCGGATAGGATTTTGGTTAAATCATGTTTTTTAATGAAGCGAAACGATTTCGATTGAATCGGACTTTGATTTAATTGAGTGGCATCGTCCTGATTTTGATTCAATTGAGTTAATTCAATTTCATATTTCCATCACGTTTGAATTTCCAAATATATCTGGTATATGATTGAATAATTTGAACAAGTCATGAAAACAAGCACATGATTATAAAAATGGTAAATAATTAATATGAATATCGTTTATATAAATTACGAATATCTAATATTCATAATGTAAAAATGGTGATGTTCCTAGTGATCATCACAATTCACAGGTATCACCACCAGGTCGTCTCGGGTTCTAATGGTTTCGAGTCGGGTGGTTTGATTTCGAGTCTATCTCCCAACATGGTAGTGAGATCACACCACCGTGATCTCATCCGAAAACAAACACCATAAACCTCATAATATTAACAAATCCAAGTCCAAGGAAACCAAAATTACCCAATTGAGAGTTTGTTAAAAAGCCTTGATGTCCACAATGTACTTAATCCAGCAACCAGCATAAAAAGTCAGTTCATATTCATGTGTTATAATTAAAACACTAATCTTACAAAGGTGGCCAATTTATAACATTACCTCAAACTTCAAGGTTTATCGACGATGTAATCACAAACGAACACCTGCTTTTACTGCTTCGTATAAGAATTATAAAGCTCAAAGCAATTTGAGCATTCACAACAAGTTTACCATCAGCACATTGAGAAAGAAGCAGATTATGCCACCCAGATTCACCAGCTGTGGCTCTCGGAAGCTTGCTTAACTATCATACAGGCCATGAAAGATGATCTTCTACAAAATGGTGGCACACTAAAGAGGTACAAATAGAGGACGCGTAGCTGCAACCAAGTTCTCCCCCGACCATCCAGATCCATCACAAGCTGTTAATATCATATATGACTCACAAACATGTTACATTCTCTAACAGCAGCTGACACAAATCATGAAATGATAAAATTCACATCCAAACTTCTTTTTTGATATCATTCAGGATGCCACAGTCAGAAGGTGCAAATCTTTCAAACTAATATAAGCCAGACATGCAACTACAATCAGCGAGTATTAACGAGACAACAACTTGGTTCTCACAGCCATAAACTTCTAGCTCATACTGTCATATATGTCCTTTATTAAGCTCACCCTATGCTATGGTATCTTGAACGAGTAATTTCGTGCAAGATACTATAACACCCAACATCCATCATCAGAAATGCACACAATTTAAAAAAAAAACAGTGAAAAACTGAAAGCCAGATAGACTTACCTCCATTAATACTTGGAGCTAAAGAAAGGCAGGAGAGGGTACACAATCTCTGTATGTGTTGTGTAGTCAGATCCTCCTCATCTTCCATCTTTACTTCCATATCCAGACAAGCTAAAGAGTAACTTACTCCATTGACAATGCGCATAGCAAAGTGAATTTTCCAAAGGAAGCAGCAGTTTAAAGATACATCATGATAATACGTTGCTGGTTCCAAATGAAATGAAACGCTGATTAAACAATTCTCTTTTGGATGAAATACACTAAAGGTACCAACCTATGAGCGAACTCTATCTATTTCCTAAATTGTGCATAATGGTAATTCAAGGACAGAATACAATCCATGCAGTTGCACGACGATGAACATGTTCACTAAAAGCACGCATAATTAGAATGGAAAGTAGTTCTTTAAGTTGAATCCATGGCTGCAGCATGGTATTTCTCTAACTCAGCATCAAGGTCTTCGGCAGAAACGTTCTCAGTGTTAGCCCTTCCCCGTCCACGACCTCCACCAAAGCCACCACCACGCCCACCACCAAATCCACGACCTCCACGAGGTCGGCCCATGCCACCACCCCTTCCTTGTCCACTGCCACATATGAGATAACCAATAATTATAAACAGGTGAAACATCAAAAATAAGAATGAAATTGCCAGATGAAATTTTTCTGCACTTACATTCTAGGAGCTGGATTGAAATTCCTGTACCCACCATTGACAGGTTGTGCCAACAGGCCAGCTCCGCCAGGAACGGGAACAGGAACAGGAATATTTGCTCCAATTAGCTCTATCTTCATAGGCTTTCCATCCAGTTGAACATCATTGTACCTCTTCACAGCGGCAACAGCATCAGCTCTTCTTGCGAAAACAATTTCTGCTGTACCCTGATTAAACAAAACATGCTTGAATCACTGCTAGTCATAGAAAATTCAACACAAAAGATAATGAAAGTTGGGATTCCTAAGGGTACCTTGGATCGCCCACTCTTATCATAATTGATAGAGTATTTCTTCAGCTCACCGACTTCAGAGAACAGCTCCTGCAAATAGTTCCAGTTTATGTCACATTTGTTCCGGTTGATGAATACAAGGCAGGGCAGGGCATCAGTGTGCAAGGTAACAGATTATTGAGCAAAAGAAAACAAGCTAAAATCAATTAATTCATTCTTTAACTTGAAACAGTTGAAAGAACAAGAACATCAGAACCAGAGGGTTTGATGCATCTCATAGCAACAAAAAATTTATAGAGAGAACCACTCATCATCCCCAAATTTATGCATAAAGTTCCAGTCTTGAATTTCCATTACGGCATTACCAGAAGCAAAATTTCAACACAATTGAAACAACATTCATCTTAAAATGGACGCAAGACGGTAGTGTATTAGCACACATCGTATAGTTCCAGTCTTAAATTGCAGAATTTCAACACAATGAAACATCATCGATCTTGATGCACAAAAAGAAATTCACTAAAACCCTAGGGTTTTGCACAAGAACAAAAGAAACAACGAAGAAACACCAAAATGAGCAGCACAGCAAAGAATACCTTAATGTCCTCGTTAGAGACACCGTAATCCAGGTTGGAGACGTAAAGCTTGGTCCCTGTCTCAATGTTCGGCGCACGTGCTACCTGATCGATAAACATCTCATGCCCCCAAGCCAAATCTGTCGCCTGGATCTGCCAATTTCAACAACAGAAAAGCTTCGAAGTCAACACAAATCAACAACAGCAAAGGTTTTAAAAGCACAAAAATTTTGATTCGGAACAAGAAAAGGCGAGAGATTTGAGCAGGAGGAATATAAATACGTTTGGCAGAGCGTAGGGGGCAGGGCGATTGGGAACGCGGTCGGGAAAGCGACGAGTAGGACCACCGGGGCCGGCGCGGCCACGGCCACCGCGGAAGCCGCCGCGAGATGAGGACTTGTTGTTCTTGATCAGATCATCCAACGACATGTCCAGCCCGCTCGCCATCTTCAGTGGTAGTGGTGAGGAGGTTTGCAGAGAAGGAAAAAGGGGGGAAATTTTAGGGCTTGAGAGGGAGATGTGAGATTTAGCAAACAGTCGAAGTACAAAAGAGATCAGGAAAAAAGAGTCCAACTTTAGTTTAGCAAGCGATGGAAAACAGTGTAAAAAATTTGAAAGATGAAATTAAGCAACAAGGTTTCGTGGTGTAGTTGGTTATCACGTCAGTCTAACACACTGAAGGTCTCCGGTTCGAACCCGGGCGAAGCCATTCTAATTTTTTTTTTAATCCTTTTAAAAAAGTGTGTTTTTTTTGGTGGGTGCTGCAAATGTGTGAAACTGTAAATCACTCTTTCAGCTACTACACTAAATTATGCAGGGTATATTTTCATGTGATAAAAATTATAATGTTTAAAGTATAAATACAATTTTTTATAATGTGAAAATATACCCAAAATAATTTAGTATATAAACATAATTTAGAAAATTGGATTAATTGTTTGAAAGTTGGTAAAGGGCGGGCACCTTCTCTACTCAATCTTCCCCTAATCTTGCCATGAAAGTGAATCATACATAGCCTACAGATTTTGAGATCTCCAATTCGATCTGGGTCTCGAGGTGTTGGAACGAATTCGGTGTTTTTATGTGGCTTGTTTTTCGCCAAAGGTTACTCGATCACCAGTGTCGAGAGAATGGGGCGGTGCATGGTAGATCATTTTGAGAGGGGCAAAGAGACAAACTCTTCAATTTGGTTGGGGATTCTCTATCTATTTAAGGCTTGAATAATAGAAACTAAATACTTTTTTTTTCTTTTGTAAAGGAGCACTTTGACATTCTCATTAGACTTACTATATATGAAGTGGACTAAAAAGAAGTCATTGATTGGTGGATGTTCTTTCAAGATGAATCTATATTAAATGAGAAAGCAATTTTTTTTTCCTCGAATCCCCCAACTGATTTTATTCTCGAAGAACATGATTTACTTATTCAATCTCTTTAGATGAAGCCTTGACACCGAATCAACTCGCAACGAGTTGAAAAGAGGATCCAAAGCGCAATTGCAAGAAGCTTGCACTAGTTGAGGCTTATAAATCCACACATTTACGTTGTCTCTAATCCAAATTACACTCCCACATAAGTAGTATAACCACTTATCAATATCCCATAGTGATTTATGAATACCCTTAGTAGGTGCAAAGCTCGGGTGATCGCGACAAGCACCATCAGAGTTTAGGTTAAACCAACCTTATGCCAACCCTTACCAACCCTATCTACAACTACAACCGATTTATCCTCTTTAAGTCTAAATGCAGACCTTACCTATCCATTACGTTTTTAGATAAATTTTAATCTGTCACGAATCTTGGCCTCTTCACATAACACTTCCATGTTCCTCCATTTCTACAACCTCCACCAACTGGCAGTAATAAGATCCTTCCATCCATCGTCATCATTAAAGAACCCGTTAATACCCAAACTAGTCATGTAAGCCAAACACTAACCGGAAGAGAAAAGAACATTACATGCTATGTTGTAAAAACTAGGTTTTGACCCAAGAAACGTACGCTTTGTTTGACAATTGAATTTTTTAAGGGAAGGAAAGGGTAGTGAATAGAGATAGAGAAAGGGAGTGAAAGAAAATGAAATTTTTTTACATTCTCATCAAATTCTACCATTTTGATGGGGCGTGGAATCACATCAAATTAATCAATTATTAAAATTTAAAATTCCTCCTCTTTCTCTTAATTTTCTACTCAAACACTAAATTTATCCTCTTTTATAAAAAACCCTCCTAAAAAAACACTCTTTGAGATATTTAAAAAGTCACACAAATTTAGTTATTTATAAGAACGAAAAACACTACTAATAGTTTGTTTTCCAATAATCTATATATTAATTAAAACCAAAGCACCTACGCCACGTGTCGTCCCCTCATGCAAAGTTATTTTTGTAAGGTATTATTTACACAATGTCATTTAATTATGGTAATTTAACTATCTAATATTATTTACATAACATCATTTCTTAATATATTTTTAACCATCTATCTATATATTAATCTATATATTAATTAAAACCAAAGCACCTACGCCACGTGTCGTCACCTCATGCAAAGTTATTTTTGTAAGGTATTATTTACACAATATCATTTAATTATGGTAATTTAACTATCTAATATTATTTACATAACATCATTTCTTAATATATTTTTAACCATTGGGATTAATTTAAAACTTTTTTTAATAAAGATAATATTAATTATATAGTATTATTTCATCATATATTCATTACCTGATATTATTTCATACATCTATATATTAATTAAAACCAAAGCACCTACGCCACGTGTCGTCCCCTCATGCAAAGTTATTTTTGTAAGGTATTATTTACACAATGTCATTTAATTATGGTAATTTAACTATCTAATATTATTTACATAACATCATTTCTTAATATATTTTTAACCATCTATCTATATATTAATCTATATATTAATTAAAACCAAAGCACCTACGCCACGTGTCGTCACCTCATGCAAAGTTATTTTTGTAAGGTATTATTTACACAATATCATTTAATTATGGTAATTTAACTATCTAATATTATTTACATAACATCATTTCTTAATATATTTTTAACCATTGGGATTAATTTAAAACTTTTTTTAATAAAGATAATATTAATTATATAGTATTATTTCATCATATATTCATTACCTGATATTATTTCATACAACTTTTTTAAAACAATGGGATTAATTCAATTTATTTTTTAAAAAAATACATAGTTTCAAATATATGAAGTCTTTTTTTAAGCAACAAATCTCTCTCTCTCTGTGTGTGTATATACACACACTCAATGAAAACTACTTCATCCGATCGAAAATATTTGATGTTTTAAGGATATGCACAAGAATTTAGAAATGTCATTCCCCCTCTAAATACTCCATCAAATAATTTTTGCTCCCGCATCACATTTATTATGCACAAATGTAATTGGTTAAAGAAAAAAAGTACAAATTATATTGATATTAGTGCAAAAGTAAAAAAGAGTGTAATTATTACATCTAAAACATCCAATATTGTTGATCAAATTAAATTTAATCTCCTAAAACATCAAATATTACCGATCGGAGGGAGTATTTTTTTAATATAATAACCTTAATTTTTGGATTTTCACCTAATCTACATAAATTTTCAAATAATAATTTTTTTAAAAAATTAACCAATGGGATTTATCTATTATAACTATTAAATGAGAAATGTTTCTGCTTATATGTTATAATCACTTGAGATTTACTATTTCCTCCCAATCAACTAAATTTAGAAAAAAAATCTAACTAATGTAATTTGTACACGTTTCTCTAATAAATCTGGCTATATCTAACTACTAAATCATAAGCATCTATATATTAATTAAAAGCAAAGCACCTACGCCACGTGTCGTCACCTCATGCAAAGTTATTTTTGGTAATATTTTATATTGAATATATTTAGAAATTGCTTTTTTGGCAATATAAGTATTTGATTATTCTATTTATATTTTCATTTATATAATATATATACATATATAGAATTTTTTTCAAAATATTCACAAAAAAATATTTATTTAGGAAAATATTCACAAGTTTAAAAATATTTACACAAATATTCATTTTTTGCAGAATCATCAGAAAAACGCGGTTTGAAACCGCGTTTCTAGTACTAATAAGCAATTTAAATCTGGAGGCGGAGGGAAAATTATATTTTATTATAGAAACGTGGTTTCAAACCGCGTGTTATTCAGACTTTTGAATAAAACGCGGGTTAAAACCGCGTTTATATATATATATGTTGCAATTAAAAAAACAAAAAAATAAATAAAAATTTAAACGCGGCACTAGGCCGCGTTTTATGTTTAGAAAAAAAAAAAGAAGATATGTGTCAGAAAGAGAGATGGAGATGAAGAAATCCTTGTTGCCACCATCTTCACTAATACTGTTGCCGAATTGAATATGGCGACCAGCAAAAAGCAACATAATTTATAGTTTTTTTTTATTTTTATTTTTTTTTAAATTGCAACATATATACAAACGCGGTTTTAACCCGCGTTTTATTCAAAAGTATGAATAACACGCGGTTTGAAACCGCGTTTCTATAATAAAATATAATTTCTCATCCGCCTCCAGATTTAAATTGCTTATTAGTACTAGAAACAAGGTTTCAAACCGCGTTATTGTACTACATTGAAGCATGCTTGAGTGTTTAATATTCTGTACTGCATTAGAGCATCCTTTATTTAGGTATAGGCATATTATATGTCCTCAGTGGGGTCTTCAGGGCCCGCATGAGTGGCTCGACCTTTACTTCGTGGTTAGTTTCAGCTACCCGTACCCTTACTTGATCATGTGCTGATGTGGCGGGGAATATCTCATGGCGCAGTGAGAGGGAGAGAAAGACCAACTTGAACTCCACACTTTTGCTACTTATTTTCTCGTATTTGGTTTTGACCCGACCCTGCCGTGACAACTTGTATTATGATATTTCCTTCCTTATGCTTTCGAACTTAAAACGTTTTGAGCGACTTAGGCAAGTAGGACAAGTTCGGAGGACCTAACGGCCCTATCGCGAATTTTAGAGTGCGAAATCCCTTCTTTGATCATTAAAACTTTGTTTTAAAACTCAACCCGTACTCGAATTGCAAGATCCGAACGAAGGTATCCAATCCTTCGAAACGTAACCCGAATATTTATATTTGGGCCGTTACACGAGCCTGGAGGATTCCTGAGCGAGTTTCTCGAAGATGTCATTGATGAAGCTGTTCATGATCCCCATGGCCTTGCTGGAGATCCCGATGTCAGGGTGGACCTGCTTGAGGACCTTGAAGATGTAGATCTTGTAGGTCTCCACGCTCTTCTTCGACCTCTTCTTTTTCTTGTCAGCGGCGCCACCTTCCTTGGGCAGCTTCTTGCCGGCCTTCGGCTTCTTCTCCGCCGGAGCCTTGTCGGCGGTCTTCTTCTCCTCCATCGGCTTCTTCTCTGCAGGCTTTTTCTCGGCCTTCGGCGCCATTGAATTCGTCGGAGAAGGGATTGGAATCGAGGAAAGGGAGATTGAATTTGAAAGCAAACGGAGAGTTGGGAATTGATTGATGTGAAAGTCTGAGGTCGCGTTTCTCTTTTATATATGAAGAAACTTCAATATTATTGGGCGTTGAGAGGTGAAGCGGATCGATGACGTGGCAAAGTTTGGAACGTTGGATTCTGTAGTAGCAACGATTAATCAATGGCTGTGATAAGAGTGGGTAGCTTTTAAATTTTAGCTTCTCTTTTATGCGGGAGGTCATGGAAACCCTTATTAAATTATTTTAAAATTTAAACATGAAAAGCAGAAACAAAATGTGTTGGCGCTTTGGCGGGAAGAGAGACTAACCCAAAAAAACTACTTGTAAATCAAATTTACAGTGTGTTAAAGGCCAAGAAATACCTCCCTCTTCCGTTTCAAAATATAAGATTTTTTAAAACCTTTTTAGAGCTAAAAATTATTTAAAAATATTAATTTTTAATTACTTTTTTACATAATTTTATGCATATTGTAAATAAATTTAAAATTGTGTAAAATAATTAAATAAAAAATTACTATTTTATATAGTTTTTATATTATTAAAAAAATATTTCAAAAAATAAAAAGTTATATTTTGAAATAGAAGTAATATAATGTCATTGTGAAATAATAAAAAGTAAACTATTTATTACTGTTTTTTTAACCGAAAAAAACTTGACTGAAAGAGAGACTCTTTCTAGCCAAGGGCATCTAGACGGATAAGCTCTGCTAGCGCATAATCATTAGGGACAGACGGACTAAAGAAGTCAAGATCGAGATGTGAGAGACAGTCAGCGACTCGGTTGGCTTCCTTGAAAATATGGCAGCATTGATATAAGGGGAGACAATACAAAGACATAATACTGTCAGAGATAAGCATTTCAACTTCACCTGGGCAAGACCAACTACTATTAAGGCAATTAACAATGGTAAGGTTGTCTTCTTCGATAAGAAGTTTGTTGATTTGGAGGTTCGATGTTGCTTGGATGCCTTTCCAGAGAGCATACCCTTCGGTACCAATGACTAAGTCTAAAGGTGAAGGCCCAGCACCCGAGGCAACTAGGGAGCTCATGTGGTCACGTATTATGAAGCCGTAGCTACCTTTTATTAACGAGAAAGAGCTCCGTCAAAGTTAAGTTTGTGACAGTTTATTGGTGGTTTATGTCATTTTGTCAATTTGTCGTTTCCTCATGGTGGGGTTGTGCTTGTCTGGTGGGATGTTATCGTCATACAATTTGGCTTTGTTCCAATTATAAATCTGCTCTTTTGTGTATACAGTAATTGTTCGAGGGTCCGGTAATATGTTGTCAAAAAAGGCTTTGTTCCTAAAAAACTAGATACTCCACCAAAAGGTGGCAATTCTAGTGAAGTTTTGTTTCCCGACATTCTGTTTGATTGTATTTAATGTTTCAAGCGTATTTAGGTTGCTGGATTGGAGGATAGCTGTTAACTTATGGTCAAGTAGTTGTATAATTGAGAGCGAGATTGGGCAGCCTAGTAATATGTATTTTAGATCCTCGTAGTTATTGTCGTAAATGGGACAACTGGTGGGGTTGCCAACCCCCCCCCCCCCAGCTGGTTAGGTTAACAGAGGTGGGAACGCCATTCTTTTATATACGCCAGAGTAACTCTTTTATCTTTGGTGAAATGTAAAGCTCCTAGATCCATGAGATGTCGGACTTCGTATGTTGCTTTTCGTTATGAATCATCTCGATGGTTGATTTAGTGGAAAACCAATCATTCTTGCTCCATCTTGAGTAAACCCTTTCTTGTGTAATGTTTTTGGGGATGATTATTTGGGATATTGATTTGATGGTGTTGTTATGGAGTTATTTGTTTATTAGTTCATTCAGTTTTTTGATGTTCTAGACTCTATCAATATTACTAATAAAGTGTCTAACTTTCAAGGAGCGGTCGATCAGAGATGGATCGACGTCTCAACGACAATAATAGATAGTGGCGATGGGTCGAACCAATGATCCGTTCAGAAATTAATTGAGTCACCGCTTGCAATAGACCATCGGAGGCTATTAATAAAAGTGGGTAAGAGTTTGGTTAGTTTATTCCATTGTCCAAAAGAGTCGCCTCTTCATTCATATGTTAATATATGTTCTTGTTGTAGATATTTTTGTGTAATGATTGCAACCCAGGGGTTTCTTGGTTTAGCTAGGATTTTCCAAATGAATTTTAATTGCAGTGCAATATTCATGTCTTCAGAGCTTCAAAGGCCAAGGCCTCGGTTTTGTCGAGTTTTGCATATTTCAAACCAGTTTATCAAAGGTTTATGTTTCGATCCCCTATTCCAGAGAAAATTTCTATTGATCCGATCCAGTTCGGAATGGATAGATTTTGGCAACATGAAATATTGCATTAAATGGAGAGGTTGGATTTGATTGAAGTGCAGCAATCGATTCGGAAAAAGGTTGTTAGCTTTCCATTTGTTTAGTTGGTCTCTAGTTGATTCCAAAATAGTGTGGTAAAAGTATTTTTTGTAAGACCATCCGCATCCATGAATCCATACACAGACTCATAACTTACTTTTTCACTGCCACGTCAGATTACAAACCCCACTTCAGATTATTATTTTTTCACCCCCATTCATGAACCCGACCTCGGACTCATAACTTACATTTCTTTATTCACCTTTTTTTTATTAAATCAAATCTCTATATATTTTTTTCAACTCCACAACTTTTATTATTATTATGATTATGATTATTATTATTAAAATGTAAAGCAAAAAAATATACACATTATTATTTTATTATTATTACTATTATAATTTATGTATTTATTTAATAATAGAATGTGAGTCAATTTTTTTTTAATGTTAGATAAAAAAACATATGGGTATTATTTATTTATTTTTTTTCTTCTAAACATATGTAATATGGGTGTCTATGAGTAGATAAAATTAAATTACATTCAAAAATAATTTTTATTTATTTTTTAAATTTCTTAAAACACACAAAAATCAATTTTTAATAGTATATATAAAAGCTCCGCCATATGGCACCCACCCATTGGGCCAGTTGGCAGGGGGTGCAAAATTGTTTTCACTCATGCGGCATGTGAAACGCCGATGTCGCTAATTCAAACGAATAGAAAAAAATACTATCGATATACGCGCCCATACACCCCACTTTTTCAGGTCTTTGCAGATGAATCCGAAAAACTGGGTTCATGGCTTTTTTTTTTTTTTCAATTGTTAAGTTACAGGTGGCCATATGATGAACCTATTGATTCACCAATGCAAATGCTCTAACTTTACTAGTAATGACTCGACAACCTAAATAATTCCCAAAATTTGTGGTGAAAGAAATTCCAAGTTCACAGCTAATCATTGCTTTTTGATGTGAGTTTGTGTTGGTTGTTAGTTGAAATAGTGATTTGTGTATGTTGATTTTTTTTGCCAGAGAGGGTGTAGTATTGATGAAAAATTTTGTTGACTTGATCGCATGTTTTTTTGGTTGAGCTGGCAAATATGATGATATATTCAGCAAATGCTAGAAAGGGAATTCTAACCCCCGGGTGAGTGATCAAGATACCCAAATGACTCCGAGGTAGGTGAGATTCGTAGAGGAGCCCTCGAGCTAGAACCTCAGACATGAGCAGGACTAGGTACGGGGAGAGTGGATCTCCTTGGCGAAGACCGCGCTTGGGTGTGAATAATTCAAATGGTTCATTATTGACTAAAATCGAGTATGATATGGTGGTTAGGCATTTGCGTATCCAACAGATGAACCTTAGAGAGAACCCAAAGTTTTGGAGTATAGTGAATAGAAATTCCCAATCAACCATGTCGAATGCTTTTTCCATGTCAAACTTAACAACTATCCATCTGTCCTTTTCTTTCTTATGTTGGAATAAGTGGAAAATCTCATTTTCTATTAGAATATTGTCCTAGATAGCTCTATTAGAAGTGAAGACACTTTGAAGCGGGTGGATGAGTTTCAGTATTATTTTTTTTAACCTTGTGGCTAGAATTTTAGAAATTATCTTAGAGGTGGTGGAGCAGAGACTGATTGGTCTATAGTGGTTTGTAGTTGTTGGATTGTCACATTTGGGTATGAGTGCGGTAAAGGTATGGTTTATCTGTTTGAGAATGTGTCCGCTAAGGTAGAACCCTTTGAGTGCTTTTGTAACAAACGGGCCAACAATATGCCAGTATTTTTTTCGATGTAGTTTAGTAAGTTTAATATTTTTCCTATTAAAAGTATTTAAATAATGTAGGCTACACTACAAATCTTGGACTAAATAATTAGGGGTGTTATATGAACGAGAGCTACTCAAGTTCGACTCGGATTCGGCTCGAAATACTCGGCTTGAGCTCGTTCATATAAAAAACAAGCCGAGTTCGAGCAGGTTTCCGAGCTCGAGACGAGCCCGAGTAACTCGTATAACTCGTTTTGGCCTGCCTATATGACGAGCTCGAGCTCATGACGAGCTTGAAAACCTGCTCGTATTCGGCTCGTTTTCAAATGTGAACGATCTCGAGTCGAGTTTTTTCGAGCCGAACTCGAGCTACTCGTGTTCACATAACACCCCTATCACGAGCTTGTATTAATGCAACAATTCTTAAATGGGCTCAAATCAAGCTTGAGCTCACGAGGTCGAACTTGGCTCGAGCAAAAAACGAGTAGTTCGAGCTCTAGCTCGAGCTCCATGTAAACCTCGCGAGCCGAATACGAGTAGGATCTTAGGCTCCAAAAAAAAAAATGAGGCTCGGCTCGATAAAAAAACGAGTTGAACATGAGCACCTAGGTACTCGGCTCGCTCGGCTCGAATAACACCCCTATAAATAATTTTCGAACATATATGAGGAACTTTGGATTTCATTTAGTTAAAATTTTAAAGTTGCTACGTAATTAGATATGATATATTTGAATTAGTTGTATATCGTTTTTAAAAGAAAAGAAATAACCCATTTTTGTAAGAAGCTGTAATATTCTTTGATAATAAGTTTATTATGCTATATTTTTTATTCATTTGTTATAAAAGCATTGCCCATATTTTTTTTTATAAAAATACTTGATTTCTATATTTACTTTATTAAAAAATAACTATATCCTAAGTATAAGTACATAACATCTATATTTCAATAATAAATTTACATGATTTTTTTCCTATTTTATGATACCACATGTACATCCTAATTTCTAATATATTTTTTTAAAATTTTTTTTGATATTGCAACATACTACCTCTGTCCCAAAATATAAGTCGTTTGAATTTTTGACACATATTTTAAGGAGCTAAAAACTATATAAAATATTAAAATTTTGATTGAAATTTTTAAAATTTAATATGTTATATAGTTTTTAGGTCCTTAAATAACGTGTCAAAAAATTCAAACGACCTATATTTTGAGACGAAGGGAGTACTAAACAATCAATATTGTACAATTTTATTTATTTATTGACCTTTAACTTTTAACAATATACTTTGAATTTTTTTCTCTAAATTATCGTTTAAACTAAATTAATATATCCGTGCATTGCACAGTGACTAGTTTGTAAAACCTAATGATTCTAGAACTGATGATTATTAGGTTTTTCAAGTTGTGAATAATGAATATATAAATCAGTTAGCACAGGGCAAAGAGAACCATAATGAGTTTCATAAGTTAGCACTAACAAAAATGACCCTCAGAAGCTGGAAAGACAAATCAAGTATAAAATGTATAGATTATAATCACGTCTTTGAGCAAAATCCATGGCAAACTAGTTTCAATTTACAATTTGAGTGATAATTGATCCAAATTTTGATTAAGCACAAACCATATATTACAATGTGGATTCATTACAAAACAGAGGTTGCAGGACCAGGAGAGGAGGAAATGAGAGCATCCAGGATATAATCATTCCCAAGCTATGAACACCAAGCTTCAAAAAATAAAACGCAACCGACGAACATTTCCTCATCACTAGCACATCAGCTTCAGTGAACTCGGCTATGTAAAACATCAAGACCCATCTCAGTTGCATCAGTAGCCTGAAGCTCCACCTGAATGCCGTCGAGCTCCCTCTTGAACCTGTCCCGGGAACTTGCATAGATCATCTTGCTCCTCACCTTCGAAGTCTCAGGTGACCTTCAAGAAGAACACCAAAGAGACCAACAGAAAGCGAATATGATTAGCAACATTGACACACAAACAGAGTTATGTTTAACCAAATGTGTCAAATGTCAATAGCTTATTCATCAGAAAAGGATTTACCAGGCAATGAAGAAGATCCTGCTCTTCTGGACGTTCTCCTCGGTCACATAATCAAAATCATATACAGCATAGCGGCATTCATCCGCTGGAAGGTTCGCTGTGAAGTCTTCATAGCTTTGAGCAGGCTCCCCAACCGTTTCAACAATTACCTGCTTAGGCTGCTTTAGGTTTTCCTCAATCTTAAAAACTATGAATCGGTGAGTTCGCTTTGCTTTCAGCTCCAGGAATTTCAGCTTACAGTCATCATGAACAGCCATCCCTAATGCTGCAGCCTAATATTCATATAAGGGGTGCATTATAAGATAAGACAATAAACATTTGATTCATAATAAAGTAGTGCAAGATCATGTGACAGACCAAATCTCACACCCAAAATAAAGATTCAAACAGAAAATCAAGATATATCAGATATGTACATGACCAAGAACAAAATTTTAAAATTGACTTATTGTTACAGTTGGCGTCAAGGATTAAAACGATTGCGTATTCATTATTGTATGCAACAAAGAGAAACCGAGACAAACTTCTGAAATGAACTGAATTTCAGATGAAGATGATTCAAAGTTTGCCTAATCAAATCCCAATGGATCAAACATTGGCAGTCATTAGTCAATCACAATCATAACAACTATAAATGGATGGGTAATTTTGATTTAGTCTAACAAACACTGTCCTTGGGCCTTGGCAATTCATAGAGGCCATGACTAATTCCAAGAGCGAGCTGAGTAGCTCTCATTCTTGAGCACGATACGAAACATGAGTCCAAGTTCAATCAGAACAGGTCAACTTCCCACCTTTAAATACAGAGAAAGAGCAAGCTCTAATCTTAGATTAATGGTGCATTATGTAAATACAACTTTAAATCAAATCACATGAAACCTCTTGTAAAAGAGCTTATTTAATCAAAGACAAACCCTAGGTGATCAAATATCAAGTTCCAATCACTACCGATTCAAGCAGAAAGCATCATACAGTATACTAAATTAGCATCAAGACCAACCAAAACCAACCAAACTCTACAATCACAGCGTCTAGTTGTAAAGAGTAAACGCGAAATTTCAACCATGAGATCAAAATCAGGAAAACGAAATCGAAACGAAGGAATTCCAAAATTCAAAACGGTAAGAAAGTAAGCGACGATACCATTGCCGACGGAGGTGATTGATAACAAGCAAAAGCAACAGGGATAGAGGAGGATACAAGGAAGGTTTTGAATAGGAGTGAATCTCTCTTTCTCGGTCGCTCCACCCCCAAAATCTCTCTCTCTCTCTCTGGCGGTTGTCTGCAACTCAAATAAGGGAAGCATATTCTATCGCTTCCACGTGTAGTTACTCTGAATGAGTCCCTTCCACTGTTTGCTTCTTTGATTCATCTACGCGAAGCATACGCGCGAGATTACGCCGGTGAGAACGACTGCAACTTAAGAGTGTACGCTGTATACGCATTCAATAAAAAAACTAGTACAGTTCCCGCGCCATTGCACGGTTTATTTTTAAATCATAATAATATTACAAATTAATATTGTAAAATTTTATAAAAGCTAGTATAAAATTAAAAATGTATAATTTTATTGGTAGAAAAAACTACAATTAATGTAAATCATTTCGGTTTGGTTTAGCTGAAAAGGACCCGCGAGAAGTACCTAAAGGTCCCCGGTTCGAATCCCGCTCCAGGTGGCCACTGGAGGGTTTACCTAGTTGTTAACTTCAGGGCCCATGGGATCAGTAGGATGCTAGTAGCCCCAGAAACCCATGTAAATTCAAAAAACTACAATTAAATATAATGATAACACCTCATTAAAAATGATTCTCACTTAAAGAAGTGTATAGATATAGATATTTTAAAATAATCTTATTAGAAAGAAAAAAAAATCACTATCACTATAATATTATATAAAAGATTTAACTAAAGATAATTTCACGAAAATCTCTTAGATGAAAGAGATAATTCATAAGATATGTTCTCGTACTTTTAATTTAATATAGTATATAAAGAATTATATATAGATATCGATTATTTATTAATTCAATATTTTGAACTAAACCCCTTGGTTAGAAAATATATAATATATTAAGGAAAAAACTATAATTAATGTGATGATCTCACCTCATCAAACTTACTTTTCATTAAAATTATATATTAACATTAACATTAATATTAATTCAATGTTTTGCATTGGACCAATGGTGAGAAAATGAAGTATATAATGAATTGAAAAAAAATGACCAAAAATATCTTTGCATAAGGAGGCGATATGTAGTAGTAGGATTATGGGTTTATAATATATATATATATATATATATATATATGTGTGTGTGTGTGTGTGTGTGTGTGTGTGTGTGTGTGTGTGTGTGTATGTGTGTGTGTGTGTGTGTGTGGAGATTGATAGATAGATAGAAATTTCAATTTATAGAAATGAATAAATTTTATTAATTTAAAACAAAAGACACAACTTCTATTATTTTATTTAACTTGTTAATTTTTATTTTGTTTTCTCAAAAACTAAATAGGTTAGAAGTTGGGTAGATATAAAAAGGAAGATAATGAAATAAAATTCATGTATTTTCTTAAAATGATATGTCAAATAAAAATTTTAATCTATAATCGTTAAACCAAAATCATACTTTGGATAATTTAATAAGATCATTATATTTTGATGTATATAAACCAAAATTTTAAATTTTTTTATGTCTATATAAATAAATTAATAAAATTTAATGGGTATATGAATATATATCCAATTATGCCTTAAGAATATTGTCTAAAATTAAATATAATAACCTATAATAAATTATAGATATACATGGAAAGATTGGGATATATGGATAAATAATAAATAGGTTAATTGATTTACCATAATTAATTAGATTATTATGGAAATACACTTATCAAAAATAACTTTGCATAAAATGATGACATGTGGCAAAATTGCTTCTCATTTAAAGTATAATATAGATATAGATATGTAGATGTTTAAAAAAAGTTATTTCTAAATATATTCAATATAAATGTTGCCAAAAATAATTTTGCGCGAGGGAGCGACACGTGGCGTAGGCGCTTTGGTTTTAATTAATATATAGATATAGATTAATATATAGATGTTTAAAAAAAGTTATTTCTAAATATATTCAATAAAAATGTTGCCAAAAATAACTTTGCGCGAGGGAGCGACACGTGGCGTAGGTGATTTGGTTTTAATTAATATATAGATATAGATATAGATATAGATATATAGATGTTTAAAAAAAGTTATTTCTAAATATATTCAATATAAATGTTGCCAAAAATAATTTTGCGCGAGGGAGCGACACGTGGCGTAGGCGCTTTGGTTTTAATTAATATATAGATAGATATAGATTAATATATAGATGTTTAAAAAAAGTTATTTCTAAATATATTCAATAAAAATGTTGCCAAAAATAACTTTGCGTGAGGGAGCGACATGTGGCGTAGGTGCTTTGGTTTTAATTAATATATAGATATATGTCACGCACTTCTTCGTTGAAGGCTAGTACAACAGCATCCAGCCAATATTAGCCGTGGAAATCCGTCAAGCCAGAGACAACACGATCGCAGTTTCAAGAGAAATGAAGCATATTCTATCGCTTCTGGGCAACAAATTATCAAAAACTGAAAATAAAAAATTAGACTTCACATGGTGGACAACTTTGTAGGTTAGAAACAAAATGATCTTTCAGCAGGAACCGCCACCATTACCGGAAACCATCGAACAAATAACCAATTTACACTTGGAAAACTGGCTGAAAACTGCTGAACAAAATCTTAACATAAACATAAATTACACTAAAGAAATTAACCAAAAGACCAAGATAATCTCTCCACGAAAAAGTCAAGTGGAAAAAATCTCCCCTAGGAACGTTCAAACTTAATTTTGATTGATCCACCCTTCCGAATAACAGTAGCTCGATTGACTTTATTATTCGTGACTGGGAAGGCCGACCCATTCATATTGGGTACGATATGATTGACAACCAAACCCCCTAATGGTAGAAGTCATTGCTCAAAGACAATGTATCGCCCAATCTTTGTTGATGGGTATAAACAAATTACATATTGAGGGAGATTCCCTTATAATCGTAAATCATCTTAAAACACAAATCAAATGCCCTTGGGAAATCGAAATAACTATGTCAGACATTAAAACCCTTTTGTCGAGTGTGAGAGATGTGTCTTTCTCTCACATCCCTCGGGTTGGCAACATAGTTACTGATAAGGTTGCACACCTTTGTCGCTCTACCTGGGGTCTCGACATCAACAACGACATAGGTCTCCAGAACCTCATTCATAAGGATGCTTTCGGGTAGGGTTTCACCCGAATTTTTACCTAATACTCCCTTTGTTCCAAAATAAAAGTCACTTGACTTTTCGACACGCATTTTAAGGACGTAAAAACTCTATAAAATATTATATTTTTAATAAATTTGTTTTTATAAGTTCATACTTATTAGTCATAAGTATGAACTTATAAAAACAAATTTATTAAAAAAATAATAGTTTATAGTATTTTTACCTCCTTAAAAAAGTGCACAAAAGGACAAATGACTTTTATTTTGGAACGGAGGGAGTATATATATGTATATATATATGTGTCATTTTATTTTATTTTATTATCACGGAGCAAAAAGCTAGATAGAGTTTTTTTTTACATAATTTTATAATTATTAGTAATAACATGTATGAAATTATGCAAAATTATAAATAAAAAATTGATATTTTATATAGTTTTTAGTTTTTTACAAAACGTATCGGAAAACCAAATGACTTATATTTTTTAACAAATAAAGTATATACTATTAGCCATCTCTTCTTCTAAAATTATGAAAAATCAAATGACTCATATTTTTTTTAATGAATAAAGTAGAACCTATTAATCATGTCTTTAGCTAAAATTTCGAACAGTTACACCATCCACAATGGTGGTGTGTAAATGAGAAAATGCGTATTTTTTAGACATTTTGTAGCTCCATTGGTTATTTTGGATGTGTGCAAATGTACACATTTGAGCATGTGATGTGGAAATTTGAACACACCATCTCCCCCATGTGCATAAACTTTTACAAAAAGCAAGACAATTTCATTAGTTTATTTTTTATGATTTTATTTTCCTTTTTGTTTTAAATAAATTGTATTTGAATGATGTGTAAAAATGCATATTTTACCAATAGAGCAAATTACTAAAAAATAATGTGTGTTTTTACACATCTTATGTAAATGAGTATATTTTAAGCAAAATCATTGTCTGAACCGGGATTAAAGAAAAAAAAATTGGCCTCAAAATTTAACGGTTATGCTATTCACACGGCTCTATATCGCCATCGGCACGGTGCCTATGCCTAGTTCCGAAGTCGGCAAGCAGTCTGCCTATGCCTAGTTCCCAAATAGGCAGATCATATGGAGATGGGCAATACCGACTTGGAGACTCGGTATAGGCAGTTCTCGACGTGACGTAAATATGTTGGATGGGACATGCCGATGCCGGTTCACCAAGTCGGCACAGGCCTACCGCACAACTACAAAAATGGGACGATCTAGCTAGGAATCTTGCGGGTTTTTTCAGAGCTGCCGATTTGGAGAGTCGGCATAGGCATGGGATAAGTTCACCACCCCATCAAAATGCCGATCTAGAAACTCGGCAATGACATTTTGAATGCCGATATGGAAACTCATTATCGAGACCGTGCCGATGACGATAAAATCGTCGTGTGAATAACAGGAGCCAAATTTAACTAACCAAAAGTTTGGTGGGGACAAAGCTAGAAGATTTAAGATGTTTGAGCCGAGATTAAAGAAAAAAATGGCTCTCTACTATTTTATCTTATTTTGTTGGAAATTTTTACTTCTATCGATTATTTGATTGGGTATTTTATTTTATTTTATTTAGGTGCCTTTTTTAATAATAATAAAAACAATAAGTATTTTTGAATGAATTTTTGTATTTTGTGCATTTCGAGTAATTATTATTTTAGAACAGGTTTGTGAAAACCCAAATTTTATGTTAAACGATAAATGAAAATAAAATATGAAAACATATCACTAGTAGAAAAATGGCCTTTGGCTACACTTAATTTACCACGGTTCCGTGTACTCGTGTGGTAAATTTTCAAGGTTAACAAATTTGCCACGGTTCCTAAGAGAACCGAAGTAAATTAGCATCATATTTACCACAGTTCCGTGTAATTTCGTGGTAAATTATCAAAGTCGACGAGTTTACTACGGTTTCTTGGAGAACCGAAGTAAATTAACGTAATATTTACCACGGTTCTTTTATTTTGTGTTAAATTTTGAAGGTTAGTAAACCCTTAACCGACCTCCCGTTCCCATACCTTCTTCTCCATCGCTCCCAAATCTCCTCCCGAGCTCTCTCCATGGCTCCTCCTCTCTCAATCCGACACTTCCTCCTCCTCTCCTCCTTCGCCATCGCCGATTGTGGCCGGTGAGCTCCTTCTCCATTGAATCTCCTCGCTGTTAATCAAGCACCGCGGCTTTGTCCATCGCCATCGCCATCGCCATCACCATCGCAATCGCCATCGGCCTTGTTCTTAATATCTTCCCCTGTCTTCTCTCCATCGCCATCGACCTTCAATTCTGCCTGTGTCGGAGCTCGCCGTGAGGAGCTCACCTTGATTCCGCTTGAGTGCGTCTCAACTCAACGTGGCTGCTTCCATGTGCTGATGGTTCGCGCTCAAGAATAGGGACCGTGCTCTCTCTCTCTCTCTCTCTTCCTCAGATCTCCGGTGTTCTCTCTAACTTTATTCTGAGGTAACCTCATTAAACCCCTTTCTCTTCAATTTAGGAGTTGATAGTGTTTGGTTAGGGTTTTATTTAGGGAAATAGGGAATTGGTAAGAGCGAGAACCGGCTCATTGAATGTACCGCTATTGGAGATGTATTATTAGATTTGGAGATCCTTCCTTGCCTCAAATCACTCTTTGTAGTTGGAGGACAAGGCGACAACAAATTATTGAGTTTCTCTGATGTTAGCTTTCCGCAGGTGACTGAACTTATATTCAGAGGGAAAATGGAATGGAAGGAGTGGGAGGTCGGGAAAGGAGCACTTGCTAATCTCCAAAGCTTGGAGTTAGGTGCTAGACTTTGTTGATTAGGTCATGTAAACTACTTAGCCTAGCTACTGTGTTTCTTTTATTATTTTTTTTGTCAAAATCTGATCGTTGAACAATATGTCAACTCCCTTCTGGATGTATTACTTCTGAAGAAAGAAATAAAGAACAGGTAGGCCTCTCAGCAGAATAGTGTTATAATTTTCTTCTTCTAAGATGAGGGGCATTGTGAATACGGATACTCCTCCATGGGATCTAGTTGTGTCTCTTTTATTTGTGTAGCACAAAGTGTCTTGAGAGCTATGTCAAGTATGTTGGGTTTGGATCGCTTGAGATTTAAAGTGTCTTTTATTGGGTTTGAGCCAATGGCCTACTAATCAAACTTTGTTTTATTAATATATATAGAATTAAGTGTTTTACATAGGTCATAGCTATTCATTTATCCAGGCATCCCTGTAAAGTGTCATTGTATACTCCCCATTATTGAGATTCCTATAGATTTGTGGTGATGAGCAAAAAATTGATAAATGTCCTTGATTTTTTTCGATTCACAGGTTGGAAAGGGCTTTTCTACCCATGTGTTCTGTTTTGTGAGAATATTGAAAGGCTAAGAGATGACACCCCATAGACTACACCATTCATTTGCCATGCTATTTGTATTGAAGGTGGCATGGCCACATCAATCTTTTACGATGTGGATCCAAGTACATCATGTTTGATCTGTGAGAGCCTGTTCTTTGCCTGGTGGATGTGTTGAATTTACACCGGTCTTGCACGTCAAAACTTACAGAAAAAATATCATCTTAAGGTTAGTTCTTTTACATGAATATCATTATAAAGAAATTCATTATCTTTTGCCTCAAGATTATATTTTTTCTGTTTATATATATAGTTTTTTACAAATAAGGATACTATTGTAGTATTGTTGTTATACACATAGCTTAAAGAAAAAAATAGATAGAAATATTTTCTGCTCCTGCAAAACTGAAGCTAGATCTGTCAATTTAACCAGAGAACAAGGCTTTTATCAGATTTGCTGATCTTAGACTAACGTCTGTCAATGATGACAACTTGTTCATCTGGAAGGCTCTAAATAGTCTACATGGAGATATGTTAGTTTCCTAGAAGTAGAAAATTTTGAAGTTCAAAACTGCTGCAACACTAGAACTCGAAGCCAATAGAATTATACATTAAACAAACTTTTTAGTAAGTGGGATTAGTGTGGTTTGATAAGTAAGTTGCTTGATCCTATGATTCTGCAAGAGAAAAACAATTTATAAAAATATCCTGCATATCTTATACAGTTCTTTGATGACATACTTGGTGCATTGGTAACTAACTGTCAAGTCTTTATGTTAGTTATTTTCATGTCATCGAGTATTTATGTGAGATTTGAATGAATTGGAAAAGGAATTGGAGTTGACATATCGCATATGGTCATATCTCCCATTCTCTGTTTGTGTTCGATTATGTGCTTCGCATATGATTGCACTGTGACACTTTTATATGTGCACAATGCATTTTGTTGCTCATCAAACTGGTTTGATCACAGCTTTGATGTCTTGCATTTTCTCTGATACGTTTTTAAGATTACTAACAGTCATATCTGGGATCAAGATGAGGGAACTCTTTAAGTTTTATTACTATTGGGATTGCCCAACCCCCCAACCTGCATTTTTTTTTGTTTTTTACCTTCTGATTTTATTGAATTGTCTTGTGGGCCATGTGATCCATACTCTACGAAATCGAGTTTCTTCATCTCAATTAACTAAGATTTGGTCCTGTCAAGTCCCTTTCGGATCTCAATTCAGCATGATTTGCCTTCCGCTGAGAAATGTGAGAGTCTCTTTTTCACAACTTGCTTTTGTGTTTTATTTTCCTCTGGATATAACTCTCAAGGTGTATATGAAATGCTCAAGTAGGTAGCGTGTAAGAATCCTGGAAATGAGATGAATCTGGTGATGATACACTGCCTCTGTATCAATCAAAAGTTCACAACTTGCTCCAGTGCTACGTTAATTTTAGACTTCTGCAGGTTTTGGTTCACTACAAGGGAGAAACTCCGATCTGATTCCTCTGTATATAACTTCACTGATGGACTCATATTCAGCAAGCGCGAGAGGCTTTATGTGTAGTTAATGTTTCAAGTTAGTTGCTGGAGACGGGATGTTAAGCATCATCATAGCCATCACCGATGAAGATTAGGAAATGCAATGAAAGAGTTATCTTGCCCAAGTGGCTCCTTGAGTTGGCTACTTTGCTTATTGTTAGAGGGTCATTTTTAGGTTTGGTTTTTGCCCAAGTTCAAGATTGCTCGACGGAGAGTATTCATGAATAAGAGGTACTTTGTTGGAGTGACACTGGAGTGTTTGTTATAAATGTTAGATGGCTGCAGGTACATGTTTGCAGTATAAATGGCTTTAGATTAACAAGTATGTCACTTGCTTTTGCTTGATAACATCTGTAAATAGTTATTGTATTTATTTTAACACTGAAAAATACAATGAAGGGTCCAGCTAAAGCACGCAATCCACGCATATTCGGAGCACCAGCATGTTGATGGGTCACACCGAGAGAAATGTCACAAAGAAGGTAAAATTCTTCCATGGATTCCAAAAAAAAATATTGAACATTATGCCAATTAAATTTTGTTGATATATGTTAGTATGACAGTATTGATATAGGCAATGTAATTTTGTGGTATGACAGTCTTGTTTTGTGTTTGTTTCTACCAAAACAAACACAACAACCATGCATGGTACGGAGATCAGAGAGAGAGAGCTCGAAGTTTAACTGTAATATTGCTCATCTCTTTGAGCTCTCTCTCCGATCTCCGTACCATGAATGGTTGTTGTGTTTGTTTTGGCTACTTATTCAATGAGAGATGAAAGTCATGAAACTGATATTGCTCATCTCTTTCAAATTTCCACAGCATTATAACATTTGAGTTATAAGTGTTTTCTACCTTGTTTTTTTTTTCTATCGAGTGTTGTATGTTCTTCTTCATGCAATTATCTTAATTTATTTGTTAGTTTCCTTTGCAAGGTAGAAAATTATAATATTGTTTTATTTAAGCCTATTAGCTCAAATGGTAGAGCGATGTGTTTATACACAAAGATGTGGGTTCGAATCCCGCATAGGCTACTATAATTACCGCACGACCTATTTACCCCGGTTCCCTCATTTACCACGGTTCACAATGGCTACAACTTCAAACAGATTTACCACGAGTGGGCTATTTTACCATCAAAACATTTACCACGTGACCTATTTACCACGGTTCCCTCATTTACCATGGTTCACAATGGCTACAACTTCAAACAGATTTACCACGGGTGGGCTATTTTACCACGGTTCTGTTAGCACGATAAATAAATTTACCATAGCCACTTTTACCTCGGTTCAGAACCGTGGTAAAGCTTGCACACGGAACCGAGGTAAAACCGGCTTTCTCTACTAGTGTATCCATAAATGATTTTCATTTTATTGATAATTTTGACTTTTAAAAAAAAACAAATGCATAAAGTAAGATTTAACAAAATTTGTGTGAGATAAAGGGTATTTTCATCGGCAGTGGTGGGATGCTTGGGGTTTTATTAATACTCCGTAATAATTATAAAAAAAACCGTCAAAGCATCCTTGTGTGGGATAAGGATAATACCCTAAGTATCCTAGCTAGTATCACCTCAATTAATGTTGTGTCAGTTGTATTGTTATTTTTTAATTTTTGAAATTTTGGGATCAAAAAAGCATCATTTAGGGGTTATATTCATCAAAATGCAACATTAATTGAAGTGAGTTTGCAAAGGGGCAACTCATGTCACGTTGTGAGAGGGGGATAGCGAACGACTGTGATTTGCTGCAATGGACGGCCCTGATTGAATCTGTCGGTTGATTGTTTACAATTACAAAATGCAAATTTCAACAATGAAAATGTAAAAAAAATTACCACTGTACTAAATTTATTTTTCTCTACATATAGACATCAATTTTTAATATGTTTGACCCCTTTTTTTGAAAAAAAATACTTTCCTTTTAACACAATTATGTATTAATACCAAAAAATGTATATGTAGTTATCTTTCATTAGTAATAGTTATCATTTGAAGAATTTATTTTGTTGTTTTGAAATAAAATATTATAAAATATATTATAGATGTTAATAATGGTTGTTTTCATTTGAAGAAATGGTTTAAGTATCAAAATTGGTTTATCGGGTAATAGTTTTTTTTATAGATAAAGGAAATGATTCGAAGTATCAAGCAAGCCCGACACTCCAAAAGGCTAGGAAAACTAGCTTGCGACGAATCTTCATGATACAAGAGACACAAAAACGATAAAAATAGATAAATAAAAGACGACAAAATTGAGACCAGGAGAGAAAGGAATTAAAAAAAACACCGTGGAACCAAATGTCCACACTCCTATCGAATAAGCGGGTGGAGGACAAGCCAATTACTATCAAAGAAATATCGCTGAAAGTAGGTACTATAAAACACGATCTCTTAGTAGTGTTAAAACAAGACTCTAGTTATGAGCACGTAGCTACGACCCCAACTAAACACGATTTATATCTCACCACCAAGATTGACTGAAATCTCGGGGTGTCAAAAGATCTCCTAGTGGATTGTGGCGGTGACAATGGTAGGTTGTATCGGTAGCCATGAAAAGTTACATCGTTGTTGTTTTTATAAGCTAAAAAAGAAATTTGATTCTCTAGACACACCTAGAGTAACTGAGAGACCGGACAAGCCAGTAGATAGACTAACCATCGTGTACAAGCAGAAGCAAATGACATGAAGGAAAATACACCAAGTAAATGAAGTAAAAGAAAAAAAGCACATGTCATCCTACACTTTAAAACACAAGTCAACGGAATAAACGAATCAACCAACCAAATCAAATATGCACATAGAGAACTTTAGGAAACACTAATGGACACCTCAGATTATGGACTCCACAGATGCATCAAGTGTTGATCATATTTCCACGATATCTTCAAGCATGATAAATCAACCACCATTCACATGAAGCCCGCGCAACAAAAGAACAACAAAGCACACCAAACTGCAATCCCAAACCCTAGCCACACCACCGTCCATTCAAAACTCCAAAACTCATCTCAAACCCTCAAGTACGATAACAAGATCGTGAATAAGCTACCACGAAGTTAAGCCAAAATAGAGGCGAATAAGATGAGACTTAGAAGAGAAAATGGACAGTAATAAACATGCATAGAGACAAAAGAGTGGTTGGAAAAAGAAACCCACAAAGCTGCCAAAGGAGACCAAACCACAATCGTTGATGCAAGCAAAGCGGCAGAGGTGACACAGCGGGTGCACCAAGGACCAAGTTAGAGGACGACAGAGGGGATCGAGGTGGAGGCATACATGTAGGCGGAGGCGCTTGAATTCATTAAAAGAGAGGCCTTTATTGGTACGGGAAGAGGCGGAGAAGATGACCTCGAAGACGAAGTCGAAGGAGTGGTATGGCTTGGTGTAGTCGATGAGTACAAGCGGTCGAAGATGAATGCGGTGGAGTCGATTAGTATAGTGGTGTGTGGTGGCGGAGGCTGATATTTGGCGTAGGCTCGAAGGATGAATCGACGAAGGTCGGTGTGTGGCGGTGGAGGCCGATGTGTGGCGTTGGATGGAAGGATAAAACAGCGGAGGCCGGTGTGTGGTGGCGGAATCCATTGTGTGATAGCGATGAGTTGAGATCTGTTTTTTTAAGGGTTTTGGTCAAATACATGCTTAGTCACATCACATCATTACAGATTGGTGGTTTCACTGGTTTGTATAATCGATACATAAAATCTATCGACAAGATAGGTTCTGTCTATTGACAAGATGAAGTTTATGTAATTACACCAAAGTCCTTTTCATTTTTTTATAAAATAATTACAAAATGGCTCGAGAAAAAAAAATTTAACCTAGTTTTTTACATTGTTCGTTCCTCATCCTTTCTTTGGATCTGTGATTTGTATTGCAAGGGAAACAGACCACCAACCCTCACAATAACAATGATTTTCACTTTTCCTACCGTGCATTACAAAAGCCGCAAGCCATGCCCCAACACTAATGGAGACCATAAAATATGTTTTCCTTCAAACCACCACCATAACCATGGTCATAAACTTAGTATTACAATGCCTAACCCTAGCCAGAGGGATTTCCTGACCCAGAAGGCATATATTTTGCTCGTACAATCCTTTTCGCTTTGGGTAGAATGACAAGATTTAGGATGCTCTTGCCCTCACAGACATTAGATTGAAGTATGGCTGCATGAACAAGCTATAAACACACTAATTCCCCATAGAAATTTCGTGAACGTGGGTGCATCAGATTTGAGGGGTCAGGGTTTCTAGGGTTAGGGGTCGACCGAAAGGGATGATCGTTTCTTCTCTCTTTCGTATTCTCACTTCAAAATTATTCCACTTCTTATTGTGTTTTGTTGTTGTTCATAGTAGTTATCGGTCTCTTGTCGACTCTCATACCAATCCGTTATTATTTTCGAAAAAATAAAAAGGATCCTAAATACATAAACTTCATCTTGACGCGAGAATCGAGACTCACCCTAGTAATAGTTTGAATACAGATTGTTACTGTGATTTATAAAGTTTATATTATTTATTTATACCTAATACTTCATATTGTTGATCATAAATTTTTGCTAGTAAACTCAACCTATTACCTAAACATTTCTAGGGCTAAGGCCGTGTTTGACGGTAGATGGAGATTATGTAGATTAAGGAGATTTTGGTAGATTTGAGTAGATGGAGATTATTTTTGTAGATTATTGAGATTGTGGGGATGGAGATTATTTTTGACGGAAATATCCGAAAGGTGTTTGGTAGGCATTAGATTGTGGTGTATTTGATAGTTACAAAATCATTGAAATGCCCTTTGAAAAAAGGCAGCACTACCCCCCCGACCTCCCTCTCCCAAATGCATGTCCACCCGTTTTCCAGAAGAGCCTACAGTAGATCCTCCCTCCCTGGCGATTTGCGACGTCGAGGGTACGCATAACCGGTGACCTCAAGGCCCGAACAGATCCGTCAACACCGGCGCCAAGAAGCCCCCTCACTCAACCGCGCACCGTCGCCGCAGTCTGGTATAGGCGGAAGCGCACCCGAGGTGAAACACGTCGCCCTCGCCGGCGTCTCGCAGGTACGCTTACTCCGCCGACGGTTTCACTTCATAAACCGTAGTGTATGTGTGTGGTTGTGAATGAGTTTGTGTTTGGTTAAGCTAGCGGAAAATTGTCAAAGTGAATTGAGGAATTTGTAGTTGTGAATTAGGGATTGCATTACAGTAGAGGAGAGACGTAGGTTCAATTGGGGATTTCCTCTCCGGAGCCGACTAGTAGGAACCCCTGTCAAGGTGGTGCAATTGGGTGGCTCCCAACAATCGTCTGTGATTTTGGGGTTAGGTGATAGCCGAATTCGATTTGGGTGATGTCTGCATAGCTGTTTACCCCAGTGGCTCGTAATCCCTGGTAGAAAGTCTTGTAAGAAATGGTAACTTCAGTTTGTTTGACAATAGCATAATTTTGGCATAGTGATCTTTACTCATCCAATTGTTGTTCTTCCAAAATTGGACTGAGCATTTGTCACACAAACAGACAACATCGACACATCATTCAAATGTTAGTAAGAAATCAGGATTGAAGGGTGTTTGAAAATTAGGCTTCCGAATGTGAATCTTCTGTGCTTCATGGGTGTTTGAAAATTAGGCTTGCAAATGTGAGTCTTATGTGTTTCATGGATGTTTGAAAAATGGGCTTGCAATTGTGATTCTGCTGTGCTTCATGGGTGTATGAAAATTAGGATTGCAAATGTAATGTGCTCTACAGATATATGGCAAAATAGTTGCACACAAAATATATAGGAAACAAATATGATAGATCCCACATTTGCTGAACATCTCCTTTGCGATGATATTAACAGTGGTTAAAAACAGAAAACCCAAATGCAGCCCAGAGATAAAAAAAGGAAGGGAATGCAACAGACATTCCTACAGACATTCTAGTAGAATGTCTCTTATGTGATTCTTCTGTAACTATTATGTGATGTTTGTCTGCTTTGAATGTTCTATGCCAAGTTCATTTCAATTAAGAGGCTATGCGCTAACATAGTGTTAAGGCTTGGCTTGAGAGTCCCTCTATGCATTATGCACACATATGAAAATTGTGGTTGACGTCCCCGTTTCATTATTTGTGTCCGTATCCTTTCAAATCATCAACGTTTGCCGTAAATGCACTCTAGTGTTGGTAGTTTGGTTGAATATATGGCTTTGTGTTTTTTTTTTGTTTGGAGAATTCAGTTGAGGACGATTTGCAACCATGGCCTCAAGTAGCAAGCCCCCTATACCTGATAAGGCCAAAAAACCCAAAGCCCCAAAAGAAACACCGTTCCAGTGGACTCCTACCTTAATGAAACAGTATTTGGAATTGTTGATTGGGTATCAGCGAAAATACGGCCGCGATCAGGGCTTCAGTTGGGTGGTTCTAACCACCCAGTTCGAGGAGCTGACAGGGCAGAAGTGTGGAATCAACACCCTGAAGAACAAACATGCGACAATGAAGGAGAGGTGGAAGGCTTGGAAAGATTTGAAGCATGGCGAGACCGGGTTAGGGTGGGACTACGAAAAAGGTTGCATCAAGGCAAGCGAAGAGTGGTGGGAGCGGAAATGTCAGGTACTCTTTCGTTTGCTAGATTTGTTCTTTGTTGTATTTACGGACCGATAATAAACTGCACTACATGTACGCGCATAAGCTAACCCTTATTTGTCAACTGTAATTGTAGGAAAAGGAAGAATTCCGTAAACTGAAGAACAAGTGCATACCTCCGGACATTGAAGATGCGTGGGACCAGATTTACGGAGGCACAGTCGCAACCGGCCTGCACTGCGTGTCTCCGTCTATGGACCCCATCGACAGCCCTGTTCCGATGTCCTGTTCACCTGATGATGTGGGCGACGCACACCGCCCCCAACCGACTGCCGCAGATGTTAACCTGGGGGATGATGTTGAAGAAATTAACGAGTTCGACCTACGTCGCTTTCCGGACCTCGTCCGAGGTGCCAGCCAGTCATCTCTTGTGCCTCCCGTGGAGGTGGCTCCCACCGTCACCCCTGGCTGTAGCACATTCCCCACTCGGTCAGGGAAGCGTCCGGCAAGCTCCTCCACGACACAGTCTGGTAGGAAGCGAAGTGCGAGAAGGTCATCTGGGTCGATCATGTTCGACAGGCGGATGGATTTTGTCGAGGAAACTGGTGCAAGTATTCTGCAGTACGTGCGTGCTGAGGACGAGGCCTCACGAACTGAAGCGAACCGGGAGGTTGAGGTGGTCAAGGTACTGGACCAGCTTGTCGCTGATGGATTGATAGAAGATGAGAGCCCGTTGTTGTGCTTCGCAATTGAAGCACTCATCTCCCCCGAGCGGGCGAGGATGTTCCTTGCACTCAATAGGAGCAACGCGGTGAGGCTAGCGTGGCTGAGGTCGCTTTTCCGCAAGAGCGGAGGGGACACGTAGTTCGGGTTTCGGGAAACGGTGTTAGACTTCATTTTCCCCTGAGTGTGTGCGGCCGAATCATTACGTTTTTTTTCTTCTTGATGCATTGGACAACAATAGGACCCTCTTTTTTTACGGTTTGTTTGCGTTGACAGTACAGTGTGGATGTTGCTTTTATGATTTAGATGTTTCTCAATGTGGACTGCATATTGCTTGATGTGCGTGGTTGATGTGCGTGGTTTAAGTGTATGTCCTTTCCGAACCCGAACTTACTGCAATGAAACACTAATCCATGTCACTGAGCATCGTACCTACTCCTTGCAGTTACAGGTGCAATGGTTGAGTTGTCAGTTAAACGGCGGATGAAACGGAGGCACAAGCGAGCTGTCCTTGCCCACTGGTTTCTCTTACTGGAGGCAGTGCGTCAATCAGAACACCACTACAAATACGTCCACAAGGTGCCTTGCTATACCTCCGACTACACGGGAGAGCGTTGGATTCATGACATTCTCACACACGAGACCGATCTACGCTGTGTCCAAGTGTTTCGTATGCTGAAGCACGTGTTCATATCCCTGTGCTCGACTCTTCACGACAGATATGTGGTGCATCTGCTTGTGCAACACCACTCGACGTGGATTGTGTACGCTTACGGTGGTGTTGTCATAGCCGATGAACTTTATGGTAGCCACAGGAGATGGTTTTTGTGATAGGGAAGTAGTTTTTGTAGCTGACGAACATACAGAATCGTAACGACCACACCCATTTCGCTATGTGAAATTCAATGTTGTTGCAGTCGGAATCGAACAATTTAAATTTTAAGAAAGCGTAGAATAGACGTGGATCGTAACCATTACACCCATATCGATGGGTTCGTTCACATAGTCGTACAACCTGAACAACATAAAAGTTTGCAACTTACAAGCACTCATTCCAGTGCGAACCTACCCAAACCGACTAGTGTTTGCTACCATACCAAAAAAGCCTACGCCCCTACGGAGATACAAAAAACGAATAGGGAGGGGCATGCGTTCCGAGACATGAAGTCTTCATACGGTCATAGCTTACAGGGAGGGATTCGAATCCCTTTTCCGACAACAGTGGTACTATACACAAAATACGGCGGTGTTACCTACCATGAGGGTTAAGTCCTCGCCAGGGCCGCTAAGGCGACATATGTCATAACGAGGAACATCCATTTCTGGGTGTCCTCGCGGGACCTTGCCGCCACAAGCTGCCCCCAGAGTCTCACGGCATGGGTGGAGAGGCTCGCGACGCGCTCAATTAGCTCGTCATTCAGTGCAGTGACCCTCTCAAGCTCCTCCCCATTCCTCTGAGTCGTTGCCTCTGCTGCATAAAGCCTGGTTGTCAGCTCCATGGCGATGTCCTCGAGCTGCTGTATACGTGGGTCCTCTGGAGCAGGTGGAATTTCCTGAGGTATCTCCTGAAGTGGGGGCATGTTCTCGTCACCTGAGGGGGCTTGCCTTGAGCTTTCCTGAACATACAGTTCCCTCTCCTGCATATTACAGTCAGAACACAGATAAATCAAATAAAACCTCACGACAATGTTAAAGGACTTGTCAAACATTGAAGTTGCAGCCACTAATCAACCAATAGAAACCTCATCAAAATGATATTGGACTTGTCAATTACACAAACAGTTAACCACATACATCTGCTAGTAGAAATCATCAACCAAAAACATCATTGTAAGAAGAAATAATACGTCATGATATTCAGGATGGAACGAATTCATCATAATATTTTGTCTCTCAACAAAATATGTTGAATCTGCAAAAGGAAATTCCAAAATGTAACCCTCACAATTCATAAGCTTCAAAGTACTGACAGAATAGCAGTAAAAATATCAGTAACAACAGACTGTCATCAAGTAACAATTCATAAGCTTCTGAACATGTTTGCATTCATATGTAGATACTAAAAAAACAGACAACAAGTAACAATTTCAGCATGTTATATTTTTGCATGACAGCAGCCACATTTCAACCCATTCCTTGCTGTTCTGAGCATGGTAGTAGCCATATGTAGATACTAAAAAAACTAAAAGCAAGTTACAAATGGTGCTCTTATATTTCAGCATGTTAGCAGTCAATTTTCAGCCCAAATCATCATAATATTTTGCCTCTCAATAAAATATTTTGACTCTGCAAAAGGAAATTCCAAAATGTAACACTCACAATTCATAAGCTTCAAAGTACTTACCTAATGACAGAATAGCAGTAAAAATAGCAGTAACAAAAGACTGACAACAAGTAACAATTCATAAGCTTCTGAACATGTTACCAGTCATATGTACATACTAAAAAAACTGACAGAATAACAGCAAGTACCAAAAGAAAGACATAATAACAACAAATTGATTCTCCCTCCCAACTATAAAGTCTCGAGTGAAAGACAGAACATGTTAGCAGTCATACAGTGAAAGAGTATTGTTCTGAGCATGTGTTTTACCTAGTGGAACACATTATTATTAGCACATTGTTTCTCCCTCCCTTGATTTTATAGGTACTACACAGTAAGTACCAAAAGAAAGACAGAATAACAGCAAAAAATCATAATTACATAAAATGTTAAAAAAGTTGTCATTGATTCTCCTTCTCCCCTGTGTTAGCATTCAGATCCACATATTATTGTTATTGCTATTTTTATGAGCTTCAGATCCACACACATGACAATAAGCAATCAGCAAGCCAAGTAATGGCATGACAACAACAAACCATACAGCCATCAACCTGAATCAAGAATGTCAAAACTGAAATGTTATTAGCTAATGAATAACTACAAACTGAAATGTTGTAGGTTACTAACAAAGTCATATCTCACTTCTCACGTTGAAGACATACCTGCTCGTACCACGGGGAAGCCTCTCTTCCCCCCCAATCCAAGGATATTTCTCAGGGCATCCGCTTGGCCAGCTGCTGGAAGAAGACATGATGTTTCTGCAGGGGCACCATTGCAAGGCATCAGTATTCAAAAGTGGACAACAACATACACCCTACAGCTAGTACTTTTCTTCAAACATGCTTGATACTAAGGAATTTATCACTAAAACAATTACTACCAAACAAACATCTTATCATGGTACTTTGGTTCATTATGCACACAAAACAGAAAGTCTTAACATGGAACCCAAGGCAAAGGTTTAACATGAACATCTTACATGGAACCCAAGGCTTAACATGAACATCTTACAACATGTTGCTATCAATGGGTAATAATATCACAGAACTTGATCCATTCAAGAAAAACTTATTAGCACTTATAAGTGGTTTTCCAACCTAATTTATGTTGCTGTCAATGGGTAATAATGTCACATAGTTTGCGGCATTGCAGTCTCAACATGGAACCCAGGAGAGATTCTCAAACCTAATTTCTGTGTCTCAGAAGTTGATCAATTCAAGAAAACAAAATTATTAGCACTCATTTAACAACATTGTCGACCAATTTCTGTGTAATGTACAGGGGGTGACTCCGGAATTGAAAGACAACACTGTTGTCTGTCAACTTCTTGTTGTTGTAGTGTGTGGAGTTGCCATTCCAACCTGCATTCCGATAGCTGAAAGGGAGAGAACAGAAAGGGAAACTATGCACCCTGGTTGCAAATGAGATGTCGACAACGTAGGTTTCAGAAAACACGATTACCCCTCCCCGTCTCCTTTCAACAAGGTTTCACAAATCGCTCAACCCTAGTCGCACAATAGATCTCGAACACGAAGTTCCGAAGCTCCGTCGAATACAAGCTCCAGTTGCATCCAGATGCACAATACAACCCACAAGGACGGCGACAATGGAGGAGATCTCGACCGCCGGTCGAGACCCGCCTTGCCGTTCCAGATCCGCCTCCCTTGGAGGAGATCTCGTTCGCCGTTCCCCAACCCCCACCCCGCCGACGCCGACAACACACAGGAAGAGAGGGGAGGGGAGGATAGTAGCTTACCTTGGTGGCGGAAGTGGCGAAATCACGATCTTCAGGTGTCCTTCCTCTCTCCCTTCAACCGAGCCGCTCAGATCTGAATTTGGGAAGAATGGAGGGCAAGGGGCAATTGTGGATCTCATATATTGAAATCCGACCACAATCTCCACAATCTTAGAGGAGGAGATTGCAAAACAATCTGATGAAATCTCATGAATCTCCATCCCCAAATCCCCTGGAAATCCTTGCCGAACGCCATATCAAGGTTTCAAAGCTATTTTGTATTTTGCCACAATCTCCGAATACAATGCCGAACACGCCCTAAGGCGTATTCTAGATTTGGAGGGCATCACTTCGGCTTTATTGTCACCGCCGGTAAAGAAAGAGGGCTCGTCAATGGCGTCCGACAACAAAGAGAATCGCAAAAGCGAATCGTTTCTCCCCGACTCGGCTCTAGCTTATCGCAATCCTGTTTACTGGTTCCGTTTCCATATCCTCTCTCTCCCTCCTCCATCTTCATCTCTATCTCCTTCTCGTGCTCCTAATACTTTCCCCTTTTCATTGCTGTTGGAAATACGCAGGGACGAGAGGTTTTCCAAGGAGGAGCATTACGAATGGTTCAAGGACTACTCCCATTTCCGCCACCTGCTCCTCTAGAACGTTCACTCCAATTCATCTGTAATTTAATCGTCTCTCTCTCTCTCTAAGCTGCTTAAATTCGGGAATTTCTTTGCCTTTCTGTCATAGTCTCCGAGAAATTGATCTGTTTATGGCGAGAGCTGAGTGATGAAATCCATTGCCAGGTGTTGGAGTTGGGGTGTGGCAACTCTCAGCTGTGTGACGAGATGTACAAAGATGGGATTACCGATATCACTTGCATTGATCTGCCATTTGTTGCTGTGGAGAAGATGCGTAGCAGGTTATTGTCAAAAGGATTTACAGGTCATTCCTTTTCCCGCCTACTCATCGTCTATTTGATTCTGGACTGCTTCTGCGTTGTTATATGAACCGGTAAACAATTGCCAATGGTTATGTTGTTTGCTTTAGTAATTTATATGTCAAAGTCCGCCATCATCCATGAGGCCATGATAGATACATTTATCGCTGGAAATCGCACTAGATTCGTATTGGCAACAACGAAAGAGAACCTCTTACAAATGCCTTAATCACTCACAGACTTCTCAAAGTAATGCTAGGTTTATGAATTTGTTGATCACTTGTTTTTGTGTTCTGTTATATCATAATATAGTTGGAACTTTTTGTTCTGTTATTAAGCTGAAAGTAATGCAAGCTTTATGATGTTCTAAATAATTTTGATTTTAAATATGAAATAGCTTGTTTTGAATGATATTGACATGAGCCATTATAAATTTTGAAGGAGTTCTTTCTCTTTTTCATGACCTTAATTTTTCTTGTATATTTTTTAGGCAGTTTTGATTGGATTTACTCTTAGTTTAGCATTGTTTGCACGGGTCTGTCATAAACATACTCTCGATGCGTGCACCTTGACCCCAAGACCGCCCCAGGCAGGATTATACTAGGTTGTTGTTGTTGTCTTTAATGTTTGTATTTGGGGATTCAATTGCCAGATATCAAAGTTATGGCTGCTGATATGCTAGACTTGCCTTTTGAAGAAGACACCTTTGACGTGGTTATTGAGAAGGGAACAATGGTGAGAATCTCATGCTGCTCACTGTGGTGTTTCTGTCTCCTTTTGCAAACAAATCCTATATGATTTCCCTTGTCATTGAAGGATGTGTTGTTCGTGGACAGTGGTGATCCTTGGAACCCACAGCCTGAGATAGTAAGCAATGTAAAAGCTATGCTTAATGGCGTGCATAGAGTTCTGAAGCCCGATGGAGTCTTCATATCCATTTCATTTGGCCAGGTAAACACAACTCCACGGAGCTGAATTTTTCTGTAAAGTTGAAAGGACTAAGGACTAAGGAACATGGCCTCGCATAACTAACCCCATACAACTAGGACCCATGCATTTTTCTTCTTTATACCTGAAAACCGAGAACTGTGTATGACATGGAATGAATAGTATATCTCAATCTCATAAACTTACCTTACTCTGTTGTAAGTTTGTAACTGATGTGGGATGCCCTCATCACCCACTCAACTCAATTCTTTGGTCAATATGGAATTTCTGGTAGCACTGAGTAATTACTATTACAGCAAACCAAAGTTGTTTGTGGTGCTGATGTAACATGCTTAAAGACTCTTAGGTGTATGTGGCTTCTGCTCTTCTAGATCAAATATATAGATTGCATTTATCACTAGCTTCTATGATAAATAGCTTATTATATTCCATGTTTTCTCTTCAGCCACATTTTAGGCGCCCATTGTTTGAAGATCCAGAATTTACATGGTCCATGGAATGGAATACTTTTGGTGAAGGGTTTCACTATTTCTTTTACATTCTAAAGAAGGTTAGTTGAGAAGTTTCTAGTCAGTTTATTGTCAACGCCGAGGCTGAAAGAACAGCTCTATGTTGATGTTTACTCCAAAGAAATAGGGTTGCTTTACAATGTGATGTACTCCTTCGTAGGGAAGGTCATCAAATGATAAAAGACCAAGCGAAAAGCGAGATTTGCCATCAATCTGCCTCTTTCAGGACGAATTGGAGGGCGAGGACTTTCTTTTCAGAACCAACCTTGATTCAATGGAAAGCTGATGAGGCTGGAATTTTGATTCATTGTGGTTTTTAAATGCCTTATGTGCAACACCCTTTGTTGGAACTTACATTTTGAAGCTCGGGATGCGACCGAGATATTAGATATACTCTTAAGCATTTCAGCAAATACATGTGTACACTAGTAGGGATTCATGTGTTACTTCGACGGTATTCACAAGACAAGATTATGCACTTATTATTGATGCATTTAACAAGACTGTTTTGCTTCCATTTTCACATTGTTTGGTTGGATGGTCTGTTTGGATTCCACTTATTTAAGTTTATAATGCACTTATATGCATTGAGAGTGAATTCAACCGGAATTGTATATTTGATAATAGAGGTGTTATGTGAGCCGAGATAATCGAGCTCGACTCGTATAAAACTCGGATCGGACTCATTTATATTTGAAAACGAACTTTGAGCTTTTATATGAGCTTGCTCGTATAACTCGTTTTACATATGTGAGTAGATCTTGTATTAGTATATTTACATAAAATTAGCTCAAACCACATTTATAGATTGCATTACTTCAGGTTGAAAAACGAGGACTCGAGCTCAAGCTCGGCACATAAAAAACTAGCTCGAGTTCAGTTAAATGCTTGCAAACCGAGTATGAGCATAATTCTTAGCTCGAAACAAAAATCAGGCTCGGTTCAAACTCAGCTCGATAAAAATGAGCAAAGTATGAACACTTAAGTATTTGGCTTGTTCGATTCGAATAACATCCTTATTTGAGAACACCACCTTTGCCTATAATATTTTTTTTATCACCTTATGTATTAATAAGATAAGTTTTGGCTCTAATCTATATCTATATACATATACTAAAACCGATGCATAGCGTCCTATGTGGCGCGTTGTGGTTGATCCTGGGAAAAAAAAATCCTATGTGGCGCGTAATGGTTGATCTAGGAGGAAAAATTAATAAAATAATATGTTGTGATAGTTTATAGAAAGCTATATAAGCCACAATCTATTTTATTTAATTGGAAAAAATATAAATAAAGAATATTTTATAGTTATACTTACCAAAAATATTAATAGATAAATATGTAGTATTTGATAGATACTATTTTATTCATATCTAGATTATTTTTTGGTGGAGAGAATTATTGATATCAAAATTAATTATTTAATCATTGTTATTTTATTTATATCTATATTGTTTTTTGAGGCCAAAATAAATTATTAAAATATTATGTAGTCACAATCCATCCGTGCTTAAATATTTTAGTAAACTAACGTGATAAATATGTACTACATATTTAGTAAAAAAAGAATATTAAAATATTTTTAAAAATCACCTATCTATTATATTACATGAAATTTAATTAATGATATATTTAGAAAAAAATATTTATATATAATATGTTGAACTAATTTATTTATAATAAGATTATTATTATTTATTTATTAGAATCTATCTAGAATATTTATAATATTGTATTAATATATTCTCCGTACATGGGACGGGATCTACACTAGTAATACTTTAAAATAGAAGCATTTTGATGATGTGTCATCCTCTCTTTCATTTTCTCAATTTCATCCAATTACAATTAACCAGTTTTTAAATCAATTTTTATATTAAAATTGAGAGATCCTACCCATTTAATTAGATTTATTCCATATACACAATTTTTCTTTTATATACATAACTACCCAATCAAATTTTTAGTTTTATATAAATTTTATACACGATTTTCCTTTTATATACATAACTCCATATAAATTTTATATGGAGTATATTTTTTTTTTTTTGATTAGGAAAGAATTCGAGTGAGCATGCTCTACCCGAAGGCATCCTTACGGATGAGGTCTAAAAGACCAGAATTGTTATAAATATCGACACCCCAGGCAGAGTGGCAAATGTGTGCAACCTTATCAGCCACTCTATTGCCTAGACGGGGTACATGAGAGAAGGAAACTTCTTTCATAGTCGATAGTAAGCGTTGTACATCGGCCAATATGAGTTCGATTTCCCAAGGACATGTGGACTTATTGTTCAAGTAGTTTATGATTATGCTGGAATCTCCTTCAATATGGATTTTGTCAATACGAAGTTGAAGAGCATGTTGTACCCCTAATTTGAAGGTCAGGGCCTCTGCTTTCAGCGCGCTTTTTATGCCAAGCTTTTGATATCCTATATGTATCGGGCTTCCATTCCAGTCCCTGATTACCACCCCCGCCGAACTGACGTTATTTGCTATTGTTGATCCGTCAAATTTGAGTTTAAAAGTACCACCCGACGGTTTGCGCCACAAAATCTGACGTTCCTTATTCTTCTTTTTAAGGTGGTTGAATCTTTGCGATTGAAAGGGGGTGTCCTCGTCAAGATCATTGTCAAAGCGGCGAGTTCTGCTCCAGTTTATCTCGTTAGTTTTAATAAGTTGTAAAGCGGCGTCCCTTGAAGGGATAGGGGCCAACCTAAACACGTGTTGGTTTCGGATGTACCAGGCTGTCCACCAAGCGAAAACTAGTTTTACTAGTGCCGCCTTTGAAAGGTTATTTCCAATGAAGTAAATGATTGGTACTATATTTCTGGATTGGTTAATCAGGTTGAAGATAGTAGTTTTAATGTGCACAGGGAATTGAAAGAGAGAGCTTGTATATTGGCATTCTAGCAGAAAGTGAACATCATCTTCTGTCGAGCAATTACAGAAATTGCAGGTAGAAGGAATAGGGACCCCCCGAAAGGCAAGCCTAGATGTCGTTGGGAGGCCATTTTGGCAGATTTTCCATAAGAAATTTTTAACCTTGGGTGGAACGTCCAGACGCCAGATCCAGGCGTTGTTGTCTAATTGAATAAATGATTCAGCTGTAACAAGTTTATATGCACTCGACGTGGTGAACCAGCCCTCACGGTCAGGCCACCAGTATAGTCTATCCACGAAGTTTGAAACTGGAAGGGGAATGTCAAGGATTTCCATCACAATGTTGTTTGGGAGCACTGCAGAAAGTTTCTCCTCCCACCATCTTCCACCTAGGATGTAGTCGCTAACAGTTTCCTCGATGTTATTAATGACAGGGCAATCCTCCCTAGACTGAATGGAGGAGGTTGTGATCCAATTATCTGTCCAAAATTTGATAGAGGACCCGGTACCAACCGACTAGATAAGACCCGTCTTAAACTTATCGATGAGCGTTGAAAGTTTGGCCCATTGCCAGGAAGAGTCGCCTGTTTTCTTGTATTGAAGAATATTGTCAGACCGAAGGTACTTATGTTTGATTAGTTGAACCCAAACATTTTCTGGTTCAGCTAACGTTTTCCACAGAAGTTTCATTTGTAGGGCTTCATTCATCTCTTTTGATTTCCTAATCCCTATTCCCCCACATTTTTTTAGCCTGCAGATTCTATCCCAACTAATCAGCGGGCGGTGTTGAAGATCTTTATTCCAGAAGAATGTTCTATTAATCTGATCAAGTTCCTTATGAATCGATGATGGCAAGAGGAAATTCTGCATTGTATACAAAGGTTTGGCTGGTAAATTTGTGTTTATGAGGATTGCCCGACCTTGTTGTGATAATGAATTAGCTCGCCATTTACTCAGTTGTTCTTTAGATTTGCATATAATGTCCTCAAACGCTTCTTTGGTGACTCTGCCATTGATAATTGGACATCCAAGATATTTTTCTAGGGAATTAATGTTTGTAATGTGTAGGCAACTGCTGAGTTCCAGAAGTCTGGAGTTTGTAATTCCTTTAGTTGCTTGGAAGCAAGATTTATGGTAGTTTACTTTTTGGCCAGAGACTTTACAGTAAGAATCAACAATCAATTTTACTCTCCTACTTGCATCCAAACTACCTTTCGAAAAAATTATAATATCATCATCGAAGGATAAGAAAGGGACACGAGGACCATTTCTCCCGAATGTGAAACCGATTGAGCTTCTTTCCATATTTGCTTCAGCAGACAGATGTCGTGCCAGAATTTCTGCACCTAGAATAAACAAAAAAGGGGATAAGGGGTGAAGGCCCCTAGAAGGGAGGAACAAATCTGTAGGGCCGTTGTTAACAAGAACTGAATAAGATACCGTTGTTACACACTCCATGACCCATGAAATGAAGGTAGGTGGAATCCAAATCTGCCCATAATCTTTTTCATGAAGTTCCAGTCAACCCTGTCATATGCTTTTTCCATGTCCAGTTTAATTGCCAACCACCCCTCACGCCCCAAGCGCGACCTAAAGGAATGGAAGATCTCATGAGCTATCAGAACGTTATCTTGAATGGCTCTATCTAACACAGAAGCACCCTGTAAAGGATGGATCAGTTTACCGATTATTGTTTTAAGTCTTTCTGTTAGGATTTTTGAAATGATTTTATATAAGGTAGAGCATAAGCTAATTGGTCGATAGTGATTGGTGGTGGAAGGATTATCTTGCTTCGGCAATAAGGAAATAAATGTATGATTTATTTGTTTAAGGATTTTCCCAGAATGGAAAAAACCTTTGACGGCTCTGATAATAGAGATCCCTACTATATCCCAGTAATGTTTATAGAATTCTGCAGTCATCCCATCGGGACCTGGAGATTTATTTTTCCCCAATCTGAACACATCTGATTTTATTTCACCATTTGTTGGAATACGGATGAGGGATTCATTTTCGGCTGGAGAGATCGAAGGTTGAATTATGTTAATCATTTCATTCAGAAGCCTATCATCAGTAGTTTCATTTTTGAAGCGTTTGTAAAAATCATTTTTGATTTCTTCCCTAACATTTTCTTCACCAACTATAAGTGTGCCTTCTGCAGTAATGATGTTTCGTATTTGTTTCCTATGTCTTCTACCGGAGGCCACTCGATGAAAATAAGATGTGTTGGAATTTGTAAGCTTAAGATGTTTTGTTTTAGCTCTTTGGTTCCAGAATGTTTTTTGAAAAAGTAAGAGCTTTTCTCGTTTCCTTAATAGGCGACTTTCCTTTCGATTGGTGTCTAAATAGCTTCCACACGAGACGACCGACTGGATTTGTAGCAATTCATTCTCCACCTCATTCAGTTGACGAAAGATGTTACCAAAGGAGTGCTTGTTCCAAGCCTTAGCTTTTTGTTTGAGGATTTTTTGCTTGAACATGAGTTGAAACATAGCAGAGCCAGAGCAAGAGGCTCGCCAAGATTGTTTGACAATATTGCGAAAGTCCTTGCGCTGAAGCCAAGTGTTCTCGAATTTGAAGGGTGGCGCTTTGATCGTAGCGTTACAATCGAGTGTTATTGTTATAGGACAGTGGTCCGAAGAAGAGAACGTTCCATTTTTAGTGATAAGGTTAGGGAGTTTATGAAGAATTTGTGGATGAACAAGCACTCGGTCTAGTTTTTCCCAAAAATTATCCGAGCCCTCAGGGGATTTCCTATATGGAGTATATATTTTCAACTATTAGAATATATACGAAATTTTAGTTTTATTTTAGGTAGAGTATATATTCCAAATTAAAAGTATATATTCGAATGGTATATTAAATCATTATCATGAATACACTGTTGGGCACATTAGTATGTTATATCTACTATAGTTGTTTTATCAACATGGTTGATCATTGTCAAAATTAACACAGAGTGCACTTATAGTTATTGGTCATTTATACTATTGATTTAATTTTCTTATAATAACAAATAGAATTTCTTCAAAATATTTATATTAATATTTATATTTAAATGTGAAGAAATTTAAATGGTGTTATAATTTTCATAAATATTTCTAAGATAATTTATTAGTACAAAAAAATTATTTTTTGTTACTTTATCAACTCTACCTTTTTTTATACTCCAAATTAATTAAAACACGAGATTTTATTAATTATACACACTTTTTAGGTAAATTTATATAAATAATGTAAAAAAAGTTGACATTTTTTTATAGTGTTTATCATTCTAAAAAAATTTGCATAAATAGTAAACATGTTTGAAGTAACAGGATGAGTCATAAATTTTGATAAATCTTTCTTTAAATGTACAATTAATATTTATTAATTATATTATAAGAATTTTATTTTAAAAAGCATCGCGCCATGACACGGGAACTATAATAGTTTCTGTTAATTCACTCATAGATTTATGCAAAATGTCTTCATTGGTATGTCCGCATGTTTTTTTCCATCTGGGCCAGTTTGACTGTCAAACTGACCCAGATGAAAAAAAATGCGGACAAAGATTTAAAAGAAAAACACTAAAAAATTAATATCTGCACGCCCATTGGTCCATTTCAAACTCCACGGATCGCTCTTAAAACAACTCACCACCGTCGATTAATCCCAATCCAACGGCCAATAGAGCACCCTCGTTCATCCGCGCTTCAACCTTCAACTAACCCGAAACGCTATATAAACTCATCCCTTCCTTGTTTCCTGCTACAAATCTCCTTCATCCATTACAACCTCCAGTTCCTGCACTCCTCACCTGAATCTCAATCTCCAATCCAGACCGGAAAAAATGGACGCTTCCACCAAGGGAAAGAAGGGCGCCGCCGGGAGAAAGGCTGGCGGTCCGAAGAAGAAGTCGGTTTCCCGCTCCGTCAAGGCCGGACTCCAGTTCCCCGTCGGCCGTATCGGCCGTTACCTGAAGAAGGGGCGTTACTCTCAGCGTGTCGGCTCCGGTGCTCCGATCTACATGGCCGCTGTCCTTGAGTACCTCGCAGCTGAGGTCGGTTTCCATTTTCGAATTTTATGTCTTTTTAACTTTTTCATTTTCAGATCCGGTTTCTGATTCCGATCTGGTGTCGATTTGTAGGTGTTGGAGTTGGCCGGAAACGCAGCAAGGGACAACAAGAAGAACAGGATCATCCCTAGGCACTTGCTGTTGGCCGTGAGGAACGACGAGGAGCTCGGAAAGCTGTTATCAGGAGTGACCATTGCTCACGGCGGTGTGCTTCCGAACATCAACCCGGTGCTTTTACCGAAGAAGGCAGCAGAGAAGGCCGGGAAGGAGCCGAAGTCACCATCCAAGGGTGCCAAATCTCCCAAGAAGGCATAAAGGAGAAGCATTTAGGAAGATTGGCTTTTGTTCTGTAGTATAGCTGTTCTTATCTTTTCTAGGGTGTGGTAGAAATTGCACTATACAAGGAAGCTTATGGGTCGTTCAGAAGGGTAGTTTTCTTTTGTTGGGTGTTCCTTTTGTTAGTCTTTGGAATCAATGGCTGATTGATTCATTCCCTTCATGCTAAACCGAATGTTAATGAGGATTTTGTGCTAGATGTTAAATGTCTACTAATGATAGTTGTTCATCTGCCAAGGCTTGGTTCTTAATTTGGTTCTTGTATTTGATTGGGCTGATTTAAATTTCCCGCTTCTGGGTGAATTGAACAAGTTCTTCAATAATTGAATCTCTACTGGCGATAATGGTATAAATTTCATGAACGGTAGAGGTAAATTATATACAAACCCAAATGATTTATTCGGAGTTTACCAAAGTATTTCAATAAATGATTTGATTCTCCATCATGTACTCACATTCAAACCCACTGGATTTGAAGAAAAATAGATGCCAATGGTGATTTTGCAATGATCTACAGACTACAGCCCACAACGCTGGGAGATGTTCTTGATCTTTGTTCGAAGGGTATTAAATGCATTGGTTTATGTTATCTTAGGGAGCCGAGTAGCTTAAGGAATGTAGAATATTTGTGCAACATCACTAATTATCAACCTCCGAAAGCGCAAAACTTTTAGTTGGAAGCCGATTGAGACGAAAAAAGCCTCAAGAGTTTGTCATGTGCAATGAGCAAAATGCCATCTTCAAAAGGAAATTGGTGCTTGTGTTGACAAGTTCTACCTTCAAACCGACTTCCTATAGCTCGACACGAGCTAGCTTATGGGTTACCATATTAGATTTCCTATAAACAAGCATTCACATTTGACAATGCCTGGTGAAACAGCATGGAAAGGTGTCTAATGTTCAGTACATCAACCCGATCATACCCTTTAGACATCTGAAGCTCTAAGAAAAAATCATACTGTCTCTTATTGGATGATACCATGTGTGATTGATTTTGAGAGGTGCTCGGAAGTGATCAGAAATGAGCTTGCCGGGAACAAATGCTCTCGGATTGCATAAATGATCACATTCAGTACACTTTTTAATTGCTATTTGCGAGAACTTTTGAGACGAGTTTATTAAATAAAAAAAAAACGTTACACGAGCAAATCAAAGGTACTCTCAAGGAAGTTTAAAAAGTACCATGTTAGTTTGTTATCAATTGTCGAACTGATTCATTCCCTTCATACTCAACTGATGTTAATGAGGATTTTATGGAAGATATTACATGTTGCCATTTGCCAACTGATTTGCTTAGTATTTGTTGATCTCTCCCTGTGTTTAGATTGTTGTGGTTTCAACTTTTAGTATATTGCTTGATACAGTATAATTTACAAGTCCTTGTTGATTAGCCACCATATTTGTTTCCCTTTCAAGTTTCAACTGTTCCAAGTTATGAGTTTGGTTAATTATATTAGAACTATTAATTCTTGCGCTGAATTTTTTTTATGCAGTTGAAAACTGGGAAATAAATGCTCTTATTGAAGATAACACAAGTGAACACAAGTGAAATTTATTACTCCTGAAGAGCATGAACCTTCAAGTGTTGCAACTGATTTACAGTCTAACATCAACATCTTCAAATTTATAACAACTTTGTCAAATATTCACCTCAAGTGGTGAAATTGATGTTTGGTTCGGGGAGATTTGGAGTGCCTACGAAGGAATGAAAACTAATAGCATCTGAACTAATGCAGACTTTAGTAGTTTGCAGACCGGCTTCAGAAATCAAATCTAATGCAGACTTTCTCTGAGAAACTATGATGGCATGAGGCTCATTAAACACCTCAAGAGCGAGGAAATAGTTCAATGATCCTAGATCCTTAATCTTGAACGGGTCATCTAAAAATTGCTTGAGAGCAACAATCTCATTCTCATCATTTCCTGTGAGCAAAACATCATCAACATACACTGCTACCAACACCAGAGAAGAGCCAGTCCTTTTAATGAAAAGGGAATAATCATTTTTAGAATAGTGATATCCTTTCATGGTCAAGGCTGCAAACAACTTTGAGTAGCATTGACGTCTGACTTGTTTAAGCCCATAGAGGGACTTATTGAGTTTGCAAACTACGGTGCCCTCAGGGGAGACGAAGGAGTGTAACCCAAAGGAATTTTCATATAAACATCTTTGTATAAATCCCCGTGAGAAAACGCATTATTAACATCAAGCTGAAACAACTTCCAATTGTTCTTACCAGCAACTGCAATCACACAACGGATGGTAGTCATCTTTACTACGGGGAAAAAGTCATGCTCTATATTTGATTTTGTAAACCCACTTACTTGCGATGGGTTTCGTAAGGACACAACGTCCCAATTATAATTGAGCTCAAGAGCTGTGAACTCAGCATCCATGGCATCTCTCCGATGCTGAGATTTGATGGCTTGAGTATACGAATAAGGTATTAGAGTATATAGATAGCAAGGGTAGTTTGTGTAAATTATAAAAGTACAGTAGGTTCTTTGTAATTAGTCATAATAAGAGGTCTATATATATGAGACCTCTCACGGTTGTTACAACCGCCTTCTGTACATTCTCTTCTTCTTCAATACAAAGAACAGATTCTTGATTTCTTCATCTATGATGAATTTCTCATGGTATCAGAGCCGAAGGTAGCTTTCGGTCTGTGTTTTTCGTTTTTTCTGGCTTAATCGATCTCTTGATTGAGAGATCTTCGTTCCGCATTTACTCTGTTTGTGTTCGCAAGCTTTTCTGGGTTTCGTTTTCATGGCAGAAAACATGGATCCCAATTTTGGTAATGTGGTTAATGTTTCTGGTGATCCTCTTGCGTTATCCAATTCGGATAATCCTGGATCACAGCTGATTCCAGTAAAGTTTTCTGGAAATAACTTCTTGGGATGGAGTCGTGGAGTTCGTCTCGCTCTTGGTGCCAAGAATAAGATTGGTTTCATTGATGGGAGCTGCAGTAAAGCTTCGGTTGGGGCTGACAATGCGCACAGATGGGTTCGTGCTGACTACATGGTTAGGTGTTGGTTGCTTAATTCATTAGATAATTCGATTTCTCAGAGTTTCTTATTTCTGGATTCTGCAAAGGAACTATGGGATGAGCTGTCTGAAAGATATGGACAGACAAATGCTCCTCTGATATTTCGTCTCAAGAAAGAATTGGGGACAATTGTGAAAGGGAATAGCTCATTGGCTGAGTATTTTAACAAACTCAAGAGAGTTTGGGATGAGTTGAAAGTGGTAGAAGGGCTTCCAGAATGTACATGTGGTGCCATGGCTGTGTGTTCTTGCGAGATGGTCAAGAAGGTCATGGATGCAGAGTCAAGAAATCGAGTCATCCAATTCTTGATGGGGCTTGGTGATGAGTTTGAAGGTGTTAAGAACAATGTATTGGCTATTGATCCTTTACCTACAGTGAACAAAGTATATTACATGGTTCAGCAAATTGAAGATTCTAAAGGAGGGAGTAATGGAGGTCTTTCCCAACCAGCAAATGTGGATTCTACTGCTCTAGTTGCTTCAAGAAATTTCAGATCAGAGAAAAAGGATTTCAAGAAGGATAAAAAAGATAGGTTTTGCACTCATTGCAGGATGAAAGGGCATAATGTGGAAAGTTGCTTCAAGCTACATGGATTTCCTGATTGGTATAAGGAATCTAAGGAAGGGAAAGCCTCTGGAAGAGCAAATAATGCTAGCTGTGAAGCTGGTTCTGACACTCCTCTAGAAGAATCTGATGTTGGGCAGATAGATAAGTCTCTGGTTAATGCTGTGTGTCAAGAAGTAATGAAGGCTATGCAAGGACAATCTCAAATCAATTGTGCATCTGCATCTACTTCTATGGCAGGTAACAAAGTATCATATGGTTATGCAGTATCTTTAAATGTTTCTAGCTGCAGTATTAATAATTGGATAGTTGATACGGGTGCCACTGATCACATGACAGCATTTGAGCATATTTTGATTGATAAGAAAGTGTTATCTCAACCTATTCATATTGCATTACCTGATGGTTCCTTTTCTGTTGTACATAAAATGGGAAATTTGAAGTTGTCTTCAAATATTACATTGCTAAATGTCTTATTAGTTCCTGCTTTCAAGCAAAATTTGTTATCTGTTGGAAGGTTAGTTGAAGATTCTAAAGTGGCTGTTGTATTTACTAATAAAGCATGGTGGTTTCAGGACCTTGGAACTAGCAAGATCATTGGTTCTGGGTCAAGAAGTGCTGGCTTATACAGATTACATGCAAAGGATCAAGGCAATTTGGATCATTCTTGTCTTCATACTACTGTGAATGCTGTGAATAAAAATGATGTGACCTTACATGCTCGTTTAGGACATACTTCTTTGAGCAAGTTATCTCACTTAGATGGTTTTTCATCTAAATCTTTGCCTGACTGTGAAACATGTATCATGGCAAAGATGCATAGGTTGCCTTTTCCTGTCAGTTCTTCCATTTCTAAAAATTGTTTTGATTTAGTACATTTGGATATTTGGGGACCTTACAAGGTTCAAAGTGTGAGTGGTGCATCTTATTTTCTTACTGTGGTTGATGATAAAAGCAGAGTTACTTGGACATATATGATGAATAGAAAATCTGATACTTTTACTGTCATATCAAATTTTATTGCTTATGTTTCCAATCAATTTGGTGTTATGATTAAGTCTTTTCGTAGTGATAATGGTGCTGAATTTGTGCAAAATTCATGTGCACAAATGTTTGCCTCTAAAGGAATCACTCATCAAAGGAGTGCTCCCTATACTCCTCAACAAAATGGGAGAGTAGAGAGGAAACATAGACACCTTATTGAGACTGCTAGAGCTTTAAAACTACATGCTGGGTTACCAGATAAGTTTTGGAGTGATTGTGTGCTAGCTGCAACCTACATTTTAAACAAACTTCCTTCTTCTGTTTTACAATGGAAGACCCCATATGAAGTTTTGTTTAAAAAGGCTGCAACATATACAGAATTAAGGACAATAGGATGCCTGTGTTATGCACTCTCTCCTGATTGCAAAAAGGATAAATTTGCATCCAAGGCTAAGAAGTGTATAATGCTTGGCTATCCATTTGGTCAAAAAGCCTATAAATTGTATGATTTATCTGCAAACAAGTATGTGATAAGCAGGGATGTCATGTTTCTGGAAGATCAATTTCCTTTCAAAGTTTCTCCAGTTGCTGTCATAACTTCAGACAGTGTACCTCCAGTGTCTTTGGTAAATCCAGCAGATGATAATGATCTATACACTATGATTATTCCTCAGCAACAGTTAGGAGTGGTTCAGGATACTCCTTCATCAGATGATGATTTATTGGGGTCCAATGATCAGCAATCAAATGTTCAGTCAGTTGACTCTCATGAGACTGATATCTCTACATCTAGTATTGGTCATCATCAACAGATGCAAGAAGTCAGAAGATCTGTAAGGGCTCATGTACCTCCTACAAGATTGAGGGATTTTGTGTGTCCCACTATCAATGGCACAGAATCTCAATCTCAATCTTTTCTTTATGTTACTTTGGGAGACAGCAGCTTATTCTCTCAAGAGTTTGTGAGATCCTTTGCCAATTTGGTGCAAATTCAGGAACCTCATACTTATAAGCAAGCAAAGTCAGATAGTAAATGGATAGATGCTATGAAAGCTGAGTTGGATGCATTGGAAAAAAATCATACTTGGGTGCTTACAGAACTTCCTAAAGATAAGATTGCTATTGGCTCAAGATGGGTATTCAAATTAAAGCACAAGCCTGATGGGTCAATAGAGAGATATAAAGCCAGGCTTGTGGCAAAAGGATATAATCAAATCAAGGAGAAAGATTACAAGCACACTTTTTCTCCTGTAGCAAAGTTTACTACTGTCAGAAGCTTGTTGGCATTAGCAACTATTAAGGAGTGGCCAATTCACCAATTGGACATAAACAATGCTTTCTTACATGGTTACTTGGATGAGGAGATCTATATGAATCCTCCAGAAGGGTACAACAAAGCAATGCCAGGACAAGTATGCCTTTTGAAGAGGTCCTTGTATGGGCTAAAGCAAGCAAGTAGGCAGTGGAACCTTGAGTTAACAAGGTTTCTACAAACCTTGGGGTTCACTCAGTCAAAGCAGGACTATTCTCTGTTCATTAAGAAAGTTTCTTCAGGTATTATTGTGGCATTAGTTTATGTAGATGACTTACTCATCACTGGGGATGATGAAACTGCAATTATCAAAGTTAAGCAACAGCTTCATCAACAATTCACTATTAAGGATCTTGGACTAGTAAGGTATTTTCTTGGCCTCGAGATTGCAAGATCTAAGGAAGGCATGATGGTACATCAAAGGAAGTACATTGTTGATTTATTAAAAGATATGAAGATGATGGATTCTAAGCCAACTGGATTTCCTTTGCCAAAAGGTCTTAGATTGTCTACTGAAGAGGGTGATCTGTATCCAGATCAAGAAGGTTATAGAAGACTGATTGGGAGGCTGTTATTTCTCAATCTAACTAGACCTGACATATCCTATTCAGTGCAGCATTTATCACAATTTGTAAGCAACCCACGTGTTCCTCATTATCAAGCTGCAGTTCATGTTCTCAGATATTTGAAGAGCACCATAAGTGCAGGGTTATTTTATTCATCAAACTCTGGAGTTCACTTGTCTGCATTCAGTGATGCAGATTGGGGTTCATGCACCTTTACTGCTAGATCACTTTCTGGGTACTGTGTATTATTAGGTGACTCACTCATTTCATGGAAGACAAAGAAACAAGCAACTGTTTCTAAATCATCTGCAGAATCAGAGTATAGATCTATGTCATACACCAGCAGTGAGCTTGTCTGGTTAGAAGGGCTATTTCAGGATCTGCAAATAAAGATTCCATTACCCATTCCTCTTCATTGTGATAATAGAGCTGCAATCCACCTTGCTGCTAACCCCGTGTTTCATGAAAGAACCAAACACTTGCGCATAGACTGTCACTTCGTGAGAGAGAAACAGCAGGAAGGTTTTTTACTTACTCATCATCTGCCTACTTCTCTTCAACTGGCTGACATCATGACTAAGCCATTAGGAGAGCAACAACACAGATTCCTGTCTACCAAGTTAGGATTGGTGTTTGAAACTCCAGATCCAACTTGAGGGGGGGGTATTAGAGTATATAGATAGCAAGGGTAGTTTGTGTAAATTATAAAAGTACAGTAGGTTCTTTGTAATTAGTCATAATAAGAGGTCTATATATATGAGACCTCTCACGGTTGTTACAACCGCCTTCTGTACATTCTCTTCTTCTTCAATACAAAGAACAGATTCTTGATTTCTTCATCTATGATGAATTTCTCATAAGGCTCCTGATGAGCATCAACCCCCAAAGCTAACTGGTGGCTTGCGAGAGACATAGCACCCAAATACAAAGACTGCGTAGGCTTGACATTAAGTATAGAGCGTAATCAGGTTGAGCTATAGCAGAATGACGAACATAATGCTGGAGGTATGAAGGAGGAACAACTCATCTAGCAAACCTTCTAGGAGAAGGAACTGATGGGGTTGTATCAGGCAAATTATGATCACGAAGGTCGGTTTGAGGAGGATCAATATCAGCAATAGAATGAGGGAAGGTGATAGGATTATCAGACTCATCAGTTAGACTGATATGGAAAAACATCTTCATAGAAAATAAGATCTCTAGATACTGTGAATAGACTCTCGAGTGTGAACACTTCATAGGGAGTTTTTCCTTGCAAAACAACAGAAGAAACCTGTTGATAAGATGAGTGGCTGTCAGAAGAAACTTGTAGGAAGGTGTGACTGAAATAAGAGAGCTCTACATGTTTCAAAAAGGTGCTTGTGTTTACTCTCGACAATCCCATTCTGTTGATGGGTATGAGAGCTCTACACGTTTCAAAAAGGTGCTTGTGTTTACTTTCTGTTTAATAGGAAGCGACACAATGCAAGGTGTTCTAAGCTGTCTAATGTTGTCCAACAAGGACTCATCACAGGTCATGTGTTCACTAGCACCCGAGTCTATGATCCACTCACTATTACTCAACTTTATAGGTGCAGAACTAGAGTTTAAACAATGAAGGAGAACGGACGTGATATCAGCAAAGTTTGCAGAACTTCCGATCTGAGTGTCATCCCCCTTCTGCTTGAGACCATCCAACAGAGAGATAAATTGTTGATGCTGCTCTTGAGTCAAGCTGTTTGAGCCCGTGACGTTACTAGTAGGAATGTTGTACTCTTCGTTCACCTCAGCATTAGAAGCCATCCGTTTGCCCTTGTTATTCATGAAATTTGGTGGAAAGCCAATGATGTGGAAACAATGTTCCTTGACATGGCCCTGTTTCTTACAATGATCACATATAACCATGGATTGTAACGGTAGGATAATACTTATTCTGTGTCTCTCCTTTCCAACTAGACTCAACCTGTGCACCTCATTATTTATACAAGTACATGGCAGCTAAGCTAAAACCAAACGGCAATATGTACAATACTAAACGACATATTGCTACACTAACAAAATCTGCGCAGCAAACCACTCAGCCCTTCCAAATTTTCCAACTCGGCTTTGGCAAACAGGAAACAATCATCAGAGTAAAAGAGGTATGTAACTAAGGGGGCTTAAGGTGCGAGCCTTACTCCATCAACAATGCTGTACAAGCAGCTTTTCAATGACTGATGAAAGGGCCTTGGACATATACAGCATTAGATGATATACCATGTGATTGGGAAATTTCGGAAGCTGCTACAAAGTTATCGGAAATGAATCTGCCAGAAACGTAGTCGCTCCTGTTTGAGAAATTGAAGCACTTCAGTCGCCGTCGTCTCACCAACAATGTCCCAGCAGTTAGTTCAGGAAGAAGATTGCACAGATACCATCTAGTCCAAGTGCTTTCAAGAGGGCACATTTCGCATTTGTAACCACCTCAACAACTAAAGCATCTCCATTTTCTTTCTGATCTCATCAATCACCTACATCTCCATTCCATCAAGAAGCTTCTTTAATATCATATGTGAGCATCTTCTTCTGATCAACACAACTCTTACAAATCTACCAAGTCGTTTTCCCTAAAGGACCTTTGATCCCTTTCCATGAGTTCCATCCAGACCCATCATTCAGATCTCCAAAACACATCTATGGGAATTCAACCTCTTTCAAGAAGAGCTAGATTTAGTTGAAGTACCATGTGGGTACTGGATTTATTCCCATATAAACAGAACTTCAATCAAACCATATTCTACCACCATAGTTACACAACTGTTCCATAGATCATTCAATTGATTTGCTAGAACCCAAAAAGTTCTATGCTTTAATCAGCTGCAGAAGAAATGAGTATGAATTACCAGAGACAGCATGAGAATAACATTTCACAAAGAGATCCGAGTAAGATAGCTAGAACATATATTTCATATAATCTGTATTGAGGAGATACAGAATATGATATAACATTCTACGATTAGGCTCCAAACAACGCAAAAGATAAGACGATTTCAGAAATTCAAAGCGTTAAACCTAAATCTAACTACAATTACATTAAATCGATATCAGGAACCATTCACAAACCCTAGACAGATCACAACCAAATTCAACGCTCTAAGAGCTGGTAAACTTGGTCACGGCCTTTGTCCCTTCAGAAACGGCGTGCTTAGCAAGCTCACCGGGAAGAACAAGGCGGACAGCGGTCTGGATTTCCCGGGAGGTGATGGTCGGCTTCTTGTTGTAACGAGCTAGCCTGGAAGATTCCTGAGCGAGCTTCTCGAAGATGTCATTGATGAAGCTGTTCATGATCCCCATGGCTTTGCTAGAGATCCCGATGTCAGGGTGGACCTGCTTGAGGACCTTGAAGATGTAGATCTTGTAGGTCTCCACGCTCTTCTTCGACCTCTTCTTCTTCTTGTCAGCGGCGCCGCCCTCCTTGGGCAGCTTCTTCCCGGCCTTCGGCTTCTTCTCCGCCGGAGCCTTGTCGGCGGTCTTCTTCTCCTCCGCCGGCTTCTTCTCAGCTGGCTTCTTCTCGGCCTTCGGCGCCATTGAATTCGTCGGAGAAGGGATTGGAATCGGGGAGAGGGAGATTGAATTTGAAAGCAAATGGAGAGTTGGGAATTGATTGATGTGAAAGTCTGATGTCGCGTTTCTGTTTTATATACGAAGAAACTTCAATATTATTGGGCGTTGAGAGGTGAAGCGGATCGATGACGTGGCAAAGTTTGGAACGTTGGATTCTGTAGTAGCAGCGATTATCAATGGCTGTGATAAGAGTGGGTCACTTTTAAGTTTTAGTTTCTCTTTTACGCGGGAGGTCATAGAAACCTTTATTAAATTATTTTAAAATTTAAACATGAAAAGAAGAAACAAAATGTGATGGCGCTTTGGCGGGAAGAGAGACTAACCCAAAAAAACTACTTGTAAATCAAATTTACAGTGTGTTAAAGCATCCCCAAGAGATTTCCCATCTTCATTTTTTGGAGAATGTTGTGATGGTTTTTGCTCCAAGAGCTTCCCCATTATATTCTCCAAAATATAAAATGGATGGAAAATATAGAGGTCATTCCCTAAATTTGTAGCAAACTCTATATATTTTGGGGTGAATTCTATAATGGGGAAACTGTTGGAATGGGGCAAAAAAATATTCAGAATATTTGATTTCTTATTCTCTATTTTAGAGATTGTTTTAGGGAAGCTCTTGGGAATGCTCTTAAAGGCCAAGAAATACCTCCCTCTTCCGTTTCAAAATATAAGATTTTTTAAAACCTTTTTAGAGCTAAAAATTATTTAAAAATATTAATTTTAATTACTTTTTTACATAATTTTATGCATATTGTAAATAAATTTAAAATTGTGTAAAATAATTAAATAAAAAATTACTATTTTATATAGTTTTTATATTATTAAAAAAATATTTCAAAAAATAAAAAGTTATATTTTGAAACGGAAGTAATATAATGTCATTGTGAAATAATAAAAAGTAAACTATTTATTACTGGTTTTTTTAACCGAAAAAAACTTGACTGAAAGAGAGACTCTTTCTAGCCAAGGGCATCCAGACGGATAAGCTCTGCTAGCGCTTAATCATTAGGGACAGACGGACCAAAGAAGTCAAGATCGAGATGTGAGAGACGGTCAGCGACTCGGTTGGCTTCCCTGAAAATATGGCGGCATTGATATAAGGGGAGACAATACAAAGACATAATACTGTCAGAGATAAGCATTTCAACTTCACCTGGGCAAGACCAACTACTATTGAGGCAATTAACAATGGTAAGGTTGTCTTCTTCGATAAGAAGTTTGTTGATTTGGAGATTCGATTTTGCTTGGATGCCTTTCCAGAGAGCATACCCTTCGGTACCAATGACTAAGTCTAAAGGTGAAGGCCCAGCACCCGAGGCAACTATGGAGCTCATGTGGTCGCGTATTATGAAGCCGTAGCTACCTTTTATTAACGAGAAAGAGCTCCGTCAAAGTTAAGTCTGTGACAGTTTATTGGTGGTTTATGTCATTTTGTCATTTGTCGTTTCCTCTTGGTGGGGTTGTGCTTGTCTGGTGGGATGTTATCGTCATACAATTTGGCTTTGTTCCAATTATAAATCTGCTCTTTTGTGTACACAGTAATTGTTCGAGGGTCCGGTGATATGTTGTCAAAAAAGGCTTTGTTCCTAAAAAACTAGATACTCCACCAAAAGGTGGCAATTCTAGTGAAGTTTTGTTTCCCGACATTCTGTTTGATTGTATTTAATGTTTCCAACGTATTTAGGTTGCTGGATTGGAGGATAGCTGTTAACTTAGGGTCAACTAGTTGTATAATTGAGCGCGAGATTGGGCAACCTAGTAATATGTATTTTAGATCCTCGTAGTTATTGTCGTAAATGGGACAACTGGTGGGGTTGCCAACCCCTCCAGCTGGCTAGGTTAACAGAGGTGGGAACGCCATTCTTTTATATACGCCAGAGTAACTCTTTTATCTTTGGTGAAATGTAAAGCTCCTAGATCCATGAGATGTCGGACTTCGTATGTTGTTTTTCGTTATGAATCATCTCGATGGTTGATTTAGTGGAAAACCAATCATTCTTGCTCCATCTTGAGTAAACTCTTTCTTGTGTAATGTTTTTGGGGATGATTATTTGGGATATTGATTTGATGGTGTTGTTATGGAGTTATTTGTTTATTAGTTCATTCAGTTTTTTGATGTTCCAGACTCTATCAATATTACTAATAAAGTGTCTAACTTTCAAGGAGAGGTCGATCAGAGATGGATCAATGTCTCAACGACAATAAAAGATAGTGGCGATGGGTCGAACCAATGATCCGTTCAGAAATTAATTGAGTCACCACTTGCAAATAGACCATCGGAGGCCATTAATAAAAGTGGGTAAGAGTTGGTTAGTTTAGTCCATTGTCCAAAAAAGTCGCCTCTTCATTCATATGTTAATATATGTTCTTGTTGTAGATATTTTTGTGTAATGATTGCAACCCAGGGGTTTCTTGGTTTAGCTAGGATTTTCCAAATGAATTTTAATTGCAGTGCAATATTCATGTCTTCAGAGCTTCAAAGGCCAAGGCCTCGGTTTTGTCGAGTTTTGCATATTTCAAACCAGTTTATCAAAGGTTTATGTTTCGATCCCCTATTCCAGAGAAAATTTCTATTGATCCGATCCAGTTCGGAATGGATAGATTTTGGCAACATGAAATATTGCATTAAATGGAGAGGTTGGATTTGATTGAAGTGCAACAATCGATTCGGAAAAAGGTTGTTAGCTTTCCATTTGTTTAGTTGGTCTCTAGTTGATTCCAAAATAGTGTGGTAAAAGTATTTTTTGTAAGACCATCCGCATCCATGAATCCATACACAGACTCATAACTTACTTTTTCACTGCCACGTCAGATTACAAACCCCACTTCAGATTATTATTTTTTCACCCCCATTCATGAACCCGACCTCGGACTCATAACTTACATTTCTTTATTCACCTTTTTTTATTAAATCAAATCTCTATATATTTTTTTCAACTCCATAACTTTTATTATTATTATGATTATGATTATTATTATTAAAATGTAAAGCAAAAAAATATACACATTATTATTTTATTATTATTACTATTATAATTTATGTATTTATTTAATAATAAAATGTGAGTCAATTTTTTTTTAATGTTAGATAAAAAAACATATGGGTATTATTTATTTATTTTTTTTCTTCTAAACATATGTAATATGGGTGTCTATGAGTAGATAAAATTAAATTACATTCAAAAATAATTTTTATTTATTTTTTAAATTTCTTAAAACACACAAAAATCAATTTTTAATAGTATATATAAAAGCTCCGCCATATAGCACCCACCCATTGGGCCAGTTGGCAGGGGGTGCAAAATTGTTTTCACTCATGCGGCATGTGAAACGCCGATGTCGCTAATTCAAACGAATAGAAAAAAATACTATCGATATACGCGCCCATACACCCCACTTTTTCAGGTCTTTGCAGATGAATCCGAAAAACTGGGTTCATGGCTTCTTTTTTTTTCAATTGTTAAGTTACAGGTGGCCATCTGATGAACCTATTGATTCACCAATGCAAATGCTCTAACTTTACTAGTAATGACTCGACAACCTAAATAATTCCCAAAATTTGTGGTGAAAGAAATTCCAAGTTCACAGCTAATCATTGCTTTTTGATGTGAGTTTGTGTTGGTTGTTAGTTGAAATAGTGATTTGTGTATGTTGATTTTTTTTGCCAGAGAGGGTGTAGTATTGATGAAAAACTTTGTTGACTTGATCGCATGTTTTTTTGGTTGAGCTGGCAAATATGATGATATATTCAGCAAATGCTAGAAAGGGAATTCTAACCCCCGGGTGAGTGATCAAGATACCCAAATGACTCCGAGGTAGGTGAGATTCGTAGAGGAGCCCTCGAGCTAGAACCTCATACATGAGCAGGACTAGGTACGGGGAGAGTGGATCTCCTTGGCGAAGACCGCGCTTGGGTGTGAATAATTCAAATGGTTCATTATTGACTAAAATCGAGTATGATATGGTGGTTAGGCATTTGCGTATCCAACAGATGAACCTTAGAGAGAACCCAAAGTTTTGGAGTATAGTGAATAGAAATTCCCAATCAACCATGTCGAATGCTTTTTCCATGTCAAACTTAACAACTATCCATTCGTCCTTTTCTTTCTTATGTTGGAATAAGTGGAAAATCTCATTTTCTATTAGAATATTGTCCTAGATAGCTCTATTAGAAGTGAAGGCACTTTGAAGCGGGTGGATGAGTTTCAGTATTATTTTTTTTAACCTTGTGGCTAGAATTTTAGAAATTATCTTAGAGGTGGTGGAGCAGAGACTGATTGGTCTATAGTGGTTTGTAGTTGTTGGATTGTCACATTTGGGTATGAGTGCGGTAAAGGTATGGTTTATCTGTTTGAGAATGTGTCCGCTAAGGTAGAACCCTTTGAGTGCTTTTGTAACAAACGGGCCAACAATATGCCAGTATTTTTTTCGATGTAGTTTAGTAAGTTTAATATTTTTCCTATTAAAAGTATTTAAATAATGTAGGCTACACTACAAATCTTGGACTAAATAATTAGGGGTGTTATATGAACGCGAGCTACTCAAGTTCGACTCGGATTCGGCTCGAAATACTCGGCTTGAGCTCGTTCATATAAAAAACAAGCCGAGTTCGAGCAGGTTCCCGAGCTCGAGACGAGCCCGAGTAACTCGTATAACTCGTTTTGGCCTGCCTATATGACGAGCTCGAGCTCATGACGAGCTTGAAAACCTGCTCGTATTCGGCTCGTTTTCAAATGTGAACGATCTCGAGTCGAGTTTTTTCGAGCCGAACTCGAGCTACTCGTGTTCACATAACACCCCTATCACGAGCTTGTATTAATGCAACAATTCTTAAATGGGCTCAAATCAAGCTTGAGCTCACGAGGTCGAACTTGGCTCGAGCAAAAAACGAGTAGTTCGAGCTCTAGCTCGAGCTCCATGTAAACCTCGCGAGCCGAATACGAGTAGGATCTTAGGCTCCAAAAAAAAAAATGAGGCTCGGCTCGATAAAAAAACGAGTTGAACATGAGCACCTAGGTACTCGGCTCGCTCGGCTCGAATAACACCCCTATAAATAATTTTCGAACATATATGAGGAACTTTGGATTTCATTTAGTTAAAATTTTAAAGTTGCTACGTAATTAGATATGATATATTTGAATTAGTTGTATATCGTTTTTAAAAGAAAAGAAATAACCCATTTTTGTAAGAAGCTGTAATATTCTTTGATAATAAGTTTATTATGCTATATTTTTTATTCATTTGTTATAAAAGCATTGCCCATATTTTTTTTTATAAAAATACTTGATTTCTATATTTACTTTATTAAAAAATAACTATATCCTAAGTATAAGTACATAACATCTATATTTCAATAATAAATTTACATGATTTTTTTCCTATTTTATGATACCACATGTACATCCTAATTTCTAATATATTTTTTTAAAATTTTTTTTGATATTGCAACATACTACCTCTGTCCCAAAATATAAGTCGTTTGAATTTTTGACACATATTTTAAGGAGCTAAAAACTATATAAAATATTAAAATTTTGATTGAAATTTTTAAAATTTAATATGTTATATAGTTTTTAGGTCCTTAAATAACGTGTCAAAAAATTCAAACGACCTATATTTTGAGACGAAGGGAGTACTAAACAATCAATATTGTACAATTTTATTTATTTATTGACCTTTAACTTTTAACAATATACTTTGAATTTTTTTCTCTAAATTATCGTTTAAACTAAATTAATATATCCGTGCATTGCACAGTGACTAGTTTGTAAAACCTAATGATTCTAGAACTGATGATTATTAGGTTTTTCAAGTTGTGAATAATGAATATATAAATCAGTTAGCACAGGGCAAAGAGAACCATAATGAGTTTCATAAGTTAGCACTAACAAAAATGACCCTCAGAAGCTGGAAAGACAAATCAAGTATAAAATGTATAGATTATAATCACGTCTTTGAGCAAAATCCATGGCAAACTAGTTTCAATTTACAATTTGAGTGATAATTGATCCAAATTTTGATTAAGCACAAACCATATATTACAATGTGGATTCATTACAAAACAGAGGTTGCAGGACCAGGAGAGGAGGAAATGAGAGCATCCAGGATATAATCATTCCCAAGCTATGAACACCAAGCTTCAAAAAATAAAACGCAACCGACGAACATTTCCTCATCACTAGCACATCAGCTTCAGTGAACTCGGCTATGTAAAACATCAAGACCCATCTCAGTTGCATCAGTAGCCTGAAGCTCCACCTGAATGCCGTCGAGCTCCCTCTTGAACCTGTCCCGGGAACTTGCATAGATCATCTTGCTCCTCACCTTCGAAGTCTCAGGTGACCTTCAAGAAGAACACCAAAGAGACCAACAGAAAGCGAATATGATTAGCAACATTGACACACAAACAGAGTTATGTTTAACCAAATGTGTCAAATGTCAATAGCTTATTCATCAGAAAAGGATTTACCAGGCAATGAAGAAGATCCTGCTCTTCTGGACGTTCTCCTCGGTCACATAATCAAAATCATATACAGCATAGCGGCATTCATCCGCTGGAAGGTTCGCTGTGAAGTCTTCATAGCTTTGAGCAGGCTCCCCAACCGTTTCAACAATTACCTGCTTAGGCTGCTTTAGGTTTTCCTCAATCTTAAAAACTATGAATCGGTGAGTTCGCTTTGCTTTCAGCTCCAGGAATTTCAGCTTACAGTCATCATGAACAGCCATCCCTAATGCTGCAGCCTAATATTCATATAAGGGGTGCATTATAAGATAAGACAATAAACATTTGATTCATAATAAAGTAGTGCAAGATCATGTGACAGACCAAATCTCACACCCAAAATAAAGATTCAAACAGAAAATCAAGATATATCAGATATGTACATGACCAAGAACAAAATTTTAAAATTGACTTATTGTTACAGTTGGCGTCAAGGATTAAAACGATTGCGTATTCATTATTGTATGCAACAAAGAGAAACCGAGACAAACTTCTGAAATGAACTGAATTTCAGATGAAGATGATTCAAAGTTTGCCTAATCAAATCCCAATGGATCAAACATTGGCAGTCATTAGTCAATCACAATCATAACAACTATAAATGGATGGGTAATTTTGATTTAGTCTAACAAACACTGTCCTTGGGCCTTGGCAATTCATAGAGGCCATGACTAATTCCAAGAGCGAGCTGAGTAGCTCTCATTCTTGAGCACGATACGAAACATGAGTCCAAGTTCAATCAGAACAGGTCAACTTCCCACCTTTAAATACAGAGAAAGAGCAAGCTCTAATCTTAGATTAATGGTGCATTATGTAAATACAACTTTAAATCAAATCACATGAAACCTCTTGTAAAAGAGCTTATTTAATCAAAGACAAACCCTAGGTGATCAAATATCAAGTTCCAATCACTACCGATTCAAGCAGAAAGCATCATACAGTATACTAAATTAGCATCAAGACCAACCAAAACCAACCAAACTCTACAATCACAGCGTCTAGTTGTAAAGAGTAAACGCGAAATTTCAACCATGAGATCAAAATCAGGAAAACGAAATCGAAACGAAGGAATTCCAAAATTCAAAACGGTAAGAAAGTAAGCGACGATACCATTGCCGACGGAGGTGATTGATAACAAGCAAAAGCAACAGGGATAGAGGAGGATACAAGGAAGGTTTTGAATAGGAGTGAATCTCTCTTTCTCGGTCGCTCCACCCCCAAAATCTCTCTCTCTCTCTCTGGCGGTTGTCTGCAACTCAAATAAGGGAAGGGGGGACGCAACTGACAGGCTTACACGTGTAGTTACTCTGAATGAGTCCGTTCCACTGTTTGCTTCTTTGATTCGGCTTCTTCATCTACGCGAAGCATACGCGCGAGTATATCAGTCGGTTTGGAGAAGCAACGGACCCAACCAGCAACCAGGCAAGTTTGAAATCGACCGACGCCGAGCCCGGTGGTTTTCAATTTTCATCCGGTCTTTGAGACTCTTATAAAAGATTTTTAAATGAATAAATACTAGTACGATCCACGTTTTTTTTATAAATAATATTTAGATATAGAGTAATCATAGGCATTAAATTTAATACAATATTTTGAATTAAACCTATTAATTAGTAAATGTGTTAAAAATAATCGAAAAAATACAATTGAGTTAAAGAGATAAAGAGAAAAATAAATAATAAATAGTGAAAGATAAAAGATTTGAATTAATCTCATTGGTTAAAAAATGTAACATCAAATAATATTGGATAATTAATATTAGAAAATTTTTCACAAAAAATAATATTAGAAAATATAGTTGCCATAATAAATGATATTATGTAAATAATTTTCCAAAAATAACTTTGAACATGAAGAGGACATGTGGAATAAATGCTTCTCTTTTAATATAGTATATAGATATAGATTTTTTTAAAAAAAAATTACTAAAATTATAATTTAGGCTAAGATAATTGATTAATTGATTTTTTTTTTCGAAAATTGATTGAATACCCTACTTTTAAGGAGAGAGTGACACCTCATAAAAAATGCTTCTCATTTAAAGTATTACTAGTACAGTAACCCGCACCTTGTGCGGTATTTCTTTAAATTAAAATATTTTTTTTAACTCTGTCACCGACGAAGGCGATAGTAAGTTAAATTGTCATATTTCAGTTATTTACTTTATTACTTTTTCATTTGTATGAAATGAGTTAGTTTGTTATTTGCATGTTAAATAGATATATTGCATGAGTGTTTATTATGAGAAAATAAAATTGATCCTTTTTTCAAATCTAGATATTGAAAAAATCACAAATATTGTTAGAATTATCGTGATTAAGATTGTAAATTTGAAAAAAAAATTACAATCTTAAGATATTGTTAGGATTAGGTCAATGTCTTATTAACTATTCCCATTTTAATTTTAATAATAATAATCTAGTATGGAAAAATATTTGAGAAAATTAAAAATCGTTTATAAAAATATTTTTTTTTCTAAAATACGGGTAATAATATTTTTGGGTTTAAAAATAATATTTTTTAAAAACAAATCAAAATTAAATTGAAGAAAAGCGGAAATCGATTTGATTAAAAAATTGAAGCGGAAATTGAAGAAAAGCAGAAATCTTTTTGTGGCCTAATATAGAATATTCTTGGGATATGGGAGATATTGCCACATAGACATTAATTATTTAAATAAGAAAAAAAAATCCAAGATCACCATGAAGGAAGGAGATATTGCCACATAAGATTAAAGCTATGGAGAAGATGACATGTGGTCAATGTACTTCTTCTTTAGTATTTAAACTAGTTTAGTGCCCGTGCCCAAGGCACGGGTCTTATGTAATATAATTTTATAATGAAATAAATTTAAATAATAGTAGTTTCTTAATGAGCCATTTGAATTTAAATCATCAAGCGATCACTAATACTAAATGAGTTTGTATGGTGAGTGAAAATTTTTATTAATTATAAAATAAAATAATAATTGTATATCAAAGAATTGTAGATCAAGTGTTTAAACCCAATTTAATGTTTGGGTAATCAAGTATTGGCCTAAAAAGTAATAATAATAATAATAATAATATAACCTGCATTAAAAGGTGAAACTATTTAGTTCAACTTGTCTGGACTATATAGAATAAACATTTCGTCACTCCTACACTAATCATCCATATTAAAAACAATTTGAAGCTACATAATTTTTTTAAAGAAAATCCAAAATATTCTCAAAGAATGATAATTAAAACGTTGATAAATGCACATATTCAAAATCATACTATTGAGCATAATGAAACTTTTTATAACAAAATGCATAAAAGCATTGAATCTTGAACCATCCAATCATACAATCTACATAAAAAAAACATGCATAAATGACATCCTAATGAGCTTTTTAAACCATAACAAAAATCCCTCCAAGCATGACCTTCAATCCTCAAAATACTTCGCGTACCATGGATATGGCTGCAATCAAAGACATTTATTTAAACAGCACGTTAAATGATAGAAAATGTACTTGTCCATGTGATGTAGACATTAATGTCTATAATTTTCCACAATGAAAAATATATTTTTAAAAAACAATAGTTATACGTGTAATATTACGAATATATTGAATTCCGGTAAATATAAAAAAAAAAATATGATTAGATACTTAATTGCATGAATGACACGCATATTACATGGTAGAACATTTATCAGCACGACAATAGATAAAATTGTCGATTACACGTAAATTAAAATGAATTAAATCTTACATAAATCAAATGAACTAAAGAAAGTTAAAAACACTTAATTCCAAATTTTAGGTAAGCCAAATACTTAAAAAAGCTAATAGTAAAAATTAATACTCCCTCCGATCCAAAATACATGTCGTTTGACTTTTTTACACGTATTTTAAGAAGTTAAAAACTATATAAAATATCAACTTTTTTTAAATTATTTTTTTACAACTTAATATTTGTTGGTAATAAGTATTAAATTGTCAAAAAATTATAATAAAAAAGTTAATATATTATATAGTTTTTAGCTCCTTAAAATACGTTTTGAAAAGTCAAACGACATGTATTTTGGATCGGAGGTAGTATAATACTAAAAATTAATACTCTCTCCTTTGGAAATATAAGTCTATTGACTTTTTGGTACACTTTTTAAGGAGTTAAAAACTATATAAAATAATATTATCTTATTAATTCTTTTACATAACTATATACTTATTAGTAATTAATATATATACGATTAAGTAAAAAAATCGATAAAAAATGTTATTTTATATAGTTGTTAACTCTTTAAAAATCGTGTTAAAAAGTTAATGGACATATATTTTCGAACGAAGGGAGTATTTAATTAGAACTATCATTTAATATTTTAATTAATGATTAATTTATAAATATAAATAATTTTTCCGTATTGTATATTAAATGGTTCATATATATATATAATATAAAGAATATATTAAATGTTTAAATATATATCTAATTGGTACTTAATTGCATGAATGACACGTATTTTACATGGTAGAACATTTGTCATCCATAGATTATATTTGGGGAGGCACTAATATAACATTTATAGAATATTTTAAATTAGTAGTCCCACATAAATTGCAATCCTCTCTACAACTCCACCACCGCCTTCAATTACTGTACAAATCCGCGGCAGTGACCTCGCCCTAGCTCACCTAAACGGCTAGCTCAAATTCGATTTTAACCCAAACGGTGATTTGATTTATAATTTAGGGGTTCATGCTATACGGTATCCCCTCGTTGTCGGCATTCACCTCTCAAATAAGCCCCACTCATGCTGTTTATTAGCAAATTTTGGGTTCCTAAATCAGGTATACGATTTATAATTAGGGGTTCATGTTGGGTTCGTTTATGATTTTTGATTAACTTTTACCCAATTGATTTGATTTATATACTGATTTGATTTATAATTTAGGGGTTCATGGAGAACAGTTTATAGGTTTGTATATATATTGATTTTTTTTCTCCCTAAAATTAGGCCTAAATTTGGGATGAAACTCATTGCATTAGGATGGTTTATGGTCTCGATGTTGAATCACAAATGGTGTTGCTTTCCAAATTGTGTTGTTTGTGTTCTTATTTTATTTGTTATTGATTTCGTAGTTCCGACGGAGACGATCGGCCTGAGAGCCAAGACGAATGACAAAGAAACATGTTTGGCATGGAGAACACTTGCTAGACAAGTTTGGATTCTGTTTTTCTTTTCTCCTTAAAATTAGGCCAAAACTCATTGCATTAGGGGTTGTTGTCTTCGTATGAGTATTTTCAAGTTAACATGCATAAAGATCTTCCCACCACCAATCCCAGCTAGTCCAAGGAAAATTCATATGCTCGTGTATGTCACATTTTACAGGATTTTTCAATGCAACCTCCTTGTCAAGAGTTGGTTGCTAAAGATCTTCATGGGCAAGCATGGACATTCAGGCACATTTACCACGGTAGTTTCCTGTCCTTCGTAGTTTTCTCTCAATAAGAGGTTGAACAGATTTTTTTTGCATTGTTCCCTTCAATTGATTTAATATTTGAAGGAAATGTGTTGTAATTTAAATGACTATTATTTTTTAATGTTTTGTATGTATTTTCTAATTCAGGTCAACCAAAAAGGCACTTGCTGACTACAGGTTGGAGTGTATTTGTTAGCTCAAAAAGATTGTTTTATGGGAATTCAGGTCTCTTCATTAGGCACTGGTTGACTACAGGTTGGAGTTATTTTGCATTGTATAAGGCTTTGCAGTCATTTTGGACCTCTGGAAGCTGACGTAGTTTATTGTATTTGAATTGTAGGGATGAAAAATCAAAACTTTGGTTGGGAACCAGACTTGCTGATAGGCAGCAGCCTGCCCTTGCTTCTTCAGTCATATAAAGTGACAGCATGCACATCGGAATTCTGACTATTGCAGCTCATGCTGCAGCCCATCACAACCCATTTACTATATTTTACAATCCTAGGTATTACACTACCGTCTTGATCTATTCTTCATTACCGATCATTCAAAGACATAAGGATAACTTGATTCTTTCTTTTGATAGGGCTAGCCTAGCTAAGGTTGTGATTCCTCTAGCCAAGTACAACAAAGCTATGTACACTCAAGTTTCATTGGGTATGCCATTTAGAATGATGTTTGAAACCGAGGATTCAGGAGTGCGCAGATACATGGGTACTGTAACTGGTAAATTGATCCAGTAAGATGGCAAAATTCCCAGTGGCGAAACCTACAGGTGTGCTTCTGTTATTACGTTAAACAATATTATACTTTTGCTGACAACCATGGGAACATAACTGTCATTTCCTTCTTTATAACTATTTAAGTACTGATGATATTATGAATGAACACCACATAGGTCCATACCAGAGGGCCCATTTTTTTCCATCTGATTTCAAGGAATCCAATTTTCCTTATGCTGTTATTTTTCATTTATGGACCATCCTATTTAAGTGTACTACTTTCCACCAGCAAGTTCAGTTTTGCATATCATTCAGTTCCTTTCATAAAGAGATAACTTGAATTATTCGCAATATTGTCATTCAGGTAATCTGCAAAACATCAGCCCTTATTAGATATTTTGTTCAAAACCATCCTTTAATCTTAGCAATTCTTAACAATTGCATTTAATCACCCTTTTCGCACCCATTTTATACTTACTAAAATGTTTATAAAATTTTGATTGTCCAAACTATTTGACAATACACATATACTATTTATGTTCTTATCAGTGAGGGCTATATTGAACATTTGAATATGTAAAAGTACCTAAAAGAGATACACTATTATATTTCTTGTACAAAATATTTTGTTCTCTCCTTTATGTGAAGAAGTTTGTTAAGTATGTAATCTGGTAGGTGTATTTTCAGACATCAGAGCAAACCTTACACAGGCCATCAAACATACAAATAAGAACATGGGGAAATAATTGATTGTTTTGAAACCTTACACAGGCCATCAAACATCCAAAGTACTTGTCAATTGGTATGAGCAGCTCGGAGAAGCTCTACGGAAATCTTGTCTGAGTTAAAGGTGAGGTTCCACTTTGATCTTTTTGAATTAGTTACAAATATATTTCGAGTTGGTAAACCTTAATTATAGAACTTGATATGCAATTGTCACTTTTTTGTGATAAGATACCTGATACCTCAATCCACAGGGACACTCCTAAACAGGACAATAATTGAGTTTGAGATTGCAGATTAGGAGCAAATGAATATAACGGAATTACGTCGGATATCTTGCAAAGTGCTACTTATGCTATAGAAAAAGTTGGAGGTAATTTCATTATCATCAAGCATTTAGTCATAAAAGTTAAATTCATAATAAATAATAATATATTGAACATGTGTCATCCATATGTTCTTTTAAATGCAATTTTTTTATTGAACATGTGTCATCCATATATGATATTTATATTAGTTTATTGACCAATTTGACACCTATTCACCTATGTGTCATTCATGCCATTCATTGTAGATGTAAGTTTTGTATGATTTATTCAATTGAAATGTTCTGGAAGTTATCAAATAAATGTTTTTTCAATTATATTGGGTGAGATATTATTCGGGCTAATAGGAAAAGTTTTTTAGTTTGAGCTAAAAAAAAGATAAAATTGTTGATTACACGTAAATTAAAATGATTTAAACCTTACATAGATAAAATGAACTAAAGAAAGTTTAACACACTTAATTCCAAAATTGTAGATCAGTCGTCAAATACTGTAAAGTAATTCTGATCATAGGTTTTTAGTAGCAATTTGTTATATTTACAAATATGCATAAAAAATAATTATATTACCAAGTTAACCCCTAGTTTTAATTCGGATAAAAAATAATTATATTACCAAGTTAACCCCTAGTTTTAAGATTTCAGGTTAATAATAGCAAATTGTTATGTTTAAAAATTAATGCAATTTGTTATAATAACAATCCAAAAAATATTAAATGATAGTAATAACTAAAAAATTTAAATTAATGCAATCCGTGTAAAGTTGTTCCAAATATTAGATAAGTACGTGTTCCAAATTTTAGCTGTATATGCAGTACGTGTTCCAAATTTTAGCTAAGTACTTAAGGTATTAAAATAGAGAGTGATTAAACCATAGGAATGACAATTTACACAACTAAAACAATAAAATATATAGTATTTTGAACAAATATGCATAAAAATTATTATCTTACCTATGATTTTGGATCAAGAGTCTTCTCCTATCATGCAGACAATATCCTTGTCCGGGGGATTTAGTCATAGGACCAACATAAATCACGTGCCCAATAACATCTATATTTACCAACATAAATCACGTGCCCAATAACATCTATATTTAAATTCGAATCGATCAAGATGTGTTGATAAAAAATATAGAATAATATTATAAAAGCAAGTAATTACCAACTCGAAACTGGTGTTCAAGTTTGTTGTCAACTATTGACTCAATATCAACAAATTCAAATCCGCATCGAGGAATAGTGGGCTGATCAATGCTTTTGAATGAAGTGTTATTGAACATCATTATCTGGGTAGATAACTTGCAATATTTCCAAGCAGAAATATAAGAATAAACAGCGAAACTTTGAAACTCGTATGTAGAGCCTTCAATAATTCCTTCAAATTTTTCAGAATCAGCTATCCTTGCAGAAGCAACAATCTTAGTCCACTGAAATGTTGTTGATGGTTACATAATGTCGTAAAATATGATATTGCATAACAATATACATGAATGGTTATGAGTACACAAACCTTTTCATCAATCATAATAATGTCTAGCGATTTATCTTTAGATTCATCTTTGAAATTTTTTGTTTTCCACACCCGAAGAATGCGAACTCTAATCTTGTATCGACCATTTGGCTTGAGATCATGAAGGAATTGGAAATCGTTCTTCTTGACCATCCTGCATAAAAAAAAACATAAAATATAACGTGGTTGGAGATTCATTGGTATTGAAATATTTTGACTAACTTCAAACGTTATTGGTGTATGTAGGGGCCGGAGATTGAATAACCATGGGATGATACCTGCTGGCTGCTGATGGAACAAAGAGAGACGAATGCAGGAGTGACGATGCATGATGTTTAATATAAAAACTATGGGAATATGTTTTATAATCTTGGTTTCCATTATTGTTTCCAATTATAACCCAATTGGATGAGAATTCTCGTTATTAATCTTGATTGGAATTGATCTTTGATTGATTGAGCATGCATGGACACGTATTGATTGGTATGAAAATGGATAGTGATCAATATTCTATCCTTATAAAAAAATATATTATTATATATTATATAACCTAATTGTAGGAGAATCATAGGAATGGATTGATTGAGATTTGCATGGGGCACCGTTTGATTTGTATGAACATGGATATTGATCAATATTCCATCCTTATTCATAATCAATTGCTACATCAATTGCCACATATGATAGTAAAAAAATTCAAAAATTTTACAAAATGACACATCATACATGATGGAATAAACCAGCACCACATAGGACTAAAGTAAAGGAGAAGTCGACACGTGTCGAAGTGTACTCCTTCTTTAGTGTTTAAATATAGATATAGATATAGATATATAGATATAGATATAGATATATAGATAGATTGTTTTTTAAAAAAAATTACTAAAACTATAATTTAGGCTAAGATAATGAATTAATTGATTTTTTTTTCAAAAATTGATTGAATACCCTACTTTTAAGGAGAGAGTGACACCTCATAAAAAATGCTTCTCATTTAAAGTATTATATAGATAGATGTTTTTTTAAAAAAAATTACTAAAATTATAATTTAGGCTAAGATAATGGATTAATTGATTTTTTTAAAAAAAATTGATTGAATAACCTACTTTTAAGGAAAGAGTGACACTTCATCAAAAATGCTTCTCATTTAATGTATTATATAGATTTTTATAAATAATATTTAGATATAGAGTAATCATAGACATTAAATTTAATACAATATTTTGAATTAAACCCATTGATTAGTAAATGTGTTAAAAATAATCGAAAAAATACAATTGAGTTAAAGAGATAAAGAGAAAAATAAATAATAAATAGTGAAAGATAAAATATTTGAATTAATCTCATTGGTTAAAAAATGTAACATCAAATAATATTGGGTAATTAATATTAGAAAATTTTCAACAAAAAATAATATTAGAAAATATAGTTGCCATAATAAATGATATTATGTAAATAATTTTCCAAAAATAACTTTGAACATGAAGAGGACATGTGGCATAAATGCTTCTCTTTTAATATAGTATATAGATTGATTAGTAAATGTGTTAAAAATAATCGAAAAAAATACAATTGAGTTAAAGAGATAAAGAGAAAAATAAATAATAAATAGTGAAAGATAAAATATCTGAATTAATCTCATTGGTTAAAAAATGTAACATCAAATAATATTGGGTAATTAATATTAGAAAATTTTCAACAAAAAATAATATTAGAAAATATAGTTGCCATAATAAATGATATTATGTAAATAATTTTCCAAAAATAACTTTGAACATGAAGAGGACATGTGGCATAAATGCTTCTCTTTTAATATAGTATATAGATTCATAAATAATACGCATTCAATAAAAAATACAGTATATGTCACGCACTACTTCATTGAAGGCTAGTACAACAGCATCCACCCAATATTAGCCGTGGAAATCCGTCAAACCATAGACAACACGATCGCAATTTCAAGAGAAATGAAGCATATTCTATCGCTTCTGGACAACAAATTATCAAAAACTGAAAATAAAAAATTAGACTTCACATGGTGGACAACTTGGTAGGTTAGAAACAAAATGATTTTTCGGCAGGAACCGCCACTATTACCGGAAACCGTTGAACAAATAACCAATTTGCACTTGGAAAACTGGCTGAAAACTACCACTCATGAACAAAATCTTAACATAAACATAAATTACACTAAAGAAATTAACCAAAAGACCAAGATAATCTCTCCACGAAAAAGTCAAGTGGAAAAAATCTCCCCTAGGAACGTTCAAACTTATTTTTGATTGATCCACCCTTCCGAATAACAGTAGCTCGATTGACTTTATTATTCGTGACTGGGAAGGCCGACCCATTCATATTGGGTACGATATGATTGACAACCAAACCCCCTAATGGCAGAAGTCATTGCTCTAATAAAATGTATCACCCAATCTTTGTTGATGGGTATAAACAAATTAAATATTGAGGGAGATTCCCTTATAATCGTAAATCATCTTAAAACACAAATCAAATGCCCTTGGGAAATCGAAATAACTATGTCAGACATTAAAACCCTTTTGTCGAGTGTGAGAGATGTGTCTTTCTCTCACATCCCTCGTCTTGGCAACATAGTTACTGATAAGGTTGCACACCTTTGTCGCTCTACCTGGGGTCTCGACATCAACAACGACATAGGTCTCCAGAACCTCATTCATAAGGATGCTTTCGGGTAGGGTTTCACCCGAATTTTTACCTAATACTCCCTTTGTTCCAAAATAAAAGTCACTTGACTTTTCGACACGCATTTTAAGGACGTAAAAACTCTATAAAATATTATATTTTTAATAAATATTTTTTATAGTGTTTTTACCTCCTTAAAAAAGTGCACAAAAGGACAAACGACTTTTATTTTGGAACGGAGGGAGTATATATATGTATATATATGGCCGAAAAGACAAACATGTATATTAAATGACCCCCCTAAGACGTATTGGTATATTAAAAAACTCAAGGGACAAATAAGTATATTAAAAGTGCTCTTGTAGACAAATTGGTATATTAAAAAACTCTAAGGGACAAATAGCCCTTTTTGCCTCATTTGGCTTCATGTCATTTGGTTTTTCTTAATAAAAACATTTTCATATATTTTTATATAATTAATTCTTTATTTAACTCTTATTCATTTGACTATATAATCATAAAAAAATGGATATATTTCTATCAAATTATAAAAATATTTTTTTTCCATATGTTTGTAACTAATAATGTTGTATAAAATATTATTACATAAAAAATGTATTGGTTTTTTGTATAAATTACAAAAAAAAACTTATTTAATAGTTGGTTCTCATATCGCAAGTTAAAACACTTATTGCTTATTTTTAAAAAATAATTAATAATAATAATAGTAGTAGTAGTATATGAAATATAATTTTAACTTATTTCATCCTGCATGGTTTTATAAAAATTCTCCTATTTTATTTTTCTTTTATTAAACATTTTTTGTGTAGTTTATAAACAAATACTAGCTCATATTTTGCGGGACAATTTAATTTGTGCAATTTATATAAACAACCATTGTAATAAAGTATTTATTTAACAAATGTATATAATATATATTATTAGTGACAAATAATGATAAAAATCCAATAGTTTTAAAATTTGATAGAAATATATACAAAATTTAATTTTTTTATGATTATATAACCAAATGAATAAGATTATATGATTATGTAACCAATTAATCATTATAAAAATATATTAAAATCATTTTATTAAAAAAAATGAAATGGAAGTCCAATGATGTAAAATAAGGTTACTTGTCCACTAGAGTATTTTAATATACCAATTTGTCCATAAGAACACTTTTAATATATCTATTTGTCCCTAAAGTCTTTTAATATACCAATTTGTCCTTGAGGGGTCTTTTAATATACTAATTTGTTTTTTTGGCCGTATATATATATATATATATATATATATATATATATATATATATATATGTGTGTGTGTGTGTGTGTGTGTGTGTGTGTGTGTGTCATTTTATTTTATTTTTTTTATCACGGAGCAAAAAGCTAGATAGAGTTTTTTTTTTACATAATTTTATAATTATTAGTAATAACATGTATGAAATTATGCAAAATTATAAATAAAAAAATTGATATTTTATATAGTTTTTAGTTTTTTACAAAACGTATCGGAAAACCAAATGACTTATATTTTTTAACAAATAAAGTATATACTATTAGCCATCTCTTCTTCTAAAATTATGAAAAATCAAATGACTCATATTTTTTTAATGAATAAAGTATAACCTATTAATCATGTCTTTAGCTAAAATTTCGAACAGTTACACCATCCATAATGGTGGTGTAAATGAGAAAATGCGTATTTTTTAGAAATTTTGTAGCTCCATTGGTTATTTTGGATGTGTGCAAATGTACACATTTGAGCATGTGATGTGGAAATTTGAACACACCATCTCCCCCATGTGGATAAACTTTTACAAAAAGCAAGACAATTTCATTAGTTTATTTTTTATGATTTTATTTTCCTTTTTGTTTTAAATAAATTGTATTTGAATGATGTGTAAAAAATACATATTTTACCAATAGAGCAAATTACTAAAAAATGATGTGTATTTTTACACATCTTATGTAAATGAGTATATTTTAAGCAAAATCATTGTCTAAACCGGGATTAAAGAAAAAAAATTGGCCTCAAAATTTAACGGTTATGCTATTCACACGGCTCTATATCGCCATCGGCACGGTGCCTATGCCTAGTTCCGAAGTCGGCAAGCAGTCTGCCTATGCCTAGTTCCCCAATAGGCAGATCATATGGAGATGGGCAATACCGACTTGGAGACTTGGTATAGGCAGTTCTCGACGTGACGTAAAGATGTTGAATGGGACATGCCGATGCCGGTTCACCAAGTCGGCACAGGCCTACCGCACAACTACAACGATGGGACGGTCTAGCTAGGAATCTTGCGGGTTTTTTCAGAGATGCCGATTTGGAGAGTCGGCATAGGCATGGGTTAAGTTCACCACCCCATCAAGATGCCGATCTAGAAACTCGACAATGACATTTTGAATGCCGATTTGGAAACTCGGTATCGAGACCATGCCGATGGCGATAAAATCGTCGTGTGAATAACAGGAGCCAAATTTAAATAACCAAAAGTTTGGTGGGGACAAAGCTAGAAGATTTAAGATGTCTGAGTCGGGACTAAAGAAAAAAATGGCTCTCTACTATTTTATCTTATTTTGTTGGAAATTTTTACTTCTATCAATTATTTGATTGGGTATTTTATTTTATTTTATTTAGGCGCCTTTTTTAATATTAAAAAAAACAATAAGTAGTTTTGAATGAATTTTTGTATTTTGTGCATTTCGAGTAATTATTATTTTAGAACAGGTTTGTGAAAACCCAAATTTTATGTTAAACGATAAATGAAAATAAAATATGAAAACATATCCATAAATGATTTTCATTTTATTGATAATTTTGACTTTTAAAAGAAAAAAAATGCATAAAGTAAGATTTAACAAAATTTGTGTGAGATAAATGGTATTTTCATCGGTAGCGGTGGGATGCTTGGGGTTTTATTAATACTCCGTAATAATTATAAAAAAAACCGTCAAAGCATCCTTGTGTGGGATAAGGATAATATCCTAAGTATCCTAGCTAGTATCACCTCAATTAATGTTGTGTCAGTTGTATTGTTATTTTTTTATTTTTGAAAATTTGGGATCAAAACAGCATCATTTAGGGGTTATATTCATCAAAATGCAACATTAATTGAAGTGAGTTTGCAAAGGGGCAACGCATGTCACGTTGTGAGAGGGGGATAGCGAACGACTCTGATTTGCTGCAATGGACGACCCTGATTGAATCTGTCGGTTGATTGTTTACAATTACAAAATGCAATTTTCAACAATGAAAATGTAAAAAAAAATTGCCACTATACTAAATTTATTTTATTTTTCTCTACATACAGACATTAATTTTTAATATGTTTGACCTTTTTTTTGGAAAAAAATACTTTCCTTTTAATACAATTATGTATTAATACCAAAAAATGTATATGTAGTTATCTTTCATTAGTAATAGTTATCATTTGAAGAATTTATTTTGTTGTTTTGAAATAAAATATTATAAAATATATTATAGATGTTGATAATGGTTGTTTTCATTTGAAAAAATGGTTTAAGTATCAAAATTGGTTTATCGGGTAATAGTTTTTTTTATAGATAAAGGAAATGATTCGAAGTATCAAGCAAGTCCGACACTCCAAAAGGCTAGGAAAACTAGCTTGCGACGAATCTTAATGATACAAGAGACACAAAAACGATAAAAATAGATAAATAAAAGGCGACAAAATTGAAACCAGGAGAGAAAGGAATTAAAAAAAACACCGTGGAACCAAATGTCCACACTCCTATCGAATAAGCTGATAAGCGGGTGGAGGACAAGCCAATTACTATCAAAGAAATATCGCTGAAAGTAGGTACTATAAAACACGATCTCTTAGTAGTGTGAAAACAAGACTCTAGTTATGAGCACGTAGCTACGACCCCAACCAAACACGATTTATATCTCACCACCAAGATTGACTGAAATCTCGGGGTGTCAAAAGATCTCCTAGTGGATTGTGGCGGTGACAATGGTAGGTTGTATCGGTAGCCATGACAAGTTACATCGTTGTTGTTTTTATAAGCTAAAAAAGAAATTTGATTCTATAGACACACCTAGAGTAACTGAGAGACCGGACAAGCCAGTAGATAGACTAACCATCGTGTACAAACAGAAGCAAATGACATAAAGGAAAATACACCAAGTAAATGAAGTAAAAGAAAAAAAAGCACATGTCATCCTACACTTTAAAACACAAGTCAACGGAATAAACGAATCAACCAACCAAATCAAATATGCACATAGAGAACTTTATGAAACACTAATAGACACCTCAGATTATGGACTCCACAGATGCATCAAGGGTTGATCATATTTCCACGATATCTTCAAGCATGATAAATCAACCACCCTTGACATGAAGCCTGCGTAACAAAAGAACAACAAAGCACACCAAACTGCAATTCCAAACCCTAGCCACACCACCGTCCATTCAAAACTCCAAAACTCATCTCAAACCCTCAAGTAGGATAACAAGATCGTGAATAAGCTACCACGAGGTTAAGCCAAAATAGAGGCGAATAAGATGAGACTTAGAAGAGAAAATGGACAGTAATAAACATGCATAGAGACAAAAGAGTGGTTGGAAAAAAGAAACCCACAAAGCTGCCAAAGGAGACCAAACCACAATCGTTGATGCAAGCAAAGCGGTAGAGGTGACACAGCGGGTGCACCAAGGACCAAGGGCGTGTTCGGCATTGTATTCTGGTAGATTGTGGCAAAATACAAAATAGCTTTGAAACATGGATATGGCGTTCGGCAAGGATTTCCAGGGGATTTGGGGATGGAGATTCATGAGATTTCATCAGATTGTTTTGCAATCTCCTCCCCCCAAGATTGTGGAAATTGTGGTCGGATTTCAATATATGAGATCCACAATTGCCCCTTGCCCTCCACGCTTCCCAAGTTCAGATCTGAGCGGCTCGGTTGAAGGGAGAGAGGAAGGACGCCTGAAGATCGTGATTTCGCCACTCCCGCCACCAAGGTAAGCTACTATCCTCCCCTCTCCTCTCTTCCTGTGTGTTGTCGGCGTCGGTGGGGTGGGGGTTGGGGAACGGCGGACGAGATCTCCTCCAAGGGAGGCGGATCTGGAACGGCAAGGCGGGTCTCGACCGGCGGTCGAGATCTCCTCCATTGTCGCCGTCCTTGTGGGTTGTATTGTGCATCTGGATGTATCTGGAGCTTGTATTCGACGGAGCTTCGGAACTTCCTGTTCGAGATCTATTGTGCGATTAGGGGTGAGCGATTTGTGAAACCTTGTTGAAAGGAGACGGGGAGGGATAATCGTGTTTTGTGAAACCTACGTTGTCGACATCTCATTTGCAACCAGGGTGCATAGTTTCCCTTTCTGTTCTCTCCCTTTTAGCTATCGGAATGCATGTGGGAATGCCGACTCTACACACTACACCAGCAAATTCATGACAGACAACAGTGTTGTCTTTCAATTCCAGAGTCACCCCCTGTACATTACACAGAAATTGATCAACAGTGTTGTTAAATGAGTGCTAATAATTTTGTTTTCTTGAATTGATCAACTTCTGAGACACAGAAATTAGGTTTGAGAATCTCTCCTGGGTTCCATGTTGAGACTGCAATGCTGCAAACTATGTGACATTATTACCCATTGACAGCAACAGAAATTAGGTTGGAAAACCACTTATAAGTGCTAATAAGTTTTTCTTGAATGGATCAAGTTCTGTGACATTATTACCCATTGACAGCAACATGTTGTAAGATGTTCATGTTAAGCCTTGGGTTCCATGTAAGATGTTCATGTTAAACCTTTGCCTTGGGTTCCATGTTAAGACTTTTTTTGTTTTGTGTGCATAATGAACCAAAGTACCATGATAAGATGTTTGTTTGGTAGTAATTGTTTTACAGATAAATTCCTTAGTATCAAGCATATTTGAAGAAAAGTACTAGCTGTAGGGTGTTTGTTGTTGTCCACTTCTGAATACTGATGCCTTGCAATGGTGCCCCTGCAGAAACATTATGTCTTCTTCCGACAGCTGGCCAAGCGGATGCCCTGAGAAATATCCTTGGATTGGGGGGGAAGAGAGGCTTCCCCCGTGGTACGAGCAGGTATGTCTTCAACTTGAGAAGTGAGATATGACTTTGTTAGTAACCTACAACATTTCAGTTTGTAGTTATTCATTAGCTAATAACATTTCAGTTTTTACATTCTTGATTCAGGTTGTTGGCTGTATGGTTTTTTGTTGTCATGCCATTACTTGGCTTGCTGATTGTTTGTTGTCATGTGTGGATCTGAAGCTCATAAAAATAGCAATAACAATAATATGTGGATCTGAATGCTAACACAGGGGAGAAGGAGAATCAATGACAACTTTTTAACATTTTATGTAATTATGATTTTTTGCTGTTATTCTGTCTTTCTTTTGTTACTTACTGTGTAGTACCTATAAAATCAAGGGAGGGAGAATCATTGTGCTAATAATAATGTGTTCCACTAGGTAAAACACATGCTCAGAACAATACTCTTTCACTGTATGACTGCTAACATGTTCTGTCTTTCACTCGAGACTTTATAGTTGGGAGGGAGAATCAATTTGCTGTTATTCTGTCTTTCTTTTGTTACTTGCTGTTATTCTGTCAGTTTTTTTTAGTATCTACATATGACTGGTAACATGTTCAGAAGCTTATGAATTGTTACTTGTTGTCAGTCTTTTGTTACTGCTATTTTTACTGCTATTCTGTCATTAGGTCATTACTTTGAAGCTTATGAATTGTGAGTGTTACATTTTGGAATTTCCTTTTGCAGATTCAAAATATTTTGTTGAGAGACAAAATATTATGATGATTTGGGCTGAAATGTGACTGCTAACATGCTGAAATATAAGAGCACAATTTGTAACTTGCTTTAAGTTTTTTTAGTATGTAAATATGGCTACTAATATGTTCAGAACAGCAAGGAATGGGTTAAAATGTGGCTGCTGTCATGCAAAAATATAACATGCTGAAATTGTTACTTGTTGTCATTTTTTTTAGTATCTACATGTGACTGCTAACATGTTCAGAAGCTTATGAATTGTTACTTGATGACAGTTTGTTGTTACTGCTATTTTTACTGCTATTCTGTCAGTACTTTGAAGCTTATGAATTGTGAGTGTTACATTTTGGAATTTCCTTTTGCAGATTCAAAATATTTTGTTGAGAGACAAAATATTATGATGATTTCGTTACATCCTGAATATCATGACGTATTATTTCTTCTTACAATGATGTTTTTGGATGATGATTTCTACTAGCAGATATATGTGGTTAACTGTTTGTGTAATTGACAAGTCCAATATCATTTTGATGAGGTTTGTGTTGGTTTATTAGTGGCTGCAATTTCAATGTTTGACAAGTTCTTTGACATTGTCGTGAGGTTTTATTTGATTTATCTGTGTTCTGACTATAATATGCAGGAGAGGGAACTGTATGTTCAGGAAAGCTCAAGGCATGTCCCCTCAGGTGACGAGAACATGCCCCCACTTCAGGAGATACCTCAGGAAATTCCACCTGCTCCAGAGGACCCACGTATAATACAGCAGCTCGAGGACATCGCCATGGAGCTGACAACCAGGCTTTATGCAGCAGAGGCAACGGCTCAGAGGAATGGGGAGGAGCTTGAGAGGGTCACTGCACTGAATGAAGAGCTCACTGAGCGCGTCGCGAGGGTCGTAGCTTCCTCGACACCATCAACACCGGGCTCGACGTAAGGATCATCCCTTGAGCCGCTGCCGGATTCACCTTCCCCCCGATCACCGGATGAAGTTATGCAAGGCAGCACACGCGATGATAATGTCTACCTGTTTGTCCACGGGATACTTGTGCATTGGTTTCGTCATCTTCCACTGACCCTTGAAGATCCCGAATGTCCTTTCCACAGCCCCGCGCAAGGACGAGTGTCTTTGGTTGAACGCTTCCTTCTCATTGTCAGCAGGTTCTTGCACGAACGAAGCTCGGTGGTACTTTGACTTCGTGTACGGTATCATGTATCCCGGCCGCTCAGGATATCCCTTGTCGCACAAGTAATAGCGTCCTGGAGGAGGGTGGGGGAAATGCATCCCTGGAGTGCTAAGGGCGTGTTCCAGAACACGGGAGTCGTGTGCGCTTCCCTCCCACCCGGCGGAAATGAAAGTGAAATTTAGATCGAAGTCACAAACCGCTAGGACGTTGAAAGTGGTGATGCCCTTGTGTCCCCGGTAAGGGAGTTGCTTGTCCCGCGGAATACAAGCTTCGATGTGTGTCCCATCCAGAGCTTCGATGCATCCCTGCATGGAGCCGCTGCAAGATGAAATACTCCATGTTCTACGTAAGGGACATGAATATGAAGGGGGTATGTGTGACCTTGAAGTATCGGTTGTATCTGGCGTCTTCGCTTATCTGCTTCGGGACCTCGGCGAAGTTTGGGTCCACCGGTTTGATCACGTCGCGAGCAAGTCCATTCCATCCATTGTGGCGGCCCACCAGTGCTTCCAGGACGTCGGTTATGGCATCGCTAAGTATGGAGGTCGATCTTTGAAATCGCTCGCAGGAGTCCCGTAGCGACGCCCCCCAAGCCATGGTGTTAACGAAGATGCCCACCTTCTCCATGACGGTCATGTGCTTCGTTCCGCGAAGGCCATATCTGTCGTGAAGAGTCGAGCACAGGGATATGAACACGTGCTTCGGCATACGAAACACTTGGACACAGTGTAGATCGGTCTCGTGTGTGAGAATGTCATGAATCCAACGCTCTCCCGTGTACTCGGAGGTATAGCAAGGCACCTTGTGGACGTATTTGTAGTGGTGCTCTGATTGACGCACTGCCTCCAGTAAGAGAAAACAGTGGGCAAGGACAACTCGTTTGTGCCTCCGTTTCATCCGCCGTTTAACTGACAACTCAACCATTGCACCTGTAACTGCAAGGAGCAGGTACGATGCTCAGTGACATGGATTAGTGTTTCATTGCAGTAAGTTCGGGTTCAAAAAGGACATAAACTCAAACCACACACATCAAGCACAATCCACATTGAGCAATATGCAATCATAAAAGCAACATCCACATTGTACTGTCAACGCAAACAAACCGTAACAAAGAAGGTCCTATTGTTGTCCAATGCATGAAGAAGGAAAAAAACGTAATGAGTCGGCCGCACACACTCAGGGGAAAATGAAGTCTCACACCGTTTCCCGAAACCTGAACTACGTGTCCCCTCCGCTCTTGCGGAAAAGCAACCTCAGCCACGCTAGCCTCCCCGCGTTGCTCCTATTGAGCGCAAGGAACATCCTCGCCCGCTCGGGGGAGATGAGTGCTTCAATTGCGAAGCACAACAACGGGCTCTCGTCTTCTATCAATCCATCAACGACAAGCTGGTCCAGTACCTTGACCACCCCAACCTCCCGGTTCGCTTAAGTTCACGAGGCCTCGTCCTCAGCACGCGCGTACTGCATAATACTTGCACTAGTTTCCACGACAAAATCCATCCGCCTGTCGAACATGATCGACCTAAATGACCTTCTCGCACTTCGCTTCCTACCAGATGGTGTCGCAGAGGAGCTTGCCGGACGCTTCCCTTACCGAGTGGGGAATGTGCTACAGCCAGGGGTGACGCTGGGAGCCACCTCCACGGGAGGCACAGGAGATGACTGGCTGGCACCTCGTACGAGGTCCGGAAAGCGACGTAGGTCGAACTCGTTAATTTCTTCAACATCATCCCCCAGGTTAACATCTGCGGCAGTCGGTTGGGGGCGGTGTGCGTCGCCCACATCATCAAGTGAACAGGACATCAGAACAGGGCTGTCGACGGGGTCCATAGACGGAGACATGCAGTGCAGGCCGGTTGCGACTGTGCCTCCGTAAATCAGGTCCCACGCATCTTCAATGTCCGGAGGTATACACTTGTTCTTAAGTTTACAGAATTCTTCCTTTTCCTACAATTACAGTTGACAGATAAGGGTTAGATTATGCACGTACATGTAGTGCAGTTTATTATCGGTCTGTAAATACAACAAAGAACAACTCTAGCAAACGAAAGAGTACCTGACATTTCCGCTCCCACCACTCTTCGCTTGCCTTGATGCAACCTTTTTCGTAGTCCCACCCTAACCCGGTCTCGCCATTATTCAAATCTTTCCAGGCCTTCCACCTCTCCTTCATTGTCGCATGTTTGTTCTTCAGGGTGTTGCTTCCACACTTCTGCCCTGTCAGCTCCTCGAACTGGGTGGTTAGAACCACCCAACTGAAGCCCTGATCGCGGCCGTTTTTTCGCTGATACCCAATCAACAATTCCAAATACTGTTTCATTAAGGTAGGAGTCCACTGGAACGGTGTTTCTTTTGGGGCTTTGGGTTTTTTGGCCTTATCAGGTACGGGGGGCTTGCTACTTGAGGCCATGGTTGCAAATCGTCCTCAACTGAATTCCCCAAACCAAAAAAAAACACAAAACCATATATTCAACCAAACTACCAACACTAGAGTGCATTTACGGCAAACGTTGACGATTTGAAAGGATACAGGCAGAAACAATGAAACGGGGACCTCAACCACAATTTTAATATGTGTGCATAATGCATAGAGGGACTCTCAAGCCAAGCCTTAACACTATGTTCGCACATAGCCTCTTAATTGAAATCAACTTGGCATAGAACATTCAAAGCAGACAAACATCACATAATAGTTACAGAAGAATCACATAAGAGACATTCTACTGGAATGTCTGTAGGAATGTCTGTTGCATTCCCTTCCTTTTTTTGTCTTTGGGCTGCATTTGGGTTTTCTGTTTTTAATCACTGTTAATAACATTGCAAAGGAGATGTTCAGAAAATGTGGGATTTATCATATTTGTTTCCTATATATTTTGTGTGCAACTATTTTGCCATATATATGTAGATCACATTACATTTGCAATCCTAATTTTCATACACCCATGAAGCACAGAAGAATCACAATTGCAAGCCCAATTTTCAAACATCCATGAAACACATAAGACTCACATTTGCAAGCCTAATTTTCAAACACCCATGAATCACAGAAGATTCACATTCGCAAGCCTAATTTTCAAACACCCTTCAATCCTGATTTCTTACTAACATTTGAATGATGTGTCGCTGTTGTCTGTTTGTGTGAGATATGCTCAGTCCAATTTTGGAAGAACAACAATTGGATGAGTAAAGATCACTATGCCAAAATTATGCTATTGTGAAACAAACTGAAGTTATCATTTCTTACAAGACTTTCTACCATGGATAACGAGCCACTGGGGTAAACAGCTATGCAGACATCACCCAAATCGAATTCGGATATCACCTAAACACAAAATCACAGACGATTGTCGGGAGCCACCCAATTGCACCACCTTGACAGGGGTTCCTACTAGTCGGCTCCGGAGAGGAAATCCCCAATTGAACCTACGTGTCTCCTCTACTGTAATGCAATCCCTAATTCACAACTACAAATTCCTCAATTCAATTCGACAATTTTCCGCTAGCTAAACCAAACACAAACTCATTCACAACCACACACATACACTACGGTTTATGAAGTGACACCGACGGCGGAGTAAGCGTACCTGCGAAACGCCGGCGAGGGCGACGTGTTTCACCTCGGGTGCGCTTCCGCCTACACCAGACTGCGGCGACGGTGCGCGGTTGAGTAAGGGGGCTTCTTGGCGCCGGTGCTGCCGGATCTGTTCGGGCCTTGAGGTCACCGGTTATGCGTACCCTCGTCGTCGCAAATCGCCAGGGAGGGAGGTTTGACTGTAGGCTCTTCTGGAAAACGGGTGGACATGCATTTGGGAGAGGGAGGACGAGGGGTAGTGCTGCCTTTTTTCAAAGGGCATTTCAGTCATTTTATAACTATCAAATACACCACAATCTAATACCTACCAAACACCTTTCGGAGATTTCCGTCAAAAATAATCTCCATCCCCACAATCTCAATAATCTACAAAAATAATCTCCATCTACTCAAATCTACCAAAATCTCCTTAATCTACATAATCTCCATCTACTGTCAAACACGGCCCAAGTTAGAGGACGACGGAGGGGATTGAGGTTGAGGCATACACGTATGCGGAGGCACTTGAATTCATTAAAAGAGAGGCCTTTATTGGCATGGGAAGAGGCGGAGAAGATGACCTCGAAGACGAAGTCGAAGGAGTGGTATGGCTTGGTGTAGTCGATGAGTACAAGCGGTCGAAGATGAATGCGGTGGTGTCGATTAGTATAGTGGTGTGTGGTGGCGGAGGCCGATATTTGGCGTAGGCTCGAAGGTGAATCGACGAAGGTCGGTGTGTGACGGTGGAGGCCGACGTGTGGCGTTGGATGGAAGGATAAAACAGCGGAGGCCGGTGTGTGGCGGCGGAATCCATTGTGAGATAGCGATGAGCTGAGATCTGTTTTTTTAAGGGTTTTGGTCAAATACGTGCTTAGTCACATCATTAAGGATTGGTGGTTTGTATAGCCGATACATAGAGTCTATTGACAAGATAGGTTCCGTCTATTGACAAGATGAAGTTTATGTAATTACACCCAAGTCCTTTTCATTTTTTATAAAATAATTACAAAATGGCTCGAGAAAAAAAAAATTAACCTAGTTTTTTACATTGTTCGTTCCTCATCCTTTCTTTGGATCTAGAGCTGGCAAGTCGGTCGTTCGGGTCGAGTTCGGGTCAGGCTTGCTCGGGTCGGGTCAATTCGGGTAAAATTTATGGTTGGGTACTGGTCGGGTCGGGTATTGGTCGGGTCGGATTCGGTCATAATGAATTTTAGATTGGTCGGGTTTCGGGTTAAGTCGGGTTATGCCCATTCGGGTTCGGGTCAAAGCGGGTCGGTCTCGTTCGGGTTTCGGGTCAAGAGGCGGGTCGGTCTCATTTGAGTTTCGAATCAAAGTGGGTATAGCGGTATAGTTGGTTTGAGTTTTCGGTCGAATCATATTCGACCCGTTTGGATAATTAGGTTGATTTTGACTCGGTTGATTACTTAAATATGTAATTTACTTAAAATAAATGATTTTGACTTGGTTGAATACTTAAATATGTAATTTTGACTCGGTTGAATACACTCATTGTTATTGACTCATCGATTGTCGACCGATTTTCAAAAAAGTCATAATCGGAAATTCGATATTCAGCAACATCGTCCTTTTTTAAACATTTAAACCAATTGATCGGTGCTATAATTAAATCAAATTAATTGTACATTTAGGTTTTAACCTTATTTTAACTTTTCACCAAAAAAAACCTTATTTTAACTAGCAAGTTGTAAATGGGCTTATTTGTGGTTTGAGTATATCATTGGCCCATATCATTTTCAATGCCCATTTCATTTTTAGTTTTTGGCCCATTAGTTTTTTTTCATTATTATTATTAGTTTTTAACAAATCTAGATATAAATAATTAATTCTATCAAAATATAATAATATAGATAAAAATAAAATAACAACTACAAAATTATTGATTTGGATATAAATAATTCTTTCCGCAAAAAAATATAATTATTATACTTATATTTATAAAAAGAATTATTCATGACCATAATTATGAAATTTAATAGAATTATTATACTTATATTTATAAAAAGAAGTCCATTTATAAAAACCGAAAACTACTAGAATTAATAAAATAATTAACACTAGTAGTCTAATATAATTTTGTAGGTGAAAAAAACCCTTAAGAGTTAGCTTTATTAAAATTAATAGAATTATTAACACTTAGTTATGAAAACTAATATAAGTATTATACTTATAAGTTATACCTATAAAAAGAAACACGTTTAAAAAAACCGAAATTATAAATAAAATTTATAAATACTTCCTCTTCGATGGATTCGAATATTTGATGTATTTAAAGTCTTGAGATTTGAAATTTGAGATTGAGATTGAGATTTAGATCGAGATTGAGATATAGATCAAGATTGAGATTTAAGATTGGGACAAATATGGACATTTGATATTTGATATTTGAGGTTGAGGTTAAGATATATAAAGATTTGAGATTTGAGATCAAGTTAAGACCGAGGTTTGAGATTGAGTTCAAAATCGATATTTAATATTGAAATTAAGATTGAGATTGAGATTTGAGATTGAGTTAAAGGTTGAGAACTTGAGATTGTTATTGAGATAATGATTTGAGATTTGAGATATAGATTTCAGATTAAGACAAATATTGAGATTTGAAATCGAGATTGAGATCATGATTTGAGATTAACATTGGGGTATGATATTTAAATTATTCGATTGAATATTCATTTATTTATACTTTGGTGTATAATATTATATAAGTATAAAGTATTAACTTATACAAATACATACATTTGTTAACATATACAAATATTATATACTATTAACTTATTAAATATTAACTTATAGAAATGCATACACTTACAGTCTTATACACTTATTAAATTATTATCTACTTATCTTCTATGTCTAAATGAGCTATTTCTATTATTACAATTTAGACTTTAGAGTATAATATTGTACTACTACACCTCTATTGATTTAACTTATATTGTACAAATATACAATAATGATTAACATATGGCATTATGATTATAATTATATAAGAGGGAAATGAAATTTTATTTAATATATAAGGGAGGGAAATTATATGGGAGGGAAATAAAATTTTATTTAACATATAAGGGAGGGAAATGAATTTTTATTTAACATATGAGGGAGGGAAATGAATTTTTTTTTTTTAAATGAGAGGGAAATAGAATAATTGGGCAACATTTCACTTTAATCAGAACAAAAATTAGGGCAACAGTCGTTCTCGCAGCAGTCGCTCGCAGGTCCTCTCGCGCCTCGCAGTCGGCCCCGACTGGGTACCTCCGGCCAGCACCAGTCGTTCTGCTCGGCGCCCGGCTCCGATCTGAGTCGTTCTGCTCGGCGCCTCGCAGGTTCTCTCGCGCCTCGTAGGTGCTTGCAGGAGTCGCGCCTCCCGTCTTCGATTCAGGGCAACTGAAATCGCTCCGTCCTCTGATCTGATTTCAGATCTGGTGTCGCGCCTCCCGTCTGGTGTCGCGCCTCCGTCCTCTAATCTTCAGGAGTCGCGCCTCCCGTCTTCTTCCTTGATTTCAGATCTGGTGCAGCTTCTTCTTCGTATCCAGGTACTTGTGATTGTGCTTTCATTTTGCATTTCCTATTCTTATCTTTATGTTGTTTATGCAGCTTCTTCTCGTCATTTTTCGAATTGGTAAGATTGTTGTGAAATTATGCCGATTGTTGTGAAATCATCATCTGATTCTGTAGAGGCCAAAATGCCTTTTTGATTTTGAGTAATTTCTTATCCGATTGTTGTGAAATTATCTAGCAAGAGAATGATCTTTTCGGTTGGTAATTATTACTGTTTTTTTGTCCAATTTCTGATAATTCTGCTTATAATCTGAAATCAGGTGTTTTCAGTTTTGAATCTTGGCTAGCAGACAAGTTTTTGCCTTTACATATTGTCACAGATTTGGGTTCCTTTGTTTTAAGCACGGAGAAAGATGACATCATTGTCTTGCTTGAATCTCCTAATGGAGGTAGTTCAGGTAAATAAGATGACAACTTTGAGCTTTGGTATTGCTTACATTGTTTTGTTGGAAGGATATTCTGTTGGGTTGCACGCTATGTCGCTATATCATCTGCAACGATTAATGAACTTTTAGCATTTTTGACTCGTAGTATGTATCGATATTTTGATGTATGACGGTTGACTTACTTGACTCATTGACTTATCTGCTTATCTATTGATTTTACTTGGGTTCTTATTCATATGATAACAATTAACAAAAATAATTGGTGTTTTATATGTTAAAGTATAATCATAAACTTGTGTTAAAATTAAAAAAACATTTAACATTCAAGCATTAAAATGTTGATGTTAAATAACCATTTCAATTCGGGTTGGGTCGGGTTGAGAGTCGGGTCGGGTTCAGAGTCGGGTTTGGGTCGGGTTTATCTGTGTTCGGGTCTGTTTCGAGTCGGGTCAGGGTCGGGCTCGGTCTCGGGTTCGGGTTATGAATGACTCCAGATTTTCGGATGTCGGTCGGGTTCGGGTGAGTCGGGTCGGGTTTTCGGGTCGGGTCAGATTTTGGCAGCTCTATTTGGATCTGTGATTTGTATTGCAAGGAAACAGACCACCAACCCTCACAATAAGACCATCCACAATAGTTTTGGGTAAAATGTATACATTTGCACATGATGTGTAAAAATACACATCACTTTTTAACAATTTGCTCCATTGGTAAAATGTGCATTTTTTACACATCATTCAAATACAATTCATTTAAAATAAAAAAGAAAATAAAATCATTAAAAAATCAACCAATGAAATTGTCTTGCTTTTTGTAAAAGTTTTTGCACATAGGGGAGGTGGTGTGCTCAAATTTGCACATTTCATGCTCAAACGTGTACATTTGCACACACCCAAAACAACCAATGGAGTTAAAAAATGTCTAAAAAGTGCACATTTGCACATTTGCACACAACCATTGTGGATGGTCTAACAATAATTTTCACATTTCCTACCTTGCATTACAAAAGCCGCAAGCCATGCCCCAACACTAGTGGAGACCATAAAATATGTTTTCCTTCAAACCACCACCATAACCATGGTCATAAACTTAGTATTACAACGCCTAACCCTAGCAAGAGGGATTTCCTGACCCAGAAGGCATATATTTTGCTCGTACAATCCTTTCCGCTTTGGGTAGATTGACAAGATTTGGGATGCTCTTGCCCTCACAGACATCATATTGAAGTACGGCTGCATGAACAAGCTATAAACACACTAATTCCCCATAGCAATTTCGTGAACGTGGGTGGATCAGATTTGAGGGGTCAGGGTTTCTAGGGTTAAGGGTCGACCGAAAGGGATGATCGTTTCTTCTCTCTTCCGTATTCTCACTTCAAAATTATTCCACTTCTTCTTATTGTGTTTTGTTGCTGTTCATAGTAGTTATCGGTCTCTTGTCGACTCTCATGCCAATCCGTTATTATTTTCGAAAAAATAAAAAGGATCCTAAATACATAAACTTCATCTTGACGTGAGAGTTGAGACTCACCCTAGTAATAGATAGTTTGAATACAGATTGTTACTGTGGTTTATAAAGTTTATATTATTATTGATTTATACCTAATACTTCATATTGTTGATCATAAATTTTTGCTAGTAAACTCAACCTATTACCTAAACATTTCTAGGATTTGGAGGGCACCACTTCGGCTTTATTGTCACCGCCGGTAAAGAAAGAGGGCTCGTCAATGGCGTCCGGCAACGAAGAGAATCGCAAAAGCGAATCGTTTCTCCCCGACTCGGCTCTAGCTTATCGCAATCCTGTTTACTGGTTCCGTTTCCATATCCTCTCTCTCTCCCTCCTCCATCTTCATCTCTATCTCCTTCTCGTGCTCCTAATACTTTCCCCTTTTCATTGCTGTTGGAAATACGCAGGGACGAGAGGTTTTCCAAGGAGGAGCATTACGAATGGTTCAAGGACTACTCCCATTTCCGCCACCTGCTCCTTCAGAACGTTCACTCCAATTCATCTGTAATTTAATCGTCTCTCTCTAAGCTGCTTAAATTCGGGAATTTCTTTGCCTTTCTTTCATATTCTCCGAGAAATTGATCTGTTTATGGTGAGAGCTGAGTGATGAAATCCACTGCCAGGTGCTGGAGTTGGGGTGTGGCAACTCTCAGCTGTGTGACGAGATGTACAAGGATGGGATTACCGATATCACTTGCATTGATCTGTCATCTGTTGCCGTGGATAAGATGCGTAGCAGGTTATTGTCAAAAGGATTTACAGGTCATTCCTTTTCTCACTTAGTCATCGTCTATTTGATTCTGGAATCTGGACTGCTTCTGCGTTGTTATATGAATCGGTATACAAATGCCAATGGTTATGTTGTCAGCCATCATCCATGAGGCAATGATAGGTAAATCGCACTGGATTCGTATTGGCAACAACTAAAGAGAACCTCTCACAAATACCTTAATCACTCACAGACTTCTGAAAGTAATGCAAGGTTTATGAATTTGTTGATCACTTGTTTTTGTGTTCTGTTATATCATAATATAGTTGGAACTTGGAAGTTGGAACTTTTTGTTCTGTTATAAAGCTACAAGTAATGCAAGGTTTATGATCTAAATAATTTTGATTTTAAATATGAAATGGCTTGTTTTGAATGATATTGACATGAACCATTAGAAATTTTGGAGGAGTTCTTTCTCTTTTTCATTGACCTTAATTTTTCTCTTATATTTTTTGTTAGTTTTGATTGGATTTACTCTTAGTTTGTCATTGTTTTCATGGGTCTGTCATAAACATCCTCTCGATGCGTACACCTTTACCCCAAGACCGCCCCAGGCAGGATTACACTAGGTTGTTATTGTTGTCTTTAATATTTGTATTTGGGGATTCAATTGCCAGATATCAAAGTTATGGCTGCTGATATGCTAGACTTGCCTTTTGAAGAAGACACCTTTGACGTGGTTATTGAGAAGGGAACAATGGTGAGAATCTCATGCTGCTCACTGTGGTGTTTCTGTCTCCTTTTGCAAACAAATCCTATATGATTTCCCTTGTCATTGAAGGATGTGTTGTTCGTGGACAGTGGTGATCCTTGGAACCCACAGCCTGAGATAGTAAGCAATGTAAAAGCTATGCTTAATGGCGTGCATAGAGTTCTGAAGCCCGATGGAGTCTTCATATCCATTTCATTTGGCCAGGTAAACACAACTCCACGGAGCTGAATTTTTCTATAAAGTTGAAATGACCAAGGACTAAGGAACATGGCCTCGCATAACTAACCCCATACAACTAGGACCTATGCATTTTTCTTCTTTATACCTGAAAACCGAGAACTGTGTATGACATGGAATGGATAGTATATCTCAATCTCATAAACTTACCTTACTCTGTTGTAAGTTTGTAACTGATGTGGGATGCCCTCATCACCCACTCAACTCAATTCTTTGGTCAATCTGGAATTTCTGGTAGCACTGAGTAATTACTATTACAGCAAACCAAAGCTGTTTGTGGTGCTGATGTAACATGCTTAAAGACTCTTAGGTGTATGTGGCTTCTGCTCTTCTAGATCAAATATATAGATTGCATTTATCACTAGCTTCTATGATAAATAGCTTATTATATCCCATGTTTTCTCTTCAGCCACATTTTAGGCGCCCATTGTTTGAAGATCCAGAATTTACATGGTCCATGGAATGGAATACTTTTGGTGACGGGTTTCACTATTTCTTCTACATTCTAAAGAAGGTTAGTTGAGAAGTTTTTAGTCAGTTTATTGTCAACGCCGAGGCTGAAAGAACAGCTCTATGTTGATGTTTACTCCAAAGAAATAGGGTTGCTTTACAATGTGATGTACTCCTTCGTAGGGAAGGTCATCAAATGATAAAAGACCAAGCGAAAAGCGAGATTTGCCATCAATCTGCCTCTTTCAGGACGAATTGGAGGGCGAGGACTTTCTTTTCAGAACCAACCTTGATTCAATGGAAAGCTGATGAGGCTGGAATTTTGATTCATTGTGGTTTTTAAATGCCTTATGTGCAACACCCTTTGTTGGAACTTACATTTTGAAGCTCGGGATGCGACCGAGATATTAGATATACTCTTAAGCATTTCAGCAAATACATGTGTACACTAGTAGGGATTCATGTGTTACTTCGACGGTATTCACAAGACAAGATTATGCACTTATTATTGATCCATTTAACAAGACTGTTTTGCTTCCATTTTCACATTGTTTGGTTGGATGGTCTGTTTGGATTCCACTTATTTAAGTTTATAATGCACTTATATGCATTGAGAGTGAATTCAACCGGAATTGTATATTTGATAATAGAGGTGTTATGTGAGCCGAGATAATTGAGCTCGACTCGTATAAAACTCGGATCGGACTCATTTATATTTGAAAACGAACTTTGAGCTTTTATATGAGCTTGCTTGTATAACTCGTTTTACATATGTGAGTAGATCTTGTATTAGTATATTTACATAAAATTAGCTCAAACCACATTTATAGATTGCGTTACTCCAGGTTGAAAAACGAGGACTCGAGCTCAAGCTCGGCACATAAAAAACTAGCTCGAGTTCAGTTAAATGCTTGCAAGCCGAGTATGAGCATAATTCTTAGCTCGAAACAAAAATCACACTCGGTTCAAACTCAGCTCGATAAAAATGAGCAAAGTATGAACACTTAAGTATTTGACTTGTTCGATTCGAATAACATCCTTATTTGAGAACACCACCTTTGCCTATAATATATTTTTTTATCACTCTATGTCTTAATAAGATAAGTTTTGGCTCTAATTTCTGTTAATTACTCATAGATTCATGCAAAATGTCTTCATTTGTATGTTGAACTGTAAATGGGGAAAGTCAAACTGGCCCAGTTGGGGGAAAAAAAATGCGGACAAAGATTTAAAAGAAAAATACTACTTTAAAAAATTAATATCTGCACGCCCATTGGTCCATTTCAAACTCCACGGATCGCTCTTAAAACAACTCACCACCGTCGATTAATCCCAATCCAACGGCCAATAGAGCACCCTCGTTCGTCCGCGCTTCAACCTTCAACCAACCCGAAACGCTATATAAACTCATCCCTTCCTTGTTTCCTGCTACAAATCTCCTTCATCCATTACAACCTCCAGTTCCTGGACTCCTCACCTGAATCTCAATCTCCAATCCAGACCGGAAAAAATGGACGCTGCCACCAAGGGAAAGAAGGGCGCCGCCGGGAGAAAGGCTGGTGGTCCGAAGAAGAAGTCGGTTTCCCGCTCCGTCAAGGCCGGACTCCAGTTCCCCGTCGGCCGTATCGGCCGTTACCTGAAGAAGGGGCGTTACTCTCAGCGTGTCGGCTCCGGTGCTCCGATCTACATGGCCGCTGTCCTTGAGTACCTCGCAGCTGAGGTCGGTTTCCATTTTCGAATTTTATGTCTTTTTAACTTTTTCATTTTCAAGATCCGGTTTCTGATTCCGATCTGGTGTCGATTTGTAGGTGTTGGAGTTGGCCGGAAACGCAGCAAGGGACAACAAGAAGAACAGGATCATCCCTAGGCACTTGCTGTTGGCCGTGAGGAACGACGAGGAGCTCGGAAAGCTGTTATCAGGAGTGACCATTGCTCACGGCGGTGTGCTTCCGAACATCAACCCGGTGCTTTTACCGAAGAAGGCAGCAGAGAAGGCCGGGAAGGAGCCGAAGTCACCATCCAAGGGTGCCAAATCTCCCAAGAAGGCATAAAGGAGAAGTATTTAGGAAGATTGGCTTTTGTTCTGTAGTATAGCTGTTCTTATCTTTTCTAGGGTTTATCTGTGGTAGAAATTGCACTATACAAGGAAGTTTATGGGTCGTTCAGAAGGGTAGTTTTCTTTTGTTGGGTGTTCCTTTTGCTAGTCTTTGGAATCAATGGCTGATTGATTCATTCCCTTCATGTTAAACCGAATGTTAATGAGGATTTTGTGCTAGATGTTAAATGTCTACTTATGATAGTTGTTCATCTGCCAAGATTTGGTGCTTCATTTGGTCTTGTGGTTGCCCTTGTTGCAAAAACTCACATTTCAAAATTGGGCTGATTTATTTCTCCATCATGTGTTCACATTCAAATCCACTGGATTAAAAGAAAATATATGCCAGTGGTAATCTTGCAATGATTTACAGCCCACAACGCAGGGAGTTGTTATTGATCTTTGTTTGAAGGTATAATTATTAAATGTATCGGTTTATGTTAATGGGGATTTTATGGAAGATATTACATGTTGCCATTTCTCCAACTGATTTGCTTAGTATTTGTTGTTCATCTCTCCCTGTGTTTAGATTGTTGTGGTTTCAACTTTTAGTATATTGCTTGATATAATTTACAAGTCCTTATTGATTAGCCACCATATTTGTTTCCCTTTCAACTGTTCCAAGTTATGAATTTGGTTAATTATATTAGAACTATTAAATTTCTTGCGCTGATTTTTTTTATGCAGTTGAAAATTGGGAAATAAATGCTCTTATTGAAGATAACACAAGTGAACACAAGTGAAAATTTATTACTCCTGAAGAGCATGAACCTTCAAGTGTTGCAACTGATTTACAGTCTAACATCAACATCTTCAAATTTATAACTACTTTGTCAAATATTCACCTCAAGTGGTGAAATTGATGTGTGGTTTGGGGAGATTTGGAGTGCCTACGAAGGAATGAAGACTAATAGCATCTGAACTAATGCAGACTTTAGCAGTTTGCAAACCTGCTTCAGCAATCAAATATAATGCAGACTCTCTGAGAAACTATGATCGCATGAGGCTCATTAAACACCTCAAGACCGAGGAAATAGTTCAAGGATCCGAGATCCTTAATCTTGAACTGGTCATTCAAAAACTGCTTCAGAGCAACAACCTGATTCTAATCATTTCCTGTGAGCAAAACATCATCAACATACACTACTACCAACACCAGAGAAGAGCAAGTCCTTTTGGTGAAAAGGGAATAATCATTTCTAGAATAGTGATATCCTTTCACGGTCAAGGCTGCAAACAACTTTGAGTAGCATTGACGACTGGCTTGTTTAAGCCCGTAGAGGGACTTATTGAGTTTGCAAACTACTGTGCGTGCCCTCAGGGATAGACAAATCTTATTTTCTATGGAGATATTTTTCCATATCAGTCAGTTCATGAGTCTGATAATCTTATCACCTTCCCTCATTCTATTGCTGATATTGATCCTCCTCAAACCGACCTTCGTGATCATGATTTGCCTGATACAACCCCATCAGTTGCTCCTCCTAGAAGGTTTGCTAGAAGAGTTGTTCCTCCTTCATACCTCCAGGATTATGTTTGTCATTCTGCTATAGTTCATCCTGATTGCTCTCTACTTAATGTCAAGCCTACACAGTCTTTGTGTTTGGGTGCTATGTCTTTAGCAAGCCAACAGTTAGCTTTGGGGGTTGATGCTATCAGGAGCCTTATTCGTATACTCAAGACATCAAATCTCTGCATTGGAGAGATGCCATGGATACTGAGTTCACAGCTCTTGAGCTCAATTATACTTGGGACGTTGTGTTTGCACAACTTCATCCAATAGTCAATAACTTCAAATCCTTGCAGAAGATGTTCAGAATTTGTACCCTACTGTCTATGAATCAAGGAAGCAAGCTTTAAGACCGACAAAGTAGGCCAAATCAGAATCGTCGTCAAAATCAGCATTAGTTTTATAGATATATCTGGCCTTGACATCAACACGTACGAAATCCGCATCCATAACATGACCTCTATCTTCCAAATACTTATCTGCCCTTTTTCTAAAGGAATCGGAGACAGCGCGAATGCAGTCCTTGACAGTGAACATACAGATGAATAGATACTCCCTGTTATCCACTAATTGTTTCTCATCGGCAAGGGCCTTCCCGATGACAATGGCTGCCCACCCATCTGTGCCTGCCTTAATCACACTACCTTGCACCATGTCATAGGGCTCCAGCTTGGTTGTTAAGAAGTAAGAACAAATGATGCAGGGCTTGAAGGCAAACAACCTCCCCATTCAAGGTCACGAGGTAGGCGTACGAGGCCGTAGTCCGAGGAAAAACATTATCCTCATTAATATGAATCATTGCAAAACAATTCTGCACAACGGCAATGATCACATAGAGCTCTTCTGAATTAGGTTCTGATCCTCCTGCTTTTCCAACGCAACTAGCATTCCCATACTCGAGAATGTCCCACACGGTTTTGGCTTCCGCTGCACCACACCACCTCGTCCATTCGTATACTCGATCATGTACTCGCCATTACTTGTTTTCGTACAACAGATTCTTCTCGCCAGCTACTGCATAGATGCAGTGGCCCACCACCACGTGAGAGTATATGAAGCCTTGTTCGGTGGGGACCCCAGTTGTCGAAACAAAATCACGACCGAGAACCTCGTGGGAAAAGATCCAACTCTCATCGGCGCTAGCCTCGACATTGGAAGGAGCCAAGTCAAACACGTGCAGTTCTTCGCCAATTTCCTCAACTACTGGCCAGAATTTGGGGCTTAGCAGCCCCATCTTGTCGCATATTGAGGGAAAGAGAGTCATTTTACCATCCTCCTCCTTGCCAACCATCAAGCGGTAGGTGGCACTGGACGTGCCCTTGAAACATCCTTTCACCCAGAGGTGTTTGTAAAGCTTGCAATCTGAGGAAGAATTCTCACCGTCTTCATGCCTACTGAACTCGTGCCCACCAGTGATGTATGCATATGACCCAACTTTGAACAAACCCACTGACACGGGTAATTGCTTGTCAATCAACTTCAGAGTGGCCCTTTTCGGAAGAGCTAGTAATTGATCATCAGACCGCTGCTCCTCTTTGCTTTGCTTGAGATCCAAGATACAGACAGCACAACCACTAGAAACTACCAGATACCTCGGCTCCTCCTTGGACGCTTCTGCGCCAGTCATGCTTGACCTCAATTCCTCCTGCTCTCAAGTAACAATAACATATTAACATCAAAATCAGATTCATTGGAAAGGAACAAAAACGTAGAAAAAGAAAAAGAAATCCAATCACGTGTCTCCATGATGGGTCAAAAACTGATAGCATTCGAATCTCAGATGATGTTCTGTTCAGCACGAGGAGATGAAGCATTCATTTCATAAAAAGTCAAACATTGCTCCCTTGCCTTTGTACTTATTTATTAAGGGATGTTAAAACTGTGCTAAAAACAGGCAGATCATGTTTGTTTGCTAATTGCCCTATCTTTTGTGTATGATTATGAAACTGAATAAATGGATGTTAAAACTGTGATAAAAACATTATTAAAACTGTGATTGAAAGGGAAAAAAAAACAGGCCGATCGTGTTTGTTTGCTTAAAAATATATCTATGATTCCAATGCAACAAACCCACATGATCAAGACTTGAAGAGATGATAGCAATTCACTAGCAAAAGAGGAAATTTTAGCACCTTAAAAAGAGGTGGTTCCTTGCACAAGAGCTCTAACATATCCTCAACAACAGAAATATAGTGATGTTGCTTTTGCAAGTCCATCAGGCCAACGTAAATTGCTCCGTTGGTAAAGAAACGCATGCTGTGTCGTAAACAATAACAACAACAATAATAATATCTGTCTCATCACCTCTTGTAAGATATTGGTACCAAGAAAGTAGGCTTTCACTTCTTCATTGCTATGCCTATCGGATTCATCCGTCTCGAAATATCGATTCTCAATTTTGATATACCTATCAATAATCTGGCTTATATTTAGGATAGATTCGACGATATCCTGCATGGCTAATGGTTGATAAGAACAGAATTAGCAGATTATTTGGGTATGTTCCAAATCTAACTCTAAACACTAACCCTAAATTTCGTCCGTGTAAACAGACATTGTGTACAAATAATATGGAAATCAGAAATTGGGTAGGGAAATCAGAGCAAGAGGATACCTTGACTGGGAAAGGGGCGGATGAGAAGAGAGAGGCGGCGGCGGCGGCGGCGACGGCGACGGCGACGGCGAGAGATAGACGGACAGTGCGTTCTCGCGTGGGGACGAGCAGAGATGGGGAGAAAGAGATCTATGACTTGTATTTAGACTGGTCAAAACATAATCCGATCCGAAAACCCGATAAAATTTGGGTCAGGACCCGAAAATTTTGACCTGAACAGTTTTTTCGACCCGAACCCGAAAATCCGGTAATTTTTCGGGTCATCTGGTGTTTCGACTCGGTGACCCGATTGACCCGATGACCCAGTGATCCGATTAACCCGATTGATTTATAATTATATATGATTAATTTTTTTATGGAGATTCCAATTTATTTAATTTACATTTTATAATTACAAGATGTTTCATTTTTAAATCAACTTTTATATTTATTGTGTAATACTCCCTCCAATCCATAGTATTTGATTTTTGATTTATCATCACAATTTTTAAGAACAAAAAACTCTAAAAAATATTAAAATATTAAAGTAATTCTATGCTTATTAGTATTACTAATTGCATGAAATTATTTTAAAAATATTATTTAAAATTTTGATATTTTATATATTTTTAAATTTTATTAAAAATTACAAGAAATAATAAAAATTAAATATTTTTTTTATCAGATATAGTATATAATTATAAGCACTAAAACTTATGAACCACATCTTTAATTTTAGCATTTTAAAATTATCGCAAAATTACCAAATCATGATTTTTTAATTTAAAAAAGAAAAACTTGAGAAACTCGAAATCGACCCGGATCTACCCGGGACCCGTTTTACCCGGAACCCGTTTTACCCGAACCCGACCCGAATGACCCGATTGACAGGTCTACTTGTATTCGATTCCCATTTTATTATCGCCATCAAATATAATAACTTAAACGACAATGTCTCCTTCATCATTCTATTTGTCTATGCACCACCGGATCCAAGTGAGAAACCCGATTTTTGGTATTCCCTAAGTTTGGTATTGATATTTATATATCAAGATATCGATATCGATATCGGTATCGATATCGGTTGATATCTTGATATCAATATATCGGTATCGGTATCAAGATATCGATATCAAGTGATACCTCCAAAAAAATAAGTATATCAAATAAGGCTAAATTTGATATCTAGATATCACTTGATATCGATATTTGGCGCTATCAAACACAGATATCAGATATCAAGTGATATCTACAGGATACCAAACACTAGATATCGATATCACTTTAAGTGATATCGATATCTAAGCCATACCAAACACTAGATATCAGATATCGGGGCTGATATCCGATATCTGATATCTAGTTATCAATGGTTTGTCCCTTCCATGCATTGTCATGGGGGATTTGAATGAAATAAACTGCAGTATGGATAAAGTAGGAGGTGCAAATATCAATTTTGTCCGGTTCCATCGCCTCATGCAGTTAAAAAATGATTGTTCAATGCTCGATATTCCTACAATTGGAAACACCTTCACATGGAGGAAAAAACCCGAAGGACAAGGAAATATAAAAGAAAAATTAGATCGGGTGTTAGTCCAACACCAAATCCTTCAATACTTTTCGGACATCATCACCAAAAATGGTGCTTTCTCGTTCTCGGACCACTGCCCCATTACCATTAACCTTGACAACGGGTCGACTCATAAAGTTGCTCCGTTTAAATTTGAAAATATCTGGTTACAAGGGAGAGACTTTCGGAATATTGTTAAGCAATCCTGGCGAACATCATGCTCAAAATCTGCCATATTTCAGGTAATGTCCAAAACAAAACTCTTAAAACAAAAAACCAAAGATTGGAATAAGAAAACCTTTCGGAATATTTTTCGTCAACCGAAGGAGGTAGAGGATAGGCTGCTTGAAATCCAATCTCAGAGTTCCCAACATACCAACTTAAGACCAAATTTGAAAAAGAAGAATTTATTAAAGAAAAAAGGTTGCTTACTCCTTTTCCAAAAGAGGTTCTGGAATCAAAGAGCTAAAACAAAACACCTAAAATTAGCAGACTCCAACACAGCTTACTTTCATTGTGTCGCTACGGGCAGAAGACACCGGGAAATCATTCGAACAATTACAACCTCTGAAGGAACCCAGATAGTGGGTGAAGACAATATTAGGCTGGAATTTCGATAAAATGTGATATATTATTCGGTTAAATTTGAGATATTATTCAATTAAATTATAAATATTATTCGTATGTAAGATGGATATTGTACTAGTAATATTATTCGGTTAATATTATATTATTCGGTTAAATTAAAAACATTATTCGATTAAATGTGATATATTATTCGGTTAAATTTGAGATATTATTTAGTTAAATTATAAATATTATTCATATGTAAGATGACAATTGTTTACACATTTATTAGTTTTGTGTAGAAACCTTAAGATTACGGAGTACCAAAAAAAGAGTAATATTTAAAAAACTTAATATTTTATGTTTATTACTAAGATAATTGTGTTGAAATTAAATTAGAAAAATTATTTGTATTTAGCATAATAATTATTCGATTAAACTTGATATATTATTCGGTTAAATTATAGAGATTATTTGTATGTAAGAGGACGCTTCTTTACATATTTATTGATTTTGGAATGTGAAAATAATAATCAATAAATTTGTACATTATTCGGTAAACTCACAAAGAGTATTCATAGATACAAGAAAGTTTGAAACAATTATATATAAAAATTACGGAAATTTCGCGAGTTGCCATTGGGGTATTGCAATTTTCGCGAGGTATACAACTCTTTTGCATATTCCGTGTGGTACCCCTGTAGTTTTTATGTTTTTTTTGCCTCGTGCCATTTCCGGTTAAATCTAACCGCCTTTTGTGATTCTCCGTTAGTTTGCAATTAAAAAAAAATAAAAAGAAAGAAAGAACGAACAAAAAGAAAGAAGCGAAGATAGACCACGACGCTCGTGCCAGAGAGAGCACGAAGCTCGCGAGTCGCGAGAGAGATAAAGCACGAAGGCCGGCCGCCAGGTCGGAGCTACGGCGCCGGTGAGAACACCGACAGACGGAGGTATAGATTTATCGGTTGCCTAAAGTTTTTCGTTCTTCTTAGTTTGTGGGAGAATTGAGCGACCTTCTGGTGAAGACGACCTCATGGAGAAGAAGTGAAGAACTACCTCACGGTGAAGACGACCTTCTGGAGGAGTGCCTATGACTGTGTAGTGGTGGAGGTAATTTCTTCTTCCCAATCTATAATTTGAAATTTTAGGGTTTTTAGATTTATAATTTTTGAGTCGGGGTTGGATCTGGGAATTTAGGGTTTAGGGATTGTTGTTCTGAATTGGGGCTTTATAGATTGTTATTCTGAATCGAGGAGGGATTGTAGTTCCATGTACCGATTAGTGAAATAGAGTTTTAGATTTGAATTTAATTGCTTATTTCTTTTTTGAACTGAATTCGTTAAACTTTGTTCCATTTAGCAGCTGAATTCTTGGACCCTTCAGTTTGAAGCTAAATTCATTGTTCTTTGAACTGAATCCACTCTTTGAGCTGATTCGTTGACCCCTTCTTACTAATTTAGTGAATTCGTTATTTTTTGTTCCATTGATGTTGATTTTGGTATTTTTATGGCATGGATCAGTTTTAACTGAGTTTTTTTTTTTGCTATAGTACTGATTCCTCTTCATCATACACTTTCTTGCTAATTGCTTATGAAAAACACAAAGTGTTTATTTGTTCCAATAAGATGCGGATAATAGCTAAACTAGAATTTCTACCCTATCATGTAACTGTGTGTAATGGATAAATAAGGATTAAAATATATGTTTTAGATTTCATTTCAAATACCCCTTTTCATCAACATGATGGAAGTACTACTGACTGAGTTGCTAGTTTGTTCCAAGTTGAAGGCCTCAAAGAGAGTTTGGACATTATTAACAAATAAAATATAGGATTATATTTGTAACGGCCCAAGTATAAATATTCGGGTTACGTTTCGAAGGATTGAATACCTTCGTTCGGATCTTGCAATTCGAGTACGGGTTGAGTTTTAAAACAAAGTTTTAGTGATCAAAGAAGGGATTTTGCACCCTAAATTCGCGTTAGGGCCGTTAGGTCCCCCAAACCTGTCCTACTTGCCTAAGTCTCTCAAAACGTTTTAAGTTCGAAAGCATAAAGAAGGAAATACCATAATACAACTTGACACGGCATGGCCGGGTCAAAACCAAATACGAGGAAATAAGTAGCAAAAGTGTGGAGTTCAAGTCGGTCTTTCTCTCCCTCTCACTGCGCCATGAGATATCCCCCGCCACAACAGCACATGATCAAGTAAGGGTACGGGTACCTGAAACTAACTACGAAGTCAAGGTCGAGCCACTCATGCGGACCCTGAAGACCTCGCTGAGGACATATAATATGCCTATACCTAAATAAAGGATGCTCTAATGCAGTGCGGAAATAATTAAACATACAAGCATGCTAGCAGTTTATATATATGCAGAAAGCGATTAAATGGGATCCCGCACAGAATGCCAAGTGGCATGTCCCTCTCCTACTCCCGCACCCATGCTCGTTAGTGCAGGAACCGACCGCGTTTTCTACTCCCGCACCCATGCTCGTTAGTGCGGGAACCGACCGCGTTCAATATCATAACATCATCAATCGCATCAATAGTCATGCTCGTCAATTTAACAGTCCGACTCGATGAGGACAAAGCCCGATGGGACTGGACCGTCCTATGACCCTAGCAAATGACTCTAAGACTCACAATTTAACGGCCGTTCTACCATACGCAAAGAGAATACGGATGCTCGATTAATTTGTGCAACCTAAGCATGATACTACATGAATATGCAGGATGCAACACCTACACACTATATGATACATCAGACATGAGGTTCTAACTTGAGTAAGCCCCGGAGGACTTACCTGGAAACGCAGAACAAGAAAATAAGGCAGCAGGAGTGAGCAATCCAACAGATCAGAAATCACATAGAAATTTCATAAATAATATAATAAGTCTTAAGTCTAATTTACACAAGCACACAAGTCACATATGAAACATATAAGATACACATAATAACATAACCCATCCATTTCATCATTATCACCATTATCATTTCATCTCCATTTCTCATTTAGTTTCATTATCTCTCATAATCCGATATCTTTCTCAATGTGATCAAAATATCATCATCATCATCATCATCATCCTTAGTCAACTCATCACATTCTTATTTCCGTAAATTATTCTAATATCCCAAATTACCCATTTCAAATATCAAAACTTAGGAATTAGTTTATTCATATAAATCATTCTCAACAAATTAGTTTAAATAACTAAATAAATAAATCAAAGGAAAGATAATCAATTACTTAACCATATAAAGGATTACAACCCATAAAATATTTAAATAACCTTTACACATTAAAATAATATAATCAACAACTAAATAATATTTAAAAAAAAATCAGATTTTAAACATATGTATTAAAATGGATATTTAAATAATCCAATTAATCCCATATCATATTCAAATAAAATTCAGAAAAATATAAGTAAGTAATATTAGTAGCCATCAAAGGGTTCACAAGTTGTTGAACTATAACCTTAAAATAATATAATTAACTAATTATTTAAATACTCCAGATTTTTAATAATTTATCATAAATAAGTAAATAATGAGTTAAATAAATACATAAATCAGAAAAATAATTTTAATAATAATTAGAATAACATTTATATATATAACCAACCTAATAATTTTATAATTTCAGAATATTTAGTAATAATATTTATAATAATATTCTAGAATGAAATTAAATAATAACACATTTAAAACAACACAAATAACACATTTAAATCAAAACAAATCGGCCCAAGGAGTAGCCTAGCCCGGATCTTCAATTTGGCCCAAACCTGGATCCTTACCCGCCCAAACCCGGGTCCAACCCAGAAACCCATCAGAGAAAGAAAAAAAGAAAACCGAAAGAAAAGAAAGAAAAAAAGGAGGTGAACCGGGCCGAACCCAAAAATAAAAGAAATTGCCGAACCGGAGGCCTGGACCCGCCCCTAACCTCCCGCTCTGCTCGATTGGGAAGAAGAAGACAGGGAAAGAGAGCTGCTTGCCGGCGACGGGCTCCCCCTCCGGACACTCTCAACGGACCTTCCCGACCACCACTAACCCAAAAGCAAGACCAAGGAAAAAGAAGGAGGTTCGAGGGCTCACCGAGGGCTCGAGATTTCACCGAAAAACCTTTGTCGGCCTCGATTTGGCTTCGTCGGAGGCAGAGTTTCGCCGGAGGTGGCCTGGGGGCAATGAAAGGGGGTTAAGGTTCAACCTTTATTTCATTTTGAGGCAAAAAGGAAGAGAAAGAAGGGAGGTGGTACCGACCCGGATGTGAAAACAGGGGATGGGGAAGCGAGAAGGGATGCTCTGCGCGAGGGGGTGGCTCTGGCGACCCTCTGGGCAGATCCTTGGGCTCCTCGTTGATTGATGTCGAGGTTGAACAGGCTAGGGTGAGGAGCAACCTTTGGAGAAGTGGCTCGTTGGTGGTGGTGATGATGAAGGGTGGGCAAGGCGACGGGCAAGGCACCCGAATATTGAAGAACAGAGGTGCGACAGGGGGTTGGGAGTTGAAGTGGGGGGTGGCGGGCTCCTGCTGCTACTTGAAGGAGAGGTGGTGGTGTGTGTGAGTGTTGAAAAAGATGAAAGAGATGAAGGAAAAGAGGGGTGCAGACTAAATAAAAGGAGGGATGGAGTTGAAGGGTGTAAAGAGGAGATGTAGGGGGTGGCTGTCGGGTGAGGGGGTGAGGCTAGGGCAGCTGGTTGTGTGGGAAAAGAGGGGGATAAGGGCTATTGGGTAGGTGGCTAGGTGTGAAAGTCAACTATTATACCCGGTAATAAACCCCGAAACCCGCTTTTCAACCTTAACCCGACACGTTTTAAAATAATTAATCGAATCCGAAATAAATAACAAAAGCCAAAAGTATTTTTTTTTGGAATCTCGGAAATTGAATAAATTTTTATTGAAATCAAATTTATAATTATAAAAATATATTTTTAAAATCTCGGTCTTTACATCATCCACCTCTAAAAACAAGTCTCGTCCTCGAGACTAAAATCCTTTTAAAAGCAAGGGGATGAAGTTCGAAGTTGGTGAGTCCGAGGATTACGCCATTGATCCCGTAAGTACCTCATAAGTGCCCATATGAGATCCCCGTAGTATCTTTGTCATGATCATAATATTCCCAATTGGTCGTAGCAAGGATGTGATATGGGCCCCTATCACAACCTTACCCCGACTTCTTTGGTTACATTATAACTCAAAAGAATCATAACGTCTCTACTAGGTCTTAGCAAACAATCTATAAGTGCCCCTATAAATGCTTGTATCCACTTCGTGGGACATTATAATGTAAACTTGGGTCGAAAAAGTTTCAAAAGGGTTCTCAATTCAAGTTAATCAAGCAAATTCTCGATCACGCTTGGTCTTTCAAAATCCAAGTCATTTCTCTTATTTTAAGTCTATCAGATTTCAAGAATTTCAAGAGGTGGCAACATCTACCTCTAAGGGCTAATCCCATATTCCATTTCCTAGGTTCATTCTCAAAGTCAATCTCAGCATTCTTAGTTCAGGGTATGACACATCAAGATATCAACATATTATATACTCATAGAAATTGTACATAACTATCAATCAGATAGGCATAATCACATAGTCAAACAATGATAAGGCACATCTCATAGCAAGGACCGGACAATACTCACCAACTAGCTCACGAGGTCAAAGAAATGTCCACACTAGGCTCCACGTAAGATGCAAGTAACTCATCTAACACTCCCCCATAACTAGCCCGAATACTCTCCTCAGTCTCCCAGGTAGCCTCCTGAGGACCCCGCCTAGACCACCGAACCAAAAGCAAAGGAACCTCCCTGTTCCTGAGCTTCTTGACATGTCGGTCAAGGATCCTAATAGGGTGCTCTATAAAGGTATGGTCGGGCTCAACATGGAGGTTAGAATGATCAAGGATGTGGCTAGGATCGGACACATATCTACGGAGCTGAGACACGTGGAACACATCATGAACTCCAGCTAAAGACGGGGGTAGGGCTAATCTATAGGCCACCTCACCTACACACTCTAGGATCTCAAAGGGTCCAATATACCTAGGGCTCAGCTTGCCCTTGATGCCAAATCGTCGGACTCCCCTGGTAGGTGACACTCTCAGCCAAACATGAGCTCCCACATTGAAGACGATCTCTGTCCTCCGTCGATCAGCATACTTTTTCTGACGGTCCTGAGCGATCCTCATGTGCTCTCTGATGCGGCCAACCTGATCCACTCTCTCGGACTAGCTTTGGCAAGGATGTGACTGTATCTGCGGGCGCATCCCAACAAACTGGCGACTTGCAGCGCCTCCCGTACAACGCCTCATAAGGAGCCATCTCGATCGAAGAATTATAGTTGTTGTTGTACGAGAACTCGACTAGTGGTAGGTATTTCACCCATCTGTCTCCCCACTCTAGCACACAAGACCTCAAAATATCCTCTAGTGTTTGTATAGTCCTCTCGCTTTGTCCATCTGTCTGCGGATGAAAAGAAGTACTGAACTGTAATCTGGTCCCTAGAACCTCGTGCACATGCTGCCAAAATCGTGAAGTAAAGCGACTGTCTCTGTCGGAAACAATCCTCTCTGGCACCCCATGCAGACGGACAATCTGTCGGATGAACTCCTCAGCTAATCTCGATACTGGCCATGTCTTCTGTTTGACAATAAAATGTGTGGACTTGGTCAACCTATCGACCACAACCCAGATGGCGTCGAATCCTCTGACATCTCTCCTCAGTCCGGTGACAAAGTCCATAGAAATGTCAGTCCACTTCCACTCAGGGACTGGAAGTGACCTGACAAGTCCTCTTGGCCGCTGGTGCTCAATACGAACCTGCTGACAAACCTGGCATCTAGCTACGAAGTCAGTGATGTCTGCTCTCATCCTCTGCCACCAGCAAGACATCCTCAAATCCCGGTACATCTTATTCGTCCCGGGATGGACAGAATAAGGAGTGGTGTGCGCCTCTTGCATGATCCTCTGTCTAAGATCCTGAGTAGATGGTACCACAACGCGATCCTGAAATGTCAGCATCCTGTCCTCTCTCTCTGACAACTCTCCGGCTCGTCCCTGAGCCATCCGCTCTCTAAGAGCTACAATCTCTGGGCATTCTGTCTGGGCTCTGCGAATCTTCTCCAACAGATCTGACTGCACCTCTAAGAAGGTCAGCTGTCCGCTCTCTCGCTGAATCTAAACCTCGATACCACTCGATCTCAAATCTGATTGTAGTCGCTCCTGAGCAGTGAGCCTAGCTATCGTCACCTCCTAATGAGTCTTCCTGCTGAGCGCATCTGCGACCACGTTGGCCTTCCCAGGGTGGTACACAATCTCCAGATCATAGTCCTTGAGCAACTCCAGCCATCGCCTTTGTCTCATGTTAAACTCCTTCTGCGTGAAGATGTACTTCAGGCTCTTGTGATCCATCATCACCTTGCACGACGTGCCATACAGATAATGCCTCCAGATCTTCAGAGCATGAACTACAGCTGCTAGCTCTAGGTCGTGAGTGGGGTAAGACAACTCTCCAGACTTCGACTGACGAGAAGCATAGGCAATAACTCGATCCCTCTGATGAAGCACGTACCCCAATTCGGCTCTGGATGCATCAGTGTAGACAACGAAATCCTCGGTCCCATCTGGCAAGGCTAGAACTGGTGTAGTGGTCAGCTTCTCCTTCAGAAGCTCGAAACTGGCCTGACACTCCAAGCTCCACTCAAAAGGAACGTCATTCCGCAACAGCTGTGTCATCGGTCGTGCGATACTCGAGAACCCCTGAACGAATCTCCTGTAGTAACTCCCTAAGCCAAGGAAGGAGCGGATATCCCTGACATTCTTGGGCACCTCCCAAGCTACTATAGCCTCTATCTTCGCCGGATCCACGACGACACCCTCCGCTGAAATCACGTGACCTAAGAAAGTCACCTCAGAGATCCAAAAATGACACTTGCTGTATTTGCCATACAGCTGATGCTTCCTCAGCGTCTCTAGCACAATCCTCAGGTGCTCCTCGTGCTCCTCCCTACTCCTCGAATACACCAGAATATCGTCGATGAAGACAACGATGAAACGATCCAAGTAATCGATGAACACTCGGTTCATGAGTTCCATAAAAGCTGCATGTGCATTGGTCAGCCCAAATGGCATGACTACGAACTCATAATGTCCATAACGAGTCCGGAAGGCGGTCTTCGGTACATCCTCAGGCTTCACTCGAAGCTGATGATAACCGGATCTCAAATCGATCTTCGAGAACACAACTGCTCCCTAAAGCTGATCCAACAAGTCATCAATCCGAGGGAGAGGATGATAGCATCTAATTTAGTCATATTTTAGGGTTGCATTTGCATATTAGTTTAGGTCATTTTCATGCATATTTATCATATTTTATACTTTATTTATTTTATTTTGCATTTTCGGAGTGTACACCTACTTTTTATTTATTTCAGGCATTTTGGATGAATATTATGGAAATTCAAGAGTTAATACGGAGCAGCGAGCGTGATTGAATCGGACCTTGGAAGCTAAAGTGCGAAAATTACTAAATTGACATTTTATGGGCCAAATTGTAATTAGGTGGTGGGCTTGGATTATAATTCTTAAGTTATGTGGGCTGAATGGTAATTTATCTAATTTCTTTATATATATACTCGTATGTTCAGTAGAAGAAAGGGGAGTTTTAGTTCGGACTTGCCGCACAGCACTTCGGCGTAGATTAGGTTTTAGTTTAAGTTTTGTTATTTGTTTTCGGTATTAAACTCTAGATTGGGGACGAAGATTTTGGTCTGCATTTTATTCTAAACTTTGATCTATTTCTGTCTATAATATATTTCATCGTTTATTATATTATGTTTGATTGATTTCTCCGTTCTAGGGTTTAGGTGATCCCAACGATTATTTGGTAGTTTTAGTATTGATATTTGTTTGTTTGAGAACTTGTTAGATTCAATCCTAATGTGCTTAATCTGATTGATTTTATAATTGATTAGAGTTCCTGTTAGGATTTGAGACCGAAAGGAGATAAGACAAATAGGGCAATTAGATAAGGGTTTGAGGCCGAAAGGCGATAACTTACTATCGGAACCTTAGGTTTGAACCTGAAATTTTATCATTATGAAAACTTTATAGAGTTCCTTGTGGATTAATAGCTATCGTAGAAACTCTAGGTTGAGATTGTGTTTGATTGAGCGCGAAAGCGGATATTGATGCAATTGAGGTCTAGGTTCTAAGAGCTCAAAAGGTTTGAATTGGTTGCTTGAGACCGAAAGGAGATGGTTAACCCATTTAGGCACAATTACTATGAGACCGAAAGGAGATTAGTAAGTATATTAGATAGCTACCTTCAACAAACTCAGACAATATGGCACGATTATTGATATTAATCTATTAAATAATGGGTGTGAAGATCCTTTATCCTAGATTTGCCTCGTATCTATTGTGTTTGAATACCATCTTTTGTATAGTTATTTTATTATTAGTTGGTTGTTCTTCATCCATATAAATATTTGTCCTTTATTTTCTTTTCTTAGTTAAACCAGTTTAGAATTACAATCGATACCCCTTAGTCCCCGTGATTCGACACTCGATATACTACGACTGAACCCCATACACTTGTGGGTGTAGGTTTAGCCTCTATCAAGAAATTGGCGCGGTTGTCGGGGAGATTTCAATTGTGTCAACGTTTTAGTTACTATTAGGGTTTGGGAATAGCCCATCCCCCTTTGCTTTTAATTGTGGTGTCTTTGTTTTGGTTTTTGGTTTCAGTTTATTCCATCGGGGCGACGTCGGCTTGATTTCGATTTTTCTATCGATCCCGAACCGGAACGCTCTTTCCATCGCAGACTACGAGAAGCCAGGACAATGGGAGACAACACAGGCAACAATGGAAATAATGGCAACAATGTTAACAATGTTAACGTTGCTACGGAGATGGCTGAACTCCGTCGATAGATGGAGCAGTTTCGGCTCGCTGCAGAAAGATAAAGGGAAGCGACTGCTCGTCTGCAACAACAGTTAGATGCTATCCCAAGGAATGCAAAACAATATATCCACCCAGAACTGAGGGTGCCTGAGTCTGCAATTGTCCTCCCTGAGATTGAGCGCAACTTTGAGATCAAATCTCACTTCATCTCTTTAATTAAAAGATCTCAATTTGAGGGAAAAGCTAATGAATGCCCTATGCTTCATATCAAGAATTTCATTGATTTATGCGATACTATTGCTGCTGATAGTATATCGTTAGAATACGTTCAATTAAAAGCCTTTAAATGGTCTCTTGCAGGAAAGGCCCTGAATTGGTTGGAGAGTCTACCGCCTAGGTCTATCACTACATGGAAGGCTTTGTATGACTTGTTGATGACAAATTCTTTCCACCGACAAAGACAACGGAGCTTAGGAAGAAGATTACCTCCTTTCACCAATTGCCAAGAGAGACATTTCTAGAGACATGGGCTCTTTTAGACAAGCTAACGGAGTATGATGCTATGTATGGCACCCAAGAGGCTAGACCCTCAGGTAAGAAACTTTATGAGCCTCCTAATGAAATTGACCCAGATGTGCGTAAGCAATTCCATGATGATGAGACCCGACGTCCCCTACAAGAATCGACTGGCAGTCCGCCTGGCTGGCATGGCTTTGAGGCCTCAAGAAACAAGTAAGTTTTCTTTTTAGAAACCAACCTTGTTTAGAATGTGGTTCTCAATCTCATAATACTATAGATTGCGATAATATTAGCCAGGTACAAAGAGCGGAGCATTACGAAGAGGTAAGTTATATGAGGGGCCCTTATAGGCCTCCCAATTACAATAACAACTATGCAGGGAACCAAAATAACAATTATGCAGGGACGAACAACCATTACCCTAATTACCCTAATTGGGGTAACTATGGACAAGGCCAAGGGAGCCAACCTCCCCAAGATCAAAGGATTCCCCCATATAGGCCCCCTAGCTATCAAGAACCACCATCATGGCCCATGATGGTGGTTCTTGATAGCTAGGGGGCAACTAGGGCACCTGGGTACAAGAGCTTAAGGAAGGATTCAATGGGCTTCGTTCCGATGTGAATTCTCAAATTAAAGGTGTTCAAGCACAACTAGGAGACTTGGAAACATGGAAGAAGGGAGTGGAGTCTCAACTAGGGCACCTAGCGGCTCAAATCCCTCGACCTCAAAGGAAATTCCTGGGCCGTCCCGATGAGAACCCTAAAGGGAAAATAGCTACAATTCACCTAAGAAGTGGGAAAAAAGTGCCTGGACGCGAAAGCACGTCAAACGAGGAGGAAAACGGCAAAAACAGTATCCGTACCGAGGCCGTACCGACCCCACCTACAGGTACGTCGTTCTTTTCTTCTTTTTCTCCTGATTCCAGTAGCTGTACCGAGGCTGTACCGAGCCCCCCAAGGTCGGTACCGACCCCATCTTCAGCAGGTGACCCTCATCCCTCCAGCACAGTTTGCACCGAGGTCCGTACCGACCCCCCTTTAGCAGTGATGGATTCTTATTTTGGGCCTATTTCAGCCCCGAATCCGGCGAAAGTGCTTCCATATCCTCCAAAAAAGGTAAAGGACACAGCGAAAGGTAAGTTTCAAAGGTTTGTAAAGATGCTTCAAAGTTTAAATATAACTATTCCTTTCACTGACGCTTTAAGTGAGATGCCTGCTTACACTAAGTTTTTGAAAGACATCTTAGCTAAGAAGAGATCCATGTCTGAGCTTTCTGACGAGGTTAGTTCAATGAAGTTCCCTGAGAAACTTGGAAATCCAAGTAAGTTTGCTATTACTATTGGTTTAGGATCTTACCGTTTCAAGGCTTTGTGTGATTTAGGTGCAAGTGTAAGCCTCCTTCCCCTTTCTATATGGTCAAAGACGAGCTTAGGAACCCTAGAGCACGTCAACATGAGAGTGTCCATGGCTAATGGCACGGTAGTATCACCAACTAGGGTGATTGATGATGTTCCTGTCCGTGTAGGTAAGTTTTTCGTCCCTACCGATTTTATTGTTATGGATATGCCAGAGGATCCAGTGGTGCCCATCATTCTTGGACGACCATTCTTAGCCACCGCTGGAGCAATAATTGATGTTAGGAAGGGACTCCTAACATTTGAGATTGGGGATGACATCGTTGAGTTTCGCTTCAATCCAACGATGAAGGAAACCATGGACATGGTAGAGGTAAGCTATTTTGATTGTCTTGAGTCTGCAGGCCCAGTTTCAGGTCTTCTGGCGGACCAAGAGGAAGTTTATTCTTTAGAGGTTCTAGAAGCAATATTAAAGACGGAGGAAGAAGAGCCCACACTTGTCCCAATCGAGCCTTCCCTAGAGCTTAAGCCACTTCCAGAAGGTTTGAGGTATGCTTTCTTGGGTCCCAATTCTACTTTTCCTGTGATCATTAATGCGAAATTGAATGAGGAAGAAGTAGAGAAGTTACTTAATGTGCTTAGAACCTATAGGAAGGCTATTGGTTATTCTTTGGATGATATCATTGGAATTTCACCTTCTTTGTGCATGCATAGAATATTCATGGAGGATGATCATAAGCCAACCATAGAACGTCAGCGTAGGCTTAATCCAAATATGCAAGAAGTAGTCAAATCTGAAATTTTGAAAATGTTAGATGCTGGAATTATTTTTGCTATTTCTGATAGTAAATGGGTGAGCTCGGTTCATGTTGTCCCTAATAAAGGGGGAATGACTGTGATTGAGAATGAGAAAGGTGAGTTAGTACCTACTAGGACCACTACTAAATGGCGCATGTGCATTGATTATAGGAAGTTGAATAGTGCTACTAGGAAAGATCATTTTCATCTTCCTTTTAATGATCAAGTTCTTAAGCGTCTAGCACAACACGATTATTTTTGCTATTTGGATGGCTATAGTGGTTTTTGGCAGATTCCCATTCATCCGGATGATCAGGAGAAAACAACTTTTACTTGTCCTTATGGAACTTTTGCTTATAGGAGGATGCCATTTGGGCTCTGTAATGCCCCTGCAACTTTTCAAAGGTGTATGATGGCTATTTTTTCTGAGATGATTGAGGATATAGTAGAAGTGTTTATGGATCATTTTTCTGTTTATGGTTCTTCTTTTGATTCATGTCTTGCCAACTTGAGTAGGGTGCTAGAAAGATGTGAAGAAACTAATTTGGTGCTTAATTGGGAAAAATGTCATTTTATGGTTCAAGAGGGAATTGTTCTAGGGCATTTGGTTTCAAATAGGGGAATTGAGGTAGATCGTGCTAAAATTGAATTGATTGAGAAACTACTTCCTCCCTCCAATGTGAAAGATATTAGGAGTTTTTTAGGACATGCAGGCTTTTATCGGAGATTCATTCAAGACTTCTCAAAGATTGCTAAACCGCTAACTAATTTGCTTATGAAAGATGTAGCCTTTGAATTTTCTGCAGAATGTCTTGATGCATTCAACAAGTTAAAAGAAGCCCTTATTTCCGCTCCTATTATGCAATCGCCCGATTGGAACCTTCCCTTTGAGATCATGTGTGATGCTAGTGACTGCTGTGGGTGCCGTGCTTGGGCAAAGGAAAGACAAGAAGCTTCATGCAATCTACTATGCAAGTAAGGCACTCGATGAAGCGCAAAGTAAGTAGACCACGACGTAGAAGGAATTCCTCGCCGTGGTATTTGCCTTTGAAAATTTTCGTACTTATTTAGTAGGCTCTAAGGTCATTGTTTACACGGATCACGCAACGGTAAGGTATTTGATGATTAAGAAGGATGCCAAGCCTAGGCTCCTTCGGTGGATGCTTTTGTTGCAGGAATTTGATTGTGAGATTAGGGATAAGAAAGGAGCGGAAAACTCGGTGGCTGACCATCTGTCTAGGTTGCCCTTAAACCACCTGAAGGAGTCCGAAAATGAAGTGCCAATCAATGACTCCAGGCCGGACGAGAGCCTCCTTAAGCTCATTCGCTCCGATTCGGTGAGTTCCGGTGAGGATTCCTTTTATACCCCTTCTTCTTCTCCTATATCTTGCCATATTTATGCCGTTAGAGGGTCGAGGACCCCTTGGTTTGCGGATTTTGCTAATTATATTGTAGGGGGAGAAATCCCTAAGGATTTGACCTCGCAAGCCAAGAAGAAGTTCCTCCACGACGTCAAACACTACTATTGGGATGAACCTTACTTATTCAAGCAAGGAAGTGACCACATCTTTAGACGTTGTGTGCCGGATGAAGAGATTGAGAGCATCATCAAGCATTGTCACACCCTTCCGACGGGTGGCCATGCAAAAAGCTTCAAGACCACGGCGAAGATTCTTCAAAGTGGCTTCTATTGGCCTACCTTGTTCAAGGATGTACGTGCTTACATTGAAGGTTGCAATGAGTGCCAAAGAGTGGGGATCCCTCTCGCGCTCTCCCCTTGCTTATCCTCAAACCACCACTAGACCATCTCCATCTCCCTCTCCTCACCACCGCTGCTTCACCTCCGGCCGGCGCTGCACCACCGTTACCCTACCTCTTCCCGCCACCAGCAGCCGGCGACCACCAGTTCCCTTCCGCTTAACCTCGTCTCCTTCCCACTCCATCCCGCCACCTTCACACCAACCCGCTCTCGCCGGGATCTCTCGGACTACCATCAGTCCGCTACTCACCACCACCGGGGGATCTTACCTCTGCTGCTATCCTCGGCTTGGTGCGAATTTGGCCCAATTGGTCCAGCTGCTACTCCCGAATGAGTCCTTAACATTCCAACGGTAAGTGCAAGTATGCATTTTTCCTTCCTCTTTTGATTTGCGTAAGAGTGAATTCAGTCTCTAAAGTTTCTGAATTGAGAACTTGTTGTGGCTGAATGAAAGAATTGAAATTGAGGGGCTTCTTGTGATGAGGTTGATTTGGGGGAGGGACGTTTTGCAATTCCCATGACTTTTGATCATTCTACTGGACTTTTGTGTGTTATATGTGATGATTTCATAGAGTTTGTTTGATCATAAGTGCCTATCACCTAGTGTTCAATTGTGTTGTGGTGTTTGTGATTTGGCCAATTTGACATCTGAGGAGTTTTAGTGCTGATGTTTATTGGATCCTGGATGTTGTGTGATATTATTGTATTTGTTAGGCTTGTGTTTGCTTTGTTTTTGTGCTGTGTACATGCCAATTACGGAGGAGATGCTTTCGAAATTTAATCAAATATCACAGATGGTTTCAATCAATTCAATGCACTACCACATCGGACTAGGAATGTTGAATTTTTCCCGAATGATTGATTCTTAAGTGAGTTTCCTCGTCTCTTTTTCATTATCTACTTTGAGGACAAAGTATGATTTTAAGCATGGGGTGGAGGTAACTCACTTGTAATTCATATGTGTAGCTCCATTTTTGCATATATTTTTTTCATTTTTCTTTTTTCATGTGCATTTCATTCATTGCATCATAGATTGCATTATAGTTATAGGTGTTGATATTTATCCCATATTTATGCTTATTGAGTCTTTGTTTTTGGTTTTGTTTATTTATTTATTTTTTGTTAGTTTATATATCTTTTGTAGGAAGTTGTTTCTATGATTGGTATGACCTCTATGATGATATATGGTTACTTATGGCTTAGGAGTTACTAAACTTGATTATTAATTGAATAATGACACTTGTGAGGTTTCCATACAATCTGGAGCATGAGCATTAGTTAGCTTGATTATTGGTTGAATGTTCAGTTTAGAGCAATTTTCTTTGATTTTCGTTGTATATGTCTACCCCTAATGAAAAGCCTAAGTAAATTCGGTTATTTGTTTGACATGATTTGGAAATACATGTTGGGTTGATGAGTGCAAGGAGGATAAAATTCACTTGCACCGCTCGAGGAGGATAAAATTCACTCGAGTGAAAAGAATCATCAATAAACCAAGCAAAAGCTTAGATAGTGTCACATTCAACGATGATAACAATCACTCGGAAAGAAGAAAAAAATACGGTTAGTAACCGATCCTGTTTGTGGAGGATAAAATTCACACAAGGAGGAATAAAATGAAATAGAAAAAAAAAAGAATAAAGAGCTTCATTGAAAATCCGAATCAGAAAAGGCTTAGTAATACATGGGTGTTTATGACTATCTATATAAACTCTTAATTTAGAAGAGTTTAGGATGATGTGTCAATCTTAGAGGCATTTTAGGAGTCTTGACCAATCATATTTTTTTTTTGCCATTTTTCTTTGATTTTCTTTAATTCTCATTTTTTTTCTTCTTTTTCCTTTAATTATCTTTTTTTATTTAATTTTACTAACTATCTATATCTATATAAACTCTTAATTTAGAAGAATTTAGGATGATGTGTCAATCTTAGAGGCATTTTAGGAGTCTTGACCAATCATATTTTTTTTTGCCATTTTTCTTTGATTTTCTTTAATTCTCATTTTTTTCTTCTTTTTCCTTTAATTCTCTTTTTTTATTTAATTTTACTAACTATTGGGCTTAATTCAAAACATTGAATTCAATCTAATATAACTATTGAGCTTAATTCAAATTTATTTACTAACTATCTATATAAACTCTTAATTTAGAAGAGTTTAGGATGATGTGTCAATCTTAGAGGCATTTTAGGAGTCTTGACCAATCATATTTTTTTTGCCATTTTTCTTTGATTTTCTTTAATTCTCATTTTTTTTCTTCTTTTTCCTTTAATTCTCTTTTTTTATTTAATTTTACTAACTATCTATATCTATATAAACTCTTAATTTAGAAGAGTTTAGGATGATGTGTCAATCTTAGAGGCATTTTAGGAGTCTTGACCAATCATATTTTTTTTTTGCCATTTTTCTTTGATTTTCTTTAATTCTCATTTTTTTTCTTCTTTTTCCTTTAATTCTCTTTTTTTATTTAATTTTACTAACTATTGGGCTTAATTCAAAACATTGAATTCAATCTAATATAACTATTGAGCTTAATTCAAATTTATTTACTAACTATTGCGCTTAATTCAAAATATTGAATATAACTATTGATTATGACACATCACATTTAAACAATGTTATAATTGGTATTATTATTACTGAATAATTTAAAATATCTATATTTATGTATTATACTTTACATAAGATTTTTAAAAAATAATTTTCTGAGATAATTATAAGATACATTTATTGTAAAGTTTTTTATGATTTTATCTTAACATTTATTAATATTTTATATTATTTTTATATATAATATTTTTGTTTTAAAAAAACGCGCCATGGCGCGGGAATCGTACTAGTTTTTTTTATTGCTCAATACATTCTGAATGCAAGCATCCCCTGAACCTTTAAGTAGTTAAGTTTTTTTATGCAATGAGTATGAAGGATTTGATGCGGGTCTCATAGTGTCGTATCTACTTTGAGCTTAATTGATAAAAACACTGGAAAGCCATAGTAACCATACTGACGAGTGATCATTCATAGGAATATTTTTTGTGTTCTTTGTTTGTCTATTTAGAGTTGTGTTTGTTTAGTGAGTCTTGCTTGGGGACAAGCACGGTTCAAGCATGGAATGATTTGATAGCATCTAATTTAGTCATATTTTAGGGTTGCATTTGCATATTAGTTTAGGTCATTTTCATGCATATTTATCATATTTTATACTTTATTTATTTTATTTTGCATTTTCGGAGTCTACACCTACTTTTTATTCAAGAGTTAATGCGGAGCAGCGAGTGTGATTGAATCGGACCTTGGAAGCTAAAGTGCGAAAATTACTAAATTGAGATTTTATGGGCCAAATTGTAATGGGAAAATTTGGTAATTGTCCATATTTCGGGCAAAAATTAAGCCCTAGGACAAAAAGTGTAATAAATTAGGAAGGTGTCCATATTTTCCAATTTTGCCCCTGGCTCCTTCCTGCTGCCCTATTCCCGTTTCTTTCTTCATTTTCACGCAACATCACAAACGCAGAGCACCGATCGGCAGAGGCGAGGCGCGATTTCGTTCGATCTGGATTCCAATCTCGAGCGCAGCTGTTGATTTCAACCCCAATTATCGACGATTTCGAGCTCTTCAATCAGATCTGAAGAGAAATCTGTTCGACCACACCACTGTCACCCAAAAATCGATTTTCAACAGGTAATTTTCTTATAATCTGTAATCTGTAATTTGGAGCACAATTGTTGTCTGAGTTGCGGATTTAGAGAACAATTTGGAGAACAATTGATTACATTAGCAGAAACTGAACAACTATCATCGATTTTGACATCAGATGGGGATTTTGATCTACGTTGCTGATGTTGTCATTATAGAACTGTAATCTAGATTGCATTGTTGATGTAGTTGCTGATCTAAGATGCTGGTTTCGTGATATAAGGAGTTGCTGATTTCGTGACTATAGATTACACCCAAAAATTACACTGTAACCAACATGTTGATATCTGAGTTTGAGTGCATCTGTGTACCTGTAATCACTGTATTTCTTAGATTTAATCAAAAGTAATGCACTTCAATACTCTACTATAGATATATAAGAATAGGTATCTGATATAACAAAAAATAGTTTTTGTCATCAAAGTATATTTGTGAAATTTAATACGTGTCACCAATGATCAGGTACAATGGAGGCCAATCTGTTAACAGTAAAATTTGGAGGAGTATGGAAGTTGGAAGATGGTGATTTAGTTTTTGCTGGGGATGTGTCATCAAAGGTAATTGTCATCAGGCAGACTGTAACCCTGGATGAGATGAAGTGTGAGATACTGAACAGATTCACAACCAGTGACAATTTGTCTCCTACTCTTCAATTCAGTCACTTGCATCCATTCAAGAAAACTACTGAGCCGTTTTCAATTGAGAATGACATTGATTTGAGGAGTTTTTTGCAAATTAATGAATTGAAGGAAGTGAATTGGACATTGCCTTTATATGTTACAGCTGCAAAGGAAATCACTGAAGAACAGGTTACAGAATCTATACATGATGAAAATCAATTGGCATTACAGGCTTACAGCTCTGCCAAGGTTACAAATGTCATGGAAGAGGACTTTGATGTGCAGGATGAAGATGTAGAATGCATAAACGATGGCTGTGATATGGATGGTAAAGGAGATGACACAGGGATTGAAAGTCACATCAGTGGCAGTTCAATGTCCACAAAATATACAGCACCACCTATAAGTGAAAGAAAGGGAGAAATTCTTATATTTTTGGGACAATTGTTCCGAACAAAGGAAGATCTCAAAAATACTGTTGAATTGTTGGCTGCACAAGAGATGTTTGCTTACAAAGTGAAGAAGTCAACACCATGTTATTACATAACAGTTTGTGTCGATGGGAGCTGCACCTGGAAAATTCATGGTGCCATAGTGGGTGGTTCAACTGTATTTATAATTAAGAAATACTTTAAGAAGCATACCTGTAGCATGGAAGTACGAATAGGAAAGCAGCGCCCTATAAATTACAGAATCATAGCTGAAAGGATCAAACACAGGTGACATAGACTAAAATCAATTCTTCATTACATATTTTATATTTTTATTCACTGTAATCATGCTTCATTTCATATTTTATTCATTGTTTTACATAATATATACAGTTTTGTAGATGAGAAACAGGGTCCAACTCCAAGACAAATTAGAAACACGATGAGGAATGATTTCAAATAGAATGTTAGCTACTGGAAATCTTGGATGGCTCGTGATTTTGCAATGGAGATGACAATGGGGACAGCAGAAGAAAACTATAAATTAGTGCCATCATATTGTTGGTTCCTGAAGCAAGCAAATCCTGGAACTGTCACCTTCATTGAAATTGATAGCAACTCAAAGTTCAAGTATGTGTTCATTGCCTTTGGACCATGTATCCGAGCATTTCCAATCCTACGAAAGGTACATATTCATTTCATAAGAAAAAATTACTGTCACCAAATAATTACTGAATACAATTCAATTGTACAGGTGCTTGTGGTAGATGGTACATTTCTAAAAGGAAAATACGGAGGGACTCTTCTCACAGCTTCTGCACAAGATGCAAATCATCAAATATACCCTATTGCCTTTGCAGTGGTTGACTCAGAAAACAACGCCTTTTGGGAGTGGTTCTTCAACAAGCTAGCAACAGTCATCCCATCAAGTGAAGAGCTGGTTTTTGTTTCTGACCGTCATCAAAGCATTGCGAGAGCTTTAGAGTTGATTTACCCAAATGCTAAGCATTATTACTGCAGATGGCACTTGAAGCAAAATATAATGGCAAAATTCAAGAAGAATATACTCTATCAGTGGTTTGAAAGCATAGCAAACAGTTACACAGAAGATGATTTCAACAGCTACTTTGGTTGCATCAGTAATACAAACAGCAAGATGGAGAAATATCTTGAAGAATTACAGTTTGAGAAATGGTCAAGAGCTTATTCAAAAGGTGACAGGTACAATATGATGACTTCAAACAATGCAGAATCATTAAATAATGTCTTTGGTTTGGATAGATCATTCCCAATTATAGGCTTACTGAATGCAATCAGAGAGAAGATAACAAAATGGTTCAATGAGCGCAGAAATGAATCTGAAAACAACAGCTTTGAGCTTCCAAATAAGATAAGTGATATAGTGTACATAAGATGCAGTGATGCAGGCATGTACACTGTGAAGCACCTCAATAAATTCCAGTTTGAGGTTGTCGGTGGGATGAAAAGGGTTATGGTTGATTTAAAGGAGAACTCTTGTTCATGCAAGGTATTTGATTATGAAAAGATACCTTGTGTACATGCTCTTGCTGTCACCAGGGACAAAAAATTGAGTGTTCTGAGGTATATTAGCAGCTACTACAAAATTGAAGCTTGGAAATTGGCTTATCATGAGACAATATATCCTGCTCTAAATGAAGAACAGTGGGTTGTACCAGAGGACATCAAAAGACAGAAATGTCACCCACCAATGATACGTAAAAGATGTGGTCGCCCTCAAAAGAAAAGAAAGCCTTCAGCTGGAGAAATCAGAGGCAAAGCATCAAAGAGGATACACAATAGCTAGAGATTAGAGGCAAAGCATCAAGGAAGACAAGAAGTTTTACTTTATCGTTTTCTTATATTGAATAAATTGTTCACTGTCAACAGGTCACTAGACAGAATGTAAACTGTCACCATATTTCAGTTTCTTCTTCTTCTATCATTAAAGTTTTGCAAAGATTTATAAATCAATGACTAACAGAGTCATAGACACTGTAATCATCGTTTTCTTATATTGAATAAATTGTTCACTGTCAACATTACACTAGACAGAATGTAAACTGTGACGATATTTCAATTTCTTCTTCTTCTATTATTAAAGTTTTGCAAAGATTTATAAATGAATGACTAACAGAGTCATAGACACTGTAATCAAAATGAACAGATGGTAATCAATGCTGTAATCACATTAATAAAAGGTTCCTAGACACTGTAACCAAATTCCTAAACCATAAATTAAAAGAAAAGGTAATGAACACTATGGTTTAGGGTTTAGGGTTAAGCCATTAGGGTTTAGGGCCTAAATCCTAAACCCTAAACATAGGACAAGGTAAGCAAAAACATAGGACAAGGTAAGAGATGATTGCTGTCACCAAATGAAAAAACACTGTAATTAAAATGTTAAGGACAGTACGTAGATAAGAGATGATTGTTGTCACCAAATGAAAAAACATACGACAAGGTAAGCAAAAACCCTATAGGGGCTAATGAGAAGCCAAAAGACATGTAGTGGACAGTTATACTTCAATATATAAATGGGCAAGAGTGTCACAGACACTGTAACCACTGTTAAAACAGGGACATAGATATTGTAACCACTATGAAAAAAGGGGAATAGACACTGTAATCAAAGGAAAAACTTGTAGATGTTTTAAGAACTGTTAAAACAGGGACATAGACCCTAACATATGCATTGTCACCACTTTGAAAACATAGCCATAGACACTGTAACCAAAAGGAAGACCTTATGAGCAAATTTAAAACCAAAAAATACAAGTCTAGTGTCACCACTACTTGTAACTGATATCAGTGTCAGCACTATGTCATACTCAACCATTAGGACAAATATGATAGAATGGAAATCACAAACAAATATAATAAAACACAAATTTCATTCATATTATGCATATACATACACCAAGTAGGCAAGTACCCCCCAACTTTTACAAAATACACTGGTATGATTTGAATGGAAATGAGATACAACCATTGTCAAACACAAAATTCCATTCATAACCTACATTTGCTTAAAATTAAGTCCCCCAAAAAAGTTGCCACTACACTGTCTTTTCGCAGCAGATATACAAGGGAACTAGGACTAAATTGCTGATCGACAAAGCGGACAAATGGCTTGAACTATAAGCCAATTTCGGAGACACCCTGGGTGGAAGAAATGTCCACATGGTGTGGCAAGAACAGGCATTGATTCCAACATCAGGTCCAGACAGATTATGAATTTCTCTCCATCCTGTTCAAGATGATATATCTCTTGTAAGCTGTCACTGTGTTCTGTAATTGCTGCTGGAGGATCTGGTTGGTCGACATCTATATCAGAGTCAGAGCTCATGTCAAATTCAGAGCTTGAATCAGAGCCTATGTCAGATTCAGAGTCTTCAATGAAGTGTACATCCACAGTGATGTCGGGGCAGAGACCATATTCAACAAACTCAGCGTCGCCCGGAAACCAACTGTGAGTATATTCCATTAAGAGTTGGTTGGCTACCTGATTTCGAACCACACTGGTGAATCCTGCTTCAGTTAACACTTCATTGCATTGTGCTAAAGTCATTGGCACACCATTCCAAGTCGAGCAATTATTAATGGTCAGCAGAGGGAGGCTATCAGAATGGATGGACACCAACAGTTGGCTCGGTCCATAGAAAAACGACTGACTTGCTGAGATTACAACTTCAAATGAACCAACAGTGTAGTCATACCCTACTTCAGTTGCAATTGGAAATGCCATTGAAGGATATAAGACCTACACAGACAAAATAAACATACACTCATTTAGTATCCAATCACTTAATAATCAAGCATTACAGGAAAGGTAATGGAAATATTACAATAACAGAAACAAGAAAAAAATTTTCTGGAAGAGTACATCAACAATAAACGACAACGTTTATTTTCAGTCAAAAACAAACAACAATCAAAGAAAATAACGCAGTAGCAACTCAGCAACACATAAACACCAATATATGCGCTTAATCGACTGAAAGATAATGGAAAAGTATTCTAAAATCGGAAAAATCAACAATAAAAAATTTGATTACATCAGGATACTGTAACCAATATGAAAAAATGACGTTATAGTGTAAAAACCCTAACCGATCACTTTTATTTTCAGAGGAACGAAAGGGAGAAGGTTACATACCAAAAGCGAAGTCGCAAATTCTGAAGAGAAATCCGGAAGAGAGTGGAGGAATGAAAGGGAGAGGGCTACAGCAGTGAAAGGAAGATGAACAGACGTGGATACACCAGTGAAACGAAAGGGAGGGAGTTAACTTGCCGTGGGAAATTGCCGAAGTTCAAAACATATATAAATTAAAGAAAATGGGTCGGGCCTCTTGGATCATGAATCTTACACCAAGCCCAACAACCATTTTGTCCAATTTTATTACACTAAGCCCAACAGTATATATATGACCTTGTTGTAACCACCGTTAAGACAATGTCATATATACTGTAACCACTATGAAAAGAAGGACGTAGACACTGTAATCAAAGGAAACCCTATAGACGCTGTAACCAACATAAAAAATGGGGTCACGTATACTGTCACCACTATGAAAACATGGCCATAGGCACTGTAACCAAAAGGAAGACCCTACCAAATGGGCTAATGAGAAGCCAAAAGAACATGTGATGTACAGTATGGTTTAGGGTTTAGGGTTAAGTCTTTAGGGTTTAGGGCCAAGGCCCTAAACCCTAAACCCTAAAATGTTAAGTACAGTACATCGTTAATAGATGATTGCTGTAATCAAATGGAAAACCCTAGGACAAATTAAGCAAAAACCCTAAAGGGGTTAATGAGAAGACAAAAGACATGTGATGGACAGTCTCCTTCATCATATGAATGGTTAAGATAGACATAGACGCTGTAACCACCGTTAAGACAAGGTCATATATACTGTAACCATTATGAAAAGAAGGACGTAGACACTGTAATCAAAGGAAACCCTATAGACGATGTAACCAACATAAAAGTAGGGTCACATGTACTGTCACCACTATGAAAACATGGCCATAGGCACTGTAACCAAAAGGAAGACCCTACCAAATTGGCTAATGAGAAGCCAAAAGAACATGTGATGTATAGTATGGTTTAGGGTTAAGTCTTTAGGGTTTAGGGCCAAGGCCCTAAACCCTAAACCCTAAAATGTTAAGTACAGTACATCGTTAATAAATGATTGCTGTAATCAAATGGAAAACCCTAGGACAAGGTAATCAAAAACCTTAAAGGGGCTAATGAGAAGCCAAAAAGACATGTGATGGACAGTTCTCCTTCATCATATGAATGGTGAAGATAGACATAGACGATGTAACCACCGTTAAGACAAGGTCATATATACTGTAACCACTATGAAAAGAAGGACGTAGACACTGTAATCAAAGGAAACCCTATAGACGTTGTAACCGACATAAAAATGGGGTCACATATACTGTCACCACTATGAAAACATGGCCATAGGCACTTTAACCAAATTGAAAACTTTGAAGATCTCACTAGAAATAATAAAACCTTGACATTAAAGTGGAATTATAGAGTGTTGTAAGATATAATAGGGATAAAACAGTAAAAGATTCAAAAGAACATATAAATTACTAGAGCATTAGCCTACAAATACACAATCTAAGTGTCACCATGGGCTGGCACCACGACTTTTACATCAACAAAATATACGATACCCTGTCACCAATTCAAGTGTCACCAGATAAATAGTCTAGCTAACAGAAACTGAGTGTCACCAAGGGCTGTCACGACGACTGCTACATCAACAAAATATAAATTAAACTGTCACCAAATCAACTGTCACCACATAGTTCAAATAACACAAACTTAAAGTTCATAACTAAACAAATGTCCATTGCTTCTTCATCAGATCATATGCAATCTTTTCACGATAAGCATTAACATACTCATCATTCACAAGTGTAATGTCACCACCAAAAACCAGAGACTCAATGTGCTTGATGGCGTAGACACCACAACTACCCCTACATAAGAAGCAAAATATAAACACAAGAGAAAAAAAGTGGACAGATAAAATGTCACAAAACAAAATACAACAAGATGGAAAACAGAAGGTACCCGTCTTCATTTTGAGGCAAGTCATCTACTCGGTCCACCTCAAAGGGAGTGTCATCCATGTTAGGAAAAAGACCACACTTGCTCAACAGAATAGCAAGTGACTCACACGTTTTAGCAAACTTGGAAACCATCTCTTCATTTTTAGTGAAACCGCACTGGGAGTCATAAACAAGAATAATCTTGGAGTCCAGCTCAATTTCAACAGCTACCCAGTGCACATTGTCAAGATTGAACGGAGCGTAAACCTTCTTAGCACCTTCCCAAGTCTTCCCATAATTGCCAGGATAAAGACCAAGGAAATAGTGGAAGAATTCCTCCGGAATTGCATCATCATTTTTTAAAAGATCAACATCACAGTTCACAAGCTTGGGGAAAAAAATGGTGTCTAATACAACACTGTTGGGATTTAGATCAGGACAATCATGAAGACGCTTTCTAAAATGATGAAGTGCTTCGTCTATGTGCTGTGAAAGAAAAAGAATAAACCCTAACTGTCACCAAATTGATGGCACCAAAATATAAGCAACAAGAAAAAGACATGTAAATATGAACTTACAAGATCACGAAGCCATTTTGTCCTCCCCGATAATTCAGTGAAAAACAACTTGTTCATATCAACCTCACAGCCACTGACTTTTCCATCACGCCTACAAAATAAGATAACAAGTTAAATAAACTTATTATAAGAAGTGGTAGTACGAAGAAGAAAACACATATCAAAAGTGGATAATTACCCAAGATCTCGAAAAGTGGTATAAAATTCAACACGCTCCTCAGGGCTGAGAAAGGAATGTTTAGGTACTCTAGGAAGGCGAGGTTTCTTCGGTTTACAAGGATTGGTGTAAGGAGTATGGGCTGCAGGAGTAGATTTCAACGCCCTATGAGAACGCCTTAGGGGAACGTCATCATCATCCTCAGCATCTGAAGGAACAAGGGAGGCGACGTCAATGATGTTATGAAATAGACTGCATTTATCATCAATATCACCTGTTGCATCACCACTGTCAGCAGGCACATCATCTGGGACATCAGAACTGTATCCAAGTATGATGCCAATACCATGATCAACTTTCCCACCAACAACTTCAGGAGCAGGGCAACTACTAGCATCATTCAAATTATTTGTAACCACAACTTTGGGACCAACAGCACCACTGTCATCAGGTGCATCAGTCGAGCAAGGAAGCACAAGAGTTGCACCAGCACCACTGTCATCACCAGAATTAGTAGGGCAAGGGAGATCAGGAGTGTGAACAGGACTCTCACCAGGAACCTCTTTGGAAGCAACCATGTCCTCATTGGTTGGATGTGAAACAAGAACTTCAGTAGGAGCAACTGAGCTAGCTAAAACAGTCTCAACTAACCCAATTACTTCAGTTGGAGCAACACTCAAATCAAAAGTTTCATCAGCCGAAGGAAGTATTTCAGTAGGAGCAGCAGAACAAGTCTCAACAATTTTTTCTAAAGTGGATGCACTAGAATTATCAATTACTTCATATGAGGGAACAACTTCGGTACTAGGGATATCACTATCAACAGTTACATCCTGTGATACAAGGACCTCAGTAGGAGCAACATCACTGTCATCAACATTGGGAGAAGGAGAAGCACAGCTAGAAGAAGGGACAACACTGTCATCAAGTGTTTTTATCTTTGAACGCACAAGACCAGTGTCAACATCAGTGCAAACAACATCAACATCTATTGAAGTTGACTCCTTAGTTGACTTAACAACAACATACTCTAGAGTTGGGGAACCACTGGAAGAATCGGTGTCATCACCTTCATTGTCATCACCTTGATTCAAACACTCAAAAAGATGCCCATGGTCAGACAACTGAGAGCAGTTATCCCTAATACCAGGCAGCACATCCTTCAAAGACTCATCCAATGCCTGACGTTCCCTTTTCAGAAAAGTCTCACTGTCATCACTGGGATGTAAGATATGTGATTCTAGTTTATGCACTTTCTCCTCAAGGACAAGAATCCTAGAAACACAGTCTTTCAGTTGAGCTTCAAAAGACTCAAATGATGCCTTAAAAGAACTAATAATTTCTTCAAAAACAGATTTCCTAACAAAATCTTTTCCCAACCCAGGAACATCATCACTTGTAGGAAGCTCATCACCTTTTGGAGGAATAGATCTAGGGAGCTTAAACTTAGACCTCCTGGGCTTGTCACCATGATCTAAACCTTTGTCACCACACGGTGCTTCTTCTTCATTCTTAGCAGGAGCTTCACTCTTTGACAATTTCTAAGATGGCACCACCTTTGCCTTCTTCTTGATAGGCTCATCTAGAGTAGCAGAACTTCTCAACACTCTCTTCTTCTTAACAGAATCATCAGCATCAGCATTACGTCTCAACACTTTATCCTTCTTCACAGGAAGAGGACTGTCACCACTACTCATTGACCGTGTAACCAACCTCTTCCTCGGTTGGACAGGACTCTCAAAGTCAGAAGTGCCCTCAGTGATGACTGGTGGTCTCACCACCCCATTTTTTCCCAAAGTTGGGGTTCTAACTATTTCCTTCATCCTAGTAGGAATATTCGTAGAAGGGATATGAGGTTCCACACCACCAGAAAGAAGACAACCACCTGATTGCCTGAGCCGATACGCTTGGATGCGTAAATTCCTTGGACACACTACATCACTAACATCAGCATCCATACCAACAAAACAGGAAACGTAAGAATCTACACTGTCATCAGCAACTTCATCAGAATGTAAGAGGCCAGGGCAATCCATAAACGAGACATACAAAGAGTAGACAGTCCCCTAGCAAGAGAACAAAAATTACAATTAAAGGACAACAACTATATAACATGGAAGAGGGAAACTGAGATCAGCATAATAAAAGCTGAGACAAGAAAGAATGCTTACCAAATCTTTAGAGAAAATTTCAGAACACTTATCATAAGTAATGTTGTAATCACGTTCACTAGTATACCAGACAAGAGATGCTGGTAATCCATCACAGAATGCAAAGTGACAATTTGAGATGCCAGCAATCTTAGGGATTGCCTCTAAAATCCAAACCTGAGAACAAAGCAACATTAAGAACAGAAATAGAAGTAAAGAATAATAATAAGAAGAAAAAAGCATTGGAACATAAAAGGAAAGGCCAGGGAAATACCTGGAATGCAACAGGATATCCGAGCAAATTATAACCAAACCTTGGACCCTTTTTGGATTGATCAGACCTCATAGATTTCTTCAAAAATCCAAGTGTTTCCAGAAACACAACCCGACCAAAAGGATACAGTTTTAAACGATCAAAATCACAAACAAGGTTCACAAAAGATTGACGTATAAGAGCTTTAGAACGCTGAGGGAGCAACACACCCTCAATCAGTAACAAGTACGCCATGGAAAGTTTCTTGGGAGACTAAGTTGGCTCCTTGAGGAAAATTTGGAGAAGACCAATAAATGTGCAGTTTCGTACACCCAAAAACTCCTCCATATCCACATGAGGAGAAGGAGACATGTCATCACCAGGTTCTTTCCAACTCAAACCGGTTACACAACAGAATTCAGCTAGAGAAAACCTAAATAAATGTTGCCCAACTTGGAACCACATCTCATTAACTTTAGAAGTTTCAACTTCGTGTAGGAGCATCTGATGTACAGGTTGATGATAAAAATAAAGATGATCACCAACCCGTACAATTGGACCTAAACAACCATCTATAAGAGAAACCCAGTCATCAGGAGGCAGACCATTCTTAAGAACTTTGATCAATGCAGGCTTTGAATACACATTAATGTGCCCGCGAAAACGTCGTTCTTTGGGAACAACAAACTTGAAGGAAGCAGGTTGAATAACTGATGGTGGATCCACATTAGGAATTTCTTGTTGGACAACAATTTCTTTACCTAAATAGCATAGAAATAGTGTCAACATTAGGTTTCACAACAAATAAGATATTGTCACCAAAAACCAGCAAACAACAAATTGAATAACCACATAAAATAATACTGTCACCACACCAAACACTCCAAACACACAACACGCAGAATGTCAGATGGAACCCTGTCACCACACACAAGTAACAAACTGTAACCATAAATCACTTGTAACCCTGTCACCAGATTGTAACCAAACATAAAAACAAGTAATGAACTGTATCCATGTCACCAAACAATTGATAAACTATAACCCTCTCACAAAGACTGTAACCAACCATTAAAACAAGTAATAAAATGCAACCCTGTCAACAAACAAGCCATAAAATGTACCCCTAACACCAGACTACAAACAACTGATAGGGACATTAACCATAGCACAAACTGATAGCCATTAGACAACAACTGAACTACAAACAAAACCTAAACGGGAGGAAAGGGCTAAACTAACGAAACGAACAACAGAAATTGCATGAAATGAAGGAAATTACATCTCCACAACTAAAAGGAAACAACAAGCGAGGTTGCTGTGGAAACACTGAAGCAGAAGAGTCGAAGAAAGTACCTGATGAAGCAATTAGAAGAAGGTGATTAGAAAACCGAAACGAAGAGCAGAAAATGCAGAAACGACGAGGAGAGAATGTCGAACAGCAATGCCGATAGCAAGTCAGAGAGCACGGCGTAGAGCAAGTCGAATATCACTAAGGAACCGTCGGGAACGAATCGCCAGGAGAGAGAGACCGGAAGATCAATGGGAGAAACTGCAAAACCGTAAAAAATTCGACAGAAGAAGAGAAGCGCGAGGAGAGAGACGGGGGAGTATAAAGCAAGGGCAAAATCGGTATTATGAAAATATTTTGGCCATTTACTAATAAAGTCCAATCCGTGGGACATTTTGTATTTGGCCCAAAGGTCTTCGGCCTTTGGGCCAAATTTCTTGAATTGTAATTAGGTGGTGGGCTTGGATTATAATTCTTAAGTTATGTGGGCTGAATGGTAATTTATGTAATTTCTTTATATATATACTCGTATGTTCAGTAGAAGAAAGGGGAGTTTTAGTTCGGACTTGCCGCACAGCACTTCGGCGTAGATTAGGTTTTAGTTTAAGTTTTGTTATTTGTTTTCGGTATTAAACTCTAGATCGGGGATGAAGATTTCGGTTTGCATTTTATTCTAAACTTTTATCTATTTCTGTCTATAATCTATTTCATCGTTTATTATATTATGTTTGATTGATTTCTCCGTTCTAGGGTTTAGGTGATCCCAACGATTATTTGGTAGTTTTAGTATTGATATTTGTTTGTTTGAGAACTTGTTAGATTCAATCCTAATGTGCTTAATCTGATTGATTTTATAATTGATTAGAGTTCCTGTTAGGATTTGAGACCGAAAGGAGATAAGACAAATAGGGCAATTAGATAAGGGTTTGAGGCCGAAAGGCGATAACTTACTATCGGAACCTTAGGTTTGAACCTGGAATTTTATCATTGTGAAAACTTTATAGAGTTCCTTGTGGATTAATAGCTATCGTAGAAACTCTAGGTTGAGATTGTATTTGATTGAGCGTGAAAGCGGATATTGATGCAATTGAGGTCTAGGTTCTAAGAGCTCAAAGGGTTTGAATTGGTTGCTTGAGACCGAAAGGAGATGGTTAACCAATTTAGGCACAATTACTATGAGACCGAAAGGAGATTAGTAAGTATATTAGATAGCTACCTTCAACAAACTCAGACAATGTGGCACGATTATCGATATTAATCTATTAAATAATGGTTGTGGAGATCCTTTATCCTAGATTTGCCTCGTATCTATTGCGTTTGAATACCATCTTTTGTATAGTTATTTTATTATTAGTTGGTTGCTCTTCATCCATATAAATATTTGTCCTTTATTTTCTTGGCTTAGTTAAACCAGTTTAAAATTACAATCGATACCACTTAGTCCCTGTGATTCGACACTCAATATACTACGACTGAACCCCATACACTTGTGGGTGTAGGTTTAGCCTCTATCAGAGGATAACGGTTCTTCACCGTCGCCCGGTTCAACTCCCGGTAGTCAATGCATAATCTCAACGATCCGTCTTTCTTCTTAACGAAGAGGACCAGTGCTCCCCACGGTGACGCACTAGGTCTGATGTAGCCCTTCTCGGCCAACTCCTCCAACTGAGCCTTCAGCTCTGCCATCTCGGTTAGTGCCATCCGATACGGTACACGTGAAATGGGCCTCGTGCCCGGCTCTAACTCTATGGCGAAGTCGATGTCTCTCTGCGGAGGGAGTTCTGGCAGCTCGTCTGGAAACACTTCAGCAAACTCCTGCACTATAGGTACATCGGTCATGCTGGGCTGCTCACGATCCACCTCTAAGGCATAGCACCAATACCCCATGCATTCCTGATCCAAAAGTCTGACTGCTCGAACTGCGCTGATAAGCGCCCCGTTCCGTTTGGGGTCACTTCCCCAAACTTGGTGCTCGGTCCCGTCATCAGCTAGAAGTGTCACAGTCCTCGTCCGAAGGTTGACGATCGCTCCATATTGTCCCATGAAATCCATGCCGAGAATGAGGCCGTCCGTCTTCAGAGTCATCACAATCAGGTCTGCAGGCCACTCAAGCTCTCTTATACGGACAGGGCATCCTAGGATCTCTCGACTAGTCCTAACCCTAGATCCATCCGGCATGCCTACTAAGAGGGATGGACCACTTGTGCAGCTAAGGCTCAGCCTAGCAACGCACGTCTTCGCTATAAAGCAGTGTGTAGCACCAGTATCAAACAGCATACGCAGACACACATCATAGAGGGATGGTACCTGCTGCAGTCGGAGCGGAATGATCATCAACTCGCATCTGAAACACGCGGGGCGGTGGGGGCAACGCGGAACCACGACCTCCTGAAGTCTGTCCTCTGCCATAACTCGACCTAGATGGTCCGGCAGAAGTCGATCCTCTACCTCCGTGGCCAGAACCTTTGTCGCATCTCAATCCTCCACAACCTCTACTAGGAGCAGAACCTCTCCCCTGACCCTGGGGGTAAGTCAGCTGTGGGAGTCTGGGAGCCTCTGGAAGTCGGAGAGCTTGTGCAGATGGAGTCCCTCTACTCTGGGAGCAGTAGCGAGATCTATGCCCTAAAAGTCCACATGAATAGCACCTAGTATCTCTCATCGGACATGGAGCAACATAATGACCCTCCTCGTAGCAGTCGTGACAAGTAATGCTCCTAACTCGAACCTCTCTACTCGGAGCAGACGGTGCTAATGGAATCCTCGATACTCCTCCTCCGAATCCTCCTCGGAGCCCTCCTCTAGGTCTCGTCTCCCATCTGGTCTCAGCGGGTCTAGGTCTCTTCCCCTCAGAGTGAGAGGAAGCATATGCAGTCGCGGAGAGGATACGCTGCTGATCATATAGAAGGACCACCTCTAGGAAACGATCGAACGAGACTGCGCCCAGGCTAGAAGCATGCAGTAGTACCGCGGGCGACAACCTCATCGACAACAATCGAATGCGACTCTCGTCAGTGGGACATAGGTGTGCACATTAAACCAGCTCCTTCTTGAACTGGCGGACAACATCAACAACAGAGAGAGACGGGTTGTAGGTCCCACGATAAAATGCCACCTCGCGAGCAATCTGAGTCCCCGGGGGACTATACTCCTTCAGCATCAAAGTCCAGAAGGCATCATAACTCCACTCAGTCTGCTCCGTCTTGTACACAGACCAGCGATCAAAGGCATCCTCCCGCAGATGTCCTGCTGCTAGCCTCTGTCGCTCTGTAGCTGGTGCATCGATATGGTCGAAGATCCCGTCTAGCTGACGGAACCACATCTCTACATCCTCTCCAGCACCTCTTGAGAACTGCGGTGGCCTACACTGCCCCATGACCTTCATCCAATCGATGCGCTTCTCGGGTCGCGTAACGACCATAGGAACAGCTCGAGCGGGCTCAGGCGCTATAGGCGGCTCGATCAGGATCTGGGCCCCGGGTGCTGCAGACTGTGACTCCCCAAGAAACTCTCGCAAGATCTCCAAGATCGCAGCTCGGTCCATCTGCCCCAGTGTGGTCTGTTGAATGGGGACCTGAGTCTCGCCGCCCTCAGGTGTCAAAGTGTCAGCGTCGGTTGTAACATTAGCTGCCCTACGACGGGGTCGTCCTCTACCTCTACGCACTGGGCCCCCACGCCCGATCCGTCCACCTCGTGTATCGGCCATAGTGGCTGCAATAGAAGGGCGGGGCTTAACACACAACACAGAAGCACTCAACAGAAATTAATCAGATCCCCTTCGAGGGGACCGCCCTCAGGCCCCATAAAATCACAAAATCTATCTAGAAACTGCCCTTCGAGGGGCAACTGACCGGAGAGGCAACTATCCTCTCGGCCTCTACATTCTAACCCCGCTACTCCATCCACCACGGTGCAAACTCCTTGGAGTCTTCCAGGCCCTCTGTAAAGTACAAAGCTAAGTTTTGCCTACCCTTTCCCAAGTCTACATCCAATAGGATGGTCTATCGCCTTTCTACCCACTCGATTTCCCTTTTTCCGATTTTTCTTATTTTAAGTCTAGTTTATTAAGCTTTGTTCATTAATTTAGCCATATTAAATTCATTTTGCCCTTTAAAACTCTTCAAAATCTTTTAAAACATTGGGCGGTTTTTCAAAATCATACTTCAACCCATTTGTACTCGAATCGCGCAACCCACACTCTGATACCATCTTTGTAACGGCCCAAATATAAATATTCGGGTTACGTTTCGAAGGATTGAATACCTTCGTTCGGATCTTGCAATTAGAGTACGGGTTGAGTTTTAAAACAAAGTTTTAGTGATCAAAGAAGGGATTCCGCACCCTAAATTCACGTTAGGGTCGTTAGGTCCCCCGAACCGGTCCTACTTGCCTAAGTCGCTCAAAACATTTTAAGTTCGAAAGCATAAAGAAGGAAATACCATAATACAACTTGCCACGGCATGACCGGGTCAAAACCAAATACGAGGAAATAAGTAGCAAAAGTGTGGAGTTCAAGTCGGTCTTTCTCTCCCTCTCACTGCGCCATGAGATATCCCCCGCCACAACAGCACATGATCAAGTAAGGGTACGAGTACCTGAAACTAACCAGTCGTTAGTCGCTTCTTTCTTTTTGTCCGTTCTTTCTTTCTTTTTATTTTTTTAATTGCAAACTAACAGAGAATCACAAAAGGCGGTTAGATTTAACTGGAAAGGGCATGAGGCAAAAAAAATAAAAACTACAAAGGTACCACACGAAATATGCAAAAGAATTGTATACCTCGCGAAAATTGCAATACCCCAAGGGCAACTCGCGAAATTTCCGTAAAAATTATACATTATTCAATAAATAAAAAAATCATGGCGACAATGTTGGGATATATACTGTAAAGAATAAAGAGGAAATTGTTGCATTTTTAATTTAAATGGACCCACTAATTTCAATTTTAAAAAATTGATTCTTTAATCGTAATTAAGAAAAAATAATTTAATTTCCACCCTATAGTGAACTAGTGATGTGGCCCAAGTGGGGGAGAGTGATACACATACAGAGGTGTATCTTTTTAATTCTACACCACCAATTAAAAATTGTCATGTGTATTTAGAGGTTCTTTTTTTTTTAATTTGCAACTTCAAAAACTGTTTTTTTTAATGGAAAAAACTGTTTTTTTATGCAAAAAAAAAACAACTGTTTTTTTTTTTGCAAAAAAAAAAACTGTATTTTTTTATGCCAAAAAAACTGTTTTTTTAACCGGTTGAAATTTTGAATTAAATAAATCAAATTTCAATGGTTATTTTTACAACCATATTAGTGAAAAAAAATTTATTGATTTTTGATATAATATTCAACCATAAGATATAGTTACTTTCATTTTAGCATTTCAAATTGTTTACATTTTATAAATGTAAATAAAATTGTCAATATATTATAATTAAGAATTTATATAACTTATATATATTGAAAATATAAGTTATTTGACATAAATTTATTTATTAAGAATTAATATAATTAAATATATCAAGTATGCTTTGATAAAGTTGAAAAATATTTTAAAAAATAAAATACAGCTAAAGAAAAAAAAATTGATTGTAAATATTCCATTTAAATTTTTTTGATTTTTTAAATTCTTTAAAACACACATGTCACTTTTTATTGGTGGTGTATAATTCCTATCCATACACTTGATGTAGGTGTAGGTTTGTCCAAGTGGGGGTGAATCACGCGTGAAGTTTCATAGGCGAATGGAGAAATGTGGGCCCCATGTTTTATTAAAAAAAAACTAAAAATCCTAATTAATCTACACCCTTAATTTCATTAGGTTCAATGGTTCAGATGTGTTCCTAGTTTACACCCTAAGGGGTGTTTAAATCCGATCCATACTCTCTCTATATATATTTTTTATATATTAGAACAACACAGACTCTACTCTTTAAAAAAGTGTTGGTGTATAGATCGGTTCAGTTGTTTTGTATTTATGAAAACTGGGTTTTTTATTGTATGGGTAAACCGGGTTGAGGGTTATAACGTTTAATGAATGACGTGATAGGCACGTGATCATCTCTGTCTATATATTCTCCCTCCTTCCTCCCGATTCAACAACTTTTTTCATTCAGTTGTTTGTTCTGTAACAGAAATTGAAGTTCTCAATGAAAGATTCGTTTTCGTTACTCTCTCTCGTTCTCTCTAATCTCTCGATTCACAAAATCTGAAATGGTATCAGAGCTGCCATAGCTCACACGATTCTAAGTTCTTCCTCTGTCTGTACTGAAGTTTTTTTTTCTGTTCTTCCGCGATATCAAAAATCTTGAATCACCATGGATGGTCAAGATCCAAATCAGATTGATATCTTGTTTCTGCATCATTCTGATCATCCCAGCTACAACTTATCAACGCAGCTGCTAAACGATTCTAATTACAACCACTGGAGGTGCGCTGTAGAGGTGTCCTTGGTTGCGAAAAACAAGATTGCTCTTGTGGATGGTAGTTTCCAGATTCCGGCAGGGACGTCGCCACGATATGCCCAATGGAGACGGTGCAATGGGATGGTGGTGGCGTGGTTATTACATTCGGTGGAAAAAGAAATTGCAGAATCTCTTGTGTATTTCAGAACTGCATAGGATGTTTGGGATGAATTGAAGATGCGATTTGAGTCTCCAAATAGCACTCGCTTGTATCGGGTACAAAAAGATATGTTTAACATTTCTCTGAATGGATCATCGGTGACTTCATACTTCACAAAGTTCAAGAAACTTTGAGATGAGTACATGGATTTAATTGAATCCCCTGTGTGTACTTCCTGTGGAACTCCAAATCCAGTGTCTAAATCTTTTGCTAAACTGCAAGTGATGCAGTTTCTTGTAGGGTTGCCTGATTCTTACAATGGTTTTAGGACTAGCATTTGGTAATGAAGCCAACACCAAATATTGCTGATGTTTATCGGATGATTCTTGATGAAGAGGGTCAAAGAGGATTGAATAATTCTAGTTCTGTTAGTGACAGTACTGCTGCATTCAATGCATTTCAAAGGTCAGGAAATCAATCTAATTCTGGTGGTCAATTTGGGAGTCAGTATAGTAAGAATAATGGACAGAGGGTTGGTAATCAGACATCTCAGAATGGGGCTAAAGGGAAAGGAACCTATTTCCGTGAACATTTTAAAGTATCTGGTCATTCTATAAGCAGATGCTTCAAGATCCACGGGTATCCTCCCAATTTCAAAGGGGATAAATCTAAGAAATTTTCTTCAAATGTGGTTGTTGAAGGTGATGATCAAGAAGCTTCTCATTCCTTGACAAAAGGACAGTATGAGCAGATCTTGGCTTTTCTGAGTAAGCAAAGTAATGGAGAAGATAACACAAAATAGCTCGCGTAGCTCTTTTAGCATGCTAGAGCTTGATTCTAAATAACTCACGTGGCTCATCTGAGCACGCTGGAGTTTGAATCAATTAAGTTCATGTGTCCCGTTTGGCACGTTAGAACACGAAATAGCTCACGTGACTCTTTTAGCACGCTAGAGCTTGATTCTAAATAACTCATGTGACTCATTTGAGCACGCACTACTACAAATGCACTCATTAATGACATTTAAACAATGACGTTTTTCACAAAATGTCGTTAAAAGTATATTTAATAGCGTTTTAAAACAAAAACGCCATCATTTTGTAGAGTGGTATTATTTCATGGTGTTTTTTAAAACGTCGTAAAATATTGTAGCGTTTATAAACGCTATAAATACGGGGCGAAGGGGATGTTTAGAATGATATTATTAAATGACGTTTATTAAACGCCATAATAGTTATGTTTTATGGCGTTTGCAAAAAGCCATAAAATAATAAGTAAAATATTGGGTAGAAAATTTTTTGCGCTAAGTTTAAGCTAAAATTTGTAATTTCGCGCAAAAATGAGAGTGAAAATTTGTAAAAGGAAATAAAATTTCACCAAAATGAAATAGACACTCTCCCATCTCAAAATCAGTCGGTCCGCCCCTAGCCTTCTTCCTCTCTCTGTTCGCCCAAAATCCAAGGCCAAAATTGATCACTCGATGTGAATCCTCCGGCGTTCCTTGTGCAACCGTTCGTTAGTCGCCTCCAACCCTCTGTTCCTTCGTCGTTCGCTGCTCGTCGGTTCGTTGCTCGCCATGGTCACTGCTCGTCGAGGTCGCTGCTCGCCATGGTCGCTACTCGTTGAGGTCGCTGCTCGCCGTGATCTCTGCTCGCCGTGGTTGCTGCTCCGCCGTGGTTGCTGCTTCGTCCCCAGAAAGCCCCAAAGTCCCAAGCAACTGAGTCCAACTAAAACCCTAAGGGCCCGTTTGGAAAGGGTATATGGATATAGGATATAGACTATCGGTATGAGATATAGATATCAAGCTATGGATATTGGGTATGGGTATGGAATTGATATCTATATCTTATGTCCGCTGTTTGGAAAGGGTATATAGATATCAGAATAAAAAAAATGTAATAAAAATAATCCAAAACCTTAAACCTAGCCTTCTATACTCCTTCCCACAATCGTATGTCCATCTCCTTTCAGAAGAATCATCTGGAGCACCATCGGTATCAAGGGGTCGATGGAATTGATATGGATATCCCAAGTCAGTATGGGTCATCTTCCAACTCTTCTTCTATGCGCTTAGACCTTTGTTTATTACACCAAAACCCCCTTGTCTATGGGAGTTCACCAATTGGCAATCCAATTAGCCCTTGATGCTACCATGGCCAACATATGCAATCGAACGTTCGAGCAGATGCAATCGAAATTTTCGCACAGAAATTTTCAAAATAGAGCAGATGCAAGTTTGAACAGAAGTTTGAAAGAAGGAGGAGAAGAAGAACGTGCTCATTCGGTCTCACGATCTCAGTCGCTCCTAAGTCTTTTCCTATAGCCCCCAATTTTGTCTGGTCAGTAATGGAAGCAATCGTCCCTACCGTCCTGCTTCTAGGCAAACCTCCTGGCTGTCTCTTTTCTTTTTAATGAGCTAAGCCAATAGAATGAACCAAACAATTTTTTTATCATGAACTTTTCTCGCGATATGGAAGATATCCAAAAGGGAAAAAAACCCTAGAATTAGTAGATGAGAGATATAGGATTGATATCTATATACTAATTTGGATAAATATACCAAACAGGCTATATAGATATTGGGCCTTCTATACCCATAGCCTATATCTATATACCCATCCCAAATAAGCCCTAAATTTTCTTCGGGCAAGGTATATTTCATTTTGCTATTCTGTGATTAATTTTGTGCAATTAGGGCTTACATTGTGTCTGTGTAGGAGTGTGAAATTGAAACAAGATATTCATGTTGTTAAGAGAGATTGAACTAGTAATGTGCTCATGAAAGGAAAGTACTTGGAAATTGGAATAACCCGGAAGCCTTGGGACTCCATAAACGTTTAGAAAAGAACACTTTTGATTCAACTTTTGAATGTCAATTGAATTGAAATTTGCATTTCCCCTTGATCTATTCCTCATTTGCAGTTTTCATTTTTTAATTTCATGGAATGGTCAAGTTTTGTTTGGTTCATCTATGGGAAGCTAATTGAGGGAATAGTGTCCATTGAAATAAAAATAAATTAAGATATCCATTTAACAAAACACCATAGGGTTACTCTGGATGTGCCAATGTGGGATTCAACTTTCTATCACGTTTCTTTAAGAAAATAATTGTCAAGATCAATTGCTACGAGTTCAAGGTATTTATATCAAAGAGAAATACTAGGAACAATCCCTTTTGCTAATATTTTAGTTGTGCTTATTAGAATGAAGGTTTGGAGTTTAACAAAAGACTACTATTTCTGGTTAAAATGAGGTCTTAGGGCCTAGTATCATGTTCTCGTGATGAAAAATGTTGAGTTAACTATTTCTTTCCCTTTCACCTAATTAGTTTAGCTTCCCTAGACAGATCTCTAACAATTCTTATGCCTTTCAAATGTGTTTTGGATTGTATGCGCATCATCTATCAAAACTATATGATCCCTCTTGAGTTGCAAGTAATTAGAATTTTTACTATATATGTATTAAAAAATGAATTTCTGATGTGTTTATTTATGATTCATAGGATTACGTGGCAACTAGATGGTAATGAGCTCCTGAACTGTGTGGATCTTTTATCTTCAAGGTAAGGGTATTCTTTTTGGTAAGCTTTGACAGTAGGTTTGATCAATTTCTTGAGTTTTAATGTTTTTTCCAGTTATATTGGCTTCTTTGATAACTTAACTCATTTGCATTGATAACCTTTACGCTTATTTGTTGTTCTTCACGTTTCACATTGTATAACATTGTTGGTATGCCATAAAGAGTATAATTTTCCCCTTTTTTTGCATGTAGTTGTCAAAAAAAGGTCAAAACACTTGGTATATATGACTTCTTTTCTTTATTAATTCATAAGGTAATAAAAAAGGATTGACTGTGTATGAAAAACTATCTACAATATTGGTTGTTTATGAAAAGAGTAAGTAAATAACTTCTATGTTTTATCTATAAGGTAATTAAGACAAAACTATCTAAAATATTCACTGTGTATGAAAAGCTGGCAGTTCACTTGAAATGTGTTTCATTTTGTTTCTTTGTTGGGTTATATCATTTTATTTTTTGTTCCTATACTAGTTGGGTTAAAGCATTTCCATTTGATAATTTGTTAAAAAAATTTAGGTTAGGAGATCCAGATTTGTTTCTCCTTTAGCATGGATAAAAGTTGGGTAAAACTAGATAAAAACAGTCATGGATATCAAGAAGGGGTTAACCACAAATTCTATTTTTCCAATATATAATTGATAATTTATTGTAAAAATTGCTGAAATTGTATTTTTAATAGGAAAAATAACCCAAAATAATCTCAACTATCATCATTTAACCAAAAATAATCTCATCTTTTAAAATAACCCATTAATAGCCCAACTATTAACCTATATACCAAAAACAATCCAACACAATTTCATCCCTTAATTTTAATTACAAAATAATCCAAATTTTTATAAATTCACACAAAATGCCATCTCTCACCCACCCTCCCCAAATTTTCTCTGCAACCTCCAAACCCCCATTCACATCCGTCTGCACCTTTGCTCCTGCAACTATTGTCAACCTCGCCATCACTACCCAGGGCCATAATCATCTTTGCAACTGCTGCTGGCACCACCCATCATCATACTGCTTCGTGGTGACACTAACGAAGATGAGGAACAGATTGTTTTCTCTCTTCAGATCTGCAACCTAGACCCTTAGATCGATCATCTAGAAGCTTCCACTTGGTAATCCGAGATCTCATCGCCGATTCACGGTCGGATTCCATCCTCTTCCTCTTCCGTTCATTGATCAACACATTCAATCGTTGTGAGTCCCACTCCACGGTCGGGCTCCGGTGGATCTTGGCAATGTAAGCAAGTGGTTGTGGCTCCTGGAGAATTAATCTAAAGGTGGGGTTTGAGGGGAGAAATGGGGATAATTAATCTAAAAAAGAGGGAGAGGGCTGAGAATGGCTGAGATTGAAGGTTGCAGAGGAAGGAATTTGGGGTGTGAAATCAGGGGGATGGGTTTGGGGGTGACAGGGGGCATTTTGTGTGGATTTATAAAAGTTTGGATTATTTTGGAATTAAAATTAGGGATGAAATTGTGCTATATTATTTTTGGTATATAGGCTAATAGTTGGGGTATTAATTGGTTATTTTTAAAGATGGGATTATTTTTGGTAGAAGGATGATAGTTGGGATTAATTTTTTGTTGTTTTTCCTTTTTAATATAATGCAATATGATGTAGAAAAAAGAAAGAAATATATTGGAAACTTTGATTCGATCTCGAAAACAAATCACAAATCAAACAACAATTCTTACAATTAATTAACAACTAGTTTTATTAGCTGCGATCTTCGCGGTTTTTTTATATGACTTTTGTTATTCATACACAATTTGTGTAAGATCATAAAAAATATATAAAATATTATTTTTTGATCTTTTTAATATCCTACTTATTATTAATTTATTATGGTGATAATTTTTTTTAACAACTAACTTTAATAGCTAAAATATTATAAAACACATACTTCCTCTTACTCCACTTCATATATATAAGATCTTTGTGGTTTATATATATATATATATATATATATATATATATATATATATATATATATATATATATATATATATATATTTAAATTAAAGCTTGATTACCAAACTTTTTAGCATACAGTAAAAAGTGATAATTTTTAATTTACATTGACATAATAAAATTATAATGCAGGTAATCATACACCAATCCTTGATTTATCAACATATTTTTTTTATTTTTTTTATAAAGCCTTGCACCAATAATGTGAGTAAATGATTTAAAATCTTAAAATACATAATCAGAAATACAACATATTATCTTTTTATTAATGATTAATAAATAAATAAATGAAAAAAATAAATTCAAAATTTTGTTATAAAATATGCGAATAAACTGAACAAATATAAATTTAAAATATATATTAGGTCAAAATAGAAGTCCAAACAAATATAAATTTAAAAAATAGCCAAACAAATAAACTTTAAAATATATATTAGGTTAAATCAACAATAAACAGATTATAAATATCTCTTATATTAAATAAATATAAAATGATTTAATTAAAAATATATATAACATAAAATATATTATTTATTTTAATTTCATATCTTTTTATTAATTAAGGTAGGTCCTAATTTAATGAGGTGTTTTAATATAGAAGAAAACTTGAAATGATTTATTTACTTTCTCGTTTTAGTATATTATATAGATTGTACTCATCCGATTAAAATTGAAGGGTTAAGATTAAAAAATATCATCTCTCATATTAACTGAGAGTGATATCTATGGGAAGTTGGTTTCAATATATCTAATCAAGAGTGAATTGAAATATACTCCGTATACAATTAACTATGCTGAGTATTTACTCCATAATAGACATTTGTAGGAAGCTTAAAAAAAATACCTATCATCTTTTCTAGCTATAGTTTTGTATTGTATTTATTAATGAAAATATGGTTAAAATGTAACTACCCATAACAATTTATTAATTAAATTCATTAAAATTTTCAATTAAGGTGACATAGCATTTATAGATAGCTTTAAAAATATTTGGGGATGGATGGATATTGTTAAAATGTAACTACCCGTAACAATTTATTAATTAAATTAATTAAAGTTTTCAATTAAGGTGAAATAGCATTTATAGATAGCTTAAAAAAATTACCTATTATCTTCTCTAGATTCTCTAAATATGATATAGTTTGGTATAATATTTATTAATGAAACCATTATTAAACGTAACTACCCACAATAATTTACTAATTAAATTAATTAATTTTTTTGTTTAAGGTGTACACATGTTATAACGATGTGGTTAAAATATGGAACTATTAATTGAAGTGGCTAAAATATACTGGATCACCATTAATTGACGTGTCAAAAAACCCGGGTCAGATTGCACCAGAGAACGACACGTAAGCGAATCGCAACAGAACCCGCCACATAAGATTTCCATGTCTCTGTTTTAGTATTATATACTAGTCTTAGTACCCGCCCGTTGTGCGGTTTCTTAATAAATAAAATAATATTTAATTTATATTTTCTTTAGCAATAAACTAAATTAGGAGTACATTTAGTTCAGATCAATATACAACATATTATATTGAACAATCAATATATCAACACACATATATATATAATAATTAAATAAATTATGTTTGATTGAAATTAATACTTCAATTTTTCTTAAATAAATAAATCAAAACCTTGGAAATTTTTTAAGATAAAAATAAAAAGTACACGAAATCATAGAATAATGTCAAGATATTTGTCAAATTATAAGCAATTTGCATACGTGTCATATTCTACATTAATATGGTGTTATCTTTCTTAGCCACATCAATTAATAAACTAATATAATTTTGCCATCTTAATTAATGGTTCTACTTATTCTTATAAATATTCAACCTTATACCTTAATTAGCTAGAAAACTTATCTTTTTAGATCAAATAATCTATCCAATATTACATCAATTAATATGTTATTATCATGTCTTACTTAGTTATATTCTGAAAATATTTTTTTATAAATATTATCAATATTTATATTTATTTTTTTTATAAATATTGGATGCATAAATAAATTAAAAATAAGTATACGGTAAGGTGATGTTAATTAAAAATAAGTATACTACTGTATTATTTTTATTAAATATATCAAATTGAATGTAACTATAAATAATTCTACATATTTTCTAACTATAAATAAAAATAAGTACATTGGATATATAAATACAATTTAAATAAGTATACGGTGATGGGAATAAACAAAATATGGATAAATATTGAATATTTCTTAGATGTGAAGTATAAAAAGATAAGTTTTCTATTTGATTAAGATATAAGGTTGAATATTTTAAAAAATCCTAATTAAGATATAAAGTTATATTGGATAGATTATTTGGTCTAAAAAGATAAGTTTGTTTACTAACTATATTGACTTATTAATTGATGTTGCTAAAAATGATAATACCATTTTAATCCAGAAAATGTCACGTATGCGAATCGCATCAGAGCCCGTTTTATGCTTCTGTTTTAGTATATTATATATAGATATAGATTTTTAACGTGATAATTCATATACATTTATTTTTAAAAAATTTTAAAAAAAAATCATAAAGAATAAATTTTTAAAATAATTTGACATAAAAGCTAGGGTGATCATTCATATACACGTATTTAACTTGTCTTTTATTTATAGGATTAATAGCTGTGATATTATAAATATATGTAGCTATATTAATAGAATTATTTTATACATGCTATAAAACAACATTGTATATGCCTCAAGGGTATTCAAGATGATTGAAATTTTTTTACTAAATATATATTCAATGTAAGGAAACAGTAAATAAAAATAATTCAATTTTTTATTAATATTTGAGGGTGTTTAAAAATAATTATGAGGGTGTTAATCTTTATAAAAAATATAATTTAAAATTTGATATAAATATAATTGCTTATAGTTTAAGGAAATTTACTTAAGTAGTTAATGGTTGATATGAACAGACGGTTAAAAAATGTCTATAATATATACTCCGAACCTACCAATTCTATTAGCAAAAAGAAAATAAAAAAGGCTCAATTTTTTTTTATTTTATATTCAATTTGATATAAAACGTAGAATAATTGACCAAATATTGGATATGTTATTTCATCTAAAAAGGTAAAATTTACTGTATATTGGAAGGTTAATATTGAAAGTAATATTGGATAGGTTAATGGTTGATATGACGATGCTTTTTGATTTTAATTGGAAAAAATATATATTGAAAGTGTTAGTATTAGTTGCTATTATATGGTTATCATTTATAGTATTATAAATTTTCTAACTAATTAAGATATAAGGTTAAATATTTATAAATAAAAAATCTAATTAAGATATAAGGTTATATTAGATAGATTATTTGATTTAAAAATGGCTTATTAATTGATGTGACTCTAAAAGATAATATCATTTTAATCCAGAAAATGACACGTAAGCAAAAAGAAACCCGTTTTAATCCAGAAAATTCCATTGATGCAAAATCGCACCAGAGGCCGTTTCAGGCCTCTGCTTTAGTATTTTATATAGATAGATATAGATATTGATAATATATTGGAAACTTTGATTTTAGGAGGTCAAATCCGCTGAACTAATTTGGTCTTTGGTGTATATCATGAATAACATTGTAAGCAACACCATTGAATTTTCTTAGTTTTCATTCAAATTGGTTATCTTGAGAGCTTATTCCTTCAATTCAATTTACTAATTCACCATTGAATTTTCTTAGTTTTCATTCAAATTACAGTACACCAAGCCTTTACCTTTGAGGTCACAAAGTGCTGAAATTGGAGACTCCAAGGTGGTGCTCGGTGAACACTTTATAAGCCTCTGATGTAGAATCTAGCTGTAATCGAACTCAAACAAGCTAGATCAAGCGAAAAAACACAGAAAATTGATGTAGAATCATCAACTGGATAGAGCTGAGCCCCAAAAGGGATTTTCTCCAACCTCTGATTTTTCTATTCTCTCTCTTGTTCTGTTACAAGCTGTTCACCTCTTTATTTATACAAGTACATGGCAGCTAAGCTAAAACCAAATCGCAATATGTACAATACTAAATGACATATTGCTACACTAACAGAATCTGCCCAGCAAACCACTCAGCACTTCCTAATTTTCCAACTCCGCTTTGGCAAACAGGAAACAATCATCAGAGTAAAAGAGGTATGTAACTAAGGGGGCTTAAGGTGCGAGCCTTACTCCATCAACAATGCTGTACAAGCAGCTTTTCAATGACTGATGAAAGGGCCTTGGACATATACAGCATTAGATGATATACCATGTGATTGGGAAATTTCGGAAGCTGCTACAAAGTTATCGGAAATGAATCTGCCAGAAACGTAGTCGCTCCTGTTTGAGAAATTGCAGCACTTCAGTCGCCGTCGTCTCACCAACAATGTCCCAGCAGTTAGTTCAGGAAGAAGATTGCACAGATACCATCTGTCTGATCTCATCCATCACCGACATCTCCATTCCATCAAGAAGCTTTTTTAATATCATCTGTGAGCATCTTCTTCTGATCAACACCAACTCTTACAAATCTACTGAGTCGTTTTCCCTAAAGGACCTTTGATCCCTTTCCATGAGTTCCATCCAGACCCATAATACAGATCTCCAAAACACATCTATGGGAATTGAACCTCTTTCAAGAAGAGCTAGATTTAATAGAAGTACCATGTTAATGACTGGGTACTGAATTTATTCCCATATAAACAGAACTTCAATCAAACCATGTTCTACCTCCATAGTTACACACCTGTTTCAGAAATCATTCAATTTATTTGCTAGAATCCTCAAAGTTCAATGTTTTTAATCAGCAGTAGAAAAAATGAGTATAAACTACCAGAGACAGCATGAGAATAAGATTTCACAAAGAGATCTGAATAAGATAGCTAGAACATATATTTCATAAAATCTGTATTGAGGGGATACAGAATATGATATACCATTCTACGATTAGGCTCCAAACAACGCGAAAGATAAGACGATTTCAGAAATTCAAAGCGTTAAACCTAATTCTAGAAATCTAACTACAATTACATTAAATCGATATCAGGAACCATTCACAAACCCTAGACAGATCACAACCAAATTCAACGCTCTACGAGCTGGTAAACTTGGTCACGGCCTTGGTCCCTTCAGAAACGGCGTGCTTAGCAAGCTCACCGGGAAGAACAAGGCGGACAGCGGTCTGGATTTCCCGGGAGGTGATGGTCGGCTTCTTGTTGTAACGAGCTAGCCTGGAAGATTCCTGAGCGAGCTTCTCGAAGATGTCATTGATGAAGCTGTTCATGATCCCCATGGCTTTGCTAGAGATCCCGATGTCAGGGTGGACCTGCTTGAGGACCTTGAAGATGTAGATCTTGTAGGTCTCCACGCTCTTCTTCGACCTCTTCTTCTTCTTGTCAGCGGCGCCGCCCTCCTTGGGCAGCTTCTTCCCAGCCTTCGGCTTCTTCTCCGCCGGAGCCTTGTCGGCGGTCTTCTTCTCCTCCGCCGGCTTCTTCTCCGCTGGCTTCTTCTCGGCCTTCGGCGCCATTGCTGTCGGTTTGGGAGAGTTTGGTGAGAGAATAATAGAGAGAGAGAGAGAGAGAGAGATTCAGGGGATAAAGATGGGTGAGAGTTGTGCGGTTGTGATATCATTATATATAGACAGCGAAAGGGTTTCTGATTGGTGCTTCACGTTTCGCACGGATCGATGACGTGTCGAATTTGCTGACCGTCGGATTTATTTATGACGTTTTCGATCTATGGCGCGTGGGAACTGGAATTTGGAAATTTTCGTTTATTCGCGCCCGAATATTGGGCATTCATTGGGCTTTTTCGATTGGGCCTGAAGCCCGGCCCATAAGTGTCCCTGGCCCAAAAGAATAACAACGGAACTTGTGCAGGTGGAATGGAGAGAGCTAATTACGCCATTGCCGTTGAGTTTGCCGTCGGCCTCCATTGCTCTCAGGTGAGCTTCCCCGAGCTCTTCTGGTGTGATTTTGCGTTTGTCTGATTAGTTTTTTTTTATTTACCAATTGATGTTGAAATTGTCGCTAATAGGTACGGATTGATGCTGTTCAACGACGAACAGTAAGGTGAAGAATCGGTGGGGGTATCTGTGAAATTGGATGTTACAAAGTGTTCTATGATGAGTAAAATTGGGAGAACGTTTGGGTGCTTAACGAATTCGAACCCTTATTTCTTCAAGGTTCGATTTTTCTCAAACCTATTTGTGAGCAGTAAGTACCTTTTCTCCCTCTTTTCGTTTTGTATTTTTTGTGATTGTTATTAAATTCGTATTCCTGAATTGTAATTTGTAATGTTTTTGTTGAATTGTGTGCTTCTGGGGATAGGGCTTTCATTCTACACCACCAATGAAGATCTGAAAGGGATGTTTTCACCATTTGGGGTGGTAAAAGAAGGTCCTTTGTGTTGTGATGTGGTTTTATATTCTTTTGGGTTTTATTTTAGTCTGTGCGTTTATTTCTTTATGTTTTTTGGGGGAAATTGTTGATTTGTTGCTCTTGTTGTATGCTTAATTCATCCGCAGCTAGGTTAGTGTTTGACCCACGAACACTAAGGCCTAAAGGCTTTGGCTTTGTCACATTTGAGACTGATGCAGAAGCTCAGAAGGCAATGAAGGCTTTGAATGGCACGGTATTTTGTTTCTCTGGATTTATGTTATCATGATTGAATGATTGATTTATCTTTGTATTGTGAAGTGAAATTATACTGTATTTATTATTTTCCTTAGTTGTTTAGTTATAAATCCTATTAGAGATGTGAATGTGATTGCTTAATATATCTTCATTTATACCTTTCCTCTCTCACTTAATTAACATGTTCAATCATCTCTCTCTGATAACTACTGAATTTTGATAGTGTTTGGCCCCAGATTGTTTGATCTTTATGTGGGATGCAAGGTCACTTGTGAGAACACGACTGTGTTTGAACTTGTTGCCGTGTGGTTGTCTTCAGGATTACGATTCAACTTGAGTCTATATTTTTCAAGGCGGCGTTTTAAGGGGTGAGGGATGGTTCTTGATTTCATACTCTCTTTGTCTTGTTTAATTAGAAACTTAGAAAGTGTCGGCGAGGACTGTTGTGTGCTCTCTATTTTTTAGTGCAGCCTTGTTTGGTCATTTAAATCCTGCTTTGTTGATTTGCAACCACTTTGAAAAAGTACCAGCATCACTCTTGTTCCCCTGTAACAGTGACATAGCAAAGCATGTTTTCCCAAATGGGTGGATATTCTTTTTTCTCGAGTGGAACATTACCTATGAATCTTCCATTGTCGACGAACCTTTGAAATTCATTAAGCAGGCTTTGCTAACGCTTTTATGGCTCAATTTGAATTCATCTGAATTCGTTTGTAGGTTGTGCGTGGCCGCCTTATCTTTGTAGAACCCGTGAAGGCCAAGGACGATGCAGGAGACGCTGGATGTGACAGTGGACTGCAGTCTGCTAGTAGATCCACAAAGGTGGAGTAGTTCTTGATTGCATTTCACTTACTAGCTCGCTCATCTGTTTTAGGAGCTAAATTTATACAAAATTGACAACTACTTAAGTTTCAGGCATGGGTGATGACACTGATTTTGTGTATTGGAACATTGCTTATGGAGTTGATACAGATCATCGAAACAACTGAAAGGAGCGAATTTTATGTTTTGACATACTTACTGTACATGAAATTTGATGAAATAAACACCAGTTGTATCTTGTAAATTGTAATTGCTACATCTTCTTAACCCAGTGAAGAAGAGATATCAATGAAATACAAACAAATGCAGTTTAAGCAACAATACTGATAACTGCAGCAGAAATTAAGCAGTAAAACGAGGATGAAAGTGCGTAAAACGAGCAGTTCTGCTCCTTTATCTGCGTACGAGTCCTATGAAATTTCATTGATCGAGTGATTGCTTTGTGCAACCAAACATCTAACCAAAAGGACACATGAGAAACACAACAACATTTGAAAACATAGTAGAAACTAAACTATTGCCAAAGGATGGTTCAGCTGCCCTTAGTCAACTGCTTACTTGTGTTGAATCACTAATCTGTATTCAAATGGTTTCTTCTTCTTCTTCTTCATCACGATCGTTCTTGGTTGCAGATTGTAATGACCAAAGATGGAGCTTCAAGTGAAGGTTAATGAATTGCAATGAAAGATAGGTTTTAAAGGAGTGGTTTAATTAGGCTTATTTTGGTTAGTGCCTTTGGTGGGGATGGGATCTTCTTAGCATATGCTTCTTTTGGGCCTTCAGATTCAATCATATATAATCTTTTCTGTCCAACTTTTCTTCACTTACCTTTTCTGGTTTCACTTTGCATCTGTCATACTGAACTACTGATTTTATATTAGTTAAAAAAATTATAAAAAATATGAACCCTCGCCTTAGGGTTTCCACTTTCCATCGTCAGATGGTCGAGGTTGGTGCAGATGTATATGTATTTCAAATTTCAATCAATAAAAAGGATTTTTCCTTTATTCAAAAATCAAAAGTGGTAAATTTTTTTAGATATAACATTGGTGACTTTAATTCGTCTTGTGCTTGTGCTCGCCTTCTTTTGAACTTAAGCATGTTTAACTATCGATTTTTTAAAGAGTGAATGATTTACGAGGTCGTATATTTTAACTATTCGAATCATTTAGAAATTAGCTAGAACCAACCATCAACCACAAAAATCAAACTTGAGACTTTAGAGGAAAACAACAACAAGAATAAAATGGTAGGAACCTTTGCCAAACTTTTTCAAAATTAAAATATTTAGATGATTTAGTGTGGCAGAATGCTTTTTCCACCACGGGTTTCCTCTTTCTTGATTCCTCCGAGAAGATGATTCATTGGGGTGCAACTGCAACACATGGGGAGGCGAGTTCTCCTCTCCTTGCAGAAGCTTTGGCGTTGCGCAATGCTATGTTCGAGGTTAGAAGAATGGGTCTTTTGTATGTTCAGGTTGAAGGAGACTGCCTTAATGTGGTGAATGTTGTGTTGTCAAAGGGATTTGAGATTGTCATTGGGAGAGATTGAGATGGTTGTCTTTGATATACTTGCACATTTTTATCCTTTTGAGGAGATCCGAATCGACCACATCTTTAGAGAGGCCAACATTGCGGCCGATCAAATTGCCTTCCTCTCCCATTTTCGTATGGAAAAAGATGAAATGACGCATCTGGAACTTTACGCCATCATCCAAAAGGATGTCGTTGAACGGTTATTGATTGTGCTCGACACCCTCCAAATGTTTACCTTAAAAAAAACTATTCGAATCATTTATTTATTTTCTTAAAAAAAATTATAGGTAGTATTTAATTATAAGTTGGTTAAGATTTCTATTATTGCTTGACCTTATCCAATGTAGTTTTGGTGAAATTAATGCAACTACTTTTTATAGTTTTCTTTTTTAAAATAAATATCGAAATTTCATATAATGGAAAATGCAAAGCATGAACATGTACAATTTTTTTAATATGAATTTATTCTCTAAATAATTATTAATTACACCCAAAGTTATATATATATATATATATATATATATATATATATATATATATATATATATATATATATGATAGATCCTGTGTAAGCAAGCCTTACTGTGTAATTTGTGAGCAAATCTGGAGCGTCGGATTAAGAAGATCAAACGGATGAGATTAAAAGTAACTTGTGAACAGTGACATTATTCGTAGATACCAAGTGATTATTCGTATGTACATACATATGAATAATCCTTTATTGCATACAAATAATTACATTTGTTCATACATACGAATAATTACATTATTATACACGAATAATCGCTTGGTACCTACGAATAATTTCTCTGCTCACAAATTACACCGTAAGGGTTACTTACACGGGATCCAACCTCTATATAGATATATATAAAGGTGTAAGAGAGGATCCTAACTCCTTTGTATGGAAGATAAAACATTAAGAGTCGGTACTTGACTAGTTGTAGAATATTTTTTTAGTTAGTTTGCTAGCAAACACTTCCATAAATAAATAAAATTGTCGTTTTCGTTTTTTCTCAACATCTTATAATATTATCGTTCTAAAGGGGAAACGAAATACTATCTACGTTCTATAAATCATTTTAGATTTTACGTACATGTATTTTAAGAGACTAAAAAATATTAACTATTTTTTTGTCAATTTTTTACATAATTTAATACTTATTAGTATTAACTATTAAATTATTAAAAAAGGGGGGAATTATGCTATAGGCCATAATTAAGGCCTTTATTAGGAAAATGTCCACCCTTGCCCCCCAAATTGACAAAATGTTCACATTCCTTTCCTTGCCCCCATAATTAGGGCCTTTATGAAAAAAAAGGGGAATTCAGCGTTTTTTTTTCCGCGCGTTGCTGAAACCAAAGTTGCTGAAATTGTTGAAATTAGTTGTTTTTTTTTCACGCGTTGCTGAAACCTAAATTGCTGAAATTGGAGTTGCTTTTTTTTTTCCGTGTCACCACTTCGACACCGGAGTTGCTGAAACCGAAGTTGTTGAAAACGGAGTTTCTTTTTTTCTTCTTTTTTTTCGCGTCACCATTTCGACACCAGAGTTGCTGAAACCGTATTGCTGAAACTGGAGTTTCTTTTTTTTTTTGTTTTTTTTTCCCGTCAGCCCTTCGACACCGGAGTTGCTGAAACCGAGGTTGTTTTTTTCGTGTCAGCACCTCGACACCGGAGTTGTTGAAACCGGAGTTGCTTTTTTTTTCTTTCGCGTCACAACTTCAACACCGGAGTTGCTGAAACCGGATTTGCTGAAACCGGAGTTGTTTTTTTTTCGCGTCACCACTTCGACACCAGAGTTGTTGAAACCGGAGTTTTTTAAAAAAAATGCTGAAATGGTAATTTTTTTCTTCAAAAAATGTTGAAATGTTATCATACGTGCTTGTGTGTAAGATATAGTAACTCATACAATTTTTTGTGAAGGGATAATCAAACTATCTTACATTTGGTTTGCTATATAAGTAAAATGTAGAGAGCCATAGATCTCTTGATTTGCATATTTCTATGCAATAAGCACCACATTCATTCACAATATGTAATAACAATTACCTGAACAACCATATTAGGAAGAAGGTCCTCAATCTTATCCACGTGGTGGTTTTGGGAAGCCCTAAAGTAAACATGGAAAAATTATAAGTAAATGACAAAAGTAAGCAAAAAATGCAGATAGGAAAACAAATTATCCCTTCACAAAAATCCCTTCACAAAAATTCACTGTGGGAGCAAACTAGTGATAAAGAAAGATGAGGTTCATGATCTGAGGTTGAAGATCAAGATTGTTAATTTTAGGGATCGAAAAAACAAATCTAGGTAGATCCGAGGTTGAAGATCAAGATTGTAGAAGAACCAGTCGAACAGAAACGAAACGGCGGTACCTGCTGTTGAAGAAGATGAGGTGCCACCGATTTCAGCAACTCTTTCGAGACTACTAATTGCAGCCACTGAAGCAGAAGAGCACTGCGGTGATGGTGCGCAGGAGTCATCCTCTCAGCACTGCAGAGGAGAGCATCCAACTTCTCAAGTTGTTGTTTGAGATCAGCAAGTTGAGATTTGAGGCCTGTTGTTGAAGACGATTTGGAGAGCACTGCAGTGGTGGTGCACAGGAGTCAACCTCTCCCTCTCTCCACCGGGACCTCCTGCAACAACCCCAGCCGTCGACGCCGACGCATCCTCCCAATCCCCTCTCGATCTCAAATCAGAAGGTGAACAGCGCAACGAGATTCAAAACCATCGGAAGCCTAGTCGATCTCAAATTGTGAGATTGGAGGAGATTCAACACAAATTCAGATTTGATTAGAAAAATTGAAAAGAGAAACACAAATTCAACACAAATTCGGATTTGAATTCAGATTTGAAGGAGATTGGAGGAGGTTTTGCCGGTTCTTCCGCATCGTGGAGCTCTTCGCCGTCGTGGCTCTCCTCACCTGGCTTTCCGCTCGCGCGTCGGCCGCTGTGAAGGCCTCAAGCGACTGCTTGTGCCGCCTCTATTCCGCCGTCGCCAGCCCGACCTTCTTCTTCTTCCTCGGAAACGCCATTGTCATGACTCTATTCAGAGCTTCAATTTGGTTCAGTGTAGGGGGGTACATATTTAGGTATATGAAAGGGGTGGACTTTTCCCTAATTTGAATACATCCGTGGACAATTCTCTAATTTGAACCCAAATAATGGCCTGTTTGGCAAATTTTTTCTTAAAAAATTACATATTTTATTATATTTTTAACTTCTTAAAAAACGTGCAAAATCTAAAAAGATTTATATTATTGAACGGAGGGAGTATAAATTAAATAATCATTTCAAAAACTTGTAATTCATGAAAAATATCTTTGCACTGCATAAAATTGTAAACATCATCATTACTGTATAATTTCTACAAGCTAGGGAAGTAAAAGAGTAACGGAGGGAGTACTTTTGCTCCTTAAAAAATGTACCGGAAAGTAAAAGAACATATATTGTGAAACGGAGGAGTATTTACTTAATTCATCTAATAGTTGAGATATCATCTCTAGCTTAACTCACTAATGAAGGGAAAAAAAAGAAATTAAATGACAACTAGTACAGTTCCCGCGCCATTGCGCGATTTATTTTTCAAATTATAATAATATGACAAATTAATATTGAATTTTTTTTATAAAAGCTAGTATAAAATTACAAATGTATTATTTTATTGGTTGAAAAAACTACAATTAATGTAAACCATTTCGGGTTGGTTCACAGCTGAAAAGGACATGAGAGAAGTACCCAAAGGTCCCCAATTCAAATCCCGCCCCGGGTGGCCACAAGAGGGTTTAGCTAATTGCTAACTTCAGGGCCCATGGGATCAGTCGGGTGCTAGTAGCCCTGGATTCCCATGTAAATTAAAAAAACTATAATTAAATGTAATGATAACACCTCATTAAAAATGATTCTCACTTAAAAAAGTGTATAGATATAGATATTTTAAAATAATCTTATTAGAAAGAAAAAAAATTACTATCACTATAATATTATATAAAAGATTTACTAAAGATAATTTTACGAAAATCTCTTAGATGAAAGAGAGAATTTATAAGATATGTTCTCATGCTTTTAATTTAATATAGTATATAAAGAATTACATATAGGTATCGATTATTTATTAATTCAATATTGTCCAAAAAAAGAAAATATAGAATATATTAAAGAAAAAACTATAATTAATGTGATGATGCCACCTCTTCAAACTTACTTTTCATCAAAATTATATATTAACATTAATATTAATATTAATTCAATGTTTTGCATTGGACCACTGGTGAGAAAATGGAGTATATATAATGAAATGAAAAAAATGACCAAAAATAGGTTAGAAAATTCAATTTGTAGATCATATATATATGTATGTATATGTATATATATATATACATATACATATACATATATATATATATAAAACAAAAGACACAACTTCTATTATTTTATTTAACATGTTAATTTTTATTTTATTTTCTCAATAACTAAGTAGGTTAGAAGTTGGGTAGATATAAAAAGGAAGGTAATGAAATAAAATTCATGTATTTTCTTAAAATGATATGTTAAATGAAAACTTTAATCTATAATCGTTAAACTAAAATCATATTTTGGATAATTTAAAAAGATCATTATATTTTGATGTATATAAACCAAAATTTTGAATTTTTTTATGTGTATATAGATTAATTAATAAAATTTAATGGGTATATGAATATATATCCAATTATGCCTTAAGAATATTGTCTAAAATTAAATAGAATAACCTATAATAAATTATAGATATATATGGAAAGATTGAGATATATGAATAAATAATAAATAGGTTAATTGTTTTACCCTAATTAATTAAATTATTATGGAAATATACTTACCTAAAATAATTTGGCATAAAATGATGATATGTGGCAAAATTGCTTTTCATTTAAAGTATAATATAGAAATATAGATATAGATTATAGAGCATTTGTATAATACTACATACTCATGGTGCCTCTCTCTATATATAATGTAATGTACTCTCAATGTAATACGGAGTATGATCAATATTTTTTTTTTACAAGTCAGCAGCTAAAAGTATATAAATTGAATAAAATAAAATAGAAATTAATTAAAAACCAACACAGGCCAACTGCAAAAACGATCGTTCGTCCTCCACAGGTGGCGGGAAGTTCAAATCCAACTGCAAAACGGTTCTGTTGCAGATCTTCGATTCCCTCATCAAAATTGGGAAAATTCGAATCCGATCCTCCTTGTACTCTACAACATTCTCGTCGTCCTCCACACGCTTCCTCTTCACATTCCAGCTGTCGGCGTGCTTCCTCATGTGGCCGCCGAGCGCCTGCCCCGTCGGGAACCTATTCCGGCACTGTCCGCACTCGTGAACCTTCAACCTGGCCGCCGCCGGAGCCGCTACCGCATCGCCGGATCTAGATTCTCCTAACCTAATCTTCTTGTGGCTGGCTCGGTGGCCCCCTAGGGCCTGGAAACTGTCGAACGCCCGGTCGCAAGACTTGCACTTGAAGACGCCGCTGCAACCGGCTGCGGTGGACGCCGCCGAAGCTTGCTGGCGGAGGAGGACGATGGAGGCGCAGTTCTCCCTCGCGAGCATCTCAGCGGATTTCGATTGTAAGCACATCGTTGATTAATTAATAATATGATCTGTTTGATTTGCTTAATTAGTGTGTGTATCGACTATCGAATCGATGATCGATCAATTCAATTAGGTTTAGGGGGAGAGAAGGAGATTAATTTGAGTGTGTGTGGGAGGTGATGAGTTGTGTTTGTGTTGATGGATTAATTTGGGGTATTTATAGAGAGGAGGAGAAAACGAGTAAGAAGAACGAGATCGAAGTTTGACTAGTTTGACGCGTGTAATAAACGGTATATTCTGGTCATCTGTTATTAGGAAACTACAGTGCCAGTTACCTCTGGCTCTTCTAAAAGTATACAAGCAAAACAGTTAAAAAAATATAAAAGTTGAGAGCCACATCACATGAATAAAAGGGGATGGTTACCTTATATAAAAAAAAAGAGGGTTAAATACACTGATAATTTTTACTTGATACACCGCTACTGAATTTGTAACTTGTTACGGACTCATTAGCGGGGTCCACCCATGATTAAAAAATTTTAAAAAGCACCATTAGTAGGTACACAACTTGTTGCGGACCTATTATTGGTATATCTAGTAAAAATTATCGTTGTATTTAAAAAAAAAATTAAAAATAAAAGTTTAAGTTAAAATTAATCATTGGAGCACAATTTATATCACAATTTACAAGAGTTTATGTAAGAGATTCTAAAAAGGGGCTTATAGTATAGATTCCGATAACACATGTTTTAAATGTATTTTTTTGGAATTTTCACTTGGAAAAAAAATTATTTTTGAGTGTAATTTAATTTTATCGATACATACCATTTTGTATATATTTATTGAGAAAAATCATTTGAATTATATTCATAAAATATAAGTTAAGGGCTCAAGGGTCGAGTTCATGAATAAGAGTGAAAAAATAAAAAATAAAAACTAAAATGAGAGTTTTGAACGGATGTAACGGTTAAAAAGTAATTTACGGGGCTAAGGTGCTAACGTCGGGACTTCGAGTTGACATAGGGGACGGGCGTAACACATTATTCTGGGTCCATCCCTGGCTGCAAGAGAGACTGTTGATCGATGAGGCTGCACAGGATGTGCCAGAGGAGATTTTTGGGAGAATGGTGAGTGAGATGTGGGAAGGAGAAGATTGGAGGTGGAGCGTTTTGGCACCCATGCTGGACGATCAATTAATCAACCGGCTGCAGGCAATCAGAGTGGAGACAAAACATGATGCACCGGACCGACTTTACTGGGGCCACACAAATTCCGGAGGATTCTCCACAAGTTCTGCGATTGCAAGAATAAGAGAACATCAGACCTTCGGCTTCAGGATGGGCACACGTATGGAAGGTTCCCACTCAACAACGAGCCCGGATGTTCACATTCCTAGCTGCACACAATGTCATGCTATGTAACGCCAACCGAGTGAGGAAACACTTGACTGTGTTGGATGCGTGCCCTCGGTGCAGTCGGGAAGAAACGGGGCTGCATACTTTGCGAGATTGCGAGCCCATTTGAAATGTATGGCTACAGCTCGGAGGACATACTCTGTCGCAGGAGTTCTTTTCCTTGACCGACATTCAGGCATGGGTATTCATGAATGTGAGTAGTAATGAGAGGTGGAGTGCAATCTTTGCTACAATGCTATGGCTGACCTGGAAGGCGCGAAATGAGTTAGTCTTCCAAGGAAGGGATTGTGTACAGGGACTCGCAGATAGGGTATGGAAGCATATCTCCTACTACATGCATGTTCGAATAAGGGAAATGAGGACAGCCCCGGTAACAAGCGAGAGGAATGAAATACCGGCTGAATGGAAGCCCCCTGAGGTGGGATGGGTCAAGCTGAACATCGACGACGCTTCGAGAGGGAATCCTGGTCCAGCAGGGGGAGGCGGAGTCATACGAAATCACCTGGGAAGCTTCCTGAAGGCCGTGGTTTTCAAGTGTGGGCACTGTTCAGCGGATAGAGCGGAGGCCTGGGCTACACTTCATGGCCTGAGGCTGACAAGAGACATGGGGATTGAAAGGCTCGTGGTCGAAACGGATAGTGCCAACACTTGCAAGAGGTTGTTAGAGGATGATGGATCGATTCATGCCAATGGACATATCATCGATCAATGCAAGCAAATCATGAGGGAGACGAAGTGGGAAGTTATCGTGCACCAGGTCCGGAGGCAGGCCAACACAGTGGCGGACAAGCTAGCTGCGATGGCAGTGTAAATAGAGGATACTTTTGCTATTTTTGAGTCTAGCCCGGATTGTATCTGTGGCCTTGTTAACAACTCGCCCAGTGAGGGGCAATCTTTCTAATCTTTAATTACTTAATAATAAAGGGCTAAGTCCCACCTTTAGCGCGTGTTTGGCAATTTGGGGGGTTTTTAGGGGTTTGAGTATTTTTTAGGAGGTAGAGTTTATTTCGTGTATTATGGATGTGTGGGAGGTGGAGATTTTTTTTTAAAATAACCTTATAAAAAAATGATTGATGTTTGGTGGGTATAAGGTTTGTAAGTGGGTATTGTGGATGAAAAGTCAAAAATACCTTTTAGATACGAAAAGGAGAAAAAAAGAGCATGGGCAAAAGTGTACAAATTTCCATAACCTGATTAATTAACCTCTCAAAGCTACCCCTCCCAGCTTCCAAAATCAGAAAAAATAAGCTTCACCTCCAACTCTATAACCTCAAACCAAAGCTGCTTCCAAACATGGAGCTAGTACCCAAAAAAAAATTAAGCCTGCTTTCTTTCAGTTTTGATTTTGGTCAATTATATAAGATTTTTAATTCGGCCGATTGAGAAAAATTATCTACTTAAATATAACATTGATCTTACAAAAATAACTTTTCAAAAAGATAAAATAATTTAATTTTTGATAATATTTTCCAATAAACCTACTTATTAAAAAATCTTAATTGAAGTGACCACCTTTTCAAAATTATTTATGTACATTCAAAATGTTTTAAGCGATAAAAAGCTAAACATTCTTCTTCGACATCATCAGCGTTTCGATTCTAGTTTTGCTCAGTTTTGTTCAGTTCAGAGTGCCTGCTTCGTGTTGATTGCGTTTTTTTTTTCGGTTTATTTTGTATGTTCGACGGTTCATCCGTTTGTCGATTTGTCGGCCCCTCGAACTCCAGATATATCTGAGCTCGAATTATTACTTACTAAAAAAAGCTCAACTATTTTTGGTCATTTTGTTTAAAATTAAAAACGAATTTATATGAGAGATCTCCAGAATAGTCGAAAAGATCAGAATATTAAAATCAACACTCTCGTCAGCAAAATTTCACCACTGCTTCAGAGAGGCAAACTCGGCAGCTGATTACATTGCTAAGAATGACTTTAATTATAATTCTTATATCCTCCGTTTAAACAGGGAGCTTTAATTCTCACATCATCCGATAGGATGATAAATGATGATCTTTACTTGTAAAGATATTGTAAAAAAAAAACGATTTTTTATGTAGTGCCCCCTAGAAAAAACCATTAAAATAAAACAAGATTTTGTTCAAAATATGTTAAAATAGAATAACCTAGAATATTTACCCAATTCTTTCCCTAAAGATAAGATCTGTGGCATAATATAAATGAAAGAATAATCCATCAATTTATATACAGCAAGGTTCATCTTTTTCACATTACAATAATAGGTAGTTCATTTCATACTCCGTATATATAGAAATCAAGGTTGTGGGGTACTAGGTGTTCACATAATATAATATTTGGATGGATCGAAAAGTATGAACGGTAGAAATAGCTTAGACAATAAGTGATGAAGAGTCATCATCATTCATCGATGGATGTATCGTCGATCATATCAGGTGGCTTATGTGGGAATATACACGGTTTAGACTGTAGTATATATTCGGTTTGTCCTTGGGCAAAAGTACCGGGAGAGTACATACCAGTATACACAATTACAGTAAGCTACACGTCCCTTTCTTGCTCTCAATTCAAATGTCTGCGCGTACATATTAATACAGGTCAATTAAGAAACCTATTTTCCGCCCCGCAATTTCTCCGATATTTCCTTAACACAGTTTCCCTCCGGGCTTCCTATATACTATGGCTTTTCAATTAAGTTTATTTCAGAAGATTGCTTTAAGTATCATTCTCCTTATTTGGGAAAAGCTAACATGGAAGGGTTTGTTTGGTTAAACATAGGAAGTATGCTTCCTAGGAAGTTACTTCCCATGAATTATAATCCCCACAAAATTTAAAAAGTTGTTTGGTTAAGTTATAAGGTGTATGGAATTTAAATGGAGAAAATTGAATTTTTCCATAAATAATGGTGGAATTGCAACTTACCTAGTCCCCCTAGGTAAGTGAAATTCCCCTATTTTGTATTCCTGGATTTTTTTCGTGTTAAAAAAAACAACCAAACACAGGTATTTAACCTACTTCCTGGGTTTTTAAACTTTCTGGGTTTTTTAAATGCTAACCAAACGAGCTCTAAGTCGATGAAGAAGAACACGAGTATAAATATTTTACATCGTATACTGAGATTCCCCAACAGTTCTTGTAAAATAGAGAAAATGAGCAATTTTAGAGGAAATATTGGTTTTTTTAATCCCAACAGCTCTTGTAAAACAATCTGTAAAATAGAGAAATAAGAGAAGAGAGAAAAAACTCTAAATTTAGAGATATTGTTTGAATCTGTAAAATTAAATGCATTCACCCCTTCCAATGTCTATCTAGCTACTTCTCCGTTCACGTTTAATTATCGTTTACTATTCATGCACATTTTTTAAGGTGATAAAAATTATATAAAATATTTATTTTTTTAATATATTTTTTTTAACAATATCATACTTCTTACTAAAAAAGTATGAGATTATCAAAAAATTAATATTTTATATATATATATATATATATATATTTTTAATCATTATAAGAAAACGTGCATGAATACTACACGACAAATAAAAGTGAACGGAGGGAGTATTTGTTTATTGGTTGTTGTTACCCATTGATTTAATTAATTTATTGGAATTTTATTAATTAAATTATGAATTTATGCATTTATTATAGTGTATATTAAATGTAGAATTTTGTAAAATAGAGAAACTGTTGGAGTTATTGTGTAAATTTTTTATAGATTTTTTTTTTCTATTTTAGAGATTTTTTAAAGGGACGGTTGGGAATGCTTTAAGAAAAAAGTCAAATAATAAATGGAAAAAACCTAAATCAGACTTAATTTCGATGGATCTCTTCTTTTGGTCGGAGAGGCGTCATTTAGTTATATTATTATAGACCACCTTGCTAATTTGACATGTATGAATGTCTACCAAATACCAATGCTTTGCTAGCTTCCCCGATCCCGACAGTTGAAGCTTATGCTCTCGAAAATAGAATAAGAAAGATACCTGATCTTAACATTCAACCCATTGAAATCGAAAGAGATAATTTATGTGTTATAAATGCATTGAAGTGATTGGAAATGCTTTTGGAATATTGAGATGATCATCTCAAATTCCTGTTTGGACCTATTAAAATTCAGTAATGTCCAACCAGTCTATAGGAAAAACAACTATATAACCGATCGGTTGACTCGTCTATGTCACACCTTACCTGCCACTGAAATTTCCTTTGACCATAAATTACAAGCCAGTGCCCATCCAAAATAATACTATACGGTGATCGGTGGTTAACAACACCTGTTTAGTCTTTTCTCGGTACGAATCACTATTACATGATTTCTATTGATTCACTTATAAATTATGGGTGTTGTTATATACACCACAAATCCAAGGTAAAAAATGCATGTCCTTAAGGACGTGCAAGTAGGGGTGGGCGCGGGACGGGACGGGATGGGGGTCGTCCCGCGTCCCGTCCCGCGTAATTTTTACGGGACGGGACCGGGACGGGATTCACTACTTTTTTCTCAATCCCGTGCGGACCTTGTCCCTCACGGGACGGGACCGGGACGGGACGGGCCTTGTCCCTCAAATAAAAAAACATTATAAAAATTCTTAAAGGCATAACATATATATAATATTTTTATATAATTTTACAATGTTTTTAGATATATACACATTATACATATAATTAATTACAATATAATAATATATATAGACACCGATACACTTATATATACAATGGAGTGGACAATGTATACTATAATATATTTACACGGTATATATATACACAGTTTATATAAACTGTATACTTCTTTGTATATATATAAGATGTATACATATATACACACTGTAAGAGTATTAGTATATATACAATATGTGCACACTGTAATTAAGTGTATATATACATTGTGTAATATATATACTGTAATTAAGTGTATATATACATTGTGTAAGATATATATATATATATATATATATATATATATATATATATATATATATATATGCGGGACGGGATTTGCGGGATACGGAATCCTCGTCCCGCGTCCCGTCCCGCATAATTTTTGCGGGACGGGATTCACTATTTTTTTTCCAAATCCCACCGGGACCGGGACGGGTCCGAGATTTACGGGATTTGTGCCCACCCCTACGTGCAAGCCTTGTGACTAATTAACATTTAAAAAAAATTAATTAACCCCTTTTAACCATGCACGTCCTTAAGGACGTGCATGATTTGGGGTGTATATAGCGATTTCGTAAATTATTTATCTAATTAAATTAAAAAAATTGATTGACTAAATCTTAATTAAAATATCAAACTTATTTCCTAAATTAAAAATAAAAAAACACCTTTCTACTTCATCCTCTTCCCATATTAGGTCAAATTCTTTCTTGAGTTTTTTTTTACGAATTCTTTCTTGATTTTTTTTTACGAATTGAACACCACTCATTAACATCTCTCGTTCCTTGAGTATGCAATTGGAAAAAATGGTCCCACTTGATAGATTACATAGGCATATATTGTATAGTGGGCCCAAAAGCCTAATACCTTTGTAATCTATATATATGATTATCAATGAATGGAAACCCTCAAGGAGGATTATATGATCAATCTCGTGATCTAACATGGTATCACAGCCTAAGATCCCTCAACCCTAATCTTTTTCCACAAAAAAAAAAAACAAACACAAATCCTAGCCGCAAAACCCTAATCCCTACCCATCCTCACCGCCGCCGCCGTCCCCTAGCGGCGCCCCCTCCCCCCTCTCCCCCTTCTCGGCAACCCTAGCGGCGCCCCCCCTCTCTCCCTCACTTTTGATATTGAAGATGCTGCCGCCTCCCGCAGCCCACGCCGCGGCCGCTGCCGCGGCCGCCGCCCCCATGCCGCGTCCGCCGCCCCCTTGCCGCGGCCGCAGCCCAGTGCTGCGCCCGCCGCCGCTCCTCCCTGATTCCGTCATCCCATCCTGCAGTTGTGACGCCGCCTATGTTCCGCCTGCTCCTGCTACGCATCACGCCTTCTCCTCTATGCAGTCGACATCTCCCGACTCGTCTTGGTATATGGACACTGGTGCCACCTCCCACATGACGAACTCCTCAGGTCACCTCTCATCTATTTCCTTTAAGGGTCCTGCACACTCTATTATCGTCGGCAATGGTGGTCGTCTTGCTACTTCAGAAATTGGCCACGCCAAATTACAGACCCCAACCCACCTACTACACCTTAACAATGTCCTCATTGCCCCAAAGATTGTCAAAAACCTTATCTCTGTCCGTCGGTTCACTACTGACAATAACGTTTCCCTTACGTTTGATCCCTTTGGTTTCTCTGTGAACGATCTTACTACGGGGGTTACTCGCATGAGATGTAACAGCACCGGGGAGCTCTACCCTGTCACACCACCTCCTGTGTCCAGTCAGTCGTGCCCGGTCGCCCTCTCGGCATCGTCGTCCAGCCTCTAACATGCACGCCTGGGTCATCCCAGTCCTGCCGTTCTAGATGTCCTCCGTTCTCAGAGTCTTGTCATCTGTTCTAAAGACCTACGCTCTGGTTCATGCTCTTCCTGCCAACTAGGCAAATATGCCAGACTGCCGTTCCAACGGTCTTTGACCTCTACCCTTGCTCCCTTTGATATCATTCATAGTGATATTTGGATCTCTCTTGTGCCTAGCAATGAGGGTCACAAGTACTACCTCTTGTTTCTGGATGATTACACACATTTCTTATGGGTCTTCCCGTTGCATTTCAAGTCCCAAGTGTTTCCCATCTTTGCCAAATTCCATGCCTACATCAAAACACAATTCCACGCATCCATCAAGTGTTTCCAATGTGACAATGGCCGTGAATTTGACAACAAAGATTTTCACTCTTTCTTTGCCACAAATGGGATTTCCTATCGCTTGTCTTGCCCCTATACCTCCCAGCAGAATGGCAAGGCCGAACGAATCATCCGAACCATCACCAACATGATGCGCTCTCTCCTCTTCCACGCATCTATTCCCCTTCCCTATTGGCCTCACGCCTTAGCCACCACTTGCTACCTCCTAAACATTCTCCCATCTACCACCCTCCACCATCGCTCGCCAGGACAGGCCCTCTATTGCACATTGCCTAGGTATGATCACCTTCGTACCTTTGGGTGCCTGTGCTTCCCCAATCAGTCATCCACCGCCCCGCACAAGCTTCACCCGCGCTCCACTCCTTGTGTCTTTCTTGGCTATCCGTCTGATCATCGCGGTTACCTCTGCCTCGATATCAAGACTCATAAACTCATTGTGTCTCGACATGTCACCTTCGATGAGTCTCGCTTCCCCTTTGCTTCTCCTACCCCTTCTGTGTCTCATTCTGATTCGGAGTCCTCATTCCCACATTTTCTTATTCCCCAGAGCTCTCCCGGTGCTCCCGTCTCTCCCCCTCCTCCCACACCACCACCCCCTACCACCAGACCACAAACCCGCAGCGTCTCCGGTGTGTTCCGACCCCGTCAGATCGTCTCCATGACCACCACACATAGCCCCGCCTCGCATCCACACCCACAGCCCCCCCGCCGCCAGATGCCGCGGCCGCAGCAAGATGCTGCGGCCGCAGCAATGCCCCCTCCCACACCCGTAGCATACCCCGCTGCCGCGGCCGCGGCCGCCGCCCCCTTGCCGCGGCCGCAGCCTAGTGCTGCGCCCGCCGCCGACCCTCCCTCCATCTCCCCTATCCCCACCTCCCACAAAACAGCCCTCCTAGATCCGAATTGGCAGGCGGCTATGCTCGACGAATACATGGCCCTTACAAAGAATGGTACTTGGGTTCTGGTTCCTCGCCCTCCTGATGCGAATGTCGTCCGATGTATGTGGCTCTTCCGTCACAAGTTCCGCTCCGACGGGACATTGGAGCGCTACAAAGCCCGTCTTGTGGTCAACGGTCGTTCTCAGCAGGTAGGTATTGACTGTGATGAGACATTCAGCCCCGTCGTCAAGCCTACCACTATCCGAGTGGTGTTGAGTTTAGCTTTGTCACGCAACTGGGCCATTCATCAGCTGGATGTCAAGAATGCCTTTCTTCATGGTCATCTGAATGAGACAGTCTACATGTTTCAGCCACCGGGGTTTGCTGATACTAACCGTCCCAAGCACGTCTGTCTCCTGAAGCGATCTCTGTATGGGCTGAAACAGGCCCCGAGAGCTTGGTTCCAGCGCTTTGCTTCTCATCTGCGCCGCCTAGGCTTCATTGGCGGCCGCTCAGATTCGTCTCTGTTCATTTATCGCAGAGGCTCAGACACGGCTTTTCTCTTACTTTATGTCGATGACATCATTATCACCGCCTCTTCTGATGCTCTTCGGACGTCGATTATTTCGCAGTTGAGTGCCGAATTCACCATGTCTGATCTGGGTTAGTTATCCTACTTATTGGGAGTTGCTGTTCAGCGTCATGCATCTGGTCTGTTTCTTTCGCAGAGTAAGTATGCTGCTGAGATTGTCGCTCGGGCTAAGATGGTTAACTGTAATCCTGTAGCCACCCCTGTCGATACATCCACCAAGCTCAGTGCTCATTCTGGTCCTTTGGTTGATGATCCGACATTATACAGGAGCCTGGCTGGTGCACTTCAGTATCTCACCTTCACTAGGCCTGATATCAGTTACGCCGTTCAGCAGATCTGTTTGTTTATGCATGCACCTAGGGAACCACACCTTCAGGCCTTAAAGCGGATCATTCGGTACATCAGCGGCACCCTCGAGCTAGGCACCACGATCACTCCTTCCGCTAAGCTTGACCTTGTTGCTTACACTGATGCGGATTGGGGTGGTTGTCCTGACACACGTCGCTCCACGTCTGGTTACTGTGTCTTCCTCAACGACACACTTATATAATGGTCAGCAAAGCGTCAGTCTGTCGTGTCTCGCTCCAGCGCTGAGGCAGAATACAGAGGTGTTGCCAACGTTGTCTCCGAGTGCTCTTGGCTCCGCAATCTCCTGCTTGAGCTTCGTTGCCCCCTTCAGAAGGCCACTCTGGTCTACACTGACAACGTCTCCGCCGTCTATCTAGCTAGCAATCCAGTCCAGCATCAACACACGAAGCACATTGAGCTTGATCTCCACTTCGTCAGGGACAAGGTTGCCATTGGACATGTCCGTGTTTTACATGTCCCGTCCTCCTATCAGTACGCTGATATATTCACCAAGGGTTTACCCAGACAGTTATTCATTGATTTTCGCTCCAGTCTCACTGTACGGCCCCCTCCAGTTTCGACTGTGGGGGTTTGATAGATTACATAGACATATATTGTATAGTGGGCCCAAAAGCCCAATACCTTTGTAACTTATATATATGATTATCAATGAATGGAAACCCTCAAGGAGGATTCTATGATCAGTCTCGTGATCTAACACCACTATGTATGACTTAAGTTTGCATCTTGATCTTCAAGAGGTAAATGCTATTGCTTCTTTTGTTAGTTGATTTTTTTCAATATTATGAACTCTTTTGTTTTAATTGCAGCTTGCGAACAAAAACAATGCACCATAAATGTAACCATGTCATCGACTTGAATTTGAGCAAGAAGAGAATATGTCAAATTCTTACTAGGGTGATAAAATACCAAAACCACTTCATTGTAAGGTATTGAACGAGATTGTTCCAAGAATTGATGTAGAGGTTGTACCCGATGATGAAATATCAAAGTCACTTCATTCTAATGTATCGAGCGAGATTATTCCAAGAACTTCATCCTAATGTATCGAGCGAGATTATTCCAAGAACTTAGAGTTTACATTTGAGAACACATGCTTGATGCTAGAATGAGTGGTCTACTGCTAAACAAAAAAGAAAAAGAATTAGTGGTCTATTAAATTATATATGGGCCGAACCCGCAACTACTAGGCCTGCATAAACGGGAGTATCGATCCGACCCGTTGCATATGGGTCAAGTTTTACCTTTGGTAATCTAGCTCGGGCCTAGCCTGTATATGATCCGGGCTGGCCCGATCCGTATATGATCCAATCAAATGGTCAGGTCAAACACGCTCCATCACTGGGAAATATATTTATTTTCCCATTTTACCCCTTCCCCCTCCTGAACGGAGATTCTGCAAAACCCTATTTCGTTTCTCTCTCTCTCTCTCTCTCTCTCTCTCCCTTCAACCATCTGATCTGATTTAATGGAGTAATCGTAGCTACTCGCTACCGTCTTCCCCCTCACTCATCTATCAACAGTACAAACCCTTGGTTTCCTTTCTATATCTGCTCTCCGACAATGGTAGCTAATTGAAATTTGCAGATCCAAGCAACCAATTCGCCAACAATTTCTCTGTTAGTTGTCAGGGTTTCAGCGCAGTTCTAGAACTGTTCGATCGCTTTCTGAGGCCCTGATTCAACGGCGGTAAGAGAAATTTGGCAGAGGATAACATTGGGATTGCTTCCCCAACTGTTTCAGGTGCAACAGAGAGATCAATTGCATTGTCGGTGGCGTCTGCAATTTTGACCAATTTGGCGGTGGATATTTAGTTTTTGGTTACTCCTTTGATGCCGTAGGTTAGAATTTGGGGTGAATTGTTGGGGAAAATGCCGAGCTCTTCCGATCATAAAAGCAAGAATCATGCGAAGTCGAACTCTTCCGCTGAAGAGATGCAACTTCAGATTGTCAAGATGGCCGACGACCACCAAAACCACAGCCAGTCGGAGATGGTGCTGGCGGTTACCCCCGCCCCCGCGCCCTTCCAATTGCCTGAAGGCTGGGTGGTGGAGATCAAACACCGCCCCCGCAGATGTATCAACCAAACTCCGGATAAGGTTCGTTTATTCTGTTTTCCATCAATCAGTTTGTCAATTGCGTCCAAATTTGGGCGATAGATTAGGGATTGCGAAAGCACATTGGGAAATTTCTGAGTTCCAGTTTCCCTCACGTCACTGGATCGTAAATCTTCGATTCCTCCTGCTCATAAACTTAGTCGGCTCCGTGTCCGATTAGATGTACTAGGACAATTGCTATTCGGCAATTCCGTAATGTGGTGGACGTTACATTCAATCATGTATGTTCATGGCCTAGGGTTTATCGTGTTGATTAACAGTGATCAGTGCAATTTGTTTTTAGGAGAATAATTAGTGTATTGCACACTTGATTAGTGTTGTTTGGTATCCCCAAATATCAAGTGATATCCGTGTTTGGAATCGCCAAATATCGATATCGCTTGATAGCTGTATACCATATTTTGGCCTATTTGATAGACTGATTTTGAACTCGATATCGAGATATCACCCGATACCAATGTATTGATATCAACTGATATCGATATCGAGTTATCACACAAACTAAGGGGCCGATTGGTATTGATATCTAGATATCGGATATTAGCCCCGATATCTAGTGTTTGGTATCCCTAAGATATCAAGTGATATTTGATGTCTGTATTTGGTATCATCGGATATCGATATCGCTTGATATCTAGATATCAAATTTGACCTTATTTGATATACTGATTTGAGGGAGGTATCACTTGATATCGTTATCACCGATACCGATATCTTGATCCCGATATCGATATCTTGATATATAGATATCGATACCAAACGGGCCCTAAGTCAGCTTGGCGGCCAATTAGAAGGTCGAGGTCAATTACTATTCAACAAGGCGATAATGGCGTATATCATGCGATGCATGTAGTTCTGTATTCTCATGGCCTAGGGTTTTAGTGTTGATTAATGCAATTGCAGAGCACCAGGCTTTGTCGTATTGATGGGAAATAACCAATAGATGGTCTGATTGTAAGATACGGAGTAGAAGACATTGATTATACGATTAGGTTTTATGTGAATGTATTATATCTTGCAATGACAACCTATTTCACCATTGCTGTAGTATGAAATTTTGATGGCCTTGCTGTTGCTGTTTTTTTGGCTTGTTTGTCTCCAACATTTCAGTACTATTATGAACCCGAAACTGGGCGGAAATTCCGGTCACTTGTGTCTGTCAAGAGATACTTAAGTGGAGGGGAAGAAACTTTGCCCTTGCCCAAAGCATTGAAGACTGAGGAAGTACTTCCTTTTTCTGAACAACTTCGTCCAATTTGCTTTCATAGTTATCTGCTTATGATTTGTTTTTCTTCATGTTTGCTGTTAGGACGGTGCTATGAGTTTAGAAATAGTGAGGAGAGTTGTCTACAATGGGAAGGTAAGCAAAATAAATTTGATTATTCTGTATTATTACCATTGTTTTTTCTTTCTTCATTCGAGATTCCATTACATTATGAAAGCCTTAGCCAAGACTTAATTGTGTCGTGTGGAATGTGGATCTCTATTCAGATGTGGAAGCCTGAGGAGTTAGAAGTGGCCCGAAGAATTAAGGATGTGACCCCCACTGCTATTCAACATAAGTTATCTTCCCTGCTTCCAGATGGCTGGATTGTGGAGGATGTTCCCCGGAAATATTGCTTGAAATTTGACAGAGTAAGCCCTCTCTACATCTCATTGTCTCTAGGACCAATATACTGATGCATTTCGCTTAATGTGAACTACTTTCAGCTTTATCTACTATACGAAAGTGTTAGTGTCTGTTTGTATGCATTTGAGCATGTTAAAAATAAGTAATGCATTTCTGTGTTTCTGTTCTGCAGTATTTTCTCGAACCACATACAGGAATGAAGTTCTATTCCGTGCCAGAAGTGCGAAATTACCTTGCAGATGACATTGTGAGGTTGGAAAACTTTGACAGCTCAAATCCTCCAGAAAAAGTAGACTGGCGGCTGGCCAGTTGCTCGGGGGAGGACACTTGGAGCCCCTTTGTAGACGATTCCCGGATCCCAGACCATGTCAAGGAACTGTGGCAGGACTCCTTCTTCGTGGGCATGACCGGGAGCGAAAGACAAATACCACAGGTTATCTTCCACTCTTTCAACTACAATTTCAACAAATACGCAATAATTTTTTTTCTTTCCACACAGGCCTAACTGAACCATTTTCTTTCTTTGGGACAGCGACTAACAATGGGCGAGGCTAGTCCAGTATGAAGTCTGTTCTCCCAGATTTGAAGAAGGATATAGTTTTTCCCCCTGGTGGCACTGGCTTGTTAACTCTCGATTAGCTTGTAGCAGTTTTACGAGTAAGCCTAGGAAACAATTTAGCTTTTTCAATTGATCCGTGGAAGCGTCAGCAGCTCGTAGCTTGTAGCAGTTAGTTATTCTTCGTAACAGTTAACGTGCCCGAGGATGCGCAACGCCTCTTGTTAAATTGGACATTTTAGCTGCAATGTTGAGTGTGGATGCATCTCCGGTAACCAACAATAAGATTGAGCTCGGCTCAGGCTACCCTGATCATCTTTAAGGATCAAGACTTTCTCCTTGACAAGGTCGTCAGGAATTGGGCCCATGAAGGCCTATTAAAGGCCCATTTCTACAAAATAGGCTTGTGTTGGCCCAATAAAGGTTAGACCAGTCTAAATATTAGGCCAAATTGCAGCAAATCACCCTTTAAATAGCCATTTTTTAACTATAAGGTGCCGTTTGGATCCATGGGAAATAAATCCACCCAATTTTTACTAAAACAAATCAGTTTAATTTAATAGATGTGATCGTCCATTCATCTTGTATAGATATATTGTACCGCTTATAAAACTTTTCTATAGAGAAAACGACTCCTTCAAATCTTAAAGGGTAAAATTTGAAGTGGACCTTCTCATAGAATGACAACCAAGTCTCAAAAGTACTATTTTTCCTTTGGAAATTAGATACTCCCTCCGTCCCACAATAATTGTCTTTGAACTATTTATGCACGCTTTTTAAGGAGTTAAAAACTATATAAAATATTCATTTTTTAATTAATTTTTTAAAATAATTCTATACTTATTAGTAATATGTATGATGTTATTTAAAAATATTTAATTAAATGTTGATATTTTATATAATTTTTAACTTCTTAAGAAAACGTGTATGAATAGTTAAAAACAATTATTGTGGGACGGAAGGAGTACTTTATAGCAGTTAACAATAAAATTACATGCCAGTTTGCCACAATGTTATATTGTTATTTGTTCAAAAGAAGTTATCAAACCCTGAAAATATTGAGGACCTATCTTACACTACAAATAATAGATCAGTCTTAAATTATTTCAATTTTTTATCCCATAAAATGATAGCCATGAATTCCACAATGGGATAAAGACCACCCACACAGCAGCAAAAAGTCCATAATTTTTTTTTAATTTTTTTTAATGTTTAGAAGTAAAGGCTAGCTTATTCTCATCTCTAATTTTTTTTCTTTTTCTTAAATTTACAACCCAATAGAGAACTTGAAATAACGGTAAAAAAGGGTCAAACACCCTTTTTTTCAAGTGCGAAAAACACCCAATAGTCAATACGACGTATTCTGTTTTGCTATTTCTACCCCAAAGTTTACTATCGAGTGGTTATATGTACTCATGATAGGTATTATATTCACTTCTTGAAACGAATTATAGATTTATCCGTTGCAAATTTTAAAAATAATACACAGATGAATCCTAAATTTGTAATTTTTCCTTTTTTTAAAGAAGCTGAAAAAGCAGCTGAAAAGTGTTATAATACTAGCTAGTTATTACTATGTGATGTTACACTTCTCTATAACCCCCACATGGTGAAATACCAAAGGTTTGTAACCCCCACATGGTGAAATACCAAAGGTCATAATTTATGGCTTATTCTTTGTAACCCCCTCCATATATGCCTATATAATGTCTTGTATATTCTCATTTGTGATAGACAACAATTCAATAGAATACATCTTCTCTACTTGTTTCTTATCTTATTTTAACACGTTATTTCTTATCTTATTTTAACACATTATCAACACGATTGCTTGGTAAGGATTCGCCGATATATACACTGTGCATGCACCCAGCTATATACAAATGCGTGCAGTAGTATTATCGTTGTGTTTGTTTATATATCCATGATTCCACCTATGTATGTATAACCATGGTAATGCATACTTATATTTTCAATCATGTGCATGTTAATCTTCCATATATAATATTTGCATGCTTTACACCTACTTTTTTTTACTTATTCTCTTATCCCACGTATATACATGCAGTGTCCTTTTGAGATCAATTTTATTTTATCTCATGCATAATTGATACATCTAACCAGTTGATGGTAGTGTTCAAGATTGCTACATTCGTTTACTTATTTCATCCATTTTTTTTAGTTGTATATCTCTTGAAGAGATTAATTAGTATTGAGTTATCCCCCGAAGAGGATATACTATATATATTTGAAGAAAATTGTCCTTGAAGAGATAAAAATGTTTATCATCCCCCGAAGTGGATATACATGTTATATATTGCATCCCCATAGAGATGATCGATTATTCCTCCCCTAAGTGGATGATTGATAAAAATTATAATTTTTCTTTTAGTGATGGTTAATCCCTAGAAGCGGATGATTTATCCTCGTTATTATCTCCCAAAGTAGATAAATAATATATCCTTAGAAGCGGATAATATATCCCTAGAAGCGGATGCAAATTTTCTACCGTTTGTATTATATGTTTGGATTTGCATAATTTTCTATGGCTTGCATGTTTTGATCATTGGAATCTCAAAGAGTTTTTCCACTTAATACATTGATCATTCAATTAAATTGTGACTATTGATCTTCCATATTAATTACCGCAAGTTTATCAAATCTATTTTATTATATTTATTTTAGACATTTATTAATATTGTTGACTCTTTTAATTGTTTATATCTTGAAGAGATTAACTAATATCAAATTATCTCCCGAAGAGGATATATATAGAAAATTGATGATGTCTTTTGAATTCTCCCCCGAAGTGGACGAATCAAATAAAATTTATTTTTCTATAATCTCGTCCCCTGAAGTGGATGATTGATCGAATTTATAAAAATCGAAACTCATTCATGTAGCGATGATTTATCCCTGGAAGTGGATTCAATAATAATTATTCTCTTGAATAAAATAATCCCTTTAAGTGGGATATATATATGACATCTATATCGTCTTCGAAGAGACATTTTCCAACATTTTCACAGCAATTGAAGGGGATACACACATAAAAATGTATTTGTCCCAGTAGAGACGAATCAATATCATGATCCCCCGAAGAGGATGCACTTGTAAGAATTATACATATCTTCATAGAGATAAATCAATCTCATCCCCCAAGTGAATGAAGGTAAACAAATTGATATTATAAATCATTTGATGTGATCGATAAATTTCATCCCCGTAGTGATGAAACGATAAAAGTCATCCTTGTAGTGACGATTAATTATTATTTATTTATTTGTATGTTTTTCAACTCTTCATCTCCCGAAGTAGATGAATAGATACATCTCCCGAAGTAAATGAATGGATTCATCTCTTGAAGTAGATAAACTTGTTAAAAAATCATATATCATCCCAGAAGTGATGAAATCAAATGAAATCATTATTGTTTCTCCATCAGTCTCCCGAAGTAGACGATAAAATTGCTATAAGAATACCACCTCCTATCGTAGGTGATAAAAAGGTATCGAAGATCTATACCCAACTTCCTTGTCACCCAGAAGTTGACATTGATTTTTTTTTTATTTTAAGATTATTATTTATGTTTTTTAATATATTTTACTATTTTATGTTATCTTTTACATAGATTTATTGTTTTGTTCATACAACAAAAGGAATTGTATAGTCATCCCTTGAAGTGGATAAACTTATAAACATAAATCGTTTTTGAAGTGACGATAATCATCCCTCGAAGAGGATGTATATTAAAGTATTCATAAAATGTTAGTCTCAAGTTGTTAACAATAAAAAAAAAAAAAATTCCTGCAGTGACAATAATCATTCTCTGAAGTGAATGAGCGATAAGTTTGTAAGCTCTAATAAAGATGAAAATCATGTTTTGAAATGCATGAATTTTGGTGTAATGTTACACAATATAACCCTTGAAGTGGTTGTATACAAGTTGTCTAAATTATCTTCCCCGAAGTGAATTGATATTTAAAGTCTAAAATGTTATCCCTCGAAGTATATGGATATATACTCAAATTTATTCTCCCTGAAGTGAGTAATAATCAAATACATACCATTTCTTGAAGAATGTGGTAAAAAGTTCTATGACAACTTATCATCTTTTGAAGCACATGAACAATGTATAATAGAGACTAATTGTCACTTGAAGTTGACAAAATGAAGCATTTTTGTAAAACAAAAAATATCATTTCTTGAAGTAAATGATAAATTGGTATGTACTATCCACCTGAAGTGGACAAATAAAATTTGCTTACATTTTAATCGTTTTTTATTTTTATTCCTTATTTTATATTCCATATTATATTGAATTAAAATAGTATTACCTTAATCCACTAGATTGTGAAGTTTCTAAACTCAATTGTTAAACAATCCAGTAGATTGTGAGTTTTTATCAAAATCTACAGCAGAGCTTGAAGACTCTAGTTTCAGATTCTTATAAACTCTAAAAGAGTATATGGATCTTAGTTTTATCATTTGTACTCCCGAGAAGTACATGGAATATGGGTTATTCGGAACCAACATAAGTAACCACAAAGCACCATCTAGTGAATAAGGCCACTTCCTGACAACCCTCTAAACATGGCCTGAAGCATGCCCCTCTAGAAGAGGGTGTCAAAGAGGTTATGGTTGAGCGTACAACCCAAGTCATTGTTGTGGTTTATCACTAGCTTATTGTTATGTGAGTTAATTCTAATGTCTTGAAGAACATTATGAATAAGGATAAAGTGTATTTTATAAATGCACATAGTTGGTCATTAGTTTCATACATATAGTATGACACCAACTAAAGTTCTGAAAATACCCAGTTAATGACATCTAATTAAATAAATTGATCACCATGTGCAAAGTTCAATGGTTAGAATATTGAATATATGTGTCATGCCATATTTAACCCATTGAAAGTTATGATGTCACTAACCAGAAGTTAGTTGATAAAACATTTTTTCTTTGTGGCATTTGGTCACTCAAGTAAAATGATGATTTGCAAGATCATTGAAATTCACATGAATACCCACCAAAAGGACCAGAAGATTCTAGGACCTAAAGATCCTCAATAAGGGTGACCATACATGTACGGCTTGTTCTCTTGGCAAAATAATAACAAGGCCGTCTATAACAAAGAGTAAATGCAAAGTCTCTTATGTCTCTTGATCGAGTTCAATGAGACAACTACAAACATAAAATAATGTCATATGGACTAATGTTATTCCAGTATAGATGCCTTAACACATTGGTCATATGAAAAGGTAGAGAATGTTATTAATCACATTATTGAGCATAAAGTAGCTCATAACGACCTAGAAGAGTCGTCAGTCAAAAGGGCCCATGCATTTTTGCATTTCTAATTTGACACAATAACTTCTCCCAAATTATCTCCAGAAGATAGTATATGTTCCAAGAACTCCTCCGTAGAGACCACAAAGAAGTTGAATGATACATGGGGTTTGAGTCCCTAATGATATCAAATACCTCGAGCTTCATAAAGGTGATCAAATGCTCGGTATTTAGGGGGAGATGAAATAAGACTATATTACGAAAGATATTGCATGAAAAACATCTTCTTTATCATTTGGTATCCGCGGATAAATGAAAGGGAACCAGAAGTTCAATACATATGTACACCAAATGAAAATTACATGGTTTAGCAAAAGGCTATCAAATGCATTTACTAAAGCCAAGAAAGTGACAAAGTCACATCATTTGCACTAGCTCATTTGGAAGTTCCAGAAGTAACTCCAACTCAATGAATATCAAGTTATTCTCAAATACGTCGGAAGTGATGAAGATCACTAGACTCTTAGTATATCTTTTGACGAGAAATGCGAAGAGCTCATGAGAATATGATGATCATCGAACAAAGAAAAGATGTCGACATTGAAATGATGATTAAGATCTAGAAAGAAGAAACTTCATAGAAATATGAATTCTTCAAGCATGATAATATTGGACCCGTAGTTCCAATACTGAAAGTCTAATATCAATTGGTTTTAAGTGGGTGTTCGTACAAAAGAAAATATAAAGCCAAGTTGATTACACAAAAGTCTATTAAAGTTAAAGGTCATATGAAAATATATTCACCAGCAGTGGATATAATCTTTGGTTGTCAATAGACTGACTCCATGTGTAATTGACGAACATAGATGAAAATGATTGAAGTGCCTGAAGCATCAATATAAAAAGTCTCGTCATATGTAACCGATTAAGCCCAAAGGATCATGTATTTGTGAAAATGGTGACATTGTGTATTGAGTCCTGAAGTACCATGCACAAGTTGTACTCTTTTCCTTAATCTTGATTTTTATCCCATAGGGTTTTTCCAAGGTAAGGATTTTAATGAGGCAACTTATACACCATCTATACATCAAATCCCACGTATCAAACGATGAAAACCATACGAGGTCCCGAAGTACCTTATATTTTTGTGTATTGAAAATACGTGAAGCATTAATGTCAAAGCCCCGTCACATGCAATTGATTAAAGATCCTTATAAAAGTACCTGAAGTACCTATAATTGTGAAAGTGATGACATTGTATTAAGTCCTGAAGTACCATACAAAGTTGTACTATTTTCCTTAATCTTGGTTTTTATCCCACTGGGTTTTTGCTAAGCTTAACACTAAGACATATAAGTCAAGCGCGTTGATGTCAATTGCAATATATGAAGAGATTTCGTCTTGTACACATTTCGGCTTAACACCAAGACATATAAGTCAAGCACATTAGGTCCTGAAGTACCTCATGAAGTTAGAATTATCAAGAAATTCGATGAGCATATCGGAATGAGAAAGCTGCAAGAAGAATGTTGAATTCAGGGAGAGAATATACGCACTGCACTCTTTTTCCCTTCGATCAGGTTTTGTCCCACTGGGTTTTCCTGACAAGGTTTTTAACGAGGCAGTATCAACAAAGCGTATCGAATGACATATGTACTCTTTTTCTTTTAGCCCTAGTTTTTATCACACTGGGTTTTTCTAGGCGAGATTTTTAACGAGGCAATACACAAACTACGAGGTGCACATCAAGGGGGAGTGTTATAATACTAGCTAGTTATTACTATGTGATGTTACACCTCTCTATAACCCCCACATGGTGAAATACCAAAGGTTTGTAACCCCCACATGGTGAAATACCAAAGGTCATAATTTATGGCTTATTCTTTGTAACCCCCTCCATATATGCCTATATAATGTCTTGTATATTCTCATTTGTGATAGACAACAATTCAATAGAATACATCTTCTCTACTTGTTTCTTATCTTATTTTAACAAAAACCAGTTTTTTGCTTTTTTTTTTTAAAAAAAAATATCTCTGCCCTCTCTCTCTTTTCCTTCTGCTTTCTCTTTTTTTTCCATTCAACTCTCTATCTCATTTATTTCCTCATATAGGACGAATCCTAGATCCGTCCTATGTATTTTTTTTATAACGGACAGATCTTAGATCCATCATATGTATTTTTTTATAACGGACGGATCTAGTGTATTTTTTTAAAAACTTACAATGGGAGGATCTATAATTCGTCTGTTTGAGTGTATATACCACATGTCTCGGGTGTATATAGCACAATCCTTTACTATTTATACCTCAAAATTAAAATTTTCTTTTTTCTTTTTAAATACTATTCGCCTCTTGATTGAAAGAATTATATAAAAACCCTACTTCTCTTAATTCACATATTTGTGAATTTAGAGGCACAAGGTTTATTTTAAAAAAAAGAATAATATAATTTTGAGATGTAAATAGTAAAATTTGGTGGTGTAAATAGCAATATTCATTTTATTTACAACAGATTCCAAGGAGATTCGACCAATAATTTTTTTAAAAGGAGATACTCCTCCATTGCCTTTTATTTATTTATTTTTTATTATTTATACATGATTTTTAAGAATAATAAAAGTAATACACGATATGTATCAAAATTTAAGTTGTTTACAAAAAACTCTATGAAGTATAACATATTAACTTTTTAATTAATTTTTTTTAAAAAAATAATGTTATACTTATTAGCTATAAGTGAAGGGTACACCGACATATTTCAATCATAACTAGTTTTGGCAATGAAGTCTATCGCTCCATTTGTATATCTCAAGGAATGATAGACTTCAGTCTTTTTCGAATCATGACCTTATAGGTTGAATATCCTTGGTAACCCTCAAAATTTCTCAAAGAGTGCTCCAAACTTTGTTCACTTTATTGATAACTTTGAGATTGCCACCTTAAATCTCACCATTGCGTTTTTTTCGAAAGAATAGCTCTTTTAAAAATTAGAGTCAAGCATATATAGATAGTAGTATTAGAAATGAACTAGGGCATGTCTTGAACGTGTTCTACTTGAAGGTCTCTATATATATCGTTATAGATATTGAATTTGGAATTGAAAATTTAAAAAGATAATAATAATAAAAAAAAGTAAGGTGATAACGCAGGTAGCGGCCCATTGTGATGCAGTCTTCCTCTACAAATAGTGTAAAGGATAAACAAAGGAGAGAGAATTGCAATCATGTCAGATATGAAGATAAGCTTTAACGTGGGAATGCAAATGACAAATTCGATTTACATTTTATATAACCTTTGTCCCATGATCCATGATTCATAAAACCTTTATATGTGTTTTATTTATTTATTTATTTATTCTAGAAAACTAATTTATAAGAAATTTATAAGGTGGTGGTTAAAGGCCTAGACCTAGTATACATTTGAGTTGAGGTCGATGTACACCGGTTGACAACAGGATACTGTCGGGCTTCATGTAAAATTATACTCTCCGTTCACTTTTATTTGTCTTTTTACTATTTATTCACGTATTTTAATTGATAAAAACTATATAAAATATTTATCTTTTTACTAATTTTTTTAATAATATCATACTTATTACTAAAAAGTACTCTGTATGAGATTATTAAAAAAATTTAATTAAAAAGTTAATATTTTGTATAGTTTTTATTATCATAAGAGAACGTGCATGAATAGTAAACTACGAATAAAAGTGAACGGAGAGAGTATATCTTTCCACAGAGGTTATATCAATTTTACAATTTAAAGTTGATCGGGTCTATTTTGATTAGAGAATTGAAATAATTATGTCAGATGTCAAAACTCTTATATCGGGAGTGAGAAATGTGTTTTTCTCTCATATACCCTGTAATGACAACAGAGTGGCAGATATAAGGTTGTAGTACACCTTTGCCGCTTTGTCAGGTATATCAATATTTACAACGATTTAGGTCTTCAGTACCTAATCTGTAATGATGCTTTCGGGTAGACTTCCACCACCCGAATTCTTACCTTCTCAAAATAAATATATATATAACTTCAATTTAAGATATTATGAACTCTAATTCGACACTCAATGACTTCACATCTCATTTACCCGAGTTGATGGCCCAATTACCCGTTTGCTCATGGATCAACCCGAAAGCCCTAAACAAAAACCCATGGCCTTTTTGGCTCGTCGAAATATGAAAGGTCGCCTCAGTTGGGATTGTCCAGTGGTGTGGAGCAAGGAGCTAGGATGGTAAGGAGGGCTTGGGTTCAATCTCTGTCTCAACCCTTTTTCTTGAATGAAAATCCAAGGTTTGCCTTGTATTGTTCCCTACCAGTAGATCAAGCCCAACCTTTACCAGTAAATGGTTGATCTAGTCGATCGGTTGGTTACCGAGTTATATTATGGCTAACCTTTACCGTGTATGTGAATCACGGGCCATGGTCCTTCTTTGACCCATGACCCATCGACTCCATTATCCAACCTTGACCTGACGGATCTAAACCAGGCCGATTTGGGTTGACTCGGATAACCGAACCCATGATCTCTACCCGTATATCTCACTTGATATTTTTAAGAAAGAGGAAAAAAAACCACTCATCATGTAGCAATGTTTAGCTTTCGTCATACACAATCACAAAGAACACTACACAAGGTCTGGAATCTTCACCTAATTATAACAAGAATTCAACCGAAGTAAAATGAAAATGGTTAATTAATTTAATGCACACTTTTGATCACTAAATAAAGTAGTTTCTAGAAAAACTAATTACAGATAGAGGTGTCAATCGGGCGAGTCGGGTCGGGTTCGGGTTCGGGTTCGGTTAGTCAGGTCATTCGGATTTCGGGTAATATCTAATAATTTGGTCATTCGGTTGGGTCGGGTTCGGGTTTCGGTTGTATCGGGTTTCAGTTATTCGGGTTTCGGTTGTCTCGAGTTTCGATTATTTCGGGTTTGGATTGTCTCAAGTTTTCATTATTTCAATATTCATTTTTAAAAATTTACTAAAATATATCTTAAAGTTTGGGTTATTTTGGGTTTTGATTATAACGGATTCGAGTCTTACTGAGTTTCGGTTGAATCGGGTTCGGTTCATTTGGATTTGGGTGAGTTTCGGTTATTGGTTATTCAGATTTCGGGTCCAAAATGGGTCGAGTTGGGTCGGTGTTCAGGACAATCGGTTCCGGATCGACCGGGTCGGGTTTTCGGGTTCAGGTCGGGTTTTGTCAGCTCTAATTACAGAAAGAGAAACAGAATTAACAAAAAAAAAGAAAAAAAAAAGAAGGGAGTCACCATCAATCTCATTATCTTACATTATCATCAATCATCAACCCTCATAAAATAATGCAGATATGGAAACACCATTTGGAGTTTATAATCGCATTAACATAGGAGTATATCTTTAATTCACACTTGCAACTAAACCTATTTCCACTACCAAACCAAAACGCCCAAATTGTCATTTTCAATTTCCGGTTCTACGCACTGCAATGAGGCATGATTTCGACGCTGCACCTATCATATGCTCCAATAATACATCATTTTTGCAACCACTCACTGGTTTATAAATCGCTTGAGAGATACTATCAAAATACATAAAGACAAAACAATCACAAGTCATTATTTACTGTCTTATTGTGCGATATATCAATTCCTATCAGTGGGATGAATGCTCGTCATATGCCTGGAGGAAGGTGATCGATCGATCATCGATCCACCTTTCGGTAATCTTCTATTGCTACTCTCCACTATAAGATATCCCTAAACCAAGGAGATAGGGAGAGTCACATTTGCATTATATATAATTAAGCCAAATATCTTACCATATGTATGTTGCTACGCCACGCGCTTTATGCTCGTGTCGTGGCAACAATACAACCACAAATACTGTCTTATAATATTTCTTTCTAGAGTCATTATATATTATTAATCCTCCTGTTAGATGTATACTAGATTACTTTTTCACCATTGATCTTAGCTATGGCTCTTAATTTGTTGGTACTGCAGCATATCAGAAGCTAGAATAATTTTGCATGGCCAACTTGAAGAAAATTCAGATCCAATTGTAGAACTTGGCATCACATTCAAAGATGGCCTAAAAGGCTCAAATTTTCAATCATGATGATTCTAAGCATTAACATGGGCTTCTGTAGAAGCTATAAACCATATATTATATATATACTATAACCAGTGGCGAATCCTGAGCCATTCATCTGAGGAGCCATTTTTTATTTTTTGATGTGTGGAAATGGCAGATTGGGAGGAAGACGAAATCAAAGAATTAGGGAATACCCCAAAACCTAGAAAGAGAAAACATATTCGATGGAAAAAACCTCAGGAAGGTGTCTTTAACTAAGATTAATTTTGATGGTTCAGTGTTGCCGGCTTCAGGTCCTGCTGCAGCGGGGTTCATGATTTGAGACCACATGAGATGTGTTCAAGCATGTGAAGCCTCGCTATGTGGTTCCACCTCAGCTCTAGGTCGGCCCTTCTTTCGGGTTTGGTTTCGGCAAAGGAGATGCGGCTAACGAGGACTGAGATTGAAAAAGACAGTCTTATGGTTATCAACTCTATCAAGGGTTCTTGGATTTGCCCGCGAGCAATCGAGATAATGACTACAAACATTCTTATCTTGATGATTCGGGAATCGGACGAATCGACAGATGGACTAACCGTTATAATACAACATAGACAAATAAAAATAATACAAATCAAACAAGCTAGGAAGAATAGCACGTACTACACTCAACAAAACACAATAAAATCTTCACCCAACATAGAAGTCGAGAAAGACCCAAGGAAGACTATGAATGCCAAAAACACAAGAGACTGCAAGAACTCATGTGACATCTCGATGTCGGGGAGACGGATAACGGTAACTCATCACCGGAAAGGACGACTCCTAGGGAAGTACAAATCAACGTCGACGAATGAATATTGTGTCATATTTAGATAAATATTATATTATATGAGGATGAACATATGAATATTTTGTTGTGTTAATATATATATGAATATGATATAAATATCAGTACATATATACAATATTATTTATATTCATATACCATAAAATGAATAATACCTTATTCATATTCTTACAAATTACACCATAATATTCATCTATGCATATCTACGAAACTCAATATTCATATTAATATTACACAATATTACCTCTACCCCGCCGGACATTCCCTAATACCAAAGTCTAGCAACCTTCACACAAAGCACTGTAGGAGCCTGAGCCTCCTCTAAGTTCTCTTCACCAGAATCATGTGTAGGCAATCATCACACATGAAATAAGATACTGCTTATAAAACAAGGCGGTTTTCTAAAGGGGAATCAACTAGCTAACAAGCATTTCACTATGTCAAAACTGCATTAATTGCCTGGAATTCATCTAATATTTGAAAAAAAATGGTCATCTGTCATGAAACAGTAAACAAATGTTTCATATCTTATCTTCACATATTATATTATTAGCAAAAGAAAAATAACATCCATGAAAATTAAAGAAGTGTTCCACTAGAACACCATTTATGTTCCTATTGCTTCCTTTTTAAAAAATTGTCCTCATACCCTTTTTTTTTCTCATTTACCTTCATTTTGTTTCCTGTGGCCTCCACAGCCCCACTAGACCAAAGAGCACCAGTTCATCCTCAACTTGCATTTTATGGGCCTGCCTAAAGGCTCTATTTTAGCTTCAATTAAACCATTTACCCACACTCACATGCATTGGTGGAGCCAGGGTTTTGCGAGAAATCCTGGTTTTGCCAAACCACTGATTCTGAACCGACATAGATAAAGTGAGATTTTTTTATCGTAAGCGTTGAAGATGGAGTAATGAGTTTGACTTATCACACATATTGGCACAAATCATAACTCAATAAAAAAAATTGAGATTTCTACTTTCTATTGGAATTCCTTTAAAATCAAGAGGAAAAAAAATTGTAAGTTGATCAATCTCTAGATATAATTGTTTAGAGAATTTACACAAAAGTCCATCAATTGATTTTACAAATTAAAGTAGGTCAAAACAACACATAATTGTTATTGTTACCCCATGTTTATCTTCCTAAAGTGGCTAGCTTACATCATATGCATAAGGTACCAATCAGATAACAATCATGTGCAGAACACATGTACGGTGAAGATTCAATTCAATATCAAAAACACTATTTAAGATTATATATTATGCATTTAGGAATGTAAACATTTCTTGTATAAATATAAGCAACAACTCAGGAGCAAACCTCATAAACAACACAGAGAGTAAAACACAAAGGGGAAAATCAAATAAGATTGATTCCAAATGGTGCAAGAGGAAACCAGAAAGGGTCCTTGGACAGAACAAGAAGACCTTCAACTGGTCTGCTTTGTAGGATTGTTCGGGGATCGAAGATGGGACTTTATAGCAAAAGTTTCAGGTTTGAAGGTGGCGGGAGACGCGATATAGGTAAAGCTTGCTTGTAGAATGGGGATGATTTACAAGGAGCAACCCTCTCTCTAACCTCCTCTACTCTACTTTGTTTGTTCATACACTTAGGTCTTAAAAGAACAGGTAAGAGTTGCAGGCTGAGATGGGTCAACTACCTCCACCCGGGCCTCAAGCGAGGAAAGATGACTCCTCACGAAGAGAAGCTCGTATTGGAGCTTCACTCCCAGTGGGGAAACAGGTAAGAAGCAGCAAAAATCAATTGGCAATAAGAGGAGTAGCCCAATCAAGATAGACTCATATTCAACATCTGGTTTTACTTATGTCTTGCAGATGGTCAAGAATTGCTCGGAAATTGCCTGGGAGAACAGACAACGAGATAAAGAACTACTGGAGAACACACATGAGGAAGGAAGCACAAGAGAAGAAGAGATCCAAGCTACCATCTTCAGCTTCATCAAACTGCTCTACCTCCTCCTCGTCGAACAACGAGAGTAATTCTGACTACAAAGCCACTACTGAGACCGATGCTACGTTTTCTCTACACGATAAGGAAGGTGAACAAGAAGTCTACTCCATGGATGACATATGGAGAGATATCACTTCATCAGACGAAGCTATTAACCCGACATATGAACAAGGAAGTGATCACTTGATCTCTTGCCCTCCGATAGCATCCCCTCTATGGGACTATTGCCCGGACACCCTATGGAAAATGGATAATCATGTCGACGAAGAGAGTAAGCTGTTTTTCCCGTTCAATGATCCGTTTCTTCCCTGCTAAGAATCGCGACATCTATCCTATTTCCAAGCTAGGATTGATATGCTAAAATCAGTACTATAATATCATGGCGAGCAATTGGTACGGTCTCAACTGTACAGCATGGTTACATCTTTATGTGGTGTAAGATTCTGTAGCATCTCGGCATTGCATGTTTTCGCATCCCCGGCCACTCGGATCTATGATAGATATGCACTAGTTTTTTTTTCACATAAGTAGCATCATGTATCATAAATACTTCCGTGTATCGAATCTTACTCACATTTCCAAAGGTTTTATGTATCCTTTTGATCCTGCCAAGATTGAATCTCTAGCTACCATTTCAATACAATCCACAGCACAAATCTGCCTAAACTTCATCAAGACAAAGTCCTATACAGATCCCAATCAAGAATCACAGTGCGTAGATACTCCTCGCGACGTGATGGATGACCTATACAACCTATGTGGCAATTTCCCCTTTCAATCATTATCTCTCATCTCGTTTTCTCTCTCGTTCTTCCCCAAATTCCGCAATTACAACTTAACAATATCATACCAAGTGGTCGGTCCCAGCTCTGATGCCATTGTTACCATATTTAAGCGCCCTGAGAGCTAGTGGGGAAAACACTTGAAAAGCACATAACAGGTTTGATTAGTTCTCGTTGAGGGAGAAATCCTACAGCACGGTTGTACTTGAACGCAACGTTTTGTTCCATAGCCCTACATTATGATTAATTATGGGCCGAGGATAAGGATGCAAGAGGCTACGGTGAATGTTTACGGGCTTAATGACTTCAAAAGGCCCAAATACGTGAATTGATCTCTATCTCTTCCTTCTTGATTTTGGTAAATAGAGTCGGCGACATTTGGATACCACCACGAGATTCTTTCCGACTCAACTACCTCATCATGATTTATCTCTCTTATGATTGTTAGATGAGTCCTTCACTGAACTAGAAAGCCTATCTTAGATAGATCAAACAAGAGTTGAGATCCCCTAAATCCCATGGTGTACTCTATGGTACACCACAAAATTATTTTTCTTATAAAATAATGTTAAAAAAAATTCTAAAAATTATATTTAACTTAATTATATACATTCATATTTATATATTTATAAAATTTTATTATAAAAAAATCATGTTTAAAAAATTATAAACAGTGAAAATATGAGTTATTTTAGAAAATGAATTTTCTGTTTTTCTAGAACATGATTTTTTATGATAAAATTTTATAAACATATAAATATGAGTGTATACAAATTAAATATAATTTTTAGAATTTTTTTAACATTTTTTATAATAAAAATAATTTTATTATGTACCATAGGGTACCATGTGTTGTAGAAGATCTCAACTCATCAAACAGAGAAAGACTTTTCATACCAAAAAAAAACAATGAAATACTTTTCTAACATTGTAAGGTCTCATCTTGTTCATTCAGTTAAATGACGAGACCTTACAATGTTAAGCCCTGAGGTCTCGGTTCTTAATGTCAAGCATTTCTATAAAGCTAACCATTGGGCGATTGACGACCTTAAAAGTGAAACTTAATGTTGTATTATATATCTCCCTCTCAAGCATGTACATAACTAGAGGTAAACTAAATCTCTGCTCCAACCCACTCTATTTTAAATAAATAATACTCCCTCCGTTCTAAAATAAATGATGTTTAACTTTTGTGCAGGTAGTTTTAGGAGCTCAAAACTATATAAAATCTTATTTATTTTAATTAATTTTTTTCACAATTTAATACTTATTACTAATAGATATTAAACTATGAAAAAATTAATTAAAATAAGTAAGATTTTATGTAGTTTTTAGCTCCTAAAACTACGTGCACAAAAATCAAACATCATTAATTTTCAAACGGAGGGAATAATATTGTCATAAAAAATATATATATAAGAGCCCATTATTCATTTATTCATTGCATAAGGTAAACATTTCCTTGCATCCTGCTCCCTTTTAAGGCAAATGATCTACAACACTATACAGGTCTATTCACAGGTCACGAGTTAACCCGTGATCCGGCGAGTCCAGGTCAGCGGGTAGGCCGAGTTACAGTCGACCTAATTCAAACCTGTGACCTGTCAGATCATCGATTTTTTTTTTTAAAAAAGGATATATTTGCATGAAAAAGTATAAAAACTGATTTTTTTTTAAAAAAAAGACTCGGGTTATCACTTCTTGACCCATGACCCGGCTGGTTGGACCCGTAGACAGGCCTAACACTATATGCTCATCGTCCATATGCGGATCATACGCTTCGTATAATAGAACCGAATTGACAAATGTCTCTAGTGAAATACTTAGATCAGACCGTATTATCGTTTAATTTATCGAATAATGTTGCTGCTTATATATTTACTTCTGATTTTCTTCTGCTGGAGAACAATATCTGTCGTGAGATGGATTTTCATTTCCGATTCGAATATTCGATCCCATTCTTCTTCCTCATAAGTTTCATTTTGTTGTTAATTAAATGGATTTGTCTCCTCTCTTTCTCTCTCTCTCTCAAGGCACCATTAGTTTAATTTATTTAATTTGGGGGTTAATTAACTAGTGGTTGTTGTTTGCTGCTGCCTAAGTTTATATTTCTTGTTTTGGGCGGCTAATCACACCCTCAACGGCTCACTCGCCACTTAATAATTATATATGGCCTATTCACTACTGCATCCGATTCAAAATACATGTCGTTTGACTTTTCAAAACATATTTTAAAGAGTTAAAAACTATATAATATATTAACTTGTTTATTATTATTTTTTTACAATTTAATACTTATTTCTAACAAATATTAAGTTGTAAAAAAATATTTTAAAAAAAGTTGATATTTTATATAGTTTTTAACTTTTTAAAATACGTGTAAAAAAGTCAAACGACATATATTTTAGATCGGAGGGAGTATAATGTAGTTACCTTCTCGAAAATATCCTCTCGACTTACCCAGAATATAAATGCATTCATATAGATTTCAGACCTTGCTTCAACAATAAACCTCGTTTAAAGAAGGGTTTGAAGTGGAAAGTCCTATAATAACCAATAACCAATATACAACCAAAAAAAAATACAAGAATGACAAGAGGAGAAAGGAAAATATTTTATTTGTTTAGAAATAAGTATAGTTTGATATTTAAACATATTTTCTAAGAATCTAAAAATTATATAAAACATTAAAATTTTAATTAATTTTATTATATAATAAAAATGTTTATATTTTTTTATAATTTTGAACTCCTTAAAAAACGAGTTAAAAAAATAAACGTCACTTGTTTCTGAACGGAGAGAGTAATAGACGGATAAACTACGTACTAAATCACTAAATTAATTATAATGTAATTTTTTTATTTCGATTTTTTAGTGAAACGCATCCTAATTTTAGAGGATATGGGTGTTTAATTATTTTATACTTTTCCCCATTCCACTGACTTGATTAGTGACCCAAAGTTGAACTAAATTAACCAAAGGGGATTTCATTGAATTTCACAATTACAAATTCACAGAAGCCATCAAAAGCTTCTGACGATGAAAAATCAAATCACTCAAGAGAAACAATAGAAACTTCCAGAGCCTTCTATGAAGCACAAGACCCTTAGATAGCTTCACCGGGGAGCTGCTCGTAGTTCTCCGGGGCCGGGCTGATGAAGATGATGTCGTAGATGAGTGCGGCGATGGCGGCCCCCACAAATGGGCCGACCCAGTACACCCACTGGTTGTCCCATGTCCAGCTGACGACAGCCGGTCCGAACGACACCGCTGGGTTCATGGATGCACCGTCGAACGCACCACCGGCCAGGATGTTGGCTCCCACAATGAAACCTATGGCCATGGGAGCTATGATTCCGATGTTGCCCTTCTTCGGGTCGACTGCTGTTGCGTAGACAGTGTACACGAGACCGAAGGTCATGACGATCTCGAAGACCAACGCGTTCCACACGCTCACCCCTGAGGATAGGGAGAATGCTGACGTCGTCTGCTCGTCACAAGATATAAGATATAAGGTCGTCACAAGATACAAGATATAAGATATAAGGTATGGATCGACGACTACTGAAAGAGTGAAAGATGGGACTATAAGCCTAGTATATAAGATGGGAAGACGCTTACGAGGCCACCGGTGGCAAACTTAAGGAGCAAGCAAGCAACGACGGATCCGAGCAGTTGGGCGATCCAGTAGAGGAAACTCCTAACCAAGCTGATGTGGCCACCGAGCAAGGCACCGAAGGTAACGGCTGGGTTGACATGACCGCCGGAGATGTTTGCGCCCACTGAAACCGCCACGAATAGGGCAAAGCCATGAGCCAAGGCTGCGGCCACAAGGCCAGACGGGGTGGTGGATCCGTCGTCTGTCAGCTTGTCTGCCAGAGTTTTCGAATTTCGGTCAATATAATGTCATCAACATAAACCAGATGTGACGAAGGGAAAAAAATGAACGGTTTGGATCTTACTAAATGCCATTCCGGAGCCTTCTCCGGCGAAGACGAAAATGAGGGTGGAGATGAACTCGGCCAATGCCGCCCTCAAGGCATCGCGGTGGCCGAATTCGGAGGCGGTTCCGACTGCGATCCTCGGCATTGTGTTGAGGCTATTGATGCTGTTCTAGATTTTTGATTTGGGTACTTTTTAGAGTTAACAAACAGGGTGTATATATAGCGGTTTATTCGGGTTCGGTAGAGGGTTTGAACCGGCCGAACCGGTTTCCGGTCCAATAAATTCAACGGTTGACACGTTGGTCCAGCTCAGCAAGAGGATTAAGTTGCGGGGTCAGATCAGGAAAAAAAACGCTATGGTAATCAGATCGGAGGGACGGGGCCTCCCAATTGCTGTGGTTTCGCCACGTGGTGTGAGATGTGGTGGTGTGGGGACGTGATGATGATCGGACGGCGGAGATGCGATTAATAAATGGGAAGAAACTGGAGCATGTGGGGACCGCTTAATCATTGAGTATTTGAGTTTACAAATATGAAGTCGTCGATGGACCGACCATGCCCAAATTTTTATATAGACAGTAGCGGGTGAGCCCTTTACTAGTGTTATAAGGTCCATTTATTTTATTTATTTTTAACAAACACACGATTATTGTAGAGGTAAATATATATATACTTTGACTAGGGGTGGACGTTGGACGGATGAAACGGGACGGAGGTCGTTCCGCATCCTGTCCCGTGTAATTTTTGCGGGGCGGAATCGGAACGGAATTCACTCTTTTTTTTAGTCCCACATGGCCATATAGCACACAAGCAGCAACGCTAAGTTCCTTCCAAAGTGATTCGATTTTTTCAATTGTACGGTATATATCACCGACTTTAGGTGTTGGTAAAACTTTTTTTTTATCTAAAATAAGTTTGTCGTTGGAAAATCAATATCGACAAGTTTTTTTCAACGAAAAAAGCCCTACTGACATTGACATTGAAAATCGATAATTTATCGTGCAATTGACGAAAAAAGCCCTACTGACATTGACATTGAAAATCGATAATTTATCATTGTAATTTTACTACTAATAATTTTTATCTCTAAAAGTTTTAATATGTTTATTTATCTTTGAAATTCAAAAAATATATTAACTTGACTCTATTTATCTTCTTACTCACTTCTACATGCAATTCAATTATATAAGCAAAAAAATGATAATTGTTTTAGAAATGGATGTGTTTAGATTTAAAACAAATAAAAATAATATATTATAAGCTTGAAAAATGTTGTAGTTAAAGGCATAAACTAATATAATTAAAAAAAATACAAATTAAAAATAGTGTAGTTAAGGAGAACTGAACCTTTGACTTTATGCATATAAATTATTCTTTAACTATTAGACTAGAACAACCTTTTGAATTTTTATGCTAATATTTAAAATATATTAGGTTATTTTTTACTCATTTAATAGGTGCAATTAATGGGGCAAAACTCAATTTTTCAACTTTTGAATTTGAAAGAAATTGTTAATTGAACCCAAACTAATTAACTAGTGGAGAAATTCAATAATGCAGAAAAGTTTTATGTAGCGGAATTTTATTTTAAAATCAATTAACCATAAAAAATAGTCTATCAATTTTATATGCTAGTTAATCTTGAGTTCACCTTCTAATGTAAAATAATTACTCCCTCCGATTTATAATATAAGACATTTAACTTTTGTGCACGTGGTTTAAGGAGCTAAAAACTACATACAATATTAATTTTTTTAATCAAACTTTTTTACATTATAATACTTATTAATAGTAAGTATTATAATGTAAAAAAATTAATTAAAAAATTAACATTTTATATAGTTTTTAGCTCCTTAAACTACGTGTACAAAAATCAAATGTATTATATTAAAAATCGGAGGGAGTATCTTTTAATATCTCTAACACAAAAAATTACATGTTCCACGATCCCGTTGATTTGATACTCGATCTTATGGAGGTTGCAAATTGTATCAATAATAGAAAAGATTCATTCTTTGTTAATCTTAAAAAAGAAGTACGTACGTAATAATGACATATAATTGTTAATATGTAAATTTAAACATAATAGATATTTCTTTTTGTAGTAAAAAAGTAGTAAGGTCACATTTTTTTTAGAGTAAGCCTTGATTTGTTAATCAGTTAAAAATTCAATCAGTAAGTTTAAAAACTCGTAAGATGAGATTGATGAGTTGTTGTGTTTGGTTGAAATTTTTGTTATAGAAAAATACATGAATTTAACTTAATTATCGGTAAGTTCGATTTCTCTAAATTTGAGAAAGTTCACTTACGTACATTAGAGCATATCTAAGTTTAATTTTTACCCTTTTTCATATAATTTTTTAATTTATGCATTAATTAGTTTATGGTGGCATATCTAAGATCGTAATTAAAGATTTTTTTTAGAACAAAGTAAAAATATATATGACTTAGCATCCTCTGCTAAAAGAAGTTTCATCTCAAACGGAATGAAAACAGTTAGAATTTCTAGGCCTAACATTAGCAAGGAAATGAGCCACTAGCTTGTCTTCGAATGAAGCTCCATCTGCATTCCATGATGGTAATTAAAGATTTTTAATTTATGCATTAATTAGTTTATGCAACTGAGTTTTAGAAACACTAAAAATATTTTTAAAAAATAAAAAGGGTATATATGTAATTTAGTCAAGGCCGGTCCTAGGGGTAGGCCCAAGAGGCGGTCGCCTAGGGCCCCCTATCGAGTAGGGCCCCATGAAAAAATTATGTTATATATAATTAAAGTATTATGTATTATTATATTTACACATAATAAAATATTTATGAAAATTTATACGTCAAAAAAACTCATTTGTAACGTAACTTTCGATATTTCGAGTGAACGATAAAGAGTGCAAGGTCTCCGTCTTTCAATTTTTGCTATAAATGCAACAACGGGTAGTTTTTAAGTAACAACTCATGTTACTTTAATAAATTTATTTAAGTGATTATAGTATTTTATTTGGATAAATTTGCATAGTAATAACATGTTTTAAAGTGTTTAACCATACTGTTTTACATTCCTGAAAAAAATATAATATTAAAAAAATATATTTTTTTACTTTTATTTCTCACTAAAAAAATCATGTTTTTTTAATAGGACTTGTAAGTAAATATAATAAAAAATACTCCATCCGTTCGGCAAAACTTGTCGTTTACTATTCACGCACGCTTTTTTAGAATGATAAAAACTATATAAAATATTTATTTTTAAAAAAATTTTTTTTAACAAGTTTGTACTTATTAATAATAACTACAAAATTGTTAAAAAAATTATTAAAAAAACTAGATATTTTATATAGTTTTAGCTCCTAAAAAAGCGTGCGTGAATAGTAAAACGTCAAGTTTTGCCGAACGGAGGGAGTAGTAAACAAGTATATTGGTAAATCTATAAATCGTAGTATTTTTTTGTATTATATCGAGAGATTATATATTACTGAAAGTCCGTAAATTTTTCTTTTAGTGATAAAAATAAAATCTGAAATTTATAATAGTTAAATAAATAAAAAAATTACATTGTTTGATAATTTATCTAAAAGAATTATGAATATACTTATTGATCAAAAGACTTTTTTTATATCGCCTCAGCCCCCAAAAATCTCAGGACCGGCCCTGAATTTAGTTAATTTTTTTTTTGTAAATAGTCTTTTTCCCATCTTGTCAATGGCCTTTATATTTCAAAAATTGTATTTTTCAAAAATTATATTTTCCGTAGTGGGTTAAGTTGGCTCCATTTATGAATTATGACACTCCATATAGTTGTAGTAAGTAGTAAGGGGACATTTTTTTTTATTTTAATTCATTTGATTTGGTTTTGATATATTGTGCGCCCTACTTAAAGTAGGTATTATACTCCTATAAGATCTTATATATCAAATTAACCTCATCAAATAAATAAATTATTTCTTCGGGATTTTTTGCTTCTTTACGACGAAATAGGTGCTTCATTTCACTTAATTCCATGGATCGAGTTATATACGGAGTATTTAAGAATGCCTTCATTTCACTTGATTCTATGGAGATAATTAAGAATGAGTACGTTCATGTGTCACTTATATTACGAAATTACATTTCAAAATCAATTAATTAAAAAATAATAAATCTATAATACCAAAGGAAATTAGTTTTTCCTTCTAATTTACATACGTACTATAAATCGATGGTCTCTTGGAAGCTTTTAAGCGAGGTTTCACGCGCTTGGAGGTTGAAGGTGACTGTCTCTCCGTCATTAACGCTCTGCGGGGCCTTTGGCAGTGTCTGTGGGAGATCAAGATGACGATTTCGGATGCTCTGCGCCTTTGTCGATCTTTCGAGCGGGTCACCTTCGCGCATATATTCAGGGAGGGTAATCACTAATCAGGTTGCGGGTCGACTGGCGCATGTGGGACTGTCCTCGCATTTTGTTGCCGACTGCGTTCCAGCTGAGATCGTAGATCTTATCCGTTGGGACCCCAGGTGCTTTAGCCACATCTAACCCCTCCCCGAATCCTTGCCTTGTATTAAAAAAAACATACGTATTATTAGTATATAGTCTTCCACATGACATTGCTCTTAAAAAAATATTTTTTTTGTACAGTACTACAGGAGTATATAAGAATGGAAAATATTATAATATTAAAAAGCTCTAATAGTTCGTTGATCATTGTAGTTAGCACTTGATCTTGATCTGGAATATGAGTTTATGGATTAATTCATTGTAGTTTTATGTTGATAATTACTCTCTCTCTAAACTTCTTGAAGAGTTGTCCGGTTTCGACTTCAATTTTATTACATTATCCGTTTCATTTGTTTAATCGTTGTGATTTGATTATATCGATCCACCAGTTGTTTTGGATGCAACTAACAGTCTAAATAGTTTACGCTCTCTCTCTTTTTTAAATACATAAAATTTTAAAAATAAATATCGGTTTATTCATGTTGTTAATTGATTTTTTTTTTTTGAGAAATAATTGAATTTGACAGATTGGTAAGGGAGTGTATGCAGATCAGATATTTTGATGAGAATATTAAGAATAGTCCTCGTTCCAGGTCACTTATTAAGGCCACCTTTATTTAAAACTTGATACAATGGAAAATAATAGATGATAAAACAAAGAAAGAGCAAAACGTCTTAAAAATAAAGAGAGAGAGAAACGGGCTTTGCTTTTTATAACAGGCTAAATTTTAATTTTTTTTTTGATTAGGTAAAAATTCGGATAGAGAAATCCTATCTGAAAGCATCCTGACGGATGAGGTCAAGAAGACATGTATCTAGGTATAGGTCAGGTCCCCTGGTAGAGTAGCAAAGATGTGCAACCTTATCCGCTACCCGGTTACCAATACGGGGAATATGTGATACAGTAACATTACTTATTCCTTGGAGAAGACTTTGGATATCTGACATAATCATTTCTATTTCCCAAGGACACCCAACTTGTGATCTTAGATAGTCCGTGATAATCTTAGAGTCTCCTTCTATTATTAGATCGGTTATTTTTAGTTCTCTAGCTTTTTCTATCCCTAGACGTAGGGCTAAGGCTTCCGCTATAAGAGGTGAATGTCCACCCTTATCTTTCCCGCCAATGTTGATTGGGTCTCCACGCCAGTCTCTGATGATATATCCAATGGAACTATTTGTGGTTGATTTAAATGATCCGTCAAAATTTAGCTTATGTTTGCCCGCTGGAGGTTTCCTCCAACTGTAGGTTTTCCTATTGTTCTCCAAGAGCCCTTTACCCTTACTTTGTTTTTGAAGGTTGTCATCCTCTATTTCATTCCATCTGCTAGCCTTCCTCCAGTTATCAATATTGTTCACAATCATTTTCTTAATAGCCTCTGTAGAGGGGATGGTTTCGTTTCTGAAGATTGTTTGATTCCTTATAAACCAAATGGTCCACCATCTGATTGCTATCTGTTGTTTCTTCTCCATGGGTAAAGTAGAACCTAAGATTTTAAGAATTTGATTCATATCTCTGTTTTCTGTAATTAAGTTGTTGATGTTTTGAGATATTTGTCCAGGGAATTGTTGTTGGAAATTGTTGATGGGACATTCAATGAATAGGTGGATATCATCTTCCGCGAACTGGTTGCACAAGGTACATGTGTTTGGTACCGCCACCCCTTTAAGGGCCAGACGGGTAGCCGTGGCGAGGCCTTTGTGTTTTATTTTCCAGATGAAGTTCTTAACTTTTGGCGGGGCGTCGAGTTTCCAGATCCAAGAGAATTCATCCGAAGGTCTTTGTGGTGTGGATGAGATTAAGTTATAGGCGCTTGTCGTTGTGAACCAGTCCTTTCTGGCGGGCCACCAATATAGTCTGTCTACAAGGGGGGTAATTGGCAAGGGGATTTCCATAATTTCCTCTACTATGGGCTTAGGCAGCACCGATACAATTTTCTCCTTCCACCATTGTCCTCCTATAATGAAATTGCTTACGGAATCATGTGGATTAATGTTATGCTGAGATTCTATTTTATCCTTTAGAGGTGTCGTTGCAACCCAATTGTCTTCCCAAAATTTAATTGATTTCCCATCTCCAACCTGCCAGATGAGTCCAGTTTTGAATTTTGGGATTTGAGAGCTGAGTTTCGACCATTTCCACGAGGCATTGCCTTTCCTAGAGTAGGTAAGGATATGGGTGTCTTTCAGATATTTGTATTGTATAATTTTGAACCAGTTATTTTCCGGTTCAACTAGAATTTTCCAGAGAAGTTTTAGTTGAAGAGCTTCATTCATATCTTTGGTTTTTCTAATTCCCAATCCTCCATCCATTTTTTATTTACATATTTTATCCCAGCTGATTAATGGGCTATGTTGCGCATCTTTGTTCCAAAAAAAAATTCTGTTGATTTGATCGAGTTGTTTGTAAACCGCTATCGGAAGCATGAAGCTCTGCATTGAGTATAAAGGTTTTGATGATAAATTAGATACTATTAGGGTTGCTCTGCCTTGTTGTGAAAGGGCATTAGCTCGCCATTTACTCAATTGCTCTTTAGAGTTGCATATTATGTCACCAAAAGTTTCCTTGGTAACCCTCCCATTTATGATGGGACACCATAGGTACTTTTCCAAGTTTCGTTCTAGGGGTATGTTTAGAATTCCTTCCAGGTCTCGGGCTCTTGATCTAGGAATACCTGGGGTGGTTTGAAAGGACGATTTATGATAGTTTACTTTTTGCCCTGAGAATTTACAGTAGTCATCAATTATCTCTTTAACTTTTTTGCATGCAGAATAACTACCATTCGAAAATATTATTATGTCCTCCACAAAGGCCAAGAAAGGAATACAGGGGCCCGAATGGCCAAATTTAAATCCGATGCTGTTGTGGGTAGTTTCTGCATCCATCGAAAGTTTACGAGCAAGGATTTCTGCCCCGAGAAGGAAGAGAAACGGGGAGAGGGGGTCCCCTTGCCTCAAACCCCTAGAGGGTTTGAAAAGATCAGTAGGGCCATTGTTTACTAAAACAGAGAAGGAGACTGTAGTCACACATTCCATGATAATATCCACAAATTTTTGGTTGAATCCAAATTTCTAGAGAACTGCTTTCGTGAAGTGCCAATCTACTCTGTCGTATGCTTTCTCCATATCAAGTTTAATTGCAGCCCAACCCTTGGTACCTTTTCTAGTGCGAAAGGAGTGGAATATCTCGTGTGCTATTAGGATATTGTCTTGGATTGCTCTGTCGGAAACAAAGACACCTTGTAATGGGTGTATAAGTTTACCAATTACCATTTTCAGTCGTTCAGTTATTATCTTTGAGATGATTTTATATAAGGTAGAACAAAGGCTAATCGGGCGATAGTGTGTAGTCATGGAAGGGTTATCATTTTTTGGTATAAGGGAGATAAAAGTGTGGTTGGTTTGTTTTAACAGCTTGCCCGAATGAAAGAAAGCTTTTATAGCCCGGATGATATCGGAGCCGACGATGTACCAATATTTTTTATAGAACTCAGCCGTCATTCCATCAGGGCTGGGGGATTTGTTGTTCCCCATTGAGAAGACTGCCTTTTTTATTTCACTGTTTGTTGGTTGTTGAGTAAGTGATTCGTTCTCCTCTTCTGTAATGATCGGGTTGATTCCGGAGAGGTATTCTTCTAGTTGGGGGGCCCTATACGTTTGTTCCCGTCAGAATCTTTTCTCAAAGTCTCTTTGAATTTCCTTTTTAATATTTTCATCGCCAATAATGTTGGTTCCTTCTGCTGAGGTAATTGTTCTAATTATCTTCCGATTCCTTCTCCCTGAAGCTACTTTATGGAAATAGGAGGAGTTGGTATCTGCTAGCTTTAGGTGTTTCGATTTAGCTCTTTGGTTCCAGTAAGTTTTGTGGAAATGGAGAAGCTTTTCTCTTTTAGACAAGAGATTCTGTTCTTTTTTGTATGATTCTGGGTTTTGGTTAGTTTGTTGGATTGATTGTATTTCAATTAGAGCCTCATCCACTTCTTGTAATTGTCGGAAGATGTTTCCAAATGTGTTCTTATTCCAAATTTTAGCTTTTTGTTTGAGAATTTTCGATTTATGTGTAATTCGGAACAAAGCAGAACTAGCACATGAAGCTCTCCAAGCTTGTTTAACAATATTTCGGAAATCTCTTCTTTGCAACCAAATGTTCTCGAATTTAAAAGGGGGTGGTTTAAAGTTATTGTTTTTGGAAATGTTAATTGAAATAGGACAATGGTCTGAGTTAGAGAATGCCCCATTTTTAGTTGCCAAATCGGGGAACATGTTGATTATTTCATGATGGACTAGCACCCTGTCAAGTTTTTCCAAAATGTTATCTAGGTCAAATTGCTTCTTTCTCCAAGTAAATGGGTTACCATACGAGGGGATCTCCAGCATGGAGCATACATCTTTGAATTCCATTAATCTCAGGAATCTTCCCGGAAGTATTTCTGCCCCTCCGCTCTTATCCGATGGTTGGCTTATTTCGTTTAAATCTCCCATAACTAAGCATGGGGTGACGCTTTGGGTAATCAGATTGTATAGGTGTCTCCAAAAGTCCTCTTTTTCTGAGGGGTTGGGGGGGGGGGGGGGGGCGTATACAAACAACAGTAGACACTCAAAGTTCTCTTTTATGTTCTTGTATTTTACGCCAATATTTCTTGGAAGATGAATAATCACCGAGATGGTTTCTTCTATGAAGGAGTTTTCATTCCAGAATAGAGCAATACCCCCGGCACGACCAGAAGCCGGGGACCAACACATGTTTGTGAATCCCGCATTTTTCCAAAGGGATTCCTTTGGTTCTGATTCAGTCTTTGTTTCAGCTAGAACTAGCATTTGTACATGATCTAGTAAGCACCATCTATTCATGTTAGTCTAGAAGGTCGGTTTTCCAATTCCCCTACAGTTCCAGTATCGTATAATCATGGCCACTTTGTTTTTGCATAGGAGGGCAAAAGGATAGCCCTCCCATACCCATATCTTACTCTTTTAGCAAACCAATATTCATAGGCAAAGATAAACCATTTTTTCTTTAAGGTGCAATATTGGGATTGAATGATGTTTACAAGAGATGTGTATTCGGACCAAAGCTGTGTAGGAACATAGAGTACACATAAAAGTTTTACATAAAGCATCAAACGATCTCCCCAAAAGTGGTAAGGTATGAAACCCATCAGATTAGGCGTCACCCAGTCGGATTCACCAGAGATTTCAGTACGGTCATTTGGTTTAGTTTTTGATAGCATCCCCACCACCTGCGGTTCAAACTTACCCAAACCCGGAGGGATTATATATACAAGGATGCAAAAACCCCAAAGCTTCCAGTAACAATTTAGCGTTTTTGTCTGGGGACCCGAGAAAGGAAGGAGGCACCCATAAAAAATAACCTTTATACTCCTGTCAACTTTCTTAGCCCAAGACATGTGGCCAGTTGGGCCGAGGGAAGCAAACACCAAGGCCCAAGGACAGGGTTCCAAATTGCTATCACTCATACTTAAGTTATTCTTGCTAGAATAATGAAGCATTTTCTCAATGATGTTAATCCTGGTGTTGTTATCATTGAAGAGGGGATTTAAACAGGAAAAGTATGGTATACTTGGCATCGTATAAAGTCTCAAAGAAGATAGCTTCATGTAGAACCAAGAAGCCCACTTTTTAAAAGAAGATGTTAGATCTTTTGGAGGAGGCTTGTGGTTTTTGTTTCTTATATATCTTATCAATGTATAAAGTGTGCTTAAAACGATTACTACACAAGATGATGCAGAATTATTAGTGCTAATTTTTCAAAGAGAATTAACCATCCAAAGCATATTATCACATGTAGGAAATAGATTACAACCATTGAAATCCAGGGCCTTAAGTAGGCCATTGCTACATGTTCCACAAGCTATTTTACAGCAAAAGTCACTAACATTGTTCGAAGGGCTTGACCATAGGACCCTTCTTAATACATCATAACAGACTAAAGATCGAAAGCATAGCCGAAAGATACATAGGTTCATGAGTGAACTACCTCCATGGAGGGTTTGAAAGGAGGGGGCAAAGTAAAAGGGAAAACCATGCCCCGACCATGTTGATAAAGGTAGTTTAATCATCAGCCTCTTTGAGCTTGGCACCCAACTACCACAGTTACAAGCCAGAGGGTAGGGAGAGGTTTCACTTACCATGCTTGGTGCGCTTGCCGCCAGCCCCCATCAGTTTGGAGCATGCCGACTCACCTTCTTCCTCCATCAGCTTACGTTTGCCCGATTCAGAGTTGGATGTTTCGTCGACCTTCAGCTGCTCCAACTTCTGGCCAACACTCGGCTGGGCAGAAGGAGCAATAGAAGGGAGAGAAGTTTTCTGGGGTGGGTTGCACAGGAGAGAAATCACAACTTCCTCAGAAGCAGGGATGTTGCCCAGGAGGATATCAAATTCAGCTTGAGTCATGTCAGCAGGTATTCCTCCAATGCCATCCACAGCCCCAGAGTCTTCCTCAAAGTCCATGATCTCATCATCATCGGAATAGGCATCAGGGTCAAGGAAGTCGAGCTCCTCCGAAACAGGGGGTACATCATGTGGGAGCTTAGCAGCAATAGTGGTGGCAGGCGCCAGATCCACTATGGACTGGGGGAAACCACCGCATTTTCCATCACAGGCTGTGACTCATGGGCAGCTGATTCCATAGCAGTGTTGGAGGAAGAGTCAGAGGATGAAGAATAAGAGGATGTGGAGACATTCTTACCAAAGCAGTTCCACGGGGCCGCCTTTGGGTGTCCAAAGGAAGGAGGATTCATAGCCGGGGTTCTCTTGGCAGCCACATGGGACCAGGTTCTGTCCCCAGAGGGAGCAAAATCCATCCCCTCCCCCTCATTTTGCACATCAGGATTCTGGCCCAATATGTCACCCTCAGTAATATTGCAGCTTCTTCTCTGAGGGCAATCAGCAAATTGGTGCTCAAGCTGGCCACAACACCCACAGCCTTCCGGGAAATCTTCAAACCACACGGGGTAGGTTTCGATTTCCCCAAGCTCATTGAGCATTATGACCCGCCTTGCCTTGATGAGGGTAAGGTCCGTAGAGATACAAATTCTAGGATATCGGAGGCGAGCCCCTTTAGCATTGAAGGCGGCAACCCTGATAACTGATCCAATTTTGTTCTCTTCAATAATGGATTTGAGGATAGTTTCACTTACATATTTTGTTGGCAGCCCTGGAATCAGAACCCAGAGGTCCAGAAGGGTAATGGACTCCTTCCAAGGGTCGAAGGAGATGCTCCAAGGCCTGATGAGCAGAAGTTGGCCAGCGATATGGAAGGGGCGACGTTCCCAGGTACTGTCTCGATCTGCAGAGTGATCGAAGCGAAGCTCGAACCATTTGTTTGCTACTGGGACGAGTTGGAAGCCACCAGCCAGGAACCTCCACTCCGAGCGGATTTGCTTACGCACCTCCTTGGCCTCCACAGGATCCCCAATGATGGTGGCCATCAGAGAGGAAGAGTTGAGGGTACGGATGTTCTCGTTGATGCTTTCCTGGATGATCTTCAGCTTTTCCATATTCACCTTTGGACCCTTGGGTTTTTTCTCCTTTTTTCGTTTGCTACCACCTGGAGCAGCAGCCGATGGGATTTCCGACGCCAGGATGGGTCCTCCCATATGAAGCTGAACATGACCCTTTTGGGGGGTGTTTTGTTGGAGGACGAGGTTGTCATCCTCCAGGGGTTGTTTCCCTTTGAGTTTTGATGTGGAAGCCATCAGTGAGCCAAAAACAAAAGATCGATTAGAAATGCTGTAGAGAGAGAGAGCAGGAGTAAGGAAAAAGAGAAGAGGCTTGAGGTGGGTCTTGAGCGATCCGGCCCCAAACCTCTTATAGATGTGTGAGGAGAGGGAGATGTGTATGAGGAATAGGACCATACCCCGACCAGATGAGGCAGCATCAGCAAGGCGGAAAGAGAGGGGAGCCGATCACACCTGCACTGGAGAGAGGAAGACGTCGTGCCGACAGAGAGCCGTATTGATCAGATTTGGCCAAGGGGGTGGCCGCATGCCCCAACACCAGCGTTGACCCCATAGAGAAGCCCCCCTCAGAAGCGCTTCACCCCGACAAATAAGTCGCCTGTAGACAGAAAGGATTTTCAGCTTCAGATCTGGACAGTACCATGGCAAAGGGCGAGAGCGCCAGAGCAAAAGCTCAGGGTTTTGGAAGGGATTTTCAGGAAAAAAACGTATTGAGATCTGAGGTCCCTGAACATTTAACCATGGAAGAAACATCTTTATCTCTGATTAGACAAAAAGAATGGATTTTGAGGGCGAATTTATACTTTTTAGGGTTCTTCAGAGGGGATATGCTTTCCAGGGGTGTACATTTGGGGAAGACAAAAGGACTACCTTTAACCCTACCCCCTACCTTTAACCCTACCCCCCTCTCTCATCTCTTCCCAATTTCACATAACAGGCGAATCAGAACAAATTCAATTGAACTGAATCATTTGTATATTGATTTTTAAGGAAATACAGCAACAAGGTCGTTGTGAATTAACCAAGGTAAGTGACGAGCCTCGTAGACTGTAGTAGTTAGCCTAAAAGCACCAAAGGGCAAATACGTGGTCTGACAAGTTTGAAGTTATGGCTGAACGGAAAGAACAAACAACCGTTCTTCGCTCTCTCTCTCTCTCTCCCCAAAGCAACGAAACCCTAGAGGCGGAGAGGTGGCAACGACGAAACTCATATAGGCACGAAACCATGAATAAAATATTGGGATACGTTAAAATCGTCTTATACAATGAACAAAATTTTAAGAGCTATTTTTATCACATGTATAATATATATATATATATATATATATATATATATATATATATATATATATATATATATATATATATATATAGAGAGAGAGAGAGAGAGAGTGAGAGAGAGAGAGGGAGAGAGAGAGAAAACCAATAAAGAGAAAAATAAAATATACAATGAGCAAATTCTTAAGAGTTAGTAATAAAAAAAATCAATAAAGGCTAACTGTCAACAGGGCTCAGAAATTGTCAACATGCTCCGTGTCTATGGAGAAGCTTCAGGACAACAAGTAAACTTTACGAAGTCAGAGATATCTTTCAGCAAGAATGTGATTGCTGAGGTCCGGGAGGAATTACAGGGGTTGGTGGGAGTGGTGGAGGTGGAAAAGCACGAGAAATATTTGGGTTGCCAACGATGATTGGAAGGTCCAAAAAGGTAATCTTTAATGGGGTTCGTGATAGAATTTTGAAAAAGGTGAAAGGATGGAAAGCTAGGACTCTGTCGAGAGCGGGAAAGGAGGTGCTACTAAAGTCGGTTGTTCAAGCTATACCAATGTATACTATGTCCTGTTTTCTACTCCCAAGGCATATGTGTCACGAGATTGAGCAGCTGATGTGTGATTTCTGGTTGGGTGATGGGGACGGGAAAAAGAAGATGCATTGGATGTCCTGGAAAAGGATGAGCCAAGGCAAGGACAAGGGCGGATTGGGTTTCTGGGATATGGAGCTCTTCAATTTGGCGCTTCTTGCAAAGATGGGATGGAGAATTATGTCTGAGCCGGATGCTTTACTATCCAGAATTATGAAAGCAAGGTACTTTCCCCATTCCTCTTTCATGAAGGCGGGAGTGGGGAATAACCCGAGCTATGTATGGCGAAGCTTAATGAGGGCTAGAGAGGTGTTGGAGGAATGAGTGTATTGGAATGTTGGCAATGGGGCGAATCTGTATGCGTGGGGAGATAGGTGGCTACCGAGGCCATCCTCGTTCGGACCAGTGGCAAACCCGAGTGGTAAAGGGGAGTTCACAAGAGTGATCAACTTTATCGATTGGGAGGCGGGAAAGTGGGATGAGGGCGTGGTTCGGGACTCCTTCTTGCCTTGTGACGCTGAACTCATTCTTAAGGTTCACTTGGTCGACTCGGGTACTCCGGACTCGGTAGCGTGGTATTACGCCCGGGATGGCAACTTTACCGTTCGTTCGGCTTATCATATTATGTTTGAGAAAAGCCGACAAAGAGAGGGAGGGGGGGGGGAGACGTCTGAGGAAGGTAGAGGGATGGCTCTGTGGAAGAATTTGTGGAAGATGTCCGCTGTGCCAAGAGTTAAAAACTTGGTATGCAGGGCTTGTAGGGGAATCTTACCATGTCGTGGTGCACTGTGCAGGAGAGGAGTGCCTTTGGACCCTTGGTGTGAGGCTTGTGGTAGGGAGGAATCTGCTTGACATGCCCTTTGGGAATGCAACATGGCGAGGGAAGTCTGGCAACTCTTGCTGGAGATCAAACGATATGGGAAGCATTCTATGTCGTTTGATGATTGGGCAGAGAGGATGTTGTGTATAAAGGAGTGGGAGATGGTTTGTTTGTGGGCCTATGCAGTGGCGGGGATCTGGCAAGCTCGGAACAAGTGGTGCTTCGAGAAAGTGGACACACCTGCTGGGCTCATTATGGAGAGAGTGATGGAGGAGCTTGCCCAACATGAGGGGGGTAAAAAGCATATGAAGGCTAGTTCACAATCGGGGGAGAGCCGAAGGGAGCCTGCAAGATGGTATCTTCCGAGTGAGGGCTTCGTAAAAATCAATTGCGATGCTTCGTCGGAGGACACGAGAGGGTGTGGGGTGGGGGTGACTGCTCGGGATGACTCCGGTGCAGTTTGCTGGGCTGTAGCGGAGAGGATACAAGGGCGGTCGGAGCCCCTGATTGCTGAGTTAGAGGCGATGATCAAAGCGATGCAGATGGGCCAGGAAAAGGGTGTCCCGGCAGTCATCATTGAAACTGATTGTGCTCAAGCGGTGCAGGTAGTGCAGGGGAGAGCTTCTTTCAGGGGACCAGTGGGTAGGCTCGGGCATAAGGCGGGGTGTCTTGCCCGATTGTTCAGCTGCTACAAATGGAGTTTAATAGGGCGACAAAGCAACAAGGCAACCCATTTCCTAGCACAGATATGGCCTGAGGAGCCGATTGTTTTCAATTCTGAGCTTGACTTTCCTGCTGAACTTTTTCATATTGTATGTGGTGATTTGGAAGTTGAATAAAAGTTGCTTATTCATAAAAATAAAAGTAATAAAAAAACTAATGAGGAGAAAAAAGATATGGGCAGGTGGGAGTCGATCCCAGATGGTTAGAGATGTACCCAATTTGGACTTTCATAATCAACCAACTTGACAACACGAACTTTGTGATACTTACTTACTTACTTTTAATCATCTAAGTTGTAGACTTTTGGGTTGGGCTGCAGCAAAGCCCAACCCACCCCTAGGTCAGTATCTAAACTCATGGCTTCGCCAAGTCCCCATCCTGCCAACATGCATAAGTTGATTCGCAAGAAGAAAACTAGAGAACTGCCTTATTTGTCGGATTGTCATGCCTGTACGAGCCACACCAACAACACAAACCCTAGAAACAGGCTCCGGGTCCTGAACAGCCATTGGTGCATCATTCTCCTCTGCAAAGTTTGCTACGATCTCATTGAATCTGCCAAATCGTGCTCCTACAACTTGATTGATTTTCTGGCGGTGGAGGATTCCAGATCCGATAATGTCTGATCGCCAGATGTACACAAGCTGTGTTTTCAGGTACTTTGGTTTCGACCCCTTTTCCTTTTTGCCACCCTCCTCTAATTTAGTTAATCGTGATATATCTATTTGCATCGACTTTTGGATGCCGAAATTGCTCCCTAACAAGTTAAGAGGTGCTAATTCTAAAATGAAGGTTAAGGTTGGGTCGTACATTGAGCGAAATTGTCAAAAAAAAAGGGAATCTTCCTTTAATGGACATCATGACCTTGCGCGCTGGTGTGATGGAGAAGAAGGATGTAATTTATCTTTTTTTTAATATTAAAGGCTTTTTAGCACGGTTTCAAAAAGAACCAAGCTATTTTTTTTTATTATTCATAGGACCCTTTTTTAGCTCGGTTCATTTTCAACCGAGCTAAAAACCCTTGGTCTTTGCGACCAACTCCACCTATGGTCGTTGCAACCATGCGCTAAAGGAAAAAAATATCATGCGCTAAACAGAATTCGTGTAATAAAATCTATGAAGATATGAATAAAGAACCAACATGCAACCTACACTGGTATGAAGTCTGCGCCTTAGGCTCGGTTAGTTAAATTTTATCAATTTAAATTTGATAATATATATTCTTAAGTTGAAAATTTAAGTACATATCATAGGTTATAAATTAATGAATATAAAAATGATTTCAACAAATTAAATAATAAAATAAAGAGATGAATAATAAATAAAAATAATTATGATTTTAAAAATATGGCATTTATATATGATTTTACATTTGATTTTATATACCCCACTATACCATCACACCCTGACTAACGTTAGTCGGGGTGTGATGGTATAGTGGGGTATATAAAATCAAATGTAAAATCATAAAAAAAGAGTAAATCCCGTCCCGTCCCGTCCCGTCCCGTGAGGGACAAGGCCCGTCCCGTTTCGGTCCGGTCCTGTCTCGTGAGGGACAAGGCCCGTGCGAGATTAAAAAAAAAAAGAGTAAATCCGTCCCGGTCCCATCCCACAAAAATTATGCGGGACGCCTTCCCGCGCCCACCCCTAGTCTAACCTATTTGAAATTACTTTCCTACTATTAAAACAATAATATTTTGAGTCATGAGGTTGGGCCGAAGTCAAGGGAAGTAGACGATAAAATTGGGCCTAGTTGTATTCAAGCCCAATAAATACGGACCAATGTGCAAAGGGACTGAAACCTTTCCAGTTTCAAGGGATACACTCATACACCCAAAAAGGACTCCAACAAATAGTTTCTGAAAACCGAAAATATATATTAAAAAAATTAATTTGTTAAGTGTTAATAACCTCCCCGTATCAAATATCAATTTAAAGGATGATTTATGACAAATAAAATGAGTATATTTAAATGGTGATTTTATGCAATTTGGCCTTATTATTATGTATGGATTCGTTAAAAAAAACATGTCACTATTTATATACGTTTTTTAGGAAATAAAAACTATGTTAAATATTATTTTTTATGAAATCATACTTATTATTAATAAGCATAAAATTATATAAAAAATAATATATTATATAGTTTTTATTATCATAAAAAATGTCATGTATGAACAATAAGTGAGATGTTTTTTACAACAGAGATGCTACTATTTTTATTGTTAAATGGTTTTCTCCTCTCTCTTTCTTTCGGGGATCATTAGTTTAATTTATTTGGTGGTTAAGCAGTGTTTGTTGTTTGTTACTGCCTAATTTTATATTTCTTGTTTTAGGCGACTAATCACACCATCAACAGCCCATCACTCCTCAATAATATATCTCCAACTCCAATAGAAAAAATGAGAATTTTGCACAAAGTTGGAACTTTTTCCACTCTTAACATCTTTATAATTACATCATATTCTACTAAATAGAGAATTGGAAGAGATAGTAATAGTTCTCCAAATTTGCCAAATTTGTAGAGGCTGTTTTAATATATATATTGATTGACCAATTTTATAGGGATCACTTAATTTACATATAAAATGGGGAAATGGGGGAGTGAAAGTGAATAATGATATTTTATTGCTAATAAATATTGAATTTTGCAGAATGGAAATAATGTTCTGAGTTAAAGTGGAGAATTTTGAAGATTTTGATTTTTTTCTTTCTTTCTCTATTTTAGAGAAACTTTACAAACACTATTGAGATTTTTACATTCATTACGTATTAGTCATCATCTTTTTTTTTTCTTTTACTTTTTTTTGGTGTGTGGGTGTTTATAAATTTTAATTATGTACTGTATTGTTTATTTTAATTATGTACTGTATTGTTTATTATGGATGCTTTTTGAGTTTTTTCAATTCCCCTTCCATTGACTTGATTACTACACCAAAGGAGATTTTATTGAATTTCAAAATTACAAATTCGAAGAAGCCATTAACAACTTCTGATTAGTCTGATAATGAAAAGTCAAACTCTTAGGTGGTGGTACAGCAGAGTTGACACCACTCAAAATTTTACTTTATAAAAAAAAGTCAAACAACTTAAGAGAAACAAAAGCATGTTTCAAAGCCTTTTTATGAAGCAAAAGACCCTTAATTAGATAGCTTCACCGGGAAGTTGATCGTAGTTCTCCGGGGCCGGAGTGATGAAGATGATGTCGTAGATGAGGGCGGCGATGGCGGCCCCCACAAATGGACCGACCCAGTACACCCAGTGGTTGTCCCATGTCCAGCTGACGACAGCCGGTCCGAAGGACACAGCTGGGTTCATGGATGCACCGTCGAATGCACCACCAGCCAAGATGTTGGCTCCCACAATTAAACCGATAGCCATGGGTGCGATGATTCCAATGTTGCCCTTCTTTGGGTCGACAGCTGTCGCATAGACGGTGTAGACGAGACCGAAGGTCATCACGATCTCGAAGACCAATGCGTTCCATACGCTCACCCCCGAGGATAGGGAGAACGCTGACACCGTCTGCTCGTCACAAGCAAAAAAGATATAAGATATAAGATATAATATCTGTGTTGATCCCATTACTGAGAGATGAGATTATCTAAAGCCTTGTATATAAGATGGGAAGACGCTTACGAGGCCACCAGTGGCAAACTTAAGGAGCAAGCAAGCAACGACGGAGCCAAGCAGTTGTGCGATCCAGTAGAGGAAACTCCTGACTATGCTGATGTGGCCATTGATCAGGGCACCGAATGTGACGGCTGGGTTGACGTGGCCACCAGAGATGTTTGCGCCAACTGAAACCGCCACGAACAAGGCAAATCCATAAGCCAAGGCTGCGGCCACCAAGCCAGCTGGGGTGGTGGATCCGTCGTCTGTCAGCTTGCCTAACCGAAATTTTTGAATCCCAGTCAATAAAATATCATCAACATATACTGAAATGTAAAAAAGGAAAAAATATGATCGGTTTGGAACTTACTAAATGCCAGTCCGGAGCCTTGTCCGGCAAAGACGAAAATGAGGGTGGAGATGAACTCGGCCAATGCCGCCCTCAGGGCATGACAGTGGCCGAATTCGGAGGCGGTTCCGACTGTGATCCTCGGCATTGTGTGGAGGCTATATTGCTTGTTCTAGATTTTCGATGGAGGGTACTTTTAGAGTTATCAAGAGGGTGTATATATATAGTGGGATTTTTCTGGTTCAGTATAGGGTTTGAACCGGTCGAACCGGGTTCCCGGTCCAACAAGGTGAACGGGTGGGGTGACACGTTGGTCCAGCTCAGCATGCGATGTTGAAGGTGGAGACGTGATGTGATGATCAGGCTAGTGTGGGAATTGTTTAATCATTGACTTTACAAATACGAAGTCGTGGAGAGTGTATAACATTTAATTATCCGTTTTGTTTAACCTATAATCAGCTTAAGTATATTTAATTAGTAAAGAAAATCCTAAATGACGAGTCTGAATTTTTTTTTATAACAAAAGTAGCTAAATTGGTGGATTTAGTGATATATTTCTCAAATTGACATGTTTAATTTATATTGTAAGAGGATAAGTTAGAAAGTCCGTTTAACTATTTAGGTTATTTTAAATAATATTTTAAAAACTATATTTATATTTAAACCATCATTAGTACGGAGTATATGTTAAAAAAAATATTGAAAACTTGAGCATTTGTTAAATCGATTGTTTTATCCTATATATGTCTCAAGGGGATAGGATAAAGATTTTTTTTCAAAATATTTTTATTAAAAATAAATATTTAATGAAATATTCACAATTTTAAACAATTTATAGAAATATTCATTTTTGTTATATATATAAGAAAAATGCGGTTTTAAGCCGCGTTTTATTCACAAAATCCCAAATTTTGAAACTGGATAGGGCACGAAAAAAATGAAAGAAACGCAATTTCAAACCGTTTTTTTCCAATTTGGGATAAAATGCGGGTTAAAATTACGTTTCTTTATTTTTATTTATTTATTTCTTAGTTTTTTATTAAAAAAAGTAAAGCATGTCTTGAAGAAATGCGATTTTAACCCGCGTTTTATTCTGAATTGGGAAAGAAACGCAATTTCAAACTGCATTTCTTTCTTTTATTTCTTTTGGTTCCCTATCCAGTTTCAAATTTGAGATTTCGGGAATAAAACGCGGCTTAAAACCGGATTTTTCTGATATATTTGACAAAAATGAATATTTTTTTTAAATAGTGTAAACTGTGAATATTTCATTAAATATTTATTTTTTGATGAATATTTTGAAAAAAAAAAGGATAAGAGCCCTAATTTGAAAATGTTTTTTAAATTTTAATTATTTTAATTAGATTCTTACTTTTCATTGTTTTTAGGTAGGGAATCTTTCTTTATTTAGACTCTTGTTATATATATTCTTAGGGTTATTAAATATAATTTATTGAAAATGTTGATTTTTATTAGTATTATTAAAAACGCATATAAATAATAAGCGTCAATAAAGGAAAATTTCTATTGATATTTCAAATTAATTTCCTACTAGTATTAGAACAAGAAGTTGTCGGATGTTGGGCTTAAATAAAGGAAAATTGACAAGACGATTGGGCCAATATTAATGGACCAATGTGTAACAGGCCTAAACCTTTCCAGTAATACTCGGGTAATCCGTTTTGCCAAGTATATACCGGTATTTGACTTTGACAAGAACGATTTGGAAATTGGAATCCAACTCCAATGGATAAAATTCGATTAGATCTACTTTTTAACGTGGATATAGGAACTTCTAAATTCTATGACATGAATGTAAATACATCCAATTTTACAACTTCATCATCATCCAAATCCAAACTTTCATTTGCTAAAATTTTATAACTTTTAACTAATAAAAGTGATATCCGAGTTTGATACCCTCATCCATCGAATGACATATATATGCTTGTCTAGCGCAAAATGTGGGTTAACGGGAGAAATAAAAGTTGGAATGCCACCCCAGTCAGAATGGTCGAAGAGAGAGTAAGGAGGTCCCGAGTTCGATCTTTGCCTCTGTCACTTTTCTTAGGTTAAATATTTGTCTTACTCCCTACTAGTGAGTAAAGCTAGTCGATGCAAGCTGATTTATCCGGTGCGTGACCCCTGCCGACTGGCTCACGTTCCTCGTTATCGAAAAAAAGTTGGATAAATAATTAAAAGTGTAGGGGCCCTCTAGAAAGTAATGAACTCATATGGTTGAATGATCACACAAAATGGTTGTTGGTACATCCATATATATATATATATATAGGGAAGAGTTCCAATGAAACGAATAATACGGTGTAACAGTAAAACGAATGAATATTACATCATATGAATATGAATATTACTTTATATGAATATGAAAATATGAATATTATGTTGTGTGATTATGAATATGATGTAAATATGAGTATATGAATATAATGTTATTTATATTCAAATAACAAAAATGAATAACGTCATATTCATATTGACACACCGTAATATTCACACATTCATAACCACAAAATGTCATATTCATATAAATATAACATAATATTCATTCGTTTCACCGTTACACCGTATTATTCGTTTCATTGGAACTCTTCCCTATATATATATATGTCTGTTAACAAAAATAGGCATTCAAGAGTAGAAAAGATCTACCAATGACCTCGTGCCCAAATGGTAAAAGTAAGGTGTTTTCTTTTTATGCCTCGTTACCATGAGTTCAGGTGTTTTACAGACTAGTTTTCAATCTCGTGGAGAAGTAGTCGATATATAAAAAAAATAAAAAGAAAATAAAATGAAAGGGAGAAAAGGTCCAAAGTGAAGCAATGATGGCTAAGTGTTATCATACATTTGACCGGTGAACCAACCTATCTTCCCCTTCCTCCCTGCAATTCATTTCCTCCCATCATATTTATTCCTCCCAACTCCATCTTCTTCGCTTTTATTGCCTTTATATCACCAACCAATTCTTTTAGAAAGCCGTCACTCAAATATAAATGGACTTGCATACATCAGCTTCTCCGACGCTTTGATTGGTCCTCTTGCACTCATGTTTTCCGTGAGATCAATTTAGTAGCTGATAAAGTAGCATCTTTGAAGCATGTTCTGAACCACGATGCTATTATGTCGCACCCCGATGTTCTCTCTTTTATTAGAAGAAATGTAGTTGGCTGTTAGGTCAGCAGGCCAAGTATCACGCCACTCAAATCCTCATCTTGTTTCAAAATAAAAGGAAATGAACTTGCACGACAATTAAGATGTCGTCTCTCAATATTATTTACAGATGAAAGGAAGTTAAAACAAAAAAAGTTTTTAGTTATGACCAAATCGCGGAAAATATATAGGTAGGTAAATTGTGAATAGAGGCCTACCCCATTGAAGATATAAAGAGGTTCGGTGATTTCACTGCAGTGTAATAAGAAAAGTGTCAAGGTAAAACTGCATAAGATGTTGCCCAAAAGTGAAGAACCGACACATTTTTTTCAATTGCTTAATCGATCGGATCTATATAGTATGAGTGATTATTTATATATTTGACTACCTTTAAACATAGGCCGAAATGGATCTGGTCGATAGAGTTTGGTATACTAGGTACAAATGTACAGTATATAGTACATTAGTACTAGCCCAAATCATATCACGATTGAAATGAGATATATAAGTAGGCAGATTCTTTGTCTTTAAACCAAACATCGATCAAGAGTTCGTCGACAACCTAGCGATGATCACGGGTTTTGAATTACCCGACGATTCTTTCCTTATCAGCGGATGAGTTGTGATTAGGGGTATGTAAGACGCTAGTACACACTGTTGAGTTGAATTCATCAGTGACACTACGCCACTGTGCACTTCAGGTGACGGACCAAAACTCGTCACCTGAAAGGGTTTTTGGTCGCTGGAACATTCAAGTGACGACTATTCCGTCACCTGAAGGGTCGTCACAAGGTGCTCCTCATCTGAGTTAATTAGTGACAACCCTATGTATAGTCGTCACCTGAATCGTTTCAAGTGACAAACTAAAAGACGCAGGCCCGACCCTGGGCAAGGGCAAGGTGGGCGACTGCCCAGGGCCTCCGATTTTACGGGGCCTCATTTTACTAATTTTGGTATATATATTAAAATATTTTACAAAATATCAGAACTATCTATGTGGCATGGTGGTTGTTTTGCTACATGGGGACCCCTGTTTTCTTGCAGTCAGGGTTCGAATCCCAAATTTAACACATCTATCTTTTTTCTATTGGGGGCACTTGTGTATAATTAATTACGAGGCTTCATGCCTCGTTAAATTTCATGGTATTAAATTATTAATCCAAATTTAAACACATGTATATTTTGGTTTTATTTTATAATTATTTCATTCAGGAATAATTTTAGTTTTATTAACATGGTCCTAGCTATATTTATATTAATTGAATTGAATGGAATAACTTGGGAATATTTTTAATTAATAACATTTTTCATGGATTTTTAGAATATTATAATGAAAAAAAGTTTTAAGGAATTAGAATATATATAGAAAAATACCATGGGATTGTGTATAAAAATAAATGACACAAATTTAAATATGCAGCACATAAATTATTTTTGATATTGTATAAATTTCATAGAGCAAAAGATTCATAAAAATAGCAAAAGATTCATAAAAATAGCTTGCGTACGTAATCTGCATTATGAATTAAAACCTTTTGTATAAAAGTTTTAATATAAATTTTACCATTGATTTTCTAAAAAATTCTTATATTAATGTTAGTTTTCTATAATTTTCCTTAAATATCAAAAAAAATCTAAAATTTTTAACATACTCCTCCTTAATATATAAAAATTTTAAAAATTACATATAAAATTTATAATTAATGAAATTATGACCCGGGCCTCTAAAATTGATTGGACGGCCTTGAAAAGACGTCACTTGTCATTGGCCCAAGTGCCATAACATTAAGGTGACTGGTTTTTTTCCGTCACTTGATTGTTCTAGCGATCGAAAAATAACCATATTTTTCGTCACCTGGGTAAATATTGATATCTTTTTATATATATTCGTTAATCTTTGTCCGTCACTAGAGCACGTATATATAAAAAATATATATATTTCTTTTTTCATTCTTCTTTTACCTGGTTTGTTATACCAATCAAGCACACCCAAACTACTCAACACACAAGTACAACGTGCATAAATTTGCACAAAACCAAACTTGGATACAATTTCCACAACCAAACCTGCATACTTACTAGTTTCCAAACATAACCAATAGTTTCCAAACATAACCAAACCGGCAGAGTACACACAATGTTCACAAGCAATATCAAAATTTCCTAAGCTAAAACCTGCATACTTCCTATTTTGTCCAAAAGGTGCACAAGCAAGTCCAAAATGTGCACAAAACCTATATACTAAAACCTGCATACTTCTAGTTTGTCCAAAAGGTGCACAAGCAAGTCCAAATTGTGCACAAACCTAACCAAACCACACTATTTGCAAAAGGTGGAAGGCCTACCTATCTAAAGAGCAACTTACAGTATATTATAAGAACTATGAAGGCTCACATGGGACGTCTGTTTGGAGACAATTGACCTCCCTTTCTTGTGCAAGTCCACTGAATGACGATCTTGATCATTTTTGGCTTCATGTAATTGCACTACATCACTCTGGTTCTCTGGTTGCACTTGATCAGTGACGAGTCTAATGGGATTTGTTGGGGTAGATTGATCAAGATGACTCTCAGTATTGGATAAAACTCTGGTCTTGTGCTCCACATATTTCGAATCTGCTTGCAGTTGAGAAAAGTAACCATAGTTAGTTAGTTGCACACAATAACCCTAAAACTTTGATTCTCCACAGAGTAAAACTCAAAGCAACAACCTTCCTGGAGTTGTCTGGAATTGTGCACATCCTTTTCCCCAGATGAAGAAGACTTAAAGGAGCTGTCTGAATAAACGATGCCGACTAGCTCTTTTAATGCTGCGGCATTTTCTTGAGAATCCAACATTGATTCTTTGACACCTTTCATTGAGATCAAATTGCAAACCCAAAGTAATTCTCTAAATTAAAAAGGAAACTGTGCATAAATTCATAATCATACCTTGGGAAACAGTTTTAGTTGCCTGGTATCGCCACTGGAAGTCCAGCAAGTATCCAAAAGCAGAGAAATCTATAAGAACCAAAGCAAATCATTCTCCATCTAGGTTTTACTCATAAAGAAAAACTTTGGAGCAATTACTAGTAATTAAAGGGGTAATTCTCACCAATGTGGAGATTCCCTCGATGAATTGGTCTTTAGCTGTCATTAGAAGGGGAAAAAAATACTTCCAACTTCAAAAACCGGAACTTCCATGGGATTAAACAAACAGAACAACGAATTTCTCAAGGACTCACCCGAGGAAGACGAAGACGACGACCACGAGGAAGAAGAGAAGGTAGCGAGAGTGTCGGTGTAGAAAAGGAGAGGGGAGACGACCGTCAAGAACAACAAAACGAGAAGAGGAATCTGCAGCTTCAGCTTGAGCTTCATCTTCGAATCCAAGAGACGGCGGCTCCTGAGACGAGAGGCAGTGGTAGAGGAGGCTCCTGAGGCGATGGTAGAAGAGAAGTGGGGGAGGCTCTGGCGGAAGAAGGGTTGCAGGAGGGGGCGGATTCAAGTGGAGGAGGCGGTGGTGGAGGAGAAGGGTTGGAGGTGGAGAGCTTCATGGCGGCGGTGGAGCCCTTTCGCCGGAGCACTATTCGGCTCTGCTTGGGAGGCATGGCGGCAGGGTTGGAGCGGGTGGAGAGATTTTAAATCAAGGGTTTTGACCAAATTTGGGGGAAGACCCAGAAAAGGTTTATATATGTACATATTTCTTGTGACGGAAATATAGCCGGGTCGTCACTTCAATTCTAGTTAAAAAAATTTCCAATTTTCACGAAAATTTACGAGGCCAAATTGAGCGCCAATGTGTGAAACCTTTGGAGGGAATTCTCCCTCTCTTTTTATGTAATTAAAGCGAGGAATATGTGTTGGTTGGTCGTCACCTGAGTCAGTTCCAGCGAGGGATTTGACTAAGACCGTCACCTGAGTTTCAACATTGTTTTGAAATAACCAATTACAGTAGCTTTTACCCCCTGCATATAGTAATGAAACAAAAAAAAACCCAGGCATAATCCACATATATTCAATAATCTTACAAGTTGTCCAACCATATCATACATATGTACATATGTACGTTCTCGGTAAAAAAAATATTACATAATTCATTCATAATCTATGACATTATAAATTATGGTTTTATAAACATTATGAATATAACATTCCAAATTTATTGATTATAACATTATATATTTATATGTTTATAACTTATGAGTTATTACTAATAACTCATATTGTATTCATAACTTATATAAATATAATATCAACAAATACATTAACTCGTATGAATATAACATTATAGTATTATTTAAAAAAAAACTACAAATATAGCTTTAGTTAAGTAGTTTAGTATTGTTTTATAAGATTATAAATTACATCATCTAATTAATTGATATGATACTTAGTTAGCATGGTTGTATAAACACATTACCTAATTAATGTAAATTTATGGTTTTAACATTATAAAAACATCATATAATTAATTTCAAAATTAGAACATTATAAATTATGTTTTTATTACATTATAAATATAAGGGTAAATTGCAAATAATATCCCAACCTTTAGGGATAGTTGCTTTCAATACCCTAACCTTGTAAAATTTCACAAAATATCCTAACCTATACCTTTAGTTGCAATTAACACCCTAAATGAGTTTCTTAAATTAAAAAATTACCCACATCAAACAAAAATTATAAAAAATCACCCATATTCATAAAATATTTTCAATGAATCCCTAATACATTTTTAAAAAAATGAAAATTAAATAAATCTCTTACAATTTAACCCCACCTGACCCACCATCCAAAAATAATTATAATATATATATAATATACTCCTTTAAAATATAATATAATTACTTTAGCATCTACTCATTTAAAATTTTAATATAATCAATCAAAATAATTAATTATTTATCTAAAAACATACATTATAATTAAAATCTAAATTTATATAAGTCTGTCTCGATACATGCCGATTTGTGCATCTATATATTCCCTGTATATTATTTGATACGATATATACTGTCTTTTTGGTTAATATTATGTTATATATACTAAAACTAATACATAACATCTTATAATGTATCACACATAAATTTCATGGTATTAAAAAAATGATTCTATAAGAAATGGTTAACATTATAGTTTTACAAAAATAAAATAAAGTAGATTTAAAAAAATAAATGGTAAAATATATGATAACCATTTGCAATAAATAATTATATAATAAAGATATATTAAAAATAATATGGTAAAAAATAATAATTTTACCATATTATTTTTAATATATCTTTATTATGTAACTATTTATTACAAATGGTTATCATGTCTCATACCATTTATTTATTAAAATATACATTATTTTATTTTTGTAAAAGTATTATGTTTAAGATAAATAATTAATTATTTTGAGTAATTATATTAAAATATTAAATGAGTAAATGATAAAATAATTATATTATATTTTTAAAGGAGTAGATTTTATATACTTGTTATAATTATGTTTGGATGGTGGGTTGGGTGGGCTTAAATTGTAAGAGATTTTTTTAATTTCAAATTTTAAAATATATTAGGAGTTTATTGAAAATATTTTATAAATATGGGTGATTTTTTGTAATTTTTGTATGATGTGGGTAATTTTTAAAATTTAAGAATCTCATCCAGGGTGTTAAGTGCAACTAATAGTATATGTTAGGATATTTTGTGAAATTTTACAAGGTTAGGGTATTAAAAGCAACTATCCCTAAAGGTTGGGATATTAGTTGCAATTTACCCTAAATATAACTTATAAGATTAAAATTACATAATTAATTTAAAACATTATAAATTCTTTATCTTTATAACTCATAAGATTTTTTTAAAATGGGTCCAATGGGGTGCTCGTTTTCAAGCGACAAACATTGACTATACATGTTATCTCCGTCACTTGAATTATCTCAAGTGACCAACATTAAAAAATTTGCCGTCACCTAAATGATTGCTATTTTTTGGCATTCATTCAAGCGACCAACCTTGTTTACTCCGTCACCTGAATTGCCTCAAGCGACGAATATTAGCAATGATGTACTGCTCCATCACCTGAATTATTTCAAGTGACGAACATATACCATTGTTGGTCACTTGAATAGAACCGCATGAACCCTTACCCGGATGGAGAGTTGGAGCGACGGGTGTTTATGGTTCCGTCACCTGGATACCTTTGAAGCGACGAAGGCAAAGAGGGTCATCACCTGAGATGCACGGTGGCGTAGTGTGACCATTCTTAATAGTCGTTGCGCGCCCTCCCTAATCTGGATAGAATTCACCTACAGGCTACAACACACCGTATATCACTCTGTGTGACACAAAATTAATTTATATAAGAATTATTGTTAAAAAAAATTTCAAAAATTATAACAATATTGTATTTGATAATTCATACACATTTGTAAAACAAATATTTTGAAAAATCATAAAATATTTTCCTAAAAAATACATATGAGTAAAAGTCATGAAATAACAACATTTTAGCGAAAAAAAATTTTTACTATGATTCTTCAAAATATTTTTTACAAATGTGTATGAATTATCAAATACAATATTGTTATAATTTTTGAAAATTTTTTCAACAATAATTTTCATATAAACTAATTTTGTGAAACACCGAGTGATATATGGTGTGTTGTAGTGTAGAGGATCTTTACTAACCTAATCTATCCTAAGAGCATATATAGTTAATCACTTAATCTTAGTCGTTGGGGTGTTATGTGGAAAAAAATCAAAGTTGAAAGTTAACACTTGGAAATCCAAAAATCTTGATTACTAGATGGAATTTGCAAAAATTTCTAATTAATTATCGCACTTAATTTTTGCCCAAATTGTAAGGTAATACCAAGATCAAAATGGCTTCTTACAACTACTAACAAAAATTTCTTAGAATGTTAAAAGAATTGCCCTTTTCATATTTAGTAATTTGGGCTCCAAAACCACATTCCTGATAAACTACAAGTTAATCCAATTTCACCACAACTTTCCTAAATAACTCGCTATTGGGACAGTGGCTACAGACACGTGATCCTCAAGACAGACTCACGGTCGGTAGCGACTATTCTGGGGAAGGAACTTCCATAATGCCATCCGCTGGCTAACTTGGCTAGTAAGTGTCAAGGCTTCTTAAGAAGAGACTGGGCCATTCAGTTTCGTCATGTTTTCTGCGAGGTTAACCGCATCCCAGACCACCTTGCTAGTCTAGCTTTTTATTACAATTTTGGTTTGACTGTATTGTTTAATGCTCCTGATGATGCTTTAAATTTCATGCAAGATGATGTTAGAGGTCGGTCTATCCTTGTATGTTGACTACTTAGCCCTTTTTCTGAACATTAATAAAAAAAAAAGTTATTATGCGCGGAGAGCATCAACTCTCCTTTTGACCCAAAAACAAAGTCCTAAATATAAAACTTTGAACACAATAAAGGGAGTTGTTAAATCGAAACTAACCCTAGAATTGTCAAAAAGTGGTTGGCTTATGTGAAATTCCGAGAAACCCTAGTTAGGTCGTATAAAACAGGAGCCGTATCAGATTTATTTTGGTTTTGGTTATAAGGTTGAGATCCACTCTTCTAACAAAAGTTTAAACCATTGTATAGAGATTTCTCTTTCCTCATCTTTTGTGTTGTTATACCACTCACAGTCAATATGGTATGACAATATTTTCAACTCAAAAGGCTTATCTATGAATTACTTGGATAAATGGATTATGGATATTCCGTATGAAGTGATGTCATAACTTTTGATGCCTGCGAGCTAGATCGGAACTTTGGGTATCAATCAGAATTAATCAATACTAAAAATCTAAAGAAAATATATGTTTAATTGGATGCCTGCGAGCTAGATCGGAAATTTAAGTTTGCAACAATCTAAAATTTCAATGCAAAAAGGAAGAGGTCGTTGTAGGTGTGGATCGGAGTTGAAAAAGGCATCGATCTTTAAGCTAATTAAGTGTAATTTGGGTCAACATTCCGGGGACTGGTCAGGGAGATAGTTGGGAGTTTGGTTTGACTCAAACTGTGTCTAATTACTGGGTTGGCCGTACGTGGAAGAACTTCATTCATCATCCCCCAACAACGCTATCTACGGAGTATATGTTTAATTTGCCATATGTACTCAACTATGACTCATTAATTGCAGTGCCTTAATTTGTTCACACATTATACTTTTTTTTTTGGGACGACTTGTCCACACATTATATATGCACAATTGAAGGCGAAAGGGTTTTCAGATAAGTTGTACTTGGATGGTTCTCGGCTGTTTTTTTTATTGGATTTGACGGTCCTTTGACAGTTGCACTTGACGTAAGAGCCTTAAGGCCAGGCTAGCCCAGTAGTTAAACCAGGGTCCCGAACCACACCGCCCTGATACTATGATGAGTCCCGGTAGGCCATATAACGTAGGGGGTCCACACGTTAGAGCGCATCATGCGCACCCAAGCCGAGCACACGAGACCAACGGGGTTCCATCCTAAAATCAATTGGCAATAGGAGGAGTGGCCCGCTGACTTATATGCAAGGCTCGGGTTCTCGTGTTTTTCGATGTGGGACAAATGTTCCAAGACATCACAACATGTATCGAGGCGTCTCCTGATGTACCGCTGGTCAGCGGTGTCGCTGCTTGGTGGCGCTTGACTTCGGTTCATAGTCTATGTTGTCCCCAACGTGTTAGGATTAGGTTTGCTAGGTCGATCGGATTTGTTTGCTTGTCACTGCCTGGTTTGCATCTTTTGTTTTTTTATTGCATGTTTTGACGGTTCGCCGTCTGCCGACTCGTCATATATACACAATTGGATTTTTTTTAATGTTGTAAGTAAGTTTATAATATAAATGAAATTGAAATTTGAAGAGATAATTTATATATTTAAATCATAAATGTTATTAAAAATGTGTTTTTTCCTTCTTTTTTTTGAAGCAAGATAAGAATTCGGTTATCTAGACAAGCCTAGAGAAACCGAGAGACCAGACTAGCCGGTAGATTGACTAACCATCATGTACAACTGGAAGCAAAAACTGAAGCAAATGACATAAATAAAATAACATAAGCAAATGAGATAAATAAAAATACAAAGAACGTACAAGCCACCCTACACTGTGAAACGCAAGCGAAAAGACGAAACAAAAAGATAAATAAATTCAAAGAATGTGTTTTTTCCTTAATTAGTAAGATAAATAAATTTTAAAATAATATTTCAAAGGTGTGTGGAGAAAATCGAAATCAAAGATTATTCTCTCTTAGCTTTTTCGACTCGGTTTCTTGTTTTTATATTTTTAGAGAAATCAATTTGATGGCAGATTAAGTCGTTCGTATGTTGTAGGCTTCGTCTCTTCGATCGAACACCCATCTCGTAGTTTCGTATCCAATGCCAGTGGCTCTTGTCCATGAATACAATTATATAAATGATGGTCTAATTACATAGGCCAAAATCACTCCACCTCATAACAATAAGTTTCAAAAACTTTCATAAAAAAAAAAAGTTTCAAAAGCTATCTTCATGTAGGTGATTTCAATTCTTAAAGAGATAATTAAAGGATAAGGATTCTATTTAGTTAATAGAATAGACCCTTTTGTTGGTGTTATTACTTGTTTACCTTGAATTATTTTAGTTTAATAAAAAGTTAATATAGTTTAATAATAAAATTAGAAACTTTTTTTAAAAAATAGTTAAAAATAATTATAATTTTTTTTTTAAAAAAAATTTCGATACAAGATAAGGATTTGGAAGGCGTCAGACCCTGCTGACCAACCATCCAATAGCATCCCTCCTGACGAGGGCAAAAAGCTCTGGCTGTGACATGACTTCCTAGTGCTCCATCGAATGTCGTAGATGCGCCACCTTGTCTGTCACTTGATTGAGTTCACGGAAGACATGTGAGCAGGACGACAACTCAAAATGACGAAGCAGCTGAAGAATGTCTGTAATAGTCATCTTAATCTCTCATGGACATCTCCATTTGCTAGTGATGGAGTTGATGACCGCCAAATAGTCTCCCTCGATGATGATGTGTTGCATACCAAGGTCCTTAGCAACTACCAAACTAGACTGGAGTGCAAGAGCTTCCGCTTGTAAGGAGGAGGCGGAGCCACACCGGAAAACTGCCTGAAGAGATGATCCAGTCGCATCCCGAATGACGAAACTAGACGTGGCAAGACCGGCCTAAAGTTTGGATCCATCAAATTTTATTTTAAAGTGTCTCATCATCGATTTTTTCCACTTTATATTTTTCTTTTTCCTGGGGTTTCGAGTAGGTAGCTTTCGTTGTAGTGCTTTCCTCGTGGGTGGTCTTATAATACGAGCATGCACTAATTTATAGCATAACATATATATTAGGATTAGCTTTATTTGTAATATTTACATATACGATTAGAATAATCAAGTACAATACATTTAAAATAAAAAAAATGTATTTATTGTAATACATATGAATAATTAAACTAAATTATTCATTGTATTACAATATGAAATCTCTATGATAGTAATGTTGTATTACAATAAAGGTGAAATATTGTATCACAATACACAAGTTATTGTGTATTGTGATACAATACAGAGTTGTGGCAAGGCTTCGACTTTACAAGCGGAGGCTTTGGGTTTGCTTTATGGGCTGCAGGAAGCTCTTCGGCTGGGGATCTCTCATCTTGAGGTGGAGGGCAATTGTCTGACGGCCATTAACGTCGTCAAGGGGACGTGGAGCTGCCATTGAGAGATTGAGATGACGGTGTCCGACACGCTTGCTATCGGTCGCTCCTTTGTAAGTGTGTTGTACTCCCATACACTTAGAGAAGGAAACCAGGTTGCTGATCGACTCGCTCACCTTGGTCTTCTACCGACTCCTTCCGACTGGAGATCTGACGTTGTAGTCGACGAGCTCGTCCGCAAGGACGCAGTTGGGTGGTGGCTCAACCGCGGTTGACCACCCCCAAATATTCGCCTTGTATCAAAAAAAATTTAATAATGTGAATTGTAATGTATGTACTTAGATATTTTATTAGGAATTGAATATAATAAACTATTATTTATTATTCTTATAATATATATTATATTTAATTTGAAGATTTTTTGTGTACCCATTTTTCAAATTTATCATTAAAGATGTTAACTTTAAAAAAAAAAGCATTGAAGGGTATAAATGAAACAATATATATGAAAAGGTATATATAATTAAAGAATTTATTATTGGGTCTATAAACTTAAAAAATAATGAAAATGGTCTATAAAGCTCAATACCACTAAAGGAAGGTCTTTATATTCTATCTTTTAGGTTTCTTTTATCTTTAATTATCTTCTAGAATTTCTTTCCTATATATTCGCAATTTCGCATATAGGTTTGAAAACTATATTATCTGTCTTATTATTGAATACAATTGCAGGGAGTTTTTTCTTTTCATTAGTGGATCCTAAAGTTTTTTTAGTGAATTTCAGACCTATACTGTTCTAGGGTTTTGTTGCTTGGAAACACTCCATTGTTGAAGACTTGTGCTTGATTGCCTTTCGAGCCTTCTACTGCGTCAATTTGTATCAAAGTATGCTTTCTTCTGTTCGATTTGTTTTTTGAAGCACCATAGGAGATCAACTAGTTACCAAGATAGACCTATATGGGATCTTCGTAACCCATATCGATCTAACGAATCAGATGGTTGTGAAGTCGATGCGCGCGGTTGATGTCCTCGCCTACAACAACAATAAAATTGGTAACAACAATAATGCCACAAAAAATTCCATTAACAACACCAATAAAACAATCAACGGGTTAAAGAAAGTTGAAAGGACAAATCAGGGTTACCAATCGTAGGGCGATTGAAACTTTAACGAAGGTGGTTCTAGTTTAGAAGAAGAAAAAGTCCTTAAAGTGGATCAAACTGAATAGGGCGGTCTATGTAATCATCATGACTATAAGGTTATGAAACTAGGGGAGTTAAAGAGTTCTTGGGTTAGTAAAGTGAAGTTGACAGATGATTCATCATTGGGAGTTTGGGGGAGGGGGGGGGGGTGTGGCTCCTTATATTAGTTGCTTGAATGGCTTGTTTCATAAGAAGATAGGTTTGCAAATTATGTGGACCATGATCGAACAATTAAGTCTAGTTTTGAAGATTGATTTGGTAGAGAAATCTCCTAAAAATCTCTCATTTTTTCATTGATATCTACTGAAGAATAGATATGTAGTTATAGGTGACAAGGGTAAAGATGTAGTGTACAAAGAAAAAAGTTTAGTGGTTGATACATACTGGACAAAAGAACAAAGTTGATGAGGTTCTTTATCTAGTAGAGAACTCAGAGTCGAGTTCTTTTGAATTGGAGAAGTTTGATATAGGAGGTTTTAAGTTAAAATTAAGGTTTTTCTGTTTTCTAGGTTTTTAAGCAACTGATGACTTTTTATCTTTTATCTTTTAGAATGTATATCTTTATATTTTATCATTAAAGTTTCTTTTCTATCTTTATCTTCCATCTTTGTATGTAGGATCGAGAATTTATCTTATTATTGCATACAATTCAAAGAGTTTTTCTCCTTTGTATAGTAGATTCCAGACCTATCGTTCTAGTGTTTCGTCGTTTGTGAACTCTCCATTGTTAAAGGCTTGCGCTTTCTTGTCTTTCGCACTTCCTATCATCTCAAGGAAAAAAAAAATTAAAAACGCATGTACTCACGTATTTTCATCAATTTTCCAGCCTGGTGTTTACGGTATGAAAACTATTTAATTAAATAAATTATTTGTCCCTTTAGACGTACAACATTAATGATATAGGTTTTGAATTTGATTAATTTATCTCATTAATTATATTTGATTTCAAGTTACTCTATCAATATATACTTCAATTACTCATATTATTCTTTTTTCTCCATTGGTCTATTTTTGTACATTATTTATTTGCTAAAATTGTAATTATTCTTGGGTGTTGCTATATACACCACAAATCCAAGGTTAAAATTGCACGTCCTTAAGGATGTGCAAGCCTTGTGACTAATTAACATTTAAAAAAAATTAATTAACCCCTTTTAACCATGCACGTCCTTAAAGACGTGCATGATTTGGGGTGTATATAGCCACAGCGTTATTCTTCTTTATATTTTAAATTTTCTTAAAAAGTATAAAATTGGACAAATGGTAAATTATTCAGATATGAAAGGAGTATTATCTAAAATTCTTTCTTCATTTAATAAAATTGCGAAGAGAACGACCTCTCTTTAGTGACCAAAAATAACATATTTTAACTTTCCACACAAAGACATTTTAAATAAGGTGTGAAGTGTTTTCGAATGATCAAGACAAAGGTGAATTTAACACTCGTGCTTACTCGATCTCCTCCACAAGAGTGTGCAACCAACACACTATCTATATATGATCTAATTTTTGTATGACAAGGCTTAATACCTATGGATTAGATTGATTGTCATTTTTTTCACATATAAACTAGATTACGAACTATTTAGAAAGTTTGGATTCTTGTCTATTTTTAGGTTTGTATAATTCTCAAGTCTCACCACTCTTAGGATGTTTATATACATTTTTGTTCTATTTGATCTTTTAAAATAAGTGTCTTTTCCCGTATAACAATGTTGTAAATCCATTATTTTTTAAATATAGGAACGAGATTATTGACAAATAAAATGTTTGCACATTTGGCGTGGCTAAAAATAAATGAGGAAAATATACTAATAAATTCAAGGTTTGTCTTACTCTCTGTCAGCAAGTCGAGTCAGTAGTTGCAAGCTGGTTTACCTGTTGCGTGACTCTTGTCACCTGGGTCACGTGTTCGGAGTTTGCTACCAAATGGTGGTTTTCCTTATCATCATTTTTTTTTGAAAAAACTAATACCTTATACAAACGACTTACACATTTGTGGTAAAAGACAATTTCCGGCTTACACATTTGTGATAAAAAAAAATAAAATAAAATAAACTACCCATAGGAGTGAATCATGATGTGTTTACCAACGATGCTACTTAGTGGTGCTTGGTGCCGTTCTTTGTTTGCGTCCTCAACGTGCTGGTATTGAATTTGATTAGATATTCTTTGTTTCCTTTTGTAGAGTTTCAAGTTGTCTGTTTTGTGCTTTTCTTTTTAGTTTGTTACTAGTGTAATACTCGTGCCTTGAAGGCACGGGAGTTTGATCCATTTTATTTTGAACATCATTTTATATATCTATATAATACTATATTAATATATACTTGTTTACAACAAAAATATGTATAAAGTATTTTTTGATAATTTATGAATTAGTTGGAAAGAGATACAATACAAATTTTGAAAATGATTTAATAAGGTAAAGTAGTAATAATACTCAAACACACCACCTAATATAATTGAAATAAATATATAATTATTATCATTAGGATAAATCTAAAAAGGAAAATATAAGCTCCCATACAAAGATTAAAAAAATCATAAGCACATGATTGTGCGAATATTTTTGAAGTTATGTAGATATACATAACTTATTCATTATTTTCATTAGAAAGATGGCTAGAAAGAGAGGGAAATAGATAGTGAAAATAAAGGTAAGATGGTAAAAAAAGATCATAAAAGGTAGAAAAGTGATCTAAGAAGCCTCATTCAAGATGTAAAATAAGCATTAGTAATGCTTGTAAGTATTAAAATATTATTTATTTTTCGATAGTCATTTAAGTTGTCTAAAATAAGTAAATTGTAAGAAAAACAAACTTTTTTTTGGCTCTAATTGATTTTTATAATTAATTTTTGAAATCGAATATTCACAAATAGATTATTTTTCCTAACTTCATAAAAAAAACTTTTGTAAGCCTTAAAATATTGAAATTATAATAAGGGTCTTCTAGGTTGTATAAAATAAATATAGATGTAAAATATCATTTTGGATTTTGTTTCTTCAATATTTGAAGCCAAACACCTAAAAATTAATCATAAAATAGTGTTTATTTATTTCTTCAAATTTCACATTTGCTTTTCTAAAAATTCTTCAATTTTTGTATGTAGATCATAAAATGTTCTTTTTTTTTTGTATTTCCAATAGTCATTTAAGATGTTTAGAATAAATATAATTTATATCTGAAAAATTCTTAGGTCAAAAATTTAGATAGATGTCATGGTCTATGTGTAGAGTCAGAATAGATTTAAAATATTCATTTTCGATAATTATTTTTTCTACAATTTTTGAAGGATAACATGTGCAAAAATAATCTCTTCTTAAAGTTAATGACGTTTCGCTTCTATCTCCAAAAATATTTAAAAATTTTCAAAAAAAAAATTAAGATGTCTATACCATATAATATGTAAATTTTGATAATAAATATGATTTTGAGAATCATTGATTTTTATAATTAATTTTTATTTTGACATTTGAATTAAATATCTAGCCATTTTTAATATGATTGATAAATATAATATTGGAAACAAATATTTAAACTTCCCTTAATAATATCGGTTAATAAGAAAAGAAACTTTTGATTAGTATGAAAATAGGAAACAAATATGTTTAAAATAGGAAACATGTATTTTAAAATTTAAGCAATAATATGACCAATAAGAAAAATATCATTTGAATAAAAAATTCAAGTTTAATTATGGGCGTGACACGTCAGCAAAATGCTAGCAGAATTAATATTATTAATAGACTTGTATGTTTTCGATGAGTAATCCGTCTATCGATTTATCGACCTTTCGATGATTAAACTTGTCTCATCTCGAATTCTCACTTTATATATAAAAAAAAAATCGGAACAACCCGACCGGGTGACCGACCCGAGTGTGCGTTGCGGTGTGAGTGTGTGACTTGTGAGGCGCGTGGGGGCCACCGCCCCCAAATGGACAAATGCACCAAACACGAGCGAAACAAGGTTGCGTGTGCCACATTGGCCAACTGCGAAGGCGCCAAGTGTCTTGCGGAGACTGGAAATCGCGGCTGACACGTGCGGGACTCTTTTTTCCTTTTTCCAGCCATTTGCAGTGACACGTGTCACTGCGTTGCCGTTCCCACATGGGGCTGCTTTCTACACGCCCATGTGCAGCCGCACAACACGACAAACCCCTCCTATTGGTCACTACGAGGAAAATGAGGAAACACAAACAAAACACATACGTACTCTACTAAATAGATAAATTTCATTTACCAAAAAGTAAATAAATTTGATTTGATATTTATCTGGTCAATTTTTCGTCAAATGTATAGTTATTATATCAATTTTTCAAATAAGTGAATCCCACTACATCTAATATTTTTTCTCGAATTTCACCGCCTTACATTTCCATCGGTCCCATCTTCTCAAATCAAAAAGGCCTAGATCGAGCTCTTAAAACGTTTTCCGGCTTGGAAGTCTATACACCAATCTAGCATCAACAAAAAATATCTATCGATTTGAAAAGTCACACTATTATCACCTTATGGTTGACAATATTTTGATCATGCTTATAGTAACCCTCTAGGTAAATTAATGTTTTTGTAAACATTTTGGTAGAAATATTATGATTTTTGTATGTGTCTATTTTTTTTTTTAAAAAAATTAAACGATCTTTCTATTCTCTCTTGCAAGTATATATAGATGCTAATCAATCACATAGATATACGTCAAGCATCTAGATATTTATCTTTAGGTTATAAATTTGAAAAAAAAATGAAAAGAGATTAAAAGAGTCTCATGTGAAAAATTTAAATATTATAAGTCTGATATATAAGCTGGTGACATTTTTTTTATTACCAATTGATTTTATAATGAAATCTCATTATTCTTATATGTTAGACTAATATTGTACGTGCTTCTATCATTATCAATAGATGTATTTTTTTGTATTATCTTAGAAATGATAGTGTTATTAATGTATATATTATATTATATTATATTATATTATATTATATTATATTATATTATATTATATTATATTATATTATATTATATTATATTATATTATATTATATTATATTATATTATATTATATTAATAAAACACTAGCATCGTGAGGAACTCAATTTCATCTTACTAATTATTGGCTTAATTTGTAATGGACAAAACCAGGTAGATGCCATAGATTTTGTTTATTTTCTTATTTAAATACGCGAAGTACTTCATCTTATGATTTATTTTTTGAAACTAAAAAAAGAAAGTCCAAATATAACAAGACACCCAACGCAAAAAGGGCAGATTCCAGGCCAAATTGATCGATAGGGATGAAGACAAACATAACTCTTTTGAACCTTTGTCTTTTTATTTTACATGAAACCTCCCATGGAACTCAATGATTTAATCATATGTAGTGTAATTATTTATTTAAAGGATAAAAAAAGGGGGGAAATTAAAAAAAAATGAATAAGAATCAAAAAAGAAGAAGGTTGAACTCAATCTAGGATAGATACCGACATTATTATTAATACTATGTATTATTGGATTCAATAATTACTATCGCCCACAGAAAACTCATTGATTAAGCATATATATAACATATATATCATATATACATATACACACTTCTTGGTTAGATTCATAGTATTTGGATCAACTTAATTTAATTATGTAATTAGTCTACGCCGCTGCGCTGTTCCAAAGGGATTAATTTGATTGATCTAATCATATATGAGGTCATAGACATTATATATATATATAGACAAGGGTTCCGATTAGAACAATTCGGTCCAGTGAGAACGAAAAAAGTAATTTGATTAGTTAATTAAAAAAACAAACACATGTTTTTACTGAACTAATTACTAATATAACTGTTGAACCACTTGATAAGGGTATACTGCGTAGTGGTTCAATCATTAGTAAGTGGTTCAGTATACGTACCCTTATTAAGTGTTTCAGCAGTTATATTAGTAAGTGGTTCAGTAAAAACTCGCTCTATAAGGGGTTTAATATACCATTATTAAAGGGTTTAGCAATTATATTAGTAAGCGATTAGTAAAAATACGCGTAAACAGTGCGATTTCAACCAATAAAAATGCTTTTTTTGGGTATGTGATAAAAATCGAACAATTTCGCGAATGAGTTAAGTTTCGATCCGGTTATAAACCCTTAAGATATACGGAGTACAATATAACCTATAGGCTATGGGTGTGTTTGGATTCCAAATGCATTATGTTTATAATGCAAAATGATAAGGCCGTGTTTGGTTAATAAAATTTTTAAGATATTTAAATTATGATATTTTTGGATTCCACGATATATTAATTAAAATGTAATTATTTTATCTCGATTTATGTGAATATTTGGTTAAATTATGATTTTACCTCGGTTTTTACGAGATTTTTATTTTTACAACCAAACGGACACATAAAACGAGGTAAAATAATTGCATTATAATTAAAATACAATGGAATTCAAACACAACCTATAGCTCCTGATCCACACTCCATGTGGATGTCTATCACATCCGATTTCAATCATGAGCCTTCGATAGCACAACCGAGGCATTTAGCTCACCATAAATGTATATAATTACAACAGTTGTCGCGCTATGACGCGATTTTTTAAAAATAAAATTTTAAAAATATAAAAAATTAATTTTATAAAATATTAATAAAAACTAAGATATAAATTTTAAAATATATAACTTAAATTTATCTTAGAAATCTTTCCAATTTTTTTCTCAAAATCTCATTTAAAATAGCATACATAGATATCATATAGATATTTTAAATCACCGAGTAAAAATAATAATATCATTGTAACTTTGTTTAAATGTGATGTAGTATAATCATTATCTAAAATGATATTGGTTATATCACGTCATTATAAAGGCGTATATATTAAATAATATATATTAAATTCAATGTTTTGAATTAAGATTAATATTTTATAAATATATTAAAAATAAAAGAAAAAAATATGATTGATGTAAAGGGATAAAGGGAAGAAACTAGAAGAAAAAAAAAGGAAAAAATTAGATTGTTTAAGGAGCTAAAAAAAAGTAGGAATGTTACGTATACTAATTAAAACTCTTCTATTTTAAGAATATACATAGTTAGTAATTAAATATGATTGATTTGAAAAGATAAAGGGAAGAAGAAAAAAATAATTGAAGAACCAAATAATTAAAGGAAATAATTTGATTGATTTAGCATACTAGTTAGTAGAGTAATAAAAAAAATAATAATTAAAGGAAATAAAATTAATTAATTAGTTGAATTCAATATTTTGAATTAAACCTAATAGTTTGAAAAATGAAAAAAAAAAGAGATATAATTGGATGAAAGTGAGAGGGAGAAGGAGATGATGATACCTAAGCACTAAGGTTCCGTTTGGCAACATAAGTAGCTTTTCGAAACTTATAATTTTGATATTATATAATTTTAAATGAGATAAATATAAGATTTTATTTTAATTAGTTTTTAAAATCATAGCTTTTCAATAGCTACTCACCCAAACTTTTTAAAGCTTTTAATTTTTTATTCACCAGTTTTCAATAGTTACCCTAGCAGCTAGATTTCCCAAATATTATACTAGCTTATTAATCTATATTTAATACAAATAATTCATTAGTTTCTGCTACCCTATCAGCTTTATCTATATATAGAATATAGATAATTTCAAAAATGAAAAAAAAATCTCTTTGGATGAAAGGAAGAGGGTACGTGGAGGAGATGATGACACATAATCACTATTTAGCGTGAAATCTCGGGGTATTAAAAGATGCCAACAAAATTTTCAATTTTCAATTTCAATATCCTTATTTAGCGTGAAAATTCTTTTGAATAGAATTGAATTATTTATAAATCATTCTCAATAATTTCATATATTATATCTTATATAGTTATATGAGATTGGTATATCAGCCAGTCAGTGAGCACTCATTCTTTAGTTGTATAAGCCACACAAAACAAGACGAGTTTATAGTCGCACCACCCAGTTTGTCCTCACTGTAATTTATTTCATTTAAATCACCCATACTACATGGGATGGTAGCAGCCAGTATTGTGTTTTTGAGGGCTTCCCATAACACATCTTTTTTCACATGAATCTGGATGGGCGCATAGACAAAAATAAGAAGGAGAGATATATTATCACTCGTATTATTGTATTTTAGCGCAATAATTCAAGGTAAGTGAATTCAGTGGCGGACCCAGAGGGGGGGGCTCGGGGTGGCTTTAGCCCCCCTTTGGATTTTGGAAAAAAATGTGTATATATATCTGTGTGATTTTTATAATATATTTATCTAGAGGGGATAAAGCATCACAAGTTCTCTTTAGCCAAGTTGGTAATTGGGAAGGAAAGGGAGGCAACCAAAAGGTTGGTGTTTTGAATCTCCTCCGCCCCCTTGCTTTCGTTTTTTTAAACCCCAAACTCCCAAAGGTATACAAACACAAACAATGCTACCTTTTATTTATTTTTAATTCTTTTCTTTTTAAACATCCACTTACCTTTTAACTGTTTTGTGAAATGATTAGTGTATATGATTTTGAGAATCCATTTGTAAATTTTTTAATTGCAGTTGTGATTTGGGGATTATTTTTTTTATAGGAATATATAATATGAATTGAAAAGGTTAGTGTTTCATACTTATAATTTGTACTTTGTTAATTTGTGCTATAAATTTTAATTCGAGATTCAATCACTAGTACAGAAAGCCACTTTTACCACGGTTCCGTGTGCACTATTTACCACGGTTATGAACCGTGGTAAAAGTGGCTATGGTAAATCTGTTTACCACACAGTCATAACCGTGGTAAATGCGATGAACCGTGGTAAAAATACTAGTAGTATAATGCATTATAAACCGTGGTAAATATGATGAACCGTACTAAACATGTATTGTGATAATCTTGTTTTAACCGTGGTAATTTAGACTAACCGAAGTAAAATTACATCATAAAAAAGGCTAGAAACGTTGTAAATTTGACACATCCGAGGTAAATTTGGTAAAATTGATATGTGTTAATTAATATTGCACCATGTGATAAAATAATAATAATTATTATTATTGTTGTTATTATAAACAAACCCGAAATATCATTCCATATTAATGCTACAACAATAGTAGTGAGATAATACATATAATCAAATAATGAATTATTATTTAACTCATCAGTTCAAATAAAACTAGTAATTTCAATAATATAAAGTAACCTAAATTACTCTACCATACATATAATTTGTACATTGCACTATATTATAGATGAAGGTTGTTCACATAGCTTCCCATTAATCTCTCTGTGAGATTGCAAGATTGATGTAAAATCCTCTTTAGGGTTTCCATTCATTGATAAACATATATATATATATATATAGGTTACAAAGGTATTGAGTCTTATTGGGCCTTTGGGCCCACTATACATGATAAGACCTATGTAATCTATCAAACCCCCGCACTCAAAACTGGAGGGGCCGTACAGTGAGACTGGAGCGAAAATCAATAAACAACTGTCATGGTAAACCCTTGGTGAATATATCAGCGTACTGATAGGAGGACGGGATATGTAGAACACGGACATGTCCAATGGCAACCTTGTCCTTGACGAAGTGGAGATCGAGCTCAATGTGCTTCGTGCGTTGATGCTGGACTGGGTTGCTAGCCAGATAGACGGCGAAGATGTTATCAGTGTAGACCAGAGTGGCCTTCTGAAGAGGGCAACGGAGCTCAAGAAGGAGAGTGCGCAGCCAAGAGCACTCGGAGACAACGTTGGCCACACCTCTGTATTCTGCCTCAGCGCTGGAGCGAGACACGACAGACTGGCGCTTTGCCGACCACGACACAAGGGTGTCGTTGAGGAAGACACAGTAGCCAGACGTGGAGCGACGTGTGTCAGGACAACCACCCCAATCCGCATCAGTGTAAGCAATAAGGTCAAGCTTAGAGGAAGGAGTGATCGTGGTGCCTAGCTCGAGGGTGCCGCTGATGTACCGAATGTTCTACTTCAAGGCCTGAAAGTGGGGTTCCCTAGGTGCATGCATGAACAAGCAGATTTGCTGAACGGCGTAACTAATATCAGGCCTGGTGAAGGTGAGATACTGAAGAGCACCAGCAAGGCTCCTGTACAATGTCGGATCATCAACCAAAGGACCAGAATGAGCACTGAGCTTGTTAGATGTATCGACCGGGGTGGCGACAGGATTACAGTTATCCATCTTAGTCCGAGCAACAATCTCAGCAGCATACTTACTCTGTGAGAGAAACATACCAGACGCATGATGCTGAACAGCAACCCCCAAGAAGTAGGATAACTGACCCAGATCGGACATGGCGAACTCTACACTCAACTGCGAAATAATCGACGTCCGAAGAGCATCAGAAGAGGCAGTGAGAATGATGTCATCGACATATAGCAAGAGAAAGGCCATGTTTGAGCCTCTGCGATAGATGAACAGAGACGTGTCCGAGCGGCTGCCAATGAAGCCCAGGCGTAGCAGATGAGAAGCAAAGCACTGGAACCAAGCCCGCGGAGCCTGTTTCAGCCCATACAGAGATCGCTTCAGGAGACAGACGTGCTGGGGACGATCAGCATCAGCAAACCCCGGCGGCTGAAACATGTAAACTGTCTCATTCAGATGACCATGAAGAAAAGCATTCTTGACATCCGGCTGATGAATGGCCCAGTTGCGCGACAATGCTAAGCTCAACACCACTCGGATAGTGGCAGGCTTGACGACGGGGCTGAAGGTCTCATCACAGTCAATACCTACCTGCTGAGAACGACCGTTGACCACAAGACGGGCTTTGTAGCGCTCCAACGTCCCATCAGAGCGGAACTTGTGAGGAAGAGCCACATACATCGAATGACGTTCGCTTCAGGAGGGCGAGGGACCAGAACCCAAGTACCATTCCTTGTAAGGGCCCTGTATTCGTCGAGCATTGTCGCCTGTCAATTCGGGTCGAGGAGGGCTGTTTTGTGGGAGGTGGGTATGGAGGAGAGGGAGGCGGAAGGGATGGACGCAGGGGGGGCTGTGAGGCGGCGGGATGTGCGGCGGGCGCAATACTAGGCTGCGGCCGCGACATCACAACTACAGGAGGGGATGACGGCAAGTGTGTGTGGGAATAGGAGGCGGGGTGATGTTCGGTGTTGATGGAGACGATCTGACGGGGTCGGAAGACACCGGAGACGCTGCGGGTGTGTGGTCTGGTGGTAGGGGGTGGTGGAGGTGGTGTAGGGGGGGAAGCAGGAGCACCGGGAGAGCCCTGGGGGAGAAGAAAGTGAGGGAACGATGACTCTGACTCAGACTGAGGGGAGGGGAGGAGAAGTAAAGGGGAAGTGAGACTCATCAAAGGTGACATGTCGAGACACAATGAGCTTATGGGTATTGATATTGAGGCAGAGGTAACCGCGATGATCAGACGGATAGCCTAGGAAGACACAAGGAGTGGAGCGCGGGTGAAGCTTGTATGGGGCGGTGGATGACTGGTTTGGGAAGTACAAGCACCCGAAGGTACGAAGGTGATCATACCTAGGCAAAGTGCAATAGAGGGCCTGACCTGGCGAGCGATGGTGAAGGGTGGTATATGGGAGAATGTTGAGGAGATAACAGATGGTGGATAAGGCGTAAGGCCAATAGGTAAGGGGAATAGATGCGTGAAAGAGGAGAGAGCACATCATGTTGGTTATGGTTCTGATGATTCGTTCGACCTTGCCATTCTGCTGGGAGGTATAGGGGCAAGATAACCGATAGGAGATCCCATTTGTGGCGAAGAAAGAGTGAAAATCTTTGTTGTCAAATTCACGGCCATTATCACATTGGAAGCATTTGATGGATGTGTGAAACTGTGTTTTGATGTAGGCATGGGATTTGGCAAAGACAGGAAACACTTGGGACTTGAAATGCAACGGGAAGACCCATAAGAAATGAGTGTAATAATCTAGTAACAAGAGGTAGTACTTGTGACCCTCCTTGCTAGGCACAGGAGAGGTCCATATGTCACTATGAATGATGTCAAAAGGGGCAAGGGTAGAGTTCAAGGACCGTTGAAACGGTAGTCGGGCATGTTTGCCTAACTGACAGGACGAACATAGACTAGAGCGTAGGTCTCTAGGACAGGTGACAAGACTCTGAGAACGGAGGACATCTAGAACGGCAGCACTGGGATGACCCAGGCGTGCATGCCATAGGCTGGACGATGATGCCGAGAGGGCGACCGGGCATGACTGAATGGACACAGGAGGTGGTGTGACAGGGTAGAGCTCCCCGGTGCTGTTACATCTCATGCGAGTAACCCCCGTAGTAAGATCGTTCACAGAGAAACCAAATGGATCAAACGTAAGGGAAACGTTATTGTCAGTAGTGAACCGACGGACAGAGATAAGGTTTTTGACAATCTTTGGGGCAATGAGGATATTGTTAAGGTGTAGTGGGTGGGTTGGGGTCTGTAATTTGGCGTGGCCAATCCCTGAAGTAGCAAGACGACCACCATTGCCGACGATAATAGAGTGTGTAGGACCCTTAAAGGAAATAGATGAGAGGTTACCTGAGGAGTTCGTCATGTGGGAGGTGGCACCAGTGTCCATGTACCAAGAAGAGTCGGGAGATGTCGGTTGCATAGAGGAGAAGGCGTGATGCGTAGCAGGAGCAGGAGGAACATAGGCGGCGTTCCAAGGGCAAGGGCCGTGAGGCCACGCCTAGCGCGGCCGCTGCATAGAGTTGCGGGCGCTGCATATGCCGCGGCCGCGGCCGCGGCTAGAATCGGAGGTGAACATTTGTTTTTTTTAGGGCGGCGCCGAAACCCTAAGGTGGGTAGGAGGTAGGGTTTCGCAAAGCGGAGAGAGAGAGGAGGGAGGTGGGGGCCGGTGAGGGAGGCCGAGAGGGAGAGAGAGAGGCCAGTGAGGGAGGCTGAGAGGGAGAGAGAAAGTGCAGCGGCGAGGTGACGATGCCGATGGCGGTAAGAGGAGGGGTGGGGCGTGAGGATCAAAGTAGGGTTCCGTAAGGAAGAAAAGGTTGTGATACCATGTGAGATTGCAAGATTGATGTAAAATCCTCCTTAGGGTTTCCATTCATTGATAAACATATATATATAGGTTACAAATGTATTGAGTCTTATTGGGCCTTTGGGCCCACTATATATGATAAGACCTATGTAATCTATCACTCTCGAATATCATCTATCATGGCCTTCCAATCTGCATAATGCGGTATCCATTTACTGAGTGATGAATAACTGCCCAAGTAAAATAACAAGATTAATTAGAAATCAAAGCAACATCCTACAAAGAAGCGTTGAGCAAAAGCCTTTAAAGATTAATTAATCATATGAAAATCTAAAATCACTTCCTTCATATAATCCAATACTCACAAGTCACAAGCAATGAAACAAAATGCAAGCAATTCATCCATCGAGGCAAAATATACCTCTTTGTACATGAAATCTCGTCTTCTCTTTTGGTTCAAGCGCAAGAGACGAGGGAGAGCTCCGGGGAGAGCGAGATCCAACGAAGGAGACAAAAGCAGGCCAGCGATGGTGAGAGGCCGAAGGAGTTAGCGCTGGCTATCGATCATTGCACTGGCTTAGTTTGGCTCGACAACGGAGTCTGAGGCGAAGGGAGATCGAGAAATACATACGATCATACACGAGAGACGCTACGAGAGATGGGCTCAGGCTCTCGATTTGGGTTAGAAGAGAGATGCCAAACGAGACAAAGCTTGAAGACAAAGATCTGGTCATGGAGGCGTGGATGAGGCAAGAGGAAAAAGATGAGGCGGTTATCGATCGACTCTTTTAGGGCTAAATTAGAAGCAATTGCCTAGTAGATCACAAGTTACAAATTTTATATATAAAAAAATCTCTTTAAAGAAACTGTAGTAAAATTTTCAATCTTTCAAATTCAAATTTTCAAACTTTTAAATTCGAATTTTCAAACTTTTAAATTTACCATAGTAAATATATATACCCGGAGTACTAAATTACTACGGCTAGTCAAGGAACCATGGTAAATTTTTAAACCATGCAAATTTAGCACACTAAACCATATAACCATGGTAAATTGATAAGTCAAATTACTACGGTTCTTCAAGGAACCGTAGTAAATTTGTCAGTCTTGCAATTTTACCACATCAAAACACAAAGCCATGGTAAATTGATAAGCCAAATTACTATGGTTATTTAAGGAACCGTGGTAAACTTGTCAGTCTTACAAATTTACCACGCAAAGACACGGAACCGTGGTAATTTAAGTGTTGCCAAAGCCTATTTTTCTACTAGTGAATTTATATGTAGAATACGAGAATTTATGGTTTTGATTTTGGAAACCAATTTTATGAATTTCGTGAATTTGTAAATAGAATTTGGGATTCGTGAATCAAATATTTGACTTGGGGATTTTTTTATATGAATATATAATATGAATCAACAAATTTGTTATTCGCTTTAACTCCTCTATTTCTACTATTGGATAATCCTTGAAACAGTCATATTCATAATCCATCTCGAAATGTTGAACCGGTTGGAAGTAGAGATGATGTTACTAGTATTCGCAAAGAAAATGTAAGGAGTAAAAAAAACTCGATATATTGGGAAAACAATGGGTGATTATTAGTGATCCGAGACTACGAAAATCTATTCAGAAATGTTATCGTTCCTTATAGTTTTCAGCCCCCCTCTAGCAAAAATTCTGGGTCTACCACTGAGTAAATTTGAATAGAAATAAGAAGTTGGTAGTACTCCTAGCCCACCAGATCTGACAGAAGTCGAGAACCAAACAACGTTATATATCGAATCGACGAATCCTGCATATTTCCACATTTAACATCGGGAATATTTTCAGATTTAGTTTTTTGCTAAAACCATCAATTTGATCGAATATGGTCGTTTGATCTATAAGGGAAAATGCCTCAGGCCTTGTTAACATTAAAAAGAGACTTTCTAATTAGCACCCAAAAAAAAAGACTTTTTAATATACATATATATATATATAGTTTATCAACACAATTCATTTTCGACTCACAAACATGATTATAAATTAAAATTATGAAACTATTTGACCCGATTAAAATTGTCCGACCTAATATAATACTGATCGATGAATAAATATATGTGAAAAAAACTGTAGTTGTTAACATAATGACGGAGAACTGAAATTACTTGTCGGGAATTAAGAAAGAAATGGTCAGGTTTTCCGATGGAATTCCGATCCTTGTTCGATCATGTTCATCGTCTTTGTCTTAACGTGCAAGTTTAAATTTGCACCCCCTCCCCCCCTTTTTTTTTTGCTTAATTGGCCTAATTTTCCTCGATTAAGCTAATTTTAATTATATACTCCGTATAATTCTATGTGCTAATAACTTATGCTTGAATTAATAGATTAAGAAACACGAACACATGGAACGTCGAAGGGAACGACACACATTTTGTGTTATCCACATCGTATATGTGTATATAGACTATATACGTACATAGTCACACACTAGTGTAGGTCTCGTTCCGTATATGGAAAATATATTAATATAATATTATAAATTATCACTACATATTATGGTTACATAATATTTTAATACATTATTTTTCCTTCAAAAATAATATAGATTTAAATAAAATAATAATTATTAAATAATTTTTTTTATATAAATAATTCTTTTCACCAAAAAATAATCTAAATATAAATAAAATAGCACTTATCAAATACTATAGGCTTTGTATGGGAGCACTATAAACTACTAAAAAGGTAGTTAGAATTAGGACAATTAACTTATTATTACATGCTAATAGAACAACAAGTTAATTACATATTAACTTATTCGCTTCCTACCGATCGACATCGCACATCAGCTTGTCGATTTCTACTGACATGGAACAAACTTCGCACATCGCACATCGCCTCCTTCAATTCCTACTAACATCGACCAGACATCGCCTCCTTTCTCCTCCGATTGTCAACTTGTCGATTGTCAGCCACCGATTTTGATGGTCTACTCTGATGTTGGCGTTGATGCGCCTTACTGAACACCAAAGTCTCCATCAACTCCGTCTGGTCGAGCACATGCAGTCCTTGACCATTGCGACAAGAGGGAGTGGACAAATCGCCATCAGAGAGCGAGGGATGAGCGACGAGGATGAGCTGACGAAGAGCGAGCCCCCTCCACTAGACTCGAATCCCGTCGGAGCCATTGTTAAAGCGAACGGGGAGGTCGCAACTGGGGAGGTCGGAGCCACCACCGGGATACAAACATAGGCGTCGACACTTGTGAAGTTTGTAAGGGTGACGAGCGAAGGGTTTGTCGCGTTGTAAGTAAGATTGAAAGAATAGAACCCGAAGGGTTTGTTGTGGTTTAGGTGATGACAGTGCTTGTATTCGGGATTGCGAGTTTGACAGTGGCATTCACTGCAGGGGCAGTTTGATTGGCCGTTGCAGGATAGGTTAGGGTTTCCATCAATGGTGCAAAAGACCCGTCCGTTGGTAAGAGTGATCGACCTGATATTAGTGTTGATGTTGGTAGCGACAAGGCTCGAGTAGGAGGTTGCGATGATGGCGATGAGGATGAGGCAAGTACTCATGGAAGAGGTCTAGACAGATCTGAACGAAGGGAGGAAATTAAGAGATATCTGACAAAGGAATAGAGCGGTTGATTGAAGGAGACTGAGAGCGGTTGATTGAAGAAGATAGGGTTAGGATAAGGGTGTTGGACATTAACTTAATTTAGACCGTCCGATAGATATCAATATTGCTCTAATTAGGGAAGGAAATTGTAATTTTCTCATCTTTTATATATATATATATATGAGGGAGGTAAAGAGATGAAATTAACAAAAACCCACGGCTAAAAAATACTTCACTTTTATTATACAAAGAGATGCATGGACAAATGATGCCAAGACATGCATATATATGCATAGGAGATCAACAAAAGTTCATAAAGTGCTCAATTTTCTTTTTACCTCCCCTAAAAAATGGGTTATAATTATAACCTCACAACTTTTTGACTTAAATAAATAAAATAAGTATAATTCAGTACCTTTATGATTTAGTTAAATATATATGTAAAAAAATGAAACGGTAGATGGTATATTTGTGGGTGGAATAAGAATAAAAAGCAGATAAGTCAACCATAAGTTGGTTTTTGGTTTGAGTTTCCTCGGGCAGTGAACAGGCCAAACTACTTCACCCTTCCCTAATTTAGGCAAATAAGTCTAGTGTTGCATTGTTGTGTTGTGTAGTGTTCCATTTGGATTATATATTTACTAATCCGTCTTTTCTAAAGTATATTTTCTAAAGTATTGGTTGATAGTTATAAATTATTCCTCCAATCTCATAATAGTTGTTATTTTACTTTTAATTTTAACATGTATTTTAAAAATGATAAAAATTATATAAAATATCAATAATTTTATTAATTTACAAAAATAATTAATACTTAATACAATTATCTATGAAATTATTTAAAATTTTGATATTTTATAGAATTTTTACCTTCTTAAAAAATGTGTTAAAAAGTCAAACAACAAGTTTTGTGAGACGGAGGGAATAGTAATTAATTCTATCACTAATAATGTTTAAATTCCATTAATTATTTTTAAAATATTTTAATTAGTGAATATAATAAAATCATTTTTAATTAAATTGTTTAACCTATGCCATAAAAGCATAAGGTTAAATAGAAATCAAGCTACAATAAAAACAATTTACTTTTAAAAGTTTAAGCTAACTACAATGGTTAGATTAAAGAAGTTGACAACTAACAATAACAATAACGATATGATAATCATCACATCTTTATACGCTCTCTTTTTCAAAGAGGGCTTTTGGCCCGCCGCCACTGGTTTAACCTAGTCTTTCGCTTTCGCTGAACTCGTTTGCTGTTGCAACAACCACCATCCTTACTATTGCTGCCCTCGGCTCACCACCGTTGTACACCGTTCTCCATCGCCTCTCACCGACCTCCTTTACAGCATCGTCGCCTTCCTCCGACATCCCCCACTGGGCCCTGCCTCCGACGCCATCCACCTTGGCCTCCGTCACCAACCGTCACCTGCCTCCTCCCCTCGCCTTGCTGGCTCTCCAGCGGTTCGTTTCTGTTCCGCCCTTGTTTCCGGCCTCCGAAGGGACACCATCGGCTCCGCCCTCCCTCCGCCCTCCTGTCTTAGGTTGTTGCGGCCTGGTGGTGTGCTTCGCCGCACCTCCGTGGCTTCGTCGTGTGGTCCGTCGGTTTCCACTCCCCGTGGTTGCCAGCCTTCACTTTGGCCATGGGTGATAGCGTTTGATCAACGCTTCTTTCTTTACTTGGGAAAAAAATATAAAAATACAAATTTCAATCCTTGCTGGCTTTGTCCTTTCCTTTTGATTGTTGTTTTATTTTTTCTCCTATTGCTCATCTTGTCCGTCTCGTATTTGGCTTTCCCTTGTACAGTCTATTACATTCTTGTTATCATTCTGGAGGGGTTTAGATGGGTTTTTGGGGTTTGAATGAGCAATGGTTTGATTAGGATTTGGGATTGTGGATTGGTGTGCAGTGTTGTTCTTGTTGTTCTGCAGGCTTCATGTGAACGGTGGTCGATTTGCTATGTTCGTAGACGTTATGGAAGTGCGATCGATATCTGAAGGCTCTGTTGGAGTCCATAATATGAGATGTCCGCTAGGTTCCCCAGAGTTCTTTGTGTGCGTCTTCCCTTTGGCCGATCGGTTTGTTTGTTTGTTCTGTTAGCTTGTTGTTTCGGTGTAGGATGACATGTACATTTATTTCTGCTTTTTTTTTCATTTGCTTCATGTTATTTCTTTCTGTCATTTGCTTCAGTCATTTGCTTATGTATGTTTTTTTTGTACATGATGGTTAGTCAATCTACCGGCTTGTTTGATCTCTCGATTTCTTTAGGCTTGTTTGGAGAACCGAATTCTTATCTTGCTTCAAGAAAAAGGATATGATAATCATCGATGAATGTAATGTTCGAGGCCTTCATAAAAAGTAAAAGTTTAAGATCAAACCCTATTGAATATATCAAAATCTTGGGTTTCATACAAAATTTTCATAAAATTCATGATAATCTTGCAAAATTACCCTAAAGTTTTATTTATTGGAAATAGAATTCAAGAATGAGTTGGAAATCAAACTATATATATATATATATATATATATATATATATATATATATATATATATATGAAATTTTATATAAATCGAGATATTTGCAACTCCACCAATAGCATTGTTATACGAGCTGAACAACTCGAGCTCGATTCGAACTCGTTCATTTATCTAAACAAGCAAAGTTTGAACATAATTTTAAGCGCGGTTGAAAGCTCGACTCGTTCGATTTAAGCTCGAATTTTATGGAATTTCTAAAATTTACTCTAAGTTAATATGTGTTGACCATATAAAACTGTTTAAAGCTCGAAAAAAGCTCTGTTCAACCTCGTTCATTTATTAAAAGAAGCCAAATTTGAATAAAAAAGAAAGCTCGTTTAAAAATTAGGCTCAGCTCGACCCGAACTCGTTTAACAAATGAACCAAACTTAAATATCAAGCTCGGCTCGTTCGGCTCGAATACACCCTTGTCTACCAAATTCAAAATCAACATTTACATGTTTAAAGAGATAGTTTAAGGAGATACTACTAGAGTACTAGTCATCAATCGGATAGATTCAAACCCTTACAATTAGCGGGAAAAATGAATGAATTAATGAGAAAAGAGTAATTTAGGAAGGCCAACTTTACAAAAATATATATAAACCGCGTTCATCTACAGTATGCACGTTACAAAGGCAACCATTTAGATTTTCCTAATTTACATAAATATAAATAAGGAAAACCCAGTTGGATTGATTAACACCCCTCAATTTCCTCATTTTCCCTCCCATTTTTCTTTTCCTTTCTTTAATCCTTTTCCCTCCCATTTTTGTTATAAGCTTAATGTTAAATCATAAATCACAAAATACATTTCTTGAAACTTTCGCCTAGTATATAAAAAAAAAAATCTTGAGGATATAATATGATCAAGTAACCTTTTCCTTTAGTTTAAATTAAAGTTTTTAATTCACAAAACTCGAATTAAAAACCGCTAATTAAACCGTCTCGATCTATAAAAAAAAAAAACTTGTGTATTAAAAAAAAAGATTATACTCATAATTTCTAATTTAATCCGTATTGTTTGATCGGATATTACAATGTAGAGAGTCAACAGTGTCATCGCACCGTCTCGGAATTTGTCCTTTATTTAACTTCCCGCTACTATAAAAATCACACATCACTCCCCCTATTCACTCCCTCCTTCCCCCCATTCACACCAACAAATCCTCTCTTTCTGTTTTTTTTTTCTCTTACCAGGTACCAATGGCTATGGAGGATCTGAGTTCTCTCTTCTTTTATCAAGAGGTGGGCCCCTTCTCCTTCCTCCTTCCTCCTTCCTCACTCTGTTACAACTACATTCAATTCGCATCAAATTCATACGTTTCTGATGATTTTTATGCCATTTATGGCTCTGTTTCAGAGCTGATTGAAATCGAATTTTGTCTCAAATTGCTTCTTTTTCTTCTTCTTCCAGCTCCATGGAAGAGAGAAATGAAAGAGACGAACTTTATTTTCTGGTGTCGAAAACGATGTTTTTCTTGCTTTCAAGCTTGTCGTTTTGCTGGTTTTTCTCCCAATTTTGTTATCCGTCAATTTGATCCCCAATTCGCCCAATTTTTCAATTGCAGTAATTTGAAATCCTTACACGAAATTCAATTCATTGATTCATCAATTTAAACTGGAATTGCTTGTTCTTCTGTAATTTCTTGTTTGCAGAGCGTGGAAGAACTGAAACAGAAGCTTCTTTACATGACATACGAACTGCAATCTTCAAAAATGGAATTGGATAACGAAGTCCGGAAGAACAAAGAAAACATGGAGAACATGAAGCAGCTTCTCCGCATGCTACAGATCTCTAACAAGGAGAGAGACGAAGCCAGGGAACAAATCCAGAAATTGCTCTCCGCCGCCGTGGCGCCGCCGATGCCGTCGCCGGAGAGCCCCCTGTTCAACAACCTCCAGGGGAGGACAAGCTCCGGCGTGACCGAATCCAACAGTTTCTCCGACACTACTACTTACACCACTTACAACAACAACAACAACAACTCCCCCGGCGACTCCCTGTACGACGTCGTATCCCCCGGCGGCGGTGTGGAATCCGGAAGCCTCGGTTTCGCGCAACGGAGCGCGCCCTGTGTTCAGGGATACGAAATTCCGGCGGCGATTCCGCGGAAATTAATTGACCCTGAAAGTGAGATTATTTACGAAATTGCCAAGGGGAGGCCCCTCCCTCAGAAAGGGAAGCTGTTGGAGGCGGTGATGGATGCGGGACCACTCCTGCAGACGCTGATGGTGGCGGGGCCCTTGCCGCGGTGGCGGAACCCACCGCCGGCCCAGACCTTCCAGGTTCCTCCGGTGGGATTTGATCGCACCAAGAAGCAAGGTGGGGCCACCGTCACCGCAATTGGGCCCCACTCGGTCAAGAGACCGATTAACAACAACAACGTGCAGTGCGGGACGTCATCGCAGCTCGCCGGCACCAATTCGGTGCTGAATTTCTCCGGCGGCGGCGGGTTTGGGAGCGCCGGGATGATTCCGAGGCCGAAGAGGCAGAGGATACAGTGAAGATCAATATAATTTGGCGGTGCCGTTTTTTTGGGGGTATGATTCGTTGTAAATGGGGCCGTATTATTCGTATAGAACGCCTTACTGAGAGGGTTAGGGTACGTTAGTGGATTAGTTTAGCGATAATCGCCATTAAAAGGAAGCTTTAGGTGGTTTTTTTTAGGGGTCACCGTAGTTGGGCTATTTGCCTAATTTTACTCATTGCCTCAGTGGTTATTTGTTTTTACAATTCATAATTCATTATCATATTTAAACACAATTTCTTTCTAATTGATGTCTGAATTTTCAACTTTTTACTTGTCGATTTTATAACATTTCTTTTTTTTTTCTATCTGTGTATATAAAACAGGTAATTAGCTCTTATACACAATTATTGTAAAACAGCTAATTTACCAAACACAAGTTGATATATTGATTGTGAGACTTTATCACATGACAAGAGGTTCGAAGTTGAAATCCTCTTGCAAACATAGAGTCGTCTATGAGTGAGAGGGGTCAACCTCTTAAATGAATTACACAATACCCGATCCAAATGTAGAGCAACTGAGTCGATCCAACTAGATTTTGATTTTTTTTTAAAAAACTTCTTTTATGCATAAAGTTTCAATTAAAAAAAAGTTGTTATATGGTTCTAGAAAGAGAGAGATATTGAATCATTGTTAAAATCTTTTCAATTGTGCCATTCAGTATTGTATATGAGCCAATCCTCTAGAACTTGTATATAAGCAAGTTTCTTGAACTCATATTTACTAAAATAAAAAATAAAAAAAATCTAACCATGAGTTAATCAAATACAGTATGATTTAGAAATTATTCCCTAGATTAATATAAAAAAAAGCCAATGAAATAATTTTAAAAGGCAAAAAAATAATGAAAGGGATGTTAGCATTAATTAGGGGTGTAAAACAATTTTTCGCAAACCTTTGCCCCTGAAATAATTTTGAAAAGCCAATGAAGTTATAACCTAAAATAACATTGTTCAAAATAAAATAAAATTATATTTTTATTGATTGGAGCTCTCTAGGATAAATTATTATTATTAAAGTTATTTTCTGAAAGGGATGTTAGCAGAAATTAGGGGTGGAAATGTCTACCAATCCAATTTCTTATAAGATCAGGATTTTAATTAATGATTTCCTCCAGGAGGGTTTGACTTAAAATAGTAGCTCCCCTAAATCAGAGCCAATTTCCATATGGGCCTCCAATAACCTTTGTTGGATCAAGCCCAGTATGAGGGCCCATTAAGGAGCTTTAGCTATAACCATAAATTTCTCAGTTGAAACCAAGTAACTCCAACATATCATCAACTCTATCAAAAATTTCATATTGTTTCTTTATCAACCTAAGGTTAAGCCTTAGATCATGAAGGGCGGGTATGAGTACAGCGTTACGCGTCTTTGGTCGTACAAGTTTTAGTTATCTCACTAGCTTTAAAACAAAACGGAAAGGTAGCGAATACTAAGTTGAAGTTTGTAGAGTAGAGAGTACTGCATAACATGACATGCATTAAGGTGAGCTAGTTTAGCATACAATATATGATTCCCTAAATAGTTAGCGTTACTCCAAACTCGATAGCCCTGAAGAAGAAGAAGGCGAGAACGAGGAGGCAGAAATTGATGGGGAGGGCCAGAACTGCGCATTCTTCACCTTTGAAATGCTTGTTAATACATCCGATGGAGTCACATTTCCGATCACAGTCACTTTTTTGGTTTCCATGTCTATGTTAAACGACGTAACTCCTGCTAAAAAGAAGGAATAAAAAAACACTTATAATACCAACACAAACACTAGAGTAATTCAAATAGAAAAAAACTAAGGGCCGTTTGGTATTGATATCTAGATATCTAGATATCAGATATCGGATATCAGTCCCGATATCTGATATCTAGTGTTTGGTATGGCTAAATATCGATATCACTTACATCGATATCTATCCCCACTTGATATCTGATATATGTGTTTGGTATCGCCAGATATCGATATCAAGTGATATCTAGATATCAATATCGATATCACCCGATATCACTTGATATACTGATTTTTTTAGAGGTATCACTCGATATCGATATCACCCGATACCGATATCTAAATATTGATACCAAACGAGACCTAAATAAGTATGAAAAAGAGGTTAAATTAGAAAAAAGAGATCGACCTTGCAATTTGGAGAGGTGCTTCCTGAGTTTGGCTTCACAACCTCTGCAGTGCAGTGATACCCTCAGAACCACTACCTGTTGAGAAGACGGAGCCGGCTTGACCAGAGTCTGGCTGGCCGGAACGAAACCCCGGCGAGAAACTAGGCTTAACCGAACCGAATCATGTCTCCCGTCAAGCTTCTCCTCCAACTCCGACGCTTGTGAAAGTGTCTTTGGCAGCCTGACGTAACGGTGAGTTGCATTGATGGGGGTGGCGCTGCTGCAGATGGCTGTAGAGGCCGGCGAAGCGCAGCTCCAACCCCTCATGTTTTTCAGAGAGATGGGCATTTTTTTTATTAAGAAAAAAAATCCTTTGAAATGGAGATTGAGTGAAGGTGGAATTTGTATAATAATTGTATTAAAGGGAAGTGAGGGAGGGGAGGGGCCGGAAACGGAGGTTCAGAATGTAAAAGGCCTTTAATTTATGTGCCCTCCTAGTTGAAGAAGTATAGGGGAGGGGCCGAGTTCCCGGGAATGGATATTCAAAATATGAAACTTCGTCTGAAGGGTTAATTTAGTGTAAAAGGCACAACTGTGGTTACAGTTCTAAAAACCGTGTGAATCGTTAGAATCTCAACTCACACGGTTTTTAGAACTGTTACCCTTCGCTTATCAATTTAGTCGAAGGGTTGTGTCTTTTACACTAAATTAACCTCGCAAATATGATACGAGTAAACCTATATTAGGAAGAAAAAAAAAGAGAGAGAGAGATGGAGAACTAGTCACAAATGAGTTGAGACCCTAATTGAGATGCAATTTGAAATTCCAATTTTAAATATTCTATCCCAAACCCCCTCTATTTTACCTCGAAATTAGTATTTAAGAAGAAAAAATATTGCTCATAAATAATTATTATAAAATATCTGGAAAAAAATCTCAAAAAATTAGATTATGAAAATTTAAAAAAATTATATCATGAAATAACAGCTTTATACATCATTTTAATTACAACTATATAATTTTTATACGACGATTTTTTGAGATTTTTACCAATTATATGTTATTATAACCACTTATATGCTAAATATATTTTTGAAGTTTTTTTAACAATAATTTAGAAATAAAATAATTTTGTGTGATGAAGTTAAGATCGTCAACATCTTGCGATTACATTTTGTGTGGCTGCGTTTTGCCAAAAAAAAACAATTATTGGGTGTACATCAGATTTCTTTTGTAAGGGAGTTTCGGGTTTTATCTTTGATATTACATTTTAATTATAATATAATTACTAGTATTCGTTACCCGCGCGGTTGCGCATTTTGTTAATAAATTATATTTTATTATATTGATTATATTAAAATATTATATTAGATAATTAATTGACGTGGCTTAAAAAAATAAAATCAAATTGACGTGGCTCACAAAAATAAAACCATATATAAATATATTATATTCAATTTGATCTAAAAGGTAGAATAACGCACCAAATATTCCTTCTTCATCTTTTAAAATAATAAATAATATAGTTTATTAACAAAAGCATGAAAATAATAAATATGTATAACAACTAATTCAAGTTATATTGGATAGATTATTGATCTAAAAAGATAAGTTTTTAGCTAACTATATTCGTTTATTAATTGATGTGGGCCAGAAATATAATACCACTTTAATCCAGAAAATGCCACGTAAGCAAAAATAATCCCGCTTTAATCCAGAAAATTCCGTGGATGCGAGATCGCACCAGAGCCCGTTTCAGACATCTGTTTTAGTATTTTGTATAGATTTTACGTTATTTTAAGTGAGAATTTGGTTGTACGAATAAAAATATTGTAAAAACTGAGGTAAAAAAATAATTTAACCAAATAATTATATAAATCGAGATAAAATAATTGTATTATAATTAATAAACCCTTAATTTAATCACATTAAAAATTGTGATAATCAAACTATCACTTTATCCATATGCATTATAAATATAGTATAATTGGAATACAAACACATCCTACGTGTGCCATTTCTCCTCGCTCGACTTGAGACAAGATCTCAAGAAGTATAGTAAAGTCGTTACACGTTGACAGCCATTAATTATAATGGCCCAATATTTATACATGTGAGATCACGAGATTGATCATAAAATTCTCCTTGAGGGTTTCCATTCATTAGGGGTGTGCATCGGTCTAAAACCTAACCGAACCGGGCCGAACCGAACCGAACCGAAACCGAAAATCTCAAAAATCCCAAACCGAAAGCCGAACCGAAAGCATTAGGTTCGGTTCGGTTATTTACCGGTTCGGTTTGTGTTCGGTTCGGTTTTGGCCTAATTGAACCGAATTCATAGTTGCATAATAAACTGCCGGAGCCAGAGGTCGCGGCTCGCGGGTCGGGGTCGCCTACTACGCCTGCCTAGGGTTTCACCGTTTGGATTTGGGGGAATTGGATTTGGATGCCCCCGATGAATGAATGAATGAATGATGATGGAAATTGCCAATTGCCAAATTGGAAAATGAAGTAATGAACTACTGTGGTAGTGCCGTAGTGGGTAGTACTGTTTGATTTTTAAATAAACCTGATAAAATAAAGGTTGTAACATAAGTTTATATTTTTATGTGATAAAACATTAAAAAACAATATGTTTTATATGGATTATATATTTATAAGTTTTATAAAATCATAAAATTATAAGCCTTTGATAAAAAAAATTAAAAATTAAAAAAAAAATCGGTTTAACACAAACCGAACACAAACCGAACCGAAACCGAAAATTGGGAAATTCTCGAACCGAAAAACATCGGTTCGGTTAGGTTCGGTTCGGTTTGTGTTGGTTCGGCCCAAAAAATCGGTTTGGGCCGAATCATGCACAACCCTACCATTCATTGATAATCATATATATAGGTTACAAAAGTATTGGGCTTTTGGGCCCACTATACAATATATGCCTATGTAATCTATCAAACCCCCGCAGTCGAAACTGGAGGGGGCCGTACAGTGAGACTGGAGCGAAAATCAATGAATAACTGTCGAGGTAAACCCTTGGTGAATATATCAGCGTACTGATAGGAGGACGGGACATGTAAAACACGGACATGTCCAATGGCAACCTTGTCCCTGACGAAGTGGAGATCAAGCTCAATGTGCTTCGTGCGTTGATGCTGGACTGGGTTGCTAGCTAGATAGACGGCGGAGACGTTGTCAGTGTGGACCAGAGTGGCCTTCTGAAGAGAGCAACGAAGCTCAAGCAGGAGATTACGGAGCCAAGAGCACTCGGAGACAACGTTGGCAACACCTCTGTATTCTGCCTCAGCGCTGGAGCGAGACACGACCGACTGACGCTTCGCTGACCATGAGATAAGTGTGTCGTTGAGGAAGACACAGTAGCCAGACGTGGAGCGACGTGTGTCAGGACAACCACCCCAATCCGCATCAGTGTAAGCTACAAGGTCAAGCTTAGCGGAGGGAGTGATCGTGGTGCCTAGCTCGAGGGTGCCGCTGATGTACCGAATGATTCGTTTCAAGGTCTGAAAGTGTGGTTCCCTAGGCGCATGCATAAACAAACAGATCTGCTGAACGGCGTAACTGATATCAGGCCTGGTGAAGGTGAGATACTGAAGAGCACCAGCGAGACTCCTGTATAATGTCGGATCATCAACCAAAGGACCAGAATGAGCACTAAGTTTGGTGGATGTATCGACAGGGGTGGCGACAGGATTACAGTTGACCATCTTAGCCCGAGCTACAATCTCAGCAGCATACTTACTCTGTGAAAGAAACAGACCAGAAGCATGACGCTGAACAGCAACCCCCAAGAAGTAGGATAACTGACCCAGATGAGACATGGTGAACTCGGCACTCAACTGCGAAATAATCGACGTCCGAAGAGCATCAGAAGAGGCGGTGATAATAATGTCATCGACATAAAGTAGGAGAAAAGCCGTGTCTGAGCCTCTGCGATAAATGAACAGAGACGAGTCTGAGCGGCTGCCAATGAAGCCTAGGCGTAGCAGATGAGAAGCAAAGCGCTGGAACCAAGCCCTCGGAGCCTGTTTCAGCCCATACAGAGATCGCTTCAGGAGACAGACGTGCTTGGGACGGTCAGCATCAGCAAACCCCGGTGGCTGAAACATGTAGACTGTCTCATTCAGATGACCATGAAGAAAGGCATTCTTGACATCCAGCTGATGAATGGCCCAGTTGCGTGACAAAGCTAAACTCAACACCACTCAGATAGTGGCAGGCTTGACGACGGGGCTGAATGTCTCATCACAGTCAATACCTACCTGCTGAGAACGATCGTTGACCACAAGACGGGCTTTGTAGCGCTCCAATGTCCCGTCAGAGCGGAACTTGTGACGGAAGAGCCACATACATCGGACGACATTCGCATCACGAGGGCGAGGAACCAGAACCCAAGTACCATTCTTCGTAAGGGCCCTGTATTCGTCGAGCATAGCCGCCTGCCAATTCGGATCTAGGAGGGCTATTTTGTGGGAGGTGGGGATAGGGGAGATGGAGGTAGGGGGAGATTGGGAGACGGTGGGAGGGGCGGCGGCGGGCGCAGCACTAGGCTGCGGCCGCGGCCGCGGGGTAAGCTGCGGGTAAGCTACGGGGTGTGGGAGGGCGCATTGCTGCGGCCGCGGCATCTGGCGGCGGGGGGGCTGGGGGTGTGGATGCTAGGCGGGGATATGGTTTGTGGTCATGGAGACGATCTGACGGGGTCGGAAGACACCGGAGACGCTGCGGGTGTGTGGTCTGGTGGTAGGGGTGGTGGTGTGGGTGGAGGGGGAGAGACGGGAGCACCGAGAGAACTCTAGGGAATAAGAAAATGTGGGAATGAGGACTCTGAATCAGAATGAGACACAGGAGGGGTAGGTGATGTGAAGGGAAAGCGAGATTCATCGAAGGTGACATGCCGAGACAGAATGATCCTGTGGGATTTGATGTTGAGGCAGAGGTAACCGCGATGATCAGACGGTTAGCCAAGAAAGACACAAGGAGTGGAGCGTGGGTAAAGCTTATGAGGGGCGGTGGATGACTGGTTGGGGAAGCACATGCACCCAAAGGTACGAAGGTGATCATACCTAGGCAAGGTGCAATAAAGTGCCTGAGTTGGTGAGCGATGGTGGAGGGTAGTGGAAGGGAGAATGTTTAGTAGGTAGCATGTGGTGGCTAAGGCGTAAGGCCAAAAGGGAAGGGGAATAGATGCGTGAAAGAGGAGAGAGCGCATCATATTGGTGATGGTTCGGATGATTCGTTCGGTCTTGCCATTCTGTTGGGAGGTATAGGGGCAAGACAAGCGATAGGAGATCCCATTGGTGTTGAAAAAAGTGTGAAACTCTTTGTTATCAAATTCACGACCATTGTCGCACTGGAAACACTTGATAGAGGTGTGAAATTGTGTTTTGATATAAGCATGGAATTTGGCAAAGATGGGAAACACTTGAGATTTAAAGTGCAATGGGAAAACCCATAAGAAATGCGTATAATCATCCAAAAACAAAAGGTAATACTTATGACCCTCCTTGCTAGGCACAGGAGAAGTCCAAATATCACTATGAATAATATCAAAAGGGGCAAAAGTAGTGTTTAATGACTGCTGAAAAGGGAGTCTGGCATGCTTGCCTAACTGACATGACGAACATAAAGAAGAGCGACGCTCTTTATTACATGTGACTAGACTCTTTGAACGAAGTAAATCTAAAACTGCAGGACTAGGATGATCAAGGCGGGCATGCCAAAGATCGTATGATGATGCCGAGAGGGCGACTGGACTTGACGGGCTAGATGGTGAGGGCGACGACACAGGATAGAGCTCCCCGGTGCTATTACATCTCAGGCGAGTAACCCCCGTAATGAGATCCTTCACAGAGAAACCAAACGGATCAAACACGAGAGAAACATTATTGTCAGTGGTAAACCGACGGACAGAGATAAGGTTTTTGACAAGTTTGGGGGCAATGAGGACATTGGTGAGGTGTAGCGGGTTGGTTGTGGTTGGTAAAGTGGCGTGGCCAATGCCCGAAGTGGCGAGGCGACCACCGTTGCCGACGATAATAGAATGTGCAGGACCCTTAAAAGAAATAGAAGAGAGAGTACCTGATGAGTTCGTCATATGACAAGTGGCGCCAGTGTCCATGTACCAAGTAGAGTCAGGAGGTGCCAACTGCATGGAAGAGAAGGCGTGTTGCACATCGGTCGGAGTGTAGGCATAATCCGACGAGGAGGGGTAGGCCTGGTGGCCTGCAGGACAAGCCCGCTCCCTGCTGTCGGTTGGGATATGGGGCCGGTGGGCGGTACGTCGCAGGGGGGTAGCCAAAAGGCATCCAAGGCGGGTAGCCAGGAGAAGGATACCAGGGGGAACGAGAGGCGTCGGCCTGCTGCGGCCGCTGCCTCTGGTCGATCCGTCAGTGCTGCGGCTGTGTTGCGGGGCATAGGTCTCGTCAATGTCGCTTGACGAGACCAATGTCGTCTTGTCCTTGGCGGCGTCGGTGGTCTGACGGTGAAGGCGAGTCTCTTCCAGGATCAATTGAGAATGGGTCTTTTCGAATGTGGGGAGAGGTTCTGTCTGCTGGATATGAGTAGCAGCGGCGTTGTATTCAGAGGGGAGACCGAAAAGTACCTGGAGGACCAGGCGGGTGGCGCTGGGTTTGGAGTCGACAGCACCTAGTTGATCGGACAGGGTCTTGAGGTGCTGGCAATAGGCGGAGATCGATGGGAAAGAGGAAAGCTTGCAGTTTGAGAATTCGTGCTCAAGATAGACAGCACGGGTGGACTTGTTGTCTTGAAAGATGTTCTGAAGTTTGTTCCAAGCATCCAAGGCGGAGTCTTTGGGGTCAAGGATGGTAGTCAATAGATCTTTTGAGATGGTGTTGAAGATCCATTGGAGGACAATGGTGTCGAGTTGAGCGAAGAGATCGTTGTCTTCACTAGCAGGGCGATCGACGGAGGAGTCGATGTGGTGGAGGACCTTATGAGCCTTAACATGGATCGTGAAGAGGCGCGACCACATGGTGTAGGAACTGGATTCGTGATCAAGGATGATGGGGATGCAATTTTTGATATTGGAGATGGTGAGAGCGGAGTGGAAGGGTGGTTTGGAGGTGGGTGCGTCGGCCATCGGGGCGAACAATAGAGAGGTGCGAGAAAGAGGAAGGGGGGAGAGGTGCCGAGAGGGGGGGGGGGTGGCGCCGCTAGGGGGTGCGGCGGTGGGGAGGGGTGGTGGCGCCGCAAAGGGGGGGGGGCGCCGAGAGGGATGGGGTGGCTAGGGTTTGCCGAAAGGGGAGGAGGGGGGGGGCGCCGCTAGGGGTGGCGGCTAGGGTTTTGCTAGGGGTGGTGGGTAGGGCGGCTAGGGTTTGGCTAGGGTTTTTTTTTTTGGAAAAAGATTAGGGTTGAGGGATCTTAGGCTGTGATACCATGTGAGATCACGAGATTGATCATAAAATCCTCCTTGAGGGTTTCCATTCATTGATAATCATATATATAGGTTACAAAGGTATTGGGCTTTTGGGCCCATTATACAATATATGCCTATGTAATCTATCAATACACTAAAGCATATTGTACAGCTCTAAGTACTTTCTCATCCACTAATCTAGATTCTTAAGCACTAATTTGGATCTTGTATATGTCGACCAACATTTTGAATTGGGTGTGTGTTTCAATTTCAATTCCAATTCTATTAGATAAAGTGGTGTTTAGTTAAATTAAAGATGTATTTGAATTTTATATTGTATTAATTATAATGTAATCCAAACACACCCTTTCCCTCCAAGATTCATTTGCAAACATATTTCAACTATGTTTTAGCATCATCGAATAGCTTTTGAGAGCTTTTATTTTTGATATTATGTAATTTAAAATAAAATAAGTATAAGATTTTAGTTTAATTACCTTTTAAAATTGGAGTTTTTTTAACAATTATACTGACCCAAGCTTTTAAGAGCTTTTTTTTATCTATCAAACTTGTATTATTTCACATTTTTAGACACGAGACTTGTTTTCGTCTCCTCACATCTCGACAACTTCAACCTTTCAACAATTATCCATGCAATTTTATATTTTGTTTTGTTGTAGTTCAAAGGAGGGCTTTAGTGCTATGCTTGATAGTACTCCATCCGATTCAAAATAAGTGTCGTTTTATATTTTTTGATCCAAAATAAGTGTCGTTTTATGTTTTCTAGGAAATACTCCCTCCGTTAATTAAAACTTGACGTTTTACTATTCACGCACGCTTTTTGAGGTGTTAAAAACTATATAAAATATTAACTTTTTTAATATTTTTTTTTAATAATTTCATACTTGTTACTATTATGTATGAATTTATAAAAACAAATTTTAAAAAAAGTTAATATTTAATATAGTTTTTATCATTCTAAAAAAGCGTGCATGAATAGTAAACGACAAGTTTTAATTAACAGAGGGAGTATAATAGATTGATTAATGAAAATTGTTATTGAAAATTATATTTGTTGACTATTTTTTATTTCAAACTTTTCACTTATTGGTTGAGAAGGTTGATAAGCATTTAATAAATGATACGATTTAGAAAAAATGTATAAAACCAATGATAATTAATACTCCATCCGTTCGGCAAAACATGTCATTTTAGCTTATTTTACAAGTTTTAAGGCAATTAAAAAATGTACTAATTTACCCTCAATTATTACCCTCATTTTTTACTTTATCAAAAATTGCAGCTAACAAACCATCAATCATGTCAGAAACATTTTTGTAAAGAGAGGTGCATAATACCTACAATGACAAGTTTTTTTGAACAAAAATAACACCCTAAAATGACATGTTTTGCCGAACGAAGGGAGTATTTTACTTAAAAATTGTGTCAAGAGCTAAAACGACATTTATTTTGGATCGGAGGGAGTATATATTATAGTAGAACCCGGTCTAAATACGATCGGATGCAGAGAAAATGACCACGGCAGATAAGCAAATTTGTATTTATTTGTGGAAAACATAACATTGTTCACAGGGGCGGAGCTGAAGGGGGGCTAGGGGGGCACGTGCCCCCTCTCTCATTTGACGAACTACCTATGTGTATTCTCCTCGCCGATAGCTTCATTTTGATATATAATACGCCTTAATCCGATATCTGAGTAAAAAGTTATGACTGTTTTAAAATTAAAGGTATATTAATCACTTTAATTTTGTTTCAATAGACTACTTTTATATTTTAACTAAATTAAAATCCATATACTATAATTCATCTTGAGAGCTTCGAAATGAGAGGTTATACTAATCATTTCGACAATTAAATAAGAAGTTATACAAGTTTAAAAATTTTATATCTGGTTATACATTATTATATGTTATGAGTGCAACAAGTTATATATTAACTAGGTTGTTATTCGAGCCAAACAAGTTTAGTATTGTTTGATTATATTTAGCTTATTTAGAAACAAGTCAAGCTCGAGTCAAACCTATATTTGAACTTAAACTCATACTCGACTTATTTAGTAAGTGAACGAGCTTAATTGAGCTAAGTTTTTTTTCCCAAGTATTATGCAACTTTACTTGCTCATGACATAGTAAGTTAAAAGATAATTTGTAAATTTCACAAAATTCGTGTTATTGAGTTTCAATGGATCCGAGCTGAATTATGAATTGAGCATAAAAATGTGATCGTAATCAACTCATTTTGTAAATGATGCTCAAACCAAGCTTTTATTGAGCTAAACCCGAGTCAAGCTTTAGCTCATATAACAACCATAATCTTAACTTAATATTTATTAGATTGCGTTTCCTATACTTATTTAGGTAATTTTTGTTTCGGATATTTCATTTATATATTTATATTTTTTAGGCGCGAAAAAAATGATAGCGTTTTATCATAAACCGATAACATTTTATCTTAAAATAACATAATTTATTATCGTATTACATATAATTCTTTATGTGAATTTAATCCACAACTATATTGTACATGTATAATTGTGCCCCCCTTCGAATTTTTTCTGACTCCGCAACTGATTGTTCACAAGTTCAATGTTCCAACTCAACAACTATAAATGTCAAGAATGAAAATGACATTTGACAAATACGTATAAAGAAAGTTTATCAAATGAAAGTAAAACAGTAAAAGAAATAATAAAATTGTAACAAAACTGAGGTCGACCACAGTGGGAGTCGAACCCACGACCTTTTGATCCGAAGTCAAACGCGCTAATCCACTGCGCTATGCGGTCCTCTTTGGCTATTGCACAAATTGTATTTATCCATTACAGTATGTTTTACATTTATTTTTAGGATCAAGGGATGGCTGATGGGCCTGCAAGGACTTGGGCCACAGGCCCACCACAATATTGCTTAATGATTTTTAAAAAAAATAACCAACATTAAATAAATCAAATAACGTACATCTCGATGGCCACAACTAAATGTGACAATGGACAATCAGGATGTTTGATATACTCATTCGGATTCGATCATATATAACACGAATTCACTGCACTGGATCTGAACCGATGTGAAGGGAGGGAGGGTTGTCTTATTAATAACGATGATAAAATTTAAATTGATAGGATCAATTATATATCCTAATATAAAATTGAAAGTATTTATGAAAGAGTTTTCTAACTTGTACCTCTAACGAAACATTGCAACTTATATATATAATTAATAATTTTATTCGCTTCTCTTAACATATATGTCAATTCTCATGTAAATAGCCTTGGGATGGTAATTGGTAAAGACCCAACTAATAAATATCCTTCGAATATGTCTCCATGATGACCATTTCACACAATTTAACTTTAGCTACTGTTTTTCGCTAATTAAATAAATTTGTTGTGTTATAAAATTTTGCAATTTTTCTTCATAGACATTTATGCATATATTGTAATTTCAAGGCTAAATATAAGATTATTATTATTATTATTATTATTATTATTATTATTATTATTATTATTATTATTATTATAAGGACTTTATTATGATGAAAAAGATTTACATAAAGTTAGTTGGAAGCCTCGTAACAAATTGAGCTCCAACCCTTTTTTGAATAGTAAAACCAACTCTATGAAATATGAAATCACCATTATCAGACCCTGCCCTATGACTCTTCATAACCAACTGAACCCGCTTCAGAAAACCAATAGCATCACCCCCCCAATTCTCCAAAAGTAGAGAACGCAAATGTCATAAAACCATACCCCTTAGCAGCACAAATATCCGCGTACTTCTTCTCCTTTCTTTCAGTGGCTTGAGAGACTGCCTTGTCGGGTACAAAGGAGTCATTGGCTCTAGTTGTGAACGGTGAAGCCCCAACCACATCCACATAAGTGTCTCTACCCTTGTCCCACCCATAAACCAACAAATCTCCTGGCCTCAACTCAACACCATCTTCATTGCTCATACCCGTATGCGCTTCCTTCTGAACTGCGATGCCCGCTTTGTAACAAATGTCAGCCAAAACATCTCGAACCATGTTGTGTCGGTGCTTCATCCCGATGCCTCGACTACAATGCAGAGCGTGATCTCCAAATGGGTCCATCCTGTCAAGCTCACAACTAGGACAGGTCGGATAGCCACTAAACATAGGGATCGAAAGATGGTATTGGAGGACAGTACGAAACTGGCGAGACGACATGGTCTGAGCTAGACCCTCAATGGGAGCAGTCAACAAAAAATCATGCGCTCTGTCTCCTCTCACCGATTGGAAAACATGCAGCTGCCTTGGAGTCGGATTGAGTGTGGACACTAAGTTGTCATCAATGAACTTGAAGTATCGATCCGACAATACTGACATGATTTTTTTTGGAGGCGGGGGATACAAACAAGTCATCAATATCCGAACCAACACAGTCGACATACCTCGAGATAGATTGGGTGAGGACGCTGTCAAGGCAACTGTCCGGATGTCCAGAAGGTGAAGACACTGACTTACTCAAAATGGATGTTTGGAGTTCAACCGTTTGGAGACGAGATGCGATGAAAGCAAAATGACACTGACTTATTATTATTATTATTATTATTATTATTATATTGGCGCCTATTTGAGGGAGTAGGACCGGTATTAATAGACCCATTCATTGCCGACAAAGTCTATATATACAACAAGTCGTTAACAACAAAAAAAAAATGTACAAATTTTATAACAACTCAGGGGTATCAAACAAAGTCTTCTATTTTATTTTATCAGTAACTGATAATCTCCACCTCTCACAGTTCACACCCACTTTTTTTTTTTTTTTTTACAGTAGTTCCTAATAGCTTCGTTTAGTCATTTTTTCCCTTCATAAATATCACCAATGACTTTTTCATTCGATTACATTACATACATCTTCGTCCTGTTTTATTTACTATATTAGAAAAATCCCCATATTTATTGTGTGCCAATTAATATCTTCAAGTAATGTAAATATGGTAATATGGTAGAAAAGTAGGAAACAATCGCCATCTGAATGAAGTGATAGTCCCCCCCACCCCCCAACCAAATGGCCATATATAGCCGCCATATATATATTTTTCAAGAACATCGATTTTTTGTTTTCCAAGAATTGAAAAATATTTTTTTTAAATACACCCAGTTTATCCATTTTTAAATTAGATTGTTGGGTTCACCTATTTATTTTTAGAGTTTTCTTTTTCAATAACATATCCTTTTCGTATGCCCTCAAAGCACACAATAGACAAACCGTAATAACATTAATCAAAATATTTTTTTTTACTAAATATAGCAACGATACTAAGAAAGCAATTTTTTAAAGAGGTAAAATAATTTATTTTTGAAATTTTTTTCCCACTTAAGTTTCTTATCTTATGCTTCAAGGAGTTCAAATCCCGTATAAGTAGCCAATCTGGTATAATTTGTAAGCGGTGAAATTATTCTTAGGTACTAAGCGATTATTCATGCATAATAATGTAATTATTCGTATGTATAAACAACTATAGCAACAATGCTTCAGCAATCGAGAGACATTAAACCAGTTATGGCCTACATTGGGAACAACATCAACAATAAATCTAAAGCTAAGCTAGCATTCCCAGTAGAGATACCACGCTCCACATTATTAAAACACACGAGTTACATTGGAGCAAATCTTCTAGTTTTGTGGGCGGATTCGGTGATGAACCCGACTTGCAGCCACGACCTAAAAATGACAGGCAACAGAAAACGAAACACACAAACATCAGATGGCGTAAGCCACCAAGAGGAACCCTCAAATTAAACTTTGATGGTTCTTCCCTCTTAGACAAGGCTAGCACAACTGGGACTATTATCCGTGACTGGGAAGGTCGGCCAATCAACATAGGATATAAACAACTTGGTTATCAAAGGCCATTAAAAGCTGAAGCTCTTGCTTTAAAACTCGGGGTACAGAATGCCCTAAATTTACGAATTACTCCCTCCGTTCGGCAAAACTTATCATTTTAGCTTTTTTCACAAGTTTTAAGGCAATTAACAAATGTACTAATTTACCCTTAATTATTGCCCTACTTTTTTACTTTATCGAAAACTACAACTAACAAACTATCAATCATATCAAGGGCATTTTTGTAAAGTCAAGGGTAAAATACCTACAATGACAAGTTTTTTTGAACAAAAATAACACTATAAAATGACAAGTTTTGCCAAACGGAGGGAGTACCAAACTTCGAATTGAGGGGGACTCTAAAATAATTATTGACCATCTTAATGGAAAAACAAAATGTCCATGGGAAATCGAACTCATTCTGTCAGATATTACAACTATGTTAACAAATCTGGAAAAGGTTTATTTCCTCCATGTACTCCGAATAGTCAATAGAGTGGCCGATAAGGTTGCACACCTTTGCCACTCTGCCTGGGGTACTAATATTCAGAATAATCCTGGTCTGCTTGACCTCATCCGAAAGGATGCCTTTGGGTAGAGTTTTCTCCCCCGAAATTTTTCCTAATAAAAAAAAAAAATTGTATTTAACAAAGGATTATTCATACATATATATATGCATGAATAATCACTCGGTACCTATGAATAATATGTTACTGTTCATAAATCTATATAAACTTTTAATTTAGAAGAGTTTAGAATGATATGTCTTTTCCCACCTTTAATTTAGGGATTTCAACCAACTGTATTTTTCCTTTCATTTTTTCATTTTAAATCTTTTTTTTTTAATTTTCTTTTATTATTCTTTCCTTTCATCTCAAATCACATTACCACTAATTGATCTAATTACTCTTTTTATTTTTTTTTAATTCAATTTTTTTTAATTCCATTATGTTTGTATTATTTCATTTGATGTAATTTCATTTGTTCTCTACTATAAGGATGTTAAATCGAAGCAAACATTCAAGAAAAGTTTATCTTATATTATATATTTTGGTATTTTATGTCTTATATTTTGTTATCTTATATTTTGATTTCTTTTGCAGTACCACTATAAAAAAACGTATGTTAATTAAGTAATGGTTTCGTTTATTTTATTCAATTCAAATTTACCTCAATGTAAATGGTTGTGGTTAAATTTAATAAACATTTTATGGATTGTAGTTTTTTTTCACATTTATTGTTATTTGTTAATTCGTCAGCTATAGTGTATCTACACTATAATAGACAATAATTTATTTTTTCTATTTTTTTATTCAAACGCGCCATGGCGCGGGAACTACACTACTTACTTTTAATTTTAATCATTTGATCTTTTTAATCTAAAACTCAGATTTTACTCACAAATTACACATTAAAACCTGATTATATGTACATGATCTATCCCTTTCCCTCTCTCTATATATATACATTCCTTAATAAATTATTAGTATCAGATTATTTTATACTTTGTACTACACAGGATCTCTCTATATATATACACTCCTTAATAATATATATAGTATATCGATTTTTCTATCCTATGCCCTTGGGGCATAGGATAAGATGCCTATTTTAGAAAAAATATATCCTTAATTAAATTACATTAGCCAAATTTTAAATTAGATTTTTAGGGTCGCTTATTTTTGGTAGGGTATCTTTCCCTATTTAGGATCTTATCCTATGTCCTAAGGGTATAGGATAGAAAAACCGATAATATATTAGTATTAGATATTCAGATTATTGTATACATTGTATTTTTTTTAAATGGCAGTGAAAAGTTAAACCATATCCTTTGTATTGAACGAAGAAGTATAACGTCGTGGTTCATGAGATAGTGCAGATGAATTAATATTTGAAAGCAACAGCTCAGAAATCGTAAAATATAGGCATAGAATTAATTATATATAAAAAAAATTGACAAAGAATCCGTCCAAAATGGGAAAAGTATGACAAATAGTGCAAATGAATTGATATTTGAAAACAACAGCTCAAAATCCTGAAAATACAGTCACAATTTTTTTTGGAAAAAAAAAAACAAATTAAGAATAATCAGTCCAAAATTGGAAAAATAAGACAAGAAAGTGGAGATGCGGGGTATCGATCCCCGTACCTCTCGCATGCTAAGCGAGCGCTCTACCATCTGAGCTACATCCCCATTATGTTTTACATTATTTTTACAAGTATAAATCATATTAGTGGGTCTTTATTGTTTAATCCCATTTACCAATATTGAATATACGATCTCATCATAAAATTTTATATAAAAATTCACCAATAATAACTATCATACTCGATCATTATATAATCACAATTCAAACTCATAATACATATATACCTTCATTCGATCAATGACATCTCCAATTCAAAAAAAAAAACTCATAATACATATATAACTATATACCCAAAAAAAATATAGTTAAAATTACATATTTTATCGAACAAAGTGAGTATTCATTATATATATATTTTTAAAATTTCACTCAAAAGATTTCCCACTCTTCTACTAATTAATAATAAAGATTTATTTTTTTGACGATTTCATCCTATAAACACATTATAAAATCCTAAATAAAAATTTACCTTTTAAAAAAATTTAGGTGTTCGCATTAAATTTTCGACAAGACTATATGCCTATATGCACCGAGAACATATGTTATATATACTCATATGAACGAATCTTAGCTCCGTTTAAACCTCTATCAAACACTGTCCAACATCAAATACATCTAACATTAAAAAAGTAACAAACAAATCTTAAATCCGTTCAAATATAAAATCCATTTTATTTGAGTGCATTTTCGTGCATATATAGCAACCTCCAACAAAGGTCTGTCTTTATTTATTTTAGGTGGTTGTCTAGAAGTGCACGCGCGTTTTGACCTATGATTGACCAGGCAACAAGTCTCATGCAGTGCATGGTGATGCATGTACGTACGTTGTTGATAAGACGGTTTCAAGGGCGAAGCCATATATTGGAAATTATAAATTATAGTTATTAGTTTTGACTTCAATTCCTGACTCGTTCAAGTGGCGACGTACCCACATATCTAATTACCTTCTTTCCAATCAATCAACGGTAGGTGTATTTACCGGCCTCCTCCCATCCTTTTCGAAAATTTCATAAAATGCCCCTGATTTTATGGTTTATGCCGTCTCGTTGCACCGCCTTTACAAAATTGTGTGAAAAAGCACAATCTTTTTCTTTGAAGCTTTCCTCCAAATTCACTTGCTTGGTTTATTGTTACTCTGTTGGACAAATATAACCTCGATATGGAATGATTCTAGGAGTATTTTTTAGGGGAATCACTAGTAAATACCCCACTTTGATAATTGGTTTGCAAAAATACCTAGATTTAAAAACAATTGCATCCACATTTGAAAATTTGCAAAAATAACTTATTTAATTATCAAAACTACCCACCACCCCAAAAAAATCAGGAAAAAAAAGGTTAAATATTTTTAGTGTTTATCCTTTTTCTTATATTTTTAAATTATATTAAATAATTAAATAATAAAAAAATATGCAATTTCCAAAAAAAAATAGTTAATCCTTCCTAATCAGAACAGCGAACCTGACCCCAATCCCTAACAGCGAACCCTATTCCGCACTCCCTACACAACCCCCGTCCCTCCGACCTTAGCTCGCCTTAAGCCTCCGGCTCCGGCTCTGGCTCGCTGCCCTCACCCTCCGGCGCAATCAGTCTGCGGCACCTCCCTTACCCTGCGCATCGTCTTAGCCCGCAATCAGTCCGTCCCCGACCCCAAGAGCAACTCGACCCTCCGACCTTAGCCCTCTCTCAGCCTTCGACCCCGGCTCTGACTCGCCGCCCTCACCCTCCAAAGCCATCAACCTCACCCGCCGGCGCAATTGTTGCCCTTTCTATTGCAGTAACTCATTGGTGCACTACATCGCAAGCTCGGTAAATTCGCAGTTCACAGAAACGGCCAAACCCCTTCATTTAAATGAAAGAAAATTATAGTAGTGCTTACTGAAGGAGATCAACCACGTTAGCTGTACCAAGTGCTCTCTTCTTCCATTGTTTAGTTTTCTATCCCTTGTATGGTGGAAATTTAGGGTTGCTTGGTGGGTTAGGGTTTTGAATTTGACCGTCCATGGATGCATCAAAGAAATTCGAAATTTACTTTGTGATCAATTACACAGATATGTGATTTCTTAGGTTTCCTGTTAGGTTTCGATTTCGATTTCAAGTTTCAATCTTGGTTACGATTTGCTATCAAGATGGTGCTGCTTGTGTTTGGGAATTTGCTGTCAAGTTTCAATTTTGATCCGTCCGTTGGGGAGCTTAGTTCGCTTCTTGAATAATGAATTTTTTATGCCTAATTTTTTGAAATCTCTCAACTGCTGTAAGTGGTGATTTTGCTTGTTTAGATTCACACATTGCATTTGGTAGTTTGAAGCATGAGCACCAGGGTATCAAGTCGGGTTCCTTCAAGAGGAAGCACTTCCATAGCGCCTTAGATTGTGCCAACTGACGTTGATTCAATTGACAACAATGTCGTTATTTTATCTCCTAGAACCTTTGCTGAGGTTTCTACAACTCTGTTTGCATTCATACCATTTGTGCTTAACATTAATGATTGGTTGTGTGACATAAAGCATATTCCCTGTTCTTTAATTCTTTCTATGTGCTAGGCAAAGAAAAATTCAAGGAGGAACCGAGATGGAATCGTTGTTGACCTTGATGCAGGTTAAGAATTTCTCTCAGCCCTCATGGCCTTGAAGGTTTACTCTGGTTTTTAGAATGATTGGAATTTGGAACAGCTGACATTTTTTCAGAATGCATGTTGATGTTTACGTCGTATGCAGAAGATTCATCTAGACGTTTGAACAACCGTAACACACGCAACAAAGTACCTAGAAACCAACAAGTGATAAATTGTGATTCGTAGGTGGATTTGGGAAGTGGAACTTGCAATTTGGTAAGAGGTGACACAATCTACCTTTGTGCACTTCATATATTGTGCATTCTTCTTGTTTTTCACTATCATTGATTGCTTATCACTTGTTTGCAGAGGGAAAGAGGTAGCCAGTTTAAGAAACAAGCAGCTCCGCCGCCTCCGCCTCCCGAAGAACCTGCATTCAGCTGTCCAGTATGCATGGGCCCACTAGTTGAAGAGATGTCAACTAAGTGCGGCCATATCTTTGTAAGACTTGCATCCAGGCTGCCATAGCTGCCCAAAGCAAATGTCCTACATGTCGGAGGAAGGTGACGATGAACTGGTTGACAACCCCCTGAAGTTGATCGAGCTTTCTAGTAGGCCATGGGGACAAATACCCACAATTTGTACACCATAGAGGAGTCTCTATACCAGTTGATGCGACTACCAAATGTAAGGATGGGTTCAAGGGGCTTTCATCAGAAGATCCAAACCCAAATTTAGCCATTGGAGGACTTGTAAGAGGGTCGTTCCTCAATGAGACATACATCGACTCCAGAAACAACTCAATGCAAGCAGAACCAACCACATATAATAGTGCTCTCCTTGTTTGCCTGCTTTCTGGATTGGTCACCGCCTCTTCAGTTGTTCAGTCGTTTAGCAGCTAAGCTTCGATCTCTACCACAAGCCCACCCTTAAGGTTCTTTCAAATGGTAGGGCTTACGAGTTGCTTGAGCCACTGTTGTAGATGTATTACAAGTTTGTGTAATATATGAAATACCAAACCTTATAGTAATAGAGTGAGGCCTAAATTTATTCATTATTATTGTTACTCGTATGGTTTGATGATGCTTTGAAGGAGTACCTAAGTTCAGGACCAGTTGGGTTTCTTGAAGAAATCTTTACATGCTAAAATGATCTTAATCCCAGTGACACTTGCCATTGTGCGGATTTAAGAAGATAAAGTTTAGGTTTTGTTAGAAGTGGGGGTGGGTAATGTATATTGGAGGGAATATCTAGTAGGAGGCGGCAATTAATCGGTTAGGGTTAATAATCTAGTTGTTATGATTTAGGTCAAAATCGTATCTTTACTTAATCTCCCGCCGATTTTTTATCATATCCTGTCAATGTTCTTATTTGGGATTGTCTAGGACAATATTCATCCTGTCAATGTGATAATATTATGGTTTCAAGATATATATTGACAATCCTTTTGTAAATATGGTTAATAATCCTGAAGATATGATTGATCGTATCTTCATTGATTCTCTCCTCGATTATAGCTTCAATCCTGTCAAAATAAACCTAAAGCCTTGTCACTATGAACATTATTCCTGTCGTTATGAACAAATAACTTTGTCATCTTGGACATGCCTTTAATTTCTAGTTATGGTATGGATAAAATCGTATCTTTATTCTCTTCCCTATTATAGACTTCATCTTGTCATTATTAATTATCAAGTCTGTCATAAAAAACCTATATCCTGTCAAAAACAAATTTTATTCCTGTCACTTTTTATTCTCTTACTAAGTAAATGATCGATTTTCATCCGGCTAGTTTTATTATTCTTAAATTTCTGAGAAAAAAATATTAAAAATATTATTTTAATATATATTTTATTTTTTATATATATATTTTTACTTTTCTTTTAATTCATAATTATTCTTTTAATGATTTTTACATTTAAATTTAAAGGTAAAATCAGTCATTATTTTTTAGCACAAATGACCTATTTTTTAGCACAAATGACCCACCTATTCTATTTTTGTTATTCTCAGAAAACGGGTATACTTTTGCAAACCGAACACCAAAGGTGTATTTCCGCAAATCGGCCTATTTTTTATTATTATGTTGTCTAAAATTAGAAAGAAAGGGCAGATGCATTGTAATGTATAAAATTAGAAAGAAAAACATGAACATTGATGTGTGAACCAAAGAAAAAGTGATAGAGTGTATAAAATTATAATGTGTAAAATTAGAAAGAAAGGGGCAGATGCATTATAAATTTATAATGTATGAAATATAGAAAAAAAAAATGAACATTGATGTGTGAACCAAAGAAAGATCGAGTGTACTAAAAATAAATATGATCACCACCCCAAACATTGCATATTACATTTCATGTGTATATATCTTGTATCAATAAAATTAGCTAATGACACTCATTTGTACTTATCTTGTGCTCTTCTAGACTTCTACCATGAAATTCATTATTAGATTTGAATTTTTTTTAAATTCATCTAAATTAATCGATCTTTGATATAGTATTTGATTTGATTTAAGGCTCAATTAATTATTTTATATTATTTTAAAGGTTTAAACTTTATTGGGAACTTAATTGCTATGAAATATATCAACCATATATATGTTGTGTTGGGAACAAGCTAGGTTGGGATCCACAATTCTAACACAAGAGATTAAACCGATGTGATAAGCTTTGTCATATTCCCATATATTTATCAATCAATATTTTCTTTCTATTTTTAAGATGTAGATGGCCTTATGCCTACTTTGTCCCACCTCTCTCTCTTTCTAGCTATATATATACGATTTTTTTAGGGCATAGGATAAGACCCTAAATTGGGAAATGTTTTTTAAATTTTAATTAATTTAGCTTTTTTTTTAAAATTAGATTTCTAGGGTCGCTTGCCTTTTTGGTAGTAAATCTTTCCCAATTTAGTGTCTTATCATATGCCCTTAAGATATAGAACAGAAAAACCGAATTAGCTATATATCTTGTATCAACCAAATTAGCTAATTAATGACACTCATTTGTACTTATCTTGTGCTCTTCTACCATGAAATTCATTATTAGATTTGCAATTTTTTCAAATTCATCTAAATTAATCGATCTTGGTATATTATTTGATATTCTAGGCTCAATTATTTTGTGGGTTTTTAAGGCCCAAGGCTTTATTGTAAACTTAATTGCTATGAATTGAAATATATCGACAACTTGTTTGGTCGAGAACAATGAACAAGATCGGGATCCAAATTCTAACATAAAAGATTAAGCTAATGTAGAGGGATTTATCATATTTACATATATCCTTATCAATCAACATTTTCTTTCTATTTTTATCGATGTGGATGGCCTTATGCTCTCGATCTTTGTCCCAAACACCTATCTCTTTCTTCTTCTTCTTTTTATCTTTGTCAAAAGAAGATCGAGTCAATGCTCTACACAGATCCGAGTTAAGTAATCATTCTACGGGGATAGCGCGCATTACCCTAAAAACTATCATTATGCAAGAGATATAAAACACATATCTCTAATGTTGCTTTTATATATATATATATATATATATATATATATATATATATATATATATATATATACACACACACCTTGGCGATTATCCAAAAGGTGGACATCGACACAAAAATGAGATCAAGACCCAAATTTAAACAACATTATAATTAACCTCGATCTGCCTCATCTCCTTTACCCAAGTCATGCATTTAACTACAAATTGAATCAGAGGTTCGTTCATGACAAATATCCAATAAAGGGCGGTTATCTGCAAATATCCAAACATAGGGTGGTAATTACAAAATAAATTGAATTAAGGGGTGGGTCCTACTTTTTGAAAAACAAAAAAACTAGGCCGCATACAAATCACAATAAATACCCCCCAACCCCCTCCTTTAATTTCGAAAACAACGTACCTCCACATTTCGAAGAGTAAAGCAAAAATGAGGGGCAAAGCTTTGAAGCACTTGCCTAATTCGCCGCCCAGCCACCACTCACGCTCCCCATCTTCCTCCCCGTCGCAAACTCCGACGACGCTGACGGAATCCATCATGCAAGAGACGATCGAATCCGCCGAAAAGATCATCCCGAGGTGGTCCTATCCCGAGAATTCCAACCACTTCGCCACCGCCTTTCTTTTCTCAGCCGACGGCAGCCGAGACGACGCCGTCGAGTTCATTTCCACCGTCAATGCTCTTCCATCGGCCGTCAGCCTTCTGGCTTCCGGCAATTCGGCATCGAAGTTGCTTGTTCGCTCCAACGAACTTGTCCAGATGGCCATGAAGAGGCTTGAAAGAGAGTTTTCCTTCATTCTCAAATCCAACGCGAGTTCTGTTTCCGATCGGTCGGTGACGGTTACGGATCAGGCCATGACCGATTTGAAATCCATCGCCGATTGTATGATTAATTGCGGATACAGCAAGGAGTGTGGAAGGATTTACAGATCCGCGAGGAAATCGATTGTCGATGAAGCGCTCTACCGCCTTGGAGTGGATCGACTGAGCTTGAATTTACACTGTAAGCTCGATTGGGAAGCGATTGAGGAGAAAATTAAGAATTGGTTGAGTGCTGTGAAGATCGCCGTGAAATCAGTCTTTTCGGAGGAGCGTGTTCTGTGTGATTTTGTCTTGGTGTCTTCTTCAACAATTTGCGAGTTATGTTTCTCTGAGGTAACCAGAGACAGCGCCGTCAACCTCTTAAGCTTCCCGGAGCAGGTGGCGTCCAAGTGCAAGAAGTCGCCGGAAAAGCTTTTCCGGCTTCTTGACCTATACGAAACGATTTCGGAAGTTTCGTTGGAGATCCTTCAAATTTTCTCCTTCAATTCATCGTCCGCAGTCCGATCGCAGGTGGACGCATCTCTGGAAAAGCTAAGAGAAACAGTTCAAGCGACGTTAGTGGAGTTCGAATCGGCGATCAAGAAGGACTCCTCGAAGAATCTGATCGCCGGCGGCGGAGTTCATCCTCTCACTCGCTATGTTATGAACTACCTCTCCTTCCTGGCCGATTACTCCGGCGCGCTCGAAGAGATCCTCGCGACCTGGCAGTTGAACCTCCACGCTCCTTTACCAGAGGAATACTTCGTCGTCCAAAGCTCCGGCGAGAAGAAATCCCCCGTCGCCGTCCAGTTCGCCTGGATCATCCTCGTCCTCCTCTCCAAACTCGACGGCAAAGCGGAGATCTACAAGGAAGTCTCTCTCTCCTACATCTTCCTGGCCAACAACCTCCAGTACATCGTCGGAAAAGTCAACAAGTCGGAGCTCCGGCGCGTCGTCGGCGACGATTGGGTGGCGAAGCACGAAGAGAAGGTGAGACAGTACGCCGCGAGCTACGAGCGCGTGGCGTGGAGCAAGGTGATCGCTCCGCTGCAAAATTCGCCCAATCGGACGGCTGAGATTTCTCTAGAGCAAGCCAAGGAGAGGTTCAAGAAATTTAACGGCGCGTTCCTGGAAGTGCAAAGGAAGCACACGGAGTGGGTCGTAGCGGATAATAGCCTCAGGGAGGCGATCAAGAACTCCTTGTCGAGGAACGTCGTTTCAAAGTATCGGGAGATGTACGCGAGATACCGCGATAAGTTGGCGTGGGAGTATGGGCCCGCGAACTCCGTAGTTAGATACGCCCCTGAAGATCTGGAGAATTACCTGTGGGGCCTACTCTTTGGATGTAGCGACGGGGATTCGAGCACAAGGAGTAGGTCTAGAGCCTCAACGACGTCGTTTTCAACTTCTTGGTCTCCTTCGGCGTCAGTGAAATCAGCGCCTTAGCCCGTCTTTTGGCAAACAGCGTATCATGCTGGGTGAGCACGATACGATGCGTTTGATATCCTTGAATGCTAGTATTAAGTTACCTGTATATTATATTATTATGATAATTTATATGATCAAAACATTCATGTACGTAGTGCAGTGGGGACTTATAATATATCTTTATTTAATTTTGGACTACGTGGATGAAAAAGTCAAAATTACAGGAGTAAAGGCTTTTTGATAAGATTAGGTGGTGTATAGTGCAGGTTCTATGTGTTTCCGGAATATTAATAAAATGTTGTTATTAAGGACTCATTAAAAGAATATACAGCTTGACCAAAAAATAAAATAATATAATAGTCCTGATAAAGAGAATAATGTCATCCGCAAAGAAAAGATGAGTTGATTGAACCACCCTAATCTCATGCATATTGCCATCCGCTTCTCTATTCTTGCTCACGGTGTAAAACCCTTCGCCATAGAAACGAAAGAGGAAAGGTGAGAGTGGCTCACCTTGCCTGAATCCTTTAGATGAGATGTTATTGACGAGATTTGAATAAGAAACTATTGTCCGGTGAATTCCAAGTCTTATCTAGAAAGCAACGTTCAATTTGATTATACGTTTTCTCCATATTCAGTTTGGTTCCTATGACACCTCTTCCTCCTTTCTTCATGCTCTTCATATAGTGGAAGGTTTCAAAAGCCTTAACTCTGCACTAAAATCCGCTCCTTGGATCCTGAGGCCGGTATACTCTTGTGAAATAATCAATTGAAACTCTGCAATATAAACCTCCCTATCAAATATCAATATCATCCTTGATTAGTTCTTTGAAGAAAAATGTCAATCTTCAACATGGATCACTAAGCAACAAGTGTACGTACTATACACAATGTGGGCCCTTTTGTTTATGGGCTTGTTGAAATTTGAACACTTGGACATATAGTCGAATCGCTAGTGGTAGTCTTCTTTAGGAGGCCGAAGTGGGCCAAATGGGCTTCAATTTATTTTTAGCTTGCCGAAAGTAAAGCATGACCCAATTGGCGCAGGTTAAGAAGTTGTACACATTCACTACTCTTTTTTTTTTTTATTAAGTAATAATTCGAGTTCACACGTACCTGAAACTCGTGAGACCGACAAATTGGTAGACGGATAAACCGTCGAACATACAATAAAAAGCGAAAATATAGAAAAGAAAAAAGGTGCAATCAACACGTAGCATGCACTCTGAAATGAACGAAACTAAGCCGATGAAGAACGAAGCCAAGTACCACCCAAGGGAAGCATCACATGTCGATGGTATAGTAGGACTCCAACTCTTGTGGGAAACAAAGACGAAACGCCAAGAACCAATATCCCGGGTACGTAGTCGCCCTTTGCACACTACAACGACCCCAACCTGTCCCGACTTCGGACGTTGCAGACCCAACCAAGTTGTAGAACTCTCATGAACACCAAAGACAGAGTCACACGCTACCCGAAGAAAAAGCACCCAAAAATCGGCCAAACATGACATGGATTTCAACACTCGACAGAAGAGGGGTATCGAACTTGCCCCCCCCCCCCCCCCCCCCCCCACACACACATGAACTGAAAAAATTCCAAATGATTAAATTTTTATTTTTTATATTGTTATTGTTATTTTTTATTTTAATTTTAATTTACTTAGGCAACTCTGGGACCAAGACAAAAGCTTTGGGCCTAAAGCACACAAGACAGACTGATTTCACCAAGCCCGGGCCACCTTTGGGCCCAAGGCAAGCCCAGAGCCAAGAGAAAGCAGGTCCCGACATGTAGGAAAACAACCAAGGGTATTTGCAAGGCCAGCACGCAGTGGAGGAGAGACAGAGCAAGGCCAGGGTAGACCTTGCTCAGCACGGACCGTGTAAAGACCGAGATTTTTAAATAGTATTTTTATAATTGTAAATTTCATTTCGATTTAAAATTTTATTTAATTTATAAGACTCCAGAAAACATCGAAAATTTCCGTCCATGAGCAAACGATTTATTTGAATTCTTTCGAACCGATTCCGGCATGAACTTAATATTCGATTTGAAACGAATTTATTTTTCGCTTTATTATTCCGAGGCTTGGAAATATTTTTGAGTTTCGTTATTTAATTCGGGTTCGAATATTTATCTTAAATTTTCTTTAATCACGTCGGGTTAAGGTCGAAAAGCGGGTTTTAGAATTTATTTCCGGGTATTAGATTTGACCTTTTGCTCCCATACTTATTACCTTTTAACATCTCGCCACCCTAAAAGCCTACCCTACAGCATCACATATCCCCCTCCCCTCTCCTATGTTGGAGCTGCTATTTCAACAGCTATGCCCCCTATTTCAACAGCAAGTCCAGAAACCCCATCCCTCCTCTTTTTCATTCATCCATCACCTCCACATCACTCCTTCCCTCTCCTACACTCCTCATCGTCGCCCCCGTCATCACATCACCATCATCTCCTCCGCTTTGCCACAACCACCTCCACCTCCTTTTCCTCCTCTATTTCGCACAACCAGTACAACCACCGAACCCTCGGCTTCGAGTCCAGCTCCACCTCCATCAGCCGAGGCACCTCACTCCTTCCTCCTCCTTTGGAGCACTCGAGCACCTCCGACCCCACTTCCTCGATGTCCAAGGCAAGCCCGAGCAGTTAGGAGTCACCAGCCGCCCCATGAGCTCTCCTCTGTCCTTAGTGAGCGCAGTCGACCTCGGAGACGCCGCTCGAGCTCGAACAAACTCCCCTCGGTGAGCACCCTCTTTCTCCCCTTACTTTGTCGATTCACGGTCCTTGGTGTCGGGAGATGACCGGAGCTCAGCTCTCACCGGCGAAGCCCTTTCGTCCCCCTTCCTTTTCTTCCCGGTTGACAATAGCTTGCTTTGATGAAGAAGATGAACAATAACTTTGGTTGGTTCGGTTTTGTTTTATTTTACTTGGTTTGGTCCAATGTTTATTTATAGGGAAAATTACAGAAAACCACCCTTTAAATATGGGTGTTTTCACTTAACCACCCCTTAAATTCAAAATTACAGAAAACCACCCTTTAAATGGTATTTGTTTACAACTCACCACCCATTCAACTATTTTCGTTACTTTATCATTAAATATATTATATTTTAATATTTTTAAACTCAAATTTGATTGTAAATATATTCAAATTTTGAATTTAAGGGCTCAATTATATTTTAGGGATCATTGTATTTATTTTTAAAAATAATAATCAATAAAGCCTAGAATTATTATCTTAATTTATGTTTGAAAATATTTATAAATTTTTAAAACATTATGTAAATTACTCTTATTTAAAATATAAATAAATAAGAGTAATTTACATAATATTTTAAAATTTTATAAACATTTTCAACCATAAATTAATATAATAATTCTAGGCTATATTTATTATTATTTTTGTAAAATAAATAAAATAATCCCTAAAATATGACCGAGCCCTTAAATTCAAAATATGAATATATTTAAATCAAATTTGAGTTTAAAAAATTAAAATATAATATATTTAATGATAAATTAAAGAAAATAGTTGAATGGGTGGTCAGTTGTAAACAAATACCATTTAAAGGGTGGTTTTCTGTAATTTTAAATTTAAGGGGTGGTTAAGTGAAAACACTCATATTTAAAGGGTGGTTTTCTGTAATTTTGCCTTATTTATAATTAAAAACCGGTTCGGTCTGATTTTAAAACAGAAAAACCAGTTTTTGGGTTGTGGGCTGGGCTATCCGAAAATGGGATTGGGCTGTTGGGCTTGTTCGGGTTTTGGGCCTCTAGTTTCCTTTTGGATTGGGCCGGCCAGATTATGTTAGGAGTTTTAATTTTTGTTTTGCTATTATATCATTTGTTATCTATTTATTTATTTATTATTTAATTTAATTCTGAATCATTATTTTAAATATTAATTTGAAATATTCTGAATTTTTAATTATTATTTTAATTTATTAAAATCTAATTTTTTTTAAATATTATTTAGTTAATCGATTATATTATTTTAAGATTGTTAGTGATAATTTAGTACTTCAACAACTTGTGACCCTTTTATTATTTACTAAATTATTTACTTATTTTGTTTATTTCTGATTTAATTAATTATTTAAGTAATTATTGTTTAACTGTTTATCATTGTTGTTTGTTGGCATTTAAATGATTGGATTTAAATTATATATATTCATTCAAATATTTCTAAAGTGTTGAAAATATTTCTGAAGTGTCGAAAATGTCTTTAACTAAGTATGCCAGAACTATTTAAATGATTTGACTTGTTGAAATGGATTTAAAAGGAGGTGTAAATGTCTAGTATCGGAATGCGATAAGTATTAATTTAGAATAAATTGTTTGACTATTGAATTGATTTCCTTGAGATTTAATGACTTGAGAAACTTTGGAACTAATTTACCTAAGTTGACTTGATGAATTGATTAATGAACCTTACTTGTAAACTATATGAGTTATGACATGAATATGAATATATGTGAATTGAAGCGTGATTTGATATGATAGAATCTTGTATGGAATTATGGAAATTGATGAGATATTATGAGATGACATATGATATATTAGAACTTTGAGATGCTTAGTGGAAATGTTTGAGGAAATTGATGTTATGAAGTAGCTTGAGATTATAATAACGATAATGTGATGATATATGATGATATGAGATGATGATAACATGAATGTGATGATATATGATGATATGAGACGTTTGAGATAAATGATGATGATGATGATGATGTTATGACTAAATATCGATGGATAGATTCTGTGTAGCGGTAAATGGGTCCTCTATGCTTTAGACTTATATTCTGTATCTATTAAAATTGTTAGGTGATCTGTGACGTGATTGGCTTGCTTACTGCTGGTTTATTGCTTTTGCTGATCTGCTACTCCAGGTAAGTCCTCCGGGGCTTACTCAAGTTAGAACCTCATGTCTGATGTGTCATATAGTATGTAGGCATTATAATATCATGTCATGTAGTAGCATGCCTAGGTTCTGCATTAACATATGAGCATACGTATTTTGAATGCGATTGGTAGAAACGGTCGTAAGTTGTGAGTCTAGAGTCGTTGCTAGGGTCATAGGACAACCCAACTCCATCGGGTTTGTCCTGATAGAGTCATCTGAGAGCATGATTTACTGAGTTATATATATGACTGCAGCGGTGACCGAGTGTCCCACCCCGGCTGAGGTGTGGACTGAGGCATGAGATATACTACGGCACCGACCGAGTCGTCTGGCCCCGACTGAGGCAGACATCCGACCCCGGCTGAGGTACGGATAGGAGAGAGATACCCGCCCCAACTGAGGCATGGGTTTTGAGAGATTGGGACATACCACTTGGCATTCTGTGTGGGCCCATTTACTGCATTTGTGTCATTATATATAAACTGTCAGCATGCTTGTGTGCTTAATATTCCAGTATTGCATTAGGTCATTCTCATCCAGGCTTAAAGCGTATTATATGTCCTCAGCGAGGTCTTCAGGGCCCGCATGAGTGTCTCGACCTTGACTCGTGGTATAGTTTCATGTATTGATCCTTGCTTGTCCCGTGCTTCCATGACGAGGGTTTCTTTTGGGACGTTCGGTTGACCGAGGGACTGATTTACCACCAGACTTGACGCTTTGGGTGTTTTATACTTGTTTATTTTAGTTTTGACCCGACTCTGCCGATGCAAGTTGTATCGTCGATTTCCTTTCATTATATTTTGAACTATAAATGGTTTTGAGAGAGTTAGTCAAGTAGGACAGGTTATGGTCTCCAATCGACCTCTCGCGAATTTAGGGTATGAAATCCCTTCTTTTAGCACTAACACTTTGTTTTGAAACTCAACCCGTACTCGAATTGCAAGATCCAAACGAAGGTATCCAATCCTTCGAAACGTAACCCGAATATTTATATTTGGGCCGTTACAGAATGTCGGTCGGTCGGACAAGGAGGAAACAAGCAAGAGGGACAGTAGATCTCGACTAATCAGAGAGGAGAGAGATGGCGATGGAGGGAGCCATAACCAGAACCGAAGAGGGTGATCGGAGAACACACAGGGAGTTTTGATCTGAAAAACGAAGGCCCAGGGGATCGAAAAGGTTAAGATCGATTATGGAATTGAGATCCCCAACCTTGAATCTACAAAAGTCCTACGAAAATCGAGCAAATTGGTCGATTTAAGTGGAAGCGGTAGATGGGAGCACCGAGCTCGAGACGGAGGACAAACCCCCCTAAACCATTGATCACACCCAACTATCAAGGTTGTTATTTCGCCAATAAAATCAAGGCCCATCTAGGAATTTCAATCAATCCCCCTTTTTTTTTAATTGTTTTTAAGAATTAACAAAAGGTAAATGTAAAAGGTACTCCCTTCGTCTCAAAATTTAAGTCGTTTTAGGATTTTGCACAAGTTTTAATAAAATACTCACCCCTCAATCAAAATCATCATTCCACGAACTTTTTCATAAATTTTATTATTTTTTAACACCCACTATATTTTTTAACCAATCAAAATATTTAAAAAAGTCAACAATACACAAATCGATACAAATCATTACTCTTCCCTACCTAGAAAACCTAAAACGACCTAAATTTTGATACAATAATTAAAGACTAAAACGACCTAAATTTTGAGACGGAGGGAGTACTAATTAATAAATAAATAGATATTTGTGTATTTTTTTTGTAAAAAAATTTAACGCACCGTACTATTTATAACTAACTAATTAATAAATAAATTACTTCACGAACATTGAGATTTATTTATTTTTGTGAAACAATTAATCCACCTTGCTACTTGTAAGTGGTAACTAATTAATAAATAAATAAAATGCTTCAAAAAGGAAAAAAAAAAGTCAAACAAAGTTTATTATATTCAAATAAGTGTAAAATATTATTAAAATATAACTAATTAATATATGATAACAATTTATTATTTAAATTAATTGTGATAACTTAAATAAGGTGGATAAAAGATAAGGCAAAACTCATAATTAATTATCTAATGAACAATGAAATATTATCTCTTTAAAAAAACAATGAATCTTATCATTAATAATCTATCCATGGAGTATGTATAAAAAATGTAATTAACTAATCAATTAAGCCATCATGTTCTTATTAAACCGATAAGATCATATTTATATTAAAAACTAATTATATTCATCAATTAAAATGGACACATAAAATTACACGTGGATAAAACAGGTTGAATAATTGACTAATATGGTTTAAATATATTGGATCATCATTAATGGACGTGTAAAAAATAGACGGTTCAGATTGCACCAGAGATTAACACATTTTTTTTATGTCTCTATTTTAGTATTATATACTAGTTTTGTTACTCACGTCGACGCGATTTCTTAATATATTTTACTTTATTTATAATTTTTGAATTAATATCAATATATTAATAATTTTAGATGATTATTAAATAAATATAATAATTTAAATAAAAAATGATATCTTCTTGTTTAATTATTACATTGAATAATATTTTTATTTTATAAAAAAATATGTCAAGAAGAAGAAGGGGTGTCGATTATTCTCTATTACCTAGCTACATAATAATGTATATTTAATTTTTTGATATTGAAAAAAATAATACTATAAATAAAATATTCAATATAAACTTGAATAAAGTAAAATAAACATTCAATATTGAATGACTACATATGAATGGGTATGGATTCATGTAGAGTTTACATCAATTTTGTTCAAATGATTTGAGATAAATAGTATAATAAAGTTGCATATAAAGATTGGTCGAAACTAAATTATTATGATAAACAATATTATATTAGATAACTATTGTTCTGGTTATTTTTGAAAATATTCAAACAAATTGGGGTTCTAAAAAAAAGGAGCATTACTTGTAAAAAAACATGGAAAATATTTTTCGTATGGTAGAAGTAGGGGTGATATTCGAGCCGAACGAGTTGAACTCGGTATGTTCAAGCTCGGTTCGAATGGGAAACGAGCCGAGCCGAGCTCAAGCCTAAATTTTATATAAACTTTTTTTAATGCTCAAGCTCGAATCGTGAGCCCAACCACATGTTCGAGCTCGGCTTGTTTAAGGTCGATCAAGCCGAATGAACTAGCATAAGCTCGTTCGAGCTCATTGTCCAAGCTCGTTCGTTCGGCTCGTTCGATAAAATAGATAAGATCATTGTCTAACATGACTTAAATATAGTGGATTATTATTAATTGACAAGTTGAGTTAGATTACAACCAAATTTGACATAAAAGCAAAATCGATCCGGACCTAACACATAATATTTAATGTATTTATTTTAGTATTATACTCGATGATATTCCATCCGTCCGGAAATACATGACCTTTTACTTTTTTAGCACGTTTTTTTAGGAGTTAAAAACTATATAAAATATTAACTTTTTTATTAATTTTTTTAATAATTATAAACTTATAGATGCCTAAAAAACGTGCTAAAAAATAAAAGGCCATATTAATTTTCCGATTGCGTAAAACTCGGCTTTGCCCAAATCCCTACTTTTTCGTAAACTTTCTACCCAAAAAAAAGTAATAGTATAGCTTCATGGATCCTAACTAGGGATAGGCGCAGGACGGGACGGAGTCATCCCGTACCCTATTTTGCATAATTTTTGCGTATACTGTTTGCAAAAAGTAATAGTATAGCTTCAGGATGCAAAGCGATTTTAAACCGATATATCAAACCTGACTAAAACCGCAAAAATATACATAACGTATACTGTTTGCAAAAGTGTAATTTTGACCAAAACTTAAGCAGGAGTACGTACGTCGACTGATGTAGTAATAAGTAGAGTTGTTGCAATTAGCATATGCATATGCATATGAAAACCATGTATAAGATATTAAAATGGAGCGACCACCACCCACCTAAATTAATGACTAGAAATAGTTTTGCACACCTAATAAGTCTCCTAAATACTGTCCACAGATGGGTATATTATAATAATATAACAATATAATGTGTAGGTCCGATCGAGCGTGACCAATCTAAATTTTCATATATACCACCAACTCCTAAATAATCAATTCAATACGGTTGAGGTTGACCTTCCAATTAACTCTAATCACATGACCATCATATCTATCTAGACACCTTCTCACTAAGATGGTCCTTTTAAATATCTTGTGTTTAATATTTTATATAAAACAATGTTTAGAGGACTTATTTGTATAAATATGATATTTTCATGCTTAAACTATTTATATAATATTTATATAATAATATTTATAAAATTAATAATAATATTATTATTTAGTTTAATTGGGCATATTTATATTTTAATATTTAATTTTGATAATATTTTACTATTCTTAAAAAAGTCTTTTAAAAGTTTGAGTTTTTTGACCTGTTGGGTCGATCCGAAATCGGAACAAACCCGGTTTGACTCGACCTGGAACTATATACTCATGATTAACCTGATTTTTTGGTTGTTATTCACCTCATCATAGGCTTCATTTTGTATGGTTAGATCGTTATTTTGAGCCCTGAAACTCTGGTTTCCCATGCTATTGTCTTCTTTTGTTTGTTTGTGGAATTCTACCAATTTGGGTGATCATGTATTTTGGAGATTTGACCAATCTTGTTGATATTTGGTGATGTTGTGTGACTTTAGCTTTGTCTAGGGAAGATTGTACCTACTTGTCATTGTTGATAGTGAAAGTTTCTTGCTCGGCGTGGTTTTTTCTCGTTTTGGGGTTTTTACGTAAATCTAGTGTTATTTGTGTTTGCTTGGTCCAATTAACTTTCTACTTGTGTCTGGTTGTGTGGTTTGGTTGCTTGGGTATATGCTCTTTGGTTTACAGTTCTTGGCAATCTTGATTCTTGTGTGTGTAACGGGGTTTGTCTGATGTCCATAACAAGATCGTATATTAGTCTTTATCCACATGGCATCCAACCTCTTTTAAGTAGGATGAGTGATAAAGAAGGTAATAGAGAGTCGTAAGTATAGAGTAATCGGGTGACAAGGCAAAAATCTTAAAAATGACCCCTGACGTGATGGTCTAGTGGTGTGAAGTAAGGGGGAGTCGATCAGAAGGTCCTGGGTTCGATCATTGCCTTTCCCCAGTGGCGAATCCAAGGGGGACTAGGAGTGGCTATAGCCCCCTCTGGCATTTGGAAGATAATTTATATATATATGGGAGTTTTATTATAAATATAACAAGAAGGAGTAGTGTATCACTAAACCCATCTAGCTTAGTTGATTAATGAGCAGGGAAGAGAAGAGAAAAAGGGAGATTCAAGAGATTGTGGGTTCGAGCCTTATTGACCTATTCTTTTCCCTTTTTTTACCTTTACATTGCAACGAGCTACCCGCCCCTCCCCCCTTTTTTGATGCAATATAAAGATTAAGAAGGGTCGCCTGTGGTTGAACTTTTTCCTAGTGCATCTTTACGGATGAGAACCTGAAGTTCTTGATCATCATTGAAGCAGACGTCAGCAAGGGAAGTGTAGGCTGAACGAGCAAGATAATGAGCCACATAATTCAATTCTCTATAAACATTACGAATAGAAACATAAGAAATGATGAAATATCTAATAAAACATCCGATTGTAAGAGGTCAATGTTCCAGGGATATTTCCACTCGCCTAGGAGAGACATCACAAACACTTTATTGCCCCCTTCAATGAGCAATAGTTTTGGCGTAAAGAATCGAAATATAGTTACACAACCCATTGAAGCCTTACCGTCTAGGTGCATCAAGCCATTGAAGTTTAATTTAACAAAATCTTCAGGGGGCTTATCCCATCTGCCAGATCTTCTATAATCATGTCTTGTGTGCAATTGTTTAGTCACTTGGTTTCAGGAGTTTGGTTTTGCCTTTCTGATTGGTACCATTAAAATCAAGCAAGCCTGCTTGCTCCCATGTCTGAAATGAAGTTTGGTAGAAGAGCTTCATCTTCGTCAAGGACACCGAGTGCACATGGACGAATATTGATAACTGGTTTCTAAAAAACCAAACGGTCCACCAACAAGTAGCTAAATTACCCATTTGTTTCTTACCGATCATATTCCTAATCAGATTAAGCTGAATAGAAGTCCTGTGAGAAGTAGTAGCTCTGATGGGAGATGGTAGCGGGATGTTAAGGTCGCTGCACAAGGAAGACATCGTCTTGCAGTCAATAAACAAATGGTAGGTTGATTTGTTAGTGTTGCCGTAGAAGACACATCCAGAAGGTACAAACCCACATGCTTTATGTAGTCGCTCTTTCGTAGGTAGTCCGTCTTGGGCAATTTTCCACATAAAGTGCCTAATTTTGTGCGGTATATCTAAATCCCAGATATAACCATAGTTGAAGGTTTGTAATCCATGATTTTCGGTCAAAAGAGAAGTTGCAGATTTCATCAAAAACCAACCGTCCTTATTTGAACCCCAATAAAGATGGTCAATCATTACGTTCGTTGGCAATACTAGATTAGCAATGTGATTGATATCTTGCTAAGATAAGAAGGTGTGTAGTTCTGTTTGAAGCCGATGAAGGTTCTATTGTCCATTTTGATTGATAAAAAAAATTTAATCCAACTCTTGTAGAATACTCGTTGGTAGTAGAAAAGCATGCATAAGGTAAATGGGATGTGCACTCAGATTTGCTTTAATAAGGACCTTGCGACTTTCTGCCAATAAAGCAAATGCTTTCCACTTAGTTAGTTGATTCTTTATTTTCAAAACAAGGTCATTAAAAGTATCTCAGTTAACCTTACCGTTAACGATAGGGCAACTGAGATATTTATCGAAATTGTTCGCTTATGAGATTCCTATGGTTGAAGTAATCAAATTAAAAGTTTGTTGAGAAGTATTAGGGGAGACTTGAAAACTAGATTTGTGCAGATTGACTTTCTGACCTGATACCAGACAAAATTGATTGATGATCGAAGAGATTGTAGCGCAAGAGTTGCTTTGTAGAAAATGAAAATGTCCTCCGCGAATGCAAGAAAAGGTATTCTTATTGCGGTCTACCAAAGACCATACCGATATCCTTGTTGATACAACACCTGTAACTCTGTAAGCATTACATTGTCATCATGAGTGACCTCATGAGTAATGACTGCGAGGTTAGAGTGCATATTCCTATAAGGATTAATAGCCGCTCTAAACCGGCTCTTAAAATTCTTTTCAAACTCTTGTTGTATAGTTTTGAAATCGGTAGTGGGTTCCTCATTATCAAGAGTAAGTGATTTGATTGTATTCTTACCCCTTTTGGTCGAGGCGAACTTATGAAAGTAACCAGAGTTTGAATCATTGAGTTTAGCATGCTTGACTTTAGCCTGTTGATTCCAGTAACGTCAGTGGAAATCCAACACCCGTTCTTTTTTGTTAAGTAACCTTCTCATTAGTTTAAGGTTATTGTAATTGACCAGCAGACTGGACTGTAATTGTAATTGGCCGTGATCCATAATCATGATTTGATTACTAATATTGAGAAAGGTTTTCTTGTGCCAACTGTCGGGTCAAACACAATATTGAAGACACCACATTAATTCCAAATTTTTTCATCCGGTAAGTTATAGTTTTAGTTTCTAACAAGGTCATGCCGTTAATGTAATTGTTTTTGCAAAATAAATTAATATTACTCCAGAAATTCCTACTACGGATATCTCTCATATTCCAAACACATAAATTCATGGAAAACCAATTTACTTAGAGCGTAACACTTGCCGACTGAGTTACCCACCCAGAATTAACTACCAAATTGTTATTTCCTCGTTATAGAAAAAAAAAATCTCAAAAGTGAAATTGTAGAAGATTGTTGTAGTACTTAATTAATTAAGAGTATTAAACTTAAACAGTGACGGAGGATATTGAGGAACGTGCGTGGACATCGCAATTCAACGCAGAGGGATAGACAGATTGAATTAATTAAATGCATCGATCATATTCATATCACAGTCGAAGCTCGACGAAGCTAATTAAGCTTGGAATTCTACGTACGCTAAGTCGATAACTTTGCTTCTTTGAAGTCAAAAGTGATAAACCAATCAATCAACTCCATGAATTTAATGTTGTTCTTCCCTAATTGGCTATTAATTCAAGAGTGCAACTTCAACTTGGATGATTTGATTCAAATCTTTCTCCCCTATTAATTTAATGAAACTAAGAAAGGATAGTACGTAGTTACGTACTACAGTAACAAATTCATGTTTACCAATTAATTCCAATTCGAATTAAAACACCATTTAATTTTTTTTTATTAGGTAATAATTTGAGGACCAGACAAACCTGACACCTCGAGAGGCCGATAAAAGCCGACAGACGGCAAACCGTCAGACATACAACGTAATTAAAATAAAAAAGGTACAATACAAAAAGCGGCAAACCAACAGCCCCAGTCGAACAAACGAACCTAACCCCAAAAAAATGAGGACAACGTAGACTAAACCGGAGCCAAGCGTCACCAAGCGAGGACACCGCTGGCCAGTTGTACATCAGGAGTCCCTATGGGCGATGAAAACGAACCTCCAAGGAAATTTCCGGAACACGGAGTCGCCTCGATGCACACCGCCACGACCCCAGCCAGACCCGACACCGAACGCTAGAGCCCCACCTCAGACTAGAACCGCCAAGAACAACCGAAAACGCTGTCGAAAACCACCATCGTAGAAAACGCACCAGAAAGCCCTTTCGGGATTTACGTCAAACCCTTTCGGGATTTAAATAAGGCCCTTTCGAGCGGTTGTGGGGTTAAGGTATACAGAGTATTAAAAAAATATAAAAACTACCTAATATATATTTTTATAATATTGTTAAAGTCGATTGGGTCTGGTGGGGTTAAGGTAAGCTGGAGAGCGGTTGTGTGCGGACCCATGTATAGGAGATACGAACAACACATAAATTCAATGGGATTCCATCTCAAAATCAATATTTTGAATGTGAGACAACCCATACCAACACGGTCCCCTCAAGTGCAACGATTTTAGCCAACAAGTTGCACATGGCACATACGCTTAGTCGAACCCGACTCTGATACCATGTTAAAGTAGGCTGGGTCTAGTGGGGTCAAGACAAGTTGGATGGATGTCGTGTGCGGGCTCATGTATGGAAGATGGGAACAATACATAAACTCAACAGGGTTCCATCAGCTAATTGGCAATTAGAGAAGTATAGCTCGTCAAGCTTATATGTTGTTCAAGACATCTCAATATTTTCAATGTGGAACAACCCAAAATTTCAATAAATATCATACTTATAACTAATAAGTATAAAATTATTTTAACAATTAATTAAAAAATTCATATTTTATATTGTTTTTAATATTCTAAAATCATGTGTGAATATTAAATGATAAATAACAATAAAAGAAGGAAGTACTACTTTAAAATAATTGATTATTACTCCCTCCGTCTCAAAATTTCAGTCGTTTGACTTTTTGACACGCTTTTTAATGTATTAAAAAAATCTATGAAATATTAAATTTTTTTCAATTTTTTAAAAATAATTTCAAACTTATTATTTATAAGTAAGTAAATTAATATTTAACACATTTTTTTTAAAAAAATTAAATTTTTATATAATATTAATTTTTTAAAAATATAACGATGGATTTGTGGGAAAACTCTACCATGTAGAGTTGATCGGTCCCGATTCGGTGGAGTTGTGGGAAAAGTCTACCATGTAGAGTTAATTTTCCCCTCACAAATAATAATTGAAAAAAAAAATTAAATTAGTGGGGCCCGGGTTGTTGTGGTTGGGGAAAAGAGGTGGCAAGATCTTATCCGTTAATTTTTATTTTAACGGTCAAAATCTTGTCAAATCTACCCATAGAGTTTTTTAAAACTCTATTGGAACACAATCCAGAGTCGATTTTCCCCTCACAAAAAAATAGAAAAGAATTTTAGGTTGGTGGGGCTCGGATTGGTGGGGTTAGGAAAAGGAGGAGGTAAAATCTTATCCATTAATTTTTATTTTAACGGTTAAGATATTATCAAATCTACCCATAGAGTTTTTTTTAAAACTCTAATAGATCTCATTCGTGATAAATCATACGGAGTAGTACTATTATGACGTCTATATAGGAGGCAAGAACTTCAAATTGAGACAATGCCGGATGAATCCTTTCTCAATTGACCTCATCTCGTAATAAGTACGGAGTAGGCTAAAATGCATAAAACCACCCTTTATTCACCCATGTTTTCAATTAACTATCCCTTACTCAAAAATTTTCAATTAACCACCCGTTATAACAAATTGTTTGTAAGTAACCACCTATCCTCCCATTTTTCTTTAAATTAAACTTTTATGAAATTCAACTTGAAAGTAAAAGATGAAAATGCCCCCAAATTTGGTTTTAGATTTTTTGTTTATTATTATCCATACAAAATTATCATTAATTTATGCAAGTTGTGCAGCTGGAATCTAGTCTTTTGAGCTTCAAATTGAACTAGCCTCGGACTTACTAGAATTTTGGAGGGATTTCCAAATCCATGTTTAGAATTAGACCTGTCATTCGGGTCGGGTTCGGGTCGAGTCATTTCGGATTTCGGGTAAAACGGATTCCGGGTAGATCCGGGTTAACTTGAACTCGGGTTTGACTCGGTTTCGGGTCAAATCGGGTCGATTTCGAGTTTGTCAATTTTTTCTTTTTTAAATTTAAAAAAATCATGATTTGGTAATTTTGTGATAATTTTAAAATGCTAAATTTAAAGACGTGGTTCATAAATTCTAGTGCTTGTAATTATATACTATATCTTATCTAAAATATTTTATATTTATTATTTCTCATAATTTTTTAATAATATTTTAAAATATATAAAATAGAAAATTTTTAAATAATTTTTTAAAAATAATTTCATGCAATTAGTAATAATTATATAATTGTTTTTAATATTTTAATATTTTTCAAAGTTTTATCTTCTTAAAAATGTGATAAAAAATCAAAAATCAAATACTATTGATCGAAGGGAGTATTACACAATACAAATAAATATAAAAGTTGATTTGAAAATGAAAGATCAAGTGATTGTAATTATAAAATGTAATAAATTGAAATCTCCATAAAAAATTTAATCATATATAATTATAAATCAATTGGGTCATCGAGTCTAAACCCAGATGACCCGAAAAATTACTGGGTTTTCGGGTTCGGGTCGAAAAAAATTTTCGGATCAAGATTTCCGGGTCTTGACCCAGAATTTTTCAGGCGTTCAGATCGAGTCAACCGGGTTGGGTCGTGTTTTGACAGTTCTATTTAGAACACATACCAAACGACAAGCTCCCACCTCTACTAGTAGATCAGATGTAGTCATACCTATTTCGGTCATCGATGCTTTGTTTGCACCCTCCTCTAGCAATGCTTGATAGGGATTTAGGTGGAGGTTGTTCGAGCTTCGCCTTGAATGTGTTTATTCCTACCTTTGATTTATTTCTCAAGACTATAAAAATAGGAAAATAATAGTAGTGTACTAAAAACACAATTAGGGGCATTTTAGTCTTTCACTTTCAAGTTAAATTGTGAAAGTTTAAGTGAAAATGGGAGGATGGGTGGTTACTTGCAAACAGTTTGTTTTAACGGGTGGTTAAGTGAAAATTTTTGAATAAAGGGTGGTTAATTGAAAACAAAGGTGAATAAAGAGTGATTTTATGCATTTTGTCTCTCTTATATTAGATCTAAATTGTACGAAGTAGTTATATTTCTATCACCAAAAAAATGTATACAAAGTTGTGAATCAATAAAAAAAATATATTCCAATTTAATTTTTTGACACGCTTTTTAAAAAGTAAAAAACTCTATAAATATTATTTTTTTAATTAATTCTTTTTTATATAATTTGATACTTATTACTAATAAGTATTAAATTGTGTAAGAAAAATAATTAAAAAAATAATATTTTACGAGTTTTTGGCTTCTTAAAAAGCGTTCCGAAAATCAAAAGAACATTTATTTTGGAACGGAGAGAGTATATTTCTATCACGTTATTCGGTTCACCCATTTACTAACTTGTCAGCCTGTCGAGTTTCACGTAAGGCTGAGCTCAAATTATTACTTAATAAAAACAATCAATAAGAGTTATTTATTTTTATTTTTTTTAAATAAAGAAAAGATTTATGTAGCTTCAAGAGCGAAATCCGTATCAGCTGAGAACATTCTAATAGATAAGGTTAACGATTCTATAAAAAGTGATTCAAAGTCACATATTTTTTTTTTTGGAAATGGAAAACAATTATGACACAACATATACCTTACAATTGGAATTAGGCCAAATTGCATTAAAAAAATGCCCTCGAGGAGAATGTGCTAGGGTTAGCTCCACGCACCCCCAAATCGTCATAGTGAAAACCCTCGATCAACCCTTCGATCTAAGTGAAATCACTCCATCTACTCGTCCTTGGGCATTTTTCGGCTGTTTCCGTGCCTGATTCGACTCTTCGCGGGCCAATTTCTTATCATCCAACCTGTTCCAGTTTGGAGGTAGTAGGCTTCGATCCATCAATGCCGTCGACGACAACTTCCGGGTCCCTTGATGGGCTCCGCGTGCACCTACGTTTTTCCCGTCGCCGTCGACCTCTATTTCCTCGCCGTGGTGGTCATCTAGTTGGGTGGTGCTGTGGTGAAGGTCTCCCTTGGCTGTCGCCTGAGGCTCGACTTTCCTCTTCATCATGCTGCTGGGCGTCAAGTGGGTTTCCTTGGACCGTATAGTTCTAGGATCGTAAACTGTTCTTTAGGCCCAAGGTTTTGCCTTGGGCCCATAGTAACCCGTACTAAAAAAATGTTTCATATATATATATATATATATATATATATATATATATTCACATAAATAGTTATATTTATGTCTTTGAATATATATATACACACACACACTAATGCTTACATACTTTGAATCAACCCACCCGAAAAGGGTTTGATAAAAATCCCGAAAGGGTCTTGATAAAATCCTGAAAGGGCTTTCTAGTGCGTATTACAAGGGTGGTTCTCGGCTGCGTTTTCGGTTGTTCTTAATGGTCCTAGTCTGAGTTGGGGCTTTGGCGTCCCGTGTCGAATCTTGCTGGGGTTGTGGCAGTGTGCATCGAGGCGACTCCGTCTTCCAAAAATTTCCTTGGAGAATCGTCATCATCGCCCGCAGGGACTTCTGATGTACTGCTGGTCAGCGGTGTCATTGCTTGGTAGCGCTTGGCTTCGGTTCTTAGTTTACATTGTCCCCAATATTTTTGTTTAGGCTCGTTTTTTCGCTTGAGTTTGTTTGTCTATCACTTTTTGTATTTCACCGTTTTTTATTTTACGTTGTATGTTGGACGATTTGCCGTCTGTCGACTTTGTCTTCCTCTCGATGAGCCAGATTTGGGCGGACAACCAGGTGTCTTCCTTCCTAGAGCATCCTTACGGATGAGTATCAGACTCCAAGCTAGCATCGACAGGGGTATTGTAAGTAAGATGAGTAATCCTGTCTACAACAGTATTGGCCTCCCTGTAAACATGACGAATAACAACATTAGAAAAAAGCACATAGATCAATTTTCGTATCTAATTGTAAAAGCTCAATGTTCCAAGGATATTTCATGTCACCAAGGATCACTTTTACAACCACAAGGTTGTCACATTCAATAAAAATGTTGTCCATATTCATCTGCTTTGTCCGCTGAACCCCGAGGCGAAGCCCAAGGGCTTCCGCGAAAAGAATGGATTGGTTGTTACAAGATCTGTTGCCCATGGAGAGGATAGTTCTGTCAGCATCCCTGATCACAAACCCATACATACTAAGACCAGACGATCTCATTGATCCATCGAAATTTAGCTTGACAAAATTTATTGGAGGTTTAACCTAGCCTTTCTGGTGGAGGCAAATCGATTGTAAACAACTACCATCAGTGGGTAGTCTAGCCTTTTTACGTCTCTCCCAGCCGGCCTCAATTTGCTACTCCTATCGGGGTGGCCAGAATTTTCCCAATTGTGACACGTAGTAAGGAAGAAGGCCTTAATCTCATTCAATAAGACTTTCGTCACGTGTCCGAAGGCAAGTTGGTTTATGAAAACCCAAATTGCCCACCAACTCATAGCAATATTTTCCATATATTTGCGTCCCACATTTTTATAAATTGAATCCAGATTAAGCTGGAGTTGATTTTGGTAATGAATGGTTTTATTTGTAGGGAAAAATCTTGGCAATTGTACTTGTAGTTGTTGAATGTACTTACAATTGAGAAACATATGGGCGGCTGACTAGTAAGAGAAACCACAAAAGTGGCAACCAGAGGGAATCGAGATGTGTGATTGTTGTAATCTTTCTGTTGTAGGTAAACCGTTCCTAGCAATTTTCCATAAAAAATGGCGGACCTTTTGACGAATGTCTAAATTCCAAATCCAATTGCTCTCAAAACACATGTTCCTAGCACCATTCAGCACTAATGTAGTTGTTCAGCTTACAGAGAACCACCCGTCTTTATTGGGCAGTACAAACGATCTTCGAAAGCATTGATTGGTAGTTGCAGGTTAAAGATATTTTGTATATCAGATGTTGGTAGGAGTGGTAAAAGATCGGAGTGAATCTTTTTAATATCCTAGGAACCATTTGGACGAATAAACCTTGAAACTGTTCAACCCCTCTAGTTATCAGTCAAAAGTGTTGTTAACTTTAATTGTAATGGTTAGGGATAACCCAGTTATCGTTCGAGACATGTACATATTTCCCATTTTCGATTGCCCATCGTAATCCTGGTTGAAATAGATGTCTGATAAACACCATTCTAGCCCATTGTCAAGATGTCTTACCCTTTCTTTGGTAATCTAACATGGTGGATTTTTTTAGATATTTTACGGAGATAAGCTTGACCCAAACATTATTAGGTTCCGTGATCAACTTCCATAAAAATTTCATTTGTAATCCAATATTAAACGTTTCTGCTTTATGAATTCCAAGACCCCCATTTAAGGTATCTGAGCAAATCTTATCCCAGCTAATTAGAGGCATGTATTTAGAATCTTTATTTCAGAAAAAAACTTCTATAAACCTTATCAAGTTCCTAAAGAATAGTTGTTGGTAGCAAAAAAGCTTGCATTAAGAATATTAATAGTGGTTGAGAACTAAGATTAGCCTTAATAGGGATTTTTCTACCTTCAGTGGAAAGGGTGAAAGTCTTCCACTTAGTGAGTTGTTTCTTTGTTTTTAGAATTATGTCGGAGAAAGTATCCCAATTAACTTTTCCATTTATAATTGGACAACCCAAATATTTTTCCAAATTGTTAGCCTGAGGAATCGCCAAGGTTGTTGTAACAGAGTGAATTGCAGTAGATGTTGTATTGCCGGAAACCTGGAAAGAAGATTTACGAAGATTAACTCTTTGTCCAGAACGGATGTAAACGTTTTGGATTATAGCCGAGACCTTTTGATAAGGAACTGTCGTCGCTTTGACAAAGATCATGATGTCATCAACAAATGGCAAGAATGGAATTTTAAGGCAATTTCTGTCAAAAGGGACCCTAATATCCTTGTTAATGTTAGCTTCCACCTGAAAAGTACATGCAAGTACTTCACCAGTGAGAATGAATAGGAATGGTGACAAAGGATCACCCTGTCGCAAGCCTCTAGAAGGATAGAAGACCTTGTTAATGTCTATTTTGATCCAAAGAAGAAGTAAATCTTTTTTAAAATTCGGAATGAAAGTGTTGTTGAATAAATTTTGTGAAAATAAGCGGAATTAGTGTCAACTAATGTAGCATGTTTAACTTTTGCTCGCTGGCTCCATTAACGACATTGGAAGTCAAGCATTCGCTTTCTTTTGTTTAATACTTGCTTGTGTACACAAAGATCTTGGTCAGAGCATGAATTGTAAAGTTAACAGAGCCTCATCGGTAACCAAAATTTGATTACTGATATTGCAAATTATTTTCTTGTGCCAGACCTTTGCCAGATTTTTAAGAAGTTTCATTTTATTAACCAGTTTGTACATGTTGAAACCCGGAGAGTTAAGCCTCCATGCCTGTATGACAATATATATTACCATTGAATAGCATTCACGAGAACTCAAATACACAATTGGGAAAAAGCAAAAGATGACTTTGAGTGGCCTAAAACTAACAAGATTAAAAGTCCACGTAGTAGACCAGCTAGAAAGAAATCAAATACTCCGTATCAAATATTAAATGGAAAAGTCAGAAAAAAGAAAAAGTACCACTAACTTAAATTTTAATAGATCATGACACTCCATTTCAACGGACACTCAACTTGTCTTACGGACTTGGTCACCACTAACTCAATTTTACGGGTTTGGATCTCATGAATTTAACAATCAAACAATATAAAAAAGCCTCTAAACCTCTAAATTATCCATTTTTCTCTATTTTACAATTTCCGTTTTAAGTAATCCATTAACTCATATAGATGCTCTAACAAGGGTTATATATGCATATTCGTACACAACACAACTATAAAGTTTATCGAAGTCCTCCTAAAACCAATTGGTAAAAACTGAAGTAAGCCCTAACGGTATGCACCTTATAACCCTAACCGGTACGATACAGACCGACGACCGATGGCGACAAGACGAAGCAGAGGGAGCTGGAGCCTGACGACCAATTGTGCAATATACATATATAGATACACAGATGAAATGTACAGTCGCATCTGCCAAAAAAAAAATGTGAAAACCAGAAATGAATTAAAGAGGCATCGCCATCATGGATCAAATTCAACCAATTAGACAAACAAACAACCCTTTATGCAAGTCCTTATTTAACACACAGGAATTGCATGAACGTAGCTATCTTCATCTGCCGTCTCCGGCCGTGTATTGAATGCTACCGATTTGCCAACTTGACCACTTCCTTCCTTGCAATTAAACTGTTTCCAGCAACACCCTCCAGCCTGTATTTTTTCCTGTTTACTCACACCAGTTTTTTCGTTATCTATTATATACTCCAGTATTTACTATTTTAATTTCCCCAATCATCAATTCAATAACTCCCTCTCTTTTTTCTTTGATTCAAACGTACTCAGTCAATTAAATAGTACAAAAGCTTCACAATCAAAATTTACTCTCGTATGAGTGTAGGCAGGGCTAGCTGGGTATGGGGAATTGAATCCTTTCCAAAAGTGAAAAACTTCATGTGGAAACTGGTAATGAATGGAACCCCAACGAAAAAACGACTTACTGAAAAAGGTGTTGTAGTTACCCTCCTTTGTATTTTATGCAACCACCCGGTGGAAGATGCAGAACATATCTTTACCAAATGTAACCACTCTCTTTAGCTTATCAGAAAATTTGACAGGAACATTGAATCAATAATTACAAGAATGAACACGACAGATAAGAACATAAAATAAATTGTCAACGAAGATTTTGAGCCACTATCAAAAAACCAGAGGACATTACTATCAACGATTTGGTGGAGTTAATTTATGGACAATAAGAAACAAGGTTTTATTTAATGACGAGAACTACATGAACTACCAACAACATGAGAGATACATAAGACTACAAATACAAAATTGGAAACAAGCAAAGACTTTCCACTGGGAAGAAACTGAAGCTAAAGAACCAGGACAAGCACCTAAGGCTAGGAAGAGGAAAAATCTTCGCTGGAAGAAACCCGTTGAGGGTTCTTTCAAGCTCAATTTTGACGGGTCTAAATTGTCTACGGGTGTTGTGGCAGCTGGTTTTGTGATTAGAGAACATCACGGCAATGTTTGGGCTTGCAACGCCTCACTTTGCGGATCAGTTTCAGCATTGATGGCTGAAGCTTTGGCTCTCCATATGGGGTTGACGACGACTTTAGAGTTGGGCTTCTCTCGAATTGAGGTTGAAGGAGATTGTTTGACGGTCAACAATTCTTTGAAAGGCATGTGGAAGTGTCCATGGGAGATCGAGATGGCGATATATCACCGACATTCTTCACTTGCTCCAATCGTTTGAAGCTTATTCTTGTGCCCACGTGTTTCGTGAAGTCAATCAGGTGGCTGACAAAGTGGTTCATCTCTGCTTATCACTTGTCCAGGGGCCTTTTGCTTCCCATCCAGAGTTCCTTACTCTCGTTCGAAAGGACGCTATTGGGTGGTAGGTCAGCACGGTCTGACACCACCCAAATATTTGCCTTATTTCAAAAAAAAAAGGGTTATATATGCGTCGGATACCAGAAATTGAATAAATATGTACGTGTAAAAAATTCACATTTTAAGTGTGCACACACCATTCATTATCCAATTTTGAAATCGATTGATCACAAAAGTGCGCGCATTATTATTCATATGTTTACTTTTAGCTAGATTCGATTACGTGATTTTAGTGTTTTAAAGAGCGTCAGGCGGATCGTAGACGGTGAGGAGCCGTCTAGCGTCTAGGCTGTTAAGGCGGCCGTCTAGACATGACTAAGCGCCCGCCTAATGCTAGGCGGATGGGGTGTTTATGCGCGATTTTTAGAATAATGTTCACTTTATAATCGACGCTAGGGCTAGCTAGAGGGTCAAATAATTATTCCCTACTCAGTGAGCCACAAGAATACATTTGTGTAATATTTCTGGTGAGAGTTTCATTTTAACATATTTATAAGCCACAATTCGAGAATCGAAACATATGGAGAATAGTGGTGTTTTTATGTAATTTTGTTCATTTCCTAGCTAAGGTTGTAATAAGTGGCATGGCCACACTGTCATCACATGATGTTGCTCTCCAGGGAGTATATAAGACACGTTTCCTTTCTTTCCACAATTGTAGGGTTTTGGGATCTGCACCCACAATGAATGAGGCAGTCGTCCTCTTTATTTCTCTTTTGTTGCTTCTTCAATGAAACAGTAATACTGTTTCCTTCCTCTTCTTGATTGTTTTGGTTCTCTATTGCTCTGTTCTTGCAGTTGTAGCTGATGTTTTAATCATCATATTGATCCTCTTCACATGGTATCAGAGCTGATAGGTTCTCGGTCCATTTATTTCCGCTTTAGATGACCTCAGCTTCTTATTTCGTCCATGTTTAGTCCTTCTCATACAAACAACAGAGTTAACGAAGAAGAGATGACTACTCAAGGTAATCCTAATGATCCATTATTTCTGTCTAATTTTGACCATCCAGGGGCTCAGTTAGTAGCAATTCCATTTGATGGATCTACCTAGGGGTGGGAAAAACAATTGAAATTGAAAAACTGTTTTGAAAAATTGAAAAACTGTTCCATTTTACAATTAATTGTTTTGAAATAAAGATATATTTCAAAAATAGTTAATTGATTTGCTTTTATTTTACAATTCAAAACAATACCAATTAATTGGTACAATTAATTGTTTAATTACTAAAATCCCCAAATGATCGCTTGCTGTTCTCTCGAAGCCACCGAGGCGTCATCTTCTTCATTCCGCATCTGGATCTCGAAGCCACCAACCCTCTAGTCTCTACCAATCCCGCCCCTCTCCCTTTTCAATTTCTTCACCGAATCTCCTCCCGGCGAGATCTCCTCCCACCCCGAAGGCACCAGATCTCCTCCCGCCCCAAAGACACCGTCGAATTCGGGTTCCGGATTGGACTAAGCAGTTCGGATCCACGTCATCGATTGAGGGATACGACAGCGTTCGATTGGACTGAGCAGGTCGTTACTGGAGAGTCCGATGACGGAGATCGATTTGACCAGATACGATGCTCAAATCTTCTCCCTTGTCCGCCTCATCTCCCTCTTGCGCGTCTCGAGCGACGTCTGACCTAATTCAAAAAACTATCCAATGGAATCCGAATTCGACTTCGGAATTGACGGATCTGAGCTCTATAGTTGCAAGGAGAAGATGAAGCAGCATCCACTTTCGTTTCTTCGGAATTGCTACTTCGGATTTCAGAGCGAAAGTGGCTAGCAATTAAACGCAGATGGATGAAGATGGACTTCAGAAAGACAAGCAGCGCTGCAGCCACTTCGGAATTCAGATCTTGTTGTTTGATTTTGTTGAAGTCGATGGATGGTTGCAGGGATCTTGGATGAGAGAAGAGAAGAAACGAAAATGGAAGAAGAATTGCAGCAATCATTCACAGGCATTTAATTGTATTTTTTTATTTCACTCAATTACCAATTAACCGATTAATTGTATTGAAATCACAATTAATTGTTATCAATTAAGTGCTAATTTCAATTCAAATACTATTATTGAACTTTAGTATTTGAAAATCGCTATTAATTGCTAAGTAATTAATTGAAATGGTAATTAATTGCATATGCCCACCCCTAGATCTAACTTTATGACATGGAGTAGAGGGGTTACTATGGCTTTGGGAGCCAAATGTAAACTTGGATTCATAGATGGCTCATGTGTTAGGCCTACTGCAGAATCTGTTGATTTACAGAAATGGATCCGTGCTGACTTTATGGTGAGATGTTGGATTCTTAACTCCATGTCTAAGACCTTAGCTGAAGGTTTTATGTTTGTGAGCTCTACAAAACAACTGTGGGATGAAGTTGTTGAGAGATACAGTCAAACTAATGCCCCTCCAATCTATCAGATTAAGAGAAAACTTGCTAATGTTTCTCAAGGGAGTATGTCCCTAGCTGAGTTATATAATACCCTAAACAAATACTGGGATGAGCTCCAAGTATTAGAGGGAGTCCCAGAGTGCTCATGTGGAGCCATTTTGCAGTGCAGTTGCAATCTCAAAAAGAAAATTCAAGAAATAGAGCAGAGGAATATTTTGATGCAACTTCTTACTATAGCTTGAATGACAGTTTTGATGCAGGGAAGCATCAGATTCCTGCTACTGACCCTTTGCCTACGGTTAACAAGGCCTATTATATTTTGCAACAGGTTGAAGGAGGAAATGATCCTTTGGGTGGTGTTCAATCTACTCCTCCTGATATTAGTGCTTTTGCTGCTTCTAAAGGGAGCTTTACTCAATCTCATACTCAAATCTACAATAGTTTAAGGGGCAATAAACCTTTCAATAAAGATTGGAAGGAGATTCGAAGGCTGCAGAAGCTTGATAGAAAGTGCACTCACTGCAATATGAAAGGGCATACAGTTGATCAGTATTTCAAGTTACATGGGATTCCTGATTGGTACAAAAGCTTTAGAGATTCTTCTACTCAAAGAGGATCTGTCAATGCAGCTGGCTTTGTAAATACTAATACTCAGAATAGTCCCATTAATGATTATGAAGCTTCTGAAGAGCATGTGGATGCTGGGATGGTCAATACTGTGTATCAAGAGATACTAAGGAAGATGAAAGGGAAGTGCTGCAGGCAGCTCCTTTGCTAATTTTGCAGGTACTGTTATTACTTATGGTGCTCATATTGCTATTGTTGATGACATCATTTCTGATTGGATCATTGACACTGGGGCTAGTGATCATATGATGCCAGCTAATGTTCCCTTGATGAACAAATCTAGGCTTGAAAAGCCTGTTCATATTGGTATCCGTGATGATTCTATTAAAGTGGTGACTGAGATGGGAAGTTTACAGTTAACAAATTCTCCTATTCTAAATCATGTCTTACTTGTTCCTGAGTTTAAGCACAGATTGTTGTCTATTGGGAGACTTCTAGATGAACATGATTTGATTGCTCATTTCACTAGAATGTGTTGTCTTGTTTAGGTCCCTGGAACTAAGAAGACTGTGTTAAGAGGGATCAGGAAGCATGGCTTATACAAAGTTTTGTCACCAGTTCAAGTTGAAGAATGGGAGCATTTGCAGAAAGTGGACAGAGGTCTCAAGCTGTGTCTTGATTACTGCTTTAGCAGTTGTAATAAAGCTAGTTCTGATTTGGATTTGGTTCATGCCAGACTTGGACATAGTTCAATTTCTAAAATGAGACATATGCAGTTAGCTGATCAGTTGATCTTTCTAAGTTGCATTGTGAAACTTGCTCTCTCTCTAAACATCATAGACTTCCTTTTGACAGAAGTGGTAATGATGCTCAGCAACCTTTTGATATAATCCATATGGATTTATGGGGGCCCTATAAAGTTGCTACTTATGATGAATTTCATTATTTTCTTACAGTTCTTGATGATAACACAAGAACTACTTGGACCTTTTTGATAAGGGACAAGACTCGGGTGTTTAAGCTTATATGTCAATTTATTGCTTATGTCAAAACACAATTTCATTGCACTGTCAAATGCTTAAGAACTGATAATGGAATAGAATTTGTTTCAAACAAATGCATGGAGTTTTGTGCAGCTCAAGGGATTGTTCATCAACGGACAGTTCCTTATACTCCCCAACAGAATGGGAGAGTGGAAAGAAAACACAGGCATCTAGTGGAAACTGCAAGAGCCTTAAGGTTACATGTTGGTTTACCTATGAAATTTTGGGGTGATTGGATCTTGATTGCCACCCATATCATTAACAAGTTGCCATCAGCTGTGATTGGATGAAAAACCCCTTTTGAGAAGTTGTTCAAAAGGCCTGCTTCTTATGATGAATTGAAGATATTGGGGTGCTTGTGTTATGCTAATGTTCCTCACAGTATGCTTGATAAGTTAAAAGCTAGAGGGAGGAAATGTGTTTTTTTGGGATACCCTCATGGTCAAAGGGCTTACAAGGTCTGTGATATAGAATCCAAATGCACCTACACCAGCAGAGATGTTATCTTCAGGGAAGATGTCTTTCCTTTCAAAGACATTGATCACTTACCTTCTAAAGGTACTCCTACTCAAACTATCTCTCTACCTTTGGTGAACCCTGCCAATGACATATCTGATTTTATTAATGTTCAAGACCCTCCTACTCAAAGCTCCACAAATAGCCAACCCTTACATGATCATCATCCTATTCCTAACCCCATTTCAGATTCCTCCACTTCTTCCCATAGCCCTCAAACTACAGACAATATTTCTCAACCTCAAAATTCTAACCCTTTACCTGTCAATTTTCTAAATGATCATGAGGCTTTTCCTCCATTAAGGAGGTCTGTCAGAGAGATCAACAGACCTCAAAAGTTTTAAGACTATGTTGGTCCATACACTTCACCAAATCATTCCTTCTCTCAGTCTTTTTTAGCTACTTGTCTCAATCAAGTTTATGATGATGATCCCTCATTTCCTCATTCTTTTGCCCTCATGTCATCCACATATGAGCCCTCTCATTATTTTGAAGCATGTCATCATCCCAAGTGGATTGAAGCTATGCACCAGGAGATTGTTGCTCTTGAGAACAATAAGACCTGGGAGCTTACTGATTTGCCTGCAAGCAAGAAAGCCATAGGTAGTAAATGGGTGTATAAGATTAAATACAAGCCAGATGGCTCTATTGAGAGGTTTAAAGCCAGGCTAGTAGCAATGAGTTATAATCAAATCAAAGGCAAAGATTACAAACACACATTCTCTCCTGTTGCTAAGTTCTCCTCTGTGAGAATTGTGATTGCTATAGCCACTGCTAAAGGTTGGGCCTTACATCAATTAGATGTTAACAATGCCTTTCTTCATGGGCATTTAGATGAGGAAGTCTATATGACTCCTCAAGGTTACAAGCCCCCTATTCCTGGACAAGTTTGTAGGCTCAGAAAATCTATCTATGGTCTCAAACAAGCATCCAGACAATGGAATGTTGCATCATGTAAATTTCTTATTGAGCTTGGATATGAGCAGTCTATGGAAGATTACTCTCTTTTCATCAAAAAGGTGCCATCAAGCATTGTCATTGCCTTAGTCTATGTTGATGATTTACTGCTCACTGGAGATGATACTGATGTCATACAGTTCACTAAGAATGCTCTCAATCAAGCTTTCACTATTAAAGATCTTGGTTTGGCAAGATACTTTCTTGCCTTGGAAATTGAAAGAAACACCTCTAGCACTTATTTACATCAGAAGAAATATGTCTATGATATTCTTCAGGATTTCTCTATGCTGGGTTGCAAGGCATCCATTTTTCCTTTGCCAAGAGGCTTAAAGTTATCAACTGATGTGGGTGTTTCTTTAGATGATCCAGAGAAGTATAGACGTCTTATTGGGAGATTGTTATTTCTCAATCTCACTAGACCTGACATATCATATGTTGTCCAACACCTCAGTTAGTTCATGTCTGATCCTAAGCAACCTCATTATGATGCTACTCTTCATGTTGTTAGATATCTCAAGGGCATTGTCTTTATTGTCTTGTTCTATCCTGCTTCTTCACCCATGGAGATCACTGCCTTCTGTGATGCTGATTGGGGAGCCTGCCAATTCAGTGCTAGATCACTCACTGGGTTCTGTGTTTTTCTTGGACGCTCCTTGGTTTCATGGAAAACTAAGAAGCAAAAGACTGTCTCTAAGTCATCAGTTGAAGCTGAATACAGAAGTATGTCCAACACTACTAGTGAACTTGTTTGGTTGAAGGACTGCTCTAGGCTCTACACATTTCCATTCCTCTACCCATACCTTTATATTGTGATAATAAAGCTGCTATTCACATAGCTAAAAACCCAGTATTTCATGAAAGAAGAAAGCATTTGAAGATTGATTGCCACTTTGTTCATGAGAGATTGCAAGCTGGGTTTGTGCATCCTTAACATGTTAGGACAGGGGTCCAACTTGCTGATGTCTTGACCAAACCTCTTGGTGAGAATCACCACCTCTTCCTTTCTTCCAAGTTGGGCTTGATTGGCTTCTCTTCATGCCCTACTTGAAGGGGGGATATGGAGAATAGTGGTGTTTTTATGTAATTTTGTTCATTTCCTAGATAAGGTTGTAATAAGTGGCATGGCCACACTGTCATCACGTGATGTTACTCTCCAGGGAGTATATAAGACACGTTTCCTTTCTTTCCACAATTGTAGGGTTTTGGGATCTGCACCCACAATGAATGAGGCAGTCGTCCTCTTTATTTCTCTTTTGTTGCTTCTTCAATGAAACAGTAATACTGTTTCCTTCCTCTTCTTCATTGTTTTGGTTCTCTGTTGCTCTGTTCTTGCAGCTGTAGCTGATGTTTCGATCATCATATTGATCTTCCTCACAAAACAACAAATTATGGTATTACATTGCACACACGTCTGTTTAATTAATCTAATAGCTCACAATGTGTGTATATCTCTATGGATTTTTTATGGCTTGGCATAAAATGTTGAAGACAAACACTTTTTTTTTGTTTGTAATTCTATTAGATCTAAGTACTAATTAACTATTTATTTTGTTGCAACAAAGTACTAGGCTAGAACTCATTAGACTTCACCTATTGTCGATTTGTTTTAGGTTAGAAGTTATAACCCATTAAGACTTATGTATTCGAACTTGATATATGGTTAATCCCATCATACGAAGCTATGCCACAAAGAAACTATGTTTGACAAACCGTATATCTGGTTTTTTTTCCTAGCTAGTTTAGAGTGTGTTTGGATTCCAACTGTATTATGTTTATAATGCAAATAGATAAGTTGGTGTTTGGTTACTACGATTTTTAAGGTGTTTAAATTAAAGGTGCATTTGGATTCTACGATGTATTGATTATAACACAATTATTTTATCTCGATTTATGTGGTTATTTGGTTAAATCATTTTTTTACCTCGATTTTTATGAGATTTTTATTCGTACAATTAAACGCTCACATAAAACGAAGTAAAATAATTACATTATAATTAACATGCAATGAAATCCAAACACACCCTTAATGGATTAAGCCTTAAGAGTGACCATTAATTAGTGTCCGGAAGTCAGATTCAAATCCATGTTTAATGTTTCACTAAAGAACAAAAAAATTGGCCTTATCGAATAGAAAATCTAGTCCCGCCCATTGTTATGGATATATGTGTTGAAATTTGGATTGTGATCTTTGAAAATTAAGCTGAAAATGATTGAATTGAAGTCTCCAACTTGAAGTGATTACTTTAATTAATCCATTTCCTCATCTATCTTTTTAATTCTTATATATTTGGCACGATAGAGATTAATCTAGTTTAAAATTAAAATGGATATATCGCGAAATAACTCTGTGGTATGACTTAATTTAGGGGTAAAAAGGAGTTTTAAAGTTTTCACCGGATAACCCTATAGTTTTGAAACTTTTTGCCTCGCGCCCAAAACTTGTATTTTGGTTGAAAAGTGTGAGTTTTAACTTTGAAAGGGATATATTATGTAATATTGGAAAAATATTGGGGGTTTTAAGAAATAAAACACACTTTCTTCTTCATGGAACTTATGCGAATTTATACTGATAAAAATTAATGAATGCAAAAATTGTAAATTCCTGATTCCATAGTAAACAAGTACATACTAAATTTATTTGAGAACTAGTTGATGGGGAAAATCTAGAAGAACAAGGAAAAAAAAAAGGAACGAAATCAGAACACGACAACCAAATAAATGAAGATGACTTTACGATTTAGAACACAACAGCGAGATCTGCAAAGAGGAACGAAAACATTGATGTTGATACCCTAATTTGTGAACTCGCCTAAATTTGGAACAGATCTAAGAGCAAGAACAAGCGGAAGTACAAATTCGATCAATAGATTGACGACAGAGGTGAAGAAGAAGGTGCAGATGTCGGCGGTGATGAAGCGACGACGACTCCAAACGACGGCGAAGGAAAGCGGGCAAGAAGGTAAGAGGGAGGGAATTGAAGGTGGAATCGAAGGAAAGCTAAGATCACGATTAGGATTAGAGTTTCGATCAGGTGAGTACCTAGAACCGACATTAAGAGGCAAAAAGTCAAGCGACATTTATTTTGTAAAAAAAATTGATTAAAAATAATATTTTATAGAGATTTTACCTTCTTAAAAATGTACAAAAAATCAAGTGATCGACATTTATTTTGAAACGGAGGGAGTACATAATATAGCCTTTCAAAGTTGAAACTCACATTTTTCAACCAAAACACAAGTTTTGGGCGCGAGGCAAAAAGTTTCGAAACTACAGGGTTACCCGATAAAAACTTTGAAACCCTTATTTACCACCCGAATTAAGTAATACCACAGATTACCTCACAAAATATCCAAAATTAAAATCTAAATGAAAATTTTGATGAAATTTTAGCCTTTAAAAAACTATTTATATATAGTTTTATAAAATTATTTTTTCAAAAACTACAAAAACTTCATCACGACTCTTTAAAAGCCTCCAATAAACTCATGCCAAACCGACCTTAATCACTTCCCCTCCCCTTTAAAACCCGTCTTCCCTACCATCCCAACTCACAAAATTCAATATTCAAAATCCATTCATTCCCTCACAATGGATTTCTTCATCTTCTTCCTCCTCACACTCCTACCCTCACTTTACCTCATCTCCGCTCTATGGCGGTGGGCTTCCTCCCGGGCCCACCAGGCCTGCTACATCCTCGACTATGAGTGCTACAAGCCGCCGGACGACCGGAAAGTCTCCACCGAGTTCGCCGGCGACATAATCATGCGCAACAAGCTACTGGGCCTCAGCGACTACAAGTTCCTCCTCCGCGCGGTGGTAAGCGCGGGGATCGGCGAGGACACCTACGCCCCGCGGAACATCCTCCTGGGCCAGGAGGAGTCCCCTACCCTCCCTGACGCCATCTCCGAGATGGACGAGTTCTTCCACGACAGCATTGACCGCCTCCTCCGCCGGTCAATGCTGTCTCCCTCCGAGATCGACGTCCTCGTCCTCAACGTCTCCGCCTTCTCCCCAGCGCCCTCGCTCGCGTCGAGGATCGTCAACCATTACAAGATGAGGGAAGACATTAAGGTTTATAACATCTCCGGGATGGGGTGTAGTGCCAGTTTGATCTCAATCGACATCGTCCGGAGCGTGTTCAAGGCCCGGAGGAACCTCACCGCGCTCGTCGTGACGTCGGAGTCGATAAGCCCCAACTGGTATTCCGGCAAGAACCGGTCCATGTACCTCGCCAATTGCCTCTTCAGGTCCGGTGGCTGCGCTGTGCTCCTCACCAACAAAGGTATATATTATTGTACATGTTGGAGTATTAATTAAAGATCGTACTGGGTATTTTCTACAACAAGTCCTTAGTAGCTAAATAATGTCACTACTTTCCATTTTTAGCTTTCCACTTGAAAACTAAAAATCTAATTATTTACAAATTTAGAAACCGATCGAGCTACTATTATAAGTTCGGTTTTTCTATCCTATGTCCCAAGGGCACAGGATAAGACACTAAATTGGGAAAGATTCCCTACAAAAAAGGCAAGACCCTAAAAAATCTAATTAAAAAAAGGCTAAACTAATTAAAAGTTTAAAAATATTTCCCAATTTAGTGTCTTATCCTATGCCCTTGGGGCATATGATAGAAAAATCGTTATAAGTCTATGAAATTCATATTTGATAGGTGGGTTTCAAAAAAAAAAAAAAGGAAGATGAAGATGATTTGTAAGTTTTGCTCAATTAAAATCTATGTATTTTATAAATGGTTTGTTTATTGTGTGTCCTAAGACATACGATAAAAATACATTATTAGAAAAGAAAACGTTAAAAGAAAATAGGTGAATTCCATAATCTAATTTAAAAAAATTCTTAATTTGGCTTTTATGTCATAAAATTCCTTTTATAAATAAGTATTGTAGATTTTAATGTGGGATTCACTGGGTTGTTAGTTGTATCGATCTCTATAATCTATTTTTATAGGATAGGTTAAGAATCATATTTGAAAATTGTTTTCTAAATTCAATGGATAAAGACTATTTTAAAAAAATCTAAATTAAAAAATCTTAAAAATTAAAATAGTTTTCAAATTGGGATTTTTAAATGACCTAGGTTAGAACTTTTATTTTTTATTTGATAAATATGGTTTTTTTATATAGTTTGAAGCAGATTTTATTCAAGCTTAATTTATAGAGCAAGCTGGTTTTCACATGATTCCTTGCTCTAATGTAAAAGGAGATGTTTTATGTACATCAAGTTGCAAGTTTTCATATATATTTCTTGTATCAATAAGGACCACCCATGCCCATAACCCTCATGAATGTAACGGGCACTTATGCTATACGTTTTTGTATTAAAAATCATATTTATATTTCATACAATAATTCAAAGTATAATTAATTACATACTTCAATGATAGAAAGCTACGCTTCAAAATTTATATATAAAAAGTTAATATATCTTGGTTTGAATATAAGTTTTTTGTTATAAAAAAAGGAATATATATAAGTTTTACAACATAACTTTTCATTTAGAAAATTTATGAACATACTTTGTATCATTGTTTGATTAAATATAATTTCATACTGAGTTTTAACATACATAATTTTACAACCCTTCATTTACCATTTGGATTTAACACTTCAATATCAAATATCAAAAAAAAAACCCTAGCCTTTAAAAATGTAACACACTCATAATTGAGATTGAGTGACATCTCTATCTTTTTTTATAAGGTAAGAATTCGAGGGTCCGACACCTCGAGAGTGACATCTTTATCAATTGTTTCTTATCTATCGGCTATTGCTCTTATATGGATTTTTTTACACCCAATTTTGCTATGTGTATTTTTTTTTTTTGGGATTCGGAGGAGTTAGGCTATATTTAGCACAGTATTTATTTATAAAACTGATTTTTTTTTACCAACTCTATAGAATTAAAAGTGATTTTTGTTTTTTTTTTTGTCTATATTTGGACTTGTCAATTTATCGATTGGTATACTTTGTGTTGGTCAGGCCAATTAGCGTCAAAGGCAAAGCTGAAGCTAACGTGCCTGGTCCGCACCCACCACGGCGCCCGGGACGACTCCTTCAGCAGCTGCAACCAGACCAACGACGAAGACGGCCACCTGGGGATCTTCCTCAGCAAGGACCTCCCGAGAGCCGCCACCCGGTGCCTCGTCGACAACCTCCGGCAAATCGCCCCCAAAATCCTCCCGGCGACAGAGCTCCTCCGCTTCGTCCTAGTGAAAGCCCTAAGGAAGCTAAACCGGGGGCCCAAAGGCCCAACCAAGCCCCCGACGATCGACTTCAGGACCGGAGTGGACCACTTCTGCATCCACACGGGCGGGAAGGCGGTGATCGACGGCATCGGGGACAGCCTGGGGCTGAATGAGCACGACCTGGAGCCGGCGAGGATGACGCTGCACCGATTCGGGAACACGTCGGCGAGCAGCCTGTGGTACGTGTTGGGGTACATGGAGGCCAAGAAGCGGCTCAGGGAAGGGGACAGGGTTTTGATGCTGGCTTTTGGGTCAGGGTTTAAGTGCAACAGTTGCCTGTGGGAGGTGGTGAGGGATTTGGGAGATGGCAATGCTTGGGAGGATTGCATTGATGAGTACCCTAAGAAGAACTTGATCAATCCCTATTTGGAGAAGTATGGATGGGTTAATAGTGAAGATGAGACCACCTTCAAGATTCCCGAGAAAGCATCTCAATATATTCCGCAATAGAACAAGGTTTGAATTCCACCAAAAAAATAAAATTGGGTTTGTAAGATCGAAATGTAAGCACATTTATCTTCGAACCCGTGGAAATTAATGGTTAGTTTTTAATATCTATACTTTTTCAAAGTTTGATTACACACTTGATGTGGGTTAATGCATAGAGATACTCATGCATATATAACATGTATGTTTGAGTATTTAGGGGGATTTGTTGTGTATTTATAATGTAGAATGATGAGCATACAAATGTATACTATTTGTTGATGAGCAACTTGTGATATACTCCCTCCGATCCAAAAAAAAAATGTCGTTTGACTTTTTAACACGTATTTTAAGGAGCTAAAAACTATATAAAATATTAACTTTTTTTAAATTATTTTTTCACAACTTAATATTTATTGGTAATAAGTATTAGATTATAAAAAAATAATAATAAAAAAATTAATATATTATATAGTTTTTAGCTCCTTAAAATACGTGTTAAAAAGTCAAACGACATCCTTTTTGGATCGGAGGTAGTACCCCGTACTAATGGTGTTGGGCCCCATAATTTCTTTTCTCGCATTTGTCGACAATATCATTATCTTCTCCAAAGGTAATATGGATGCATGTGAAAAAGTGAGGTCTATAGTTGACGACTACTGTCAAATTTCGGGGCAAAAAGTTAACTATAATAAATCGGCCTTTCAAGGCTCTCCCGGTATTCCTGCTTCGCAAATACCTGTCATTGAGGGGTGCCTGAACATCTCTAAGCAAATTAAGCTTGATAAGTATCTAGGATGTACTATTGTAAATGGAAGAGTGAATAAAACAACATTTGACGAAATCATTGGAAAAACAACAAATCAACTGACAAAGTGGAAAGCTGATGCTCTTTCCCAACATGGAAGATCTGTTCTGATCAATTTAAATTTTGCATCAAAGCCCTTGTATTCAATGCAAAGTTTCATTCTGCCAGTCTCAATACATTAAACTCTAGATAAAATCAACAGAACTTTCTTCTGGAACAAAGATCTCCAATACAAACCGCTAATAAGCTGGGACAAAGTATGTAGATCTAAAGCAAATGGGGGAATGGGATTAAGAAAGACAAGGGAAATGAATGAAGCACTGCAAATGAAGCTTCTATGGAAAATAATAGCGGAACCATTTAACATTTGGGTTAAAATCATTAAGTATAAATACCTAAAATCAACACATCTATTAGATTTTGAGGTTAAAGGAAGTGCATCATGGCAATGGACACAATTAAGGAAATTAATCAAGCCATTTAAGGAAGGGTTAGCCTAGTCGGTGGGGATGGTAAAACCATAAAATTTTGGAAAGACAATTGGGCGTCGGTTCCTGCTGAACCGGATAGGATAAATTTGGATGAAACGGTTGATCAGTACATCCTTGATGGGATGTGGAGATTGGAGAAACTCAACATGATGTTGCCAGCTGAAATTGCCCAACAAATAGCAGATATTCATTTACCAAAAAACCATATACAAGACATAATGTATTGGTGGCCAGATAAAAAGGGGTGGTTCACAACAGCAAGTACATATAAATATAATACAAAATATTTTAATCAGATAGGCGAAGACAATGCATGGATATGGAGAATTAATATTCCTCCCAAAATTAAAAACTTTCTTTGGAAAGTCTGTCAAGATGGGCTCCCGATTGCTGCTCGATTGTCCAAAAGGGGCATTGTTATTCCCCCATTCTATGCCCTCTGTAACCATCATGAGGAGGATGCTACCCACTTAATAATTGAATGTAAATACTCTTTGTTTTATTCGTGTCTCTCCTCAAGGGTAAAAACCATGATTACAAACAGCATCAATGATTCAAGGAATATAGCGCCACTAATGGCAACCCTCGCTTATCAGCTAACTCCTCAAGAAAAACAAAAAATGGCATTCCGCTGGTGGACTATCTCGTTAATTCGTAACCAATTAATTTTCCAACAGCAGAAACCACCTAACACTGACGCCTTTTTACGTAAGGTTGAATCAAGTGTAAATGCCTGGAGTAAAGCAGAGAATCACAATCTTAGGAGTGACAATGGGTCAACACCCAACAATAACCATCAGGGTAAAACTTCTAAACATAGGAAAACAGACAAATGGAAGAAACCGCCAACCGGAAAAATGAAATTAAACTTTGACGGGTCGGCCTCAGCACAACGATCGAGCTCTATCGGTTATATTATTCGCAACGATAAAGGTCTACCAGAAGCAATGGGTTGTAGTTTAATTGGGAAACAAACACCTCTAATGGCGGAGGCCTTGGCATTAAGGTCTGGTGTCTTGAAAGCATTAGAAATGAAAACTAGTAAGCTTATTATTGAAGGTGATTCCCTTATTATCATTAACTATCTCAAGAGTGGAACCAAATGTCCATGGGAAATCGAACTAATTATGTCTGACATCAGTTCTCTTCTTACAGGGTTTCACGAAGTTTCGTTCTCTCACATTCTTCGTAATAGTAACTGCGTAGCAGATAAAGTTGCACACCTTGTTCATGTTACCGTTAACTCTTCCCTACACACAGATCCAGGTCTTGCAGACCTCATTCGCAAGGATGCTATCAGATAGCGATTTTGACATCTGAATTTTTACCCAATAAAAAAAAGGCTCAGTGCAATTTCATCAACTAATTAATCTAGTACATTACTCCCTCCGTTCGGAAATATAAGATCTTTTACATTTTGGCACGTAGGTTAAGGAGCTAAATACTATATAAAATATTAATTTTTTTAAAATTAATTTTTTACAATATAACATTTTTTATTAATAAGTATTAAAATGTAAAAAAATAATTTTAAAAAAATCAATATTTTATATAGTATTTAGCTCCTTAAACTACGTGCCGAAAAGTAAATGATCTTACATATTTGAACGGAGGGACCACTACTTTTTTGCATGTTGTGAATGTTTTAATTTGAACTAAATAAGGTCAAATCAGTTCATAGACTGTGACAGATGGAGAGGAATTATAAAAATAAAGTCAAATTAGCTATGCTAGTTTAAGTTGATTGATTTATGAAAATTTGGCATCAATTTTTTTCATCGAGCTGCACGTCATAAATTAAGTTACTGTAGGAATTTAAGGTGCAAATTTGTCAATAATGGTGTGAAATGTGAAGTGTTAACAACTTAACATGGCCTGTTGTCGGATGATTCGTACTTTGGAGGGTTTGTTTTCAAGTGTTAACAACTTAACATGGCCTATTGTCGGATGATTCGTACTTTGGAGGGTTTGTTTTCCTTAGTTGTATTGCACGTTTTGACTGTTTTTAATCTATCGACTTGTCGGCTGTCAAAATTCAGATATATCTGATGTCGAATTCTTAGTTGATAAAAAAAAAATTTTTTGTCAAATGTTTCTCTCCATAGTTCATAAAATGGGGTTTAACAATTTTTTCTCTTCTATCACAGGTTAAAACTTATTTTGACCTGTTTTTTTTATATGAAAACCAAATTTGAGTTGAAATTTTGAAAGGCCAAATAAGAATTTCACCTTTTTATTTATTTATTTATAATTGTTTAATATCCTCCCTAATACATATAAAATCAGAAGCAATGTATTCACTAAAAATTGGGCCACGTGTCTTACCAAGAGCCAAAATTTTTCTAATAATTTTTTTTTAAAAATTAAAAGACACCCACGTTCTCCCCCATCAAAGAGAACCGCTTCTCTATTAAGAAAGAAGAGGACGGCGATGCAATAGAGAAGCAAGGCAATGACGACGAGGTAGTCTCTCGCTGAAGATCGATGCCGATGTGGAGAACGGGGGGCAGACGAACATCGGCGGCTCGTGAATGGATGACGACGTTGAGGACGCTGCTGTCGAAGGTTGTGGTACCCGACTCCGACACCTTCCTACAAACAGGTGCTGATGTCAATTTTCGTAATTCTCTAATTAATGGTTTCATGCTCTGCCGATGTCAATTTGAGCATTTAACTATGGTGAGACGATGCCCTCAACCTGTTGAATTATGTATGTTTCTTGAATTTGATATAGGGGTGGTTCGATTTGGGATTTAGGATCTCGATTTGGGATTTGTTTTGGTTTGAACATGGTGATTTTTTCAATTGGATTTGAAATTGAGGGATTAAAATCCTTAATTTCTCAATTGGAAGCCCTAATTTGTTTATGGCTTATATTAATCGTAGATCCCTCAAGTTTTTTCCCAGTTTTTAATTCTTTCGGTGGAGATGAGCAAGGGTGATTGTCGAGGCTGAGACTCCAGATGATGCCCAAATAAGGTAAGTGTATGTCAAACGGGAAGAAATCTACAAATTAATTGAAAGTCCAACTTATCATTAATTTGAAATGAGTGCTTAGATTTCTCATTAATCCTGTAAAAATTTGTATGCATATAATATGTGAGTATGAAAATATAAGGTTGGGAGATACTTAAACAGTGAAACTTATTGTATTGTATATGATAAAATGAGCCTATGATGATGAACCATTGATATTTGAGTTTTTTTAAATGAAATTGTTGAAAGGAATGAACTGTCAAGCAGCTAGGAGTTGTTGGGACTCCTAACAAGCTAAAAAAGGAAGCTACTGGGGCTTCTGAATACCAATAATTTAGGGCTAATAGCAAGCAATAACATAGAGATATTGATGTTGCTAAAAAACAATAAGCTAGAGTTGTTGTAATTAACATAGCATAATGTCCGGAGTTGTTTGTGTTGTTGTAAAACAACAACTTGGTGATGTTATGACAGCAAACAGAGGTCAAATTTAGCTGCTGTAAAATTGCAGAAAGAGGCTGAAAATGCTGAAGAAAAAATGCACAAAGCTGAGCAACATGAAGAAAATGAAGTAATCGACACTCACACATTAGAAGGGCAAGAAAAATAGACGGTAAAGGTTTCTAACTCTCCTAATATTACTCGTGTCTCTTCTTTGATCATGCTTATTCTTCTCCTGAATCTAATCCACACATAATATTTATAAAAGGTGAAGCAAAGTTTTAAAAAAAAGTCACTTTGCTTAGTGAATATCCTTATCCTAAATCTAATCCACACATATTAATATTCAAGTTCTATTTGCTTAGAGTTACATTATTAAATATAATAAGTTTGCTTAGTGTGTATAAGTTGTTTTCATTTATATCATGGTTTACACTTTGATGTTTGAATTTACATCTGTATAGACGGGGTGTGAAGTTCTATTTTTTACACATTTTTTGTTTGATTGGTATACTATGCAAACCAACAAGACATATTATGATAATGACATCACTTGATTAAAATTTGCAATGAATTTTATATGGATGTCATGACAATAAACAAGGTAATTACCAATTGAAAATAAATAGTCTATGTTAGGTCAATTTGGAATAATACTCTCATGATAACACACACGACCTTAAAACGAGTACAATCACAAATCAATTATTTTTTCCAGTCACTTTCACAGTCATGGTGTGAAGTCTATTATGGCTATGAAAATCAGGGTTTGACATCAAATACAATATGAATAAAAAAATAAAAAATTATAAACTTTTGAAAATAAATCATTTAATAGATGTGAACTTAGAATAATCAAACCCCGATTAAAAACACAAATAGCCTTAAAACAAGTAAAAACATAAATAATTTATTTTCTTTGGCCCAGTTCACAGGTATAGTGTGAAATATATTATGATGAGTAAAATAAGGTTTCAATATTAAATACAATAACAGTAAAAAAAACAAAAGTAAAAACATTTGAAAATAAATCATCTATTACAAGTCAATTTAGAATAATTGGATTTCCATGAAAGTGCACACAGTCTTAAAACGAGTAAAAAAAATAAATCATTCATTTTATTCAGTCCGATTCAAAGGCATGGTGTGAAATATATATTTTCATTGAAAGATTTTCTGGGCAAAATATTTAGATAGCAATGCATAAATTGCTTACTCCATTGATGAAATTTGTTAAATTGAAGATTATAAATTATTGATCAAATTTCATGACCGGATATTGGTGTTATTCAAGTGAAATAGAGGTTATATTAATTGTGAGTTGATGGGTTTAATCATTGCCCATGAAGTGTTCGATGAAATGCATCTGAGTATTTAATATTTCAAATATGAAATTGAATTTAAAATTATTTTTTAAAGTTGTTCGTATTGAAACTAATTTATAATTTAGACTAATTTGAGAGGTATAATATTTTTTTAATGTTTTGACCTCTTAGAGTTTATACACTAAAACAGAGAGTTTCCTTTTTCTAATTAAGGGTACATTATAAAAAAAACACACACTAAATATCATTTTTTATATTATTTAGCCATATAGGGTTTATACATTTAAACTTAATGTATCTTTATCAAATCGGTTTATAATTTAGACAAATTTAAAAGGTGTAAAATAATAGGTAATAGATAAAGCATCATAGAGGGTCCAAACTCAATTTTCTTAAGTAAAAAACTATAAGGTTTCTTTCTTTTTACTTCAATTAGGACGGATGTTAGGAAGAGTGTGGAAGCGACCGATTTACTATTCTTTGTCAATGAAGTATCGATCATCTCAAGAAAAGAAAATTTCAAAGAACAACATAATAAGAAGTATGGGTAATATGTTAGTAGAAAATTAATGCGTCGAATATTTTGTTTAATACGTCAAACTCGACCGAAAATATTATGAAAAACCCCGAACAAGGTTCGGGAAAAGAACTAGTTAATATAAATTCATAAATTATATATACAATTAATTTTAGATTTCTTCGTATTGTTAAAAACTCTCTTTTGGAGAGTCTCACCCCTCCTTCGGTAGCCATATCCCTCCTTCGGGAGCCTCACCTCTCCTATGGGAGTCAACTTACCCCGCCAAGGGTCTCGAATTGTTGTCTTCGGCTCTCCATCCTGCCTCCGATCACCGATGGTCTCCGTCGGCGGCCCAAAACTCCTCTCCCTAGTTTTTCTAGTGAGTGGGTACATGAATCCTGGATCCGGTTGCCTTACTTCAGCTTCGGCTGCCTTACTCCGGCTTCGGCCGCCTCCGTGTTGTTGTGGCTCCGTCAAACTGTTGTTCCGATGTGGTTCCTGTTGTTAGTCATGTTCGTGAACAATCCTAAATCTAGAAATCCTCTTTCGCATTTCGATAGAGACCGAAATTGAAATGGGGCTTTTGTTGTTTCTTGGTTTCCTTCCCCATTTCATCAATCCCCCTAGCCTAATTCGTGGGTATAATTTCAGATTTCAAACCTGTGTTTCGTTGGTTTCGCATGGCTCTCGAGCCCTTTGTGTAACTTCGTCTTCAATGGCCTTCACCATTCTCTCCATCCGATCGTTTCCTGGCAGTCGGCTGGTGGTTTGGGGCCTTGGCGTTGGTGGCTATGACTCCGGGGTCCTCCTGCCCTCTAGTGGCTCCCCCTCCGCCGCCTACACCTTCGTAGCCTGGTGCTAGGTCGTACCTTGAACCCCCAAATCAGTAAGCTACCTTTCGATCCCGACTCGTCCCTACGCGCTGCCGCCTGCTCCCAGCCGGTCTCCTTGTTGTGCTTGGCTAATCCTGCTTGCCGATTTTTGGCGTGCCGTGAAAGGGTTTCTTTCTTGTCGTGCAAGGGCTTCTCATCACTCTCTTTGCATTTTGCACGTCAAGTTTGTGGAGCCGTTGTCTTGGAATTTTCATTTGGAAAATTAAAAAAAATTGTATATATATATGATAGATTATATGTACTTAAGGCTTAACGTGTATCATGTGCACACATCTAGGTCGTTGATTTAGTAGATCGGACGGTTGTGGTAATCAGACAATTTTTTTTTATAATTAAAACGTGGGGCCCACACTTTTTTTTAGTCACTTGCACTGATTGTGCGTGCACACACGGTAGGAAGGAATTTGATATTGGGTTTTTTTTGGATGTGTTTGATATGTGGGGCCCGTTTTGATTTTGATTTTGATTTTTTTTAAGAAACCAGTATCAATAGATTATTCAAAGGTATCGATAGATTATTCGAGTGTATCGATGAATATCAAAGGTATCGATAGATTATTCGAGTGTATCGATGAATTATTCGAGTGTATTGATGAATTAAATAATCTATCGATGACATCGATAGATTATTCGATTGTATCAAAGGATTATTCAGTACTACAACTGACTTTACATTCTTAATAGATTTTAATCGGCTAGCAACCTCAAACAGTCATGAACTTTCGTCAAACTTCATGTTAACAAATAATCAACATTTGTTCGATGGTATATCTTGATTATTCAATGGTATGACTTGATTATTCGATGGTTTTGATGCATTTTATTCGGTGTTATTAGAGCATATACTATATCATTTGAAGGTTGGTCGATTATTCGATGGTATCGGTAGATTATTCAATGATATCGCTAGATTATTTGATAGGAGATATTGGTAGATTATTCGATGGTATTGGTATATTATTCGATGGTATCGGTCGATTATTCGATAGTATCGGTCGATTATTCCATAGTACCGCAAATTGTCGGTAACATTAAATTTTAAACCGATAAAAACAGAAACAAAAGAGAGAGATTACGGGGATGGGTTTGAACGGAGTAAACCGTAGACCCACCCAACATGAAATGAGCAAAGAAGGTTTCATCTATGCCCTCCAAACTTGTAAATTTGGATCGGAGATTGTGAAATAGGTGAACCTAACCCAGAGACGGAAACCAGTAAATGGTTTGAACAGGGGCGGTGTAATTCGGTCGATGCCATTGCCGGAGTAATTCAGTCGACAAACCTGTAAATTGCGATGTCGACAAGGCGGTGTAATTCGGTCGACACCATCGCCAGAGTCCCAATCGCTTGTTCAGCCTCCAACCGAGTCTTCGTCCGATCATTGTCGGAGTCTCAATCGCTTTTCTAGCCTCTGTCATAGTCCTTGCCCGATCGTTGCCGGAGTCCCAATCGCTTGTCCAGCCTCCGCCATAGTCCTCGCCCGATCGTTGCCGGAGTCCCAATCGCACGTCCAACTTCCGCCCTAGTCCTTGTCGAACTCGTCGTATCGCTCTCGCCTGCTTGCCTCTCCTTCAATTCTCTTTCTCTATCCTCTGGTGGAAAAGGCTTGATTGTGGAGGGTAGTGTTTGGATTGTGGTACACGCACAGGGATATTTTGGTGATGGTGTGTTTTTTTGTTTTTGATTTTTAATTAATCAAAATGATGGATTAATCTCAGTCATTCGATTCTACTAAATCAATTGCCTAAATGTGTGTACATGATACACGTTAATGCCCGAGTACACCGGAACTAACATCTATATATATATATATATATATATATATATATATATATATATATAGTATGGATCATTTGTACACAGCCCTTAAAATGTACCTTGTTCACAAATATTATTCGGTGAAATGTGAAACATTATTCGGTGAAATTTGAAGCTTTATTCGGTGAAATGTGAAACATTCTACCGAATACTGTTATGTTTTCTTTTTCCGTTCAATTCAGATGAAAATGTTCATATTCCACTGAATAATTTGTAACATAACAGTATTCGGTGGAATGTTTCATATTTCACCGAATAATGCTTCAAATTTCACCGAATAATGTTTCACATTTCACCGAATAATATTTGTGAACAAGGTACACTTTAAGGGTGTGTACACCCGAACCACACCCTTATATATATATATATATATATATATATATATATATATATATATATATATATATATATATATAATTCTGAAAGGGTTTGACCTAAAATACCGAATGGTCCTGTAAATATTTGTAATATTATTAATAATAATAATTCCTCCCCGGGTATTCTGCTTTGTCCCGGGCTTTTGCACACAAATTTTCATCTGGTGTTTGTTCTTCCCGTTTTGGCCCGTATTTGTTCCCTCTTCTAGCGTCAGGTCCATGCTTTGGCGTGGTACGTTTAGTTCCGAGTTGGGTTGCAGTATCGGGCGTCCTGTATTATCGAGAGGATCGTGGTGTTGTTCGTGGTCTTCGAAGATACCTCATCTAGGTGGAGGCAACGTCGGTGACTCGCACTTCCTCGGGATTTGCCCTTTACGGTGGTGGGTTACTGTTCTCCGCCTTCTCGGCGTCGAGATGCCGTGTGAGTCGTCGCGCTCTCCCGTGTTCTCGGCATTCGTGGCTTGTCTTCGATCTTCATCGATTTCTTCGCTGGCTGGCGACTTTTATGGGTTTTGGGGTTTTCTGTCATGTTTGTTGATTTGTGTTGCTTATTATGTTGTATGCTGACAGATAGTCCGTCTTCTGATGCGTCGGCCTCTCGAGCTTCAGGTTTGTCTGAGCTCGAATTCTTACTTAATCAAAAATATATACAATTAATTTTAGGGAAATTCCGTTTGGTGCCCCTGAGTTTGTGACAATTCCAGTTGGTGTCCCACGCTTTTTTTTTGTCCGGATAGTACCCCTGAGTTTTGTCAAAAGTTCGACTCATGCCCAAAACTCATATTTTCTTCTTTTTAATGAATAAAACTACCCTTTATTATTCATTTCTTCACAAAAATACCTTTACTTTTAACATTGAACAAAACTAACTATTATTTGATTAAATTCACTACAAAAGTGACAAAATCATCTTTATTTTTAAAATTTTACAAAATCACATATTATTTCCAAAAAAAATTATCGCAAAATCATTCTTGTCTCCAAAAAAATTTGAAACAAAATCACTACGGTTTTTTAAATTGTACAAAAGATCTATTATTTTTTCATACTTTGCAAAAGAAAAACACTAATTATTTTCCAAAATAATATTTAACACCTATTATTTCCGAAACAAATATTTGACCTATAGCTCAATAACTTTAAACATTTGTAAATGTGATTGATGAATTTAATCAAATACTCGAGAATTTTATCGAAAAAAGAAAAGTAAATTAAATTTTATTTTTTTCATTTTCTTCTCTTATAAAAGAAAAATATAATAAAAGATTAATAATTCTTATCTTATTATGTTTTATGTATTCCAAACAAAAGAAATGAATAACAACTTCTTTTATTATATAAGGAGTGGTTTTGTGCATTTTTTAAAGCATAAAGGGTGATTTTTACACAAAGTATGGTTTTATGAAGTATTTTTTTTGTAATTTATTGATTAACTATTTTTGTTTACATAATAAGACGGTGGATTTGTGCAAATTTTTGTAAATAATGGGTGATATGTACATTCAATGTTTGACAAATAATGATTTTGTTATTTACAAAATATGAAAAAAATATATAATGGATCTGTTATGTAATGATAAAAACAGTGATTGATTTTCTTACAAAAAATTTGAAAACAATGGATGATTTTTTGCTAAAACTTTGACAATAATATATGATTTTGTTAATTTTTTTAAAATAAAGGTTGTTTTGCCACTTTTGTGTTGACTTTAGTTAAATAATAGGTAGTTTTGTTCAATGTTAAAAGTAAAGGGGTTTTTTATGAAAAAGAAAAAAATAACGGAGGGTTTTATTCATTAAAGGGAGAAAATATGAATTTTGGGCATGAGTCAAACTTTTGACAAAACTCAAGGGTACCATTCGGACAAAAAAAAAGTGTGGGACACCAACCGAAATTGCAATAAACTCAGGGGTATCAAACATAATTTCCCTTAATTATATTAAAACTATCTAATTATTTTTTTTTATCAAAACTTTGTAAAGATATTAACGAGATGTTTGATATGACTATAATATTTAACGTGTTTGGATTATTTTTGCATTAATAATATCTTTAGAAAAACACATTTATTTTTTATTATTATATTTTCACCAAAACCATACCTCCTAAATAAATACCGAGTTGTATAAACTACTACATTTGAAAGTGATTTTAAAAAACCAAAAAACACATCAAAACCATAATCATATCTAATATTCTGACAAATTCTCATCACTATCTCCAAAACCATTCTTTGTTCCGAAGTCACCACTCTGGTCATCTTCATCCACATATTTCTCTTTGTTTGCTCTAAAGTTACTACTTTAAAATCGGGAATAGATATCGAAATTTCAATAATGACATGCAACTTGTGAATACTTTGAAATTGATTAAAGTTATTATAGCTAAATATAGTAGGTGGTGTAAAGAATAAATAGAAATGTGCATTAATTTATATATAGTTTTAAGAATTCTAGCAGAACAAAATTGGCTTACGGGGAGCACTAAAATAATGGATGATAGGCTAAAAGAGAATATTCTATAGAATATTCTATTTTAATAGGATATTTTCCTTGGTTAATTTTGTCTATTGTTCAATCATTTTATTTAATTTTATATTGTATTATTTTATTTGTTAATAAAATTATTATTTTTATTTATTTTAAAAACCCATCATTCAATCATAATAAAGTGTCACGTAAATTATTAGATACTAGTAACATCATATTATAAAATTAAATCAATTATATATAAAAATCTATAAAAAAATGACAATAAGCGTAATAAATCCGAATTATAATGTAGAAATTATAGAAATAACCAATAATAGATCTATCTAATGATATAAAATTGATGTTCATGTTTACTATTTATATTATTGACATTTTATTTATTATATGATTAATATATAATATAAAGTCTTTTTTTAATTTGTCAGCATTATTATTTTTAAAAAATTATAAATTGAACCATAACTTTTTTTATTAACAAATACTCTTATAATCTTTTAGAGGTTTTAATTATTTCCTTATTTTTAGTTATGAAATTATTACTTTTATTTGTATAATATATTAATTATGAAAATTGCTCAAATCTAATACTAAGAGATTAAGAGATATATTTGAATTATACAGAAATGGATAAAATATTTTTTGTAATCTATATAGAGTTTTATAATTTTATTAAATAAAATATCTACTATATATATAAATATATTATGTCTTGTGTGACTTTTTAGAAATTTCAACTATACTATTATTTTAATATCTATTTTTTACTGGAGAAATTTTTTTAAGAATCAACCACAAGATATCATATAAGTTTTTATATATCGGTTTTAATATAGGTAAATAGATTAGCCTATAGATGAACAACTGACCCACCAATCATCATGTAGGCCATTTCTATTTTGTGGTTCAATTGTTTCATTAATGAAAATTTATTAAAATAAATCCTTATCGAATTAGTTCCCTGCCGAAAAAAATATTGAACTTTATAAAGTCAATTTTTTTTTAAAAAAAAGTTGAAATAATTCAAATTTGAAATTAAGGCTATTAATCTACCTGATATATGGTGTTTGTGTTTTGTAAATTAATTTATTGAATTGTTAATAGATGGGTGTTTCTGACTTTTCGGATATGGGGTATCCAGAAAGTCAGAAACAACGTTTAACGTTAAAACAACGTTTAATTGATGTTTGTGTTTCGTAAAGACGGTTATAAAAACGTTGGATTGGACGTTGTTGTGGAGAAGTTGTCGACGTTGCTCAATGTGAAGTGAAGGATCGGGTTGGGCCGAACCGGATTAGTAACGTTGGATCGGACATTACCAGAGAAAATATTATATAGACACAATCTCTCACACACACACAAAAAAAAAAAAGCGTCCAAAAGGACGTTCTGAATTCAATGCTTTTTTGTTTTTTAATAATTTATGTTAAGCCCGATCTGACCCATATTAGTAACGTTCAATCTAACATTGTTGCCCAACCCGACCCAATCATTCACTCGGCATCGAGCAACGTTGAAAACTTCTCTACTCAACAACATCTAATATAACGTTGTATAATGTCCGATTCAACGTTAAAACAACGTTTAATTGAACGTTAAATTGCAGTGTATATAATGCGCCCGTTAATAGATTCTTAAGGACCCTAGTTGATTGACCTATGAGCTGGCCAGATCCAACACACTGGAAAAGTTATGAATTGGGGCAAGATCTCCAAAATCACAAACAACAGTTCTACGAGCGTAGGATAACGAAAAAACGATGCAGACAGACAGGGTTTAATCACTTTAATGGTGTGTTCAGTCATTTATTCTTAACCGGCAAGGCAGACCGGCCAGTTTACAGATGCAGGGTCATTCAAGATCGGGCGTACAATTTGGTGTAAGTTGGGCCAGCCCAATTTATGTTACAATAGGATAGTGCTGATATTCAAGCTAAACTAGCCAAGTTAAGTAGTGGATATTCAGCTCATTTAAAGACGAGTTGAGTTTAATTTAAGTTTAAGCTTTATTTGAATTTAAAGCAGATTTATTCACTCATAACAAAGTACTAAGGAGAAACTTGGTAAATTCCACAATATTCAAGTTATTCGATTATGAGTTGAGGCGAACCTTAATTTAATTCATGTTAAAGAATATGGTCATAATCAACTCGTTTAGAAGACGTTTTTATTTTTTTTTAAATGTGGGTCAACGCTAACCTAGATAAAAACAAACAGACATTTAAAAATACCTACACTATTGGAGTTTATTTGGGCAATTAAGTTTTATTTGCTTGACGATAAACCCATTTGATGAAATAAATTATTTATTTAAAATCTTTGACGATTTTTGGAATGTTGTAATAAAATCCATAGTACAAATTAAAATTTCGATGTGTAGTCGGTTGCTCTGCAGGTTTGAAACCTCGTTTTATACGAATAATAAGATATGTCCTAGTTTTGTCGGGTGTTCTTGGTGCATTTTACACGGGTGGTGTGTTGCTTTGCTTTTGGGGTGTCTGGGCAATCTCCTTTTTCGTTGGGTTCTAGTCTCTGGAGTCGGGATTGGTTGGGTTTTTTTTTTGATTAGGTAAAAATTCGACGGTCAGACAGGCCTGACTCATCGAGAGGCCGATAAAATCGGCAGACGGCGAACCGTCAAACATACAACCAAAATACAGAAATACAAAAAACAAACGAAATGAAACAAGCAGAAATAAACCACTACAACGAGACGCTCCAAGAAGACCAACTTCAAGAAAGTTGAGGAAGGCGCCGAAGAACGAAGCCAAGCACCACCGAACAGTGGCACCGCGGGCCAAAAGTATTTTTGTGGTTATGACGGTGTGTCGGTGTGAAATACCCAAAAGTATTTTTGTGTATTTCAGTTTAAACGAAAATAAACAAATGCTCTTTATATTAAATTTGGAGAGAATAAGTTATTCAAATTTTATTAGTTCACATAAATTACCTAAGGTAAGGGTTTATAATAATTATATTATTCAAAGTACAATAAAAATAATTTGTTTAAATAGATAAAATATTCCCTCATTATCAATATTTAACTTCTGTAATTTAAATTAAATAAAAATCGTTACTATTATCTAATTAAAGAAATTTTTATAAATAATTATTTATATATAGGTAAATTAGTGTGTAACTAGTTATATACATATATAAAATATATATAAAATTTACGTACGTACGTATATATAAAATTTATGTACGTACGTAAATAGATATATGATACAACACATATACCTGTGTCTTTGTAGCCAAATCCAAAGCAAGCCGGCCCACATCAGCAGCAGCCCATCTCAATTCCCCACCCACCCCCCCCCCCCCTCCCTTTCCCGCAAGCAACAGGCGCCCAGATTTTTTTAAAAAAAAAAATCATTTCCTTCCAGAAACGTGTGCAGAAGTGATTTTCTTGTCTTATTTCCAAGCGCACAATCCGACAATCACGGGATTTGATTTTGTAAAATAGGAATATCACACTGCAGCCTTCCCATAGACATCTTACGCTCATCCTAACGCTCTCCCAGTCATCCTCTTCATCAGCCCAAAGAACACATCAACACACACGCCCACCACTCGTTCCAATTGTGCTCGATCACGAATCCGACGACCCCAAGGCCAGCTACCACCACCAATACGCTCTATAACCGCCCACCACTCGTTCCGGTAAGCCTTCGCGGTTTATGAAATTTGGGCCGGATTTATGAGTTATAAAGTGAGAGGTATCGGTTCGGGGGTTTTGTGAATATAAGGGGTCGGTTTGTGATTTTATAAAATATAGGGGCTCTTTTGTTATTTAAATAAAATGGTTGGTATTTTTAAGGGGTTTGAAGATATTATTCGAAAATGTTTAATACAATGGCATTTATAATAATATATAATATTATTTTGAGATTTAAAAAGATATTATATTATGATCTTATAAAATATAGGAACTTAAAATATGTTATCGGTTCAAATCAAAAAGGAAATTGGTGAATATTTTCAAGAATCGGAATTTCTAACTAATTGACTCGAATTTTGGAATGGCTTCGGAACTAACTTGGGAATCTGACTTGTTCGATGAACTAACTAGCATGATGATATGATTGTATGACTAATAGCATGATATTGTGATGATGTGTATGAAAGGTTATACGCTAGTTACTTATGATGATGAAGTGACATATAAGCTAAGTATGAGTATAAATTATGATATGTCAATATTGCTATGATACGATGTCGACGTACTTGTTGAATGTGAATTATGAGATGAAATGTTGATATATGTCCTTAAAATTATATTATGATGTGTTGATGTATATGAAAGCATGATGAGATGTTGAGATGATGAGTTGAGATGGTACTTGATAAGTTATATAGAGAATTTGCGATGAAAAATGAGATAAGTTGAATGATGATGATATGGAATGTGATGATGAGATTTTCGATTGTGTGAACTTATGTAGAATGTGCGTGCTTGTGTGATTGAATATAGACTTATATACTCATTGTGATTACTAGGTGATCTTAAATTGTCTAATTGCTACATTAATGTTGTTCTGCACCTCCAGGTAAGTTTCTTTATGGGCTTACTCAGATTCGAAAGAGAATCCCTGCTTGTGATTTTATGACATACTAGGTGTTGCATAAGCATTAAAGCATGCCATGTAGTATCATGCTAGGATTGCACACATGAATGAGCATTCGAATACTTTATGTGATTACGAAATAGAACGACCGTTATCTGTGAGTCTTAGAGTCTTTGCTAGGGTCATGGGGGCATTTGTGTTTTATACCATTTCGGTCCCCGATCGAGTCGATGAGTATGATCTATATATGTATCTCTGTACGGTTCGGCATAGACCGAGCGCCCTACCTCGGAGTGGGTACGGGAATATATCTGTTACGGTTTGGCTAAGGCCGAGCACCCTATCTCGGAGTGGGTACGGGAATATATTTGTTACGGTTCGGCTAAGGTCGAGCGCCCTACCTCGGAGTGGGTACGGGAAATACAGAGATATGGGGATATGCCACTTGGCATTCTTTGAGCGCCTTTACAGTTCTTTCTACATATCATAACCTAGGAGCATGTAGATAGTGTGCTTTAATTTCCGTATTGCATCAAAGCATCTTTATTATAGCGTATATGTATACTTGCTTGCGGGACAGTGTGCGTTGGGTTCTCGGTCTGATCCCGCTCGCATAACTTGTTTTTAGGTACGATTGCTCTTTGTTTCTATGACGTGGGAATCCCCCGGGCGAATGCAAAGAACATGTTAACTCCGCTAATTTGGTTATATAATTTCATATTATATGTTTTAATAATTTGGTTTTGACCCGGCCTCGTCGTGGCAAGTTGTACTTTACTTCCGCTTTCAACGGTTTTGAAGATGAATTTCCGCGATATAGTCATAGGATAGTTTAAGGGTTCCTAGTGGCCTTAGGTTGTTTTGGGGTTCGAAATCCCTACTTTAAAATACTGATTCTTTAAGGTTTGAAACCTCGACCCGTACTCGAATTGCAAGATCCGAACGAAGGTAACCAACCTTCTAAACGTAACCCGGGTATTTATATCCGGGCCGTTACAAATTTGGTATCAGAGCTAGGTTTTGCAGTTCGGGTACGCAAGGGTCGGGTGTATGTTTTAGAAAATTGCCCATGAATTTCAAAGGATTTAAATATGTTTTAAAGGGGAAAAATAAATTTAATATGCCTAACTCAATTGGACTAAATGTGAACTCGGCTTATTAAATATGATGGATCAAACCAAAGGGATCGAGTGGGTAGGAAAGGCGCTAGACCATCCCTATTGGATGTAGTTGGGAACGGCTAGGTGAAATATTAGCTTATTCTTTACAGATGGGTTGGAAGACTCCAAGGAATTGCACTGAGGTGGTTGGAGTGGCGAGTTAGGTAGAGATCGTGAGGTTTTGCCCCTCCGGTCAGTCGCTCCTCGAAGAGCGGCATTATATAGCTTGATGTGCTTTATGTATTAATTGGGCCCGAGAACGATTTCCTCTCGAAGGAGATCATTATATTTGGTATTGACTGATTCTATGCTGAGTGATTGTTATGCTTAAGATTTGATTGGTAGGTCCTGACTATGAAATGGGTATTGAATGATCTGTGCTAACGGGATAGCGGTAGTACCCTTCTTCTTCTTATATGGTCAAGCCCAGCTTGTGTGGAATAACCCCTTCCACTATGTTAACCCCTTGATGGTCTTATCGCGTCTTTCTCTTGAATATCGGTCTCCTCCACGGGAAATCGGGTTGGTAAACACGTTGTTTCGGGAATCATGGTTGAATATGAGGGTTGTTTGTGAGAGTATTGGAAGTTGGCTCTTGATGTAATTCCGAGTTAGAGAGTAAGGTGTTTCTGGGGCTGTCCTTCCCGATTCTTATTACGATCAACCAGTGTCTTCTTGCCACAAAGAGTCGTACCAGAGTCCCACGGGAAAGAAGGGTGATGAGTCAGTTGGGAAAGGTCAATGGTTGCCCTTAGAGATCTCTGTCCGGTTGTAATGGTGGCTCTCTCTGAATTACATGACATGATTTTGAAATCTCCGGCATGTACCTTGCGAATGACCTTTAGTAAAAAGCTGCTCATGTTGTTGCATCTATGATTAGTTACGTTGTTCAGGTCTCGTGTTATGTCTTTCTTTCTCTCATGATTATATGTTGTCATAACATGTCTACTTGGCCTATTGATCGTATGGTTGATTGGAAGCATGAACAACATGATATGAGTCTATATGATTGTTGCTTCTCCTGAATTAGGTCCATGATAGTGTGATCAGCTCTTCCTTATATGAATGCCTCGTAAGATTTTCTCCTTGGCATGATAGCCAATGACGCCTCGATGCTTATCATTCCTTTTGTGACAAGAATCTATAGCATGCCCATCTATTTTGTATTCCTCAGGCTAATTATTGTTGATAATGCTGCAATTAATGTTGTTGTGTGTTACTTGCGCTGAGTAGAGAATAGGTTGGTATAGTTAAGTCTTGTTAAATGCATATTTTATCCTAATATGTGCTGATTTGAACTCATGTCCCCATATTCTCGTCATATTGCCCGTTACTTAGACTTGCATTATACATCGTTACATTACCTCTCATGCTACTATATCATTGGAATGTGATTGGACAGAAGTCTTGCGTATCGTGCATTGATCAATCAAGTGCATGTATGTATCATATGTTATGTTGAGCCATTAGTAACATGTAGGACCCTTGGTTGTGACTTATGTGAATCCTACCTTGCCTACACTATTGTTGATTCTCTCTTGAGCTAGGTCCCTGATAATGTGGTTCTTCCCTCTTTCGGTTCTCTTAACATGTTTCACTCATCTTGATTAGATTAATGTTGAATTCAAAGATCGATTTGCTTTCCGTGATGGTTAATTCTAGCATGATTACATGTTCTCGCTCGGTGGTATTCCTCTATCACCCTATGATATCTTCTTGTGCTTCCATGAGCGTATGACTTGACACCTCGCATGATCACACACCACGTTATATCATGATTTCGCATACTCATGACGCATAAATGTTAGAATGAATCTAGTCGAATTACCTTGATTTTATTCATGTTCAATATGCGTTAATAGTATCCTATAAGGCTTATGAACTCCAATATGACTCGCGAAATGGTGACCTGTCTTACTTGACCTATTACGTGAACATGCTTGTACTGTAATGTGATAGTTATCGTATCGTTTTATGTACCCTATGACGGTTCATTCCTAGCATGATTATAATCTATCGCCCGTGATGTTATCTTGTTTACACTGTTGTGACCCTTTTGCTTTCATGTACATCATATTGAACTCATTTAATCACTCTTGACTACGCCCATGCCTTATCATGTATCGCTAGCATCATATAGGATCTATGCTTCCTAAGCGTATCGCATCGTATGATTACATGCCATTCTTAACCTATTATGTGATCATTGTTGTTAGATGTGATAGTTACTATGCCGCTCTTATGTATTCTCGTATGACACTTAGTCGGGTTGTGATGATATACCTCGCCATGCTATATTTGACCTCACTTGTTCATGCTTGTACATTCTTTCATATACATGATGCTCGTTATCTTCATTAAATCCCGCATGACTTCGAATCATACATGATCATTGTTGGTTCCGCATAGCTTGCTTGAAGTTGCTAGGCATATCTGCTTCCAAAGAATAATAGACTACTAGCTTGTCTCACGCGCATTAGTGTAGGACTCGATTGTATCGTTGGAATGAATATGTATGTCGTTGTTCCTTGAGATAGGTACATGTTAGTGTGGATTAATGTGATTGATATGCTCCATGATGAATTCGTGCTTGTTTGTCACAATTGTAACCTAATAGACTTCCTTAAGGGCATCATTACTATTCTCGGGTCGGAGTCTTGTCTCTAGTCATGTCATCCTTAGCTTTGATCCGTGTTTGTCTCCGAAAGGAAATTGGGTTGTCCGCCCTTGTCACTCCCCTATCTCCGCTAACCTGGACTCCTACGCGATACATTGGACGAGCGACCGCATGGAAAAGGGAATGGGAAGCTGGATAGCGGTAGAGCAGTGCAGCGGAAGCGTGGGCCCATACCCCACGAGCCTCAGGATCGACGATGTTGACGGGACAAGCTCGCTTCGAGAGTTGCAGTTACTGAGCGCGATATGACTTGCAAGCAGGAGTGTCCTCCATTCGGACTGCTAATCCTTTCTGAACTTGTTGATGGTGATATTGCACTGACTTGACGATGGAAATTGTGTGTTGATGTGTTGACTTGGTAATGAATGTTGCCTGATTATCTGTTGTCTATAACAATATGATTCGATGCCTTACAGTTCTAATGTGCCATGATGTCTTGATTCGATGATACTCTGAGTTGCTAAGCATGCGCTAAATTCCTTGCCTATATAGTATGAACTGCAAATGCTGAGAATCTGAACTGTTTATTAGATAAGATTATGATGAAACTTGCTAGCTTGATTTGATTATGTTCATATATGATGTTTGCAATAATTATTTAGCATGGCGGTAAATTAAGACTTATTGATACGGTTGAAATGCTTGATGATGAACTAATGATGCTATTGTTATACATGCTAGTCGATATGATATAGACCTTATGTGTGATGAATTTCATGATTGCTTCTTCTTTGAACATGTGAGTGAGGTCCTTTGGTAGAATGGTCAGAGAGTGGAGAAAGGTTTTAAGCGATTTGGATGATCGACGGTGGTAAGGGGAAAGTTGCAGAAGAGGGGTGTTGACTTAGGGTGGACCGAGTGAGTTCGGGATTTATAAGAGGTAATGCTTGGTGGTTTTCAATGAGCTTCTAGGTGAATCTTAGGTAGGGGTATGGTTAGGAATAGGTCGGCTAGGTGGTGATCGGGGAATTCTTATAGCAGAGGTGTGGTTAGAAGGGCATGATGCTTGTGATGTCTTAGGTAGTATGGGAAGTGTAAGAAATGGCTTGTAAGAGTATTGAGGATATAGTATGCGAGGGTACTCGGGTGTGAGGTTAGAGATAGGAGTTGGACTCTTAGAGGTGGGTTGCTTGTGGGAGAGCTTGGTGGAAAGAGGTATGAGATTGGAGTGTCGGAATGAATTAGGACTTCTTCTATGGGATATTATCCGAGTTGATGTTGGTGAGTCTAGATGAAGATTGGTCTTTGCTTGAGAGTTGGAGACGATCGAGCGGGGATTGCGTTCTATTGTGACTCGTATAATGTGCAAAACTTTCTTGATTATGTGCTTATGAACTGACATGATGTTAGATAGCGACCATGATAAACCTGATATGACATGATATTACATGTTGATATACAATACTGAAATCTAATTGGTAGTGACAACTGTGATCATGATATATTGATACATGGCTATCCTACTATGTTGTTCTAGAAGCATGTTATGATGTGTTGTATGAATCATGAGATAATGATATGTTGCTATGTGAAAGCATGATGTTATACTATATGGTTGATAAGCATGATTATGAATATGTAAGTGATGAATATGACTTGGAGCATGAATATGACTTTTATATATATATATATATATATATATATATATATATATATATATATATGAGATGATGGTGCATGACTGCTAATGATCGTTGTATAGTATTGTGATGAGTTAAGATGATGTCTATTGAGCACGCTGATGGTTGATGATTGATATACTGCTTGATTTTCCCTTTTGCTAAATCTTAATAACATGACCTTTGTTGTGTGGATGTATTGACAATGGATTTTGGTTCGTTGACTATGTGATGAGGAGATACTTTTATGACTTCTGGTGTGATGTCGTGACATTTGTTATGATTTCGGTATGTTGTGAGATGCATATTATGGCCTTTAGTATGATGTGGGGATACTTGATGTGACCTTGTGGCACCATGTTGATATGTGTTTTGAGACTTGCCTTATGACGTGTTGGTTGGAGATTGGTTGGTTTATGTGGTTATGCATTTCTCATGGCTTGCGTGCTGATGTGCTTGATGTGATGTCCGTTGGGACTTGTGATGCTTTTCGTAGGATGTCGAGATACTTTATTGACTCGTAGTATGTTTGAGACCTTGTCTCCATTTTGGCACATTTTGAGATGCTAGCATCTCTCATGTTGTGTTTTAGACAGTTTATGCGTTTGAGCTGCTTGACTTGTTGAGACTATCTCGTTAATGTTTGAGACTTACCACGTGGGAGGTGGTTGATATTACGGTAGCTATCTATATATGAGTTGATGAGATTATGGCTTTATGATCCTTGATGAGTTGAGAATGATGATTGAATGACTTGGAACATAGGAAGAGAATATGAGATTAGCCCTTAAAGGTGGATGGTAGGATAATTGGGAAACTGGGAACATTTTTTACTAATTTCAAAATTGAAAGATTTTGAGCGAAAATTTAAAAAGAACTCGCTCAAATTTTAAGAAAACTATTACGACCCGGGTTTTCCATTATGACGCCCTACGAAGTGGATACAAGCATTTATGGGGGCACCTGTGGATCGCTTGCTAAGACCTAGTGGAGACGCCATGATGTTCTGTTTGAGTTATAATATGACCGAAAAGTCGGGTTGAAGATGTGGTAGGGGCCCATACCACATTCTTGCTACCACCGATTGGGAGTATTATGATCGTGATATCGGTACTGTGAGATCTCATAGGGGCACTTATGAGGTACTTACAGGATCAATGACATGATCCTTGGACTCACCTATTTAAAACTCCATCCCCTATTTTAGAATGATTTTTGTCTCGGGGACGAGACTTGTTTTTAGAGGTGGATGATGTAAAGACTCGAATTTTGAAATCTTGATTTTTGGAAAAAGGAAAATAAAATTAGAATGGATTTGATCGGGTTTTGTTTTAAAAATATATATAATAAAATAATAAACACGTCTTTAATATAATAAAGTGAACTCGAGATTCATAAAACGAATTTCGGCCCAATCTTGAATCTTCTAAATTCAATTCCGTCTTTTCTCGGAATCCGAAAAATTTCTTCAGATAACGATATTCCTTCGGTTTTAAAAATCAAATTGACTGAGAGAGCGAGATTCTAGAAACCCATCGTCGGAAAATTCGAATTTTCGACCCGGGACCACGATTCCGTCCTACTTCATCCATTCCACTCACCTTCTCCTAGTTTGGGTAAAGTTCTATCCTCTCTATCCCTCCCTCCTTTCTTTGATTCCTCTCCCTTTGGAAAACCAACAAAATTGTATTCCTCTTATCCTATTTCGGTAATGCATCAGGGAACCCTTCCCCCCCCCCCCCCTTCAAAAATCAAAAGCAGCTCCCATCGCTCCCTCCTCTGTCCTAGCGGTTTAGGCTCGGTAAGCCTTCGTTTCTTCTTCCTTTCCGCTCCAAAAACAATAAAGGTGGACCTTTGAGCTAATTGCTCTCTTCCTAGGTCGATTCCGGGGTCTATACATCTCCGGTGAGCCCACATCGACTTCGACGACCTCGAACCTTTCCGACGAAGCTCGAACACTCCCGGTGAGAACTCGATTTCCATTCCTTTCTCCGTGGGTTCATTGTGTCTCCTTTTCTTGTTCTTTCCTGTCGGGGAGAGAGCGAGAGGTGTCGGGAACGAGCCCAGATTCCGGCGAGCCTCCTTCCTCCTCCTTCCTTTCTCGGTCTTCAAACGAAAGATAGCAACAACTCTCTCTCTGTTGCTTTCGAACAACCCAGGAAGGAGAAGGTATTGTGGGGCCTCTCCTTGCCACATCACCGGCCACATCAGCTGGTCCCCACTCCATTTAAAACGAAGCCCTCAAATAGAAATGAGAGAGGTAGAGAGTCCGAAATTTTTTAAAGAAAAGATATTGGCCTATTTCTTGGGCTGGGTTCTTAGGATAAAAAAAGGGGGGACTTGGGCCTGTTTTTATAAAACAAAATCTGGGTGGGGAGTTTTATGAAATTTGGGCCGGATTTATGAGTTATAAAGTGAGGGGTATCGGTTTGGGGGTTTTGTGAATATAAGGGGTCGGTTTGTGATTTTATAAAATATAGGGGTTGTTTTATTATTTAAATAAAATGGTTAGTATTTTTAAGGGGTTTGGAGATATTATTAAAAAATGTTTAATAAAATGGCATTTATAATAATATATAATATTATTTTGAGATTTAAAAAGATATTATATTATGATCTTATAAAATATAGGAACTTAAAATATGTTATCGGTTTAAATCAAAAAGGAAATTGGTGAATGTTTTCAAGAATCGGAATTTCTAACTAATTGGCTCAAATTTTGGAATGGCTTGGGAACTAACTTGGGAATCCGACTTGTTCGATGACTAACTAGCATGATGATATGATTGTATGACTAATAGCATGATATTGTGATGATGTGTATGAAAGGTTATACGCTAGTTACTTATGATGATGAAGTGACATATAAGCTAAGTATGAGTATAAATTATGATATGCCAATATTGCTAGGATACGATGTCGACGTACTTGTTGAATGTGAATTATAGCATGAAATGTTGATATATGTCCTTAAAATGATATTATGATGTGTTGATGTATATGAAAGCATGATGAGATGTTGAGATGATGAGTTGAGATGGTATTTGAGAAGTTATATAGAGAATTTGCGATGAAAAATGAGATAAGTTGAATGATGATGATATGGAATGTGATGATGAGACTTTCGATTGTGTGAACTTATGTAGAATGTGCGTGCTTGTGTGATTGAATATAGACTTATATACTCATTGTGATTACTAGGTGATCTTAAATTGTCTAAGTGATACATTAATGATGTTCTGCACCTCCAGGTAAGTTCCTTTATGGGCTTACTCGGATTCGAAAGAGAATCCTTGCTTGTGATTATATGACATACTAGGTGTTGCATAAGCATTAAAGCATGCCATGTATTATCATGCTAGGATTGCACACATGAATGAGCATTCGAATACTTTATGTGATTGCAAAACAGAACGGCCATTATCTGTGAGTCTTAGAGTCTTTGCTAGGGTCATGGGGGCATTCGTGTTTTTATACCGTTTCGGTCCCCGATCGAGTCGATGAGTATGATCTATATATGTATCTATGTACGGTTCGACATAGACCGAGCGCCCTACCTCGGAGTGGGTACGGGAATATATCTGTTACGGTTCGGCTAAGGCCGAGCACCCTACCTCGGAGTGGGTACGGGAATATATTTGTTACGGTTTGGCTAAGGTCGAGCGCCCTACCTCGGAGTGGGTACGGGAAATACAGAGATATGGGGATATGCCACTTGGCATTTTTTTTGGGCGCTTTTACAATTTTTTCTGCATATCATAACCTAAGAGCATGATAGTGTGATTTAATTTCCGTATTGCATCAAAGCATCTTTATTATAGTGTATGTGTATACTTCCTTGCGGGACATAGTGTGTTGGGGTCTCGGTCTGATCCCGCTCGCACAACTTGTTTTTAGGTACGATTGCTCTTTGTTTCTATGGCGTGGGAATCCCCCGGGCGAATGCAAAGAACATGTCTAACTTCGCTAATTTGGTTATATAAATTCAGAATATATGTTTTAATAATTTGGTTTTGACCCGGCCTCGCCGTGGCAAGTTGTACTTTACTTCCGCTTTCACTGGTTTCGAAGTTGAATTTTCGCGATATAGTCATAGGACAGTTTAAGGGTTCCTAGTGCCTTAGGTTGTTTTGGGGTTTGAAATTCCGACTTTAAAATACTGATCCTTTAAGGTTTGAAACCTCGACCCGTACTCGAATTGCAAGATCCGAACGAAGGTAACCAACCTTCAAAACGTAACCCGGGTATTTATATCCGGGCCGTTACAGTTATTGGAGTAGTTCGAAGTTTGTTTTACTCTAGAGATTGAGTGGGTACAAAATCGGATTGGCTTTTGGGAAAAGCGAGGGTAAGTTTTGTACTTTTTAAAAGTCAGTGTTGTTTTTGTAATTTATGAAAAGTTACTAATACCCTATTTGAATTCTTTAAAATCTCAGGTCCAATATCATATTATTCTCATCAATCACACTTAAGCACTTCGTCGGTTTACGTCAAGTGGTTTGGTCCAATCAGTGCATTTCTGCAAATTCGTGCCTTTTTCGTAATTATTGTCTTTCGTGTCTTGTATAAATTCCATGCTATGAATTTTTGATAAATATGCAAGATAGTTCAATTTGTTGCTATTTATCAACTCCTTAATCTCATATAGCATGACAACTCGGGTAATTATGATTTGATCCCATGATTTAAGAAAATTATATTAAATGTCTAAACTTCCAAAAAGCATGATTTGCTCATTTTGTTTCTTTTATGCTAGTTAAGTACTCCCTCCGTTCGGCAAAACATGTCATTTTAGGTTCTTTCACAAGTTTTAAGGCAATTAACAAATGTACTAATTTACCCTCAATTATTACCTTTTTTTTTACTTTATCGAAAACTACAACTAACAAACCATCAATCATGTCAGGGGTATTTTGTAAAGTGAAGTGCAAAATATCTAAAATGATAAGTTTTTTTGAACAAAAATAACACCCTAAAATGACAAGTTTTACCGAACGAAGGGAGTATGTTATTTGTTTTGGATATTCATGCTTGTCATTTATATTATTTCGTGCACTTTATAGTTTTAAAGTGTACAACCTGCCTTTTGTGGTCACCTAGGATGGAATTGTGAATTATTAATATTAAAGTATGTTATTGTGTATTATTATTGCAGTATTATTATTAATATTGAGTTGTGTCTTAAATAATAGAAAATGGTAAAGTCGGGTCAAGGTTGAGTTATACCTTACTATATAAACGTCTCATGAGATGCCCCTTCGAAATTGCAAATCTCTCGAATGGGTACATCTACCTACGGGTAGTAGGTCATCTGCCCGTTCTATGCGGCCGAGACCGGTACCACTTGTCCATTAAGTAAATGATAAAGGTAATTATGTGTGTGTTACTATTGTATTGTAAATTAGTTTACTAATTAGGTGACCCATATTCAATGACGTTATCATACCCCTTCTGTACTCGGGATATGATTCCTCAAGGTCTTCGGACCTGCATCCCATTCAAACACTCGGTCCTTATGGATCATCCAGTTACTTTATTTTAATCTAACGAGTCAGTTTTCCACATAAATATTAACTCCTAATTTATATTTTAGTCTACAAGCACCAATACCCTTTATGGTCAATGGGTGGTAGACGTAGTCTCGAACATTTTACTTTCTCTCATTTGCCAGTCGTAAAAAGACTAACCGTCCTATTTTTCTCCTTTGGATGGTTGAGGTCCCTGGTTTGCATATCATACCTTAGCCACTAATTCGTAGGTTTAGGTAAATGGTCTTGAGGCGCTGAAGAATAAAGGAGTCCTTTGCTTTTCAATTTCTTTTGTGTTTTGTTTTAAGGTACAACTCTTACAATTTATGTAATTAAATTTATTTCCGCTGCAAATATTTAAACATTATTTTCGTTACTACTATTTCATTAAGTTGGTTATTGTATTTGAACCCATTTGTTTTGGGTAACCTTATTTTTGAATATTATCTTATATTTAAGTCTTCCGCTAATTTAGTATTTGTGTGTTATCATCTTGTTTATGAGAGAATGGTTGCATGTCCCTATAAGCCTAAGGCAGTTACAAAGACATTAAAGTCCGAGTAATTGTTTGCGCTGTGACATCCCTTCAGTGTTCTAAGAAGGGGTGTGACACGGTGTGTATGAGGCGACTTCGTGTTCGGGAAGGAGCTTCCTTGGAGGTTCATCTTCACTGCCTATAGATGTTTCCTGATGTATCATTGGCCAATGGTACTTGACTTCATTCTCAGTCTACATCCCCAACGCGCTAGTTTTAGGTTGCTTAGATTCGTCTTGTAGTTAAGTGCACATGGCCTATTTGTTGCGCCATTTGCAGTTTTCTGTTGTATGTTTGACAGGTTATCATTTATCGACTTGTCGGCCTCTCGAGATTTAGATCTATTTAATCTTAAATTCTTACTTAATAAAAATATAAAATAAAATAACCCTCTATTTAATTGTCGTAATTGCGACAAAAAAGGGGTGGGAAAACCCACCTCATCTATAAATTTGGGTAATGCATAAAATGCTAAAATTTTGTTATGTTTTCATTGAAAAATTTAACTTTGGACCTAAATGAGAGATAAGCTGATTGACTCCTCTTCTCTTTTAATTAGAAATTCGAGTTCAGATCTTTAAAACGAAGAACTTCTAAAAATGAGTAAGCATGTGTGCCCCTTATTAGACGTATCCTATGCAGATTGTTTAATTTTATTGTTTACTCGATATCGATTGCTTGTAGTCGATATCGACTGCTTATTTTTATTTGTGCAAGTTACACTCGACGTCGAGGTCTTCTAATGAACATTGAAAGCTACTGAACCCTGCAGCTAAGATCCACTGCTTGAGATCGACAACCACTGATTGACATCGACTGCTTTTAGTCGACATCGAGTGACTTTTGATTGATTACAGAAGCTGTTTTCAGATTACTTCGGAACCGATGATCCGCTTCCTTGAGGATCGAACCTGATTCCCTTCAACTACAGCGGGAGAGTCTTGAATTTTATTTTAGACTTCTTGTTTTTATATTTATATATATTTGCATTCAATTTTCTCCTACACCAATGTACACCGTATCTCCTACCTCATAGGTTCTCTGATCTTCTTTGTATTCTCTACACATTCTTACCTACCAAGGCACACCTCTTCCATTTGTAATTTATAGATGCTTTATGAAAATAGGGAAGAGAAAATTCATACCTTGGCTTACCTTTTCAGGAGTGACCTCATCAATTGTGGGGGGGGGGGGGGCGGTCGACATCGACCAATAGGGACCGATGTTGAGGGAGTGCTCTGCTTCTCAGTCAATGGGGGAGCTGAGGTGAAGGAGTTTAGTTAATGTCGATGTAAGTGAGTCGATATCGACTGGGGTCAGTTGACATCGAGGAAGGTAGGTCGACGCCAAGGGGGTCGTCGGTGTTGACCCCATACTTAGCTTTTGGCATATATCAGGGCTCTTCATCGATAGTTGACACCCACTTTGAATATATTTTGTGGAAAAAAAATTAACAAGAAGTGAACCATTTATTGCCGAATTACTCTCAATTATATGTACTGAACCAATTACAATGAACCGCTTCTATTTCTTTCCTAAACCACTATATATTTAGTCATTAAACCACTCTTAATTATATGTGATGAACCAATTGCAATAAAATTAATGAACCACTTGTATTTCTTTAATGAACCACTACACTAAACCACTCACAATTATATGTGCTGAACCAATTGCAATAAAATTAATGAACCATTTGTATTTGTTCATGAACCACTATATATTTAGTCACTGAACCATTCACATTATATGTGCTGAACCAATTGCAATAAAATTAATGAATCACTTATATTTTTTCATGAACCATTATATATTTAGTCACTGAACCACTCTCAATTATATGTGCTGAACCAATTGCAATAAAATTAATGAACCACTTGTATTTCTTTCATGAACCACTATATATTTAGTCACTGAACCACTCTCAATTATATGTGCTGATCCAATTGCAATAAAATTAATGAACCACTTGTATTTCTTTCATTAACCACTATATATTTAGTCACTGAACCACTCTCATTTATATGTGTCGAACCACTTGTTTTTACTGAAGTACTTACTATTATAATTGCTGAACCACTTAATAAGAGTATACTGAACCACTTAATGAGGGTATACTGAACCACTTAATAAGGGTATAATTGCTCAACCGTTTACTCGTAGACTTAAATATGAATTAATAAACAGGACATGATCCTTCCAATAAGATGAATCATCAATGATTGAATATCAAACGAAGCTACTTACATTGAATCGTTAATAATTATTAATATCAAAATAACTTTAGATGAATCAACTATGATTGAATATTACAACCTATGATGGCGGAGCATAACCGGTCAAGGCGGACGCCTAGGCGTGCTTAGGCGGTCGTTTAGCTCTAGGCGGAGGGGGGTTGCCTAGCGCCTAGGCGGTGCCCAGGCGACGCCTAGGCGCGATTTTTAGAACAGTGGGAAGAAGTAATGTTCTAAAAGGTGCTAGGCGGTCGTTAGGCGGCGGGTGACCCGCCTAGCCGCCTGGCGGATTTATAGCAAACTTGATTATTTCCTTATCTTTTAACATATAACACATGTCAATAATTCATATAATGTCATAATAATCCATAATATCACTCATAAACCCAAATTTGCGGTGCTTAACAAACATTACAGTAAATAAACACAAAAGTACGCGTCCGACTAACGACTCTAAGGATCATCCTTGATCATCACGGCGGATGATGTTACAAAGATCCCTATTCAAAGGGAATCTATCGTGATTACATTCAAATTATTTTTCGCAATAAAATCAGCAGCAGTTGTTTGCTTCTTTGAAGCAATGTCGTATTTCGATCTTTGCAAATTTCTTCAACATGATCCTGATCTTCTCGATAACTCTAAAAATCTCCCAAGGCACACTTGAATCTCCTTTGATGGCTTTAGTTACACCTAAACTGTCTCCTTCAATGATAATTTGTTGCCAGCCTCTCATACACGCAAGTTCGACCCCTTTACAGAAAGCAAAGGACTCGGTGTGGAGAACTGATCCCTTTGGAACATCAGAACTGAAAATCTCAATAACCTGTCCATTCCAATCTCTGACAACGCCACCAATACGACAATCACCACAGTGACTGGCAGATCCATCTACATTGACTTTGTAGATGGCCCTTGGCGGTTTGGTCCACTTTATATGCCTACCCTCTCTCTTCTTTTTGCTATTATTGTCCTCCTTAATAGCGTTTTCCCAATCTGATATTATGTTAATAATTTGATGAGTGATAGAGGTATGCAAATTCATACCTTTATTTTGAAATATGACCAAGTTCCTTGTTTCCTATATCGTTTGCCAAATGAAACAGAGGTCTTCAAAGTGCGTATTAATTTTCCTAATCTGGTCACTGTCCGAACTACTTACATGGGCGCTCTGTAGTCTATAGAAAGACCGACCAAAAGCAGTTGTATAATTGTTTATGACATATTTGGTTATTGGACATCTCAAGAAGAGATGGGTTGCATCTTCATCTTCCTTGTTCCATAAGTAGCATTGTGAAGGGACCCTGTTGATATATTTATTTAAGCGAAGTTTTATTGGAAGACCATCAATGGTCAGCTTCCAAACGAAATTTTTTGTCTTTGGAGGGAGTTTTAGTTTCCATATCCAGTTGAAGTTTCCATTGGGCTACTCATTGTTTCTAGTTAGGTTATGAGCTGATTTGGTTGTAAAGTTTCCTTCCTTAGTGAATTTCCACACTAGTTAGTATGGAGTATCCCAATCCGGAATCTGTATTTGGTTGATCTCTAGTACTATGTGTTGGGGGAACATTTGGTTAGAATTTGTTATTCCATTTTTTGTCAGTGTCTAAAAGATTCGATACTTTCATGTCCGGGTTATGGTTTTGTCTAAAGCATTCCTGGGTGATATCATTAACTCATGGATCGGTCCATACTTTGACATTGTTTCCATTTCCAATGATCCATAGCATACCTTTTTGAAATTTTTCTCGAAGGTGCATGAGTCGTTCAAATTGTCAAGATGCATTATGGATATTAATGTCCGAAAACTTGTTGTTCTTTAGATATTTCACCTTGATTAATTTGACCCATATGTTTTCTGGTTCCGAATATAGTTTCCAGAGCAGTTTCATTTGAAGACTAATATTTCTTTCCTCAGCAGTACTAATCCCTAAACCGCCTTGATCTTTTGGCTTGCAAATCTTTTCCCAGCTAACTAATGGGGTATACCGCTCAAATTGAGTCTTATTCCAGAAGAAATTTTTATTAATGTTATCAATTTCAGAGAGAACGCCTTTTGGAATGAGGAAACTCTGCATGAGATAATTTGTTTTTGAGTTGAGGTTAACTTTTATAAGTGTCGTTCTGCCTGTCTGAGAAAGGGATGATGCTTTCCATTTTGGTAGCTGCCTTCACAGGTTTTGTAAGACCTCAGCAAAGGAGAAATATCATCACATTAAAATTTAATTAATTATTCTAACCATGCCTAATTTTATTTTGAAAAACCCTAATTAGACTTGATTTGAATCACTAAATATAATAAAATAAAAACCAAAAAAATCAATGTGTTTATTCTAGTTCTAAATATATAACTTATGTCTCAAATTTGTAGGTTAAAAAAATCATTTTTTACTTTATTTCCATTTGTATTTTGATATTTGGTTTGATTTGTACGTGCAATTATTTAAAAAAATAGAAAGAACACGGTTGGTTATTTAATGTCTTTCATAAATTTATAAGACTTTTTTTAATAATTAAAACAGAAAAAAATCTCAAAGTTGATTCCTTGATATAGTCCATTATTTTAAAATTAAATATCTAAAATGTATTGAATTAAATCTCCTTTATACACATACAATCATGAGAAATTTATATCTCATTAATATAGTAACTAGATAAGTTCAGAGTAGATTGGGATTGGAAATTTGGTTTGTTTTCTTTTTTTTTACCAATAAGTTCTCTTTGTTCTTGAAGCAATATTTGACGGTTCATACTCACAAAGTCATCTTCACTTTTACTTAATATTGTAGAGAGTTATCACAAAGATATAAGTATATAACCATATAAAATAGGTACATTCTAATAGGTTTTAAGGGCAAGTTTATCGGTATACTGAAGTATCGATACTTGAATATTTCGGATTAAAAAAATAGAGGAAAAGGCAATTGGGATACTTGAGTGATACTCCCCGAGTGTCGATACTCCGAGGTGAGAGAATAAACTATGTCAGAGGTGCGCTGTGCACTTTAATTTTTTTCCGGATGATTTGAACAAAAACGACGTCGCATTAGGGCTTAATGGGATGAAACTTTGTGTTTGGAAGTAATGCACAACCGCTGAAAGGCTGCATCAAATGGACATGTGTCATCCATTCATTTGCTTGCAGAGTGAAATGTCGGATGGGTGACACGCAACAAGAACTTGGATGGCTAGGATCTACCCTGTGCTAAATTGTTTTACATATTTAAAATACAAATTTCGGTAATAAAAATATAAAAAATAAAAAAATAAAAATTATCATAAGACTAGATTCATTTTTCTCTACACATAGACATCAATTTTAAATATGTTTAACCATATTTGAAAAAATATTTTTCTTTGAATATATTTATGTATAATAAAACCCCAAAAAAATTTAATTATTTTTTAGTAGTAAGAATTAAAAATATTATTCAATATTTGAAAACTATTATATTCATTTTTTATTATTCAAATATTATTCTAAAAAAATACTAATTAATATTTGAAAACTATTGAAAATATTATTCAATGAAGTTCGGTTTTTTTAGAAAACTAAATAAATATTGGATTATATATAGTTAGCCTTATTTAGTTTATAAATAATATTAATTTATTAATAATATTTTAATAATAAAAAATTAATATAATAATATAATCGAGAATGAAAATAATTAATGGAGAAGGGTATATTTGTAAATTGAATTGGTAGAAAAAGATGAGTTTTGAGATGCTAGGGATGCTACTGATAAAGTATTAAAAGTAAGAATGAGATACTAGGATGATGTGGCGGAAAGAGAAGAATAAAATATTAATATTCCTAGTATCCCTAGTATCCGTTGATAAACATGACCTAAGAACTCTAATATCAATCCATTTCATTTGAATTTTCGGTACTTTAAGAGTTGTAGATAAAAACATGTGACTTTCTTCTACGTCTATAGTTTTTCTTCATAAATTCTCTTTTCATTACTAATTTGAATGTGCGTACGTACATGATCAACTCTTAATTAATTAGAATATTTTATTATATTTATTTTTTATTTTTACATTCTAATTAGAGTTCGTTTGGTTAACAATTAAAAAACCCAGGAAGTAGGATAAGTACATGTGTTTGGTTGTAATTTTTTTTCTTCAAAATCCCAGAAACTTGAATTCCCAGGAATTACAATTCCTATAAAATGAGGGAATTTAACTTACCTAGGGGGACTAGGGAAGTTGAACTTCCACCCTTTTGTGTACAAATTTACCACTTCCACCATTTGAATTTCCTATCATTGAAAATCTAACCAAACATCTTTTTTCCATTAACCGGAAGTACAATTAACGGGAATTTAATTCACGTGAATTGAATTCTTGGGAATTGCACTTCCCACGTTCAACCAAACGAGGAATCGTATGTTTCGAACAAAAAAAAATAATTGTATAAAAATTATATTATTAACAAAATCTCACAAGTGGCAAGATTCCCAGCTAGGCTCCCTATGCCGACTTGGAGAGTCGGTGTCGACATGTCCCATCAGTCGGAATTACGCAGGTCACCTTCGTCTCTAGCCAAGTATGACCATATGCCGACTTAGGAACTCGGCATCTGTATAGTGTCTGCCGACTTAAGAAGTAGGTATAGGCAGAATGGATGCCTACTTCGGAACTCGTCATTGGCACCGTGCCAATGGGGCAGCATGACTGTTTTTTTAATACTCCGAGTAGGATAAGAACAGACTTGAGGAGCTTCAGCACGTCTCTCCCATCGTGGATTATTATATTTTTTTTTGGTATTACTAGTTTGATGGTACTTTTCTTCCTGTGAAATATATTTGCCAGTTTTGATATTCACAACATGTCCGTCTTCTTCCCCATTTAAGTCGTTGGCGATACTACCTATGGCTATGGCGACTGAGACCCACGCAACCACCTCCGACTTCCTGCCCGATCTTTCCTACCTCTCTGGCTTCGGCAACCACTTCTCCTCCGAGGCCATCTCCGGCGCTCTCCCTGTCGCCCAAAATAGCCCCCTTGTTTGCCCCTTCGGCCTCTACGCCGAGCAACTCTCCGGCACCTCTTTCACTTCTCCTCGCAAGCTCAATCACCGCAGGTCTTACTCCCTCTCTCTCTCTTCCGTTTGTTTTCGATCCTTGTTCCTCTCTGCATACTTTCCGGATCCTGTCGCCGATTAATATCAGTATTTTATTATTCATCCACTTGTTCCAAAATTCGTCCTAATTTCTCTCCTTGGACATTCAGATTGTCGGACGGTGAATTTCAGTTGCTGCTGGTCAATCGCGTTTATCCAATTTCATTTTCATCTAATTCCTCGCAACATTGTTTTTTTTTCCCCTTTCCCGGTGGCAGTTGGTTGTATCGGATTAAACCGTCGGTTACACACGAGCCGTTCAAACCCCGAGTGCCAAGCCATGGCAGGTTGGTGGCCGAGTTCAATCAATCAAACAGCTCTGCTAATCCGACTCAACTGAGGTGGAAGCCTGTAGGTTTTCCTGAACATCCCACCGATTTTGTTGATGGATTGTATACCGTTTGTGGAGCTGGTAGCTCTTGTCTCCGCCATGGATATGCAATTCACATGTAAGTCATACTTGTTCTTTTGAAATGCTTATTCATCCTATTCCTGGCAGCGCAATCCAGATTATACAGATCGAGTTGCGATTTATTTGGTTGTGTTGGGGGGAATTGCTTTTGGAGTAGGAGAGAACCTTTAAACTCTCAATCCTCAATGGTCTATAAAACCAATGGCACTTGCATTGATTAAGTTTACTTGTTCCATATCTTATCAATTAATGGTTGATATAAATGACACTTCCCCATTTGCTTCAGGTACACGGCCAACAAATCAATGGACAATAGTGCCCTGTGCAATGCGGATGGAGACTTCTTGATTGTTCCTCAAACTGGAAGTAGGTAGCTTTTGGATTTTGCTTATCATTGTGTTATGTTTTGTGCAATATCTAGCTTTATCTAGTACTATGTATCTGCAATTTACAAGTCTTGAGATCTCTTGCGTTTTATAGACTTGTCAAAGATCTGCAATTGAATAACAACTAGTACAATCCCGCGTCATGACGCGATTGTTAATAAATCAAAATTTAATAACATAACAAATTAATATTATAAAATATTAATAAAAGTTAGATAACATAATGTAAGTAGACATGAAATCTTTAAGAAAATGGTAAAAATGTTTATCATAAATTTAGGCTTCATCAAAAAGGTTTTTAAATTAAGATATTATATTGATATAGATTATTATTATAATATATATATAGTAGACATTAGATTTAATTCAATCTTTTGAATTAAACCCAATAGTTAGTAAATGGGTAACAAAATTAAAAAGGAAAAAAATGTAAATGTATGAAAGAGATGAAGAGAAAAAAAGAAAAAGAAATAATAAGAGAAAATTGTGATTAGTTGAAAAACCTTAAAATAATTAAGGAGGTGTTGACACATCATAAAAAAGTCTTCTAAATTAAGATATTATATAGAATATAGATATAGATTATATAGATGAAAGGTTGTGATTTTGGCTCTTTTTGTTGTTGATATGCCAGTGAAGAACTTTGAAAGTACTACTAATTTTGTGCGTACCAAAAAAAAAATGTATAACACTAAATCCCTTCACTGGATTATTGAAGATAAGAAATCTACATACATTATTTTCTCTACAAATGGAGATACAGTCTGGTTTAGCATTCTTGTTCAATGCACCTGTCTCCAATATTGATGTTTCCCTTTTTGATTTGTGCAATTGATTTTGAAATTTTGTTTCTCCATGACCTATTTTGACCTTTGGAGCTTTCATAATGCTTTTGACTTGTTAGATTTGTTGCATTTATGGATTTACCAAAAGTCATCTCGGAGGAAACTCTCTACTTGAAATTTATCCTTTTTTCTCCCCTTACATTTTGATGTTCTTTCCAGGGCTTTGGATTACAACTGAATGTGGTAGAATGCAAGTATCCCCTGGTGAAATTGCTGTTTTGCCCCAAGGATTTCGTTTTGCTGTCAACTTACCTGATGGCCCATCGCGAGGTTATGTTGCTGAGATTTTCGGGGCACATTTTCAACTCCCTGATCTTGGTCCTATAGGTATTTCGCTTTCTCCAAAAGCATCTTCTTTACTGTATTAATTTTGGTGTATAGGGTGGGGCGGTATGTTGGGTTGTGATTTGCCACTTGTTTGAATAAAATGTTAATAGTGCAAGTACTTGTAGGTGCCAATGGGCTTGCGGATGCGAGAGATTTCGTTATACCTACTGCGTGGTTTGAGGAGAGTAGTTGCCCAGGATATACAATTATACAGAAGTACGGAGGTGAACTGTTCACAGCTAAACAAGATTTCTCCCCTTTCAACGTAGTCGCTTGGCATGGCAATTATGTTCCATATAAGGTTTGTGACTCAGATGATGTAACTTTTTCATATTGATTAAGATTCTTGTAGACCATTAATAGTTGATAGCCAAGGCCCGAGGGTAGTATCTCCATGTGAATGAGTTTTTTTTTTTTTTCAGTATGATCTGTCCAAGTTCTGCCCTTACAATACTGTTTTGGTGGATCATGGGGATCCTTCCATCAATACTGGTTAGTATCCTTCCTTTTTTCACTTTATTATTTACTTTTCCCTTGTTGTTTCATAATGTTATTTTCTAAAACGATGCAGTGTTAACTGCCCCAACCGATAAACCTGGTGTGGCATTACTTGATTTTGTTATTTTCCCTCCAAGATGGCTGGTTGCAGAACATACATTTCGGCCGCCTTATTACCATCGCAATTGTATGAGCGAATTCATGGGCCTCATTTATGGTGGTTATGAGGTATGTCATTATATAATGATCATTTTCATGTACTACTATTTTTATGCCTCCTGAGTTTGGCTTAGTTGGCATGAGTTTCCTCTGTTGGCTGAATATCGAGAGATAAAAATTAGTGTCAAGCATGGTTTAATTTGTTGCAACAAATGTGGTATAATTTGTTATGTGCAGTTTTGTTGAGTACCATTGATAGAACTTGTAGCTGTAAGCCTGTAACATAGTCTTGATTTTATGACTTTATGCAACAACAACAACAACCACAACAACATTCCTAGTTTATCCTGCAGGCATTGTCTAGGGGGCCAAGTTGGCACTCTTTCCCTGTCTACGTCGAGAGTGGTTCCGAGATTTTATGACTTTATGCATGTTTTGTAATTGATTGTTCCTTCAATTTACTCCTTTCATCTCACTGCTTGTTCTCTTTCTCTGATTTTGGGTGTAAGACCAATTTTCTCCCCCTTACTCGACAAAACCACCAAAAGAATGGCCACTTACCTGCATTGACTCTAAAAAAGTTTGATATGCAATGTTGCAAACTGGTTTTTGTTTTCCATCTCTGGCCCCTTTGAATAAATTGAATCTTATTATTGAGCTGGTTGCTTATTTCAACTCTCAGGCAAAGGCTGATGGTTTTGTCCCAGGCGGAGCCAGTCTTCATAGTTGTATGACTCCCCATGGTCCTGATACTAAGACCTTTGAGGTACCCCAAAGCTGAGAACTTAGCATTCAGTCACTTAACACGGGGCTTTGTTGCTAAACAATTCGACATTGCAGGGCAGAACAAATTATATAATCTTCTAGTGCTAGTAGATATGACGTAAAAGTGAATTGAGTTGATGCTATTTGACATCCTGGTGACTGTCTTTCCGATGTTCACCTTCCAGGCTACAATTGCACAGGGAAATGAGACAGGTCCACACAAAATAACAGGCACCATGGCTTTCATGTTTGAATCATGTCTAATCCCTAGAGTATGCCCTTGGGCAATGGACTCTCCCTATCTTGACAAGGATTATTACCAGTGCTGGATCGGACTAAGATCTCATTTCCGCTTGGGAGGAAACTCTCACACAGAGCCTGATGCTGAGAATGGATTGCCGTTGACTTGAGGTAAGACCGTATTGTTTGACTTTGATACATCCAGATTCAGTGCACTAAACCATTTATGATGAAGTCCTCGTCAGACCTTCACTCAGGTGCAAACCCCCCAATCTGCTTCTGTACGTCGGAATAGAATCTAGCCTGGATATGCTCTTAATTCCCAGTGATGAAACCCTGAATATATCACAAATCTTAATCCCCAATGATGAAATCCTGCATATATATCATCAGACCTTCACTAATGCATGCTGTTCGGGAAGTTCAGTCAGGTAGTGTGATTACATAATGAGCCTTATTAATGGCCATTATTGTTGTTGTAACTTGTAAATGTAATGCTTCATTTGGGAAGATATGTTTATTACACAAGGAGCTGATCATTAAGAGTGTGTGCATTATTATAATGAATAAATTTCACATTGAAGTGGGCTTTTACATTGATCGTTTGCCCAAACAATGGAAAAGGGTTGCGTCTGTTCAATTACCAGCCTAGTACGAATGTTTACCACAACTCACAACTCAATAACTCAATACATTTTCAACAAGGCCTGTGCATGTTCTACACCTTATTTGAGGGCCTTACTGGTGGCGAAACCGCATGCTAACTCTACCAATAGATTCTCAATAACAAAGACAATTCAACAAGTAATTATCAATATCTACCAATAGATTCTCATAAAAAATCATTGATTGATCAATCTAGTGAAACTCATGCTAACTCTAATCATTCAATACAGAGAATTAATTATATTCAAAGAGGAATACAGAAAGTAAAAATCTTACAACGAATATGAAAACTTAGGGCCCATTTGGTATTGATATCTAGTTATCAGATATCGGATATCAGCCCCGATATCTGATATCTAGTGTTTGGTATGGCTAGATATCGATATCACTTAAAAGTGATATCGATATCTAGCGTTTGGTATCCAAAAGATATCAAGTGATATCAAATGATATCCGATATCTTCGTTTGATATCTACAGATATCGATATCAAGTGATATCTAGATATCGATTTTAGCCTAATTTAATATACTGATTTGAGGGAGGTATCACTTGATATCGATATCACCCGATATCGATATCTTGATACCGATACCGATACCGATATCTTGATACCGATACCGATACTGATATCTTGATACCGATACCGATATCTTGATATCTAGATATCGATACCAAACGAGCCCTTAATACTTCGACTGATCTTCCAAAGAAAAATAGTTTAGTTGCTCTTGCTAAATGAGAGAAAATCAAAATCAATTCAACATATTCTCTTTTCTCAAATCTTACATGGCTTTGTCACTTGTCTTGCTCTAATTATATCTTCTAGAACTTAGTGGCAAACGAGATGATTATTCCAAAAATTTCTATTAAAAGAGATAGCTTCTCTTTGTCATTAATTCAACTATGGTTTTATGGAACTGCACGTGGGAGATTGATACGATGGTACCTAATATTCTCCTTCTATTTTAGTCTTTTGATGCGGTGCACGTCTTTCATGAGATCAAATAAATTCCTAGCAAAGTGGTTAGTCTTAGGCATGAGTTCGATTCCACCTAGAGTTTATGGCTCTATGCTATACTATAATTACTATTGGATGGTAGATTAACCTAACACCTAGGGCTGGAAATAACCCACGGGTACCCGCTCCATCCGCTTTACCCGCATTAATTTTGCGGGTGAAAACCCGCAAAAAAGTGGGTGACGGGTGGAGCGGGTGCGGGTGAAGCGGGTGATGGATGGATTATGGGTGAAGATTTTTCACCCATAACCCGCCCCATTAACCCGCCCCGCACACCCGCCCCTCAAACCCGCATAAAACCCTAAAATTTATATATATAATGTGTGTGATTTTACTATTTTACCCTTTTCAAGTTTAACTTCTACAAACCCTAATCCTTGATTAGTGCTTTGCCCACCAAATTTCAATTAGAATGAATATGGTCTCGGCTTGCTCTTCCACGTTATAGTAAGGGATATATTGGATTAGTATATGATTTGTATAGAGATATATACCCTTCCACTTTCAAATTTCAATTAGCTCGTGATTTCAGTGCTTTGCCAATCAAAAATATTAATACATAAACCCACCCCCTTTGTAATTTTGAGTTAGAATTGGACTACTTGTGTTGATTTATTTTTTTCTTTTGTTTCACCCATTGGGTACCCGCTCCACCCGCATCACCCGCGCGGGTCGGATGCGGGTGAAAAGATTTGCGGGTGATGGATGGAGCGGGTGAAATTTTTTACCCACGGGACGGGTGATGGAGTGGCTTCATCCACCCATAACCCGCCCCATTTCCACCCCTACTAACACCATCTAAACTTTTTGGCTTGTAATTTGTGAACGGGATTTGGGGTCACAGAGAACCGACTATTTAACATGCGTCTTTCGAATGGGCTGAGATGCACGACCCAAAGGGAGAAATCGGCCCATCTTTAAAAATGGGCTGGACTATTTCCCCACCTATCTTTCTGAGAATTTAGGGATGGATTCGGTGTTGTACTTCGACTTGTGATTTCTTCATTAGCATACCCTAACATATGCTCTAATTTCACTAAATATGACATTTTCGTCACCATCAATGAATATCATAAACTAATTGTTGAAGATGTGTTCCCCTTGCTCATGATAAGAGGAAAAAATGAAGGAAGGAAAAAAAAGGCAAAAGCATGCATCTAAATCCTCTACCTCCAATTTCGTTCCCTCTTCTATACTCTCTCATTAGTTCAGTACTTGCACCTTGTGCGGTTTTGTAATATATATATTAATACATTTTAAATTAAAAAAACAGCTAAATAATTTGTAAATAACCTTGGACCCTAATATTCTTTCATTTTTTTGAATTTATATAATTTTGCTAATAACATCCATTCAACTAATTAACTTCCTTTGATTTTTTTACTGTATTGTTATATCAATTTAAAAACAACAATCAAATGAGACGAAATCAATTTATATCTATTCTTTCAATTTTTTTGAATTTATGTAAATTTTGTATTAAAACCCGTTGGATAGAAAGTTGGTAAAAATTATATCTCTAGCAAAGAGACTTAACAAAATTACAATCGTAAATAAAGTCGTAAATAACCTGCAATAACAACACCAAAAAGAAGCGAGAAGACGTCAACATTTGTGAAATAACATTAACAATCTAATTCTAAACTATATATAGGTCAAAATCTACAAATCTATCCATAATTATATATGTATAAAATCTAAAAATATATCTCATAAATATATCAATACCTTCAAGATAGGAAACTTTTATTTCTTTATCCACAAAAGCGAAAGATCTTCCATAAAAAATTGTGATTAAACTCTCCCAAAATTATATCCATATCTAAAAAAAATTAGAAAAAATATATTAACAAAAAATATATCTCATATCTAAAACTACTATTCAGGAGAAGTCGTCATGTGTCTCAGCCGACTTCTCCTTTATTATATATAATAGATTCAAATTTTTTTTAAATAAATCACAAAAATATTTTTCTATATGAGTAAAAATCATAAAATAGCAATATTTTAATTTTTTCAAATATTTTTTTCCACATGAATATGAATCATTAATTATAATATTATTATAACTCTTTAAATTTTTTTTATCTAAAATAATTTTGTATGGTAATTGGTAATAAGTAGACCTGTCAATCGGGTCATTCGGGTTTGGTTCGAGTCGGGTCATTTCGGGTTCCGGGTAAAACGGGTCCCGGGTAGATACGGGTTGACTTGAACTCGAGTTTGACCCGGTTTCGTGTCAAATCGGGTCGATTTCGGGTTCGTCAATTTTTTCTTTTTTAAATTAATGAAATCATGATTTGGTAATTTTGCGATAATTTTAAAATGATAAAATTAAAGACGTGGTTCATAAGTTCTAGTGGTTATAATTATATACTATATTTGATCTAAAATATTTGATTTTTATTATTTCTCATAATTTTTAGAAAAATTTAAAAATATATAAAATATCTAATTTTTAAATAATTTTTTAAAAATAATTTCATGTGATTGGTAATAAGCATAGAATTGTTTTAATATTTTTTAGAGTTTTTATCTTCTTAAAAAATGTGATAAAAAATCAAAAATCAAATACTATCAATTGGATGGAGTATTACACAATACAAATAAATATAAAAGTTGATTTGAAAATGAAAAATCAAGTGATAATATTTATAAAATGTAATAAATTGGAATCTCCATAAAAAAATTAATCATATATAATTATAAATGAATCGGGTCAAAATTACCGGGTCAATCGGGTCATCAGGTCTAAATCCAAATGACCCAAAAAATTACCGGATACTTTGTGTGCGGGTTAAAAAAAATTCGGGGCGAAAAAACCGGGTCTTAACCCAAAATTTACCGGGCCTATGCGTCGGGGTTTTCGGATCGAGTTGTGTTTTGGCCGTAATAAGTGATCCCAACTGATATTAGCGGATAAATGATTTGGAGCCAAAGGCCCAACCAAAATAAAATTCAGTAATATAAAAACTGAAATTTGTGATCTAATTATGTTTCTATTTTTGTGAAAGAACTTTACATTGTATACACGTAAAATAAATACAGCAAGATACAATGGAGGAGCGCTTAACACAAAGAGGAATATCTTAAGTTCTTAACTTGCTAATTTTAGGTCATTAATATATTTGTTTTTTTTTTTTCGGATCAAAAAAATATATTTGTTTTTTTTTTGTTTGGGTTGATTGGTCTCCTCTCTTTCCGCCATTTTTCTTTAGAGTCTTTCTTCTTCCTGCCTTCATCGGCCTCTCCCTCTCTCGTAATTCTCTGCGTAATTTCCCATTTCCTCGTCTTGTTGTTCCCTTCACCTTTTTCTGTATACCAAAAAAAGGTAAATTCAAAAAACAAATTGTTTCCTTCCTCTATCGTAACAAACAATCACGACGAAATTTCAAAGATTTCAAAAATCAGCGACCCATTGCGCATTTGATCTATCGGTAGTGTAGGCAATGGGGTCGGATTCGTCCGATTCGGAGGAGCGCGGCAAGAAGAAGAAGAAGGTGGTGGTGAAGCAACTAACGGGGAAACGAGACGACACCGCCTTCACGTCGGCAGTGAGAGCCGGGAGAGTCGAAGAGGTAGTCGCAATCCTCGCCGGCGCAGAACAGGATGAAGAAGCGCTCAAGGAGCTGCTATCTAATCAGAACCAGTCCGGGGAAACGCCTCTCTACGCAGCGGCCGAGAGCGGCCACGTCGAAATCGTCACGGAGTTGATGAAGTACTATGATCCCGTCATCGCTAGCATCAAGGCTCGCAACGGCTACGACGCGTTCCTCATCGCCGCCAAGCAAGGGGAACTCGGTACGAATCGGATCACTATCTCATCCCTTCGCATCTCTTGTATGAAAATGCAGGCAAAATCATCTGCATCGATATGCAGATGATTTTGCCTGCATTTGATGCGACGGGTAGGTTTTTTTTATTATAGTTGATTGATTGATTGATTGATTTTATTATGGCGGTGATGCAGAGGTATTGAAGGTGTTGATGGAGGCGGAGCCGAATCTGTCAATGACGTATGATTCGTCGAATACGACAGCATTGCAGATAGCCGCGACACAAGGGCATGTAGAGGTGGTGAACTTCTTGCTAGACGCAGGGAGTGGGCTCGTCACGATTGCTCGGAGCAACGGGAAGAATGCGTTGCATTCGGCTGCAAGGAACGGTCACGTGGAGGTCGTGAAGGCGCTCGTGGAGAAGGAGCCGGAGATCACCTTGAGGGTCGATAAGAAGGGCCAAACCGCGCTTCATATGGCGGTGAAGGGCCAAAATGTAGAGATTGTGGATCAGCTCATCTTGGCTATGCCTTCCTCTGTTAACTTGGTTGATAATAAGGGGAATACACCTTTGCATGTGGCTTCAAGAAAGGGCAGGCTGGAGGTACCTATCTCTTTTCCTTCGTCTTCTAATACCAAGTAACAATAATAAGATGCAAGTTATGTGGTGCTCAACAAGTTTTTGCCTCAGTCGGGTGGCCTAGAGGTGTGGAGCAAGGAGTGGTAAGGGGGTCTCGGGTTCGATCCGTGTCTCCGCCCCTTTTCTTGGGTGAAAATCCAAGGTGTGCCTTGCTCCTTACCAGTGGGTCGAGCCGATCATCGCAAGTCAGTTTACCTGATGCGTGACTCTTACCGACTGAGTCACGTGCACGAAATTTGTCATAAAATGGTGGGGTTCTTCATCATAAAAAATTAACAATAATAAGAGTTCTCCACACCAACTTTATACAAATTATTGAATCATTGTGATTCTAGTATGAAACTAGGGTTTCAAAATCTTTAGATTAGTTTATGTGATCTTAACATCTTACCAATGAGGAAAAAAAAGTCTAAGCAATCTAGCTAGTAACACTGGAAATTTTGGCATTATCAGCACAAAGAAAAACTGTCATATTTTTAATGCTTTTATCTTCATTTTAAAGAAGATGAAATCAGAAGAGTAAGAAATTGATATTTATATATAATCGATCGAGGTGGGTTACCTTATCACATCTCAATATAGAGCACTATTTTTTTTTTTTAATGAAGTAAGAATTCGAGATTAGAAAAGTTTGATTCTCGAAAGGCCAATAAGTCGAACATACAACAGGAAACCAGAGAAGGGCGCAACCAACCCTCACCACTAGTCCACTAACTTGAACTGATCAAATGATTCATATAACAAAGTCTATGTAGCAACTGACATTGTTTACTTCTATCAAAAAAAAAAAAAAATTGACATTGTTTACAATGCAGGTGGTAAAAAGATTGCTGGCTCAAAAGGAATTGGACAAGGCAGTGGTTAACAAGGCAGGCGAAACAGCATTCGACACGGCAGAGAAGTCACAGCACAAAGAGCTCGCAGCGATCCTCGACGAAAATGGCGTGCAAAGCGCGAAAGTCCTGAAGCCTCAACCGAACAATCCAGCCAACCAGCTGAAGCAAACGGTTAGCGACATAAAACACGAAGTCCACCACCAGATGGAGCACACTAAGCAGACAAGAAAACGAGTCCAGGGGATCGCAAAGCGAATCAACAAGATGCACGCGGAAGGGCTAAACAACGCCATCAACTCGACAACCGTTGTGGCGGTCCTCATTGCATCGGTCGCCTTTGCAGCCATCTTCACGGTCCCAGGCCAGTATGTAAGTGATCCGGAAAACATCCCACCGGGGTCATCCCTAGGGGAGGCGATCATAGCCCCAAAGGCTGCATTTCTCATCTTCTTCGTGTTTGATTCGGTGGCTCTCTTCATTTCGTTGGCGGTGGTGGTGGTGCAGACGTCGGTTGTGGTCATAGAGAGCAAGGCCAAGAAGAAGATGATGGCCATCATAAACAAGCTCATGTGGCTCGCTTGCGTGCTTATTTCAGCCGCCTTCTTGGCTCTCTCGTTCGTCGTCGTGGGAAAGAAAGAGAGGTGGCTCGCCATCGGAGTCACCATCATAGGCTCCATTATCATGACCTCCACCCTTGGCCTGATGTGCTACTGGGTGATCCAGCACCACATAGAGGCCAAGAGTCGGCGGACCATAAGGAAGTCGTCGATTGGTAGTAGGTCGTCGGCCTCTTCGGAGATGCTAGAAAGCAACAAGTACAAGAAAATGTATGCCATATGAATTATATATGGTTGGCAAAAAAAAATGTCAAATTAGTGTATCTTGCATTGTTTTTGGTCATCATAGGAATAGTTGGAAAGAACAGGAAGAAACAGGAGTTGTATAGAACAGTTTTATTTAACCAAACTTTGTATGCTTGGGTTGAAGGTTTTTTATTCGGTTATGCGTTAGGTGGCACCAGACATGTCTGGTATATCGAGAGGCGGAATAAGTCAGTAAATGAATAAATCATCATGCTACAAGGAAAAACAAATTAAACGATTTTCTTGACAACGTACATAAAAATTCTGGCAACATTTATCTGACAAAAATTTTCGATAACTTGTAAAAAAAACATTCGGATTTTTCATCTAGTGCCCTCAAGGTAAAGCCAAATTCACGAGGTGTACAAAACTTTAGAATATTTCTCCAAATGCCTCTGAAATTTTCAATTATTTTTTGACAAATACTAAGTCTAATTTTTAAGAAAAAAAGTGTTATAACGGAGTTAAGTTAATTGAAGAGGGATAAGAAAGAAAGAAAAGAAGGATGCGACTAGATAGAGCTTCGGCCATCGACACCGGGAGGGAGAGAACAGATGGAGTTTGGAGCCAGACTCACTGCTTGAGATCGCCCTACGCTGGAAGGGAGGAGGCGGCGGACGACATCCATTGCTCTTGAGGTAAGTCTCTCCTCTCAATTTCAACTTTAGGGATTTACAATTTTAGGATTTAGGTTTTTTTATTTGTGCTTTTTGGGGATATGATTATCGTTGTGAATTTAGAATTGGAGTTTATTTGTTGGTTTTATGGATCAGAAAACTGTATATCTATTTTGTGGCATGTATTTGATTTTGATTCCCTTCTCAATTATGGGGTTTAGGGTTTGGGGATTTGGGGCTTTATATAATAGGACAATTTCTAGACAATTTTGCTAGATTTATGCAGTTATTTTTTTTGGTGAAAAGGAGAGACGGGGCTCTCCGCGCATCTAGACGCGCTTTTGTTGAGAAAGAAAAATGGGCTAAGTAGTCAGCATACGGGGGATAGCCCGACCCCTAACATCATGAGAAACAAAAGATAAAACACCCTCAGGCGGGTCAAACAATACATAATAACCAATGTCATAAAGGAAAGCTAAGCTAGTTAGGTGATCCGCTACGCCATTAGCTTCGCGGAACACATGTCGAAACTGACATCTCCAGTCTCTTTTTATTAAGCCTTGACACTTGGTGACAAGGCTGGCAAGGGGGTGGCCCCGAGGGATATTCTGTTTGCTTAGGAGGGTCGCTACGAGCTGTGAGTCTGTTTCCAAAATCACATGTCTGTACCCACTCTCCCAAGCAAGCTTTAGCCCTTGATACACTCCCCAAAGCTCAGCTTTGGGTACCGTGCATGTACCGAGGTTCATAAGGAAACCCCGACACCACTCCCCTGCACTCCCTCTAATAACCCCCGCCGCGGTAGCCCTACTATCTCTCCGGACCGCTCCGTCAGTATTCACTTTGACCCAGCCTTCCTGCGGTTTTTCCCAGATAACCTTCACCAACTTCTTCTCATACTTAATGTGGTTTCCCGTGAGCTTCTTCCAGGTGTTCTTGTAGTCCGTAGCACATTTAATGATCTGCATCTCTTTGTTCTGGCGGTTTCTCTCTTTCCCATCAAAGATTCTCTCGTTGCGCCACTTCCAGATCGCCCATAAGGTGCCTGTAAAAATTTCTCTCCACATACAGCTATTATTAAAAGTAGCAGTGCTAGAAATATTACCTCTCAACCAGACCGCATAGGAGGTGCTGTAGAAGTTGGCGTCGAACCGATGGGCTGATAGCTTTCCCCAAACCTCTTTGGCCTCTTTACAGTCTTTGAAAAGGTGAATAAGATCCTCATCCTGTCCCGGGCAGCTGCTGCAGGCGGCATTGGAGGCAAGGTGGCGCCTAACACGTTCAGCGTTAGTGAGGATGGCTCCCAACATACACCTCCAAGTAAAAACTCTAACCCTTTCATGGACCATGAGCCTCCAGATAGTTCTATAGATAGTCGCATCAATAGTAGTATGGCCCCCATTGCCTTGCACCAGGTTGTAAGCCGAGGTGGTGCTATACTCTCCTGAGTCCGAAGCCGCCCAGCAGACCTCATCCTGTCCTTCCCCAGGTCGGACGTCAACGCCAGATAAATGAAGGAGAGTTTCTTTCGGCAATTTATCGGTTAGGAGCTCCCACTTCCAATGCCCGTCATCGTCCCAATAGTCCGAAACCAGCCCCTCTTGTTCATCATGGTGAAGACTAATCTTAACAGATCCAATGAGCGGATCATTTGAGAGCCATCTATCGGTCCAAAAGTGGACACTGTTACCATCTCCGATGGCCCATTTCAGCCCCCGCTTGATAACCTCGATAGCAGCAATACGGATGCTTTTCCACACATGGGAGGCACCTTTAACAATCACCCTCGACTCGCGAACATACTTGGCTCGAAGCGCCTCAACCCAAAGAGCTTTATCATCCGTGAGCGTTCTCCAAGCCAGTTTGCCCACGAGAGCCAGATTCATTCTCTTCAAGTTGCGAATCCCCAATCCACCTTCCTCCTTAGGCTTGCAGAGATCCTTCCAAGCAATCATATGCATCTTGCGAGCTTCCCCATAATCATCCCAGATGAATTTCCTGCAGCTTCTTTCAATGTCTTCGATGACCGGATTAGGCAGGAGCATAGCTGTCATAGCATAGTTGGGCATAGCCGAGAGGACCGACTTGGTAAGCGTGATTCTGCCAGCTAGACTCAACGTTTTGCTCTTCCAGCCAGCTAGTTTTGCATTGATCTTGTCCAGCAGGGGCCTAAAGTGGTCCTTCGAAATCCTCTCGTGCAGTATAGGTATCCCCAGGTAGTTTCCAAGATTCCTCGTAACCCCAATGCCACTCACACGGTGAAGTTTATCTTTAAGATCCGTAGGAACATTGGCCGAGACATATATCTTGGACTTCTCTTTGCTGATTCTCTGGCCCGAGGCTCTACAAAAGATGTCCAGGACTTCCAGAATCACTTTGATCTGTCGCTCCGAAGCCTCCGCACATAGAATGATATCATCAGCGAAGAGCATATGGGATATAGGAGGGCCGTTTCTAGAGATACGAATCGGTCGCCACCGGTCCTCATCCACAGCGAGCCGAATCAGCTGGCTGAGACGCTCGATGCACAGGAGGAAGAGGTACGGGGAGATCGGGTCCCCTTGTCTGACTCCCCTTTCAGGCTTGAACGAAGTCGAGATCTCGCCATTCCACAACACTTGCATCGAAGCGGTGCGGATGCATTCACCAATCCACTTTATCCAGTTAGCCGGAAAATCAGCTTCCTTCAGCGTCTCTTCAACGAAATCCCATCGAAGCCTATCATAGGCTTTCTCCAGGTCAAGTTTAAGCACCATCCATCTCCTACCAGTTTTCTTCTTCTTTAAGGTGTGGACAACTTCCTGGGCCAGAACAATGTTGTCTTGTATCCACCTTCCCGGAAGGAAACTGCCTTGAGTAGGACCTATGAGATCACACATGACCCCTTGCATTCTCGTCACCATAGTCTTGGTTATAATCTTGTAAGTGACGTTGCATAGGGCAATGGGACGGAATTGTTTGATATTATCCGGTTTCCCAACTTTAGCATGAAGCACAATGAGAGTCTTATTCAAATCAGGAGGCAAGAGACCGTCTCTGAAAAATTGCTGAACCTCCTGAACAACAGAGTCTCCCACAATATCCCAACATCTTTGAAAGAATACCGGTTGGAAACCATCCGGCCCCGGAGCTTTATAAGGACCCATCTCTTTGATCGCCTTCCAAATATCGTCCCTCGTGAACGGTTTAGAGAGATGCTCCCTCTGATTCGTGCTAATCTCGGGGAAGTCGATCCCTTGGATCTTACAACTTTGCAGCGGCCTCAGATCAGTAGTACTGTAGAGATCTTTGAAGTAATGCCAAGCCAGTTTCTCCATAGCATTGTTATCCTCCACCCAATTACCTTTCTCATCGAAGAGCCCTTCAATCACATTCCTCCTTCTTCGAATCACCGTGGTCAGATGGTAATAAGCAGTATTTCTGTCTCCTTGGCACAACCAGTCCTCTCTGGACTTTTGGAGCCATAAGAGCTCCTCTTGTTCCAAAGTTTTATCCAGATCATCTTGTAGAGCCTTCTCCCGGGCAAGAAGGATTTGTCTTGCTGAATCAATTCATTGAAGAATTAAAACATCTTGAAAGTGTTCAGGGTGTTTACTTTTGTTCTAAAACCAATTTTTTAATTCAGTTTGTCTAAAATTGATTTTCTATAATTTAGTAATTCAGCTTAGCTAATTTAGTTTCCTTAATTTTTTTCTAAAATACATACTCTGTAATTCAGTTTTGTAATTTTGTTAAAAAAATCCACTTTTTTAATTCAATTTTATAATTAATCATTTGTAAATCTACGATTCAGTTCTGTAATTCTATTTCTGAAATTCAACAATTGTAAATCTGTTCTAAATTTTAGTTCTTTAACTCGGTTTCAGTTCTGTAATTCATTTCCCATAATTCAGTTTATCAAATTCATTAAAAATGGATGAGTGTTGAATAAGTGTTGGTGTTATGGCCTATTAGCTCAAATGGTAGAGCAATGTGATCACACATGGTGTGGGTTCGAGTCCCACGTAGGTTGATTTGTGAAATCGTAATGACTACTGTCATTACTTTTCTAGATTTGTGAGTGAATTTTCAAGTTTTGTAGTTATCATTACTCATTATTTATTATTTAGTTGGATTCATATGAAATTCATGCAACTATTCATATTTTTATTTAAGTTTGCAGCTGAATTTATTATTTTTGAAACGGTAAATGTATAAATGGTTTAACGGAGTTACAAAAGGAAGATGAGACCATACCAATTCAAGAGTCTCATGTAAAAGGTTTATAATCATACGAGGCAATACTACGAAAAAAACATACATTCTAACAACCTATTACTACCAACCCAACCTAGGCAATGTCCTCCACCAATGCATTCTCTTTCCACTAGAGTCGGCCCAAAAACCTCAAATCACCATTACATTGAGTGAACCCAACCCACTTCTACATGTTTATATAAATGAATCTTAGCCCAACATATATAAATATTAGGCAAAATTACAAAAAACCACCCGTTAAATATATGAGTTTGCAATTAACCACCCGTTAAAATTGAATTTACAGAAAACCACCTATTAAAAGGATCCTGTCAACAAGTCACCACCCATATCCAACCTGGCGTTAAGTTCCCGTTTAATAAAGGTAAAAAGACAGAAATGCCCATAGAAATTAAAGAAAACTAAAGGAGATATAGACGCAAAAGGATTCAGAGACAAGAGGAGACAACATGAGACGACGATCGATCACGTACAATCTCTCCTCTAAATCCCTCTGAATCGTGCGATCGAGTGAAGAATTCAGAGACAAGAGGAGACGACTGGCGATTTGAGTCACATAATCAAAGTCCTGCTTGTGTATTGCACATGAGAAGGTTGGTATTTAATTTAGGGTTTCACTTCTACAAATTTGGGGGTTTTCTCGATTGTACATAACAATGCTTCAAAAAGATGCTTTCTTTTGGTGTTTTAATATTTTGGTGCTTGTTTTAATAACCTAAAACCTGAATTCATATACCTTAAATAAAGTAAAGTACACCAATGCATATTTGAGTTAGTGATTGTACATAACAATTGTTGCTTGGTCTATGATAATCCGGTAGAAAAGAATACACCAGTGCATATTTGAGTTAGAGAATTGAAATCTTGCTTGGTATATGATAATCCAGTAGAAGGTTAGTATTTATTTTGGGTTTTTATTTTGGGTTTTTCTTGGTCTATGTTTGCAAGTTAGGAAATGCAACAAACAACTTCATCTCACGGTGGGAGTGCAAGTGGCAAACGAGGCTTTCAATCGTGCACTTTCACTAAAAGATGGAACACTGCAGCAAAAGATAAGAAGCTGGTAAGATGTCAGTGTGGAGTTACATGTCGTTACTACACATCTATGACTGATGACAATCCTAGTAGAAGATTCATACGATGTGGTAATCATAGGGTGAGTATGACAATAATTTTCACAATATATTTTTCTTGTTGATATAATTTTTTGAACTAATTGGTCTAATATGATTTCAGGTTGAAGGATGTGGTTGGGAATGGTTTGATCCTCCCTTGTGTAATACGGCAAAAGAATTTATTCCATTGATAAGAGACGAGATGTTGCGATTGATGGACACATTACAAGTTAAAGAGACAATGGTTTCAACTTATGAGAATGAAATTCGAAGGCTTTGAGAGGAGTTGAGACAACTTAGAAATGATGTTGATGTTGGGGATGAGACTTCAGTTGACACATGTAATGCCAAGAGCTCATTTTGTCCACCAAGATCTTGCAAAGCTCTTGTGCGAATCATTTGTGCTATTGAACTTGTTTTTGTCATTGCAAAGCTCTTGTATGTGTAAAGTGCTAATGTTAAATGTTAAAAGCACTTAGAGTGTCTTTCTATTTTTTGTTGTCATAGTAGCTACAATATATGACGTTGTTGTTGTTGCCATCCATGGGTGGTTTAATGTTAAAAACACTTAGAATCATTTGTGCTATTGGACTTGTTTTTGTCGTTGCTATCATAGAAGCACCCAGATTAATATCTATGTTGTTGCTGTCATAATGCTAGACTGTTGGGTACTCTTGGGGCTTTCTAAGGTAGATGGGCTCACTTCTCTCTCTTGGATAACATACACATGTGCTACTTTCTCTTCCCAATGACTCTAACATATTTAGTATATCCTTATCAAATTCTATGGGCTTTAAACCTTTGTCAATAGTTTCTCCAGCAACTAAGTACCACAATTCAGCAACCTTTTCCAGCCCAACATCACTCTTCAAAATTTCTATCAACTCTATCTTTGATAAAAGGTCAGAATCCACATCATTTTTCATGAACACTTTCCCTTTCTTGTATAACACCTTTCCATCTTGCAAGTAAAAACACCCTTCAAACATAAATCTTATTGCAATATTCATTTATGAGGGAAACAAAAAAAAAAGAAAAATAATTGTATCAATTTTACAAGAAGACAAGATGCCTAGGATACCACAATTATGCCATTGAAATAGTGTAAATAAATATCAATACAAATATCCAGGAGCATGTATAACAGTATAAGCAAACAAAAAAGAAAAAATATTATAAAAAGCAAAAAGCCATAAATGTACCATCACCTACCTTCTGCACATGCAAGTGGAACTTTCAAAGAAGAAATGGGTTTTCATTTATGAACTTTCAAAGAAGCAACGCCATTGTTTGTTTACTGCTAACCTTCATCCCAACTAGTTTCTTCATCGAAAAAAACCCCAAATTGTAGAAGTGAAACCCTAAAAACCTTCTCTCACGGGAATACACAAGCAGGACTTCGATTTGGTGACTCGGATCGTCCGCCGTCTTCGATTCGGTCACTCAATTGCAGGATTCATTGGGTTTTAGAGACTAATCTTCATCTTCTTCTCTCATGGGAATACACCAACGGGATCGATCTGGCTAATCTTCATCTTCTTCTCCTTTAGTTTTCTTTAATTTCTATGGGCATTTCTGTCTTTTTACCTTTATTAAACGGGAAATAGACACCAGGTTGGATATGGGTAGTGACTTGTTGACGGGATCCTTTTAATGGGAGGTTTTCTGTAAATTCGATTTTAACGGGTGGTTAATTGCAAACTCATATATTTAACGGGTGGTTTTATGTAATTTTGCCTCAATATTAAATCATACTCCCTCCGATTTTTAATATAAGGCATTTGACTTTTTTTTTACGTAGTTTAAGGAGTTAAAACTATATAAAATATTGATTTTTTCAATTAAATTTTTTTACATTATAATACTTATTATTAGTAAGTATTATAATATAAAAAAAAATAATTGAAAAAATCAATATTTTATATAGTTTTTAGCTCCTTAAACTACGTGAAGAAAAGTAAAATGTCATTATATTAAAATTCGGAGGGAGTATATTCCAAGTTAAGACAAATCTATATAAATTATACACATACCCCCATGAAAGTACAATTTATAATAAGAATCCAATCTTGACAGTAAGAGCATCAATACTCAGCAAGAGCAAAACAGCTTGTTTAACACCATAGCAAACAACAACCACTATGACCCGTGATGCAAGAACTAAATAATCAAATCTTGGAACTAGATCTGTGATCAGATTTCGAACAGAGAACAAAGGCAAGAACAATCAGAATTCCTCCTTGCTCTGATATGAATAAGATGGAGAAGAAATGAGCATGTTGTGGAAGCTTTGATCGAAGAACGCAAAAATGGAAAAACTGAGCTAATTTACTTAATTGGTCAAAATTTGTCATACAGAATGAGCTACAAACCTTAAACCTTATTTGTATAAAACTTTTGTAACGACTCGCTCAATATATCTAGACCACACATGTGTCAAGACTTTCATACCAAAATTAACCTCTAGTTAATATAGTTGCCAACTTTATGAGATGTGATCCATTGTAACCATGCTCATACTAAGAATAATGTTAAGAGTTATATTTCCTCATCATAAAAAAAATCGATGTCCGGTAAGTTAAAAATTTATATATACACATACTTTTTTTTTTTGGTTCATAGGTAGGCACTTAGGCCATTACAATAGGAGGAGGGGAGATTCGAACTCGTGACCTATTGGTCACTACATGTCACTCTTACCAGCTAAGCTAACAAGGCTTTACTATATATATACACATACTAAAACCGATGCATGACGTTATATATGGCGCGTTGTGGTTGATCCTAAGGGAAAAATAATAAAATAATATGTTGTCATAATTTATAAAAAGTTATATAAGCCACAATCTATCAATATATATTTTATTTAATTGAAAAAATATATAAAAAAAAAAATCATAGTCATACTTACCAAAAATATGAATAGATAAATATGTAGTATTTGAGAGGTGCTATTTTATTTATATCTAGATTATTTTTTAGTGGAGAGAATTATTTATATCAAAATTAATTATTTAATCATTGTTATTTTATTTATATCTATATTGTTTTTTGAGGCCAAAATAAATTATTAAAATATTATGTAGTCATAATATGTATCCATAATCCATTCGTGCATAGATATTTTAGTAAACTAACGTAATAAATATGTACTATATATTTAATAAAAAAATATTAAAATATTTTTTAAAAAAAATCAACTATCTATTATATAAGATGAGATTTAATTAACTATAGATTATAAAAAAATTATTTATATATAATATGTTGAACTAATTTTATTTATATCTATATTATTTTTGGTGAGAAAATTTATTTATATTTAGATTATTATTTATTATTTATTAAAATATATCTAGATTATTTATAATATTGTATTAATCTATTCTTCCTATACATGACGAAACTTACACTAGTACAATATATACAACATATATGAATAAAACTATTGTTATATATAAATAAATATTTTAAAGACAACTGTTCATACAACCGGTGGATTAAAATCGTTGTATAATACGTTACGAAGACAACGTTAATAAACTCGTTGTGTAAATCAAAGAGTACCCTCATATCAGTGGAGATCTTCTACTCCAACTCCTACATCCCTCCCTACATCACAAAAATATTTTTGCATTTTTTTCTATCTTAAAAAAATTATATTTATATTACTAACATATATTTTGATATATTTATAAAATTTTGTTTTAAAAAAATCATATTTTACCATTTTTAAAAATTAAAAAGGTAATATTTAAGAAAATACAATTATTAAAAATTTTAAAACGTGATTTTTTAAAATAAAATTTTATAAATATATTAAAATAGATGTTAGTAATATCAATATAATTATTATAATTATTTTTAAGATAAAATAAATGTTAAAATATTTTTGTGGAGTAGAATATTTTTGTGGAGCAGTGAGGGGAGTATGTATGTGTTGCAGGGGTGTCAATTGCCTCAGATCACGTCTTCCGCTGCAACTGCTCGACCTCTCTCGCTCTCGAGACAATGGCTAATCAAAGGGTTCAAAGCCATCGAAGGCCTGCGAAGCTGACCAACACGAAACAATGAGAGCAAACTGCCTAGGATCGAGAGTTCAAGACCAGCAGAGCGGCGCCGCTTCCGTGCGAGGAGACGTCTCCGTGTGTGGGCGGCTCTAGGTGAGGGCCAGCAGAGCGGCACCGCGTCTGTGCGAAGTGGGCGTGTCCGTGCGAGGGCATCTCCGGGCGAGGGCGGCGAGGGACACTGCTGCGCTACTGTTGCTGTTGGCTGGCACCTGGTGACTGCCTGACAGTCCTGACTGGTGCGTTAAGTTTCTCAAAAGGCTAAGGCGAGGGCGGCTCCATTGTAAGTTTCCCCATTTGTGTGGTCTGATTTTTTTTTCCATCTCTTCAATTAATTCAATATTTAAGATTGTTTATACACTTTATTGAAGTGATTTTGTTGAAACGCTGAATTGATTTGGAGAATTTAAATGAGTTTGTTAGATTAGGGTTTGAGGTTTGAAATGTGAATTGGGGTTTTTCTTGATTTTGTTTGTTTTATTATTTGTATTTTCATTGAGTGTTCAGTACGCTCTGGTAGATTGCGTTAATTTTTCTATTGCTACCCCTTCCAATTTTATGAAAAACTAGCATCGACAACTTTCTGCTTCTTTAATTGGAAGCTTACAATGAGTGTGAGAGAGATGGAGGTTTGCTAAAATTAACTGTTTGTGATTGAGGACATGCCTTCATTGTGTTTTATAAAATGTCAAAGAGAGGATTTTCATTAGAATTTGACTTGAGAAGGACTTAAATGAGTACGTAGTTAACCTTGTTCGTACTCTACTTGGAATAAGTGGAAGAGAGGGATTACTTGCTGCAAGGGTAGCATACCATGATAAGTTTTATTGAACCTATTATTTCAGCTATTGATTTTGAAATAACAGGATATGATTTCTATAGTTGCTGCACTGCCTTGATTTTTTCGAGACTAGGACGATTTAAAGTGGTGGTGGATAAATTTCTATGGTAGTGTTACATGTCTTATTGCCTAATGGATTTCTTTCATGGTCAATCTTATTGTTCACTCTCACTACTTCTAGTCTCATTACTGATCTGAAAAAACCAATAGAAGGTCTTGCATTGTCAACTCATTTGTAACCGGTAACTTTGCCAATAATTTCTCTTTGTAACTTATCCAAGTCAAGGCTTACTAGGTCATGCCTATTTTGTAACCGGTAACTTTGTTTTATTTTCAGTGTAATCTCAGGCAGCATGGTTTTATGGGAATCAGTTGAACCTGTTCGGGAACAAGATTGACCTTCTGGAATTACTTCAAAGTTTAGCAAATTGACTCTCGGGCCAGTGGCATCTAATAATGAGGGTACTCTTTAATTTACATATCTATCTTTCTTATGCAAAATCATTTACTAGGATGCATATATATGACTGAGTGCTGAAGCAGTATGAAGTATGGTTTGGCTACAAATACAGCAGAAATTTAAAGACATACGAATAAGAAAAAAAACAAATATAAAGATGTAAATACATCTTTATATTTGTTTTTTTCTTATTCGTATGTCTTTAAATTTCTGCTGTATTTGTATCTAACTTCTTTGGTTTAACTTATGTCCCACCTTCTACTAAGTTATTTATTCATTATAAGTAATCTCAATCAGATAGGTTTTTTTGTTGGTGCTTGCATACTAGAAAATGTGTAGTTTCTCATGACACCATGAAATCTTTAAATGGGAGAGTGAAGTTATTTGAGTCCTTCTGTAACTTGGTTCAGCTTCTTGATGATTCAAGGACTAATCTGCTCATAGCAAAATTCAATAATGGGATGTAACATTTACCATGTTTTCATACAACTATGAATTGTATTTGTTGTTTTCTAATGTATTATGAATCTGTATTTCTGTCAACAAGGAATTGTATTTGTTGTTTTATAGGCAACAGAGGAGAGGACGGAGTCCCTCTCGACTGGGAAACTCGGCTGAGAATAGCCATCGATGCAGCCAAAGGCATTGCTCACATACATGAAGCCAACAGCGGAACGCTTGTACATGGCAACATCCGGTCTTCAAACATCTTCCTCAACTCACAGCAAGGAAGTGTCTCTGATTTTGGGTTGGTCACAATTATGAGCCCCATATCCCCACCCATTTCACGTGCTGCTGGCTACAGAGCACCACAGGTGACCGCCACAAGGAAATCAACCCACTCTGATGTGTACAACTCTGGAGTGTTCCTTCTAGAGCTCCTCACAGGTAAGTCCCCTGTCCACTCCATTGGTGGGGAAGAGCTTGTACCCCTTGTCAGGTGGGTGCACTCAGTGGTGAGGGAAAACTGGACCGCTGAAGTTTTCGACATTGAACTCATGAGGCACCCTAACATAGAGGAGGAAATGGTTGAGATGTTACAAATTGCCATGTGTCGTGTGACAAGGGGTGCTGAGCAAAGGCCGAAGATGCCTGATGTTGTTAAGATGATTGAGAATGTCCAAAAGACTAATGGTTACTCTCGGTCTCTCGGTTTGAACCAGTCTTTCCCTGCATAAGGTAGCTAGGATGAGTGGTGTTGTCGCTAATGAGCCTCTCCCTCACTGTTCCCATCCATTTTGTTGAGATTTTGTGTAATTTCTATTTCATGCCATATTCAAATGTTGTTTTATTCCTACATGAGAAATGGTAAAATGGCCAAAAATGGAACTCTTTTTCATTGGGAAGTCCTTTTCTGATGTTCATGTTCAAAGGTCCCTTGACCAAAGGAAAAAAAAATCATGCGAATATAATACCCGAAATGCTAGAAAATTTGGGAAAAGGGAAAGACGACACTATCCAAAATTTTATTAAAAATATAACCAAATGTTAATTTTATGCCTCTTATTATATATCATCCTTGCAAAAAAAATTACAATACAAAACAATCATAAGATCAATTTATGACTCAAATGCTAAAGATATTGCAAAATAAATGCTTTAAACAATAGAAGTCGGAGGTACATAGCAGCTGTTGGGGCGACGAACATAGCGGCCCTTCCTAATATACGTTTTGTCATTGCGTTCTTGACTGACAAAATGTGCTACTCTGTCGGGCAATGTCTGACCCTGTTGCCACGTTGATGAGCAATTTGGCGTCGCCCTCGACCCAGAGGCTGGTGAAGCCGAGCCTCAAGGCTATGTCAAGCCCCAAGGTATGCAGAGCCGACCCTAGGGGGGTGCATGTGGTCCGACCGCACAGAGCCCCTAAATTTTCGGGGCCCCATAATATATGGGTCGGGTCTGGTATATATATATATATATATATTTAAATTTTTTTAACCTAATTCTCTATGACAATTTAAAAAAAATGATGGTTATTGGATAGTTTTACAACACTCGAATTCTTTCCTAATAAAAAAAAGACGGTATTCTTCTATCAAAATAGAGAGCGTAGAGCTCAATGGAAGACTTTGTTTTTGTTACAAGGATGAAAATTGTTTGTTGTTTTAATCAAGTTTTTGATATATTATATATATAAAAAAATTAAGATTATTATAATTATAAAAACAACTTTTATATTTTTGTGTTATATTTTTGTTATTAGTAGGGTCTAATATTTATTATAGAACAGGGCCCCGATAACCGTAGGACCGACCCTGAATGTATGACTGCTGTAATTGGGATCGGCGCAGGCGTACAAGTAGAGTGGGGCGCCGTTGTGGTCTCTAAATATCCCTGCCGAAATGGCGCAGCCTCGGCGTTGGCATAGTCCGCCATCGAAGTTGAGTTTGACGGTGCCGATTGGAGGTGGGACCCACGTACATTTGATCAGCCGTCATGTTATTCATGCTATACTGCAAAGTTAATTTGATAGAGATCAGTCAAAATAAAATACGGGAGCAGCAAATAAGAGGACAATAAAATCTCAAGTATAATACGGAGTATATAATATTGCTTAAACTAATCAACTACTCCCTGATTTTTAATATAAGATATTTGATTTTTGTGCACGTATTTTAAGAAGCTAAAAACTATATAAAATATTAATTATTTTTTTACATTATAATACTTTTTATTAATAAGTACTTATTATAATATAAAAAATTTTAATTAAAAAAAATCAATATTTTATATAGTTTTAAACCACGTGCACAAAAATCAAATGCATTATATAAAAAATCGGAGGGAGTATGTAATATAATTTCTCTTAGATCACTAAATTACAAGTACTTCGGTCTGAGATTACAATATACTGATTTATATAATATATTCTAAGAAGTAGTCCTATTTGGTTAATTATTATAACATAAACTTTTATTCATTATACTAAGTTTAAAGTTTAATTAAGAAGAAATCCCTATCAAATAAAAAATCGTTCTAAAAAATTTAATATATTAAAAAACTAAATTAATTTAATTTGACGGATTTCTAAACAAATTTCTTAACCTATCCCCTCCACGTTAGAAAAAACCTACTTATAATACTATGTTCAGATAAAAATCAACAAATTCTAACTTATGCCCTAAAAAACTTAATTAAGTTAAGTATCGATTTGAAAACAAAACCCTAAATTCATATAGATGATTTCTAAAAACATAATTAATAAAATTAAATTAAATTAAATCTATAAGATTTTTTCTAATTGTATACATCACTTTTCAGATGGCACCAATCTAAATTCTATATTTTTAATTAACAAATTTCATCGATCATTCTACTTACAATATGATGCTCTGATTAAAAATTAATCAAATTCTAATTTTCACCCTAAAAATCAAAACACCCTAATTAAGTCACAGAGCGAATTGAAAAGGATGTAATTAAGCAGACAAATTTACAATCAAATTAACTCGTAAGTCGTACCTCAAAAAAGAGGTCTTGATGTCAAATTAAGCAGTTGTTTGTTGTTGTGATGTTGTCTAATTTTAAATATCCTGAGATGCGTTGCCCATTAATTTATTCCCAAATTTTAGGTTGGTTTTTTAAAGATAAATATTAGAGATATATCTATAATCTATCTATATCTTTATTCTTTAACTTACTTATTCTCCAAGCATTGTATTAAGATAAATTTATTTTAATATATTTGATATTATTGTAGTAGGATAGAATCATTTATATTATTATATTAGTATAGAAATATATATTTGTTTAGTTTAGTTTGTTTATTAATATATTTACCTTACTTATTCCTTAAGCATTGCAATCTCTATATAAAAGATTCAATAATAATATTAATTTGACAGAATTATACAAGCTATATACAATAATTGTGTCCTTAACATAACAATAGTTATTCTGTTTGTATATGCTCCACCCCATGAATGTGACAAGGATAATTTTTGGACTTCACTATCATCAATAATCAGTAGTACTAATGAACCAATAATAATAATCGGAGACCTAAACGAAATACTTGGGCCTTCTGACAAGCAGGGTGGGGCCACTCCCAATGTGAATAGATTTCATAGACTCACAAAGCTGATTGACACTCACAACCTTATAGACACGTTCACAACTGGAAATAAATATACATGGAGAAAGCGATCCCATGGAAACGATAACATCTACGAAAAACTAGACAGGGCTCTCGTCAGTCATGGACTGTTACAACAATTTCCTAACTTATATACAAAAAACCATGCCTTCATCATATCGGATCACACACAAATCACACTTGACTTAATGGATAACCAAAAGTCGAAACTGCAACCCTTCAAGTTTGAAATGGCCTGGACTACTAGGCCGGATTTTGAAACACTCATAAAAAATGCTTGGCGTGTGGACATGCCTGGATCGTACTCGTATAAGTTAACTAAAAAATTACAAGAAGTCAAAAAGAAAAGTAAGACTTGGAGCAAAGTTACATTTGGCAACATTTTTCGTCAAATAACCTCGGTTGAAAAAGAGCTACAGGAACTACAACTACAGTTATGTAACTCATATGACCACAACCTAGACAACAAAATTAGAAGGCTATCTACCAAACATTCTTCTCTCCTCAACTATCAAAACAAATACTGGGGACAACGAGCTAAGAAAACACACATAAAATCAATAGATGCTAACACAAAGTACTACCATAGGATAGCGACAGGGCGACGCAACAAAAACATAATAAAATCAATACAAACTATTGCTGGGATAACATTAACAAAAGAGAAGGACATACGGGAAATTGTTAAGAATGACTTCGTAAAACGATACTCGCACCAGCAGAGACAAAGAATTCCAAGTAACTTACTTGACAATATCAATAAGGAAATAACAGATGAAGACAATGATTGGCTAACCAGGCAAATCAACAATTCTGAAATCAAGAATGCCGTTTTAGGACTAGCGAATGAAAAATCCCCGGGGCCTGATGGCTTCCCGGCCGGTTTCTTCAAAAAATACTGGCACATCGTTGGACCTTCGGTCATTAAAGCAGTCAAAAGTTTTTTCCTCAGTGGCAGAATCTTAAAGCAAATAAACCATACCTTCATTGCTTTGATACCTAAATGTGAAGACCCCAAAACCACATCCCACTACAGACCCATAAGCCTATGTTCAACAACATATAAAATCATCTCAAAAGTATTAGCTTCGAGACTAAAAAAATTAATCCCTAAAATCATCAACCCGTTGCAGAGTGCATTTACAGCAGGGAGATCCATACAAGACAATATCTTAATAGCTAACGAAATATTTCACTCCTTCTCCAAGAAAAAGGGACAATCTGGCTGGATGGTTGTTAAGCTGGACATGGAAAAAGCATTTGACCTTGTTGACTGGGATTTCCTCCTTTCTGTTATGACTAGTTTTGGCTTCTCTCCACGTTTCATTGGATGGATAAAGGAATGCATAACCACAGTTTCCTACTCGATTCTAGTAAACAATGAGCCCACAGATTTATTCATGCCAGAACATGGCCTTAGGCAAGGAGACCCTCTATCGCCATATCTTTTCCTAATACTCTCTGAAGTTCTTGCTTGTGGACTCCACAAGGAATCTGCAAAACCACGTAGCCACCTAGGTATCACAATTGTACGTAACGGAACAAGAATCCCTTTTCTAGCTTTTGCTGATGACATTATTATTTTTGCATCAGCAACTAAGACTGCCTGTGACCAGATTAACAAGGTTCTTATGGAATTTTGTTCTCTTTCCGGACAAAAAGTAAACAGACATAAATCGCATTTTCAAACAACCCCTAACCTAACAACAAATCAGAAAAAACGCCCTCCAAAGCGAACTAGAAATTTCTTTCACAAACGATCTGGGTACCTATCTAGGTTGCCCCATCATTTGTGGCCGAACACCGAAGGATGCCTTTAATGATCTCCTTTCGACTACCAAATCGCAACTTCACAAATGGAAAGCAAACTGTCTGTCCCAAGCAGGACGATGCACTTTGATAAAATCAACACTATCAGCTAAACCCCTACATCTAATGCAATGCTTCTTATTACCTAAATCTATACACTTGGAGCTAGACAAGATTAATCGGAATTTCCTATGGAATAAAGGCCCAAAACATAAACCACTAATTAGCTGGTTTGAGGTATGCAAATCCAAAACTAATGGGGGCCTGGGTCTTCGCAGCTCAGAGGATATGAACAAAGCATTACAACTGAAACTAATATGGAAAATTTTGGCAGAACCCAGTAGTCCCTGGGTTTCTCTAATTACAAAAAAGTATCTCAAAACTCAAAACATATTAAAATACCATAGAAAGGGAGATTCCTCTTGGCAATGGACCCAACTTACAAAATTACTGCCTCTCTTTAAGGATGGAATCCGGTGGTCTGTTGGCAACGGTGAAAGCATAAATTTCTGGCTGGACCACTGGGTTGGTGACTCCCCCCTCATCACAATGATTTCTAATGACCAACAAATTGATCTTCAAGCAACAATTTCGCAATTCTTACAAGAAGATAAATAATGGGATATTACAAAACTACACAACACCGTCCAAGACGCGCTACCAAAGGAAATAATACAAACTATAGTAACGACCCCGATACCAAAGAACATACACATTGACAGACTTTACTGGAAATGGAGCAAGAATGGTTGGTTTTCTACAAGTTCGGCAATAGCAATGATTAATAATATGAAACACCATCAAAAATCCGACTTCAAATGGATTTGAAACCTTGATATACCACCTAAGGTCAAATCCTTCCTTTGGAAGATTACTAAAAATGGAATACCTACCTCAGTCAGACTTGCTTCTCGTGGTATGGGAATACCGACTACTTGCCCCCAATGTGACTCAAATTACGAGGACCTCATCCATCTGCTTTGGGATTGCCCCATCTCGCGAGCTACAATAGCAACATTGAACCCATCACTAATAGCAAAACTAGATAGCTGTGTTGCCCAAGGAACTGACTTAAACAGTATCCTCCGAAATGTTAAGGAAGAAATTGGAATTCTTCGCTTCACTAAACTAGCCTTTACCTGGTGGGGTATTTGGTATTTTCGCAACAAATCTTTATTTGATAATCTTAGACCAAATGTATTAAGCATAGTAACCTTCATAAAAGACCAAACCTTTCTGTGGAAAACTTCCCTGCAACATGATGACACTTTGGAAAAACCTCAGAGCAACGGAAACAATAGGGCCACAACAAACGACAAAAGAAAGAAAGCAAAATGGCAACCCCCAGGAGCAGGAACATACAAACTCAATTTTGATGGAGCTCTGTCCTCGTCTTCTAAGGGCTCCTATGGATTTGTTATAAGAAAACACACAGGAACTCCGATTTTTTTCGGTGCGGGGCCTTCTCCTATCTCCTCTATTGCTGGGTCTGAAGGCTTCGCGCTGTGGAAAGGGATCATAGCATCACAACATCTAAACATAACAAACCTCATAATCGAGGGTGACAACCTCACTATTATCAATAGCCTTAAAGGCCTTGGGATGCCTACGGGAGATTCTGAAATGATTGTCTCTGACAGTCTAGTCTCCCTAGGTTTCTTTCGATCCTTCGAGATTCGTCATGTCTATAGGGAAGCAAACCGGGTTGCGGACAGATTATCGCATTTGGATCTTGCTTTCTCAGGAACTGAGACTCCCGACGATTCTATGCTTCGCAATATCATCCGTTTGGATGCTCTTGGCATATAGGGTCCTCCCTATTGCCAAATTTTTTCCGGTTCAAAAAAAAAAAAAGATCATAAACCATAATTATCATATATATAGTTGAGTAATGCTAGAAAATAAATAAATATATTACTAATAGAGAGATGAAGTGATAGGGACAACAAAATCTAAAATATTTAAGATTTCAACACTGGGCATCTGTTGACTACAGAGCGATCATGCTTGGACTTCTCGGAGTTTTGCTAGAAGAAGATTGTCTTACATTTAACAACATGTCTGACTATCAGCTCCTCTCGTTTTAAGTTCCTTCTTGGAGGTGGGTTGGGCCATATCCTCCGTTACACCTGGGCAAACGTGGGTGGGCCCGCTCGGCCCACCTCACCCGTCCGCATTTGCGAGCAGGCTTGGACATAGGTCGAAGTCCATACGGGCTGCTAGGCCCAGCCCGCGGGCGCGGGCATGGACAGAGCAATGAACCCGTTGCGGGCCGCTAGACGTACCCGCAACGGGTACCCGCCTTTTTTTAAAAATTAATATATAATTATATATATAGATGTAATAAATAATATTAATATTAATTATTCAATTTAAAAAAAACAGTAATTTATACCTAAAAGAAAAGCCATGCTAAACCTAAGTTGATATTAATTATTCAATTTTTCTTAAAATAAAGCAGTAACTTAATATTAATTATTCAATTTAAAAAAATAAGTAACTTATATCTAAAACAATAACTTAATTATCCAAGATCATTTGACTGTCCCGGAAACTCTATTGGTAAGAACAATAGTAACAAGTGAATAAGAAAAATGGTATAGTTTATTACTTAACAAGTTTACCTAACTTATGTGACCAGATACCATGTAGATCAACAATGAGAGGTAGATTTCCACTAAACGAAAAATATTTCCAAGTGAATGAGGTGCGGTTTTTGTTTGCAGTTGCTCATCGCAGAGGAAAGGGAAAGGGAACCGAAAAGAGGGGGAAAAGATTGAGAAGGACGGGAAGGGGCAAAAGAGTAGAGATTATCTGAAATGAACGGAGGTTGAGTAAATCGCCGGCGAACACCAGTAGGAGCGAAGGAGAGAGACGCGAAGGAGTGAAGGAGAGAGACGCTGGAGACAAAGTGGGGTGATTTTTATATCAAGGGTAGAGTTGGAATTAAAAAAATGTGGACATTTACTTAATATCCGGTTAAATATGGATATTTACCTAATTAGCTTTTCTAAATGAACATTTGACCTAATTTTTTCAAATGAAAATAGGTGAATGGGTACTGATTTGTAAATAAACACCATTTAAAAGGTAATTTTCTATAATTTTGAATTAAAAAGTTGATTAGAGGAGTTGTTAGACTTGCTCTAATGGTCTAAGAAATTAGTAAATTACATGAAACCCTCGAAAAGTAGGATGGATATATATATAAACAAACTTCAACTCTAAATATCTCGTTCAGTATTGGTTTAACTCTGCAGAAACTCTCAATCATTCTCTTGAAACTCATCATCTTCATCATATATCCATCATTCCCTTCCCAAAAAATGCATAATCAAGCCTTCGAGTGTTTTAAAAATATTAAAGTAACAATTAATTTCTTAAACTAAACCTTGTTGTAAAATAAATTGACCAAAATCCAATATATTGAAAGTTGTAATATGTCTTTTGAATAGAGTTTAATTTTTTTAATAGATGGTAATTTAACATTTACTACAATATATTAAAGGGGGAATTGTGCTATAGGCCATAATTAGGGCCTTTATTAGGAAATTGTACACCCTTCCCTTCCAAATTGGCAAAATGTCCACCTTCCTTCCCTTGCCCCCTTTGACCCTTTGCCCCCCACGCGCGCCCCCTGTGCCCCCTCCTGTTTCAGCACATTTGATTTTAGCAACTCCTATTTCAGCCTTTTTTTTTTCCGCGCGTTGCTGAAACCGAAGTTGTTGAAACCAAAGTTGCTGAAATTGTTGAAAATAGTTTTTTTTTCCGCGTGTTGCTGGAACTAAAGTTGCTGAAACCAAAGTTGCTGAAACTGTTGAAAATAGTTTTTTTTTCGCGCATTGCTGAAACCTAAGTTGCTGAAATCGGAGTTGTTGAAACCAGGGTTGCTGAAACCAGGGTTGCTGAAACCGGAGTTGCTTAAATTGTTGTTGCAATTGCTGAAATTAGTTTTTTATTTTTTCGCGTCAGCGCTTCGACATCGGAGTTGCTGAAACAGTGTTGTTGAAACCGAAGTTGCTTTTTTTAAATATTTTTTTCTTTTTTTTTCGCGTCACCACTTCGACACCGGGTTTGCTGAAATCGGAGTTACTGAAACCTGGTTGCGGGATATAAAATTTAGCCTATGCGGGATTCGAACCCACGTATTTGCGCATAAGCACATTGCTCTACCATTGAGCTAAGAGGCTTGAGATTTAAAACAAGGGACATCAAAATTCATGTTGAAACCGTGTTGCTGAACATGCTTGTGTGTATGATATAGTAGCTCATACAATTGTATAATAATTAATTTCAGCATTTCAACATAACGAATTTTGCTAATAAGAATTAATTTCAGCATTTTCAGATCACACAAAAACACAAGAAGCTAATAAGCTCTCCAAGAGTCTGCATTTCAGCATAACAAATTTCGCTGAAATGCAGACACCCACTAACTCTCAAAATACCGCTGACGTTAAAAACATTTGCCAATATCCAAAGCTCTCAACGAAGCAAACTCAATCATAATAGCAAACTAACCACAAATTCAATGTTTGCTACCAACGAAAATGTTTAAAACAAATTGTATTTTTAATATAATTTGTAATATTTTTTTATTCTTATTAAGTTTTAAATTAATTTTTAGAAATGATCTTAACAAATGAAAATAAGCTAAAATACGTTCATTTCTTTCTTTCTTGAAACCGATTATTTAACCTACTTTTTTTAACACCTCTATTTATTAGATAGTTTTTATGAGACACTCTCAAAGCAACAAGATCACCTAGCTTTTAGGAACTTTCACAACTTTTTGGTTCAAATTTAACGTGGTTTATTATATATTAGATGATGGTATTTAATTAATTTTAAACGCTCATGTGAATTCATAGCAATTAAGTTATAATTTACAATTAATATGCATAATTATCTATATTTAATTTCATTACCACTGCTTCTTTTGGCACTAGATTCCAATTAGCTATATTTAAGCCTATCTTCATTTTTCAAAAGGGGAATTGTGCTATAGGCCATAATTAGGGCCTTTATTAGGAAAAATGTCTACCCTTCCCTTCCAAATTGGCGAAATGTCCACCTTTCTTCCCTTGCCCCTTTTGCCCCTTTGCCCCCCACGCACGCCCCTTGTGCCCTCCTCCTATTTCAGCACAATTGGTTTCATCAACCCTTATTTCAGCGTTTTTTTTTCGCGCGTTGCTGAAACCGAAATTGCTGAAACCGAAATTGCTGAAACTGAAGTTGCTGAAATTGTTGAAATTAGTTTTTTTTTTCGCGCGTTGCTGAAACCTAAGTTGCTGAAATCGGAGTTGTTTTTTTTTTCTTTTTTTTTTCGCGTCACCACTTCGACCTGAAGTTGCTGAAACCGAAATTGCTGAAACCGAAGTTGCTTTTTTTTTTCGCGTTACCACTTTGCCACCGGAGTTGCTGAAACCGGAGTTTTTTTTTCAAAAAATGCTGAAATGCTAAAAAAAATTTTTGATGAAATGCTGAAATATATGCTTGTGTGTAAGATATAGTACCTCATACAATTTTATAAGAATTAATTTCAGCATTTCAGCATAACGAATTAATTTCAGCATTTCATCAATTCACACAAAGCAACCTCAATCAACCATAAATTCAACGAAAATGCTTTGAAAAAATTGTATTTTCAGTATTTGAGGATTGCACAATTGCTAAAATCAAACCAATAAATCTTTGTTTAATCTTCCTCTCAACCTCTCTCTTTCTTGTTCGAAGCAACTCAATTCCAAAATCAAAATCGTAACAAAATTGAAACCTAATCGATTCCAAGAAGCTCCAAATTCAAACTGCTGAATTTCCAACTATTGAATCAATACAAACACCCCTAATATCAATTTCATAAAAATTAAAAACTAAAACAATACCTGTGAAAATCAGTACTTCCGAATCTGCGTATGCACACAATTAGCATACATATGCTCTATGTGGAAATGATGAAATGCTGAAATAGTAGCTCATACAATTTTATAAGAATTAATTTTAGCATTTCAGCATACGAATTTTGCTAATAAGAATTAATTTCAGCATTTCAGCATTTCAGATCACACCAAAAATCAAGGAGCTAATAAGTTCTCCAAAAGTTTCAGCAAGGCAAAAATAAAAACGGCTGAAATTGCCAATTTCATAGCTACTATATACACTCCACCCTATAGGTGGGCTTAAATTCCTAAAAATAATGTAATCAGTAAATGACATTGCAATGTGCACACAAGCAATCACATGGGTTTTTTTTTGACATTGTGTAAGGTCTCCCACCATAAACAATCCTTGTATAACGAGAGCCTCCCTGTTTTATAGCTATTGCTAAACCTTTGCATTAATGTTGAGCCCAAAAATACTCACCTTGCAACCATTCTTGTCAACCACCACCAAGGGCCAAGATGTGCATCCCTGGCCATGATTCAGATTGCTCGCTTGCTGCGTCGACATCATACACCTTTAATTAATTTCAGTTTTTCGACATAACTGCAAGTTAATATGTCTCCCCTGTAAAGAAATAGGACAACCAATTCCTCAAAAATTAGCCACTTCAATGGATCTGTTCATCTGTACACCAGGCATGGGTCAAGAATAAACAATTAAACACTATATAGGAGTCAGCTGATATTCTTCAAAGGATTCGGTTTTGTACCTTTCGGAGAGGAGTTGAAGAGAGAAAACGCAAAGGATTCGGTGAGAGCAGATTCGCTGTCGGGGCTGCGATGTCGAGGAGAGCTGATGTTAGGGATGTCGCCGACAAGCGCGCGAAGGAGATCGGGGCTGCGAGGTTGTGTTCGAGTGGAGTCGTTGTCGAGAGTAAGCATAGATCCACCATTGTTATTCCTCTACAACACGATCTCCACTTTTTGTTGTAATCGATCAATCGCTTGATGTAAACCTCTCGATCTCTTGATGTAAATGTTTGCAGCACACATCCAAAGGTCTCTTCGCCATTGTTGTTTGAGTGGTGGGCGGCGAAAAGCCACGCGGTGAGGACGGGGCAGCAGGTTTCCGTTGAGTGCGACGAGATTCAGATCTGAAGACGGCCGCAGTGCTGCACCATCAGGGCGGTGAAGATGATGACGAGAAAGATCGACGACACTCTAGATCCGTTAAAGATAATGACGAGGAAGATCCGAGGAAGAGGGAAGCTTTAATGGCGGGCGAGAGAGGAGTAGATCTTTGGAAGCGGGCGAGAGAGGAGTAGATCTGAGATTGAGGGGGGGGCCTGGTTTTTTTTTTTCTTAAAAAAATTGTGGACATTTAGGCGTGTTTGGCAAATTGGGGTTTTTTAGGAGTTGAGTTTTTTTTAGGAGGTGGAGTTTATTTGGTGTATTATGGAGGTGGAGATTTTTTTTAAAAATAACATTGTGAAAAAGATGAAAGGTGTTTGGTGGTTGTAAGGTTTATAAAAGGTTATTATAGTGAAAAAGTCCAAAATGCCCTTCATAAATGCTAGGGGGCAAAAGGGTCAAAGAAAGTGGAGGGCAAAACTGACATTTCAAACCTCCACAAAAAAATAAACTTCACCTTAACCTCCCGAAGCTAGGAGGGGGTAGCTTCCATTTTCAACAAAAATAAACTCCACCTTAAGCTTCTCCAATCCATGACAAAGCTCTTACCAAACATGTAGGAAATGAGTTACTTTTTTTTTAACCTCCTGAAGCCCCAAAACCTCCACCTACAACTACTATCAAACACACACTAGCTTATTTGGATGGGTTGGTGGATATCTACCTAATTTGATCCTTCAAATGGTCCTGTTGAGCAAATTTTATCTATATTAAAAAAGTTGTAATATGCATGTCTTTTGAAGGAGAGTTTAGAACAATTTCTATAATCTTTTCAACCATAGGTGGAGTAAATTGGAGTTACCCAAAGATTTGTTCACATATACTTTAAACTCATAAAATTCCATCTCCATACTATTTTGTGCAAGGTTCGTTCACATAAAAAGACAACCTAATTAATTAATAGATGAAGAAATTCGTATACGTAGTGGCGTCAAGTCATTAAACAATACACTAAAATTTGGTGGACATCATTATCACGTCATATGAAATTATGATCCCACACATAAATTAAGACCCCTTCTATTATTTTATTTTTATATTTATATGGGTTTCTTGTATGAAGACACCCGCAGCCCACCTTACAATATTAATTATAAAGTCATATGGCAAATAACATGCCTTTTGAAATTTGAATTGTCAAAGTTGGAAGTTGCTTGTTGGCTTCATGCAACCAAACTCACCAATAATAATACATCAATTTTTCTAGTCTCATCAAGAATGTGTGTTGAACAAAATTACCCTATAATTATATATTAGTCAAATGTGTTTCCTTCTATAGTCAAAATCAAAATTAATTGATCTTAACTAGATATATAAAAAGCTTAATTTGCAATAATAGAAAAACTCGGAGGAGGGGTTTGTACAAGTGTTCGGTCATTTTTTGATATATTTTTTTAAAAAATTTAGCGGACTAAAACTACAGTATTTTCTTTTAAATGACGATGTTTTATTTTAAAATAACATTTTTTTAAGTTCATAATAACGATATTTTTGGTCAAAACGATAGTGTTTTAAGTCAAAATGACAACATTTTAGTTTAAAATTGTGTTATTAGTTATTGTACATTTTTTCTTTAAATGAACAAAACGACTTGATAACACCATTGTTTTTGTCTAAAAAGACATCATTTGAAACCTAAAGATTCAATATGCAACTTCTTGTTCTCTTAGCTTATGCAATAACATGTAACAATATATAAAAACTTTAAACTTGCATAATTTCTTATCTAATTGTCGAATTTAGTAATATAACTTGTTGTTTTGAAACTCTTGGGTTAAGTTATATCATCAAAATATAGAGTTAAGTAATCATAAAAGGCATCTTGGTTTATTAAAAAAATATTTCAAATAATTAATCTGTATTTAATTTTCAAACGTTAATAACTTTTTACCCATATATCATATTAAATCTTCTTATATATATAAAAAGAAAGCAATCGTCGAGTAGGACAAATATAGGTGACTCTTTGGATGAAAGGAGGGGCAAATGCTCTCCCTAGCTCTGCATATGGTTATCGTGTATAAAATCACTATATATATAACATTAAATTTTTAAAAAATAATACATTTTTAAACTTTTTCTATTAATAATTACAAATTTATTTTTAAAAATTAATTAAAAATTAATATTTTAAATATTTTTTATCATCTTAAAATGCACATATTCAAGAAAAGACGTTTTTTTTAATGAAGGTGGAGAGTAGATTAGAAAAACTAAATTAAACCCGCAGCTTCCGCCTTGACAGGGCGTTGCTGTCAAATACACAATAACTTTGTTATCACATCTATCCATATTATACGCATGACCAAATTATCGTTAAATATTCGGTCATTCATCGGATTTTGATATCGATAAGCTATTTGCACTAGTACAAAATGTATATTATAAGCCGCCACATAGACAATGGTTTCTATAAACATGGTGTCTATGTTGAAAAAAATTAGAGATTTTTGGGACGGACAACGGTTATAAAATTTAACCGTGGTCTTTGTGTGTGCTTGTATTTATAAACACAACGGGTATTTAAACAACCGTTGTTATATATACAAAAGACTTCTCAAAGAAAACGGTTCATACAACCGTTGTGTAAGGCCTAGTAAAATCGCTTTCTATTCGGTTATAAAGACAACGATTATTTAAAAAACCGTTGTTATATATATAGAAGACATCTTAAAGAAAACGGTTAATAAAACCGTTGTCTATGGTTGAATAAAATTGACATTTAGTAAATTAAAAAGACAACGGATATTTAAAGAACCGTTGTTATATGCACAGAAGACTCCTCAAAGAAAACGGTTCATATAACCGTTGTGTAAGGCCTATTAGAATCGTTGTCTATTAGGTTATAAAGACAACGAATATTTAAAAAACCGTTGTTATATATATAGAAGACATCTCAAAGAAAACGGTTAATAAAACCGTTGTCTATGGTTGAATAAAATTGACATTTAGTAAATAAAAAAAACAACGGATATTTAAAGAACCGTTGTTATATGCACAGAAGACTCCTCAAAGAAAATGGTTCATATAACCGTTGTGTAAGGCCTATTAGAATCGTTGTCTATTAGGTTATAAAGACAACGAATATTTAAAAAATTGTTGTTATATATATAGAAGACGTTACAAAGAAAACGGTTATTGAAACCATTGTCTAAGGCTGAATAAAATCGGCTTATAGCAAGTTTAAAAGACAACGGTTATTTAAAGAACCATTGTGATATGTATAGATGACGTCTCAAAGAAAACGGTTATTAAAACCGTTGTCTAAGGCTGAATAAAATTGACATTTAGTAAGTTAAAAAGACAACGGATATTTAAAGAACCGTTGTTGTATATACAAAAGACTTGTCAAAGAAAACGGTTCATAAAACCGCTGTGTAAGGCCTATTAAAATCGTTGTCTATTAGGTTATGAAGACAACGAATATTTAAAAACCCGTTGTTATATATATAGAAGACGTTAAAAAGAAAACGGTTATTGAAACCGTTGTCTAAGGCTGAATAAAATCGGGTTTTAACAAGTTTAAAAGACAAAAGTTATTTAAATAACAATTGTGATATGTATAGAAGGCATCTCAAAGAAAACGATTATTAAACCCGTTGTCTAAGGCTGAATAAAATTGACATTTAGTAAGTTGAAAAGACAACGGAGATTTAAAGAACCGTTGTTGTATATACAAAGGACTTGTCAAAGAAAATGGTTTATAAAACTGTTGTCTAAGGCCTATTATAATCGTTGTCTATTATGTTAGAAAGACAACGAAAATTTAAAAACCATTGTTATATATATAGAAAACGTCTCAAAGAAAACGGGTATTAAAACCGTTGTCTAAGGCTAAGTGAAATTGGCGGGGTAAGTTAAAAAGACAACAGATATTTAAAGAACCGTTGTTATATACACATATACATATATATCTTATCTTATGAATATCTTATAGATAGATTATAACATAGCTTATGGATAGATAGCTAGGTAGATAGAATATTTGTGCCATCTTCCATTATTATTTATATTATTTAGCTTTATTATCCTAATTAAACAAAAAAGAAGGCTGTGATTAAAAAAAAAAAGGAATTAAGGCTGGAAAGACGAGGAATTTGGCAAGTTCTCAACCCGCGCAAACTCACAGCTCCTAAGCCCTATCTTCCTCTTGTCAATCGGAGGATTCGGCGGTTTTCCCCTTCGATTGAAAGCTTCTTCACCCAATCCTAGGTTCCTCCATTCCCCCAACTCCATCTGTGGTCTGCATTCAGCAGATCTACTCTTCGATTGCGGTAAGCGGTTTGGATTAACGGTTCTCCTCTCTTTGCTTTGATTGAAGCTTTTTCACAAAATTCAAGTTTTCTATGCTCAAGCCTCACTCTTTCACCTCTGTCTACAAAACAGGTTTGTTGGGAAGTTTGTATTGTGGAAGATTATACACAAAGAAATCATCTTGAACGAGTTCAATACATGCTAGGTTTCTTGGGAGGTTTGTAATTCATTGCTTCCTTTAGTATTGTTTATTTGAAGAGTTTAGTATTTTCTGTTTAGTGTTTCGCATTATGTGCAAATTAAAAGCTTCTCTTTTTTTTTTTTGTTGTTGTTATTTCTCTGCATCACTAGGGCTTAGTTCTTATTTGATATTCGAAAGAAAACAAATGAATGCTGAATGCGGAATGTAGATACAAGCTAATAAAATTGGAAAATAAGGAAGAAACTCTTTCCGCCTTTGTAGATACAAGCTACTATATGTCATGACAGCCCTCTCCGCACTGTTGACTCCATGTTGCTTGGGTACACTAGTGCTCGGTTTACCTTGCTTCCCTCCACAATCTCCGCTCACAGCAGCCCCATAAGAAGCACTCATACTTTTCGTTCCGTTTTGTTGCTTTCATAGATGCCTCCCTCCTGTTTTGATGCTGTCATAGAAGCACTCATACAATCTCCGCTCACAGCAGCCCTCTCCACACTTAGATTTCCCTCCTGTTTTGATGCTGTCATAGAAGCTTCCCTCGTCTCACATCCAGGTGTTCCATTCACCTTCACATCCTCCCTAGTTGGGTTATTATTAGTTGTAGAAATGCCTTCCTTATTTTCATTGATGTTTCGATGGACAATTGACCTCTTTAGATGGAGGGAAAGTAGTTCACGAGTTCCTGAATTGCATCTCAAATTGCCAACTTATCAAGAGACTTCCTGATCACCAATGAAATCCATATTATTCTAGAAAATTATTCTAGAGACCACATTTGCATTTTTAGATGTCCTTGTGTTGTAATCCATATTATTCTAGAAAATTTATTTGGATAAGATTCTGATTTGTTACACCATTGCAGATAGAAGTGAGAAGCTCTTCTTTTTTGCTATAGTTAGATATATGTTGCTTCGATTACTTCCATTGTTCATTGTTCTGTGGCTGATGTGATTTTAATGATTATCAGCCAAGGCAATGTTCAGTTATAGTTACTAGGTGTCTTTTATAATGCTTAATCACAAATTCAAAATGTCCATTCACCTTCTCTCGTCTCTCGTGAACTCCTTTCCCTCCATCTGCAGGACCCAAATTTAGTCCCTTTTTAGCGCCTTTTTTAGTGCCCTTTACGACCATATCATTTAACCCAACTGTAGTCTCATTTCTCACCCTTACTGCACTATTTTACTCACCTTTTCAGTCAGCAAAGTTCTCATTGCAGCAGCCAAGGAGCAAGAATCTTTCATGATTGCACCCTTACTTAGCTCATCCAATTTCTAGCCCTTACTGCAGCAGTCAAGGAGCAAGAGGAAGGGAATAAGACTCCATTTAGAAGCTATAATGATGTTGGCTTTGCAACATGGGGCTTTTGCTATCCCTTCAAGAAAATCCTAAAAAACGAGATTCCACCAACTCATCGGTCTCTGAAAAAACGCTCGATCACAGCTCTGTAGGGACTGCTTGTTTTTGCTTGGTTTTGGAGCATACAAAATCAGCTCGTTCTATACGTAATATTCTAATATCCGACTCCACAAGAGCTAGTTCCTCTTTTATCTCTTCTCCACGGCTGAGCTCATCCTCCATAGCTTTCATCTTTGCTCTCACCTCTTCCATGGAAGACGAGTACTTGCTGGCTTCTTCTTCCCTCCGAGCTTCAATTGCCGAGAGCACCTTGAGAGCCTCGATTGCTGCCAACTCAACAAGCATTTGCTCTTCGTTAACCCCCTCAATCTCCTTCCTTAATGACTCAACTGTGATCAAATATGACCCTTTCTTCCCATTCGAAATCTCCGCTTCCTCGTGTGCTCTACAAGTTTCTTCCTTGGCCAGCTCTGTTTCAAAATATCCACTCCTAAAAGGTCATTAAAACCAAATGCAAAATATACCAGCACCTAATAGAAATTATCTACTATAGGACCTTTGCTACACACTAGTTGTAACCTCAACACTCATTTCTGAATACTTGATTTGTAAACTTAGCCAAAAGCATTTGGGCAGCAGTTTTAGCCCTCTACTTGACTTCCTTTTGTTACCACAATTGACAAAATACTATCAGTATGGTTATCTGTTCTATGGCTAGACATTAAAAGTTATGTGCCATTTGTTCATGCTGAGTAAATATTCAGAAACTTCCCTTAGTTGATATTGTTTAAAATAACAATTACAGAATAAGTTTTATTTATGGGAGGGTAATAGAAAATAAGATATGAAAGGATGAATGCAACCCTATATCAACTGAAAAATTCTTCATGGATCAGTTTCAGTTGCTTTGGTTTGACCCTTGTCCTGTTGGTATGTTCGCTGATTGGTCTGCCTTTAGTCTGTTTGAGCTGTTGTTCTTCCCCTCCAATAGTGTTAGATAGATTCTCAGGGATTTTCTTGTGCTGGGCATTTTGTCCAGAAGGATGATACAGATCTAACCCAATGAATCACACGCAACAAGAGTGTATCTTTTTTTGGGGCAGGTTTTATCTCTAGCAGCTGAGATAAATCATCATTAGAGTATTCTCCTTTTTTATTTCTTATATATAATTAATATATGGAGTAATTAGGATTCAATTCCTATTTTCTATCATTTGTTGTGATACCAGGCACCATTGTTGTACCAATACCATTGGAGTAATTAGGATTCAGTTCCTATTTTCTATCAGTTCCTATTTTAATTTTTTAATCTACTGAACAACCTTTGCCTCAGGCTATGGCTCTATACATAAAACACCGAATAAAAGTTCACTGCTCTGGAAATAAAAGATTATCTAGTGTATAAGTGAATTGACAGTTCTTGTCTTTTAAATCATGACTTGCACAGAATAGGGTATAAATGAGATGGGGAGCACACCAATACAGAGATGATATCTAGTGAAGTGTTTTTAACAGCTAGTATTTGTTACTTTGGGCAAGGGCACTTTAAGGTCTAAATGAAATGAGAGTCAATTGCCCAGTTTGAGTTCACGAGGAACAAAAGCCAAAATTGATCACCTCAACCAAAATTCACATAATCTAAATATGGTTTCATTCAAGCCTATGGTTTCAGCCCAACCTTTGTATGCAATCAGTAGAAGACAAAAGGGATGCTTCTAGGCTAAGGACCTAGCTGTCTATAAGAATACTTTATAATAGACATTTTCTATTTTATTTTTGCATTTAACTAGTTGTTACATATTTGTTCTATTTTTTTGTTGTTATATTTTATTTTATTTTGCATTTAACTAGTTGTTTCATTTGCATGTAACTAGATGACGTGTGCTTCTATTAGATAGGAAGATGAGCTTGTGCCGATCCGGTAAAGATCACCTATAACCCACAATGTAACACCCTATGTTACATGATTCTCGTTGGTCCACCTATAAATAATTTATCTATTTAAAATTAACACACAAATTTTAGAAAATCTTAATTAAAATATAAATCTTATTTTCTAAATTAAAAAAAATAATTAAAAAGATTATCTTGTTTACTTCATCCTCTTCCCATGGTAGGTCAAAATCTTTCCTACATATTTTTTCAATTCACCGACATCTTGTTAGCAATCTCTTGGTTTTTAGTCTATCACTAATACCCAATTACTGCTACTTTTTTTAATGTCATATATATTCTGGAATAACTTTGTTTCTTTATGAGGTTTAACAAAAACAATTACTTTCACTCTCAATTAAGAGTGGTTGATAGTCTCTTTCTCATTTGCGCAGTTACACACTCCCTCTCTCATCTTGAGCTTTAATCAATCTATTTCCTTCTTTGCAGGAGTTGAAAATTTTCTCACTGTGAAGTAACTGTCATTTGGAAGTTGTTATTAGTCCAACAAGCTTCTATTTACTTGAAAGAAAACGCTGTCCGTCTCTGTGCGGTAAGTTCTATGTACCTTTTCTCTTCTTACAGAATTTACTAGTCTATTTCCCGTGCTTTACGCGGATTTAATGTAAAAATATTATAAAATTATAACTTTAGAGGAGATTCTTTTGATTTTTAAAAGAAAAAATCCCTCATTAATTAATAGTCATAACATTTAGTCAAAATAAAATAAATTTAATATAGGTAGAAGAGCTATAAAAATATGTGTTATAAAATAAGCTACAAAAATTATAGATGGATGTACGATGTGTTATATAGAGGAAGACAAAAATTATAAAAATAGTTATAACGATTGCGTGACAAATAATATTCCAGAAGAAATGAGGAAAAATAATGTTTCAGAAGAAAATGAGACTAAAATATATAGTTACTTGAAATTAAATCGCAAACAAAAGCGGTAATTATTTTAGCTGTTTATATTAACAAAAAAAATTCATATTATAAATATAATTTATTATAAGTAATAGTTACGTAAACCAAATGTAAGTAATTGTATAGATTTAGTATTGTATAGGATATGTGCTTTTTAAAATCTCCTCTCTTACATTAATTTTATTTACGTTCTTTACCTATAAATTCTAAAATTTAATCGATGGGCCTTTAAATTGATAATAGATTATATATGGATCGTAATTGGATATTTGCAAATCGTTTATCACCCGAGTATGAAAATGGGGTGGAAGAGTTCATAAGATTTGCCGTGGATCATGCCGAAAATCGGAACAGGATACGTTGTCCATGTTTAGAATGTTGCAATGTTGAGCGAGTAAATGAAGAGGCTTTACGGGATCACTTGTTCGTATATGGAATTGATAGATCTTACACTCGATGGATTTGGCATGGTGAGGAAGAGGTTCGATTTGAACAATTAGATGAACCTAGTGGTGACACCCTTGACACTGATGACAATTATGACGCGGATCGATTAGAAGATATGGTAGATGTCATTACAGAAAATCATCAAGATAATGCTAAGATTTTTGATAACCTGATCGATGATGCTCGCAAGCCACTATATGAGAGTTGTACGAAGTTCACAAGGTTATCAGCTGTTCTGAAGTTGTATAATTTAAAAGCTGCTCATGGGTGGACCAACAAGAGTTTCACAGCATTACTTGAGATTTTGAAAGATATGCTTCCAGAGGATAAAGTACTTCCGAAAAGTACATATGAGGCCAAAAAGATGTTGCGTACGATGGGTATGGATTATGAGAGGATACATGCATGTCCAAATGATTGTGTTTTGTATCGAGGCAAGAATGCATCGTTGCAATATTGCCCAAATCCTGATTGTGGGGAACCGCGATACAAGAGAGAAGGAGTTCCCGCTAAGGTAGCATGGTATTTTCCAATCATACCAAGATTCAAACGTTTGTTCAATAATGTAGAAGATGCAAGAAACATGACATGGCACAAGACTGAAAAGGTATATGATGGAAAACTCAGGCATCCTGCAGATTCTCCTCAGTGGAAAATGATCGACAATAAATATTCCGATTTTGGGCAAGAAAGTAGGAACTTGCGTCTTGCTCTCTCAACGGATGGAATGAACCCGCATGGTGGCCTTAGTAGTATTCATAGTACATGGCCGGTTCTACTTGTGATATATAACCTTCCCCCTTGGTTATGCATGAAGCGCAAGTATGTGATGTTATCTTTATTAATTTCTGGGCCAAGACAACCTGGGAATGATATAGATGTTTATTTGGCCCCTTTGATTGAGGATTTGAAGCTCATGTGGGAAAATGGCGTAGAAGTATTTGATGCACATCGACAGGAAGCTTTTAATTTGCGAGCAATGCTGTTTTGCACTATAAATGATTTTCCAGCTTATGGTAATTTGTGTGGTTATACCACGAAAGGGCACTATGCATGCCCGATTTGTGAACAAGGCACGAGCTTCCTACAATTAAAAAATTATAAGAAGATGGTATATCTTGGACATCGGCGATTTTTACCCTCGTCCCATCGTTACCGCAAACTTCGAAAGGCTTTTAATGGAAAGACAGAAGAAGGAACAGCTCCAAAACCATTAAGCGGTGAAAAAGTACTTGAAAAAGTGAAGGATTTGAAGGTCAGATTTGGAAAAAAGAGTTCAAAGTCCTCTGGAAAGTCTGCTGAAGAATATAGTGGTTGGAAGAAGAGGTCAATATTTTTTTATCTTCCTTACTGGAAGGATTTATTTGTGAGACATTGTCTTGATGTGATGCATATCGAGAAGAATGTGTTTGATAGTCTTGTTGGTACACTGCTTAATGTTCCGGGTAGGACGAAAGATGGCCTCAATGCTAGGCTAGACATGGTTGATATGAAAATTAGACCTGAATTGGCACCACAAAAGAAGGGAGACCGCACTTACTTGCCACCTGCATGTTATACTCTGTCTAGAAAGGAGAAATTGGAGTTTTGCAAATTTTTCCGAGATATAAAGGTTCCTTGTGGGTATTCTTCGAATATGAGTAATATTGTGTCTGCAAATGAGTTGAAGCTTGTTGGTTTGAAAACCCATGATTGTCATATTATAATGCAAAATTTTTTGCCGATTGCTTTACGATCTGTCCTTCCAAAACACGTTCGGGACACTGTTACAAGATTATGCTTATTCTTCAAAAAAATTTGCAATAAAGTCATTGATCCTGATGACTTGAGTTCCTTGCAAAAGGAAATTGAAATTACATTATGTGAGATTGAGATGTATTTTCCACCATCTTTTTGTGATATAATGGTTCATTTAACTCTTCACCTGGTTAGAGAGATCAGATTATGTGGGCCAGTTTATATGAGATGGATGTATCCCTTTGAGAGGTATATGAAGGTATTAAAAGGGTATGTCAACAATCGTAATCGTCCCGAAGGATGTATTGTTGAAAGATATATTGTGGAAGAAGTTGTTGAGTTTTGCAGTGAATTCTTATCTGGTGTTCATCCAATAGGCATTCCAAAGTCTTCATATGTTGATAGTGCAGATGGAAATGTTACACTGGGTCAACAAAAAAAAAGTATATCACAAGAGGTGCGTGGTAATGCTCACTTGTATATACTTTATAATGATGAGGAAGTTCAGCCATATATAGCAGAGCACCTGTCTTATGTAAGAAGTCAAAATACATCTCACAGAAGTGATAAGTGGATAGCATCTGAACATAATCGCTTGTTCGTTGAATGGATACAAAAGCGAGTTCTTCAGGATTTGGTGCGGTGTCCTGGAAAAGTTTCCAACCGTTTGAAGTGGTTATCTCAACTGCCTGATTTAGTAGTAACCACCTCCATGAAGTACGAGATTAATGATTATACGTTCTATACAAAAATTCAAGATGATAAAAGCACAATGCAAAATAGTGGTGTCACCTTGGTAGCTGAAGCTATGCAAATAGGAGCAGAAAAGGGCAAAAATCCTACATATGTGCAACGTTCGTACTATGGTGTAATTGAAGAAATATGGGAGTTGGATTACGTGATTTTCAAGGAAGTTGTATTTTGTTGTAAATGGGTTGACTCTAATGCGGGTGTAAGGGTTGACAAATTAGGCTTCACTTTGGTTAACCTGAACAAGATAGGGCACACAGATGAGCCATTTATTTTAGCATCACAAGCGAAACAGGTGTTCTACATAACAGATCCAACAGATCGTGCTTGGTCCATTGTTTATCCCTTCATCCTCAACTATCGAGATAAGTCTCCATTGTCGACCTCTTCCGGATGATTGCATGAAAGTGAATATAGATACGCCTTTAGATCCTGATTCACCATTGCCATTTGATATGGATGAAGTATCAAATGTGGGAATGGCAATAGGTATTCCCATTGCATGGCCAAAAAGGCTCATTCTCCCTTTCAAGGTAATAAATACCACTTTTACACACTTATTTGATTTTTTAATAATGATTTCGCATATTGTATAAGCATATAACTCATTATTATTTTCTTTCAATTCAAGGCATCAAAACTTCCCAATAAGCGAAAATACTCTAATGTGGATAAGTAAAAAAGAATTACAAGGGAAGTCGAAGCTAACGAAAGGCCACAAATACAATCATCTAGCAAATTTATGAAAAAAATGAAAATGCTTCTGCCAGGGCTGGATTATGAGAAATATGTTGCTTCCATTCCATTCTCTCAAAGTATTTTAGGCTATGATCATTCTATCATGATTTGGAGAAGTGATATAGAAAGATGGCTAGAAAAGGAGATGATCGATGCGTCCCATGTTTCAGTATACATGAAGTAAGTTTAATTAAAGTTATAATTTTAATGTCATATGTATTTGTTGAGACAAATATTGCATATATACTTCATTATTTTTTTTGTAGGTATCTTTTTGAACACCGATGTCCAAAGAATCTGAATATGTTTGGGTTTTTATGCCCACAAAGAATAGCTGCAGACTCTGACTTAACAAAAGAAGAAAAGGCTCGCTATATTTGCACTTCCATGGTCGGAGAAGAACACACTCGTTTCAAGTTGTTGTTGGCACCTTACCATAATGGGTAATTTAAATATTATAAATATTTTTTTTTTATTTTCTTTATTAATATTCACATTTCATATATAATATTTTAGTGGGCATTGGATGTTAGCCGCCATTAACCCTCGAGAAGATACTGTCTACTGGTTTGATCCATTGCTAGGAAGTGTGAGAGTGGAGTTGAAAGAAGTTATTGAAATGTAAGTAACTTGATTTTCTATTACCGCAATATCTTTTATTTTCATTTATACACATACATTATTCACAATTTTAATTGTATCATCATATTTGAATATTTTTATGACTACGTAGGGCCATGACTATGTATTTTGCTGAGATAAATGAAAATAAATGTAGGAAGAATACACGCTGGCTGATAGTAAAGGTTAGTGTGCATAAGTTGATAGATTTTTTTTGTATAAATAGATGTTGATCAAATGAATATCATTACTTACTCATGCATTTGTATTGGTATTCCAAGGGTCCTCCTCAACCAAATAATATAGATTGTGGCTATTATGTATTGAGGAATATGCGGGAGATCATCGAGCAAAGAACCGTATTAGTTCCCATTGAGGTATGTATTCAATTTATTATCAATAAAGAGTTTTATGTAATATCTTTATGTATGCTTGAATTTCAAGTAGCTAGATATTTCATATATCCAGTTTATTTATATATATATCTTTAACTACATGCAGTATTTCACTCGTTTATCATCTCCTTACACGGCATTTCAAATTGATGAAGTTAGAGAAGAGTGGGTTCAGTATGTCGAAAATCAACTTATCTGGTAATTCTATATACATATTACATCCAATATATTCATTCAAAGATTTGAATCACACACTACATCTATTTTTCTCATGAATAAATATACATTTATATCATGATACAGGTAGATACATCGAAGAATTTGTCAGGCGTTAACATGGAGTAGGTTAGGTACAGATTTTACACCATTTTTATTTACCTTTGATTCTTGAGGATAGCTAGTTAGATTTATGTAATGGTGACATATATATAGACATATTTGATTACGTACGTGGTAGTGATGACATTTGACGTTGAATGAAGAACCAATTCATATGTTTTATGACATATATATGGTTATGTTTTGATAAAATTAAGATACAGGTGGTTCTGCTATGTGTAATTAAAAGAGCTAATATTGTTTCAAATGATACTTACAATAGACAACGGTTAATTTACCCGTTGTCTTTTATTTTTTCAAATTTAAAAATTTATTACACAACGGCCAATGGAGTTTAGACAACGGTTACGATAACCATTAATGTGAAAGGACAACGGTTAAAAGATTTTTATACAACGGTTCAAATGAGCATAGACACCGGTTAATGGTTGCTTAATCAACGGTTAGAATGTACACGAACAACGGTTGAATATATTTAGACAACGGTTATAATGTACTTGGACAACGGTTATAAAATATTTAGACAACGGTTGAAAGTTACTTAGTCAACGGTTTAAGCGAATCTAGCCAACGATTTTTTGAATTTAGACAACGGTTAACGATTATATAGACAACGAAAAAAAGATTATATCCAACGGTTCAAAGGAAGATAGACAACGGTTAATAGATTCTTAATCAACGATTAGAACGTACATCGACAACAGTTAAATAAATTTAGACAACGGTTACAATATACTTAGACAACGGTTATATTGAGTTTACACAACGGTTGAAAGTTACTTAGACAACAGTTAAAAGTTACTTAGACAACAGTTGAAAGTTATTTAGACAACGGTTTAAAGTTACTTAGACACCGGTTTAAGCGAATTTAGTTTACAATTTTTTAATTTAAACAACGGTTAACGATTAAATAGACAATGGTTAAATATATGTACACCACGGTTTCAATATACTTACACAACGGTTGCATTTGTTTTAGACAACGGTTAACATGTATCTAGACAACAGTTAGAATGTGATTAGACAACGGTTAAAATCGGATATCCTAACTCGAGACAACGGTTATATGGACCTTATACAACGGTTATAACCGGTTAATATGATTCGGGGCCAATTTTGGAGGTGCAGAGACAACAGTTATCCGGAATCTATCACAACGGTTATAACCGTTGTCTATGTGAACCGTTATGATAAACCCAACCGTTGTATTTGCAAAAACCACACGGGCTGATGCAACGGTTCCAAAACCGTTGTGCGTTTTGTAAAATAACCGTTGTGTAAGGGCTTTTTTGTACTAGTGTTGGTCTGAAAAAAGTTAGCCGATACGGAAAGTCGGTGTCAGCAAAATTGACAATTACCGACATTGGCTTCTCATGTTAGCACGTTTTTTCAAGGCAAAAAACTTACCAACACCGAAAGTCGATGATTACACCGTGTGTTTGACTATACAAAACCGTACATATAGCAAGCCGACATCAATATACATGTGACTTGAGAAGAAGGCAAACTAAACCGAAGAAGTAAAGAATAAAAGAAGGCATGGAAGAAGGCAACAAGAAGGTTCCTCTGTCATTTTTCGATAGTTGAATTACGAATATACTTATTATTTATGCCATATTTCCTGATTTTTAAATTAATACATTCGTCTATAAGCTCAATACAATATACAAATTCTGAAAGCCAATCCAATTCTCAATTTTAATTTTTTTTTAAAAAGAGCAAACGCTACGGAACCGTCCCTACTTAAATATACTGCATCCAATCACTGAAAGCCACGTCAGAGATCAAAGCCAAGTAAGCAACCAGGCCATATATTACGTCACTACTCCCTTACGTGTCGGATCCTCATTCGCTACAGGCGCGTGGAACTTCATTTTTCTAATATTTTCTTCGGATTCCCAAATGGGAAAGTGCGAAGCTCATTTTATGCCGTCCCTTGGTTTGTTAGATGCCAATGCAGGCGGTCTTGATCTAGAGGCGGAAGCAACAATCCGGAGGCGGACGAAACAATCTTGTGGCGGTGTTGATTCAACGAACGATCGGATTTCTGTCGAAAACTTGTTAGTTTCGCCTTCATTCTTTGATTATTTCACATTACTTATAGAATATAAATCGCAGTTTAATTAGAGCAATTGATCGGTAGTTTCTGGATAATCGGTCGAAGTTCTGGTAACTGTTAGAAGTCCTTTCGGTTGTTGCAGACTTACAGTTCTTACTTGATCCATTGTTCTTCTGTTTGATGATTTTTCTGTTTCTGCTTTTGCTTCGATCGCGAGTGATTTGTATTTTTTCCCGTTTTCGTTTTATTTTTCTGCTGTGTTAGGGTTTTGAATGCCTGGGAATAAGGAAATGCGCAACTTTTGAGCTCGAAATTCTCGGAGTTGATCCTTTTTTTTTTGCAGGAAATTATGCTCTGATCCATGTGTGCTCAAGTTTGATATCTGTGAAAAAATTGCTGTTTCTTAGCTGTCGAGTTGGATTCTTGAATTCGATGGGTAAAGGAGGGGAAGATTACGGGAAAACTGAGAAGCGGAATTCTAAGCCGGCGGAAAATGGGGATGCCTTTGCGGCGTGGGCCAAGGACGTTAAGGAATGTGAGGAGAAGTACGGGGTGAGCCGTGATAGCGGTTTGTCCAGTGAGGAGGTGGAGAAGCGGCGTAAGATCCATGGATGGAATGAGTTGGATAAACATGACGGGCCGTCGGTATGGAGGTTGATCTTAGATCAGTTTAATGACACCTTAGTTAGGATTCTTTTGTGTGCTGCAGTTATATCTTTTGTGCTTGCTTGGTATGATGGGGAGGAAGGAGGGGAGATGGAGATTACAGCTTTTGTGGAGCCACTAGTTATATTCTTGATACTGATTGTGAATGCAATTGTCGGTGTCTGGCAAGAGAACAATGCTGAGAAAGCATTGGAAGCTTTGAAAGAAATTCAATCTGAACATGCTACAGTGATCCGGGATGGAAGAAAAGTGCCCGATTTGCCTGCGAAAGAACTTGTTCCAGGCGATATAGTTGAGATTAGGGTGGGTGACAAGGTGCCTGCTGACATGAGGGTTGTGTGTTTGATTAGCTCAACTCTAAGGGTTGAACAGGGGTCCTTGACTGGTGAGAGTGAAGCTGTCAGTAAGACCACCAGGCCTGTTCCCGAAGATTCAGAAATTCAGTCGAAGAAATGTATGGTGTTTGCTGGAACGACTGTTGTGAATGGGAATTGCCTTTGCTTGGTTACACAGATTGGGATGGGAACTGAGATCGGGCAGGTTCATTCGCAAATTCAGGAGGCATCTCAAAATGAGGAGGATACACCGCTGAAAAAGAAGCTGAATGAATTTGGGGAGGTTTTGACTGCTATAATTGGACTGATTTGTGCGTTGGTGTGGCTCATCAATGTGAAATATTTTCTCACTTGGGAATATGTTGAAGGGTGGCCGACAAAGTTTAAGTTTTCGTTTGAGAAATGCACATATTACTTTGAGATTGCGGTGGCATTGGCTGTTGCTGCAATTCCAGAGGGTTTGCCTGCTGTGATAACAACGTGCTTGGCCCTGGGAACACGCAAGATGGCTCAAAAGAATGCGCTTGTGCGGAAGCTGCCAAGTGTCGAGACACTTGGCTGTACCACTGTCATCTGCTCTGATAAGACTGGTACTTTGACTACCAACCAGATGGCTGTTTCTAAGCTTGTTGCTATGGGTGCTAAGAGTAGCCATATCCGGACCTTCAATGTTGAAGGGACAACGTATAATCCTTCAGATGGTAGGTTTCAAGACTGGCCAGCGGGTAGCATGGATGCAAATCTTCAAACAATTGCAAAAATTTCCGCTCTTTGTAATGATGCTGGGGTTGAACAATCTGGCAATCATTTTGTTGCAAGTGGCATGCCCACTGAGGCTGCATTGAAGGTGAAAATTTTCTCCCAATAATTTGACGCTTTGTTTCTTGGTATGAGCTTGTTTATTGAAAATGTGATGATGCCTTTTTTCTTTGTTAACCACAGGTGATGGTTGAGAAAATGGGGCTCCCTAGTGGGATAGATGCTAGTGCTTCTTCGCAGCCTGATGTCTTACGTATGTGACAATAGACACTGATTTCAGAAATTTTTAAGCTTTCAACTTGTCTGTTGTATGCTGAATTATTCTTTTTTCAACTCTTATTTCTTGTGGGAAGGTTGCTGCCAAGCTTGGAGCAAATTGGACCACCGTGTAGCCACTCTTGAATTTGATCGCGATAGGAAATCCATGGGAGTTATAGTCTCATCTAGGTCTGGAAGGAAATCCTTGTTAGTAAAGGTACTTAAAACGTGTGAAGTTTTTGTGGTTTTGGTTATTTGGGACAGGGTGATTTTCGTGTTTGGCTTCATGAGTTCATTTCTTGTGTAATATCTCTTTCCTTTGTGTCACTGCTTTGAGCTTGAAAAAATTGGGTCATTTGTCAGATTTGAATAGCCAGGCTGCACCTTATACTGTTTCTTGGATTAATTTTTTTTTTTTTGTAACAATCAACATTGGTGCAGGGGGCTGTGGAGAATTTACTCGAGAGGAGCTCCTTTGTGCAATTGTTGGATGGTTCAGTTGTTGAGCTAGATCAAAGTATGAGGGATGCCATCTTACACAGCCTTCATGAGATGTCCACCAGCGCTTTGCGTTGCTTAGGATTTGCATACAAGGAGGATCTTCCAGAATTTGCCACTTATAATGGTGATGAGGATCATCCAGCTCATGCGCTGCTGCTTAATCCATCTAACTATTCTTCAATGGAGAGCAAACTTATCTTTGCCGGCCTAGCTGGAATAAGAGTAAGTTTTTCCCTGACCCGGGCACCTTTAATTGTTTCTTTTTTTGGGCAGTAGAAACCCTTTGAGTTTTGGCAGTGCCTTGTTGTGCGCATCTGATTATTTTTATTTCCTTTACATTGGTTAAGGATCCTCCACGTAAAGAGGTCCGTCAAGCAATTGAGGACTGCAGAGCTGCAGGCATTAGAGTCATGGTTATCACTGGTGATAACAAGAACACAGCAGAAGCCATTTGCCGTGAAATAGGTGTATTTGGACATCACGAGGACATTAAATCCCGAAGCTTGACTGGAAGAGAATTTATGGAAAAACGTGATCAGAAAACGCATTTGAGACAAACTGGAGGACTCCTGTTTTCTAGAGCTGAGCCCAGGCACAAACAAGAGATAGTGAGGTTGCTTAAAGAAGATGGAGAAGTTGTTGCCATGACTGGTGATGGAGTTAATGATGCACCTGCTCTTAAGTTGGCTGATATTGGCATTGCAATGGGCATTTCAGGGACAGAGGTATTTTTATTCATCTTTCACCTAATCCCCTTTAGTGATATACTCCAAAATTTTGTGAGAGTGGAATCATATGGATACTACATATACATTTATTTATATAGAAAAGTAAAAGAAAATTCGTTTTCCTAGCATATGAATTTGCTAGTTTGCTAATTGTGTCGCTTCTACTAGGTTGCAAAAGAAGCCTCTGACATGGTCTTAGCAGATGATAACTTCAGCACCATAGTGTCTGCTGTATCCGAAGGTAGATCAATCTACAACAACATGAAGGCATTTATCAGGTATCTCTCTTTACTCCAATTTTTTTTTTTGTTAATATGAATCATGATTCAAGTCCTCCTAGGATGGTTTGTGTTTCTTGTTGCCTTCCTATCGGTTCCTATTGTTTATGTTCATCAGAGCTCCAAAATAGTTGCAGTCCAAGTATTTTTTAACTTGGTTCTAAATATTATATTTTGCAGTTTTTTTCACCAAAAAGTGTAGTAGGTTTCAAAGAATTTCTCTGAATTAGAGTTAGTTGGTTCGGTTTCTCTAATGCCCCATGTATGATTTTAGGTACATGATTTCTTCGAACATTGGCGAGGTGGCTTGCATTTTCCTTACAGCTGCTCTAGGCATCCCCGAAGGTCTTATTCCTGTTCAGCTTCTGTGGGTCAATCTGGTCACTGATGGTCCCCCGGCAACCGCTTTGGGTTTCAATCCTCCGGACAAGGATATAATGAAAAAACCTCCTCGAAGAAGTGACGACTCATTGATCAGTGTCTGGATTTTGTTCCGCTACCTGGTAAGATTGTGTTCATTCTCTTTTATCCCCAACTAAGGAGAAGTCATGATTTACCGGTAAAATGCTGGCTGTTATCTGAATGTAGGTAATTGGGCTCTATGTTGGTCTGGCAACTGTTGGAATTTTCATCATATGGTACACTCATGGCTCCTTCTTCGGAATCGATTTGAGCCAAGACGGGCACACACTCATCAGCTACTCCCAGCTCGCAAACTGGGGGCAATGCCCTACATGGGAAGGGTTCTCGGTTTCTCCTTTCACAGCCGGATCCCAAGTGTATAACTTCGATGCTAACCCCTGCGACTACTTCCAAACCGGAAAGATCAAAGCCATGACCCTCTCACTCTCCGTCTTAGTCGCCATTGAGATGTTTAATTCCCTGAACGCTCTCTCTGAAGACGGGAGCCTGGTGTCGATGCCCCCATGGGTCAACCCCTGGCTGCTTCTGGCCATGTCCGTCTCATTCGGCTTGCATTTCCTCATCCTGTACGTGCCGTTCCTTGCACAAGTCTTCGGCATTGTACCTCTGAGCCTTAACGAATGGTTCTTGGTGCTGCTTGTGGCTTTCCCCGTCATCCTAATAGATGAAGTCCTCAAGCTCATTGGAAGGTGTCGGGCAGGGAGGCCTGAAGCTGAGAAGGCGAAAACAGAGTAAGGCTATTGCTCGTCGTAGAGCTCGAATTGTTAGAGAGGAAACCATCTGTAGGAAACTTCAAGTCCTCCTTGAAGCAATGTATGTAGACACTAGGCAGTATATCTTTAAGCAATGTATTTCGGATTTTGGGCGATTCAAATACATTTGCTACCTAACTAAATATATAATCTCGAGATGAGATGACTGTGCACTGTGCATGTTTTCCATTGAATCATAGATGTTTGATGTTTCGTTCAGAGCTTGAGGAACTTGAAAACTTGCAAATTCCATTATTGAACTTAAAAGTTTGCGGAATGTGTGCATACCAACTCAGTACTTCATTTGCTTTTGGTTGAAGTTCATTCACAACTCAGTACTTCATAGGCTAAAAACTATGGTTAGATTGTAGAAGTTTTATTTACAGTATGTCATTTTGAAATATGGTTTCTTAGATTGAAAAGGCATGTTCTTTCTTAAAACCCAGTTAGGAAGTAAATGGTGCGCGCACAGAATCTTTCTAAAGCCAAAAACCCTCCATGGCATACCAAAAGGGAAACCTGCACAACAGGCAAAAGATCACTGTAAATTGCAAGTTTCACTTTTCTTGATCACATGGTCCTTCTAAAATTCCCTTTTCTTAAATATATGCACATTTCTGACTGTCCAAGCAACAATTCAGTGTTTTTTAGATTGCCACATATTGATCAAATCCTCCTGTTTAGCTGTTCATGGTGGATCAAGGAAAGGCATATGTCAAGGAATTTAGGTATGTGCTTGGAGTGAATGTGATTTTGATCATTCCTAATTGGGTCGGATGGGTTGGGTTTGGACCTTTTACGAGTTGAATAGTTTGGAATCTCGAGTTGAACGGATTTAGCAGTTATAAATCCATATCACTTTGTAGACACAAGACACAAATCTTGCAGCTAAAAGGCATAAAGAGTCGACGAAAATGGACATGAACTATGGCATCACAGATAGCATTATGCAGATCGCTACATGGGTGAGGTTTAAGATGCAGCGACAGTTGCAGCAGCTGCATTCGCCATTAAGAATCTTGAACCAGCTACACGCGATCCAAGAGGAGGACCGAGTACCGGATAGAGGAACATCAAGAAGTTACACAGGCGCATGATTTGATTTCACTCATGTTGTTAGAAACGGTTAGCTGACATTAACTGATCATTCGCCTAGTGCCATCTATGAAACGAACACCAACGTTTTCTGGCAGCAACAAGTACTCGGAAGATACTCAAAGCTGGAGGACAGAAATCGACACACGGATCGTATGAAAACGGAGTCGTGTGTCGGATTTATTTTGTTTTTGGTTATAAGGTCGGCTTTATTTTGTTTCCCCTGTGCTCTTGTTGGGATTACAAGAGAAGGCGAATAAGTTCCGAGCAACAGGCCACCATCCAAGTAGTTTGCAGTCAATGCAATCAACAGCAACAAAAATTCAAAGCTAATATTGAGAAATAAACGTAATCAAGAGCTAATACAAACCAGAAAAATGACAATTTACACAAGAAAAATAAAGAAGATGAGCATCAAATCAAATTATGAAGGTCGATTAATGTTTCTTGAGAAGGCCTTGAGCCAATTTGATATAATCGCCATAGCCACTTCCACTGCCGGAAGAAGATTGAGAGCCTTGGTGGTGGGAAGAGCCGCCGCTAGCGGTTGACGGAGCGGCGGTGGTGGAGGAGGAGGAGTGAGAGGCGTGGTAGTTGTGGAGGTAACCCTCGGCCTTGTCAAGGTACTTGCCGAAGCTCTTCTCCTCCAGCTTTCCGTAGTGCTTGGCTGCGCCTAGGAGGTCAGCGGCGGCGCCGGCGACTCTCCCCTTGTCGATCCTGTCGGATTCTTTGGAAGCGGCGGACTTGGCGGCGCCGGCGATCACTTTGGCGCTGGACATCAGATCGGAGGTCGACGGTGGTGGCCGGTGGGGGTGGGGTGCTTCCATGTGAAGAGGCTGAGGAGTTTTTGGTCGGAATCGGAGATTTGATTGATAGATTGAAATCAAAATTGAGTGATTTTGGGGGAAAATGCGAGGATTCAATTTAAAGTGGGAAGGGAATTCAAAGAACGTGTTGGCTGCTATAAGCATTTGCGGGCCCCACTTTGGTAACTTACGCGCGTTGAGCTTTCAACCTACTCCGTGTCCGTTTCATTTTCAGTCTACGGTCTACCCGACGAGCTCATCAATCCACGGTCCAAATTGGTAGGGTTGTTATTCGAGTAGAATGAGTCGAGTATTGCTTGTTCATATTCAGTTTATTTAGAATATGAACGAGTTCGAGCCGAGTCTAAATTTTTATTCGAGTTTAAAAATGTGTTCATACTCGGCTCATTTAAGAAATGAACGAGTTCGAGCTGAGCTTTTTTCGAGCTTTAGACAGTTCTACTTGCTCATTATGCAGTAACTTAAAGGAAAATTTAGAAATTTCATAAAATTCGAGTTATTTGAGTTTAATTCGAACGAGCCGAACTTTGGACCGAGCTTAAAAATGTGCTCATACTCGATTTGTTTATAAAATGAACGAGCTCGAGTCGAGTTTTTATCGAGCGAGTACGAGTCAAATTTGAGCTACTCGTGTTCATATACCACCCCTACAAATTGGTGAAATCTTCCACAATCTCATAATCCGATATGAGCCCCCGAATATGAGTAAAATTTTAAACTCAATTCCAAATTTAGTTTCGGCTTGAGTTCGACTTGTTTATAAACTACTTGAATATGAACAAATAATACTTGTCTCGTTCGGCTTAAATAACAACCCTAATCTTCCACAATCTCATAATCCGATAAATTGGGAAAATCCTAGGCCTCTAAAACAATAATTTTCAACCCAAAATCTATTTGCCACAATCGAGTTGATCCAAGAATTACGAAATTCGAAAGTGATAACGTTCTGGGTAGGCAGAAAAGAATGAACGAATGGTTCCTGATTCAGCCGAAAAGAAGTTGCGGGTAGTTCCCAAAGGTACATGGTTTGGACCCGGATAACCGTTCTCTATTTTACCAAAATCAAGAAAAGAAGAAACAAAAGAAGAAACAAAGGCATTGGGCTTCTTTTTTATCGGGCCGAAATGATTAAACCATGGGCTTTCAGTTTTAGCCTTTAACAGGCCGCTAACCCAAATCGCTCCGGGCACATGTACAGAGCAACCTTTTCCCTCTCTCCCTACTCGCGCCAAACCCTAACCGGCCTAACGTGTACGGATACGAACTGCCATTGCTATTTGCTACCCGTTCCTCCACCTCCACCAAGCCAGAAAGGACCGAAGGAGAGTGCAGACCATCAATTTCAACTCTCCATATCTTAAATGTTCTCCGGCGGCGGAAATGGCGTAGTCGTAGAGGATCGCCAGCGAGAAAACCCGCCGGAAAGGCGGTCGAGCTGAGGAACTCAGTCGCTTGAGGCGTACGATCAAGAGCGGCATGCCAAATCCCGAACATCACTCCCTCCATAGCCCTCTCGTTCTCTCTCTGTAATCCCGTACTTCGTTTTTGAAACACATCTACTTCCGATAAGGCCTGTTAATTCTATTATAGAACACTGGATTTTGGCTTGTAGAGTTATACTAGTTGATTTCATTTGACACATTTCTGTTTTTTTTTTATTTTTTTGGTTCAATTAAGCAGGTAGATCCGATTGCTGTTGATTTGGTATAATTTTCCTCACAATTGAAGCTTCTATTGATGATCCGGGATTGTGGTTCGTCTCTCTCTCTCATTTCCTTACAATTGATCATCTGTGTGGATGTTATGCTTTTATTTGTCTCCCATGTTCTTTCATGATTCATTTTGTTACCTTAGTCGTCACTGGAATAAATTGCCAGAATGTCTAGTCTTGCCCAACAAAGATGTAAATATTTTTGTTTTTGGACACACTAATCCCAAAAATTTGCATTTAGCATTTCAAGGAAGAGCTTTATCCCGGAAGATCCTGAAATCCTAGTGTCCCACCGGCAAAATAGAGGATTAAAAGTGTTAAAGAATCTCCTTTTTGTTCATGCTTTTGCATAAAGTGGATCCTTGCCAAAAGAGGCGGCCATTGGACCCTCTAGCTTAAGCTTTAAGGCCTAGCCTGATTATGAACACTAGAAAACTCCAACTGAAGTGCATCTCATGTGCTCCCCTTGCTCATTTCTTCCTCTTTTACACCATTCTTAGATGTTAGGTAGGTGGTAGCCCCTTCTTGGACCCTCTTTGCCATCATTATGCTATATTGTGCGTCCGTGCAAGGAGTTGAAGATTTCACCCTTCAAGGGGAAAATGATAATTGAACAGAAATATGAGATTTAAATACAGTTTTGGGATAAGAGAGCCTAGTACAATTATTTAACCCAAAGTGAGATAAATGAGCTTATTATTCACAAAACAAAGATAAAAGTTCAGCTTCTCAATTCATAAATGAAGCTTTTCCAAAAATAGGCATCAAGGGCATCTGGTATGATAAGAATCCTATGCACATTCTCAGGAAGAATTTGTTGAATCATGGTTAGCTTAGTCTTTTACGTAATTTAACTAGGAGGTGAAGGATCCAGATTCCTTTATAAGATACTGCTAGTCTGGTACTATTGTTGGGTTATATTGTATCATTTTTATTTTTTATAACTTCTTTTGGGGAAAAATATATATTATTATTCAACTTTCTAAAGCACCATAAGTGATCAAATTACCGTCATTGAATCATAGATGAAATGAATATTATATTGGTTTATAAGATTGTTCATTACCTAGATATAGCTTATAAAAAATTCAAAAGGTCTCCTACTTTAGAAGCTAATTGTGGTTGCCTGATTTAGAAAGGTGTGTACTTTGTGGGGAATGTATTATGACCATTTTCCTTTTCAAAAAACAAAAATGTGTATTTCATTTGACGTAATTGATCAAATAAATTTGTATTCAAGAATGGTTGCTTGGCAAATAACAACTACGAGAAGCACTCATAGTAGTACAGGGAAGCCAAGGGAGTGATGATTGAATGTAGTGCATGAGAGCATCTATAATGGAGAGATTTAGGCCTTGTTTGTTTGAGTAGCAGGGAATAGAAGGGAAATGAATCAAATTTTATGTGTAAAATTTGTATGATCATTACTTTTTTGCGAGTCTAGACAAGAGAAAAGGGAAATGGGAAATGGATAGAGCATTTAGGGGATATGGTTACCCTATGCTCAAATTAGGTAATCAAATGGGGAAAGGAAATAAATTTTGTATGGAAAGTGAGGGAATAAGGAGGGTATTGGTTAGAATATTGATCAATGAATCTTAACTTAAAAATGGACTAGATTAGGAAGGTTAACCATTACCTTTCCCTACCAAAAACAAACGAGAGGTTAGACTTAGAGTATCTTAAAATCATTTAGAAAAGGAAAGTAAAGCACACATTGGTTAAAGAATTAAGACAATAGCGAGAGAGAAGTCTCTTAAACAAGAGAACGCTTTAGTGATTCACTCAACTTCTGACATTGTTTTTTTTTAATGGGAAATTACTACTAAATAACCCACTTTGATAATTGGTTTGCAAAAATATCTAGGTTTGAAAACAATTGCATTAATATATGAAAATTTGCAAAAATACCTTATTTAATTATCAAAACTACACACCACCCCGAAATATAAGGAAAAAAAGGCTAAATATTTTTGGTATTTATTATTTTTCTTATATTTTTAATTATTTTTAAATTATATTAAATAATTAAATAATAAAAAAAATCCGAAATTAAAAAAAATCCCAATCTCAATCCTTAACAGCTAGCCCCGACCCAATGTTATGCTTTAGGTCAAAACCGTATCTTTACTCAATCTCCCGCCGATTATTGATCATATTCTGTCAATGTTCATATTTGGGATTGTCAAGAACGATATTCATCCTGTCAATGTGATAATATTATGGTTTTAAGATATATATTGACAATCCTTTTTTAAATATGGTTAATAATCTTGAAGATATGATTTACCGTATCTTCAGTGATTCTCTCCCCGATTATATCTTTCATCCTGTCAAAGTAAACCTATAGTCTTGTCACAATGAACATTACTCCTATCGTTGGGAACAAAATCTTGGACATGCCTTTAATTTCTAGTTATGGTATGGATAAAATCGTATCTTTATTCTCTTCCCTATTATAGACTTCATCATGTCAGTATTAATTATCAACTTTGTCATAAAGACCTTATATCCTGTCAAAAAGAAATTTTATTCCTGTCAGTATTAATTCTCTTACTAAGGCAATGTTTTTTCATCCGGCTAGTTTTATTATTTTTAAATTTCTAAGAAAAAATATTAAAAACATTATTTTAATATATATTTCATTTTTTATATATTTTTTTTACTTTTCTTTTAATTCATAATTCTTCTTTTAAAAATTTTTATATTTAAATTTAAAGGTAAAATCAGTCATTATTTTTTAGCACAAATGACCCACCTATCCTATTTTTGCTATTCTTAGAAAACGGGTATACTTTTGCAAACTGAACACCGATTTGGTGCATTTATGCAAATCGGCCTTTTTTAATTATGGCTGTTAGAGAATCATATACTAACTCACCATTAAGAGAATCACATACTAACTCACCATTAAAGATGCTCTGACAAATAATATTCGTTGGAAGACCTGACCACACGACTTAGAGATATTCAGAAAAGAAAAGCTATTACCTATTAGTGATTTTTATCACCAACAAACTTCTTGTGCGATTTATAGGATAAGACAATTCGAAAAAGAAAAATATGACGGTTTCATGCATGCATGCAAACAAATTGTGCATTTGTTATCATTATTGAATGCATAGGCCATATGTACCCCCCTGATCTTCATAAACATGCTAGCATGTTTTGTTGCTGGCAATTCAATGTTCATCTTGGGAGGGGAATGAGTAATCAAGGAAATGGATCCAATTGTGCTCTTCGCTGTTATAATCTTCATGCCCTGCGGCCATCATATGATGCTGATGTGTAATTGAATATTGATCATTCAATGTATGATTGTCATAACTAGTGCCGTCTTCCATCATTGTGATTGTCGTTTCCATAGTTGGTGGCTCATCATTTCTTGCAAATCTCCCCTTAATTCGTGTCCTGCTGTCTGCTAATGTCTTCCTGCATTCATACTGATGTTTCTTTGCATTATGAGTTTAAACTGGGCAAATATGCTTCAGAAGAGGAATTTTTAGGAACTTCTAAATGAAAGGACCTGAATTTTCTTGTTGAAGTTCCTCAGGTTCCTCTTGCTTTTGTACCTCTCTATCCTTTCCCTCTTTTCCTCTGGACTGTACTTACTCGCTTTCATCATCCCTTCTATTATCATGCTGTTTTCTTCTGCTATGGAAAGTGGACTATCTGCTCTCTGCCTTCTTTGTGCCATGTAACTGCTTACACCCTTTTCAAGAAAGTAAAAACGGCAAGGGCTCATGATCAAACCACAAGAGCAAATGAAACTAGGGAAAACCCTTTATCAAGAAAATCTGAAGTTCGTAGAGTTTTTACCTCCAAATCATCAGCACTGTAAACTCTCCGAACAGGACAGTCTTCTAAATCCTCGCAGTGGCCGGGAAGGCAACAAGACTCGCCCTTGTAAAGACTTTGACTGCTAATGCTTCTTTGGAACAAATAGTTACTGCTAGGGGAACCGACATAACTGCTAGACCCACTTCCACCGCTAAAATAGCTTCCACTGCCTACCAAGTTTGAAGCTCCAATATCTGTATTCATGCTTTGGGTCAAAATGTCCAGCTCGGTGGCAGTGTATTGTGTGAAGGGGTCAAAGAGTGGCTGAGAGAAGGTGTTGTCGTTTGTGCGACCATACATGGTGTTGCTAGAGTGCTAGGATCTCTAGAGGATTTTAGTCTCTACTGAGGTGTTTTTAGTGAAAGGGTGACTTTTCTAGCTTTGTGTTGTTTTGAAGTGAGAAAGGAGGTTGGTGGTTGTTGTATTTAAGGTGAGCAGACACTCTTAGCTAGGAAGGTAACATGGCCTACGATGTTACCGAAAAGGTAATCTCGTTTTAATACTGAACTTTATTGCCTCTTGTTATTCAGTGTATAAGTTGAAATGATCTCTTAAATGATTGTGAATGCACAGCACAGTCATATACACTACGTATAAATACTCACCAAACGGCCCCACCATCATTCAACAAAGAACACCAGGTTCTTGTAAGAAAAAAGATTAGGAGAATACCATGTAATGTACTACTCCCTATATCAACTTTATTGGTAATAAGAATCTAGCAAGCAAGGTAGGTGTGACGTGTGTATTGATTAGCAAGGAAATACTTTAGAAAGTCACCAGCTTTGGCTTTGGCTTTGGCTTTTGGCATTTAAATAGTTAGAACTATGTTGTAAGTGGACCACCAGTGAAAGGTCAATTGCCTCATATGATCAATAAATTCAGATAATGGGTGCAGTAGCTCAGCTAGGACAAACCCACAACTATAGAACGTTTCACGTGGTGGTTGGTCAATTGCTTAGTCCCAGTCCCTCCATATTGTACCTGTCCATTAAGATAGTCTTAGTTGGATTTCTCTTCTCTTCCAGTTATTATTGTCAAATTGACAATTGTCAATCTTCCAATAACTAACTTTTAAGACAATCCTATGAAACCTAGCTAGAGTCTTAAGGAAATCCACTTATTTAGCTGGCCTGGATTTTCTTCTCAAAATTCTCAAATGTATACAGTAAGTTTGGTAATTGGCATTTTAATATTAATTTTTGTTCTTGTACGTATGTTTTTGCTAATAACTTGGATTAAGTTGGCCTTTAGAAAGATAATTTGCCGGCATATGCAGGGAACTCTTTTTTTTTTTAATGAGGAAATCATACCCCAAATCTTAATGTTATACGGAACTATCACAGAACTGAAATAATATTTGTGCCCGCTTTCTTAACTGATTTATGTACAAGCTTGTTCTAGAATGAGCATTTCTAACTATTCGCCGACATATATGCAGGGTAAAGTAGCTCTTTTTTGGTGAGGAAATCATATCCCAAATCTTAATGGTATGCGAAACATACAAAAAACTGGAGTAAGGTATTTTTTTGCCCCCTCTCTTCACTGATTTGTGTACAAAGATTGTTCTGGAGTGGGCATTTTGAGTTGACATTTTATATAATGCCGAAAAACGCGGAGTAAAATTGGAATCAAAGTAAAAAAAATCATGAAAAGTGAAAGAAGAAGAGGCGAGGGATGCACACACACACCACTAGAGATGTTGGGAAAATGTCACACCATGAGAGAGTGACTCTGAAAGGGGGATGGAAAATCTTGATTAGGGCTTTCACAGTTATGGCCCAAAGTTGCCACTCTTTTTAGGATTTCTTTGTTTTGGCTAACGATCCACAGTCCCCACCATTACAACGATTGATTTGATGAGAGCATAGTTTTACAAAGTTACACTCAACTTACCTTATGCAAGTTTTACATGAAATGCCTTTTTCAAAAATATTCTGTAAGGGAATACAAAAACTTGTGGTTGCACACACTCTTTCTATAAATGGTAGAACAATCCAAAGCTTTCAGTGCAGTCTCATTCCCTTATCTACAGACTATAGTTAGGTCAACAGTGGTCCTGGCTCACACTGTTTATATATTGGTGCTTCTAGACCACTGACTGTAGGTAGAGCCATAGAGGGTGGTGGTGCCAACTGTGTTAGGTTCTAACTCACTCTACAGTTGACCCTTATAGTCATACAACATAGGTTTCGACTCGAGTTGGATTTATTCAGATTTGATAGATTGAGTTACAATTGAAGTTAAGCTGAAATAACTTGTTTTTTTAGGGAAAATTATGAAAAATAGCATCAATGTTGGAGTGGTCACAAGAAATGTAGTCCCAATTTTTATTCTTCTAATGCAAGATAATTAGGTTAAATGCTTAAGCAATATATCGCTACTAGAGTAACTAGACACATGGTAATATCATATTCATGCAAATAAGATACTATAATCATTCAAAGTCATATAAACACTTCATGAAGTATTATTTATGAGTTTTTTTAGGGCGCCTTTCCAACTCTGGATGCATCTGTTATTATTTGCAACTCAATACGTCATATAAACACTTGATGAAGTATTATTTATGAGCTTTTTTAGTCTGTTTGATCCAAACGGATTAAACTTCAGTATGAACTTGGGTTAGATGGAAGATCCATGGTCCTAACAAAACTCCTCCGAGTAAAGATATGATAGGAAATTGTGAGGGGGGAAATCGACTGAAAGATCAAACCTTGATGACGATGATTAGAGCTTTCATTCTTTCACCGTAAAGAGTGACTTGCAAACAAGAAGATATGGGGAAGCAGGGCTTGTCCCCTGTTTTGCCTGTGATGCCCAATTCGGCGTGTTTGTTAAACAGAGAATTGAATGAAAGCCTGAAAGTTTATGAGGGTCGACGAGGCCAGGTCACTGTTTCCGATGAAAGAATGAAGCTCCAGTCATCGTCGTCAAGTTTCAATCTTTGAGTGGACTTATACCCCCACATAACACATTGTGACACATTGTGACCACGGGAGTGGTAGCAACTGTAGCACTGAAGCAGGCCAACTTGACAATATCATGTTAAATTTCAACCATAGCGTCTGTGCCTAATCTTTTACTTTTAAGAGTGGAGGCCTCCTTTGTGTTATTGGGTTTAATCATCATTTGATCATAACCTTAACCAATGCATGCATGAGATCTTTTAGTACTCCATAGAGATCACGAATCTTGACCGTTGATAGTATACAACTCCCACATCAACGGTCACTTCTATGCCGTCAAGCTCACAAGTACACACCACGTCCCGCTTTCTTTTTGCAGTGGGAATGCTCAACTTTTATGCACAATTTTTTAATTTTTTTTTTTTGTATTCGAGACGTTTTTCACGTTATATCAAGCATAACGTTTCATTTCTTGATTGTCTTGTATGTTGATTCCAATACGTCGTAAGGTTTCAGTTCACAAAGAATACATTATAAGTATGCTTATGATGTGAATGACAACAAGTATATAGGCAATGATTGTTCATTGCTGAATCAGTGAATCTATATAGTTAACTCTCATCCAATGTCATTGGAAGGTATATGTAGCAAGACAGAGGTCGTCATATATACATGGCGTCGTCCATTTTTTGGTGTTTCGGTTACCTCTATTGGGTAAATCAAGCAATGGGATCGACACACAATGACTGCTGATATGACAAGATGAATGTACAAGGATATCAATTCATCAAAGCTAGAGCCATTACATCCATAGGCCGGTGGGTTTGAATGTGGTTGAGGACCCAAATTAACACTATGATTTCCATCAGTGGTACTTCATTTCTGTGTTCATCTTCAAGGCCTTTTCCCCTTTTAATGTCAAATGTGATAGATTTTGATACTCATCCAAAATCCAATCCATCCACAATCCAAAATCCAAGCTCCTTTATTGCAAATTGATGTTTTATTTTAATGGAGTTGACATTTGACAATTTGGTGCCACTAGTAAAGAAATACCCTGGGATGTAATTATAGTTGGGGGTAGTCCCAAAGTTGGTAAAAAATGTTACTTCAGTGAGAAGTTGACAAGAAAATCAATTTTACAAAAACGGCAATGTTAATTACTGTAGTGCCCTAGCTCACTCATTTTTATTGACTAGTTAAGCCTGCCGCTATGTTGTTGTGATTAGTTTTTTCACAAAATAAAGTTAAGATAAATATTATTAGTGCTGCATAAATCCATATAAATTGAATGACAACCTTCTTATTTTGGTAAACAAGCTAATAAATAGGACCATTACAAAGCTTGATCTTTAGCTCGTTAGTGTTAAGGAATAACCATTCCCTACTAATCAAGAGCATTAAGGAATAACCATTCCCTACTAATCAAGATCATTTTATAATTGTTGTTATCTGTTTAATTAGTCAAATAGGTTAGATAGATTCTCTCATCCCTCTATGCACGTCTATAGAAACTGTTGTAGTCAGTTGAGGTGTATGTGTGTATATATATGTTATTCTCTTTTAATTAATCACGCAATTAAGTACCAACTTATTTACTTCTCTACATGGTATCAGTTGCTCTTTGATCCCTCCACACACAATCCCTGCTTCTACTATATTTCCAATGACAACTCAGTCGAATCTCCTCCCAAAGCCAGGTGAACCCTTCAAGCTGTTCCAGCTTGTCAACTTCACCAATGCTTTCAAATTAACTCCAACAAATTATGTCACTTGGAAGAATCAGATTCAATCTATTCGGGCTACGACCTTTCCTCCTTTGTTGATGGTTCCGTCGTTGAGCCACCTAAAACCCTCAAAATCGATGACGTATCCAATCATAATCCGACTTATGATACCTGGCTCTGTTAGGATCAACTTGTCAAAGGAGTTCTGATGGTCACCAGAGCCTCTACTTCTCGCCAGGTCTAGCAATCTTCAGGGAGACATATGCCAAGCTCTCCAGAGCCCGCACCGGCCTTCTCAAAGAACGACTCCACTCCTTGACTCTGACACGTAGTCTGTTTTCGACTACATGAACTAGGTATCCGGTATCGCAGATCTCCTCGCATCTCTTGGAAAGCCCCAAGATCCCGAAGATATCATTGATGTTGTTCTTAAAGGGCTCGAATCCTTCTTTCAGTCGATCATCGACGACATAAAAGCAAGAGCCACCATTCCCTTTGTCGATCTCCATGAGAAACTCTGGACTCATGAGACATCCCTGAAATATACAGCCAATCGCACCCCTGATTCAACTTCGGCATCGACCATGACAGTGCAATTTCGACCTCCCAAAAACAAGGTCAAGGGTCCTTCCTCCTCTTCTTCCCAGGCTCAGGTCCAGTCGCCATCTCCATACTCCTTCGTCACAAGCGCAACCTCGCCCTCCTTCAAAACCGTTTCAAGCTCGCTACAAGTGGTGCCGCGAACAAGGCCATGTCATAGCTTACTGCCCTCTTTTTCGTCAAGTAGCCCCCACTCTTCTCCCTCCGGCCTCTGGCTACCTTCTGCCCATCCATTCCCCGGGCCAACACTACCGCAGTCCAACCCTTCACTCAGTCGTGGCTGGTGGACAGCGGAGCTGCGTAGCCTCTCACCATGTAACCAACGACCTCGCCCATCTCGCTCTTCACTATCCTTATGATGGCACCGAGGAACTCCATGTCGGTAACGTTAATGGTCTCTCAATCTCAAACACAGGAAATACATACTTAGACTACTTAACTAAATGTTTTAAAGTTGATAATGTGTTGCATGTTCGAGATATTGCCAAAAACATTTTGTCTATTTCCAAATTCACTAGTCAAAATAATGTCTCCATTACTTTCTTACCAACTGGTTTAATTGTGAAGGATCTATCCTCGGGTTGTGTCCTACTTATAGGACCACTTTTGGACGAAGTATACTCCCGGCCAACTTCGACATCTCCATCCACTTTCACGCTTCGCCTCTCCACTAGATTGGCTTGGCATCACCGTATGGGACATCTATCCTCCTTAGTTCTTCGTTTGTTATCTTCACAATTACCAACTAGTTCTTTGAAGTCTGATATGGATTTTTGCATTTCTTACTCTACAAATAAAGCTCATAAGCTTCCCTTTCTTCTCTCTACAATTATTTCCCAACGCCGTCATAGGCATATCGTTGAAACCGGCCTCTCCCTCGTCAGTCATTCGAATACACCACATAAATATTGACCTTTTGCCTTCAAAATTGCAGTGTATTTAATTAATCGGATACCTACTCCCAATCTTCAAAACAAATCCCCATTTTTAACACTCTTTGGAACATCATCTAATTATCAAAAGCGTTGAAGTCTTTTGGTTGTCTTTGTTTCCTTGGTTGAGACCATATACTAACAACAAAATGAAACCAAAGTCCATTGCATGTGTTTTTGTAGGCTATTCTCTCACTCAAAGTGCATATAATTGCCTAGATCCCTAAACCTCTCGGGTGTATGTATCCGGCCATGTCACCTTTGTCGAAAGTCACTACTCATTTCGCAACCTACATCCTACATCTCTCACGTTGCCCACCAAAACACCTCACCTCTATGTTGATCTCCCTTTACCCATTCTAATCACACTACCAAATGGGTCCACACAATCTGTCATCACCTCCCTCACTAACTCAGGAAATCAACCTTCCTAGCCCACTACACCCTTGGCCCAACCCACTATCCCCCCAATTCAGCCCACTCCTCCACGTAACGCCCACGCCTCACCAGTTCCCTTCCCTCCTTCAAATGACGATCATGTCTCCACCTCTAAACCACTACTGCCTCCATCAATGGCTTTAATTCCTCTCGCCTCTCCCATTACTCCTCTTGCACGGCAAGTCATCACAAGGTCCATGAACAATATTACCAAACCTATATCTAGACTTAATCTCAACGCCCAACTTCTCACCCACAATGAGCCTCTCAACATCACTCAAGCCCTAAAGAACCCAAAGTGGCGAGATGCTATGACCAAAGAGTACGAGGCCCTTTGCACCAACGACACATGGACAGATGGACTCTTGTTTCACAATCTGCATCTCAGAATATTGTGGGTTGCAAGTGGGTCTTTCGGGTCAAACTTAACCCTGATGGCTCCCTGGATCGATACAAATCCCGCTTTGTGGCCAAGGGATTTCATCAAATACCGGGTTGTGACTTCACAGAGACCTTTAATCTGGTGGTGAAACCAATATGAACCATCCTCTCCCTTGCAACTCAATAAGGTTGGCCACTTTGCTAGGTCGATGCCAACAATGTGTTCCTCCAAGGAACACTTCTGGAGGGCTTTTACATGGAACAACCTCCAGGATTTGCAGATAAGGATCATCCACACTCGGTTTGCAAACTGAATAAGGCCATATATGGTCTAAAGCAGGCTCCTAGGGCGTGGTACACAAAACTTCGACAATTTCTCCTTCATTCAGGCTTTTTCAATTCTGTCGTTGATTCTTCCTTGTTCATCCTTCGGCGAAACTCCATTGTCATCTACCTTCTAGTATCTGTTGACGACATAATCCTAACAGAGAATCATCCACTGTCTCTGGAATCTTTCATCTCTACCCTCTCCTAGGGCGTGGTACACAGAACTTCGACAATTTCTCCTTCATTTAGGCTTTTTCAATTCTGTCGTTGATGCTTCCTTGTTCATCCTTCGGCGAAACTCCATTGTCATCTACCTTCTAGTATCTGTTGACGACATAATCCTAACAGAGAATCATCCACTGTCTATGGAATCTTTCATCTCTACCCTCTCCTCACGTTTCTCTCTCAAAGACCCGGGTAAGCTTTCTTATTTTCTTAGAGTGGAAGTACACGAGACCACTCATGGCCTCTTTCTCCAGCAATGCAAGTATGTTCAAGACCTTTTGACAAAAACCAACATGCTTGACAGCAAGCCGGTCTCTACGCCAATGGACGTCAACATAGAGGTCCTCTAGTACTGCTTCTCGGTGAATAAACTTTCACAGTTCATGCAATCCCCCACCATCACGCACTAGACTGCTCTAAAATGAGTTCTCCGACATCTCTATTCACAAGCATGGTTCTTCAGGTTTACATGGGTTTTCCGACACTGACTAGGCAGGTAGAGGTGGCAATCGGGCGGGTCGGGTCGGGTTTGGGTTCGGTTAGTCGGGTTTCGGTTGTCTCGGGTTTTCATTATTTCAATATTCATTTGAAAAAATTTACTAGATTGTAGCTTAAAGTTCGGGTCATTTCGAGTTTCGGTTATAACGGGTTCGGGTCTTAACGGATTTCGGGTTAATCGGGTTCGGTTCATTCAGATTTCGGGTCCAAAATGGACGGGTTGTGTCGGTGTTCAGAATAATCGGTTTCGAGTCGACCGGGTCGGGTTTTCGGGTTCGAGTCGGGTTTTGCCAGCTCTATAGGCAGGTAACAAAGATGATTATACGTCAACCACAGGGTACATCTTCTTCCTTGGCAAAACTCCGATCTCTTGGATCTCACCCAAACAGAAGACAGTTGCATGTTCATCCGCTGATTAAGAATACAAAGCTCTAGCAGGCACTTGCTCGGAGCTTGTCTGGATAACCTCGCTTCTTTAAGAATTGGGTGTCAAGGATCTACCTCAACCCATCGTGTACTGTGACAACCTTGGCGCCAAAAGGCTGAGCTCAAATCCTGTGTTTCACTCTTGAATGAAGCACGTTGCTTTGGCATTCCACTTTATTAGAGAACTTGTTCAACGAAGAACCCTCAAGGTTGCCTACGTACCTATTGGTGATCAACTAGTGGATTGCCTCACCAAATCGCTTCTACGCTGCGTATGCAGCTTCTCCTATCCAAGATTGGACTCTCCTCTCCCGGTGTCCATCTTACGTGGGCATGTTAAGGAATAACCATTCCCTACTAATCAGGAGCATTTTATAATTGTTGTTATTTGTTTAATTAGTCAAATAGGTTAGAGAGATTCTTTCCTCCCTCTATACCCGTCTATAAAACTGTTGCAGTTAGTTGAGGTGTATGTGTATATATCTGTTATTCTCTCTTAATTAATCATACAATTAAGTATTAGCTTATTTACTTCTCTACAGTTATCTGATTTTAAAATCGATGTGTTAGACCCCTATACCAAATCTCTTTAACACATATCAACAAGAAATTTTTTTGGACGTCAATAGCATATTTCCTTTTTTTTAGGGAAAACTTGTAAATTCACATTAAATGTCAGCCAAATTGTTTGACAAATGAGTAGCTAAATATGAATGAAAGTTGGACACCGAATACGAAAATAAAAACATCAATGGCCAAACTCTAACTAGGAAATGAGCAACCTTATTTCCTAGTTGGACTTCGGCTAGGGATGGCAATGGGGCGGAGATTCCCCGAATCCCGATCCCCGTCGTGGGGACGAGTATGGGGAAATGAAATAGGGACCGGGACGGTGATGGGGGGCTAAATTAATTCCCCGTGCGGGGACGGGGAAAATAGTCTCCACCCCGATCCCCGCCCCGCCCCGTTGGGGATCCCGATGGGGAGTACGAAATCCCAATTTTTATTTAAAATCTTACCTCCAACTTTATATAATTTTTCTTTCACTTTTAAAATTTTACCTTATAATTTACATTTATGAAATACTATATGTAACATTTATATCATATTTTTAACATAACTTTAATAATATCTTATAATTTTCTAATAAATTGGGAAAAACCATGAGTTTTAAACGGGGAAATCGACCCGTCGGGTCCGGGTCGAAGGGTTGGAGCGGGTTGCGAGTTAGGGTTAGAATCGCCCATCTCCCAACCCGTCCACTCGCCGGGTCAACCCACCAATCCAAAAAAAAAATTGAAAAATATATTTTTTCAAAAGATAAGTTTATAATATTATGTATATTATTCTTAGAATAATTAATAATAAAAACATAATCTCACATGCAAGATGTAATGTAGGACAAAATGTACCATCATTCTTCTCTTTTTATAGCATTGAAAGCCTTTCTTTCATTCCCTCATTTTCGATGTGGGACAAGAGCATTGTCCACGTTAAAAATTGAGAGTTAGAATGAGAGGGCATGAAGATGTGTGTGTGTGCGCACCCCATCTTCCCATTTCTCCTACTTCACTTATTTCCTACATTGGAAATGAAGTTGAAAATGAAGTTTTCCATCTTCCCATTTCTCACACTTCACTTATTTCCTACATTGGAAATGAAGTTGAAAATGAAGTTTGAGAAAAATATATTTTCATATTCTTCTCTCTTACATCTCACGTTGAAATTTTAGTGGATGAAAGAATTGATATGGAGATATAAAATCTTCCAACATTTTTATACTTCATATCAAAGTGAAGTGGGTAAAATGTGGTATGAAGATAAAATCTTCACGTACCCTTTTATTTATTTATTTTAATAGTCAATTTAAAAAAACAACTTTTTTTAAAATAATGTAATCTAGTCAACGGGTCGACCTGAATCCGTCAATCCGTGACATTTTCGGGTTAGGGTTCGGGTCGATCAATCTCGACCCTTGACCCGGCGGATCCAACCCGTGGCCATGTCTAGGCGGGGATAGTGTTCATAAACGGGGACAGGGACGAGGAAGGTACCCCTGCCCCGAATCCGCCCTGTTGTCATCCCTAACTTCGGCCGTTGATCCAAATATTGCAGATAAGATACTCACGAGCCAAAACCATAGTAAAAGATAGGAAAAGAGAATAATCTGATGGTAATCTCTAAAGGGCAAACTAGGAACAGATCAAGAAGAAAACAAAAATAAAGAAGAATTCAAATTCAAACATCTATTTGTTGCCCTGTTTAGGGTTCCAAATCACTTGTGTCTAACCTTTTCCCTTTTCTTATCCCCATTCCCTTCCCCCTCACAAGCTTTAATTAAAAATAAAAAAGAAATAAAACACAAAAAAAAAAGATTAAAAAAATTGGAAAAGATTTTATGAGAAGAGATAAGTGAGGGGAGAAATTCAGTGACAAAATATTCGAACCCCCGTTTGGCCCTCTTCAATATGAAAAACACTCCACCTTGCTTGATCTATCGTCATTTCCTGTACAAGGTCCACTTGAGCAAGATCCTTTTTACCACTTCTCTTAGGTCTTTCTTGATCGCCCTCTACAATGTCTAACCCTCACTTGTCTCTTCTCATAAGATGACCAAACCATCGGAATCGATTGACGGAGCATATCCTTAATACAGATGGACTTCTACCTTCTAGCAAATATAATGTATTTTGAATTATTTTTATAGAAAAAATTATTACAAATTTATTTTATTTTTTCATATACTCACCATTTATGCACACCAATTTATGAATGATTAATGTTCAAGATTCTTCAATAAACAGTTTAGCATTATTGACATATGACACTAATGCCTTTTCTTTGTAGTGAAAGATGTAAAAGAGAGGATAATTCCTAATGCCTATTGCGATAAATGAAAATTTTGATTGATTTGTTCGTGATTTTCCATAAACCTAAAATATACAAAGCGTGCCTTTTTGTTTGAAGTGACAAAATTCAATAATTCATTATACATATTCAGGTTTGTTTAGCAATTTTTATGTATATATTTTCCCAACAAATCATAAAATACAATTATCTAATGGTTTATTTCCTACTAATATTCACACAAATACACAGCACCCCATACGATGAAAAAAAGGTCTTTAGCATAATATTAATAGGGGATACATTGCAAATTTCCGTAACCTGTTGTGAAACTGTTGTCATATGTACTAAAAATTCAAGACAAAAAAAAATTAATATGGGGGATTCTCATACATAAAAAAAAAGTCAGGAACTACTTGGTGGACCGTTTGCGAGGTGTTTCTTTTTCTTTAAAACAAATAGGCATAGTCCTATATTTCTTTATTTTTCTTCACAATTTTGACGCTTTTGACAAGGTACTCAAGCTATGTAACAAGTTGCAGAGTTTAGCGGTGTGTCCAGTAAAATTAGCGGAGTATTTAGCTTTTCCATATTCATATTATTCGTTCCCTTTATTGTTCATCACAAGGGTTTTACTCACCAAAACCTTACCCTTATAAAAACACAACAAATAACCGAATCTAAAGTTTACCTGTCATATAGTTAAGTTATGGATAAAAAAATGTTCAATTTAACCCTAAGATTTTGAAATTGTTTTAAGTATACGGTTACCAAATTTTGTCCTTCAATTTTTTGGTTGAGTTATACATTGAACTACAGATAAGAAGGATGGGCTTCATTTCGCAAATTTCACATCGAACCCATAGCCCATTTAGTGATTTCTGTGGTCCATTTTTCTAATCCATAAAAGAAAAACAATTATTTTTCTCTTTTTTTAGCAACTCCTTTTTTTCTTAAAATAAAGAAAACTAGTCCTATACCCGCGCCAATGGCGCACAATTTAATAATAAAGTTGTAAATATTAAATAATACCAAAAATTTGTCCAAAAAAATACACATATTAGCGGTTAGAAAATAATAAAGTCACTTGTATAATACATAGTATCTAAATAATACACAAGTAGAAATGTTGTTTTGATAGCGAGTATAAAACTTGAATTCCAATCTCAAATGATTTCTAACTTCATAGTGACACCATCTTCAATTATTGAGAACCCTGAAAGTTGCAAGAAATTATAACAATTAGAATTACATCATGTGTAATTGTTCTTCTACTTATGTTTTTTTATAATAATAAATTAGAATATTTCCTATAATTTGAATGTTCATAAGTCGACTCACCAATTGAATTAACCAAGAGATATCATTAGGACCACCATATAGGAACAGATACCAGCAGAATACCTACACATCAATTAAAAAATATAAAACAAATGATACAAAACTCAACTCCACGAATGCTAAATCAAAACGTACACGGTATGTGATGGATAGTCCCAAGGGAAACATGTAAAATACTTGGTTTAAAAAAATGTGAAAACTACAATATAATTCAACATACCTGGTTATGTCAATGTTTCGAAGACTTCTTTGTACACCACATTAGTTGTGGTGTTCAATGGCTGACCTTCTTTATCACATGACAGAATTTTCAACCCAGCTTTGGTTGTAACCCTGGATATGGCACCATACAGTTGGCCATGAGTAAAAACCGGTCTCTTTAGGTACAAAACAACACGGGAAAGTGTTTGCCCTTGACTTTTGTTAATCGTCATGGCAAAACAGATAGACACGGGGAACTGTCTCCTTTGAAACATGAATGGTAAAGAAGCGGTATTTGAAGGGCACATGAGCATTCGAGGGATGAAAACTTGGACGCCAACATTTCGGCCAGACATAACCTTTGCCTCAATGACGTGGTCCCCTAGTCGAGTTGTTATCAACCCGGTTCCATTGCACAACCCAGCAGATTGGTCGATGTTACGCAGCAACATAATGGGAACACCAAGTTTCAGTCTCAACACATGATTCGGGATACCAGAAGCTTTGATGCCGTTGAGAAAATCGGTTGAATATAATGGTTGTTCAGCACTTATATGCCCATCTGTCTTCAAAATACTATCAGAACTCAAATACACCTTGTCATCACCAGGCATCTTAGCAAGTAAATATTCATTCACTTCATCCACCAATTCATTTGTTGGAGACAGGATGGCTCTTTCTTCGAAATACCTTGCATTAGATAATTGTTGCAATATTGAAGGGTAAGTTGATTCAACAATGGCTGCAACAGGATCACCTGTGTAGGTAAGTAGAAGATCAGAAGGTATGTTTATGATAGATTCACCATCATGTACACCTCCCAATGTCCCATTCCCAATTGCAAGAATCCAGTCTGAGAACTGCCTTAGGTCCTGCAAATTAGAATCTGCAGAACCACTCGATAACCTTATATTCCTCGTAAGGGTAAGCACCTTGCAAGACTTCCACAAATAAGATGAATTTATTGCTGCAGAGACAATGTCATGTCTAGTCCCTCGAGGAATAACAGGCAAGATCTGCCTAAAGTCACCACCAAGCACAACAACTTTCCCCCCGAATGGCTGATTTGAGCTATGAGGATTTGAGAATTTGAGGACGTCTCTTAAACTACGATCCAATGCCTCGAAACAGAACTTGTGCATCAAAGGTGCTTCATCCCAAATAATAAGTTGTGCCTTGCACATAAGATCAGCCAAAGGAGTACCTGCTTTGATGTGGCAAGTTGAATGAGCATCAATGTCTATAGGAACCCCACTTGAAGCAACTGTTAGGACAATATCACCTCTTGAACGCAGTGCTGCTGAAAGGGCTCGCCAAATGAAAGTTTTACCTGTTCCACCATATCCATAAAGGAAGAAAAGACCTCCTACATTTCGAGAAACAGCATGCATGATTTCCTCATAAACAACAGATTGCTCATCGGTAAATATGGCGATCAGTGTCTAATGCTCCTGAGCTAGCTTAGCTTTATCGTAATTCAATTCATCTTGAATAAGCTTATTAGAACATTCAGTGATGAGAATATCATAATGAGCACCTTGATCGTAGCTACTTCAGTGATTTCATCAACGCATACAAACTGCTCAGGCAAGGCAACGACTCTTGTCATTTCTACCAGGCAAATGAGGATAATAGAAAAACGGTTGGGATGAATGAAAATAATCAGTACCAAGTTTAGTATTTATAAGATAGTTGGGCAAAATTAAAAGGCAAAAAGATAAGGATAAAAAAAATATTGTAGATAAAATCAAATAAAAATATTACATAAATGGAAATGGATTCGAAATTCAGAATAATGAAGGAAATATATTATACACCCAAAGCATATTTATATATTTAGGTAATTATCAAATCAATCAAATCAATGAAGTTATTTTAGGCGACAATTGACTTACAAAAACATATGATAATGATAATTATTATCTTAAAAAAGGAAAGATATTATACACCCAAATATGTTTAATTTTGCACCTTTTTTATTACCCTGTCAAACTGAATTACATTAAGAGTTTTAACTTTGCACCCAAATAATTTGTAACTTCGCACCCAAACATATGATAATTATCATAAAAAAGGACAGATATTATACCCCCAAAGATTTTTAACTTACATCACTCATTCATGCATTCTCGTTTCTTATCAAAATGATAAGCATCCTTACCAAAACAAAATTATTTTTCCCTTTTCATTTTAATGGCAAATTATGGGACCTCAAGTTAAAATGGATATGAATAAAATAAAGAGAGAAAATAGAATTGTACAAATCATATGCTAAAAAATACAGAACAAAAAGTTTCCTGCTTCTCTAGTAAAGTTGTTATAAGGATACGCAAATTGTGATATTCATGATAAATCGTTATAGACTTATAGGTGAACACATGATACAAAAAAAAAAAACAAAAAAAAACAGAATTGATACATTGGTTGTCACAAAATCAAAAGTATGGAAGAAGTTTTGCCAGCAGAAGAAGTGTGACCAACAGAAGTAGGATTACCAGCAGATTGAATAGTCCCAGCTGTTGTGATAGGAGGAAGTGCATCATGTGCAACGGGAAAATCAAAAGGGACTAATAAGAAAAAAAAAATTTGTTTGAACAAACCATCATATTTACAGATGTTTACTCATAATTTACAGATTTTCAAATCTGAATATTCAGAGTTTACAACTTAGTATAACAACAGCTGAATTTAGATATTGGTCACAAATGCTGAATTTTCAGATTTTATAACGTAGTATAACAACTGCTGAATTTTTAGATGTTTACTCCAATTGTATTTCGGATTGATAAAACTGAAAAATGAATCACAAATGCTAAAAATTGAGATTGAATTTCATATTGCCAATTTCAGATTGATACGAAAGTCATGATGAAAGATAAGGGATAAGTTAGATAGAAATATATTGCTAAAAATTGAGATTGAATTATCCCAAACCACTTAACAGAGATTGTGATTGATACGAAAGTCATGATGCAAGGGACTGCTCTTCTTCCTCAGCTAAGGGATTCATTTGATCCTTTCGGGTGAATCAGATGAGCTTCTCGAGCACGCCTTGATACAAAATATCAATAATAGCCCTAAGGCAAATAATTAAATGAACCAAATAACAAATCAATGCAAATAACACAGATTACTTGAAACCAAATAATTAAATGAACCAAATAAAGCATGATTTTAACTCATTAAACATGTGATGGACATTCAAAAATAGCTTACCAAATAATTATTTGGTTCCTCCCTGAACTTTATAAGCGATGCCTCACGGGTCTTATTGTACCAAAGAAAGGCAACACATTTGTCTGTTCCAGGCTTCTCATAGATCCTAGCCTGCAATTCACAGGAAGCACAAACATGTTCATACCTGTCATCTCCTTCCTCTTTTAGGAATTGTCTTTTTGATCTTTTTGGACATGTCAGTGCTTTTCTATTACCTCTGTCTCAGGGCTGTATGTTTCAACAATGTAAACCCCTTCAAGAAGAGCTTCCTTGGACAGCTCCAAAGCGTAATGCAAATCCTTCAAATGCCCGTATTTTGGGAATCTTAGCAGACCTGAAAGCCAAAATTTAGTGAAGGTCTCTAGGCATTCTCAAGAGGTCAAGAAAAAGCCTCTCCTTACCATATTCATCAATGGAGGCTCCATTACCCCTGATTCCATTCAGCCTGGATGAAAGGTCCGATCCTAAGGGTAACATACATTCCATTATCAGCAACCGTCTTTATAAATTTCACCAAGTCGTTATTTCCTGTAAAATTAAACTGCAAGCAAGCACAAATCAATAGTTTGTTATCTGCTTAAAGGTGCAGCATTAGAAATTTACTATTGAATTGGTTCCTTGCATTGTCTAACCTGGCCCTTCATAGGCTCGTGGACGTTCCAAAAGACGTAAGTCTGAATGCAATTCAGACCTCCACGCTTGGCCATCCTAAGGATTTTATCCCACGCCTGTAAAGAAGAAAAATCACAAGAATCAAATGGAAAGAGATCCTATACGAAAAAGAGATAAAAATGGCATAGTAACGTACCACTGCAGGAACCCGAGGATAGTGGATGGAGCCAGAGAAGATGAGCACCCTCTTTCCATCAATGATCAAGGACCTTCCATCATAGGTAACGCTCTGGGGCTTGTTGGCATTGTCATACCCGGCTATATCGCCCTGCGCATTGTCGCTACCTTTGCCACCTAGCGCCAACCGAATCTCAGGGAAGACGGCGAAGAAGAAGATGGGGGCAAGGACGAACAGCTGAAGTGGTGCCAAAGGTGGTGGGCGCGGCAGAGCCACCATTTGGATGGATTGATCAACACAGAAGAAGGGCAAAATATGATTAAATGAATATGATGAAACAATCTAAAATGGGGGAAGTCTGAAAGGTCGATTGACAACTCTTCCTGGCTGAATAGGAAGAGTGGATGACCCCTGGCTGAATAGTAATTTGACGATCGAGTTCAAAAAGAAGAAACAAATCGACAAAATCTCAAAGGGTTGAAGAGTCTGCGATTACCTGACATGAACCCTCCCAAAACCTCCTTCTCTAACATGGTGTCGAGGTTGAAGCCCCTGGCAGCTGTATGCGACAATTTTAAATCGGAGAAACGGAGGAATTAAAAACTGAAGGAGATAAAGGGAGGATATGAGAAACGGGCTATTCCATGAAAAATTTAAGAGCATATGGGGGAGGGACAAACAGAGTAGAAGTTATACCTTGAGAACGATCGGGCAAGGAAAGGGGAGGCAAGGAAGGAGGCGTAGAGAGAGACGCGGAAAGGGGAGGCAAAAGACGAAAACCCTAAAAAAATTAAGAGCGAAAAAAATATATTAAAAGATAATAAGAAATTAATTACACTAAGAAAGAAGCGGATTGGTTGAAAATGCTAGGTTTAAGGGCGTGACGACATGTCATCTAAAAGGTTTGTGTTTTAATAGTAAGTTATAGAAGTTATAGATGTAGTAAATTACACTGTACAATACAACATACTATTTGTTTATTTTATTATTGTGATTTATAAATAAAAATATATAATTTTTTTATGTTATATATTCCCTCCGATTTTTAATATAAGGCATTTGACTTTTGTGCATGTAGTTTAAAGAGCAAAAAACTATATAAAATATTAATTTTTTAATTAATTTTTTTACATTATAATACTTACTATTAATAAGTATTATAATGTAAAAAAATTTTATTAAAAAAATTAATATTGTATATAGTTTTAGCTCCTTAAACTGCGTGCACAAAAGTCAAATGCCTTATATTAAAAATCGGAGGGAGTACATGACAATTTTTTATGTATTGACTTTTTATGTTTTATTTTTTATCATATTTTTTAATTATAGTTTTATGTTGTATATAGACAATTTATCTTTTGAATTAGATAGAAATAGACAAAATCAAAATGATAAAAAAATCACTCATATTTCACCCGACCCATCTCACTCGCTCACCCCATGGGTGATGGGTGAAGTGGATATGTGTGAAACAGATGTGAATGGTGGGCCGGGTAGGGTGATAGTCCATCCATGGTGGATTGGGTGAAATGAGGGTCCATCAACCCACCACCCGACCCATTGTCATCCCTAGTTCAGATCAATTTAAAGGATAAATTATGTCATTTCTTTGCTCAATTGAAAAATCATTTTCAAGTTTAAAATTATAATGTGATTCTATCTCGTGTTATAAATAATATAATAAAGTAAAATATGTATCACCCTTTAATAATATTATAATATATTACTTTTAACGATAAACATATGTATAAATATAATATAAATTTATTTAGATTAAATTAAATGGAGTATTAGACATCTAAATATTTTATATGTTTTTTAATATCAAATGAATTAATATTACAAAATTTGCACAAAAGTGTGGGTACTTGACTAATCTAAATAAAAAAGAAGTTTGGATATAAGGCAATAAGAATATTACAACTGTGGGTATGGTTTATTTTATATTGAACAAAATTATTATTTTTGTTAATTTATATTTATTTAATTGACCCACTGTATTCAGGTCATTTCAATTCGAGTTGAAAAATTCACATCAAAACCCACAATTTACTATACAGGTTAAGTCGAGTCTTCGGACTCTAGTATGGATTTGTTTTTATAAGGTGAGAATTTGAGAGGAGTTAGGTGTGACTAGAATATCAACCAATGCATCTTTGCGAATTCAAATATTCAGCTCACGATTCTCCAAAGCTTCTTGAGGGAGGAGGGAGAACGAGAGATGCGCCATTCTGTCAACAACCCCATTAGTACGTCTTCCTTAAGGCATGTGAGACACGAACCGAAGCAAATCATTAGAGTAGGAAGAGAACGTAAAAAATGATGACTTCAACCTCCCAAGGGCAGCGCCAAACACCGTTGGTGGTATTTATAATATGAAGGCTATCACCTTCAATCCAACTACGATTGTTGCCAAGTTTCGCCGCCTTCAAGATTCCCAGTTAGAGCCCTCTCGCTTCTTCCATAAGAGAGGAACAGTGACCACACAGGGCAATGCCACTGTCGAGGACCTCAACACGCCATGAGCATCACGGATGATGAAACCAGCAACGACAAGGCCATCTACATAACAAGCACCGTCAAAATTAATTTTTAATGTATCAGGCGTTTGTCATCTCATATTTCATTTCTTTCTGGGCTGGCTCTTCTTGGGCTATTTTATCTAGTCATTCCATTCACCCATTTTTATTTCTTCTCAGTTTTTTAGTGTTTGTCATGTGAAGTATTACGTGTTGTGGGATGTAGTTGCATTTATGTTATCGAAGATTTTCTTATTCCATAATGTGGCTAGTTTGGTTGTCTTTCCTATTCCGTGTTTTAAATATGTCAGTAATTAAATTCCTCATATCGTTGGAGTTTGTATCTATATGTTGTAACTTTTGTTTTAGGTTGGGGTCTATCTTCTTTGCTAGTTGGAGTGTGTATTGGCATTTAATGAATAAATGAATTGTCGATTTCTCCACCCTATCACAAGGGTGCAATTCATGGGGAGGTGAATCCTTTTATCTGCCAGGCGCGACTTAGTTGAGGCGAAATTTAGGTTCCAAATCCATTTCATATTATTTTGATCGAATCTATTGGATTTCGTAATGTGGGATAACATACTTGTTGTGGAGAACCATCCCGATTTGTTGCTCTTCCAGTATAATGTCTTCAAATTGACTGGTTGGGATGTATATATATTTGTATATTGGTAATTTTTTCTACGATATCAGTCGGGAGGACACTAGGGATTTCATCCTTTTTCCAGTTTAAGCTTTCATCTATGAAAGTATTGACCTTTTTCTTTTCATTTATTTGCATATTATTAATTTGCTTTCCATATATGGTTGTTCCGATCCTTTCCATGTATCTTTTCAGAAATTAATTGCTTCTCCATTACCTACTTGTCATACTAGTCCATTGGTGAATTCATCCTTTAACTCCATAAGTTTCATCCATTGCCAAGAATATACATTTCTTGGATAAAAAAAATGCATTTCTTTGTTTTTCATATCGGAGGATGTTTTCATCCTTGAGATACTTTTTCTCACCTAGACCCATTTTGTGGTTCCCTAATATTCTCAATGGGGTTCATTTGTATCGCCTTGTTCATGTGACAGTCAAGATAAATCGGTCTTCTCACTAATTATTTCAATTACCCCTCCTTTTGTTTATTTATTTATTCATCATACAAATTGTATAAAATAACAAAATTTTATTAAATTTGTAAATCATTTTACCTGATAATGTTTTTTATGTTTAGGGATTTGACTAATCACAGTAGTCATTGAACTAAAAAACACAATTTGAAGATTCAAACTTTAAGAAGACACCAAAAGCACTTGTGATTTCTTCTCATATTTGAAGCCCAAGGCCTTGGAATCATCAGCTGACCAAACAAAGATCCCATACAACTCCCCCATCTTCTTAAGCCTCTTGCAAGCATCAAAGAAGCCACCTTGTGGGGCCAACCCACCACTCCCATCACTTATAAAACTGGTCAAGATCTTACCCCCTTTGTAGTTCCTCTTCTGGGTCTTATAGTACTTGATGAACTGATCAACACTTGTGCTATTATCATATGCATAAAACTGGAAATTAACATAGTCTATAAGACCCCCAAACTTCCTCCAAAGAGCCAAGTACTTATCTTGCACCTCGGAGCTGTCGAAGGGCGCGATCGAAGCGTACTTGATCACCCCATCTTGCTTCAGCCTCATGATCAGCCTCCCAATGCACTCGGCGAAGGTGGTGTTATCCGACTTGAAGTGCTCGTAGTCGATGTCGATCCCGTCTAGATGGTACTCCTTGATGATCTTGGTGAGGGAGGTGACTGCATTGGACACCCATGATTCGACCGACGTGGGTTGGAAGTACGCAGGGTTGTTAGCCACCGAGTCTCCTCCGAGGCTGAGGGAGACCCGGACGTTCGGGTGCCGGGCCTTGATGGAGGAGACCTGTGAAGGGCTGAGGTTGGATGAGTCCCAGAAGACGTTGAATTGGCCGTTGGTCGGAGTAGGGTTTGAGGCCGAGGTTGTGTAGTCTATGGCGAACGAGAGGATGAAGTCGAATCGGGCTCTCGGGTTGATGGGCATGTCTGAGAACTTGACGCCTTTGAACTCTGCTCCTATGTACTCTCTGAAGAGGTTTGAGTTCTTGGCTGAGGCTTTGTGTGGTGAGAGGCTCATCATCATCACTAAGGAGGTTAAGAGGATGGCTTTGAGAAGCTCATGGGAGGATGACATGGTGTTTGATTGATCGATCACTTTGATGCTTTGTAAAATTGATTGAATTCGTTGAAGGTTGTGATCTGTGAGGATGTATGGGGTGAGCTGTTGCTATATATATATATATATATATATATATATACAATTGAGATATGATGTAGGTTATGATTTTGATTTATGGAGAAAAGTCAACGCAGATCTTAATTTTGAATGGTCAAAGTCAGAATTTTCAACATCATTTTTTTTTATTAGGTAAAAATTCGAAGGTCAGACAGGTCTGTCTCATCGAGAGGCCGACAAAGTCGGCAGACGGCGAACCGTCAAGCGTACAACCTAAAATACAGAAATACAAATAATGAGTGAAATGAAACAAGCAAAAATAAACTCTACAACAAGACGATCCAAAAAGACCAACTCCAAGAAAGCTGAGGAAGCCGCCGAAGAACGAAGCCAAGCACCACCGAACAGTGGCACCGCGGGCCAGCGGTACAGCAGGATTCTATCTCCTGTGGGTAGTGCAGACGAACTCCAAGTAAACTCAATCCTAGATACGGAGACGCCCTGAGCGCACCACCACGACCCCAGCCAGTCCCGACTCCAGACTCCACACCCCCCAACCAAGCAGAAGACCTCCAAGAAACATCTGAAGCAGAGCCGCAAGCTGCTCGAACAAAACACCAACAAGATTTACTCAAACCCTTTCGGATGGGTTTACTCAAACCCTTTCGGGATTTAAAAAAACTCATTCGGACTATATTCATAGATATATAAAAAGAGACCATCTCTATATAAATATATTGCTTTCTATAATGCATTAATAAAACTGAAATGTGTGGTAGGCTTTAAAATGCATTGTTTCAACATTATACATGAAAAATTATATAAATATATGTGTCAGAGATGAAATCAGAAATCGAAATTGGGGTAGGCTGTAATAAGAAATCGAATTTGGGGTATTAATACTAGGGAGGAAAGAATAAAACACCAGCTCAGCTAGACAAACACATATGTTACATTCTACCTTTGAAAATATTTTTTTTTGGGGGGGGGAGGCGGACTGTAGCAAAGTCCGACCCATTCCTAAATTCGTGTCTACTAATAACATACATATCATCCGATTATACTTTGTATCAAGAGACTTACCATTTACTACAAAAACAAAAAGATTTTGGATGACAAAATTATAAACGGTTTTTTGGGGCATAGGATAAGATTTATGTTTTAGAAAAAACATTTTCTTAATTTAATTGTTTTAACCAAATTTTAAATTAGATTATTAGGGTACACTTATTTTTAGTAGGAAATCTTTTCCGAATTAGTTCTTATCCTATACTCTTAGAGATAAGATAGAAAGACCGAATTATAAATACTAGCCTTACAAAATAAAATTTGTCGCCAAAGTAATTTTCCTTTGACAAAATTAACATTTGACTCCCAAAACCATTTATTTGTGACAAAAAAATAAACTTGTCGCCCAAATATACCATGGGCTGCGAAAATTTAATTTTGTGGCCCATAAGAATAGAATGGGTTTGGGCGAAAAAAAAAGGACATTTTATCGCCCAAAAGTTTATCATTGGCCGACTAAAATTTTATTTATTGTCCAAAAATTTTACATAAGAGCTTTAGACAAGATGGAAAAAAGGCTATTATCAAGACTATTTTTACAAAATTGAATACAAAGTCCTTCCCAACCAAAATGAAACCCTAACTCATCCTCCCTTTCACGAAAGATAATAATTAAAATTGTGTTTTAGGGTTTAAAATTAGAATTAAAATTGATGAAATTGGTTGTTGTTTGTGTCTTTTGTTTGATTGTTGTTGATTTGAGTGTTGTTTGAGTTGATTTATGAGTATAAATTGAAACGAAAACGAAAAAATTTGGTCGTTTAGTTTGCGATTTGGGTGCGATTTTTGATGTCGTTCCTGTCAGGCATAAATCTCGTGAATTCCTTGTTGTCTGCGTCGAGCTCGGTTGCTATCACCGAGGTGATGATGGATGCTCAATTTCTGCCACCGAGGTTACATCGTACCCTCGACAACAAAAGCCGAGCTCCCTTCATAACCTCACCATTATCCACCGAGCTTCCTCATTAACCTCATTCGATAGAGTCGAGGTTATTTATTTAGCTCATCCTGTCAGAGTTTCGACAGATTTTCAAACGACAACCAAGAATAATAGTCAAAAGTCTTTCGATAATCATCCGAAGCGATTGATATACCAAAATAAGTATCGATCAATTCATTCATTGATAAATTTACTAAAAGTTTGTTCAAAAGATGGAGTATTTGGATGAACGCACTTAGGTTTTTTCAATTCGCTCCGATTTGTAGATGAGAGAGTTTTGAGTCTATTTGCACTTGTTTGAAAAAAATAAAAAGAACTTATGTGTAATTTAGTTGAACTTATCTTGTTAATAGTCATTCGGGCATCTTACTAGCCTCACTCAAAATTTTATTATGTTTATTTAATTGTAGATTTTCTGTTCAAAATTGGAACATTTTTTTTACCAACCCTTTATAATTCGGAATAATTTCACAAAAAGACATATATTTTTTATTATCCCTTATTACATCTTTTACCAAAAACATTGTCGTCGGGAGGTCTAGTGTCATAGGTCAAAACTTAGTTAAAAGTTGATTATATTTATCACAATACTTTGAAGGTTAGTGACACAAGTGCCTATAAAAATTGACAATATTGAGTCATTGACCATGTTTCCTTCTAGAAATGCTTTATCATTATTTTTTTTAAAGAAAAATTTCTAGAAATGTGATAAATTAAATCTTGGGGGCTGTGTTTTCTTTATCTTTTGCATCATATATTTTCCTCTCTGTGCTATATATATATATATATATATATATATATATATATATATATATATATATATATATATATATATATATATATATATATATATATATATATATGTAAGAGTTCCAATGAAACAAAGAATATGGTGAAACGAATGAATATTGTGTTATATTAATATGAATATGGCATTATGTGGATATGAATATGTGAATATTGTGGTGTGTGGATATGAATATGCTGTTATTCACTTTATATTATTTGAATATAAATAATAACATATTTATATACCCATATTTAAATCATATTCATATTCACACAATATAATATTCATATTTACATATTCATATAACATAATATTCATATGAATATGACTCAATATTCATTCGTTTCACCGTTACACTGTATTATCCGTTTCATTAGAACCTTTCCCTATATATATATATATATATACTAGTTTTACTTTACCCGCCCGTTGTGCGGTTTCTTAATAAACAAAATGATGATTAATTTATATTTTTTTCTGAAATTTGAAGGTTATATATATTCAAATTAAACGTAAGATTTTTTTAAATATAATAAAAAAAATTGAGCAAAGGTATAATGTAGTTGTATTATAAAAAAAGTACTAAAATAAGTGGTAATTTAATTTATGGTTAATATCCTTATGACCCATTAAAATAAAAAGAGAAATATGTAATTATTATGTATCGGTTAGATAACATTGTTTATATAATACGCACTAAAACATATTATTATTAACAATTTTATTATACGATTAAAATATATAATATTAGATATATTTATCTAATTAAAATATAAGGTTATATTGGATAGATTATTTGATCTAAAAAGATAAGTTTTTTACCTAACTATATTGACTTATTAATTTAGCGTTTGTGTTGTAGAGTTATTTTTTACTTGTTTCACAGCGCCATTTTTTGTTTTCATTGTATGTTTAGACGATTTTCGTCTGCCGATTCGTCGACCTCTCGAGAATCAGGCTTGCCTGATCTCGAATTCTTACTTTTTCAAAAAAAAATATTGACTTATTAATTACTGTGACCCAAATAAATAATACCAATTTAATTCAGAATATGACACGTAAGCAAAAATAATCCTATTTTAATCCAAAAAATTCTACGTAGGTGAATCGCACCAGAGCCCGTTTCAGTCCTTTGCTTTAGTATTATATATATTATGCTCTCCAATGAAATCTTTTTCTTTGACAAAATGATAATCAATATTAATAGCAGTGTACCTAAAATCATGGAATAGGTGAGTCTACTAAAATTAAAAGTCCAATAGGTTAGTTAATCGCCCATAAATTTGACCAGCCAGCTTAATTATGATCTAGATTGATGGCCATCTGCGATGAATATCTCAAAAAGCTTCCTTCATTTCATTCTAAGGTGTGGTGTTCCGTTTACTTTTCTAGTACCTATATGAGATTTGCTGAAGCTAAGGGTGGGCGCGGGATTGAACAAACAGTTGTTCTACATCCCGTCAAACATAATTTTTACGGGACGAGTCTAAAATTTGTGGAATTTGTGTTCACCCCTAATATATTGTTTCAATGAATCTCATGAATCGCCACTAATTTCGCTTATAAATAAATAAATATCCAAAAAAAGGCAAGATGCACGCTTTTTAAGCTTTGGTGCATTTCATCATGTGAAATCCAGATGTGATTCTTTGACCACCAATCAATATTGCCAGACCACAAACTATAAAATAGCTATTCAAGAATCATTAAAAAATGAATATATATAGCTCAATAGTTGAAAATATGTGCAGACGATATATCATCCGGGATGTAATGGTTATCGGATACTATATATTGGAAAAATTGAATCAAATATCAACTTAACCTTGGGCAAGTTATGGATGATATCTCGAGTTTTCACCATCAACAACAAGAAGTTGATCTCGATCTTCAATTTGATGACATTTGTTTGATAGATTGGCGAGGAGGAGAATCCCTTCAAATGGGATTTCCCTTGATAAAAGGAGATTTTTCTGCATAGATTAGTGTTGAGATGTGAAAGGATAAATGTCTTACATCAAAAGTATGAGAATAACAAGCCTTGTATATAAACTGATAGACTACTACTCTTATTGTTAATTAGTTTTAAGATATACAGAACCTTGACTTTGTACACCTGTTCCTAACCATGCACTCAAGCCAAAAATCTAATTTTTTAGATCAATTGGTGTTGTGCATAGAATTTATCTCTTCGGACAATCTTATATATGTTCAAGCAGCTAAGATATATCTTATCTATCGAGGCAAAATCATCGGGCAATTTTGATATTCAAGGATCTAAATGAGCCAATTTTCCGACTTATGCAGAATAAGGTTCCTCTCCAACACGCCACTGAACATTTCAAACAATTAATGTTCTTTTTCTTTATGGAAATTTCCACATGTTATGATCAAAGGGATCATATAAATCACAAGAAAGCCAATGTGAGGTACATCAACAACAGGGAAAAAAATGTTCAATTTGTTAAGTTGAAGAGTACCCAAAAACAAAAAAAAAAGCATTCAAATTTCAAACTATATATGGAATGCTGTAATAAACCAAATTAATGCTAATTCAAGTGAACAAGCTCATCGAAGAACAAGCTCTTTCAAGTGTTCAAATGAGCCATGGACGACTTTCCGAGCATGACGAAGAGGTGGTGGGTTTTCCTTGTTAGCTTTAACGTTCTGTTTGATCATATAAATGGTTAATTGTCCTTCCAATTTGTATCAACACCGCGGGTATGATTATGAACAAGCTTTTATGTTACCTTCGTGGTAGGTATCTGCATATATAACGTATGAATTCGACTATTTTGTAATGGAATTTCACTTTTGCAGATATTTCTAGTATAGCGAATTAGATGTACGTTGTAAGTATGTTAGTCTGTAACGAATTGAATTATGTGACCATTTGATACTTGTAGTCGAGCAACGAATAAAAACGATTAGCTAACCGCTTACAAAAGCTTACCCTGTGCTACAGAAATCAGTTGAAACCAATCTGAATGCAGTTGCAATTAAGGTTATGATTGAGAAAAACACCAGTAAGTGTTATCTCAGGCTCCAAATTATATTAACAGTACAGTTACAGTGTACTGTACATTTTATTTTTCCTTTGGTTAACAAACAATACTCCAACAATCAGGTTTCAGAGACAAGAATCTGATGATCCAAAAATTCAAACCCAGATTTCAAAACAAGCTCAGTGTTGCAATAAATGTAGACAAGCAACTCTGTGGGACCCACCTTAATTTGTGTAAGTACTAACCATGCAGGTGATTGAAGTGTCTATGTGTCTGTTCTCTTTGTTTTAAATGACAGCAAAAACAAAAAAAAGGGGTAATGTGACATGATATCTCAGTAGTGACTCTCTCTCATTTCCCAAATCTCAACTTCCATTGCATTCACACAACTTGCTAATTTGTTCATCTTTTTGTCTTGTTCATTCTTAGCTATGTCCGTTTCACATGAGCTCTTCCTCTGCAACGAGTCTTACCTCTCTCTGTGATGCTTAGTTTGATTTCCATATAGTACTTGAAAATCAGCAAAATTTTATGTCAGAATGGTTAGAAGTACCCCAAAAATTAAGGTAAAGACCGACTGAGCGTGTTGGCTCAATTGGTTTACCGCTAGAGCCTGTATCGTGGACCCGAATACTCATGAAAATAAAAATAAAAAAAAAATGTATGGACTGCACACAAGCCTCCAGGCGCCCAAATCCCAGATCTCTATGAAATTCTAAATTGGAAAGGCAATTGCAGTTTAGCATTTATGGATAGGTAACATACCAATAGTGTAATTGTACTACATTATGTCACCTTCTTTATACACTTTCATGCCCCTCTTTTATAATACAAACTGGCTCACACATCATATCATCTCATCTTTCTGTATACTGGAGTATATATTGTTTTTTAATACTCTTTATATATATGTGTATATATTGTCCTTAATTTTATTTATTTTATTGCCAATTAGTTTAGTCATATATATGCTCTTTGAACTAGATATTTTAAATTGGTGCAAATAGACACACAACCTAATGTAAACATGCAATTGGCTTTATTTCAATTTATAAAACAAGTACAAATATCAGTGTTGATATATACTTACTGAGTTCTTAAAGTCTAGGATTAATTGTTCAGTTAGTTAATTAACTGTTTTCTAAGATACTATATTAAGTAGATCGAGGTAAACTAATTAATACTGTAATACATAAGTTATTCAAATTTTATCACTTTTTTTTTGGTGGAATCAAATTTATCACTTTAATTAATATAAATATATATATATTTTTTAACTAGATATATATATGGGTTAGATCAGGATGGGTCCTAATCCTAATCTCCATACGTACAATAGAGCTTAATTAGCACTTGGGAATTACCCTTAATTACATACACTACACATATGCAGTAATTAGGAGAACACATATTGCAACAAGCTATATATATATATAGATAGTGTAACATACTAACATGTTACCAAACAATATTCTAACATGATAATTATAAAACCTACATAGTTATAACCCAACTAATCTCGAAACCATACGAGGCTGATCAGCAGGCCAGTGAGGGGGATTCGTCGATGGAGGATGTGACCGGGAAGAGCTCTAGGGTTTTTAGGGGCCTCGAGTTCAAGTTCGACGAGATGACCACCCAATCATCACCATGTGCTCTCGTCGCTGGGTCTTCGTCCCTAACATTGCCTCTTGCAGGATTCATCTCCATCTTCCATGATAAGTTCATCGCGTACTCGCACGAAACATCTCCCTGAACCATATCATTAAAACATTTTATTAGGTTAATTATATTGACAAAAAACAAAACCACAAACACAAGCACATAATGCGTTACAATTATAGTGGAACAACCGTTATTTATGTGTAACGGAGAAACACTGCTCATGAGCGTAAGACCAATGCCACCAACATATCAATCATATATATCCATCGATGTGACTATATATATATTATAGTAGCATTATACACACTACTACAATTAGGGATTTTTGCGACGGTCTAAAACCGTTACTTTATGTAGGATAATCGCCACCTAAACTTTAAGGCAGCGGTTTTACCCTTGGAACTTTATTGTAATAGTGAATATATATTGTCACATATATATTATACGAAAAATTATAAAATGATTTGAGATACCTGAGGCGGGACGAAGGTAGGGGAGGGTGGGTAGTAATGATCAAGAGGGGAAACCGGGTGAAACCCGGAGGGAGGGAGGGTGGAAGGATGGATGGAGGGGAAGAAGGGATCATCAACCGGCGACGGGAGGTGGTGGTGGTGGTGGAGGTGATCAAAGAATTGATCATGGCCGTGGTAGAGGAGGTGGTGTTGGTGGTGTTGTAAGAGGAGGTGTTTAGCAAGCCTTCTCCGGAGCTTCTGCCTATCCCTGGCCTTGTGGTTCTGGAACCAGTAAAACACGTTTTTGCCCTCGATCTTTCCATACAGGGAAAGGTGGGCGGTGATGTGTTGTATTTGAGTGGCATTTGGGGTCCTCACGCCTCCCCTATACATCTCCTCCAGGATCATCAGCTGCTCCGGCGTCGGACACCAACGCGTCGAAGTCGTCGCTCCCGGTGCCATCTTCGTAAATAGATGCAAGATTGGAGTGGGTAAAGGGATTGAGGATCGAGGGGTATTTATACAAGTAAGATGAGAGGGGATTGATGAATGGAAGGAGGTGAGGAACAGGAAATGTAGGGTTGGGGGAGACAAAAGGGATAGAGATGTATGAGGGAGGAGGGGGGCCGGGTAAAGGGAGGGGAATGTAATAGTATTAGAAATCAGAGACCTGTCATCTTCATGTTTCCTCTCTTTCATGCTTTCATTTCACACTTGTGTTTTATTTTTGTAGCTATAGTTTGCCCTATCCAATCCGGTTGGATCCTCCCGATTTGTGTAGAATCTTTAAAATCAATGTATCATTTGTAGTTTCTTTTTTTTTTTTTAAGTTATCCGGCAAGTACATGATTCAATCTACTCTAAAAATTATGTTAGGAAGAAGTTCACAATCGAGCTAGTCGGATTGAGTTCAGATCTGGTTAGTTAGTTGATCGGGTTAAGGTTAATATTGATAGACCGATTTAGTATTGGATATGATCGAGTTTGGATTGATATATTAAGTCGGATTTATGATGGGTTAATTTTTATTAGTTGAGGTCATTTTGGTTCTAGTCAAATTTTGGGGTTGTGATAGCCTCGATCACTAGTAGAGGGAGGTTTACGAAGAGTTGGAAGGAGATGATAAGGATCATGCATCTTTAGGCATAACTAGGATGGGGTGCAGGAAAGGACACGGTAGAGGAGCGTAATTCATGTTAAGAAGAACTAACATGAGCAGCTTGGGGTGGATGGAGGCGTATCCTTTATTGTTTTTCACTTTCATTGATGTGCATTTCCTTACTCCCTTTCCTTGCTTCAGCGTGGGTAGTTGTGTCATTTTTGTGTGTTGTTCTAGTTGTAGTTCATGGTCTATTTTTTGTCTATTATGCTAATTGATGTGAATCGAAAAAATATCGGCAGTCCTGACGCGTTGCCCTGAGGCTAGGCCAAACAAGGATCAACAGAGGGAGTTGTAAAGATAGACATCGAAAAGGATCAGCGGGTAAGGTTAACTTGACCTAGATGCGTCGACGGACGGCCCCAAAGCTTCTGCCAGAATGGTCATGTGTCACACATGCCCACCACCCACGGATCCTAATACACCCGTCACGTGTAGTGACCTTTTGGACACTTTTCTACCCTTTGTCCATATAACTAAGACACTATATAAGCTAAGCTCGAACAATAGCAAGGAGGCCTTTTGGAAGTCAAAAGAATGAGAGAGAAAGAGAGAAGAGAGTGATAAGTAGAGCTTCGTGGCTAACCAACGCTTTGACCTACGACAACACATGCCACTCAATGCAAGCTCCGCGGAATCTAGCCTATCCACATCCGCGTCTCATTAATCGCTAGAGGCTTCTATAGGGCCCCACATGAGCAGGTAACTCCCGTTCGTGAGCAGATTATCCCACTCATCTCACGACACATGTATGTTATCTAAGCTTCTCGTGGGTTGGGCGAGCCACCACGACACAGTTGTTCAAACCACGTGTCCTCGTGCCTTAGGTAAGCCAGTGATTGTCATGAACGGGTGCCTCCGAACCCACCTGGATCCCAACGAAACGGGACTTCTAGGGATGGTTTCGTCACTAACAATATTGGTTCATTCCAAAACACTTTTTTTTTTTGAGAAAAATTCCAAAACACTTCGATAGTCATGGAGATGATGCATACATCTTAAAATCCCAAACCGGCCTATTCGGAAGGAAATAAATTGAAATTATTGTTGTTTTATTAGATCAATTTGAAAGAAGTCATTTTACCTTCATTTATTACCCTACTTAATTTTTGAATTTATTAAAAACTACAATTAATAAACCATTAATGATAACAACGACATTTTTGTAAAGTAAAAACCAAAATACCTATAATAACATGTTTTTCTAACTAAAAATAACCCTTTAAAATGACATGTTTTATGAAATGGGATAGCTAGTATATACTATATCTGAGGTTGGTTCTGGTGTACACAACACTATCGTGTATGCATGTCTTATCGTGTACGCAAAAACTATTTGTCTATTTGCTCATAATTATTTATCTGTTTTCACATGATTATTCATCTATAATTATGTAATTATTTGTCTGTAAAAATAATGTAAAAAATTTAAAATTTATTCTAACAAATAATCATCCAATACCACCTAATAATTTTATTCCAAAGAATAATATCTCAGTACCAACGAATAATCAAAAGTTACTTTTATTCTCATCCGTTGATCTTCTTAATTAAATGACTCAGATTTGTTAACCTATGATATATAATAAGGGTTGTGTACATATTGATCTATTGTCTAATATATATATCTTAATATTATACATAAATCTATGTAACTTGTTGTCATTAGGATATAGTTAGCTTTTGCAATTAGGCATGCATTTAAATTGGTTAAAATTTTTAATTAATTACATGACTATAATTTTATAATTGCATTTATGATCAATTTATCAACGTTATTACTTGAATATATGAATCATACATATTTATTTTTCAAAATAATTGATGTACAAGAAAATCATGAAATGATAAGACATGAATATATGTATGACAACTCAACCTAATTAATGTAGTTCTATCTTGTGGTTTGTTGCGAAGGGCCGGGTTTGTCTAGCTAGCTTTTTTAAATTTAAAACTATTGCTTTAGTTCATTTTGTATCCAACAAGAGAGTTAAAATTATTACTTCACAAAATTACTCTGTTTTCAAGATTCGAACCCTATATTTTCGCTGGGTAAGGGAAGAGAGTTTCTAACCAACTCACCACGCTTTTTGTAAATTATCTAAATAGTAATTTTTTTTAAGAAGAAATGTCACGGTTCCTTTTTTTCTAAATAGTGGTATTAAATTCTTTAGAAAATCACAATTAGATATAATGTAAGAAGAAATCTCACTTAAATAATATATATAAGGTTTGAATGATCACATTTAGTATGAAATTATTTTTAAAAAAATTTATACAGAATTTTTTTATCACTATTAAAAAATATATTAAATTGTAAAAGACTTAAATTTTGAGGAGAAAGTATATTTTAAAACAATGTTCATGTGAAAAAAAATGGTAGTAATTTGACATTATTTTAAAATATTTGTCACATAAAGAGGTTATGGACTTATAGGTGGTTTTTAAACGGAAATAAAATTTGTAAGTGGTGTTCTATAATTTCCAAAAGAACTCGTACTTATGAATCACAAGTTGGTGTAGTAGTTGTGGGCCTACATCTCATGTCAAGAGATTTGAAGTTCGAATTACAAGTTGGTGTACCCGATCCAGATGTAAAGCGACTGGGTCGATCGAACTGGATTAAGATAAAAAAACGCGTACTTTAAAGAAAAATTTACAGAAAACCACTTATTAAATAACGGGGTTTTCACTTAACCACCCACTAAATTCAATATTACAGAAAACCGCCCTTTAAAGGGTCTTCGTTCACAAATCACCGCCATTTCATCCATTTTCATTAATTTTTTATTAAATATATTACTACGTATATTTTAATATTTTTAAACTCAAATTTGGTTATAAATATATTTAAAATTTGAATTTAAGGGTTTGAATATATTTTATGGGTCATTTTATTTATTTTTAAAAAATAATAATAAATATAGCCTAAAATTATTATCTTAGTTTATGTTTGAAAATGTTTATAAATTTAAAAAAAATATGATGTAAATTACTCTTTTATTTATAATATGATTAGAAATCATAATTTCTATTTATAAAGTTAAAAATAACCTTAAATTTATTATTTATTTGTAGATTAAATATTTTCATTCAATAATTAACCTTTGCTAAAAATTCAAAAAGGTATGTAATTGTATTTAAGTTATATGATTAATGGATAACCTAATTTTAAAAAAAAATATATTTCAACTTAAAATATGAGTTTGATCCGTTTTATTTGTTATAGAATGAAAATATTTAAACTATAAATAAATAATAATGTTAAGATTATTTCCAACCCTATAATAGAAATTATGATTACCAAATCTAATCATATTATGAATATAAGAGTAATTTACATACTATTTTAAAAGTTTATAAACATTTTCAAACATAAATTGAGATAATAATTCTAAGCTATATTTATTATTATTATTTTAAAATAAATAAATGGTCCCTAAAATGTAATTGAGCTCTTAAATTCAAATTTTAAATATATTTATAATCAGAATTGAGTTTAAAATATTAAAATATAATATATTTAATGATAAATTAATGAAAATAGATGAAATGGTGGTGATTTGTAAATGAAGACCATTTAAAGGGTGGTTTTCTATAATATTGAATTTAGTGTGTGGTTAAGTGAAAACCCCCTTATTTAATGGGTGATTTTCTGTAATTTTCCCTACTTTAAAAGTTTAAAGGTGGTTTTGTATAATTTACTCTATATTATGGAGTAATATGTAAAATGAAAATAGGGGGGGGAGAAAAGGAAAAATGAATGAGTACGTCATGATAACCTCATAATTAAATATAAAGCTGAAGATGTTTGAATTGGTTCAACTTTCAAGTTTCAACAGAATGGAATTGACAGTTGATCTCTTCTTGCTTGAGAGATTCGCCCTCCCTTCTTCTTCCTCCTCTCTTTACTATTCTTCCTGCTCCCTTTGTCTAGCACGTGCACCTCACGCGCCCTCTCTCCCTTTTGACAATTTAATTCACATGTAATTTTCCCTCCTAACTTATCTATCCTTTTCAAATCTAATACTGTATTCCCGTATCAGTCACACTGTTGATTGTCGAAGCGTTATCTCTTCATATTGGAGTTTCGAGATGCTAATGATCGAGATCGAACGATTTGGAGATACCCTTGGGAGATTGAAATGACGATAGCTGATATTCTTTTCTTGCACCCCAACGCTTCGTTGTCTTTGTTTCTTGCAACAATGAGTTCCTCGAGGTCAACATAAATGCAAGATAAAGTAGCGCATCTTTGGTTTTCGTTGGATTTGCAGTCGATTATCTCCTACATAGAGCTCGATCCTTACCCAATTCAAATTCTTAAAATAATATATATAGTTTGAATTATTTATCTCCTCAAGTATACAACAATTGAAGTAAAAATTGATTCGGAGATAAAACCATATTGATCTCTTCAATTTGATGGTTCCATAGTTGACATATGCGAGTTAGTTGACTCTCGACGCGTTATTTGGCATAATTCACTATTCGTAGCAAGTACATATATTGAACGCGTTTGGAGACTTCGAGGAGTGCACCTAACATAAGCGGAATTAAAATAGATCGAGGAGAAACAGGAGAAGATATGAATGAGGTAACATAAAAGGGTAACTAAAAAGAAGAAAGAGAGATGTAACTATGCAAGTACTGTACATCAACATATGGTTGTGTTCTTGATTTTGCTATGCAAACTGGACTTCTGGAATGGAGTTAAAACATACCATAAATGCATGGAACTCCAAAATGTCCTTTTTGCCTCATCTCTTGTTATAGTAGGGGGGCAATCCTGTAAATATATATCATATCACCACTTTGTTTGTGGGGGTAAATCATCAGGAGGACTGTTCCTATATCATATGCTCCCAAGAAATCAAAGAAAGAAAGCAACCAGCCATAACTGATGAGTTTGCATAAAGCCCATTCCATGGATGCATCTATATGTCTCTGCATTGAGTACTTTTAATAGTGAACTCTGATGAACAGTCACACTCACCTCTCTCCATATATTTTGCATCCCTGAATCTGAATCTGATCCATCCACCGGTCCTCATCCATCTGTATAGATGGATCGAGTTCCAAATTTTCAACTCTTCTGGTAAAACTTAAAAGTAATTGTAAATTGCCTATTAACAATATTAGGTGATTAATTTAACTTACCTATTGTTGTTGAAATGTGGTTGTCCCACATCGGTAATATAGAGAATGCTTGAACAACATATAATGTTGAAGAGTTAATCCTCTCATTGCCAATTGGTTTTGAGATGGAACCCGTTTGGTTTATGTGTTGTTCGAGTCTCCTATTTGTGGGCCCGCACACACGACCTCCCTCCAATGTACATAAATAGTAAACGACATGTTTTTTCCAAAACGATATAATAATAGAAAATGTAATTATGCAATACACCGACCATATACTTAGAACTTTAGATAATGTAAAATTTCGAATTCCAACTGTAATTACTAAATAAGAAATTAATATAGCATTAAATAAATGGCGCGCACCAACCGTCGAATTGAAACTAATAAATTACCGGCCATATTCACTCCGGCTACAGTAGTTAGGATATTCCACACGACGAGAAGCCGGAGCTCATTTGCAAAGAAAAAGATGGATATGGAAAACAACACAAGAGAAAAGCCATTAATTAATGAAAAATATATATATATATATATATATGCATCGATCGATGTCGACGACGACAGAGGCAAAAGGAACAGAAACCAGCCTTTTTTTTCGGCTTTTATATACACACAAATGACACAATCATAAACGGTCGATGAAGCAATTCAAGTACGTTTTTTTTATATGCTTTGGACTTTGTTTTCATAAACCACTTGGAAAATGACAGTTGAATTTGCTTCTATCTATGAACCCTATGTTTTTTATGTAGCTATCTAGCTATAGCCTTAGCTTCAATGGGTGATGACGAAATCAATCCTCTATCTCTGATTTTGAGTGCGATTTTTTTGTAGGGTACGTAGGTAAAAAATGGTTGTCTTTGTTAGACAAATATCAATTATGATCATCATTAAAAATAATGTTATTGAGCTTCCCGTATAGGGGAAGTGATCCCATATATATTACAAGCTAGTGACTATAGATTTAGCTATGAAATCAGCAACACTATTTGATACTCGATAGCAGTGTTTGAAGTTGTTATTGTGGAAGTTCTGACTAAGCACATGGATCTCTTCAACCGTTCTGAGGATCTCACACGGTGTTGTAGTTATTTTCTTAATTGCGGAGATAACCCCGAGGCTATCCCCTTCAATGATAAGATCTCTGACTCCTTTTTCTTATTGCGGTCTTTATTCCTTGGCAGAAGGCTAAAACTTCATTTTGTAGCATTGAGGTGCTTGGGATTGCAGCCTGAAGCATGTCAATGACCCTACCACTACCATCCCTAATTAGCCCTCCGACCTTACAATCGCCAAAGGGAGTGCTGGGGCGGATCCTCTTTAGGGCCAGAGGTGGCATTTGCCCCTCCCAATCAAAAATAAAATTTAATATACATATTCCTCGCCTCTATAGTTTCGATTTAATATATTATAAGCTCAAATCCGACACCTGAGTAAAAATTTATAAACATTTCAAGATTGAACTAATATATACTACGTATAAATTATTTTCCACATCATTTACCAATTTAATATACTTGTATCATAATTATCATTTGTTAAACTTCATAACTTAATATTATAATTAAATCTAAAAACTTCAAATTAGTATGTTATATTAAAATATTTAAAAATTGTAAAATAAAGTATGTATGATTTATGTTTTTTTATTCTAGTTACACATTTATAATATTGATTGGTGTTTTTTTAAAAAAATATGAGGTTTTAATTTCCTGCCCCCTCACTAACCACTTCAGAATCCGCCATTAGAGTCATCTACATTTAGTTTGTAGAAGGCTCTAGGTGATTTCTTCCACTTTGTTATTCTTAATAAATAACTTCCTAAAATTACCTATTATTTATTCAACTTTATACAAAATCATTGTTATTTGATGGGGCTATTATTGACTCAGTGAAAATCTCGTATAACACATGATATTAATTGATTATGTTTTTCAAAACTAGTGATTTAGTTGGCTACGATTTCAGAGATCGTGAGGTCGTCCTATGACCACAGTTTCAGAAACCGTATGAATATCATCCTAATTAAAACTAATAAAGTGGGTTTAAAAAAATTTACCACACCTTATCCGACTATAGTAACATATCACGGGTGTTGAAACAATAGTCGTGTCAAATTTTCATGGTTTTCAAAATCACGGCATCAGATATTCTCATCGTTTTCGTAACTGTAATAACCACAATGTATTTGACGATATTTTGACCATGTAGAAAGTAAATCGGTAATTCATTCACAATCTAGTTTCGAGTCTTCGACGACTAGCTATCAGTGGATCTATATTTTCTTGATGGTTTCTTAACCATTCCGGAATGGTTCAACCGAAAAAAAATTGTAAGTAATACCTAAAAGTCTCCGATTCGAACCCTGGATGACCACTCTTTATTTACCAAATTCAAGGATCTATATTTTCTTGTTTTCACGATTATCAGTCCATCAACTATATATAGTCTCAACCTCTTAATTTACCAAACAGAGATGTTGCATAATAATCTAAATCATTACCTTATAAAAAATCATCATTTTATTTAAATTATACAAAACCAATTAACGGTTGCAACTCGAATTAGAGCGAAATTATAAGTTGCCAACTTTGTGTATAGAAGATGATTTTTTTTTTTCATTTTTTTTGTAGTTTCTAAAATGATGGATGAATTTGTTTAAATTGAGAACCCAAAAAAATAAAAAGAAAAAGGAAAAAAAAGTTTCTCTTCATTATAAACACTTATATATAGTACTAGTAGTACTTGATTTCAGTCCAGCTAGCTATGATTTATACATTAAAAATGTAGAAACACATCTCTAAGTAATGCATGCATTTGTCCACTCACCTATCAATATATATGCAGTTATCATTTCAGCATTAAATGTAAATTACTTACATAATTTATCAAATTTGACAATTATTAATCCTTTATAAAATCAAGTTGGTTGGGGGTCGTAGTTTTCTGAAATGTTCTAGCTAGGAACGGCTCAGCTATGGCGTGATGTTTAGGGCAGACAACAGCAGATCGAGATGAAACCATATACGTATATTGAATATTGATATGAATATTGATCAATTAATTGATATATATATATATATAGAATACGGATCAAATGTTAACAGCTTTTACGGTGTTAAATGTTAACAAATCAATATTCGGCAAAATTTATCAAATATTCATCACAGTCACTCAATTATTCATCAAAGTTTTTCGACAACATTTAAGAGATTCATTTCAATTAATATTTATTGCCAATTAAAAAAAATTATCACCCAAAAACCTCAAACCCTTGCAAATAATTGAGTGAATGTGATGAATATTTGAGTGACTATGATGAATATTTGAGAAATTGTGAATAATTGAGTGACTGTGATGAATATTTGAGTGGCCGTGATAAATATTTGATTAATTTTAACAAAAGCTTTGATGAATAATTGAGTGACTGTGATGAATATTTGATAAATTTTGCCGAATATTGATTTGTTAACATTTAACACAGTAAGATTTGTTAACACATGACCCAACCTATATATATATATATAGGATAGGATATGATGAGAGGGAGGGTAACAAAGATGGAAGGATCAGAAAGTAGCAGATAGCATGCATAGATGATGAATTGGTGACACGACCATTCGATTCTCCCTCTCTGCACCCTCTTTTTCATTTCATAATATATTCATATATTTAATCAGATCTGTCATAACTTTGGTTTTAGCATATATATATATATATATTACTATATAATATATATATTTGTTACCGACAGAACATGATATATGCTAGACGTCAAAGCTTTTCAACAAGCAGAAGTTATACTAGCTACTACAAAGTACAAGGAATTAATGCCTACCAAAAAGGCAAAAAAAAACAATAATATATAATGACAATTTCAGTACGTTTAATTGTAAAACCCGTCAGCTACATGTCTTTGCAAGATCCATCAATGAACCCGAGTTTGTTGTTGGCCGAGATCGCAATCTGCATAGCTCGTTTTCATGAGCTGAAGCCCTTTCCATTGAAGGTCGGTCTTCGAAATCAGGATTGCTCCTGGATTGTCTAAAGCATGAATTAAGATACAACGGATCCGATGCATTGTCTAAAGCTCTGATTCCATGTAAAACTTGACTGAAATTCAAGTTTTCAACATAAACTGCAATTTGATGAACCAACGAAGAAGATGAATGAAAATGGGAGGCCGAGTGGGTTTTCTCCCTTTGATTGATCAAAATTCTAAAATCTGTTACAACCATATGATCTTTAGATCTTATTTATACTACATCAACAAATCACTCCTATACAAATTAGATGAAAACGTAATCATTCAGGCCTTAATTTGGATACTACGTACCCACAAGTCATTTCCAATTAAACCATTTGTATATGACTCAACCAACATTGGTATAAACACATAAGTTAAACATTCCTGACCACACAACAAGAAACGATACAGATAAGAATAGGGATAGGAAAAAAACAAAACATCAAAAAAAAAAATTGAAACACAAAGAAGGCAGGACATCCCTCACACTCCCTAATGTCATAAAAACTTAACCCTCCTCAATGCAGACAATGCTCCTAGCTCCATTAAAAATATTTATAAGATATGTTGGATTAATTTAAAGCCTCTAGCCTGCATTTGGCCTTTCGAAAACATTTTTTTAAACACCTTTTTAATTTGCTCAAGGGATGGACCGAGGTGTATATTATGCCTCTGATATTTGACTTTTGTGCACGTAGTTTAAGGAGATAAAAACTGTATAAAATATTGATTATTTTAATTAAATTTTTAATCAATATTTTATACAGTTTTTAGCTCTTTAAACCACGTGCACAAACGTCAAATGTCTTATATTTAAAATCGGAGGGAGTATATCTCAATGCACACATAGTATATATGTATCCTTCTCTATGAACATCTCTAACAAATTCTTCATTTTGGAGATTTTGAAATTATTTTTAGAAAATTTTAAGACGTTTTTTAGTTTAACAGAATTCTTATCTAGCTCTTATTCTTCAAAATGAGGAAGTAACATAAAAAATGGAGAAGCTTTCCTAAATCTACAATATACTCCAAAAGTAAATTATTCTCCAAATCTAGTTTATAAATAGGAAAGGTGTTAGAGTTGAAGTAAAAATAATTTAAAGAATATATATTTTAATTATTTTCCCATTTTGGGAAAATTTTGGAGAAGTTGTTGGAGATGTATAAGAGAGACAATTTAGAAATTGTTTCTATATAAAAAAAGATCAAGTCCTATAAAAAGAAAGTATTATAATATATATATATATATTATAATAATAGAATCTTTTTCCCAGTTGGAAACAACCTACGTTATAAAGATTCATGTTATAAAAATCAAAGATATATTTTTTTTTGTAGAATCGCTTTATATACGGTCAAAATATCGTCAAACGCACGGTCATGATCACGGATTTGAAAACCGTGAAAAATATGGCTGCCACAGCTTCTCAAACCGTGAGAAATTGACTGTCACTGATTCCGAAACCGTGAGATCCCCTCTGGCGATAATTTTGTTAACAGTTGCAATGTATGCTGCTACGGTTTACAAAATAGTGGGCTTGCGTTGGGAAAGTGTCTCACGATTTTCAAATCCGTGGCCGGCTGATTGGCCTTCGGTTTGGACTTCATGGGTTTCGACCCAAAACACTTAAATTGGGCTATTTCATTATCTGATTTTCGAAACCGAGCCCGTGAAAATTCTCACTATTTTCGAAGCCGTGACCATGATATTTGTCACGGTTTTGAAAACTAAAATTAGCTACATTTCTCACGGTTTCAGAATCCCTAATAGTGACAGTGTGTTAGGCGATATTTTCACCGTGTGAATAGACCCCTTTTTTTGTGGAGGTGTCAAATTTAATTCGATTAATCAATAAATAGAGATGTTGCTTGATTGCATATCATATAGGCTATAAGCTAGTATGGAACTTGTACCTTCTAATATAAAACGCTTCCTTTATGTTGAAGAAACAAGAAATTTTGGGCTCAATAGTCGAGTCTTGTATTGTACACATAAATTGTAGAAATACTTTTGTATATTAATACAAGTTATCGTTTTTGTAAGAAGACTTTTATCCATATCCTAATCGCATATGATCATAAAATATATGTAATGGTATATGTTAGAGTTATGGCATGGATGTCGTCGAAGTAGATCAAGCAGTGGGTAATTTGAGCTCCTCGTGAGGTGGCTAGAGCTTGATCGAACTCAAGACTGTCCAATGAATTTGAGGAACCGTGTTCAATATTATACCAATTTTAAAATATTTGGCGTTTTTATAGCTTGTTAATTATTAAATTTATATAATTTTTAACTTACTAAAACACATGTCAATAACTCAGTGCAAACTTATGATCTACCACAAAATACGTGTCAATAACTCAATACAAACTTATTATCTACTACTTCTATGTATTAAAAAGTGACATATCTTGAATTTCGATAATTCGATTCCTACGTGCATCACTGAAAATGCAAAACGCGTCGGAACACCAACTAGCTAGTTACCCATTTAACAAAGGTGGACACAACTGTACGTGGGTGTGAGCATTTTTACAAGAGATACCCCATTCTCAAACTAGCTAGGTAGCTCGTAAGTACGTACATAGATTTAGCATTTGACCTTTCAGGATGGGCTCTGATTAGGAAGAAGAGAGATCATTTAATTCAAAGTTGGGGAAAGCAATTTCTTCCAATATATTCTCTTTTGTCACTTTCCACATACTCCAATTCCAATGCCCCCCCCCCCCCCCCCCAATCCCCATTAAATTCTCTAAATATATTTTAATTGGATCTCTTCATTCCTCAATAGGAGTATACTACCTCCGATTCAAAAAGGATGTCGTTTGACTTTTTTAACACGTATTTTAAAGAGCTAAAAACTATATAATATATTAATTTTTTTATTATTATTTTTTATAATCTAATACTTATTACCAATAAATATTAAGTTGTGAAAAAATAATTTAAAAAAAATTAATATTTTATATAGTTTTTAGCTCCTTAAAATACGTGTTAAAAAGTCAAACGAAATTTTTTTTTGAATCGGAGGGAGTATAGTTTTTTGTGTTTGTTTGTGTGTCTTTATTTCATCTTTTCAATAGGACCAAACATCTCTTGCTAAATTGCTAGCCTGACTGCAGCTAGCTAGCTAGCCTACTTCTGATTATAAATTTGTTAATTCAAGTGTGCAGCAAACATCTACAACAATCTAGGCTATGTTTAGCACTTGTTTATCATTACCTTTTATCATAAATAAGTACCATTTTAAATTTATTAGATATGTAAGTTGTAACGAGTATGCACGCTAACAAAGAAGAAAGACACAAATATTTACGTAGATCATAATAACGCGTTACCTATGTCCACATACAGAAAATTAGTTTTGTATATTAGAGAAGGTGAAAACAGATTAGGCTTATAAGGGTCGGCGTTTCGTGAGTATATGTAGAGACTTATAAAACCCTAAACAGACAATTGACTCAAATAGATTGTCGGGGGCGGAAGCCTCCCGGACCCCCTGGTGCGTCGCTAGTCAACAATGATTCAAAGCATATTAGCAAGATAAATAATTGAAAATGAGTTGATGTTATTTTTAATTGACATTTGCTATTGTTGATCATATATTGCTCAAATGGTAAATTCAAATTGACTCAAGGAACGTTATACATTTAATATATATAGTTTCTATAAAAACACTTAAATCGAATGGGAGTATACAGAATATTTACTGTATGATTTTTTATCCCATATTAACAATCACCCAAGCTTAATTTAAGTAATGTCACTTGGTTCATTTATTAGAGTTTCATATTGGAGAAAAAAAGGAAAAAAGAGACTAGATTAGGCGGGTCAGGTTTGGGTCAGGTCGTCTTGGGTTCAAGTCTATTACGAGTCGGATCATTTTGGGTTACGGGTCATGAAATGCTCAACCCAAACTCATATTTAACGGGTTCGAGTCGACCCAACGGGTCAAGAGCGTTACTCATCAGAATTTTTTAAATGTCATTTACTATTCATACACGTTATGTAAAGATGATAAAAATATGTAAATATCAATTTTTTATTGTTTGTTATAATGTCATTCTTTTTAGTTTGAAGTATGAAATTATATATGATATATAAGTTGATATTTTTTATATTTTTTTATCATCCTTAAAACCATACATGAATAGTAAACGATATTTAAAAGTAAACAGATGAGGTATTTTTAATGACTATTTACATAGTTCTTAAACCTAAAATTGTTATATTACTCTAATAATCGTTATATTATTGAAAATAAGTAATTAATGTTGCTACAATAGTAATATGTATTTTTATATACATAACAATTTGTAATGTTAAATTATAAAGTCAAGTTGATGATAAAAAAGATAATATTCAATCCTAATTATTATTAGTAATAAATTTCAATATTAGGTAATTAAATTGTAATTTATTTATGTTTTTATTATCTTAAAGCTTGATCCAATGGGTGAACCACGGGTTGGCCCAACCCGACCCAAAAATTAACGGGTTGAGCGGGTTTGGGTTGCTTCGGGTTTTGGGTTAAAATATTTGCGCCAAAATCCATGTTTTACAGAATTACAGGTTAGGTTGGGTTGGGTTGGGTTGGATTCTCGAGTCGAGTCACATTTTGACAGGTCTAAAAGAGACTATTTTACCCTTTTATTGGACCTAAGACACAAAATATTGTACTCTCACTTATTTTGAGGGAAAAAAATCTCGGTAGTTAAAAATGATGAATTACTTATGCGAAATATATATTAATAAACTAATATGGTGTTTGATAAATATAACTGTTTGGGAGTTTAAATCGGCTTTCCCTCATCATGTCTCTATCTCATGTTCCCTCTTATAAAAAAAATTAATTTTTTTAATAGAAAACTAAAAGATAAAAAAAAAACTAGGTAATATTGCCTTTCGGAGCCTATAGATGTTGTTGAATGAACAAATACAAGAATTTGATCAAGGCGAGTGCAGAATCATCAAATTTGCAGGCAACATTTTGAAGGACTACAAACAGCAAAGGAGTAAGTGCAGTTGAGGATAATGACTTACCAATTAAGCAATTAGGAAATCCAATAGATTTGTTTTTTTCTGAAATTTGAGAATGGCAACACCATATACTACATTACTACTATATAACGAGTTAATTTATTATGAAAGGTTGGCATCACACATTTAATTTTTCATCACTTTTTCGAAAGAATCATTCAATTCTCCTTAAATGAGAGGAAAAAATAGAACGAGGAATACAAATATATATTAAACTAGTACAATCTCCGCGCCATGGCGCGATTGTTAATAAATTAAATTTTAATAACATAACAAATTAATATTATAAAATATTAATAAAATTTAGGATAACATAATGAAAGTAGACTTGAAATCTTTAAGAAAATGGTAAAAATGTTTATTTGTGTGTGTAGTAGTAGTAGACATTAGATTTAATTCAATGTTTTAAATTAAACCAATGGTCAGTAAATGGGTAAAAAAAATAAAAGGGAAAAAATGTAAATGTATGAAAGGGATGAAGAGAAAAAAGAAAAAGAATTAATAAGAGAAAATTGTGATTAGCTGAAAAACCTTAAATTAAGGAGGTGTTGACACATTATTAAAAGTCTTCTAAATTAAGATATTATATGATATTATTTAGATATAGATATAGATAGATAAAAACTTGCATTAAGATGGTCGAGGTACAATATGTTTTTAATGATATAAATATAAAAGATAATTAATTTTAGCCTCAAAATGACACCGAATATTGAAGATCTTATAACTTGTTAAAGGTAAATTCATTTGGTTTATATGAGTTGAAAAATTATTTTAAAATCCTATTAGTATTTTATTTTGAAACAATGGGCCACATTTGATCAGTTTTCAATATACCAGAACATTTTTTTGAAGATTAAAAGTATTTAAATTCCGGGAAAAAAGTCACCTAAGTGAAAATAAAAACGAAGTCGTCTAATTGAAAATTTTGAAACTTACATGGCATTTGTAATTTGTAAAGAGATACCAAAAACCTCATAGAACCTCAATAAATGTTTCCTTACAACATATTATGGAGTTTATATAGATTTGAAGCTAGTACTCATAATTCAGAGATGAAAAATCTTATTTCGGGCGTAATGCATAAGTTCTTAATAATGTATAAGTTGTTTTCACAAAGAAAGCATATATCGACCAATTATAAACCACTTTTTGTATATAAGACTAATCAAATATGGAACCAAGGGTGGACTAATATATGCTGCAGTCCCAGTTTGTATATAACACAAAGCTTTATACAGTTAAATTTTCTTGGCTTCGTGGTTGAACACTTAACTATACACTGCTTTAACCCAAGTTTGAAACTCTTCTGATTCCACATCCCCCATTTTTTTTCCAATATTCTCTCTCTAATTTAGCATACTCGAAATTTAAATCATGGTTCCATTCTGACAGAACACGTATTTTTCTAAGGCATTAGGCATTCAAACAAAGCCTAAAGAAGGCGAGTTAACCAGATATTCGAGGTGTATTTTACTTGCGACTATTGTGAGGAAACTGTTGTGAGGAAGCACTTGTCAATTGGGTAGGTTTATGCCAAGTTAAGAGTTTAAGTTAGCTCCTATAGTTTCAGATTTTGAATTCAAAAATTAAAACTAATTCAAATTTGAACTAGTGAAAATCCACTATAATATATATATATATATATATATATATATATATATATATATATATATATATATATATATATATATATATATATATATATATATATATAATAAAGTTGAGTTTTGCATAATAATAACTATGTGATTTTTACACCACAAATTTTTACTATATACATCACATATCCCATTTTTTTATTTTTTTTAAATACACCTTGCCCTTCTTGTAGGGGTGTGACTCAAGAGGCACATGTGTGGTGCATATAGTAAATTTTATGGGTGCAAATATTATCACCCTAATAATATCACAGAGTAAATTTGTACTTATAATAGTGCCTGGCCCATGGGATGATGGTGGTTGCCATATATTTGTAATTTTATTTAAAAAAAATTGAAGGTAAAACATGTCATTTTAGAGAGTGAATCTTATTAATAAAGAGATGTCATTTTAAGCATTTTGATGTTCATTTTACAAATACTCAAATAATAATTAAAGAGTTGTTGATTGTAGCTTTTTAAAAAGTGAAAAAGTAAAGTAATAACGCATTTTTATTTGTTTTTTTTAAAGTGTGAAAAAAGCTAGAATGACGTATTATGCATGGAGGGAGTACTGTATAACTAATTCACAAGAGAGTAGGGACTCAATATTTGAAAGAGGATGGTTGTTAGAGTTCTTTGTGAGCGTATTCCTTTTGGCTGATCGGTTCATTGGTTCCGCTAGCTTGTAGTTTAAAGTGTAAGATGACATATACTTTATTTTTGCATTTTCCTTTCCGTCATTTTATTTTATGTCATTTCCTTTCGGTTATTTGCTTTTGTTATTTGCTTCTATTATTTATTTTTGGTTATATATGATAATTAGTCTATCTACCGATTTGTTCAATCTCTTAGTTTCTTTAGGCTTGTCTAGAAATCGAATTTCAAGAAGGATGGTTGCCAATTGCCATAATTGGCTTGGCTAACACAAATTTATGCCGCAGTACACTAATTTTTGGACCAAAATGACCAATTCTAATTGGGCTTACATGGCTACTGGGCCAGGTCTATCTAGTAAGGTATGATTTGATGGGCCTTTAGTTTGGGATCCCTCTTCGTCAGGGGCTCAGGGCAGGTCATTAGTCCCATTATTCATGTGTTTTGTACATGAAAAAACACAAATGGCAATGAGCAAGCAAAGGGCCAAAATTGGGGGCACAAAAATGTGAAATTAGACAAGTTACAAGTTGCAACTTGCAACCACAAGGGAAAACAGAAGACCAATAATAACTCTTGGCAGTGGGTCAATCGCGTTTGACTACCCCAAATCTTTACCTTCTATAAATAAAAAACCAATAATAAGCATTTACAGCTCAAAATTAAGAGGAGAACATTTACCTTATGTATTGGGGTAGCAGAATTGGATTGCACTTACAAGTAATATCCATCGGTAAAGATCCTCTAGTCTACATGACGACTCGATCCATCATCCTTTTATTCTCATTGACAGAAGCATTCACAGCTCAAAATTAAGAGGAGAACATTTACCTTATGTATTGGGGTAGCAAAATTGGATTGCGCTTACAAGTAGTAATACCCATGGACGACTTTTATTCTCATTGGCAGAAAAGTTATAAAGTATACCAAAAGTATGAACACTTGTTAGGAGAACTAGTAAATAAACCATCAAAGTGGACTTATATAGTCTCCCAACGGGCTTCATTGTTTGCCACTTGAACATAAGCTGCTTCACTGAGGCAGATTGGAATGGATTTGTGGGAAAACCATTTTGTCAAAATAGCTATTGCTTTTGTGTCACAACTTGATCCACCTGTGTTAAAATGTTTTGCCCCAACACAAATTGACATACACGATAACTGATACCATTTGGGTTATTGGGTTACATCTGATGTCTATGGCTTTCTAAAAATCAAGCCATCCAGCATCAGGCAATCAGCAAAGGTTCTAACCATCCAAAGACTACAAAATCAGATCTTAACTCAAAAACAAGAACTACAAAATCAGATTATCAATTTGCAAATAAAAGACATCATCAGTTTATAGGTAAACAAATAGGAAAAAAGAAACAGTTTAGCTATCTTCAGACTTCCTTACAGAGTTGGATCATTCAACTTCAATCAGCAATCAATCTGCAGGATAATCTCCTTGAATCCCAAAATATCCTCCTCTTACCACAATCAATCAAGGAGAAACACTCCAAATATCACAACAAACACATAACAAGATCTTCTGTCATTGCAATCAATTATCCACTTCACTCTTAACCTTCTTCCTCTTCTTACTTTGCATCCCCTTGTTTGCTGAATCAGTCCCCTCTCCCTCAACACCAATCTCCCCACTCTTCCTTTTCTTACTTGATTTCTTCTGAATTTCACCATCTCTCCCTTCCACTTCCTGAATTTCATTCATCTTAATCAGCTTCTTCTCTGCACCACCAACTCCATTAACATCCCCATTCTCTCTGAAACCAGGAGTCTTATTTTCCCTGTCTTCAACCACACTCGCATTTTTCATCTTCTTGGTTTTCTTTCCCTCAATTTCTTCCCCCTTCCCTCCATTCGAAATCCCATGACCGCCATTACTTCTTCCCTCTTCACTCAATTCCTTCTTAATCTTCTTCTTTTCTTTCTTCCTCCTTTTACTATCCGCACTATTACCAATCGTACTGTCTCCTTCCTTCTTCTCAACGCCATTAGCCTTCTCAAGCTCGAGTCTTTCTTCATCCGCTGCTCCAGCTTTGGTAGCCTCGCCGTAATTTCCGACCGAATTCACAGGCTCCTCGGCTTGAATTCCTGATCGGTGCTTCTTGCTCCTGCGCTCAGAGCCAGATCCGCTCAGCTCCTTGTGGATCTGAACGAGTTCATTGAACGCATCCGAAGCTCGCATCAGGTAATGAAGGAACGCCGGAGATGCGCCGTTATCGGCTGAGGTGAACTTGGAGAGGATCTTCGCAGCTTTGGAGAGTGAGACGGGATCCGAATCGACCACCGTCCCTGCAACTGTCTTCATTACTACCAGAAAAATCTCTCCTTTTTCGCACACCGATAAACCCTAGAAGAGATGGCGGGGATATGGAAGAGTCCCTTTGAGGTCGTTCCGGAGGATGGATGAGCTGAAAGCGAGGATGGAAGTACTATCAAGTAGGTTTTGTTATCAACGTCAGAGTTGGGCCTGGGCCGAAAAATTGCCATAAGCCCATGACAGCCCAAACAACGTAAATTAAATAAAATTATCGAAAAAGATATATTAAAACAAATTAGTTTTGTTTTCAATTTTATACTCCCTATTAATTAAAACTTGTCGTTTACTATTTATGCACGCTTTTTTAGAATAATAAAAATTATATGAAATATTAACTTTTTTAAAAATTTATTTTTATAAATTCATACTTAATAGTAACAAGTATGAAATTATTAAAAAAATATTAAAAAAGTTAATATTTTATATAGTTTTTAACACCTCAAAAAGCGTGCGTGAATAGTAAAACATCAAGTTTTAATTAACGGAGGGAGTATTTATTAATAATAGAAGGAATTTGGCCCAAAGGCCTTCGGCCTTTGGGCCAAATAGAAAATGTCCCAAGGATTGAGCTTTGCTAGTAAATGTCCAAAATATTTTCATAATACCAACATTACCCCTGCCTTAATTTTAACCCTTCCCGGCTCCCCTTCTTCTGTTTTTAGATCTGCTTCCCGTTCCAGTCTTCATCGGCGGGAGGAAGGCCAACAACTTAGATCTCCCATTCACGCTCTAAATCCGTCGAGCCTCGATGGGGCGAGATCTATAGATAACCGCCTGATTGGCTGATGATGGAAGAGAAGATCGTGCTCGAGAGGAAGGCCAACAGCTTATTGCTCCGTGAAGAAGGTGTTTTCGTCCATGGTGTTCATCATTCGGGAGATCCATAGTTACACCTTGCAGATGCGCACGACGGGAGAGCGAATTAGATGATTGCAGTGCTGTCAACGAGCCGACGGGAGAATGAAAGGCGCACGACGACAGATCGGAGTCAAATTCGACGGAGCAGGACATTCTCGGGATCGAGCCGCGGGAAGAAAGAAGCGCCGACGACGCTGTATAAGCTTGTTCGCGTTGATTTTAAGGCTCCTTGTGCTTGGCTTGATGTGATTCCGGAACATGAGAGGGAAGCAGATCCATAGCATTCCTAGTCCTCCTCTGTATACTACTTGCAATTTAATTAGGGATTGGAAACTAATTGGGAATTGTAAACGTACAACAATTGATGATGATGATGACGTACAACAATTGTTCAACACAAGTGGTAATTGGAAACTAATTAAAGAACGAGTAGTTAATTTGATGATGATGATGATTTTATTCTTGAATAATATTTAAATTTGATGATCGATGATGATGATGATTGATGAATTGGAGGTTTTGTTTGTGGTGGTGACAGGCGGAGAAAGTGTCTATGACTTTGTTTTGGTTAGGTTTAGCCCGTTTAGGGTTTGTGTTTCCCTTGTTCTAGATTTTTCCTTTGGTTACAGTGTCTATGACCCTGTTTTTATTTTGATTACAGTGTCTATGGCCTTATTTTTCTTTGGTTACAGTGTCTATGAACCTGTTTTTATTTTGATTACAGTGTCTATGACCTTGTTTTTGTATTGGTGACAGTGTCTATGACCCTGTTTTTATTTTGGTTACAGCGTGTCACCGCTAATAAGAGTGGTGACAGTGACCCCGTAAAAAAAATAAAAAAAAAACTCTTGAAATGAACTTGTCATCAAAAAATTGTTTCCCTTGTCCTAGGTTTTCCCTTTGATTACAGTGTCTATGACCCTGTTTTTATTTTGGTTACAGTGTCTATGACCTTGTTTTTCTTTGGTTACAGTGTCTACGACCCTGTTTTTATTTTGATTACAGTGTCTGTGACCTTGTTTTTTTAGTGGTGATAGTGTTTTTTTTTGTTACAGCGTGTCACAACTGATAACAGTGGTGACAGTGACCCCGTAAAAAAAATAAAAATAAAAATAAAAACTTTTGAAACGAATATGTCATCAGAAAATAACCCTGTTTATAACCCTGTTTTTATTTTGGTTACAATGTCTATAGGGTTTTCTTTGATTACAGTGTCTATTACCTTTTTTTCATAGTGGTGACAGTGTCTATGACCCGGTTTTTATAGTGGTGACAGTGTCTATAACCCTGTTTTTATAGTGGTTACTGGTTACAGTGTCTATAACCCTATTTTTATTTTGATTACAACGTCTATAACCCTCTTACCCATTCAAACTATTTCTTTATTTTAGAGTATTCAAGATGTTAAAACTATCAAATATTAATAATTTATTGGTGGAATTTTGCCATAAATGAGTGATAATTACTCCATCTTGAAAGATTTATCAATATTTATAATTATATTATACTCATATATTTTAGTAATACAGTAAATAACATTAATTGATTGGAAATGGATTGCAGGGAGCCATTCCACGCAAGCTCAAGTTTGAGCACGAGGTGCCCAACAATGGTGGAATCATCTGCTTCAGTGGCGAGTTACACCGCATCCTCTTTCCCATTTAAGCTCAAATTCGAGCTCCAAACTCAATTCTTGGGTTTCTAACCCCTAATTTCTCATATCTAGGTGAGAAAACAACGAGCGTGGCGTTCGCGATCGTCTCGGTGTTCTGCGTGTCCGGCCCGGCGTTGTACTTGAAATTGAAGGAAGCCGCTAGCGACTGCAATCCACCGAGGTCAACCGGAACTGAACCGGTTAGCTTGTTGTTAGACAGGTCAAGCCGGGCGAGATTGGTAAGTTGATCGACCAAATTCCGGCGGGGATGTCACTGGAGAGCTGCTTTCCAGAGAAGACGAGGCGTTGGATGGAGAAGCGATGGAGAAGGAAATAACGAAGGGGGGTGGTGGTGCGAGGGACCGCCGAGCAGGGAGGCGGGAGGTGGGAGATGGTGTGCAGCGAGGAAGTGGGAGATGGTGTGCAGCGAGGAGGCAGGAGGCGGGAGATGGTGCGCAGCAAGGTTCTCGATCTGCCATAGATGCTCCGACTCCGTTTTTTCCCAGATCTGTTTTAATTTGGGGAAGGGGAAGAAATAAGGGTAGGGACAAAAATGTCAATTGTGGACACTCTCCTAATTTCATCCCTCTTTTATCCTAGGGTTTTAGTTTTGCCCAAATTATGGACAATCACCAAAAAAACCCTTAATAATAAGTATGATATTTTCAAAAATAAAAAATATATAAAAATAATTTTTTTTACATTTATTATTTTTATAAAATATGTGTCAAAAAATCAAACACATAATATTTTAGATTGGAGTTTTTATACAAATTAACTAAAGTTAAGATTACTTATCATGGAGCTCAATTTCACGAAGTTGATACCATTATCGTAAAGGCATGTTCATTCATGAGCTTAAACCTAGTTTGGGCCCTTAACATTTTTTTTGTACCACCTTATCTTAAAAGCCCCTATCAGTATTTTATTATTAATTTTTTCACCAAAATGAAATAAGAATTTGAATTATTATACAAACTATTGTTCGAAGGCAAAAATCCAAGCAAAGGAAAGAGTGATGTTTTGACGAAAAGCAACAATGTTGGATGCAGATTAACATAACACACTTGTGACTTGCCTAAGAAAAGTATGAAGAAGGATAGCTCAACCACAATCAATGTCCGACATACAACTCAATCTAAAAACTCGAAAATAACACATTCGTCGAGTGTAAGCATCTCATAATCATTAGAATTAGAAGTTTATATAAAGAAATTGAATAACATGGTGAACTTAATATGTTATTAATTTTTAAATGATAAAGTATGTATTTATTTATTTTTGTGAAAAGAGGACAGAAAAACCGTTGATTAATTCACAACTCAGCTTTACTATTTTCAATCTTCCTTTCCTTCATCGCACTAAAAATATATTTATAAAAGAAGAAGAAACAAAACCGTTAATTTTCGCGCGCATATATTCATTCAATCGATTCCAATTTCCGTTACTTCTCCTCCCCAAATTTCTTTTCCTTTCCAGCTTTGATCAAATGGCTTTCTTCAAATACCCTTTAAATTAACCTCTCCTTCGGATTCTTAGGGTTTTTGTTCTCGCTCTACCCCTCCATGTTCGACCTTAGCTTCGAACAGAAGGGGAAGAGACAACGAAACCACAACCACGTCGACGATAAATCCATGCTATACATGTTTATTTAATTTAGCGCTTTGGATTATAAACGATTTAAGCGATGAATTTCACCATGGATCTCGATCCAACTGCATTAAACTCGTGGAGTTGTCTCAAGATACCTGGCCTTCAACTCCCTAACACAGGAGTCGCCTTTTCGTCTCTCCTCCTCCAATTGCTCGTTGTCTACGCCGTCACCCAGGCCTTCCACCGCCTCATCTTCTCCCATCTTGGCTTGACCCCCATCGTCTCCCAATTGTTCGTAAGTCTCGTCTCTCCCGATCTCTCGCCTCAAAATTCATTTTCATTTTCTCTAATGAAAAATCTAGCCATGTAGGGCCATCGAGAAAACACATTGCGACAAACAGACTCGTATCTGTGATGGTTAAATTGTAACGAAATTGGTGGATTTAGCAAATTGTAACGGCTAATAAGTCCCATCAAGGTGTGTTATCATCATTGTTTAATTGTGTTTTCTTGTGATTTAGGCTGGTTTACTCCTCTCCCCGGATTGGTATCATGAAGGCTTCAAACTATATCAATCATCTAATAAAGTGGTTTTCCCGCATTCAAGTCGATATGTGGACGAATGTCTAGCAATGTTTGCTTACATGTTGTTTCTGTTCCTCATCGCGGTGAAAATGGATTTCTCCATCATCTTAAAGACGGGGCAAAAGGCTTTTGTCATCGGAATTTTAGACTTGATCATACCCGTCTCCCTTGATTTCGGTTTTCTTTTTTACCTCTATCCGGATTTGTTTGAGAGGATAAAAACTGATCCTAACGTCGGAGATCTATACATCAACTTAACCTTAATCCCGCTGACTCATTTCCCAAACACCGCCGTCCTCCTTACTGATATGAAAATGAGTACCTCAGAGCTCGGGAGGTTGGCATTGTCTGCGTCGCTTATTGGTCATATTCTAAGCATGACTTCTATAGTGTTAGCGAATTCTGTTACTCGCACGGGTAGCAATGTTGCATCACTCGTGGTTCCCTTTGCGTTGGTCATCGTTAGCATCTTCGTTTTCAGACCGATTTGTAACTGGATCATCAAACAGACACCGAAAGGAAGGCCTGTCGAACAACTGCTTTTGTATTCAGGGTATATGATCATGTTCATTGGTGCTTTGACGACTGAGTTTGCCGGGCAGTTAGTCCTTTTAGGGGCTTTTGTTGTGGGTACCGTTGTACCCGATGGGCTTCCATTAGGAGCCGCCCTCGTTGACAAACTCGATTTCTTCGTATCGAACATGCTCTTGCCTTTTTTCGTGACTATTTCCGTCATGGGCGGTACCTATCATAACATCGGCGCCACAGACCGGATGATATTTTACCACATTTCCCTCGCTATTATCTCCTACGTTTCGAAATTCATAAACAGCTTGTTGTGTGGATTATACAGCAAACTACCATTCCATGACGCTCTTGCTCTTAGTTTTATAATGTGCACCAAAGGCATTGTCGATGTCGGCCTCTCGACTATGTTCGTTGGATTAGGGGTCAGTATATAGTCCTTCCTAACAAAAAAAATCTATCTATCATGGTTGCAATCGGTTTAAATTGTTCGTCTCGTTTTTGTTGTGTAGGTGCTAAGCAGGCCAAGCTATACAGTCATTGTTATGTGGATCACATTTGCTGCGACGATTTCACCTCTTTTTGTGAAGGCGCTTTATCATCCTTTAGGAAAGTATGCTGGCTTCCAAAGGAGAGACATCATGCATTGTAGGTACAATGCCGAGCTTCGGATTCTAGCATGCTTCCGGAGATCAGATTGTGTAGCCTCCCTTACGCGATTTCTCAAGGCTTGTTCGCCTTCCGAGAACAATAGATTATGTGTTCATGCCCTCCACCTTGTGAAGCTCATCGGACGAGCACATCCCGCCTTCATTGCACACGATATGCAGATGAAGAAGTCGACAAGAAATTCTTATTCCGAAGATGTCGTTTTTGCCTTCTATCGCTTTGAGCAGATGTTCGGGCAGTTCCTCTCCGCTCGGGTCTTCACAGCAGTCTCTCCCGCTGAGGCTATGCATGAGGATGTGTGCACTCTCGCCCTTGATAAGCTCGTATCGATTATACTACTTCCCTTCCATAGAAGATTCAGAATCGACGGTTCCGTCGATTCCGAAGACAAAGAGCAAAAGATCCTCAACTCCGAGCTCCTTAACAACTCGCCTTGCTCCGTCGCTATCCTTGTAGATCGAGGGCGGTGTGGACGCCCTGGCCACACTGCCCTCTCATCAATTTCAACATCCGATGCAGACTCGCCGCTCTCGGTGGTAGTGGTCTACATAGGGGGACATGATGACCAAGAGGCGCTAGCCTTGGCCAAGCGGATGGGCCGAGACACGAGGGTCCGAGTGTGCGTGATTCGGCTTGTGGTGTTCGGACAAGCGAGTGATCTCGACACCCTTGACTCCGCTGCACTACTTGATATCCAAACGAATGAGCTCTATAGTCAGCAGTTTACCTACACCGAGAGGACGGTGAAAGACGGAGTTGACACCACCGCCTTTCTTAAGTCCGCCGTAGGGTGCTACGACCTAGTGATGGTGGGGAGGCACTACAACTTCGCCTGCGCTCAGCTGATGGGTCTGAAGGATCTGAGCGAAGACACGGAACTCGGAGCCATCGGAGACTTCCTCGCCTCCGATGATCTTAACTGTAGGACATCTGTATTGGTGGTGCAGCAACAGAGAAATTGGGCTTTCAAGTAGTAAGACAATGGTTTCATAAAAAGATTGTAAAACCCTTAAAAAAACTCTTTAGGCTTTTGCGTCTTTATTCATTAAGATCTGAAGTCTGAGCTGAACTTGCCCTTGAGAAAATCAATTGTGCAAAATGATCAGTTTCATGGATGTTTGATGATCTTGTAGTGTACTAATCCAATCGAATTCACAAGTTTATTTTATTTTTTAAAAAAGTGTTGATTAAATAAGGTGTGTTGATAAATAATTTTTAGTGGATAGTGTGTGATTGCGTGCAAAGAGAAAAGTTTAAAGAAAAATGTGCTTTGACCCAATAAATTGAGAGTTTCGATATCAGAAAGTTTGTTCAATTTATTTAGAAATGAGTGATCAGTTTCCAAGACTCATATTTGTGTTATTCGTTGTGTTTTGTTTGAAATTGATACGATTTGGGTTTGGTAGGTTTGCTTAGGATTATGTCAGTGAAGTGTTAAGTATTATGATTAAAAATAAAAGTAGATCTATTTGAAATCCTCCTCAAGGCAAGGCACTACGTGTAGTTTCTACCGTAAATCTTGTGTCTTGCATTTATCTATTAGTGATTTATTCCACCTAATTTACTAGCAGTAATAACACAATCTCTACATGGATCCAATATATGTTATTTTACAAAGTGCTATTAGATATATTATTGTAGTTTCTCGAGTTTGGTACAGTGAAGATCAACTCGGACGCAACCTTAATGGGGGGAGCGAGTGTATGGTTGGGAGCAGTGGCGCGAGATGCCGCGGGACAGATGTTGTGGGCGGCGGTACGACGTCTCAAGGCCAATTGGGATGTTCATGTTGCTGAGATGAGGGCGGCGCTCATGGGGGTCGAACAAGCAGCCATTAGAGGGGTGACTCATGTGCATCTGGAATCAGATTTTGTGCACTTGACCAGGGGCAGCGACATGCTCGTACTCACAAATGATAGTTGATGATATTTTAGATATAATAGTAAATTTTCCTGCCTTTTTGTTTGGCCATGTAAGGCGTAATGGCAACATCTTGGCGCATTCAATGGCTAGACTATTTCCTCCGAATGGGAGTGATAATGTATTTGTCAATCCTTTTCCACAAAGTTTGATCGAGCTCGAGGAGGTTGATCTTATTTAATAAGATGTGCCACCTTTATATTAAAAAAAAAAGTTTGGTTTCGGTATACATGACCCTTTTTGTGTACACATGCTTTATCGTGTATACATAAATTATTCATTTGTTATCTCATTATTATTCATTTATTTTCACATGGTTATTCGTTCGTAACAATGTAATTATTTGTCTATAAAAAACGTGTCAATTTCATTTTAACTAATAATCGTCAAGTACCACCGAATAATTTCAATCCAACTAATAGTCATCCATTACAACTGAATAATCAGAAGTTACTTTTAATCTCATCCGTTGATTTTTTTTAATTCAATGACCCGAATTTATAAACATGGCCGGTACACAATATATAAGAGCACATGATCTATTGTCATAGTTTGCCTGATGTATGTATACTCATCTCGATTTTGATTTTTTAAAATATTGATTATTTATTTATATAGATTTTTTTTTCAAAATCTTTATAAATTTTATTCTTTCAAATTTAGGAAAATAATTTTCAAATCAAATTATTTGCCACGTTACAAAAAAACGGACATTATTATCATTAATATATAGAAACCAAAGCTTCTCTCGATCCTCCTTTTGTTTGTTAATTTATGTAATCAACCTTCCAATCGATGGGAATTCAAAGATGCAAAACCTGCCTTCCAAGGCAATCTATCTATATATCTATCTATTTTCAATCTGCCCCCCATCTTTCATGGCAGAAAACACAATCTACAAAATCGCTCCAATTTGGCGCCCCCAAATCTGATTAATTTGAGGCCTCCGCCAATTAGGGTTTGTTCTTCCCAACCCCGAAACCACATTTGCATTGCTTTCTCTCCTCCCAATCAATGAGGAGGAATTAAAAACTCTGCCACAGTTAGGGTTTCGAATTGCGAACAATATATCGAATTGAGCAATGAATTCCAGCATAGCTGAGGTATGGTCATGTATAAGAATTCCAGGCCTTCATCTTCCCAAGGCGGGAATGGTGTTTCCATTGCTACTCCTTCAGCTCCTCACCGTTCACTTCTTCATCCAGGCCTTCCACCATCTCATCTTCGCTCGTCTCCGCTTGACCCCTATCGCCACGCAGATGTTCGTATGTTGATCATCCCTCTTTTGATCGATGATATATCAATCACATTTTCCTTGATTGCTATTTGTTTAATTCCCTTGATGAAATTGAAGTTGATTTTGAATGATGGGTCGAGTCAGATACAGATACAAACAACCACCCAATAATCCATTTCACCTCGGCCCTTAATTTAATTTTATGTATGGATATATTAATATAGCTTATGTATTTCTAAGATCACTACCTGAGAAACCCAAGAATTTTCATGTTCTTATTGTGTTTGCTAATTTAAAACTTAACCTATACATTGTTTAACTTATACTGTATATGTTTGTCCCATGTTAAGGTGGGTAAAAACCCAATAATTTGTCTATCAGCTTATTTCACCCGATCCATCCAATAATCCTTAAATGATAGACGGATCGAATATGGATGAAAAGTTGCTAAACTGAAGATGTTAACTTTCACGGAGGATATATACTAGAGTGTTAATTTGTTGAATGTTAAGTTTGTGTATGTTTATTAGAAAAAAAAATAACTTTTGTGGTTATTACTGTTAGAGATGTGAATGAGACCAAAAGTGTCCCACATCGGAAAGTTGAACATATCAAGCCCTAGTATATGAGTCAGTGGGCTACTCCTTCTATTGCCAATTGGTTTTAGAATGGAACCTCACTCGGCTTGTGTGCTAGGCTACTAGCGCATGTGCGCCCATGCACACGACCCCGGTCATCGGTCCATAAGAATATATAAATAGACATTATACTATATTTCATTTCATGTATTAAAAAATCATTTCTTAACTTTTGTTTTTTTCTTTATTCATGTAGACTGGTTTATTCCTCTCTCCGTTTTCTCATTTGTCAAGAAGCCCAATATACCGTGCACCTAACTTACTGATTTTCCCCCATGGGAGTCGAAATATTGACGAATCTATATCAATGGTTTCTTACATGATGTATTCATTTCTCATCGCGGTGAAGATGGACTTTTCGATCATATTGAAGACAGGGCGCAAGGCTTTCTTCATCGGAATATTGGACTCAATCATACCCATCATCCTTGATCTCGTGTTTCTCCGTTACTACTATGTAGATCTGTTTCAAAGGCTAAAAAATCAGGACCAAGTTGTAGCTGACCTTTACATCAATTTGACAACACTCCCCCTCACTCACTTCCCTAACATCGCCGTCCTCCTTGCTGACATTAAAATGATCAACTCGGAGCTTGGAAGACTGGCATTGTCTTCGTCGCTTATCGGTCATATTCTAAGTATAATTCTCTTAGTGATCGGGAATGTAATGACACGAAGCGTTACACATCCTCTACAGTTGATCACTCCCTTCTTGTTGGTCATCGTGAGCATCTTTGTCTTCAGACCGATCTTGAAGTGGATGGTCAATCAGACACCAAAAGGCAGGCATGTCAAGAAAGGGTTTGTGCATTTCGGTTACATGTTGATGTTCGTAGGAGCATTGACAACGCATTTCGCTCAACAATTGGTTCTTCTAGGGGCCTTTATCGTGGGTGTCGTTGTACCTGATGGGCCTCCATTGGGAGCTGCTATCGTAGAAAGGCTTGATTTCTTCGTCTCGGGTTTGCTTCTACCATTCTTTGTGACTATTGCTATCATGGGCGGTGAATATAGGCAAATTTGCACCAACAACAAGATACTCTATGAACACCTTTCCCTTGCTATTCTGGCATACTTGGCAAAGTTCTTCAACAGCTTGTTGTGCGGATTATACTGCAAAATGGAGTTCACCGATGCTCTTGCTCTTAGTTTCATAATGTCTATCAAAGGCATTGTTGATGTCGGCGCATTGATCATGTTTAGGGAAGCCGATGTAAGTATCTCTTCCTAACTAAGCCGATTTCGTTCATGTTATTTGTTTGGATAAAAACTAGATTATCTATATTTTAAGTAGCTATTTCATGAATATTGATCGAAAAAACAAAATTGCAATGGGTTCCTATTTTGATTGTGCAGGTGCTAAGCACACCAAGCTATACTATAATGATCTTATGGACACTATTCATTGCAACAATTACACCTTTTATTGTAAGATCTCTTTACCATCCTCTCAAAAAGTATGCTGGTTACCAAAGGAGAGACATCATCCACTGCAAATACAACTCCGAGCTTCGGATTCTAGCATGCTTCCTGAGATCGGATCGAGTATCCTCCATCACTCGGTTTCTCAATGTTTGTTGTCCTTCCGAGTACAACCTAGTAGCGGTTTATGCCCTTCACCTTGTGAAGATGGTTGGAAGAGCACACCCTATCTTCATTGCTCATGATATACAGAAGAAGAAGGCTTCAAGCAACTCCTATTCCGAGGATGTCGTGTTTGCTTTCTTTCGTTTCGAGCAGCAGTGCAAGAGGTTCCTTTCCATTCACGTCTTCACAGCCGTCTCACCCATCGAGACTATGCACGAGGACACGTGCACTCTCGCCTTGGACAAACTCGTATCCATCATAGTTCTCCCCTTCCATAGAAGATTTAGGTTTGATGGCTCCCTTGATTTCGAGGACAACGAGCAAAGGGTCCTCAACAGCGATCTCCTCAACAAGTCCCCTTGCTCGGTTGGCATCCTTGTAGACCGCGGCACCTTTGGACAAACTGGCGCCGCGTCAGCTCTTAAGGCAATCAAGTCATCCGATTCAAGCTCACCAATCTTGGTGGCAGTGATCTACATAGGAGGGCTTGACGATCAGGAGACACTTGCCCTAGCCAAACGCATCGGTAGAGACTCTCGGATCAGAATCTCAGTGATCCGGCTCGTTGCTTATGGACAATCATGCGACCTAGACAACCTTGATTCTGCTGCATTAATGGATATCCAGAGGGATGTGCGATACAATCAGCAGTTTTCCTACACTGAGAGGGCGGTGAAAGATGGAGGCGATACCGCAACCTTCCTCAAGTCTGTGGTGGAAACTTACAACCTTGTGATGGCTGGGAGAAACTACAAGTTAGCCTGCGCTCAGTTGGTTGGTCTGAACGATATGAGTGAAGAAACCGAGCTCGGAGCGGTCGGAGACTACCTTGCCTCTGATGATCTAGGGTGTAGAACGTCTGTTTTGGTGGTGCAACGACAAAGACATTGGGCTTTTAAGTAGGCAGATCCAAGATAGAAACCCTTGAGTTGAATTTATCAGTTTGTTGGATGTTTAATTGATGATCTTTTTAGTAGTGGATTTTTTTTTGGTAGTATATGAGCTTCTGAAAAGACTTGATGAGTCGAATTCAATGTGTTTCGTGAGTAAATCTTGCGCAATTAAAAATATATATATAAGTAATCTTCAGCAAAAATTATACTATATATATATGCAATGGATGTTATTTGAAGGAGAGGCTCCAAAACAACAGTTAAATCTAATAAAAAAAACATAAAAGAAACGGAAATGATTCATCTTTTGTTGTTTGTAAAGTTTGATCTTGTTTGTTGCACACTTTTCTGTATTTATATTGTATGTATGATGGTCTGTCGTCTACCGACTTTTCGGCCTCTCGACACTACAACAATTGAAGGTTTATGTAGCGGTTAAAAACTGCCACAATAGACATCGAAACGGCTACCTAAACCTCTTTTGACAGATTTTACCCGTATTATTAGGTCGCATTGCCTATTGTGGCGGATTTATAACCTAATGAAGCGGGTTTCTAAGGAAACCAATACACGCCACAATAGGTAAAAAAACCATCACAAAATTAACTTAATGAAGTATTTTTTTAATAAATTATCGTGGCGGTTTATATAGCTACTAGTGTAGGTTCCGTCCCGTGCACGGAGAATAAATTAATACAATATTATATATATTATAAATAATCTAGATAGATTCTAATAAATAAAAAATAATAATCTAAATATAAATATAAATTTTTCCACTAAAAATAATATAGATATAAATAAAATTAGTTTGACATATTATATATAAATAATTTTTTAATCTATTGTTAATTAAATCTCATGCAATATAATCGATAGTTGATTTTTAAAAATATTTTAATATTTTTTTATTAGATATGTAGTACATATTTATTAGTTTACTAAAATATCTATGCACGGGTGGATTACGGCTAAATATTATGGCTACATTATATTTATCTATTAATATTTTTGGTAAGTATGACTATGAAATATTTTTTTATATTTTTGAAAATTAACTAAAATATATATAGATAGATTGTGGCTTATATAACTTTCTAGAAACTATGATAACATATTATTTTATTAATGTTTTCCCTAGAATCAATCACAACGCGCCACATAGGCTAGGATTTTTTCCCTAGGATTAATAACAACGCGCCACATAGGACGCTATGCATCGGTTTTAGTATATGTATATAGATAGATAGATTGTGGCGCTTTGTTAGAATATAGTAGTAGTTTGAATATCTATTGTGGCAATTTTTTACCTAATGTCAACTTTTTATTTACCAAAATTTAAAAGAAATAGGAAAAATGACTCAAAATAATACCAACTATGAGATATAAACAAAAAATAATATGAATTATAAAAATTCTCAAAATAATACAAACTATCTACCTATAAACCAAAAATAATACAAAAAAATTTCATTAATTCTGAGACTTTTTTTAGTTCGTATTATTTTTTGTTCATATAGCTATTGTGGTGTTTAAAAACTCTAAAAAAAAACTATCATGGCGGTTTATATAGCTATTGTGGTGTATTTAAAGTTTGTATTATTTTTGGTTTATAGGTGGATAGTTTGTATTATTTTGAGACTTTTTTTAGTTTGTATTATTTTATATTCATATGTGATAGTTGGTATTATTTTGAGTCATTTTTACAAAAACAAATACAAACAAAATAAGTTTTTTTAGCCCAAATTATTTAGACCACAACTAAAAATTTCAAGGTTTTTTTTAAATTAATAACATGCACTCATTATAATGAAAATCGAAGCACTTATTATCTTCTTCTTACTCACTTCAACCATGATTCATTATCCCAACCTAAAAACTCTCAAATACATTAAATATATAATGAATAGATAACTTGAATCTAAAAGATACCATAAACACCAATTCTTGATCAATGTTGCAAAGAAAAAGATAGCCTCGTAATGATTGCGCTAAATGAATAGCCTAAATAAAAAACATCTATCATCATCAAACATGCTCTAGCAACTATATTGAGAAGTATTGAAATTCTACAACAACAACAATAATAATCACAGTGTGTCCCGCTACAAGCGGGGTTTGGGGGTCGAATTTTACGAACCCTTTCCCCGACTAAGTCGAGAGGGTGTTTCCGAGAGACTTGTTAGGGTGTCTTAAATCTAATTGGTTTAGATTTGAGCTTTGTTGATGGACCTAATTTAGATATAATTAGGTTTATCTATTTTGTGTCTTATTGATAGATTTATCCTAATAAGATTAGATTTATGTATTTTAGGATATATAATCTCCTATAGGCAAAACCCTAGAAGTATTCAATTAATTCAACAAAATTAAGTTGAGTCCCGACTGAGTGATCGGTAACCACCAAGGGTTCAGGGGTAGGGCCCTCGACTAGTAGATGGTCCAAGGGGCTAGCGGTGGTTCAGTAACGATATTCTATGTTTCCAAGTTCATAGGTTTATCGTTTATTAGTCAGTGTGCATGGGTGACACATCTTGTAATCCTCGTTCGGTTTTAAAAAACTCCTTAATGAAATCTCTCAGTGTGGATGTAGCTGTAAAGGCTCGGATTTTAAAATCTTAATTTTTAAAAAAAGGAAACTAAAAATGAATTTAAAACGGATTTGATTCGAATATTTTAAGGAAAACTCGTCCTAAATTTAATAAATCGAACTTGAAATTCTTAAAGCGAATTCCGGCCCAATTTTTAACTTTAAAGATCGAATCCTTCTTTCACCTCGGGATTCGAAAATTCCTTCCGTCGGCGATATCCTATTCGAGTTCTATAATATGATCGATCAAGAGAGCGAAATTTGAAAGACCAATCGTCGGAAATTCAAATTCCCGAATCGGACCACAATTCCGTCATATTCTCCCATTCTTATCCAATCAAACTCATACCCTCTCATTTGGGTAAAATTCTATCATCACCTTCCCTCCCTCCTTTCCTTGATTCCTCTACCTTTGGAAAACAAACAACACCACAATACCTACCCTCTCTATTTTGGCCAAACAACACCAAACAACCCTTACCTTTCTCCCTTTTTAGAACTGTCGAGAGCAGTGGTCCACCTCCTCCTCGCTCGTTGCTCCACCACCTCATCACCACTCTTCCAACACCCTTCTGCCACCACCACACCTCTCAAGCCCCCTCACTGTCATTGTCATTCAGCGCCACCAGCAGCATCACCTTCGTCTCCCCCTTGCCGCCCCCAACATCTCTATCTCCCCTATTTTCGGAGCTAAGAAGTCGAGTACACCACAACCTCCATTTCCTCCTTCATTCTCTCTTGAAGAGCAGTAGCAGCCCAACATAATCCGAGCCCACCCTCTTCTCAAAGACCAGCCGACGCCGAGCTAGGAGCCGCCAAAAAGAGCCCCGAAACCCGAAGTCACTGATAGATTACATAGGTCTTATCATGTATAGTGGGCCCAAAGGCCCAATAAGACTCAATACCTTTGTAACCTATATATATGTTTATCAATGAATGGAAACCCTAAGGAGGATTTTACATCAATCTTGCAATCTCACATGGTATCACAGCCTTTTCTTCCTCACGAAACCCTACTTTGATCCTCCTGCCCCACCCCTCCTCTTACCGCCGCCGGCATCGTCACCTCGCCGCCGCACTTTCTCTCTCCCTCTCGGCCTCCCTCACCGGCCTCTCTCTCTCTCCCTCTAGGCCTCCCTCACCGGCCTCCACCTTCCTCTTCTTTCTCTCCGCTTTGCGAAACCCTACCTCCTACCCACCTTAGGGTTTCGGCGCCGCTCTAAAAAAAAAATGTTCACCTCCGATTCTAGCCGCGGCCGCGGCATATGCAGAGCCCGCAACTCTACGCAGTGGCCGCGCCTCTCGTGGCCTCATGACCCTTGCCCTTGGAACGCCGCCTATGTTCCGCCCGCTTCTTCTACGCATCACGCCTTCTCCTCTATGCAACCGACATCTCCTGACTCTTCTTGGTACATGGACACTGGTGCCACCTCCCACATGACGAACTCCTCAGGTAACCTCTCATCTATTTCCTTTAAGGGTCTTGCACACTCTATTATCGACGGCAATGGTGGTCGTCTTGCTACTTCAGGGATTGGCCACGCCAAATTACAGACCCCAACCCACCCACTACATCTTAACAATGTCCTCATTGCCCCAAAGATTGTCAAAAACCTTATCTCTGTCCGTCGGTTCACTACTGACAATAACGTTTCCCTTACGTTTGATCCCTTTGGTTTCTCTGTGAACGATCTTACTACGGGGGTTACTCGCATGAGATGTAACAGCACCGGGGAGCTCTACCCTGTCACACCACCTCCTGTGTCCAGTCAGCCATGCCCGATCGCCCTCTCGGCATCATCGTCCAGCCTCTAGCATGCACGCCTGGGTCATCCCAGTGCTGCCGTTCTAGATGTCCTCCGTTCTCAGAGTCTTGTCACCTGTCCTAAAGACCTACGCTCTAGTCTATGTTCGTCCTGTCAGTTAGGCAAACATGCCCGACTACCGTTTCAACGGTCCTTGAACTCTACCCTTGCCCCCTTTGACATCATTCATAGTGACATATGGACCTCTCCTGTGCCTAGCAAGGAGGGTCACAAGTACTACCTCTTGTTACTAGATGATTACACTCATTTCTTATGGGTCTTCCCGTTGCATTTCAAGTCCCAAGTGTTTCCTGTCTTTGCCAAATTCCATGCCTACATCAAAACACAGTTTCACACATCCATCAAATGCTTCCAATGTGATAATGGCCGTGAATTTGACAACAAAGATTTTCACTCTTTCTTCGCCACAAATGGGATCTCCTATCGGTTGTCTTGCCCCTATACCTCCCAACAGAATGGCAAGGCCGAACGAATCATCAGAACCATAACCAACATGATGCGCTCTCTCCTCTTTCACGCATCTATTCCCCTTACCTATTGGCCTTACGCCTTATCCACCACCTGCTATCTCCTCAACATTCTCCCATCTACCACCCTTCACCATCGCTCGCCAGGTCAGGCCCTCTATTGCACTTTGCCTAGGTATGATCACCTTCGTACCTTCGGGTGCTTGTGTTTCCCAAACCAGTCATCCACCGCCCCACACAAGCTTCACCCGCGCTCCACTCCTTGTGTCTTCCTAGGCTATACGTCTGATCATCGCGGTTACCTCTGCCTCGATATCAATATCCATAAGCTCATTGTGTCTCGACATGTCACCTTTGATGAGTCTCGCTTCCCCTTTGCTTCTCCTCCCCTCCCCTCTTCTACACCTCCTGTGTCTCAATCTGAGTCAGAGTCATCGTTCCCTCACTTTCTTCTCCCCCAGGGCTCTCCCGGTGCTCCTGCCTCCCCCCCTACACCACCTCCACCACCCCCTACCACCAGACCACACACCCACAGCGTCTCCGGTGTCTTCCGACCCCGTCAGATCGTCTCCATGAACACCGAACATCACCCCGCCTCCTATTCCCATACACACTTGCCGTCATCCCCTCCTGCAGTTGTGATGTCGCGGCCGCAGCAAGATGCTGCGGCCGCAACCATGCCACCTCCCGCAGCCCACCCCGCTGCTGCGGCCGCGGCCGCCGCCCTCATGCAGCGGCCGCAGCCTAGTGCTGCGCCCGTCGCCTCACAGCCCCCCTGCGTCCGTCCCTTCCGCCTCCCTCTCCCCCATACCCACCTCCCACAAAATAGCCCTCCTCGACCCGAATTGGTAGGCGGCTATGCTCGACGAATACAGGGCCCTTACAAGGAATGGTACTTGGGTTCTAGTCCCTCGCCCTCCTGAAGCGAACGTCATCCGATGTATGTGGCTCTTCCGTCACAAGTTCCACTCTGATGGGACGTTGGAGCGCGACAAAGCCCGTCTTGTGGTCAACGGTCGTTCTCAGCAGGTAGGTATTGACTGTGATGAGACCTTCAGCCCCGTCGTCAAGCCTGCCACTATCCGAGTGGTGTTGAGCTTAGCATTGTCGCGCAACTGGGCCATTCATCAGCTGGATGTCAATAATGCTTTTCTTCATAGTCATCTGAATGAGACAATTTACATGTTTCAGCCGCTGGGGTTTGCTGATGCTGATCGTCCCCAGCACGTCTGTCTCCTGAAGCGATCTCTATATGGGCTGAAACAGGCTCCGCGGGCTTGGTTCCAGCGCTTTGCTTCTCATCTGCTACGCCTAGGCTTCATTGGCAGCCGCTCTGACACGTCTTTGTTCATCTATCGCAGAGGCTCAGACATGGCCTTTCTCTTACTGTATATCGATGACATCATTCTCACTGCCTCTTCTGATGCTCTTCGGACGTCGATTATTTCACAGTTGAGTGCAGAGTTCGCCATGTCCGATCTGGGTCAGTTATCCTACTTCTTGGGGGTTGCTGTTCAGCGTCATCCGTCTGGTATGTTTCTCTCACAGAGTAAGTACGCTGCTGAGATTGTTGCTCGGGCTAAGATGGTTAACTGTAATCCTGTCGCCACCCCGGTCGATACATCTAACAAGCTCAGTGCTCATTCTGGTCCTTTGGTTGATGATCCGACATTGTACAGGAGCCTTGCTGGTGCTCTTCAGTATCTCACCTTCACCAAACCTGATATCAGTTACGCCGTTCAGCAGATCTGCTTGTTCATGCATGCACCCAGGGAACCCCACTTTCAGGCCTTGAAGCGGATCATTCGGTACATCAGCGGCACCCTCGAGCTAGGCACCACGATCACTCCTTCCCCTAAGCTTGACCTAGTTGCTTACACTGATGCGGATTGGGGTGGTTGTCCTAACACACGTCGCTCCACGTCTGGCTACTGTGTCTTCCTCAACGACACCCTTGTGTCGTGGTCGGCAAAGCGTCAGTCTGTCGTGTCTCGCTCCAGCGCTGAGGCAGAATACAGAGGTGTGGCCAACGTTGTCTCCGAGTGCTCTTGGCTGCGCAATCTCCTTCTTGAGCTCCGTTGCCCTCTTCAGAAGGCCACTCTGGTCTACACTGATAACGTCTCCGCCGTCTATCTGGCTAGCAACCCAGTCCAGCATTAACGCACGAAGCACATTGAGCTCGATCTCCACTTCGTCAGGGACAAGGTTGCCATTGGACATGTCCGTGTTCTACATGTCCCGTCCTCCTATCAGTACGCTGATATATTCACCAAGGGTTTACCACGACAGTTGTTCATTGATTTTCGCTCCAGTCTCACTGTACGGCCCCCTCCAGTTTCGACTGCAGGGGTTTGATAGATTACATAGGTCATTAGGTCTTATCATGTATAGTGGGCCCAAAGGCCCAATAAGACTCAATACCTTTGTAACATATATATATATATATATATATATGTTTATCAATGAATGGAAACCCTAAGGAGGATTTTACATCGATCTTGCAATCTCACAGTCACCGACGCCGTTTCTACGAGCACACCTCCCATGATTCCGATCTAGCTTCGGTAAGCCCTTCCACCCTTCATTTTGCTCTCAGACTCGATAAAAATCCACCTTTTGACCTCCTATTTTCTTCCTAGACCAAGACCTATGCTCCTCCGAATCCGACGAGCCCATCAAAATCTTCGACGAACATCGATCGAACCTTGGTGAGCTCCTCCCCTTCTCCCTCTTCTTTGGCTGGGTTTTTTGCCCTTTTCGTGTCCTTGAGGTCGGGTGGGTGGTCGGAAAAGCTAGTATCGCCAGCGAGCAACTCCATTCCTCCCCTTCCTTCCATTTTCGTTCAAACGCAGGGGTTGGGGAGAGAAGACGATGAACAGTAGCCATAAGGGGGTCCGGTTTTTAGTTTTAAAAGGGGTGGTCCGGTTCAGCGATTTAAATAAAATAAAAAGGGTTCGGTTCACTTAAAACTAGATTTTAAAGGGTTGGGCTAGATTGGATCCGAATTTTTAAGGGAGATTGGGCCTAATTTTATGTTGAAAATGTGTTTAAATGGGAGTGAAGGGATTTTAAATACTTGTAAAAATATTTTATGAAATATTAAATAAACGGAATATAATATGTTATATTATATTATCGATAAGATTTAAAAATATAATATTATATTTGAGATTTAGAGATATTATATTATGATACTTGAATTTTAAAGAGGACTTGGGAAAATAGGTTTTAAAGGATGGAAATTGAATTGCGAAATGAAATTGGATTAATAAGATCTAAAAAGAGGAATTAATATTCTAACATTGTCGGATTTGTTTTAATAAAATAATAAAATAAGTTGTTTTAAAGAACAATGTTTATAAAGGGATTTTTGGGTTAAGTATGATTTGGGAAAATGTTTCGAATAAAAAGTTGCCTAACTTAATGAACAAATTTGATAACTTGTGTGAGTGTAAAATATGATATGTTGATATTGACATGATATGATATGATATAATATAGGATCTATGATGAGATCTTGATCTGATAAGCATGTTTTGATGTGTTATGATTGTTAAGTATGAATTGTGAGATGCAATGTTGATATATGCCCTTAAACATGAGATTATGATGTGTTGATATATTGAAGTATAATATGACTTATATATATATGAGATGACGATAAATGATTACTAAAAATGTTATATGATATCATAATGAGTTAAAGCATGATGAAACAATGAGATGAGATATTGATATGATGAGTTGAGATAATACATTGAGATGATGAGTTATATTGAGATATGAGATATGAGATGAACGGATGGTGATGAGGAAATGATAATGATGATACATGTGGATTGTATGAATTGTGTGTGATATTATATGTTTTAAGAAACATTAGGGGTTAGACTCATTTATATTACTTATATATGTGTTAGGTGATCATTTGTGATGTGTTGGCTTTCTGTATACCTAGTTGTTGCCTTTTTCTATTCTGCACTTCCAGGTAAGTCTCTACGGAGCTTACTCAAATCGAATAGAACCTTACTATATGTGCATGATATACTCGGTGTTGCATATGCATAAAAGCATGTCATGTAGTACCAAGCTAGGTTGCATTGACCGTTGATCATTCTATTTCTTTATGCGTATGTAAACAAAATGACCGTTATCTGTGAAGTATCTAGAGTCTTTGCTAGGGTCATAGGACGGCCTAGTCTCATCGGGTCTCGTTCTGAGTCATTTGAGTCATATGACACCACCTTTACTTATATTATGAGCATGCTTACGAGATTTGCATGCGGACTTTATATATGATTACAGGTCGAGCCCGTGGGTCGATTCGATTATAATGGAATGGAATGCATTCATGAGCTGACCAGTCTCCACCCTATCGGGAAGGGGGGTGGAGGTAGGAGAGGGATATACCACTTAGTATTCTATGATAATGCCTTAATTATTATTATTATTATTATTATTATTATGCACTTGATCTTAGGGGCATGCTAGGGTGTTAATATTCCGCCTTGCATCTAGAAGCATGATTATTAGGTATAGCGTATATGTGTACATATTGTGGGGACAGCGCCCTTAAGGAAGGGACAGACCCAAGTGGGCATCATCTGATCCCGCCCACTATTAACGTTTTTGGTATCCATTGTGCTTACCACTATTGAGGCTGGTTTGACTACATGACCGTGGGGTTCTAACTGGGCGGAAAGAGAGAGTTGAGACTCTGACTACACTGAATTAATAACGGTTTGGATTCACGTATTTGGATAATGTTTTGCCCCGGTTCTGCCGTGGAAACCTTATGTATGATTTTGGAAACTTGACTAGTTGTATGATAAATGGTTTTACGACTTAGGTCATAGGGCAGGTACAAGGGACTTACCCCGAGGATTCCAGCGGTCCCTCTCGGTTTTTGGGTGTGAAATCCCACATTCAAAGCACAATTGTTGGTTTCAAACCTTCAACCTGTACTCGGGGCGCAAGATCCCATCAAGGGGTTTCATCCCTCGAAACGTAACCCAAGAATCATAATCCCAGGCCGTTACAGTAGCCAGTTTGGTGAACCACGATAAATTGTGTGTGTCGATATTGTATGTTTGAATATTTGTTCTTTCGTCATAACAAATTGGTATCAGAGCTATGGTTTCGGGGTTTGTGATCTGATGAGAAAGATGTCTGCTTTGAACATCAAGATTGTGAAGTTCACAAGAAGGATCGATTTAAGTCTGTGGCAGATCAAGATGTGGACTTCGCTTTAGCAACATGGCCTATGGAGGTAGTTGTCAAGGAAGCAAGACGAAGTCCCCGAGATGATAAGGATGAGTAGTTTCAATCTTGGGCATATCAAGATGCAGACTCTGCTTTCACAATAGATCCGATGGAGGCAACTATCGAGGAAGTAGGAATTGAAGAAAGCGATGAGATAGCCAATCTAGAGGAGAATGCGCATTCCACCATTATAGTGTGCCTTGTAGATGGTGCTATCACTAAGAGCTCAAATGAGGAGATTCTAGTACATCTGCATTGGATTGCCTCTAGTACGTCTGTTTTTACAATGCATTTGGTACATCTAAGAGGATTCAAGTCAAGGTGGAGATTCTGGTATATCAGAGCATTGTCAAATGCGTCCGGTACATCTAACCAATGCAAGTGAGAATGATCTGTTGTGACACAAACCTGACCTTACAATTTCACAAACTATAGTTCTATCTATCTTCAAATTAATCAAGTTCAAGGGTGCACATGATACATGATGATCAATCGATGTCATCCTTCAATAGTAAATGAAAGCTACAAGGAAAATCTTATAATTAATAACACAAGAAAAGATGTTTAGAAAATTTAATTGCTTTATATAAAATTTGAGCACTGAAATGTGTAGCTTGATTTCATAGATTAAGCCATTAATTTACACTTTGATTTTAGCTTTCAATTAACTAAATATATCATTATCAAAACACCTAACAATGAGGACATTATAGCATTTTAAACTCTTATTTACACTTATTTTAAATTTAATTTACACTCTGATTTTAGCTTTCAATTAAATATATTTACACTTTGATTTTAGTTTTCAATTAACTAATACTGTGATTTTAGATTTCGTAGAAGAGCAACAGTCTTTCTTATGAAAATGTGTAGTCATAGCACCATCAATAAAACATAACTCTCCCTAAGACTGCCATTTTTACAAAACAAGCCCAACCGAATACATTCTAACATTATAGACTAAAATAAGTTAGCATAGAGGGTTGTTTTCATTGAGGGGAGGCTAAACTAAACTTAATCTCGAGGTTTCACTACTAGAAAAATGCAATTAGACATCTGTTGTGAACAGATGTCTTTCAAAAAAAATTTCGATCTTATTGTGCGCGTAGTAAAAGATCAACTTTTTCACATCGGTTTTAAGCCGACTTCTTTTCTTGGTTAAAACATCTATTTTATTTTGAATATAGATATAAATAAGCCCCTCAATTTTATTTTTGACATGTTCACTTGTTATTAAAGCCTCATTATTTTCCATCTATAAGCTTATGAAGATGTCCACAGCAAGCCTATAATTTTACATTTACATCACTATTTTTAAAATAATCAATGTATTAAAACAAAATACACATCTTTTTAATATATTGATTTTGTGTATATTAATTTCATATATATAATTTGTGATTTTTTATTATTTTAAAATAATTTATCGTATGAAATATGTACATAACTGATGTATTAATATGATAAAGACATCATTTTAGATTTTTATAAGGATGTTGTTGTTAGCAATATATATCAATTTATATTAATATTGTGATGTAAACCTATATGTTACACATTGATTTAGATTATAGACGATGCTAACATCCATTTTTATAAAATGGTTCGATTTCATATCTATAAAAGCACAACATCGAAATACATGAATAAATCAGCTCCAAAAACAGACTAGACAACATGACTCAATATTGAAATACATATTACATATATCTTAGTAGCTCTCATAACAATAAACACCAAATGCCTCAAACCAACCCCAAACTTTGAAATAAAATGGCTCAAAAATGAATAAATCAGCTCCAAAAACAGCCGAAAACCTGGGGCACGTGCACCAACAAAACAACCCATAAAAGTGCAAAATAGCTCATGAAAGCATCACCTAAAATAGTTCTAGAACTGAAAAAAGCAACAACTTCATTGTTGCCTTGATGTTCTCGTACTTTTGTTTGATTATGAGTACTCTTCTCACGAACCCATTGTTGCCTTAACTGGTTCCAAAGCAGTAGAGTTACAACATAAGAAGATACAAGGTGCACTTTGCTTCAGTGATGTTTGAAAAAAGGGATGACACAAGGCATCAGATTAAAGATTCTAAAAAATACTGAGCATTAACAATAACAGAAAAGGAATCATCGGCCATCACAAAACAAAGGACCAGTGACAGCCCTATGGTAATCCCCAAAGGCAATACAAATCAATGCACATGACATTAAAGTCTGAAGAAAGTGAACTAACATGAGGTATAATGTAACTCTGCTAGGATCACTTGATTAACAATTCAAAATAATTTTTTCATATTAAGAAAATAATTCATAGATGCAAACTCGATCCACACTTGTTACTTTACCAGTGATTCCTCCTTCTCCCTGGATAAAATTTCCTTCTCTCAAAAGTGATTCCTTCTCCTTCAACACTCTCTCCTCCTCTTCTGACAGTGATTCCTTTTTCTTTGACAGTAAATCAAACCTCCTCTGTACATTTACAGGAATGCGTAAATGAAAAGACTGAACAAGGATCAGATGTAGTTTTTTTTATTCTGCTCCCCTGCTAGCTCATACAGAAGCAACACTCACTTTATAGTAGTAAATAACCATCGAACATCTTCCCATTACAGAAAACCACAAAAAATGTCCATTTATCTGGAGGACTAACCTTTAGCTGAGCATTGGTCTTCTTTTGTTTCTCAAGATCAGCTTTTAGAATTGCCTACATGTCAGTCAAAGCCACAATTAAGTATATTGACATCTACTATCATTTTTAAATTCAGGAAAATATAATATAATGCACCTGTCACTGGGCTGGAGTCATTTGAATCTGCTAATAACGAGTATTAGCAGCCAACTGCAAGAAACACAAAGACAACTTAAGTCTACATGCTTTTATTTTGTTTTATTGGAATACTACCAAAGAATTTGCAATTCGACCAAAAAAATCATCTCAGTTTTATGTAAGATTGACCAGCATGGTTCTTAGGTCTAAAAGCACATAGCTGGTTGGATTGAAAGAATATGAAAGCAACCAAAAATAATAAGTGAATTACGTGTTAAGAAATCCCAGAAGCTAGTAGGCATTAGAAATGGCTATTAAAACCAATTGACACAAACTCAACATCATAAGAAATATGTAAGTTACCCTACTATACCAATCAGTAATCAATACCATAACCCAGCACCTCAATTTCATAATAGAGTTCTAAAGAGCTAGCACCAAGTTACCATACTATACCAATCGTTAATCAAGGTGTTATGCAACTTTAAATATATGCTAATTTGTCAAAGATGAAATATGAATTTGGAAGTTCAAGATGGGTGTATAACTGGACAAATGGATGATATAATACAAAATATTTAAAAGGAAAACGTATGACATAGCTCTAGAACTAGATCCATTACACATAATGGGAGGGTCTCAAACATGCTGAGACGTAATGGCTGGAGTGACAGAAAAAGGAAATACAAAGAAGGAAATCAGATCAATTTCGAAGAGAATGACAAAGTTCATAGAAAAAACCTTGCCTAAATACAAGATTAGTATAACATGAACCAATAACAGATAACCATATTACCTTTACTCTTTTATAATCCCACCCAAATAACAAGGATTAATATCCATCAAATAGCAATAAAAGGTTATAAAACAATATGACCACTGAATTTAAACATGAAGTTAGTTACTTGAACCCAAATATATGTCAAGAATCGCCCAATCCCATTAAAAATTCAAATATATGTCAAGAATCACCCAATCCCATTAAGAATTTCTAGTAGAATGCCCCAAAATAAATCACCAGTTCAATCTCCAAAATCCACAAAAGGGAGGGAAAAAAATACTCAATTAATCTTATCAATACCAACTCCTTATCAACACATACATGGATGTGAATAGAATAGTCATGACAATAGGCATTTTACTACATCCATAGATATTTGCTATGTCATTTCTTAGTTTATAATTATAATTTGCGTAATGTTTGTTTCTAAACTTGTTCAACCATGTATAGAATACATCTGTGGGCTAGTGAAGATATATCATCAAGTCATTCCATTTGTTTAATCGTTTCCAGCAGCAAGTGTCACAAGGGACAGACTTACATACCTTGAGATTGAGTTCAGCTTCGTTTTTTAATGTAACCTCATAATCGGAGGAGGTTCTAAGCATCTCTTGTAGTCTCTTTCTTCCTTTTTTCTAAGGTCACTGCACTGTTTTTCTAGTATTCTCGCAGGTAGGGATGGCAATGGGGCGGGGACTCCCTGATCCCCGCGGGGAATCCCCGTTGCGGGGACGGGGATGGGGATGGGGACAGGGATAGTAGTCCCCACCCCGATCCCCGCCCCGCCCCGCCTCCGTTGGGAAACCCCGCGGGGATCCCCCATAGGGAGTATAAAATCCCCATTTTTATTTAGATCTTACATAAGTTTAAATAATTTTTCTTTCATTTTTAAACTTTTACCTTATAATTTACATTGATGAGATATTATATGTAATATTTATATCATATTTTTTTACATAACTTTAATAATATCAGATAGATTTCTATTAGATGGGGGAAAACCATGAGTTTTAAATGGGGAACCCAACGGGGAAACCCGTAGGGAATGCAAACGGGAAAAATTAAGTGGGGACGGGGATTCCCCGATGGGGACGGGAACCCGGCGGGGATGGGGACGAGGGATATTTTTCATCCCCAAACGGGGACGGGGACGGGGATGGGAGGACTTTTTACAAACTGGGACGGGGACGGGGACGGGGAGGGTACTCCCCACCCCGAACCCACCCCGTTGCCATCCCTACTCGCAGGAGACTGAATCAGTAACAAACAATTTGGCATTTTGCCTGAAATTAGGCATTAAGTTTGACAATCGGATCTAGCCTAAAACTTTGATTTAGCCCATTCTACATCTAGAAAATAAAACATTGAACTTATAAAACCATAGAGGTAGAGCTACTAAGGTAAATAATAAATCAAAGCTATAAATCTCTAAAAGGGGAATTGTAAAAGAATCGACTCAAATTCCGTTTGGAACAAGCATTTATTACCTAAAATAGAGGAGCATCCAAACGCACCCCAGAAGGCTTCAAAATCTCCTCTCCCTTCTCTGTATGTTCTTCAAATTCATATTGAACTAAGAAAAAGCATTAGATCCGAGAGTCCAAACTTCAGAATCTCAAGAAAATTGAAAGTAAAGCCAGGAATGAGAGAAGTTACTGGAATCCACAAAATTAAACCCCAAACAAACTTCAATGGCCCTCGAAATCAAACCCTAACTAAACAATAATCAAGATTTTGAATTGAAATGAAAAGGGTTTGAAGAGATTACCGGATAATGGAGACGCCGAAGATATGAGAAGGGTGCTCGAGCTCCGCTTATGTCAAAGTTGGTCGAGATCTACTATTGAAGATGCCAGAGATCTAATGGCAAACGAGCAGCAATTTAGCTTGCCGAAGTCACGACGCTAGTGAAGTCATGGTGGAGTCACCCTCTCTAACAGATCTGGTGATGGAGAAGACCCCGATGATGGAGGAGGAGGTGGTGCTCTGACTGGAATAGTGGCGAGGGTTTTGAAGGGGTGAGGGATAGAGGGGAAGAGAAGTCGCAAATGAGAGGTCGATGAGGGTTGAGGAGATCTCAGATCTCAGATCTATAGGAGGAGGATGAGAAGTGGAAGATTGAAGTAGAGAGAGAGAACAAAGGTGGCGGCGGCGACGGGGGCAGAGTTGGTGGCGAGGACATCCGGGAGAAATGGTGAGAGAAGAGAGGATTTTGAAAGATAATCGGGAGAGAAGAGAGTGAGTTTTGGACATATATGATGAAATGTGGAGAGAGGGGGCAAATTTTGGTAAGTGTTACTAATATTTTTCCCCAAAATTTGAAACCCCTCCATGTATTTCAATTAGGCTCATTTCAACTTTGAAAATTTAAACCCGCGCTCATTTTAATTTTTTCCAGAACTAATAATTTTACATCTGTTAAAATATTTGACTGTTGTGTAAACTTTTTAAAACATCACAAAAAAAATTTATTGATGTAATAGATGAATTTAACATCGTTTGCTTTTTTGACAGACTTAAATCATATGATGTTTAATTGTAGTATTCTAGTAGTGTTTGTTTTCATTGAATGGAGACTCACTTAGGACAATTTTATGCTATTAACAGAGAAGGCCTTGACAATTAGAGAGATTAGTAACTATAAATAATCCCTCTTCATCCCACAAACCCTTGTCTTTAAAACCAGAGTTTTATGAGGGCATGTTTGGTAGTGGATTATTTTTTTAGGGATGAAGAGGATTATTAGAATGAAGATTATTTTTGTGGATTATGAGGGTTGATAAAAACGGATCAATCAGAAAGTGAAAAAGAAGAAATCACCATGATCAACCAAAGAGAATGACAAATGAAGAGAAACAAAGAGCAGAGAAATCCATATTTCTCATTCAATTGTAAAACTAAAAACTGAGTACAGAAGATGTTAAGTGTCTTATTTATAGACACATACAATGTACACGTGTATGCTTTTAAACCACACATTCTCTAACAACTTCTAACAACCTGTATAGACCACTAATAACAGACGTCATCAGCAGCTTGGCTGACTGATCTTTAACACTACTCCTCAAGCTTGGAGTTGGAGAACGGATCAACTACTCCAAGTTTGCTCAGTAATTTTTTGCTTTGAGCTGCACTCAAAGTCTTTGTGAACATGTCTACTGGCTATTCTTTCGTGGAGATGTATCTAGTGTTCATTAGCCTCTATGTGTTTTGTCCTTTCACGAAACACTGGATTCCTAGAAATGTGAATTGTGGCTTGATTATCACAAAACAACTCAACTGCTTGCTCTTATGGTACACCGAGATCATTCAACATCCTTACTAACCACTTTAATTCACAGCAAGTCATAGTCATAGCACGATATTCAGATTCTGCTGTTGACACAAATGATTGCTTCTTTGACAACAATGGCACCATGAGATTAAGGAATTCCCAAGTAGAAAATAGAACCCTATGATTGACTTCCTTGTCATGGGACAAGCTTGCTAATCCGCATTACAGAATGCCTTCATTGGGTGCGATTCGTCCGTTTCTCTCCCAACAGTAATTCGTTCGAATTCGCTCAGCCCTCGTTTGGGTAAAAGGGGATTCACCCTCCACCTTATCGAGTGCGATTCATCCGTTTCTCTCCCAATCTGAGCTACTATTCTAGTCCATTGTGTTCCTTGCATCTCCATAAGCAATCCTAATATAGAAATTTCTTAAATTTACATACAAATTCGAAAACCCCCAAATTCGCTCAACCCTTTCGCCATCGTCGGACCACTTGTACAGCACCTTGTCGCCGCCCGTGTCAACCGGAGTTGCGCCGTCTGGTGTCGGAGCCACCACCCACGAGAGTTGGAGCCACTGAGCCACGTCGAGCCACCGTTGTCGCATCACCATAGCAGGTGACCTTATTACACAAACAACCCCATACTTTCTATTCTTACAATAATTGCCTTTTTTTAGTTAAAAAATTACAAATTGTGTCTATAATTTTTATTTGGGTTAAATCGCTGATTAATATCTCTATTATTTTGAACCACAACCATTCTCCAAATTCCTTACGCGCACATTCCAACGTAAGTCTTTAAGTCTTTTAAGAGATGGTTAGTGGTCTTAATTAACGACTTTTTTCTCACTCGATTTAAGTTACAAATTAAAGAAAAATCGTACTTGACCAAAATACCATCTAATAAACCTCTTTCGTTGGGTGATATGATTTTTGGTGTAGATCCGTTCGAAGCCACCCAATTCAACCGTATAGTTTTCGCGATTCAAGAACAACAAGAAGGCAAGTGAATCCGAGCATTTCCGCTCACTTGGTACCTCCGTATCTTGTTGTTTTCTTGCCTTGACATGCATGCCAAATCGATTAAAAAATAAATTACAATCACTTGCTTTGTGTAATTTATTCACCCGTTCTTTTGCATGTCAATTCCACAAAGCAAGTGATTGTAATTTATTTTTTAGTCGATTTGGCATGCATGTTAAGGCAAGAAAACAACAAGACACGAATGTACCAAAGTGAGCTGAAATGCTCGGATTGTCACTTGCCTTTTTGTTGTTCTTCAATTGCGAAAACTATACGGTTGAATTGAGTGGCTTCGAATGGATCTATACCGAAAATCATATCATACAACGAAAGAGGTTTATTAGATGATATTTTGGTCAAGTACGATTTTTCTTCAATTGGTAAGTTAAATCGAGTGAGAAAAAGTCGTTAATTAAGATCGACCACTACCCATCTTTTGAAAGATTTGCGTTGGAGTGTGCACGAAAGGAATTTGGAGAATGGTTGCGGTTCAAAATAATAGAGATATTAATCAGCTATTTAACCCTAATAAACATTACGGACACAATCTGTAATTTTTATAACTAGAAAAGGGCAATTATTGTAAGAGTAGAAAGTATGAGGCTGTTTGTGTAATAAAGCCTTCTTCTTCACAAAACCGGGGCTGCAATATACACGCATATACAGTGGACGTCACCTGCTATAGTGATGCGGCAACGGTGGCTCGACGTGGCTCGGTGGCTCCAACTCCCGTGAGACACCAGACGGCGCAACTCCGGTCGAGACGGGCGGCGGTAAGGTGGCGTACAGGTGGTCCGACGACGGCGAAAGGGCTGAGCCAATTTGGGGGTTTTGGAATTTGTACGTAATTTAACAAATTTCTGTATTAGGATTGCTTACGGAGATCGGGAGATGCAAGGAACATAATGGACTAGAAGAGGATCTCAGATTGGGAGAGAAACGGACGAATCGCACTCGAGAAGGTGGTGGGTGAATCCCTTTTATACACGAGCTCACTCTAAGCGGACAAACACCAATTGACGACGCGATTACGCCTATATTGATTATCCAAATGAATTTCAATTATCATTGCGGTGTAATCCGGCCATTAACATGGCGGTTACGCCCAAAAACCTCGCGAAACGTGGTATTAATTTCCTCAATTATCGGAACGAAACACTCGCTTAATTGCAAGCTGCAATCTAGCCGTTTGAAGGTTGAAGACGGAGTTGACTCGCCAACTCGACTGGCTTACAATCAGCTCAAGGATCTGCTGGAGTGGGCTGGGTTATTGGGCTTCTTAAGGAAATTGGGCTTCAGCCCATAACTGGCTTCTTTGTCCCTTAAAAAAAAATCGGTGATGTATATATACATATGTATAAACATATATACCTTTGTTACGGTATATATAATTTGACCAAAAAATTTACGGTATAATATAGGTGTATATATATACACGGGTCTCGGTATTATGTTATATATGTAACTCCCTAACCTTGCGGGTTATATTTTATATCTTTATAATAATATTATAAAATTAAATAAATATCTATTGAACTTTATAAACAATATCCTAAGGTAAAATTAAACATATCCCGTTGGGTCCAAATTCTCAAAATGTAAAGGAACACTTTCATTAAAATTTAAATGTTTAAGATAGAGAATAAATAATTCCCTATACTCATACACCCTAAATTATTACAATATACTTTTATTTAAATTTATCCAATTTAAATAACATGAAATATTTTGGAGTGTTTCACTGATTCCCTTCAAAATGACTACACTTTTCTTTCCTTGTCTTCCCTGCAACTCTGTCATCAGTGCTTGACATCAAAGTAGTGCGCTCTGTCTGTCCACTTTTAGTTAAAGACTTTCCTTTGAAGCTCGTCTCATCTTGTAATAACAATGAATGAGTTGTACTAACTGTTGGCAAAGGAAAACTAAGCAAGATTTGTCTTCTTCCATTGTCATATTTATCACTCAGTCCCTTCATAAATGTCATGAGCTTGGATTCTTGATCAACTTCTTATTGTTTCCGAAGATCACAGATGCATCTACCACACTTGCACATGATCGGACTCGAGATTGCATACAATTGCTGCCAATATCCTTTCAATTGTGTAAAGTAATCAGTAAGAGATGAAGTATATTGCTCACAATAAAAAAATTTGTTCCTTGATTTGAAAGATTAGCGGCTCATTCTTCTGACCATAGCTTTCCTCCAAATCTTTCCATATCTCGAAGGTTGTATCATACTCATCAATGGAGTTGTAAATGTCCTTCGATACTTTGTTGAGGATCCGTGAACAGACAATGTCATTGCATTTGTTCCACTAACTTCGATTCTCAGGATTTTGTGTGATGGAGCCATCAATCACCCAAACCTTGTTCTTCAAAGAAAGCACCTTCATCATTGACTTCCTCCATCGATGATAGTTGTCTCCAACCAGTTTAATGGTAGACAACACCAGACTTGAGTTATCTGAGGGATGAATGAACATCGCTCTACAGATTTACTGCAATAATCCCTTTAGATCTCCTCCTTTCACTTAATCTTTCTCCCGTCGATGTAGACATCTTCAGCTGAGGGTGAATCGATGAAGAGATGATCACAATTACGGAGAAAACACGAAGGATTGCGATTTGCAAAAAATCTCAAAACGTCGCTAAATACAAAAATCGCAGAAAAATACGTTGATGCACAGATCATCAATCAAAATGAGCAATCGGAATGAACACCATAGCTTTGATACCATAAAGACTGATCAATTAGAAAGTAAAAAAAGAAGAAATCACCATGATCAACCAGAGAGAATGAGAAATAAAGAGAAATAGAGAGCAGAGAAATCCATCGTTCTCATTTAATTGTAAAACTGAAAAGTGAGTGTAGAAGATATGCTAAGTGTCTTATTTATAGACACATACAATGTACACGTTTATGCTTTTAAACCACACATTCTCTAAAAAATTCTAACATGTATAAACCACTAATAGCAGAAGTCTTCTAACAACATGTATAAACCACTAATAGCAAAAGTTATCAACAGCTGGGCTTGTCGATCTTCAACAGTTGAGGAGATGAAGATTATTTTGTAAAAATAATCTCCTTGGTGTTTGACGGAATGAAAATTATTTTTGGATAGACAAGGGAAAAAGGCAATAATCCTCCATCACAATCTCTTCAATCTCAAAAAATAGAATTGTTCGACAATCCCCTTAATCCTTACTGACAATCCCCTTAATGAAACGTCAAACACCACTACATGCAACTCGACGCATTTCCTACAATCTCCTCAATCTCCGTAATCCCTAACCGAATGCAATTTTTTACGGATGGTACATGTTTTGAGGTTTGGACTCGAACCCAAAAGGCCTAATTGGAGAGCCCATATGATATTTTGCTCAATAAGATATATGAATCACATGATCCCTTTCTTGACCGTTGGATCATCGCTCCCTCTATTCAACTCACATTTACTATTTTAAATCTCCCCCCCTCTTTCATCGCAGAAAACACAATCTACTAATCCTTCAATTTTGGGCGCGCAGATATCGATCCAATTCGATTTGATCCCTCCGTTTGCTCTCCTCCCAATTTGCTTCAATGCCAAGCTTTGATGATTCAAATTCCCTTTTTCATCCCATCCCTTATTAATCCCCCCCCCCCCAAAAAAAATCCCTAGGGTTCCTTCTCTTTGTCCGCCATTGGAGGAGGCGGAAAAGCTCCCTACATTTGTTCCAATTTCCCCTTTTTCTTAGGGTTTTGGATTCTAACGATCGATGGATTCCGCCGTCAGAGCAAACGCATGGGATTGTTTGAGGATTCCAGGCCTTGATCTTCCTACGACGGGAATCGAGTTTTCGACGGTCCTTCTTCAGCTTATCACCACTCACGCCTTCATCCAGGCCTTCCACTACCTCATCTTCATTCATTTCAGCTTGACTCCCATCGTCACGCAGATGTTCGTATGTCATCTCCCTCGATCATCTTCGTCCTCCGATCCCATATATATATATATATATATATATATATATATATATATCATATACACATGTATTGTTTTTCCATTACTTAACTACATTTTTTTTTTTTCTTAATTTTCATGTAGACTGGCATAGCCCTCTGTGCATTCACGCCTTGGGGACGCAACCACACATATGATCGAATCCATGGTGTGCTTTTCCCTATTCACACTCGAAATGTGGATGAATCTCTATCGATGATATCTTACATGATGTATTCGTACATCATCGCGGTGAAAATGGACTTTTCCATCATATCGAAGACGGGGAAGAAAGCCTTTGTCATCGGGATATTGGACTCGATCTTACCAATCATCCTCAATCTCGGGTTTCTTCTTTACCTCTATCCAGATCTCTTTGAAAAGATAGTAGATAGTAATGACCAAGATATTGCAGATCTTTACATCAATTTGACAACACTCCCACTCACTCATTTCCCTAACGTTGCCGCCTTCCTTTTCGATATGAAAATGATGAGCTCGGAGCTTGGAAGGTTGGCAATGTCTTCAGCGCTTATTGGTCATATTTTGAGCATGCTCTTCTTGGTAATAGCTAATGTTCTTACACGTCGTATTTACGATCCTTTGAAGCTGATTACCCCCTTTGCATTGGTCATCGTTAGCGTCTTCGTGTTCAGGCCGATCTTGAACTGGATGATCAAACAAACTCCGAAAGGCAGGCCTATCAAACAGTTGTTTGTGTCTTTCGGGTACCTACTTATGTTCATTGGAGCTTTGACGACACAATATGCCGAGCAGTTAGTCCTTTTAGGGGCTTTTATTGTGGGTGCGGTTGTACCTGATGGATTGCCAATGGGAGCTACCATTGTAGACAAGCTAGAATTCTTCGTCACCGGCTTGCTTCTGCCATTTTTTGTTGTCACTGCTTACATGGGCGCTGACTATATGCATATTGGCTCAAAGAGGATAGTGTCTCACCACCTCTCCCTTGCTATTCTCGCATACTTGGCGAAGTTCTTCAATAGCTTGTTCTGTGGATTATACTCCAACATGTCGTTCACTGATGCTCTTGCTCTTAGTTTTATAATGTCTACCAAAGGCATTGTTGATGTTGGCACCTTGATTATGTTTAGGGAATCCGAGGTAACTATATCTTCGCAATTGAACAAAGTTTTTGTTTTCTTGTATTGGTTAAGGCTCCGTTTGGCACAACCAAAACTCAACAGCTAGCGAACATTTTTTTATTATGATATTATATAGTTTTAAATGAAATAAATATAGGAGTTTAGTTTAATTAGCTTTTGGAAAGAGAATATTTCAATAGCTACTCACCGAAGCTTTTTGGAGCTTATGATTTTCTATTCACATGTTTCCATCAGTAACTCCAACCGCTAGGTTTACCAAACATCATACTAGCTTGTTAACATATATTTAACACAAATAATCCATCAACTTCAACTACCCCATCAGTTTCAGCTACCCTATTAGCTAGTATTTTGCCAAACGGAGCCTAATTCTCTAACTATATTCCATTATATACTTGAGCTCGGGTTTTTTGACATATCTACAGCTAATTAACCATGTGAAGGTAAAGTTATGGTTAAAAGTATATTGTATGTTTTTCATGGCTGCAATGTGTTGTTATGTTGATTGTGCAGGTGCTAACCACACCAAGCTACACAGTGATGATCACATGGACACTATTTATTGCAGTAATTACACCCCTTTTTGTAAAATCACTATACCATCCTCTCAAAAAGTATGCTGGCTACCAAAGAAGAGACATCATGCACTGCAAATACAACTCCGAGCTTCGGATTCTAGCCTGCTTCTTGAGATCAGACCGAATACCTTCCATTACTCGATTTATCGGTGCCTGTTGTCCTTCAGACACCAACCCAGTAGTTGTTTACGCTCTTCACCTTGTGAAGCTGGTTGGGCGAGCACACCCGATCTTCATTGCTCATGATATGCAGAAGAAGAAGGCGACAAGCAACTCATACTCGGAGGATGTCATATGGGCTTTCTATCGCTTTGGACAAACTTGCAAGAAGTTCCTTTCTATCCACATCTTCACAACCGTGTCTCACTTCGAGTCTTTAAACGAGGACACGTGCACTCTCGCCTTGGACAAGCTAGTATCGATCCTAGTCCTACCCTTCCATAGAAAGTTTAGGTTTGATGGCTCCATTGATTCCGACGACAACGAGCAAAAGACCCTCAATACCGATCTCCTCAACAAGTCACCTTGCTCAGTCGCCATCCTTGTAGACCGCGGTAGCTTTGGACAGATTGGCAGCGGGTCAGCTCTCACAACCATCATGACTACCGACTCAGGCTCACCTCTCTTGGTGGCGGTGATCTACATAGGTGGCCTTGATGATCAGGAGACCCTAGCCCTCGCCAAGCGAATGGGGAGGGACTCAAGGGTAAGAGTGTTCGTGATCCGGCTTGTTGCTTTCGGACAATCACGCGATCTAGATGTCCTTGATTCCGCTGCATTGATGGATATCCAGAGGAATGTGTTGTACAATCAACAATTCACCTACATTGAGAAAGCGGTTAAAGATGGAGCTGACACCGCCTCCTTCCTACAATCTATGGTAGAATCGTACAACCTGGTGATGGTGGGGCGACACTACAACTTCGCCTGCACTCAGTTGATTGGTCTCAAGGAGCTCAGCGAAGAAACCGGCCTCGGGGCGATCGGAGACTACCTTGCCTCCAATGATCTGGTGTGTAGAACATCTGTTTTGGTGGTGCAACAACAAAGACATTGAGCTTTCAAGCCCACTTTCTAATCCTATATATCCACTTTGTGAGGCTTCCTTTTTTGTATATGAGAAATGCCTCGTACTAATGTAAAAAAAAAATGGTTGAATTTTTGTAGAGTCATCATTTGCATGGATAATTGATTATCTTAGTGGTCTTACACCACTCGATTCAACTTAAAAATACACTAATATAATAGAATCTATCTATCTATATAAAATATTAAAGCAGAGATCAGAAACGGCCTCTGCTGCGATCTCGCATCCATGAAATTTTCTAGATTAAAACGGGATTATTTTTGCTTACGTGTCATATTCTGAATTAAATTGATATTATATTTTTGGCTCACATCAATTAATAAACCAATATAGTTAGGTAAAAAATTATCTTTTTAAATAAAATAATCTATTCAATATAACCTAATATCTTAATTAGATAAATCTATCTAATATTATTCATGCCGGTAAATTTTATTTTTTTAAAAAAATATAAAATCTATCTAATCTTATACAGTACGTATGTTTTTTTTTTTAAAAAAGGTAGACATACATATTAAGTGGTGTGGAAAATAATACAACGGCTTTTTTCTTCACAAAATTTACTATGCATCTTATCTCTAACTAATTCAACATTTTTGGCAAAAAATTATGGAGTATTTCTCTAGCTAATCTACTTTGTAAAATTTCAAATAAAATTCCATGCCGTCAAATTTGTTGAAAATTTTGTAGGTCCGTCAAATTTGATGAAATTATTTTACAAAAGAAATCAATGTATACCACCGTCAAATTTTACAAAACATATATATATATATATGTTTTATTATATTAATTATATTAAAATATTACATGATTAAGAAGTACGATTTTTTTAATTAGAGTCATCAAATTAAACGTAAGATTTTTTTAAATATTTTTTTGGTGCGCAGATTTTTTAAAATTTAATAAAAAAAATTGCGCAAAGGTATAATATAGTTGTATTATAAAAAAACGTACAATAATTTGTGATAAATATCTTATGACCCATTAAAATAAAAAGAGAAATATATATTGTTTTAGTATATACGTATTTATTATGTATAGATTTGATAAGATTGTTTATATAATTGGATAGGGTACTAATAAACACGTACTAAAAATAGTATTATTAATTTCATTATACGATTAAAATATATAATATTAGATAGATTTATCTAATTAAGATATAAGGCTATATTGGATAGATTATCTATATCAATATCTATATCTATATCTATCTATATATAATAAAATACTAAAGCAGAGGCCTGAAACGGGCTCTGGTGCGATTTGCCTACATGGAATTTTCTGGATTAAAACGGGATTATTTTTGCTTACGTGTCATATTTTGAATTAAATTGGTATTATATTTTTGGGTCACATCAATTAATAAAACCAATATAATTAGGTAAAAAACTTATCTTTTTACATCAAATAATCTATTCAATATTTGATCAATGATTCTATATTTTAGATTAATTTAAATAAAATATATCTATATATAAATATAAAGTATAGATGTATTATATTGTCAAGATTTTACCATGAATAAAATATAGATGTATTATAGGTTTTCATATATGGACCCTTTAAAAAAAGATTTTTTTTGTTAGTTTGATTTCATCTCAATATATTAAATAATATCATGATAATTTATTGATATACGGATTCAAATCAACAATGATTCATGAAGTTGGACTTTTTATTTGGTACCCTAATTTTACAAATTTTTTAAAAATTAAAATAAATATTTTTGTATTTTAAAGGGCTATATTACTTGAAGCAAATTCCTTAATTTAGCCATTTTTAGCACTAAATATACAAATGCTTATACAGTACTATTACCTATGTATAAAAATAGGTACTCCGTATTATTAATATCAATTATGTTTTAATTTTTTAATATATTTAATAATCTGTATAAATAATATTATATACACTAAAAAGAGGCTTTGGACTGGAGTCCATGTGTTTTCTCGGGTCAAATTCACTTATGTGTCATTTTTTGGTGTAATCTGACTCATGTTTTTTAACCACATCAATTAAATATTTTTATATATTTCTATCCACATTAATTAACAAAAAAAATATAATTGAATCAAATAATATCTTTTCTATTATATATATAATTATTTTTTATATAATATACTAAAAAGTAAGTATTTATTTAATATAAATGATATTTTTAATCTATTTATATTGATTTACACTAATCTATTAAAATAAATGGAACTTCCTAGCAACTGAGTATTTATTCAATATAAGAAAGATTTATCATATATCTATATTTATTAATGGTATAAGATATTTCTTAATTAATACTATACAAAAGACATAAATTTAAATAGTTATCCATATCTTTATAAAAACATTTATTTTAATGTAAATTTATTAGTGGAGTCATAGACGAAACTTGAATTATTAATAATAATAAATTTGGATAGATTATTTTATTTTATTAAGTTTTATACATTTTTATTTGTTGCAACACAATTTTGTTTAATTTTAGCTTTAAATTTGTTAATGATGTTATTTATTTAATTAATATATTTTAATGGATTGTATATTGATTTCCTAGAAAGTTAATATCAATCAAATTATTTTTATCTTCATAATTTAATTATAAAAAAATTCAAAGATAATATATATATATATAATAAAATAATATTTATTAAAATGCCGCGTAACACGCGGGTCAATAAGACTAGTAATCTATAAACTAAATTCATAAGTCGTATTTTAAAATATGCTATTTGACGGGTTGTTATATAAGCTGAGTAGTTCGAATTCAACTCGGGCTCAAATTTTTTTTTTAAAAAAAGGCCGATTTGTGAAAATACATCAAATCGGTGTTCAATTTGCAAAAGTATATATATTTTGTGAGAATAGAAAAAATAGAATAAGTGGGTCATTTATGCTAAAAAGTAATGGATGATTTTTACCTTTAAACTTAAATATAAAAATCTTTAAAAGGAGAATTATAAATTAAAAGAAAATTTAAAAAAAATAAAATATCTATTAAAATAATAGTTTTAATATTTTCTTGCAAAAACTTAAAAATAATAAAACTAACCACATGAAAAACATTGCCAAGATTATTGTAAATTAATGTGCATGTGTGGTTGTGTGCACTATGTAGTGCACTTTGCCTTTTGTTCATATTGATTCGGTATCCCCTCTGATTGTTTTTTTTTATTAGGTAAAAGTTCGGGTGGAGGACCCTACCCGAGAGCATCCTTACGGATGAGGTCGTGAAGACCTGTGTCGTTATAAATGTCAAGACCCCTGGCAGAGCGGCAAAGGTGTGCAACCTTATCAGCCACTCTATTGCCATTACGAGGTATGTGAGAGAAGGAAACATCTCTCACTCTTGACAGAAGGGTTTTAACGTCTGACATAGTCATTTCAATTTCCCAAGGGCATGAAGCTTGTTTTTTAAGGTGATTTATGATTATTAGGGAGTCTCCTTCGATCTGTAACTTGTTTATATCCAACTCCAAAGAACGGGTAATGCCTTGTCTTAGTGCAGTGGCTTCTGCCTTTAAGGGGGTCTGGTTACCGATCATGTCGCAACCAATATGAATGGGACGGCCCTCCCAGTCACGAATAATAAAACCAGTCGAGCTATTGCCGTTTGCAAGAGTAGAACCATCAAAGTTGAGTTTGAACGTGTCTAAAGGAGGTTTTTTCCATTTGATTATTTAGTTTTGAATATTTTTCTTAGTCCTCTTGTTGGTTTCTTTGGCGTAATTTGTATCTGCATTGATGTTCTGTTCATAAGTGACAGTATTCAGCCAATTTACCATGTGCATACTGGTAATTTGTTTGATGACATCTGTTGATGGTGGTGGTTCATTCCGAAAAGTAATTTGGTTTCTAACATACCATGTTGTCCACCAGGCGAAAGCTAATTTTTCCTTTTCTGTTTTCGTTAATTTGTTACCTAGTAGCGCTAGGATAGGCTTAATTTCTCTTGATATCCCCTCTGGTTGTTTGAATCTTTGTTCATATGTAAACTCAATATCATATGTAATTATAAAAATTCAGTAATTCGTGCAAATTTCCTAAAAAAACGGAATTTTTGCCAAATGCCCCTGAGGTTAAGGCTAATTCGCGTGGTGTACAAAAGTTTGACATATTTTGCCAGGTGCCCCTAAGGTTTTTATTTTTTTCGCCAAATCGCCTGAGGTTTTCATTTTTTCGCCGAATGCCCTTTTGTTGTATTTATTAACATTTTGGTAGAAAACTAGTACAATCCTCGCACCATAGTGCGTAGTTTTCTTTTTCGACAATAAAAATAAAATTTTATAAGTATAAAAAATTACTATGATAAATTTAAATAAAATATTATCAAACGTTAACATAAAATCGAAAAAAATAGATAATTAATTAAAAAATAATTAAAATATTTATGAAAAATGTGAAAAAATTACATGAGTTTAAGATTTAATTAGAATAGGTTGATTGGGTTAAAATTCTAAAATAAATGTTGTTATAACACCTAATAAAAATATATGCTTATGACGTAATAGTTTGATATAGCTAGATTGATTAAAAAAACGTGTACAAATTTCATTAGTTTGCTATTTTTTTCTAGATTTAGTTGATTGGGAGGAAATTGTAAAATTAAAATGATTATGTCATCTAAGCAAAGATATTTCTCATATAATAGTTACAATAGGTAAATCTCATTGGTTAAAAAATATTTAAAAATTTTATTATTTGAAAATTTATGTAGATTAGGTTGATTGGGTGAAAATCCAAAAATTAAGATTATTATATATAAAAAAATACTTTCCATTATATATACACACATAGCTCGAGAGAGAGAGAGAGAGAGATTGGTTGCTTCGAAAAAAAAGAATTCGTATATTTGGAACTATGTATTTTTTAAAAAAAAAAGTTTTGAATTAATCTCATGGTTTTAAAAAAAATAGCATGAAATGATATCATGTAATAATGCATAATGAAATAATATTTTATAGTTATTATTAACTTTATTACATAAAAGTTTTGAATTAATCTCATTGGTTAAAAAATGTATTATAAAATGATATTGTGTAAATAAAATTAGATAATTTAGTTACTATAATTAAATGATATTGTGAAAATAATACCTTACAAAAATAATAATGAAATAATATTTTCTTTTCTTTTTATTTTCATCCAAAATGTTAACAATTCGACATAGGGGTATCTGGCGAAAAAAATGAAAACCTCAGGGGCATTTGGCGAAAATAATGAAAACGTCAAGGGCACCTGACGAAATATGTCAAACTTTTGTACACCACACGAATTAGCCTTAACCTCAGGAGTATTTGGCAAAAATTCCGAAAAAAAAATTCAGGCAAAAAAAATCAACAAACGGTTGTCGTGTTACACGGATATCGACATAGAACCGTTTCGTGTTTTCGTATTGGATATCCGGTACTTATTGTGTCATGCATGTCCAGATCGACCTTTTTAGTGTTATCGGTTTTGTGTATCCGACATACCATGTCATGTTGTATCGGATACCCGATTATTAACAACCCTAATACTGAGTATCTATATTATCCAGAAAAAGACATAGCCACATCTAAGAAAGGAAACAAAGGCAATTGAAGGCATTAAAGGGAAAACGATACCTTTTGTTGGCATAGCTCCATTGAATACTCCTAACTGCAACACCCAGTTGTTTTCTCACCTTCTCCATCATCTTTTCTTGACTTTTTATATCCATCCTCCCAAGATCGAAGAGGAATTCCCAAAAACAATTTAAGATGATCAAGAGATTAAATTCATCCATATACTTACTTCCAAGTAAAGTATATCAAGAGACTTTGAATCACATTGGTTAATTCAGCAGACTACTTAGATTTAGGCTGTGTTTGGCTTTTTGGGAGGTAGAGGTTTATTTGGAGGTGGAGTTTTTTTTTATAGATTATGGAGATGTGGAAGGTGGATATTTTTTTTTTACAAAACCTCCCCCAAGGTTTCATTTTTTTAGAAAAAAAAACCCACCTGCACCTCCCGCATCCTCTCTTGCACCTCTCACCAAACACCCATGCTTCCAGGTTTTTTTTTTCTTGAACCCCCCACCTACACCCCTCGCTAAACATAGCCTTACTTCCAATTTAAGGTGAAGATTAAATTTAAGAAGGGAAAATATCGCATAAGATGTGCCTTAGAACTCAAAACATGAGAAATTACATTAAATATCTAACTTTAAAGAGCTATTGTCATATTTCATAGTTAAATCATCATTAAAGCTGAATAAAGAGATGAAACAATGTCAAAACTAAAAGCATACATTGGTTCCATGAACGATATTCAAGACTCCATTAGGTAGATCAGCCTCCATCCCTAACTCATCAAGCATAATAGAAGCTCCTAAATTCTAATAGAGAACATGTCAGTGATGTAGAATTGTGGAAGGGATGCTTTGATTTATAGATATATTTACAATATATAGAGATTACAAATCATATCTTAGGAAACAGAATCGTATCTTTGATAGAAGATATCTACAAGACAGAAACAAGTAACTACCTAGATTTATCTAATACCCCGCAAGCTGAAGGACATGGAGTGACCAAAAGCTTGGGACGAATAGTGTCAAAGAACCGGCCCGTCAACGCCTTAGTGAAGATGTCAGCAACTTGATCCTTGGCCGGAATGTGATTAACAACGAGATCATTCGAGTCCACCTGTTGTCGAACATAGTGATAGTCAAGTTGGATATGCTTTGACTTGGTGGTGATGGCAGGATTGTTGGCAAGAAACGTTGCAGAGAGATTGTCACACAAGAGGACATGCGTGGGATGGACTGGGAAGCGGAGTTCACGCAGCAGCTGACTGAGCCACGCAAGTTCAATGGCGGTGAAGGCAAGAGCTCGATACTCGGCTTCAGTGCTAGAGCGAGCAAGAGCTTTCTGTTTGCGACTGAACGAGCTGATAAGATTACCACCATAATAGACTGCAAACCCATGCTGCGAACGAAGATCATGAGGATCCGTGGCCCAACCAGCGTTAGAGTAGGCAACCAAATCAGACCTAGAGGATGCAGTTAGGGTAAGACCATGACTAAGGGTACCCTTTAGGTAGCGTAGGATCCGTTTTACGTGCTGCCAGTGAGAAGTCAATGGCTTATGCATATGCTGGCAAGCCCAATTAACAGCAAACTGATCTCAGGCCGAGTGATCAATGCATACCGGAGACTACCGACGACATGCCGATAGGAACTTGGATCTGAGTAGGGAAAATCTGGACCGGGGAGCCTCTTTATGACAGAAGAGTCCGCAGGAGAGGATATAGGCTTAACCTCCAACATGGTGCAACGCTCTAGTAAATCATGCAAATACTTCTGCTGAGAGAGATGAATTGACGAACCCGAGTAGACGATTTCAACACCAAGGAAGTAGGACAATCGACCAAGATCCTTGAGAGCAAATCGCCTGTTTAGACGAAGCTTGTTAAACCATGCGCGAGGTGCCTGTTTGAGCCCATATAACGCCTTGTGGAGTTTGCAGACATGAGTAGGGTGTTGCGGATCAACAAATCCTTTTGGCTGAGACATGTAAACAACTTAAGTTAAGTCACCATTGAGGAAGGCATTGTTGATGTCGAGTTGACGAATGCCCCATCCTCTAGATAGAGCAATACAAAGGACAACCCGAATAGAAGTGGGCTTGACAATAGGACTAAAAGTATCAAAATAATCCACTCCCTCTTCTTGATGGAATCCTTTAGCAACGAGACGGGCCTTATACCGTTCAATACTTCCGTCAGATTTTCGCTTAATTCGAAAGACCCACTTGTTTCCAACAACATTGGCATTCGGAGGACGGGGAACAAGAGACCATGTTCTATTACTCTGAAGGGCATCCAATTCAGATCTCATCGCAGCGAGCCACTTATTCGATTTTGCTGCCAAAGCAAATGTGGAAGGCTCCGTTTCCGTGAGGAAGCACACAGGAGTCGGGTGACGAGTGGTAGCAAAGGTGCGAGGTTTGAGATCACCCGTCCGAGCACGAGTTGACATGGAGTGCTGAGAGTGATCAGCAGGGCGAAGAAAGTCAAGCGGTAAATGCTCATGGGAGGAAACCGCAGGGGCCGGAGCTTCCGTCGAGGTGGCCGAAGAAGATGGACTCAGGGGTGAGTGGGGGAGTGGTGAGGGCAAGGGAAGAGGATGCAGCAGCAACAGACTCGGGAGACGAGGGTGAATTGGGCGAGGATGAGGATGCGGCAGGGGACGACGGGGTGGTGCTGGCAGAGGGCGACGGTTTGGTGTTGGCAGAGGACACATGTGCGGATGGCAGGGGTGATGACTCATCAGATGCAGACGCATCAGTAGGGGTGTAGGACAAGGATGATAAGGGCTCAGGTGAAGGAGCATGGACGTCGGTAGCCGTTCGGAGAAGGCGCGAGGAGACGGGTGATCCAGCAGGGGGTGTAGGTGTGGATTTGGGTGGCAAGACGGACGGATTTTTGTAAGGGAATGAGTCCTCATTGAACACAACATGAAGAGATATGTAAATTCTCCCTGTAGGTAAGTGCAAATAAACGTAACCCTTGTGTTTGGAATTGTATCCAATGAATAGGCAAGGTTGAGAGCGGAAGGCCAATTTGGTGGAGTTATAAGGTTTGAGGTAGGGATAGCAGCGGCACCCAAAAGTTTTGAGGCGGGTATAGACGGGGTGTTTGCCATAAAGCATATGAAAAGGAGAGGTATAGTGAAGGAGTGGGGTAATGGTGTGGTTGGACAAGTAGACCGTAGTATGAAAGGCATGTTCCCAATAGGAGAAGGGAAGGTCGACATGGGCTAGAAGGGACAAACCTTTTTCTTGGACGATGCGATGGCGACGCTCAACGGCTCCATTTTGAGATGGAGTGTGCGGACAAGAGATACGAAATATTTGTTTCCATGAAGAGATGAGACAGACGCAGGACCCCAAACATCCTCATAAACCAAATCAAAACAAGAAGAACTAGAAATATGTGTATTGGTAATAGGTAAACGATGACTTTTGTCGAGTTGGCATGACTCACAGACACTCAGAAGGTGTTTATTTGACACTGGGAGACGAAACTTTGAAAGCAGACTTTTAAGAACAGCAGCATGTGGGTGGGCAAGCCGATTATGCCAGCCTTGGATCGTGGTACGACAAGAGAGCATAGCGTGAGGTGAGCTGGAGGAGGGAAGGAGACGATAAAGGCCATCTTCAACGGTTCCCTTCAAGAGCATCCGACCCTGCAAGTCCTTGACAAAGCAACAGTTATGATGCAGTTCAATAAAAACATCATTGTCCCGGGTGAGGGATGTAACGCTAAGTAAATTCTTGGAGATTTGAGGAACAACAAGAACATCACGTAATGATAATGGAGATTGACCAAGAGAAGTGGAACCAATGTGAGTGATAGGAACGAGTTTACCGTCCCCAAGAGCAAGGTGATTAGTACCATCGTATTCGAAATGAAGAGACAGGTTCCTCTTGTTGTTGGTGACATGATGAGAAGCACCTGAATCCACGTACCAGGAGGGATCAGCAGCAAAGGAGCCGAATGAGGCATGGTTGGCTGACTTCGGCACATAAGTAGATGGGAACCGAGTGACATCGAGCCGATTAAAAAAGTTCCTAGCCGGATGGCCAGGACGATCGCAGATTTGGCAAACAGGACGAGAAGAGTACTGTAAGGGAGTAGTGGTCTCGGTGGATGGATCAAAGGAGCGCCCCCTGCCTCGGCCTCGTCCGCAATCACCACGGCCACGACCTCTGGTCGGGGCATCAGGCCTGGATTGGGAGCCACTGGAGACGGAATTTGCGGCAGGAGACGGTGTGGACTCGACGGCTGGAGGAACGGTGACAGTAGGGGCACCAGCAGTCGGAGTGGATTCTTGTTGGAGACGATCCTCCTCGTGAAGAAGCAACCCGACGAGTTCATTAGGAGACACCGGTTCGACCCGAACATTGATCGCAGCCTTGAATGCACCATAAGAAGCATCCAATCCATGAAATAGAGATGCAACAAGATTGTCGTCTTGAACAAAGTATTGACACTCAGCAAGAGCGTCAACAACGGAGCATTTCTTCTCAATGTAGTCCATCTTCGACAAGGAACCCTTCGAAAGGTTCTGCAGTTGGCCCTTGAGGTTCATCAGACTGGCGCGAGTTTGAGACTGGAACATAGACGAGATCATCGCCCAAGCATCAAAAGACGTGGATGCCTTAGCAACATAACAAAGTTACTTCTCGGAGAGGGTTGAACGCAGCCAAACCGGGACAAACCGGTCTGATTTCCGCCAGGCAGTGTGCTCGGCAGAAGGAGCTTCACTGTCTGTCGGGGTAGATTGGGGCTTTTTGAGCACAAAAGCCTCAAGATCATAGGCCTTAAGGGTGGAGAGAACGACACTACGCCATGAATAATAATTGTTGTGATCAAGTTTGATGGACAAATTTGGGAATTGCATATGTGTGGAAGCACCAATGGAGAGGAGGATATTGTTATTGGTTTGAGAGGTAGACATGTTGGGAGATGATGAAAGGTAATCAGCTGAGAGTAGGGAGGCCGAAAAAAAAAATTGATGGGAGAAAACCCTAGGCTCTGTATACCATGTAGAATTGTAGAAGAGATGCTTTGATTCATAGATATTTTTACAATATATAGAGATTACAAATCATATCTTAGGAAACAGAATCTTATCTTTGATAGAAGATATCTACAAGATAGAAACAAGTAACTACCTAGATTTATCTAATAAGTGACACCATATATAATTTCTATATTAAAAAAGAAAGGAAGAGACATCTTGCACTGCATATACATCTCCGAGCTTCGGATTCTAGCATGCTTCTTGAGATCGGACCGTATACCCTCCATTACTCGGCTTATCAAAGCTTGTTGTCCTTCTGATAGCAACAAAGTAGTTGTGTATGCCCTTCACCTTTTGAAGTTGGTTGGGTGAGCACACCCGATCTTCATTGCTCATGATATGCAGAAGAAGAAGGCGTTGAAGAGCGTATCATACTCCGAGGATGTGATATGGGCGCTCTATCGATTCGCGCGAGGATGCAACGAGTTCCTTTCTATTCTCATATTCACGACCGTGTCTCACTTCGATTAGTTGAATGAGGACACGTGCACTCTCACCTTGGACAAGCTCGTGTCGATCATAGTGCTCCCCTTCCATAGGAAATTCAGGTACGACGGCTCCATTGAATCCGACAACAACAAGCAAAAGGCTTTCAACACGGATCTCCTCAGCAAGTCACCTTGCTCGGTTGCTGTCCTTGTAGACCGTGGCAACTTCAAACAAGTTAGCACCATGCCAGCTCTCACAACCATCGCAGCAACCGATTCAAACTCTCCACCACCGGAGGAGCCATCCCTTTTGGTGGCGGTGATCTACATTGGGGTCATCCTTTTTGGTGGCGGTGATCTACATTGTGGGCCTTGATGATCAGGAGACCCTAGCCCTCGCCAAGCGGATGGGGAGGGACTCAAGGGTTCGATTGTTCGTGGTCTGGCTTGTCGCTTTCGGACAACCACACGAGCTAAACACCCTTGAGTCCGCTGCATTGATAGATGTCCAGAGGAATGATTTGTATAATCAGCAATTTAGCTACACCGAGGAAATGGTTAAAGACGGAGGTGATACCGCAATCTTCCTACAATCTATGGTAGCATCGTATGACCTCGTGATGGTGGGGCGACACTTGAACACCGATTGCACTCAGTTGGTTGGTCTCAAGGAGGTGAACGACGAAACCGGGCTCGGGGCGATCGAAGAGTACCTTGCCTCCAATGATGTGGTGTCTAGAACATCTATTTTGGTGGTGCAAAAACAGAGATAGATTGTATTGAGCTCCTATTATATGTATCTTTGTGAATTGTGAGGCTTTTTTTTCTTCTCGTTTCATGGATCTGAATTGACCGTATTGTATATGAGAAATGCCTCATACTAAAGTTTAAAAGAATGGGAATTTTTTTAGAGTGGTCGATTTCATGGATATTTATGATCTTGATGTATTTTTGTAGAGTGGTCGTTTTCATAGATATTTTCTGACACAGCGATTATGTATATGTTGTATGTGACGAAAAAATAGATATTCAAACAAACAAAATTGATATTTTCACACCGAGAAATTTCATTTAGTAGTTTTTAAACCCAAACGAAGATTACAAGACATGTCATCCATACTAACTGATAAACGATAATCCTAAGAACCTGAAAACATATAAAGAATACTGTTTCGAGCTTCAGCACCCCCCCCCCCCGGAACTCCTTGGATCTCTTCTAGTTAGGGACCTGCCCTAAAACCCTTGGTGGTTACCAGTCACTCAGCTAAGATTCAATTGAATTGTGTTCAATTGAGATGAATACTTCTAGGGTATGCATGTAGGAGATTATATAGTCTTACATAATTTTTGTAGAGTGATCGTTTTCATGGACATTTTCCGACACAAACGGTTATGCATCAATCTTGACACTTAAAAGCAGTGGCCGCCGCAGGGGTGGTGCTTGAGGTGGTCGCCTCCTCCGATCCACCGCGGCCGCCCTCTAATATATATATATATATATATACCGAAATATCTCCCAATACCATCGAATAATCAGAAGTTACTTTTAATCTCATCCGTTGATCTTCTTAATTCAACGGCCTAGATTTGTTAACATGATACACAATAAGAGCTATGTACATCTATCGTCTATATATATATAGGGATTGACTCCGGTGAAAACCTTAAATTGTGGTAAAAACCCGTGAGGACTACTTTATATCTTGGTTTTTTTGAAACCCGTGCTAAAAACCTCAATCACACGGTGACTTTACAACTCGGTTCAATCTAAAAACCGTGCTAAAAACTCCAGTTTTAAAATAACACATGACTTTATAGTTCGGTCAAACCGAAAAATCGTGCTAAAAAGCTAATGTTTTAAAATTACATAGTGACTTTATAGCTCGGTTTTATTCAAAACCGGGCTAAAATTTATGACTTTATAGATCGGTTCTATTCATAACCGGACTATAAAGCAAGTGAACCGGGCTAAAAAGTCGGTCCACACGGGTTTCTACCGCAATTTTGGTTTTCACCGGAGCGCATCCCTATATATATATATAGGGTTGGGTTCGGGTGAGAAGCATACTACCGGTGAGAAGGAAAGAAGTAATTTGATTGGCATTTTCACTTGTTAAAAAAATATAAAAAATATATTTTTGGGTGTATTTTAATTTTATCTACACATAGACACCCACTTTGTATATGTTTTGTTGAAAAAAAAATGTGGTTCACAAGCTATAAAGAAGTGGTTCATCAAGTTACCAAGACGTGGTTCAACCCTTTTACTCTTAGTGGTTCAGCCCTTTTATTCATAGTGGTTCAGCCCTTTTTAGTTTTTACTCTCAGTGGTTCAGCCCTTTTACTCTCACTGAATCACTCTCTATTTAGTCACTGAACCACTCTCTATTTAGTCACTGAACCAATCTCTATTTAGTCACTGAACCACTCTCTATTAAGTCACTGAACCACTCTCTATTTAGTCACTGATCCACTCTCTATTTAGTCACTGAACCACTCTTTATTTAGCCCTGAACCAATCTCTATTTAGTCACTGAACCACTCTTTATTTAGCCCTGAACCAATCTCTATTTAGTCACTGAACCACTCTCTATTTAGTCTCTGAACCAATCTCTATTTAGTCACTGAACCACTCTCTATTTAGTCACTGAACCACTCTCTATTTAGTCACTGAACCACTCTCTATTTAGTCTCTGAACCACTCTATATTTAGTCTCTGAACCACTCTCTATTTAGACACTGAACCACTCTCTATTTAGTCACTGAACCAATCTCTATTTAGTCACTGAACCAATCTCTATTTAGTCACTGAACCACTCTCTATTTAGTCACTGAACCACTTGGTATAAACCTCTGAACCACTTGGTATAAAAATCCCGAACCACTTAATATTAAAACTTGTCAAGCTGTACACATGAAAAATCAGTCAATTCAAGTTATACACTTGAAAAATCAGTCAAGGTCACACCTTGCAACCTTCAATACATATAAAAGTATCTTAACCTTCAGTACATATAAATAATTGGGGAATCAATGAAATGTACACTGTTGTATATTTATTGGAGCTCTAATCTTTGTTAGAATTGTACAACATCTGACCTGTGAATTTGAACATTTTTTTTATATATTCGCATTGCATCAAAGCTTCGTTCTTTTTTTGGTCGAACAAAGCTTAGTTCTTTACGATGAGTAAAGTAAACCTCTTTCTCAATTAAAAGCTCAATAATCAAGCCCAATAGCAAAATGTTTTTTTAATGATTCGAAATTACCGAAAACATAACATGGACATAGTTACAGTACGTCTACGACTGTACAAGCTTCATAAAAATTAGGCGTTCAGATCTGACTCTGAGGAGAGGGAGGTGGAAAGAAGCGTGTGAGCTTTTTTTTTTATTATTTAATTTAGATATGTATCAACCAATCAGAGAGCTTCTTTCCTTCTTACCGGAAGGATTGCTTCTCACTTGAACTAGATCCTATATATATATATATATATATATGAAATAGAAATCCTAAAAATGAAAATGCAAATGGAAAGCAAGTATACACACCATCAATGTATTGCTGGTGTTTAATTATATGATTGAAATAGAAGCAAGGGGCCAAAAATAGACAACACAAAAAACCACATACCCTACACCCACCAAAATCAATCTCTTTGATCCTATAGTTTGCGATTTTTCACCCTTCTCTAGCTTTCATCGGCGTTGCATTTTCGTATATCGAAAGGCTTCGAACACCTTTGATCCCCTTCAACCCTCGTTCGAGAGAGGGATTGTTGGGCGCATTGCGTAGCTTTTCTCTCCTCGTTTGTCTGCCATGGATGGAGCAGTCGATCACCATCCTTCTCCTCCTCCCGCAATCCTTGCATTGACCCCCGCGACATCATGGGAATGCCTCCGACTACCAGGGTTCCAATTCCCCATAGGGGACTTGGCAAGCTCCACACTACAACTTCAAATCGTCGTCGTCTACTTCCTCACGCAAGCTCTACACCGTTGTGTTTTCAAGCACTTCGGGTTGCCCCAACTCGTCTCACAAATCATAGTATGTCTTCTCAACTTCTTGCGTATTAATTCCATCTTCGCGAATATAGCATGTCTCGATTCATGTTTGTTCATCGTAGGCTGGTGTGATCTTATCGCCTAATGCCTTCTATATCGAGAAAGGCGGATTATACGAACACATAGACCGCGTCATATTCCCAGAGCCCAGCTCAAACGTCTGGAGGACCATAGCCTGGTTCGGGTGTGCCTTTTCTAGCCTCATCTATGCTGTCAAGATAGACTATGGTTTAATGGTTAGGAATGGGCAAAAGGCATACTTTCTCGGAGGGCTCGGACTCTTGATCCCCTTGGGTGTTAACGCGCTCCTTACCTTGCGATTTACCGGATTTCATGGTACGAAATTTTCAAGCACACTCAGCACGACGACGCATTTTCCTTCTGTGGCCTGCCTACTTAGCCACCTTGATCTGCTCAACTCGGAGCTTGGGAGGCTTGCTCTCGGCATAAGCCTCATCACCGGGATGTCAAGCCTTCTTCTCTTTACAGTGGGGAATAATATCCGCAATATAGACTGGAATTACTTCGAACATTTGTGTGGCCCGTTGGGGACGACCATCGTGGCGCTGTTTGTTTTGCGCCCGATAATGAAGATGATGATCCAGCATACACCGAAAGATAGGCCTATCAAGAATGTCTTCGTCTTATCGTTGCTCCTCTTTGGGTTTGTCGCGGGATTGGTGACGCATTACACGAGTCATTCATCCGTGCTCTTAGGGATCTTCATCGTGGGAGCGGTGACACCGGATGGACCACCATTGGCATCCGCGTTTATAGACATCTTCGACGCCGTTATCAATGGTGTGCTTTTGCCTTTCTTCATAACTGGTTCTGTGATGAGAGCTAACCTCTTCACAATCGATTTCTCGGATGTAATAACATGGAAAGTCTTGGCCTACTCCATTTTTCCGAGTGTGATCAAGCTCTTACTCGGATTGGCTTGCGCAATGTATACCGATATGTCCTTAGCTGATGGTGCCGCCATTGGTTTCTTAATGAGCGCTAGGGGCTTCATTGACATCAGTGAATATGTCGTCGCGGTAGAATCAGATGTGAGTACATATACATATTGCTAGTAACATCAAACAACATAAGTCTCTCCTTTCAAATGAGAACTTGTATTAATATATTATTGTTGATTCAGAGCATCTCGAGCTCGGTCTACACGGTGATGGTCTTTTGGGCAATGGTGGTGGCGATAGTGATCCCATTGGCGGTGAGATCACTCTACAACCCGAGCACAAAGTACGCCGGCTACCAAAAGAGGGACATCACGCACTTGAGGCACAGCAGCGAGCTCAAGATCGTCGCTTGTATCTACAAAACCGAACATGCCATCGCCATAACCAACCTCCTCGACGTTTTAAACCCGACGAGGAGGAATCCAATTGTGGCCTACATTCTTCACATTGTGAAGCTAAGAGGCCGATCGCTACCGACCTTCATCTCCCATGGCGTCCAGCAGAAGAAATCGACCACCCACCGGTCCCACTCCGAAGACATTGTCTTGGCCTTCGACCGGTACCAGAGAAGCCACACTAGCCGGTACCATGGCGGACTCGCTACTCACGTCTTTACCTCCGTTACTCTCCTCAAGGAGATGCATGAAGACATCTGCACCCTCGCCCTCAGCAACGTCACCTCGCTGATCGTCCTCCCCTTCCACCGCAAGTTAGGGATCGACGGAGCAATCGATTCCGAAAATAGCGACCAGAGATCGCTCAACCTCAGCATCCTAGATCGAGCTCCTTGCTCCGTCGCCGTCCACGTACACCGCGGTAGAGGCCACAGAGGCGGCTCTGGCAGCTCCGGCGGCTCCTTTAACAAAGAGAGTTTCAATTACAACTTCTCACAATCCGCCTCCGTGACTTCGAACGCGACGGCGATCTACCCCGAGGTGATGGAGTCGGATTCGGAGCCAGAGTTCGTCGTAGCGGTGGTGTTCATCGGAGGCAATGACGACCGGGAGGCTGTGGCGCTGGCGAAGTGGATCACTAGGGGGGTTAGGGTTAGAGTACACCTGATTAGGCTGATCTCGGCGGCCGGCGGCGAGGATGAAGGGGATGTGGATTCGATGTTAATACAGGATATAAGGACGAGCAATGAGTACAGAGAGAAGTTCAGCTACCAGGAGGTGACGGTGATGGACGGCGGGGAGACGGTGTCGACGGTGAAAGGAATGGCCGACGACTATGACCTGACGATCGTCGGGAGGAGGTACGGGCAAGAATGCCATCAGACGGCGGGATTGAGTGAGTGGAGCGAGGTGCCGGAGTTAGGGGTGATCGGAGATTTGCTTGCTTCGCCGGATCTTCAACGTCGGACATCGGTTTTGGTGGTGCAGAGGCAGAAACAGAGGGTTCAGGGTCAAAACAGATATCTCTAACCAACTCACTAACTTTTTTTTTTTTTTGGTAAGGACTCACTAACTAACTACTCCCTCAGTTCAAATATGTAAGATCATTTACTTTTCGGCACGTAGTTTAAGGAGCTAAATACTATATAAAATATTGATTTTTTTAAAATTATTTTTTTACATTTTAATACTTATTAATAAAAAGTGTTATATTGTAAAAAATTAATTTTAAAAAAATTAATATTTTATATAGTATTTAGCTCCTTAACCTACGTGCCAAAAAGTAAAAGATCTTATATTTCTGAACGGAGGGAGTACTAACTATGTATGAATGTATGATCATTTCAGGCTTTAGATGAATTTACATATCTTTTTTTTTTATCATCAAGGCCATTAAATCATTAACTAATGCATAAATGGTAGTGTAGATTACATTTTCATTGGCTTCATATATAGCATTAAAAAATATATTATTTTAAGAAAATTAACACTAGTAATTGTTCCTCAAAACATGATTTTAATCTTATTTATTACATTACCTTTTCACTTTGTCGAAAATTATAACTAACAATTTCCTAATTATTATAAGAGTATGCATTTTTGTAAAGTAAAACTAAAAATACGTATAATGACATATTTTTCTAAACAAACAAATAATCTGAAATGATATATTTTGTCAAACTAATGGAGTAACATATGGATCATCATAATTTTTGAACTAATGTGTTGCTAGTAAACACTAACTTTAGAGTTTATATTAGAAGTTGTTTATCCCCACCAATTTCATACACAACTCAAACTTATAATCTTGTCAATCCAAACATTGACCTGTCGAACTTGTGACCTCATGACCACACATTGCAGGATTAGCCTAGCAAGCAACAACATTGGTACAATCTCGATCTGATTCTATGATTCTAAAAATCTTATAATCCAAAAAATCACAAAACGATTACGACCTTGATTATCTCAATTCTAGATGTAATTCTTGCAATCCTACAAAATGTTTATTATAAGAAACTTATAATATTTTAAGAAATTTACTATATGTTAGATTAGTCAGTACTTAATTTATTTTTGAAAGATGTAGATGAGTTTTTTTTTTAAATTAACCTAATATTTTCCTAATATATATACCATATATTAACTTTATATTCTCTCTAATAGAGAAAACATGTCATTTTAGGAAGAAAATCTTATTAAGAAAAATATATCATTTGAGGTATTTTGGTGTTACTTTACAAATTGGGCTTGTAATAATTAATGATATGTTAGTTGTAGTTTTCAATAAAGTCAAAAAAAAAATTAATAGTAAGGGGTATGAGTGTATTTTTGTTTTCTTTATCAAAAATCGTATAAATTTCTAAAATTACATATTTTAATTAACAGATAAAGTACGTGCAGAGTATTTATGTAGAATTGATCGATGCAGTGTGAACTTACGATCCAATGATATATTAGACATTTAGACATTCATCATAGAAATTATATGTTTTAATTAACCGATGGGGTAGGTTTTATCTTGATTTTGATAAACAGAGGGCGGTTATCCGGGGAATCAAACCGGAGATGTTCCTACCCGACCTGATATATTTCGGCTCCACCATCCTTACATGGTCAGAGTAGGTTTTATCTACGTCAACACATTTTGCATGTTAATATGGAAAAAAGAGTAAGATCAAACGGTCTTTCGATCCTATGCTCATAAGAACCTTAATCATGAAAGATTTTCTACCAAATAAAGAAGCGATCCTAGAAAAACAATATTACAAAAAGCTAAAATAAATTAAATTTGGAGATTTTTTCCCGATTGAGATTAGTATGGGCATAGAATAGAAAAGCCGAAGATAAAATTATGGTAGGAATCGGCAAACCCTCCAAGTACGGATCTCGATGTTGCAATTTGCAGATCGATCTTACACAGAATATTTTATGTTTGAAGAGGAATTATATCTGTAGTTAGAACTTAGAAATCAGATTTGGTTACTTCGTCTACCACAAAACCAATAGAATTTTTTAGCACAAATCAGATCTTTTGTACACAAATTAGGATGAGACCGATCGAGAAGTCGCGGGATCTTCAGTCTTCGCAAATGCTCGCCAAATGAGGCGTCCAGTTGGAAATCTGTCCTCTCGATCTCCGGTATCTTCTACACGATTTCGATTTCTTCTCCGGCACCGCAACCGCCTCAGAGAAGAACCGATCGTAGCAATTGCCGCGGCGGCGGCGGCGGTCGGCGGTGGCGGGAGGCTTCGTGTTGCCTTGTAAGGAGGGATCGGGGATGAGGAAGTAGATGCTCCCTCTCTCGAGCTCGTCGTCCGGCGAGAGGATGAGAATCCGGCGAACTCCCGTTGACTCGGAGCAAGGCTTGCTCAGGACGTGGCTGGGATTGGCGTTGAGGATGTCGCCGGCGGTGACTGGCCGGGAGATCTCTTCGACGTGGCCGCTTAGGTGGACGATTCGGATCAAATCCAGAGATCCACAGGGAAGAACACACGCCAAACAGCACCTTAGACTGTTTCCCATCCTGATTTCAAATCGGAGCGATCTCAATTCTCGATTTCTTGATAGGGATTGAAATTGCAGAGGATCGATTTGGAGTGTGGTGAGGCCCAGGGTAGAAGAAGGAACAGATTCCATATATATATACACAGTGGGAGAGGGGAAAGTGAAACCATAGTATAATATAATATAGCTTTATATAATAATTAATTATATTTTATTAATTAATGCGGATTAGTTGTTTAATTGAATTCAGGCATAAAACGTTTTACTGATGATGGTTTTACTGGGAGGATCGGAGGCGCCGGCGAGCTTCCTTCAACCAGTAGATTATTGAACGACCCGCCATCACTAGGCGTGAGATTGAAACTACGTCGTTTTCTTATAAAGAGAGTTAGGATATAATTAAAATTTTAAAAATTTATTGGTATATTTTGGTAGAAATAACATCCGGTAGGGAATCACCAAGTGCTTAATTATATTGAATTTTATCTAAATCATCCGGTAAAAAATCACATTGAAAAGATTCATTAACCCTAAAAATCTAATTAAAAAATGGATAATAATTAATATTTGAAAAAGATTTTGTTAATATGAATATTTAACCTTATAATGTTACAAGGTCAAGCTGAACACCGGTCATTGCACCCTCTCCAAAGGTTCGGGTCTATTGAAATCCTTTATGACTCGTGATCAGTGGTCGCATGTAAATAGCCTAACAAATGAATTAAGTGAGTTTGATTTTTGAAAAACTAATTGGTAATACGAATTGAATAATAACTCACTGAATACTTTTAATGTGAAACTATTTTGATCTCTTTACATATCAACAAGATCAATGTCGGAAAACATGAGTACTCGATGAGGACGTTAGCATCCAACTAATTAAGCATGGTGTGAAGGCAACACATGCCCTAAGTCCTCCTATAAGCTATACCCCAACATCCAATGGCAAAGAGTTAAATACGAGGCACACGAAAAGGGATGAAGAGATCAACTTGTGTATTTTTTTTGTGATTAAACTTGTGTAGTTATTTATAAGAAGAGACAGTAGAAAGGAACAAAGTCAATGACAGAGTTTCGGGCCCTTTATTTAGTTGGTCACCAAATGCACATTCGGCCGGACCCATGGAGGTTGAGTGGGAGACTCCCAACCTGTAAAAGAATGCAAAGCATGATATATTAAACGAATCTAGTTTTTGTTTTATTTGGTTAGACGAAGCAACTAGGAAAGTACATTTCCGGCACCGACCCGCGTTCAACCCAATCTGTATATATTATAAATTAGCAATTTAATTCAGTTGTTAACTTTGTTATTAGCGTACAACTAAATTAGGCACGTTATGCTCTCTTACTTGTCACATTTCATATTTAATTACTTTAAATATGTCATCACCAAATTAATGATGGAGTATGTTTTAACAATATTAAATGAGTTTGTTTGAACTCCTCTTACTGTATTGTATTGTATAATATGTGAATAAAACTGAAGCGTTGGATTAAAAAGATTAACACTTAGAGATCATAACGGATACATGGTGGCTGGTATCACAGAGCAATTCGAGATGGAAATGTCTCCTCTAACAGCAGAGACGAAAGCTGTTATTCGAGGTATGCAACTAGCAGCTGCGCATAATACCCTTAAGTTGGATATAGAGAGTGATTGCCAAGAGATAATCCTAGTGTTGTTAGGCAAGGAAAGATGCCCAATAGAGATTGAACATTTTGCCCTAGATATCAAGGAATTGTCACTTCTTTTTGCAAACGTAAACTTTATACATATTAATAGGAAATGTAATGCGGTCGCACATGAGCTTGCTAGAGTTAAGCCATGGACAATAGGGTTAAGAGTATGGGATAGTATTCTCCCACATGATGCTTGTAAAGCTCTTATTAACGATATGAGAAATGAAAGCATATAGTGCAGAGGCACTTTTCTTCAAAAAAAAAAAAAGATTAACACTTGAGATTTATATGAAATTTTAAAGAGAAAAAATTATTCGTCTATATCAACATGATTATTCGTACATAATTCATACAAATAATTTTCATATAAAAAGAATATTAACGCATATGAATAACTATATTACACCAAATGAATAATTATGATTTTACTTAACTGTGAATAATCAGTTTGTGCACCGTTTTACACTGTACGAGATGTTCACATCAGGACAATCCTATATATACAACATTTTCAAATTCACTTACAACTAGCATCTTTTAATGAATAGATTAATTAATTAAGAGTGCATTTGAAATAGTGAAAATAAGTTCAATAATCATGTTAGGTTACATAAGTAGATGATAGATATATCAAATGACTAGTGGCGGAGCTAGAAATTTTCCGGCGTAGGGACACAGCTGTATATGAGCGTTGTCATTTTGGAATAAAGTGACATCGCTTTGTTAGTTTAAATTAAAAAAAACTCTATATAATATGACAACAAATATGGTATCATTTTAGTATATGAAATAGCATAAGGAAAAAAAGTAACAAAATAAGAATGGGAAGAACAACATAATAAACATTGAGTTAGTAGACAAGTTGTTTTACTCTTAACATATAATAATGCATAAGTATAACCATCTAAATAAATTAAACTTTAGTAACTTCTTACCAAATTGTTGAAATGATCTATAATCTCTCGTTTATAAGCTCTCGAGATGAATCGTATGTCAATGTCGATCAAAGTAAAATATAAAAACATTGTAGTTTATTAAAATAAGATTAAAATAATTAATATACCTTTCTTTTACAAATTAAACATTCATACCTTTATACTCGAATATCGGATTAAGACATATTATATATCAAATAATCAAGACGAAGCTATCGACGAGAAGAATGTATACAAGGGTTCTTCATATGAGAGCGGTGGTACGTCCTCCCCCATGCTCCCCTTGTCTCTGCCCCTGCAAATAACAAGTTTATTATTATTATTATTATTATTATTATTATTATTATTATTATTATTATTATTATTATTATTATTATTATTATTTTGATACAAGGTGAGGATTTGGGGGTGGTCAACCGCGGTTGACCCACCGCCCAAGAGCATCCTGACGGACGAATTCTTCAATCTTAGCTGGAGGACGGTCCTGAATCATAGACGCTGAGAGACCCAGATGCGTCAAGCTATTAGCCACCAGATCAATTTCCTTAGCGGAAGGTATGGGCGAAAGAAACACCGAGGGAATTGCGGCAAAGACCGAGGGCATCTGAAAGCAGCATCTCGATCTCCCACGGACTCTTCCACAATCCTATAATAACGTTGATATTGACAGTCACCCTCAATAACGGGTTTATTATGATAGAGTTCTTACTAGCTACTTTCATTTTTTTTTAAAAAAAAACGAAAGATATTTGTTAGAAATAGAATAAAAGAGCATCAATTTTTAAATCGATAGAAAAGAAGAGTTGTTTGAAACTCTACCCAAGCACGATCAAAGTACTGTATATATAACCACATCAAATAACAACAAAAAACTGTTGTTGTAACATCCTTAAACCATACTGTATAACATTAAATATTGTGAAGAATTTTCTACAGCTAGCATGCACGGTGGCAAATTTTGGACTTAATCCCAAATGCAGTGAACCCAAAAATAATATTATAAATTAATGATATATTGAAAAATGAAATCCATAGATTATGCAGTTGTAATCTTGAATTTAGATTTCCTGATTAATATTTGCATTTAATCTGCACAAGAACCTAAAGATCGATGCAGGCAAGTAGGGATATCTATATGGAAATGGTTCAAGTTATGGGTGCAAGTGCAATATATAAAAGTTATGGTGCCTCTACCAAAAAAAAAAAAGTTATGGTGCATGTACTCAAATCTATTCATAACTTGAATTGATGAATCAATTATTTTATTTTTATCAGATTCATCCGTTATCAAAGTAGTTTTTTTTTCTTTTTTTTTTAGAAGCCCGGATCTCAACTCTTTAACATACTCCGCAAGATAATAAAGATCACCTGAAATAAATGAAAATGCGAAATAAGCAAGAAAATATACACTAAGATTTACCTCTCTATAAAAATGAATTTCTCAGTCTCTATTAAGTCCAACAGATTTGGTAAAAAAATCTCTAAAATAGAGATTAAATATCAAAACCTTTTAAAAAAATTCACTCCAATTCCAACAGTTTCTCTATTTTACAGATTTTTACATTTATTACAGACTATAATAAATAAATGCATTTATTAAAGATGTTTAATTCTACATTTCTAAAAACTTCATTTAATCTTAGTTCTAATATTTAGCCTCATATTTGTTGGTGAATTAGTATAGGTTACCCATCCTCTTGCACGATATATTAATTTTTTTTATTATTATTATATTCCCAGATGATATTTTTTAAACAAACTCTAATGATAAATTTGATATTTATTTTCAAATGGTATTAATATTAAATTTAGATTGTTACTATAAAAGTTATAATGAAATTGGATAAAATATTATTCAAATGTAATCTTATTATTTTCAATTGGCTAATACATATTTTATTATAAATTAGATTGGTGATTGATCATATATGATTAATTAATTAAATTAATTTAATAATAAGGCTTACTTTATAATTTATAAAAATAAAATCATTCCAATATGAGTTATGAGTTCAAGTGAATATTTTTTAAGTGAAAATTTTATAAACTAATCTTTTGATGTGAACTTTATAGCATTAAATTGGATAAAATTAATTATCCTATTTTATTTTAAAAAGTTAACCTAGATTTATGATGCTTGATTTATCTATCTATATTGATTTAACATAATTAATTTATATATTATATCAAATCATATCTATTTTTTATTAATTTTTAAAAATAATTATATTTTTATTACTAGTAAGTATGAAATTATATATTTTTTATATTATGGGTGAAAATGTGGGTTGTGTCATTAAATTCTATCTAGGGACAAATGAACATTAAATTATAGAGATCAACTTCTCTTCCTACAAATTTAGAGATTTTTTCAATCTTTCCATCCATTTCTCTATTTTAGAGATGAGTTTAGAGAAGCTGTTGTTGGAGAGAAAAAATTGTTTTTTTTTCTCTAAAATCTCTCATTTTCTCTATTTTATCAAAGCTGTTGGGCTTGCTCTAATATAAGTACTTGAATGAGTCAAGTGGGACGTATCATTCGTTATTTTCTGCATTACCTTACAATTCACACACGTATAAAACTCTTCTGCATTACCTTACAATCATCATTCATCAATACAGGAAAAAAATCGCTCCTTGCACAAGAATATATAACCCGGAATGGAATCAAAAATTAAAATCGCTCCTTGCACAAGAATATATAATCCGGAACGGAATCAAAAATTAAAATTTAAGTGGGTTAAATACTTCTAATACGATTAAAAAAACCCTATTTTATAACGTTGTTCGGTGTATTTATCGATTGAGCCCACTACCACACATGAGGCTTGGCCCAATTCTAAGTTCTCTTAAAAGTTAAAACACCCTATTTTATATTTTTTTGGTTAAAAATATAACTAAAACGGAAGATCATACACCAAAAAATATATAACAAAAAACATATAGAACTTGACCGACAAGCATCCAACAAGCATCCATACAGAACTTGACCGACTAAATAGACGATTCTTTTGGAACAAGGATCAAAACTATAAACCCCTGATCGGATGGGACAAAATATGCAGACCAAAAAAGGAAGGAGGACTAGGATTAAACAAGACAAAAGATATGAATAAGGCTCTGCAAATGAAACTGCTATGGAAAATTCTAGCTGAACCACACAACGAATGGGTTAAAATAATCTCGGAAAAATACCTAAAAGGAAAACCCATTTGGGACTATGTAAGAACAAAAAATACCTCCTAGCAATGGACAAAACTCATAGAGATAAAAGCTGAATTCTGCTCGGGTTTGATTTGGCAGATTGAAAATGGGAAAACTATTAGATTTTGGAAAGATAGGTGGATAAACAATGATAAAAACATGATAGAAAGTCGGCTCCATGATAGCATAAACGAATGGGAAACCGTTGACAAATATATAAACCCATACAAAACCTGGAAAGTGCAAAGATTAAAGGAAGTTCTCCCTATGGACATAACTGAGCAAATTTGTAGTATCCATATACCTCTGTATGAATTCGAGGATAGACTTTACTGGAAACCAAGTAAAAATGGTTGGTTCTCTACGGCCAGTGCCCTAGATTATACCACCAGATCACAAAGAATCTCAATTGACTCTTTTGAATGGATATGGAAAATAGACTGTCCGCCAAAGGTGAAAATTTTCTTATGGAAAAACATTCTAAACGACACTCCTACTAAAGAGCGAATACGAGACAAAGGTATCCACGTACTAATGGAATGTGCTCTATGTAATCACCCCCAGGAAGATGCAATTCATTAATTTACAAAATGTCAGACCACACTCACTATCATTCGAAAAATGGATATAAGGACCGAAAGGATAATCCAGGACACAAACAAAAATAACAGAACCTATAAAGACATTATTATAGAAGTATTTGCAAAACTAACCCAAGAACATAGATCAATCCTAGCTTTCTCCCTTTGGGACATCTGATCTCTAAGAAATAAAATTCTCTTCGATGATCACAATTATTGTGGCCCGAAAGAGTGGATTAACTACATCAAGCAACAAATAGATAGCGGGAAGAAGGCACATATTGAAGAGTTAGATGAGTAAGAGATAACCAAAGAACCGAGCAACAACCGGAACAAACCACGCATACCAAAAATCATAAAATGGAAAAAACCCCGTGAAGGATTCTTGAAACTAAACTTCGACGGGGCTAGGACCACCAATGGTAATGCTGCTTGGGGTTTCGTCATCTACGACGATCGTGGTGGAATTATCAAGTGTGGGGTGCAGAGTTGCGGTAAGTTCTCAACGCTGCAAGCGGATGCTCTGGGTCTGTTTCATGGATTGGAGGAAGCTCATCGGTTGGGGATTTCTCATCTGGAGGTGGAAGGCGACTGCTTGACGGCTATTAACGCCGTCAAGGGTGTTTGGAGCTGCCCATGGGAGATTGAGATGATGATTTCAGACACGCTCGCCATCAGCCGATACTTTGCTAAGGTGTCTTTCTCCCATACATTCAGAGAGGGTAACCGCGTTGCAGATCGACTCGCACACCTTGGCCTGCTGCCGACTCCCTCTGATTGGGAATCGGATGATGTCGTCGACGAGCTCGTCCAGAAGGACGCACTTGGGTGGTGGCTCAACCGCGGTTGACCACCTCCAAATTTTCGCCTTATATAAAAAAACATATAATAATAATAATAACTAGTACAGTCCCCGCGCCATGGCGCGATTTTGTAAAAATATAATATTAAAAATATAAAATATTAAAAATATAAAATATTAATATTATAAAATATTAATAAAAGTTAGGATAAAAATCATAAAAATAATTACCATAAAAGTATTACGGAACTAATTTCATATTTTTAAAAAAAAATCTCATTTAAATTAGCATATATAAATTTATAAAAATTTTAAATCACTCTTATTGGTTAGAAAAAAAATAATAAAAACATTGTAACTTTGTTTAAAAAATAATATCATTGTAAATTTGATATTAAGAATATATATATATGGATAGTTAGTAAATGTATTAAAAATAAAAGAAAAAAATTGATTTAAAGAGATAAATGAAAGAAGAAAAAATAATTAAAGGAAAAAATATTTGATTGGTTTAAATAGCTAATTAAAAAAACGGAAAGGATAACATAGGATAAAACTCTTATGTTTTAAGAATAAATATATAGATATAGGTATAGATATAAAGATTTACATATAGATTAATTGTAGACATTAGATTGCATTCAAAAAAAATATTAGATATTTTAATTACTATAATATATATCATGTAATTAATATATAATGAAATAATACTATATAGTTCATATAGTTAATATTACCTTTATTAAAAAAAGTGTAAATAATGTGTAAATAATATTAGATAGTTTAATTACCATAATTAAATGATATTGTGTAAATAATACCTTATAAAAATAACTTTGCATGAGGGGACGACACGTGGCGTAAGTGCTTTGGTTTTAATTAATATATAGATTGGTTAAAAATATATTATGAAATGATATTATGTTAATAATGTGTAAATAATATTAGATAGTTTAATTACCATAATTAAATGATATTGTGTAAATAATACCTTACAAAAATAACTTTGCAGGAGTGGACGACACGTGGCATATGTGCTTTGGTTTTAATTAATATATAGATAATAATAATAATAATAATAATAATAATAATAATAATAATAATAATAATAATGATAATAATAATAAAACCAAGTTTATATTCATTGCGTAGACATATTACGTATCTTTTTTACCCTTCGCAAAGAGTATTTATAGCTTCTTAAAGCTTGGGTGTTGATTGTTCGATCCTGGATGTGGAATTTTGAGCTATGTGGTTTTGTCTTTTGCCACTGTGCGAGAGGTCGTGGACGTGATTGAGATTTGACGGCTCGTTGATGGTCGAGTCCAAATCCCAAGTCTCCACTTTGTTCCATAGGGATACCCTGCATTGCCTCTACCAACTGTCAGAAGAGAAGGCTCACAGTGTCCCGATTCCAACATTGTTTGCCTATGCAGTGTTGTCTTTCGCTCTCTAGTTTTTTTTGGTGTTTTATTCTTTGTTGATTAGTTTTCCATTCGTTTTGTTCTTGTTCATGTCCGTTGCCAATCCTTTATGCATCCCGATCCACTGAGTATATCCGGTGCATCGAATTCTTTTCGTTTCAAACAAAAAAATAAAAATAAAAATAAACAAACCCTTTGGATAGTTTTCCGTAATATACTCTTTTTCATATTTGTTATCTTCACTTGGATTGGAGGAAGAAACCATGAAAGTAGTTAAGTAGGTGCTCTTGTAACCTGAGTAATACAGTGCCAAATTGCGAATAGTTTCCTATAATGGGCCTTGATCAGGCCCAGCCCAGATCATAGCCCGTTAATACACGACTAGTTTATACTTTATTGTTTATACCTTCCCAATTTATTCCTTGTTTTCTAATGTTGTTGAATGTTTAAGGGTAATAAACACACTATTATGCTAACTGAAACTCAATTGCTCAAATTTGCAATATGTTTGGCAGGATCAAGCTGAACCCATATTTTGAGTGATAAAAAAAACTTATACAACTGTCGATTGCGATTGCGCCTGATAACTCGTTGTTCATAAGGAGGTCTGATAGTGTAAATCGCATCGGTCCAAACATACCCGAATTCAGAATCAATCAGACACCAAATAGAAGCAATTCCAGACAAACTGTATTCACAAGAATCAACAACATTTCAATCAGTCAAGATCAAGCAAAGCAAGAATCAACAACATTTCAGTTCCAGACAAAACATTACACTGATTAGAGACTATCAGTAGCCCAAATCCTACATTGATCTTTTCCATTTGAACAAAGATAAATCAGCACCAATTTCATTTCCTCCGGGCAATCCCCTGAAACAGCTCGTTGTTGATCCGCGCCTCAACTTCGTCGACGCTGTACTTGATCAGCCTGTCAGCATTCGCGTTGCGGAATCTGTCAAGGAACTTCCTGTAAGCAGATGTCAGGGTTTCGGCTACCTCCGCCTTGAGCTCCTCTCTCAGCTGATCATCAGCAACGATCCATGAAGATTGAGCCTTACAGGTCTCGTCGAAGCAGCTGTTGAAGAGACTGATCCTCTCCCTAACAGGCGCTGAAGCATTGTCCAGCTTCAGTGCTCCGAGCGCCTTGCTCCATGAGCTCCGCTGGTAGTTCATGTGGAACTTTCCGATCTTCGAGTTCTGTGTATTGATCCACTCGTCTCCGAGGATCTCCCCGAGTTCGCTGTCAGAGACCTTCTGGACAATGTATCTCTCATTGTTCATCATGAACACAGAGCTTAAAGCCATGTCTTTGTACATCCTAGAGTTTGCCTCTAAATTGCTGTCTAAAAGCTCCATAATCCAGGCGATTTTCACATTCAAGGAAGTCATTGAAGGATTCGAAGCCCTACCTCCGGAGGAGACGACGCCCTCTTCGAACACCTTTTCTAGGGTTTGCCTGGATTTGCAGGCGGCGCGGAGCAAATTCGTCACGTAACGAGTGATTGGATGAACTCCGCCAGCAGCTGAGACTTGCTTCGCAGGATCTCGGCGGATTCGGTTCTCCAATTCCATGAATATGCCTCTGATTGATTCTCCCAGCCTCTTCCAGATGGTGGCAGCTTGATTTCGCAAGGGCGCACAGTACTGATTGGAAAACAGGAGCTCGAAATCGGACATCAGATTACCGAGCGCCTCGTACACGTCAAGAACCTTGCCCAACCGCTCCGGCGCGGGGCTACTGGTCGCGATGGCGTCGGCGAAGTTGAGTAGCTGAATCGCTGAGCTTCTGCACACCTCCATGAAGGAACGGTCCGACGCCGATGGATAGCCGGAGAAAACGCGCTCGCCGAGCCGCCGCTCGCTCGGAAAGAGGATCTTGAGCGCGACTTTGGCGGCAACCATCCAGCGTTCGATCTCGTCCACCAGATCGGCCCACGGCATCTCCTGCACCTCCTCGATGCTCAGCTTCTGTAACCCTAACCTCGAGAGGCTCTCCTCCACGAAATCCCTCCGATTACCGCTGTAGGCGTGCGAGCTCTCCTTCTCGAAGCCAGCAACCACCATCCGCCTCGCGATCTCGTGCAGATCGCCAATCGTCCCCGCCGGGAGCGCTTCGATCAAGACGTTGTAGTCGTTGACCGGACGCGCCACAAGAATCGACTCTCCATCTCCGCCAATAAACACCTCGTCGTCCTCCTCCTCCTCCTCCGATAATCCATAACCGTACTCACCGTTGCGAACCAGATCGAATGACTCGCCGCCTTTATCAAGAACCGTCCTGAACTCCATCTCAAGCCGGTACATGGCCTTCTGTAGGAGGTCTTTGGCATGTTGAAGCGAGACGGCGACCGCCTTCTCCTCTCCGGCCATGGGAGACCACTCGTGGATCAGGGACAGAAGCTCATCGAGAGCGTCGAGGAAGGCGGAGGAGTCCGCGGCGGCGGCCCAGACGGAGTGGTCGACGGCCGAAAAGCGGGTGATGCGGCGGTCGAGGGAGATTAGGGCTTCATCGAAGGGGGAGGGTATGGAGCTCCGACGGAAGTCGTTCGCCATATTCGCCGGCAAAAAGACGTCGCCGGTCACCGAATCGGAGTGGATGAGGGTTTTGCTGAATTGGATGAGATCTCCATTATCATTAGAAAATTGGGCGATGGGTTGAATTTTCTCTCCTTGAATCTTGTTTTGATTATTTCTTTTGGTTATCATTTCTTCCAACGTGAAAACGCGGTTTGAATTTCAGTACGGCAAAACAGTGGGTTTGAATGAAGTTGACTCAGCACACCAGTCTGTTGTCAACGAGACAACGACGGAGTAGTTCACCGATCTTATATAATCTCATTATTTCCGACGTTAAACAACCAAATTCTGAGCTTGAAAACCCAAAGCTATCGAATCGGAGAAGAAGAATTCAAGTACTCGAAACGAAGAATCGGAGAGTGCAGTAGGCATTGGAGTTTTCTGGGATTAGCTGAACTGTTAAACTAGAGTGATCAAGTACAGCATCTAAACTAGTTAATGCAATAATTCAAGTTCTAAGGAATCTAAATTGCCAGGACTGATCGGTTTCGTTACCAAATTGATCATTCAAGATTCCACTTTGGTTGAATTGGACAATTTATTGTCACCAAACACCAAATGAGGAAGAACAAATGAATGCCATTTTGTAGAGTGGGTGCACCAAATCCTCTATTTGTAGACCTGCCACATACCTCGTACTTGTGCTATATATGTCATTCTCATCGAACCAAAGACTTCAACAAGGAAGCATCAGCCATGAAGTCTCACTCGGTCAAGTGTTGTGTATTGCTGATCTGCGCATTCATGGTTTTTGGGTTCATGGCCAATTTCGCAAATGCTGATGTTCAGCATCACGAGTTTGTTGTATGTTTTAACACTCCGCCCTTCGTTTATATGTTGATCTTATACTCAAAGCTCACTTTGTTTTGTTTTCCTTGGGACCGGGTTCTTTTAACAGGTTCACCAAGTACCGGTGAAGAGGTTGTGCAAAACCGTTTATGTCATGACAGTGAACGACCAATTTCCGGGGCTTAACATAGATGTTAGGGAAGGAGACACCGTCGTCATCAAAGTAACGAATGTAGGCCAATACAATGTCACACTTCACTGGTACCATGATAGTTGAATATCTACTTTGTAGTGTAAATTTATTAACTGCGCTTTCTATGGTGAACTGATGATGGGTTAAAACAAGCATGGGATTCGCCAAATGCAAACGCCATGGGCAGATGGACCCGAGTATGTGACATAATGCCCAATAAGATCGAGACAAACCTACACTTACCGGTTCACAATCGAACAACAAGAAGGGACTCTTTGGTGGCAGGCTCATAGTAAGTGGTTGAGGGCTACAATTTATGGTGCCTTTGTCATCCGCCCAAGGCTGGGTGCTTCATACCCTTTCGTAAAGCATGCAAGGGAGTACCCTGTGCTCTTAGGAGAGTGGTGGAACAGAGATCCGATGAGCGTCTTAAGGCAAGCAACGATAACCGGGACTGCTCCCAATGTGTCAAATGCATTCATCATCAATGGGCAACCCGGTGATCTATATAGTTGTTCAAGCTAAGGTTTGTTTGTTTTGCACTATGATTGTGTGTGATGGATTGGTTCGAATTTGATGTTGAAACAACTTGCTTTTGATCTGTGCAGACACAATGGTGTTCGCGGTCGGTTCTTCTTCGAATAATCAATGACGCACTCAAACAACAACTCTTTTTCGCGATAGGCAACCACATGATGACAGTGGTTAGAGCTGACACTTCCTACACGAAGCCCTTCATAACGAGTTACACAGTGATTGGATCTAGCCAGACAACAGATGTGCTCGTCACCGTAGACTAGCCACCAGGCACCAGCCCGATACTACATGGCTGCACACGCGTATGCAAGCGCCCCTGGCTTGCCGTTTGATAATACTACCACCACTGCCATCTTTCAATATCAATCTGCAGGTTCAGGTTCGGGTTCAGGTTTAGTTGTAGGTGCAGGTCCAAGTTTAGATTGCGATTCTCATAAGGGAGATGCTGCAAGCCCAGTGTTGCCGCCACTACCAGCCTTCAACGATACAAACTCAACAACTGCATTCACCCTCCGGGTGAAAAGCCCTTCCAAGGTGGATACCCCACTTGAGATCGACAAGAGCTTGTTCTTCACGGTTGCATTGGGACTGATCAACTGATCACGCCCGAGTTTCAACTGCCAAGGTCCGAATAACACAAGGTTCACCGCCAGAATGAACAATGTATCTTTCGTGTTTCTGAGAAGGACGTCCCTACTGCAAGCCTACTACCAAGGCAATGCCAATGGTGTCTTCACAACAGACTTCCCAGCTTTCCCACCTTTACCATTCGATTACACTGGCAACGTGAACCGAGGGCTATGGCAACTGGCCCCAGAGACTAAACTCTTTAGATTGAAGTATGGATCATATGTACAACTCATCTTACAAGTCACGAGTATCTTTAGGATCGAGGAGCACCCAATGCACCTCCATGGCTACCAGTTTTATGTTGTTGGTCGAGGATTCAGAAACTTTGATCCAATGAGAGATTCAGCTAACTTCAATCTCATTGACCTGCCTCTACGTAACACCATCGGGACACCGCCAGGTGGATGGGTCACCATCCGACTCGTGGCTGATAATCCAGGTAAACCACACATCTCTAATCATGAAGCTATACATACATCCAAAAATCAAGCATCTGTTCACCATTTATGTACCTTTTTGCAAACAAGGATCTGGTTGATGCACTGTCATTTGGATGTCCACATCACTTGGGGCTTAACAATGGCCTTCTTAGTCGAGAACGGAGTCGGAGAGAATAAAGCCATTAAGCCTCCACCAGAAGATCTCCCTCAGTGCTAAATCCTGCAAGACATTCACAGTGAAGCCAATTGGTGAAGCAGTCTTATATTATACTATTTTGTCAAATCAAAAAAAGGATTCACCTAGATATATATGGATTCAGTAGATCAAAGATCATTTGTAGATTCAGCAGTGGTCAAGTTAGTGTGATTTATTCCTGTAATCTATGTTTGTTGTGTACATTGTTCATAATACATCATGAAGCAACATGTTTTTTTTTCTCAAAACCGATCGTTGAAAAATAATGAAAGGCCTATGTACACAACAATTATACTCTACAGGAAAATGAAGACTAACTACAACAACTACAAAAACATCAACTTAGTGACCTAAATCGTGCGGGTTCTTTGATCTCGCAAAATCTGCTGCTGCACCACTAGAACCGACGCTTTGGTGCTGAAATCCGTGGAGGATAAGAAACTCCCCACCACACCCAGCTCTGGATTCTCGCTCAAGTTTGACAACCCTTCGAGCAATAGCGGATTGACCCCATACTTCCTCCCAACGATCCATAGATCGTACCCATCGTCCTCGTTCATTGCTTGTATGGCAGTGATGGTATCATCCCCGTTATTCACCACAACCTCCCTGTATATAACCCTCTCATTTCCCTCATTCTTCACCCAAAAACACGTGACCACCCCATCATCTAACTTCTTCTCCAACTCGTCGCTGCCTTCATAGGTAGATGGGAGGAACCTAACCACGGTCAGGTAGATGGCAGGATCACCCACCATGCGGTCTGCGTAGGTAAGTGCCTCTCGTGCATCCGGCCCACCTAGGAAGAGCACGCAAAACCGCCTTGGCTCCTTGTTGTCATCAGTGTTGGGAGCTGTGACGCTGGGTTGTATGGAACCTTTGCAGACCAGGATCCCAACCGAGCAGGGCGCGTGGAGGAGGCAGTTGGAGTTTATGGACTGGATGCCTGGACGGATAGTGCCTGGATCACTGAGGGCGACCATGGATTTCTTGTGGAAGGGTAGGATTATAAAGGATGCCTTTTGTATCAGTCCTATCTCACATATATCCTGTTCAATCACACCATGTATGATACCAACCATCATTCATGTTACAGGATGAAGAAAAGGAAATTCCTTTTAGTATACCTGTGAGTTTACATTTTAAGCTTGCAACTGGTTTTATTTTTCTAACATAATCAAATAATCACTTCAAAATTATTTAAACTTAGCATGATTTTCAAAACTACAAACTAAAACAATGTGCTTTCAAACATCTATTTTAACTCAAAACTAATATCATATTGATTCTTATAGAAAGTTTACAAAGGAAACAAAATGAATGCTTTTTCACTTTAACATCATATCAGTATATGCATTTAACTCAAAACTAACATTTGTTGATTGCTCTTTCATGTATAAGCTCATTTCTACTAGCCAAATGTTTTTGGGAATAGATAGCATTAGCACGATACAACTTGAAATTTCAAACTGTAAGAGAGAGATGAGCTTGGAGTACCTGAAACATTGTTCTCTGAGCTGCTATGGAAGTAAAAAAATGTATACGCATGTACTCAGACCGGGCCTCCTCATAGGCGTTCAAAGCACTGTGTATGGACTCGTCAGTGGTGTCCCAGTACTCATCTTGTTCTGAATGGTCTATGAATACAGGGGCTGCTCTGCCTTTGAGCTCAATAAGGTGGAGAGCTAAGATCAAAAAGGGGTTGTTGGGTGACGTGTTTGAGACATCCAACAGGCTGAACAAGCTGGTCACACAATCACGGTCATAAATGCAGGCCAAAACTCGGAGATCTGTGTTTGGTTGGTTATGTTGTATCGTTCTCCTTTTGTTAGTCATGTATGGCCTTGTTGGGTCATACAGATAACTGATCAAGGGTGTGCATATGCTTGTAGTTACGATTGTTATGAGAACCATCAAGGTGAAGTGATTTATATTTATCATCTGATGAAACAACCAAAATTGAAAGTAACTTGTTAACACAACATGAGAATAAGAAAAAATAAAAACTCTGTAAACGTAGAATTGTTGTATGGTTGACGTCATATTCGAAACAACAAAACTGAAATTAACTTACAAATTCCTCCTTTCTGGCATAAGTTAAAAATTGTACAAATGTGAAATTTCAACTTATCACAACTGTTATGATCTAGGATTGGTGAGGGTTCATGTTAGCTTAAAGGCTTTCATGATGAAGCTAACAAACTTGCTACCATTAATGGGGAAATGGACTAATTACATCACTACATGATAAAAGAGCATATGCAGTCTACAAATTGAATATAGCAATGGAGATAAAGATAAGAGCAAGTAAGAATTACCCTCCAATCCAACCAATGAACATAAAACAAGAACTCCATTTGCCCTCTCAAGCTCATCATGAGGGAAAGTGTAAGCCCCTCCCTCATTGGCATGTCAAAGTACTGAGAAGCAATCAGAATCGAAACGAACTTGGTGATGTAACCCACCATAGTCATGGCAAACATGGGACCTAAACAAGACCAGCAAATGCCCAAAGTGTATACATTCGTGAGCAATCCGATGGAGGCGAACGAGAAAGGTAGCAGAATCTGAGTGATAACCACCTCAGACTTCTCCACAAGCGACGATCCAAGTGGAGGGCCATCCGGTATGGCCAGACCCAGCCACATAGGGCCGTTGGCAACGGCGGCCCCGATGAAATCCGTCATGAAACCGATCGTAGACGCCGCTAAAAGAAGCCCGGTCACAAGATCTGAATTCACTGGCTTCCCCTCTGGGATGCTATTATTGATCCTGGACATAAACTTAGAGAGAACACAAATGACCAAGTAACACATCAGGCTCCCTATAGTGAGGTAGTAGACAGCATTCATGCTTCCAGTTTCCGCTTGCTTGGAGGCTTCGAATAAATTGACCACAATGATACCAATCACATCACTGATCACAACAATTGATAAAGCCAGGCGCCCAAGCTCGGAGCTGAGGAGGTTGAGGTCTTCCAGGATAGAGTAGATTACAGGGAAAGTAGTGATGACACACATAGAAATAACCCCACCAAAGGTCCCGAATTTCGCCATTTCCTTGTCCATGTAGTTTCGGAGGCCGAATGCAAGAGCTGTGTCTATAGCAAAAGGAATCCCTACACCAGCCAAAGCAATGATCCACTGCTTCCTCCCAGATTTTCTAATCACACCCAGATCCATCTTCACGCCGGAGATGAAGACGAAGTACACGAATCCAATAACTCCCAAATTTCGGGTCACGTATAGATTTGTATCTGGCAGGACATAGGTCGCAAATTTTGTGCTCTTGGCTAGAAAGGAAGGCCCGATGAAAACACCAGCCTTTCCAATTGCACATTCAAAAGCAAATCAAATAAAGAGGGCATTGTAACACAAATCCGCATAGATAAAGTGTCCAATGAAATGCCTAAAAGAAAAAAATGTTAAAAAAAAAAGAAGAAGAAGAGATACATACGATGATATCTGAGATGACCTTGGGCTGGTGGAGAGGTCGCAGGAGGGCGCGAAAAAGGTGGGTGATGACGAGGAGGATGGAGAGCTCGAGTAAGACGGAGGAGAAGGAGAAATCAAGAGTCCCAAAGCGACGGAAGACACCGAAGGGCTGGTCAAGCAGTGCAGGCCGACAGATGATGTCCATGTGTATACAACTAGTTGGTGGGGTGGGGTAATTGCCGCCTTAGTGTTTCGATGATTTGGGGGAGGGGGGGGGGGGGGGATAGGAGGAGAACTACAGATGTACGGGAAGGAGGAGGTGTGTGAAGATGGTTTTGAGAGTGATCCGTGTTGGGAGGTTGAAGACGAAGAATGGATGTGCGTTAAAAGTGCCGTTTCCTTGCATCTCTGCTTGCTTGCTGTAACTCTCCAACAAAAAAATGATATATTTGGGATTTTTTTACAAAAAGTAATAATAAAAATAAAAATAATCAAACTTTAATAAGTTATTTACCATACGTTGAATTTTTTTTTGTTAAGGTAAACAATTGAAAGGTCTTGACTCGTCTATCACTAATGACATCCTTTTGAATAATGGTGTTGAGTTTTAGATACATCATAATATTTTCTGTAATTAAGAAGAAACTGAGAAAGAAAGTCAATCGATTCCATGACATAGTGGACATTTCTGAAAACATGGTCAAGTTCAACCTCCACGAACTGTTAATAATGCGCTAGGATATTTGAGATAACCAACTCAAACTCGCAGTGGCAACCTCAAATCCGTTTGTCCACAGTCCTTCAACTTGAACATGCAAGCAAGAGGTTCCCACAAGAAGAGGTGAACTTGGCTCTTCACTCGTCGCGCTCGAATAGATCATCTTTTTAAATGAGTCTCAAATTAATGAAAAAACTAGAGGTGGAGGAAACATTCATTGAAGTGATTTTTTCATGTTGGACTACTATTCAATAAAATCATAAATCGGATAAGAATTTAAAATTCTAAAAAAAAAAAAGATCAAGAACGCTCACATGAAGCAAACGAGATAGTTTGTCTACAACCTACTTGATCTCTCATAGCACATGGATCTAAGTTAAGCATCAAATCAAACAATTGAAGAATTAAGAAGGATCTAATCCAACATAACCAACTTGATATCCTATGAGACAGACCTCGCACTACATTAATGAAGGTCAAGTTATCCCCATCAATATATAAGAATTCTTGAAATCCCTAGGGCCTTGTTGCATTCATGTCTAACTTAAGGGCAATAGCCTCCGCAAGCAAGGCAGAACTCGAACCACACATAACATCATCATATACCAAAACCTCGCCACCACGAACTGATTCCAAATTAATAGCAAAGCTGCTAGATGTTTCATAAGACACCAAATTAGAGGCGGTCAAAAACAATTTTACGTATGCTTTCGAATAGTTTCTTACATGTACGTTCTTTTTCCTTCTAGTAGCTACAACTCTCTTTATATATATATATAATAATTTTTCAATGCATTAACTCCTTACAATGCATTCATGAGACCAATTTTGAAGCATTGGATTGAATTTTGATGAATGGATAAAATTGATAATTGATATTAATATTTATAACTATTTTTTTAATTTTAAAAAAATATATTTACTAATAATTTAATGCCTTAAATAAAAAATAAAAAGATTTTTCTCTCTCCTCAAATCTTCCACGTTAAAATTATGTGAATAATTTGGTATATTCATATGAATATCCATATCCATATTCATTTGAATATGAATATAGGTATATTCATATATTCAAATAAATATTCATTTGAATGAGAGAAATGGAGTTCGCCTCTCCTTTACGCTAATATTGTCTCTCATCTTCGTTCAAATGAATATTCAGTTGAACATCCCTATTCATTTGATTGAATATATGTATATTCATATATTCAAATGAATATGAATATTAGTTGTTTAAATATTCATTTGAATATATCTATATTTGGATGAATATTGACTTATATTCAAATGAATATTTATTTTTTTAGCGTTTAAATTTTCAACCGTATGTGTTTAACAAATTGGTGAGAGAGAATGAGAGATAAGGAGAGAGAATCTAATTAATTCTTTAAAAAGGATTTTTATTTATTTATTTTTAGTTTAAAATCTATCCATTCATTAAAATTCATCCAATGACTCACAAATGTTCTCATGTGTGCATTATAAGGAGTGAATGCATGTGAAAGCTCCCCTACATACATACATACATACATACATACATACATACATACATACATACATACATACATACATACATACATACATACATACATACATACATACATACATACATACATACATACATACATACATACATACATACATACATACATACATACATACATACATACATACATATAGTGTATGGATCATTTGTACACATCCCTTAAAGTGTACTTTGTTCACAAATATTATTCGGTGAAATGTGAAACATTCTACCTAATACTGTTATGCTTTTGTTTTCCGTTCAGTTCAGATAAAAACGTTCCAATTCCACTGAATAATTTGTAACATAACAATATTCGGTAGAATGTTTCACATTTCACCGAATAATACTTCAATTTCACCAAATAATGTTTCACATTTCACTGAATAATATTTGTGAACAAGGTACAATTTAAGGGGTGTGTACACCTGAATCACACCCTATATATATAATGTACTCAAGCCTTAACGTGTATAATGTACACACATCTAGCCGTTAATTTAGTGCAATTGAATGGCTGAGATTAATCAATAAATTAGATTAATTTTAAAAAAATAGAAAATCCCAAAGCCCACCCTTTAACACAACGCGTGTAACCTAACCCAAATCTCCTTCCCAAACCGTACAAAATCAGAGAGCGACGAGGAGGAGAACGATGGAGATGCGATTGTAGGCAAGGAGGAGGAGGAGAGCGACGCCCACGGGGAGCCGCTGACGTTGTGGACCTTCAGATCTCCAGGCCGTCTGGCCTCCAAGGGTGGTGCCGCCTGGTTGGAAACTGAGATTGCGAAGGGGGCGAGGGCTCTATACTGCGAGTCTCCCGTGGGGGAGATAAGCGGCGATTGAAGGCGAGTTTGATGCCGGCGTTGAATCGAGGACGAGACCGGAAGCAAGAAGTAGCAGAGGATGGTGGCGGCGACGAGCAATACCAGGCCCGTTCAATGCCGGCGTTGAATCGACGACCAAACCTTTATATTAGTCAACTAATTAGTACATGAAAGTAAGCCATATTGAATCAGAAGCTTATTTATGAATTCAATCTTTAAATCCCACTCCTACTATCTGCATTGATTTCGATTTGCAGATCAGCATGGATTTCGATTTGCAGATCGGCATTGTTTTATCCTTTTTGCTATTTTTTTGTTTTGAATCGACATTTCTGGGTGTTTTGAATCGATGTGCTTGAATGAATTAGGTTGATTTTGTGTGGTTTCATAAGATTTAAGATTTATTCGGGGAAAAGCCCGAATTATTCATATGTATGATCGATTTTGTGCTTCATGAGATGAGTTTTTTTTATATTGGCGGTCATATGAATAAAAAATGCATCGATACCATCGAATAATCATGTGATACCATCGAATAATCCAGCGAAACCATCGAATAATTTGTAGTTATTTGTTAAAATGACATAAGTAACCAAATAATATTGTAGCACCATCGAATAATGAAGCGATACCATCGAATAATCTCAGCCACCCATTTCATTTGGAGGCAGGCCGACGAGTCGATAAACAGATAGCCCGTCAAATATACAATAGAAAACAAAAAATATGTGCAACCATCAAGCATCAAACTCTCTACAATGATTTAAGTGAATATCTTATATATTGTATATATTGTTACTTGTTAGGTTATTGTTATACAATAACGATATATCCTAGCCTCTAGGTCACTTTATGTAAACATTTGGTGGTGGCTTTGCTGCATCACAAAATTTATTAATTTAGTCTTTAATTTATCTTTAAAAAAATTAAAAGTTATATTCATATTCTAAACAACTATATTTATATATTTATAATTTTTTATATTAAAATTTTATGGTTTAAAAATATTAAAAATTAAAAAGATGATTTTTCACAAAATATATATTTATAATATTGTAAAATATGATATTTTTTTCAAAATAAAAGCTTATATATAACGTATAAAACAGTGTTTAGACTACAAATATATACTTTTTACTTTTTTACAAAATAAACTAATGTTTGAACTTGCAAATAAGGGTTTCTTGAATTTTCTTTCTCTCTTTTCAATTGCTTCAACTTTGATGCATAAGGCGCCGCACCACCCTCATTCTATTGGGAGACGTCAATGAGATAAAAAAGACTCTTATATCTAAAGTTGAGCATAACAAACATTAGTATATAAGTCGGTGGACTACTCTTTTGATTGTCAATTGGTTTTAGAATATAGTCTCACTTGGCTTGTGTACGAGGCTACTAGGTTTATAAATTAGGGTTTGAATTCAATTAACAGAATCATTCCCTCTTTGTTGCATGTTTTGTGTTTTTAATTTTATTGTCATAAAATTCAGATTTGAGAGTTGTTTTTGCTATATATCATTATTTAAAAATCAATTGTGAGCTATTGTGATTGAAGTTGATTTTCACTGATTTCAATCGAAACTGAGATATCGATATATATTTGTTGTCATTGAAATTCAGATTTTGGAGTTTTTTAGCCTAAAAACCCATATTTGAGCTGTAGCATTTGAAGGTTTTGGTCTTAATATGAACATGAAAATGTGTAAGTACAAAGGTATGAAAAGATTTGATGACAGCTAAAGCAGCGCTTTTATTCGACATTAAGAAAGCCCAAGTACATCTTGAGATATCATCGAAAATCACAATGGTAAGAAAAAAACGAAAACCATTATATGTGGTGGTCTTGTATGGACCCCAAGTATCAATGTGAATGACATTAAAGGGAGCAAAGGCTCTAGTTTGAGAAGAAAAGAAAGGCTTTCTATGTTGTTTAGCATGTGGTCAGACCTTACAAATGTAAGAAGACTTTGACAAATTGTTGAGAAATGGAATGTGTTTGAGCTGATCATAAGCAATATGACCTATCATGCAATGCCAGAGATCAAGGCTTTTGTCAAAATTGCAACCAGAAGCTGCAACAACAGGAGGACCAATAGAACCATGGGGAGTCTTGACAAAGCTATCCAGCACATACATGCCTCTATCTTCCTTAATTACCCATTAAAGTCTACTTCTTTGTCAAAGGGTCCTGGATATAGAAAGCATCAACACTGAACAAGACATTAGTATGAAGTTGTTCGGTAAGTTTACTGATAGACAAGAGATTGAAACAAAATTCGGGAACATGTAATACATCAGTTACAGTAAAGTAAACTAAGAACCAAATGGGGATGTGCCAAGATGTTGAAATGGAAATTTGTGGCCATTTGGGAGAGTGATAGTGATGCAATTTGGTGGAGGGTGAGAAAAAGACTAAAAGGACAAGTGTGGGGTAATGTGGTCAGTCGCACCTCTATCAATGATCCAAGATTAGTGATGACGAGAAGAAAGAAAGCAAGAAGCACTACCTATAATCAAAATATATGGAAGCGCTGCTTTGTATGCACCCCAAGCAAGAATCCTATGGTTGAGACGAAACCTTGTCGAAAAGTGCCATCAACTGGCCATACTGGTCTGTTGTAAGGGAGAAGGAGCTATCACCATAAGTTGAATTAGAATTGGATGAATAAAAAATATATGGAAGCAGCTGCAGTATGGTTTTGACGAGAAGAAGATTGATGGTTCGGTGGATAGCCATGGAGTTTCCAACAACGATCAATCTTATGATTAGTTTGCTTGCAATGATCACAATAAAGATTATTTTGTTTACACACTAGAATCTTTGCTAGAGGAGCTTTTCTGAGAATTGCACGAGTCTTTCCCTAAAGAACCACTTCTATTTGGTTGTTATGCAGCAAGGGCAATGGAATCAAGATCAATTTTTTCATCTGGAACATAAATAGCTCGTTTTTCCTCTTCCTGAAGCACCATCTAATAGACATCATCAAGATTGGGAGGGGGATGAATAACAGAATACTACCATGAACAACAGAGTATGAATCTTTCAGTCCTATGAGGAACTAAACTACCTGTTGATCTTGAAGGATCTTAAACATAATAGCTTTGGATTCACAAGAAGAAACTTTATCATCAAGGAAAGCAATATACTCATCCCACAGTTTCTTTATCATCGTGAAATAAGCGGAAAAGGACAGAGTACCTTGTACAAGAGAACTTAGATCACATTGTAACTGGTACACTCGAGTGCGATTTGGTTTCCCAAACCGAGTAGTAAGTTCCTTCCAAGCTTATGAGGTTGAGCGACAATACAAGATTGACTCGGTGATGTCTTTGGTAACAGAGTGCGTGATCCAGGAGAGAATCATGTGATTACAACGATCCCATTGCATCAAGAGTATCTCATTGTCAATCGGAGGTCTGCAAGATCCAGTGACGAAGCCAAATTTGTTTTTTCGCACGGAGCAAAACTTCACCCGAGCGACGTCATTGATGGTAATTGCAACCATCAAGAAGATTCGTGGAGAGCACCAAACTTTGATGATCGGAATTGTGCAGAAAAAGCTCACTGAGAGGATCATTTGGCAATGGTGAAGGAAAACGAGGATCCAAAACATGTTCAAACGCCATGGATGAAGGTAAAGCAACGAAGCGGGAGAGCGAGGATCAAGATATTAGCCTGATACCATGTTATATTTGGAACAATTTGAAAACGCAGAAAGAGAGAATGAGGGAGAATCAACGATGTATATTAGGAGTGAAAACTAATTGATTAATTGAATGTTGAATGTTGAGATACAAGTATTTGTAGAGCTCTAATTGCACAATTAACTAGCTCAATTTTGTAACTAACAACTTGTAACAACATGTAATTAATTTGACTAATATACATGTAGTTATACGGATGGAATACAGGATTAAAATCACAATACTCATCATCAGATACGTGCAATTGAAAGAATTAGACCTGTCAAAACATAACCCTACCCGAAAACCCGACCCGAACGCCAGGTGAAATTAGGGTCAGGACCCGAAATTTTTTTTCGACCCGAACCCGAAAAACTGGTAATTTTGTAAGTATAAATGGATTTATGGTCAAAATTTTAAATTGAAAAATATTTGATGCGTTCTTACGATTATAATGTGGTATATCAATTGGCTATAGAAATTTGTCAATATTATAAGACTAATTTTTTTTTAGAACAGAGCCTTGAAAATGTTTGGCATGGCCCTGACCAAAAGAGATGTTGATCTGCAAGCTTTGGAGCCAATGTGAAAGGGATGGATTTCGAGATAGACTGAGTCATTGAGTTTGATATAGCCCACTCCATTTTATAAATAAAATAGGTATAGTATTGCTCATCTTTGTTGTTGGCACAGTTGGCATTAAAGTTTGAGGGATGACGGAGGAGGAATATCCCTTCCTAATTGGTGATTTTTTTCTCTAAAAATGTAGATGATAACCTCTTATTCTCCTTTTATTGTAGTAATTAAATCTTATTGGTTTTGATATCAATAAAAGGGAAAAAATATATAAATCTACTCAAATTTTCATTCTTGGTTATGTTGTGATGGTGTATTTACAAATGTTATTTTCGATGATCTTTGAAGGCCTGGATGCACTTGAAATCCATGGAGTTTTTAAAATAACTCTGTTTAAATTTGGTTAAATATTAATAACTCAACTCTAAATAAGTGGTATATTTTTAAATTAGTTTAGCCATTTTTTAGCGTCGATAGGTTTCTATAAGGTAATCTTATTAATTTCATGGAGTTCGAATCCACGGGATCCTTACTCGCCTAAATGTAGATGGTTTTGGGGGCTCCAAATCTCTTGTCCTCTAATTTATCCCCCTCCTATCCTCAACCCCCTCCCTCTAACAAAATCTAATTAAAAAGAGAAACAAAAATAAATTAAAATTACAAAATAGATTAAATTTTTTAAAAAAATAGATTTTTTATGAGAGGGGATGGGAGAAGCGGACATAATCGGAGATAGATTATTCAAACCCGGATCTAAATCATCTGTCCTCGATTATGTCCTCTTACTATATGTCCCCTCTCATAAATTTTTTTTTTCTTTTTAATTGAAGTTTATGAGAAAAGGGGGATTATAAGTCTAAATTGTTTGTCTCTAGTTTTTGTCCCCTCCTCCTATCCTTCTTCGTAAATTTTTTAATTTTTTCTCTTTTACTATTTAAATTTAACGGAAATTTTGCGGGGTACCCTTGAGGTATGACTTTTTTGCACGGTGTACAAAAGTTTTACCTTTTTTGTCTGGTACCCCTGAGCTTTATATAAATTTCGCGTCGTGCCCTTATGAAGTTAGAGTTAACAGAATTGGCTTCCTCCGTTTGTTTGTAGTTGAAAAAAAGGAGAATTGAAAGAAGAAGAAGAACGAGTGAACGACTTCTACACAAAACACAGCCCCCGTATGAGATGTGACACAGAGAATTCAAAGAAGGAGGTGGCAAAGCAAGGAGAACATCGAACTAGAAGTGAATCACCTCTTATCCACTAAAGAAGGTATGCATTTGAGGCTGTTCGAATATTAGGGTTTTAGATTTTGAGGTTTCGAATTTGGGAGTTTCGAATTCGATTTTGTGTAATGGAGTCCTGATTAACTTGCTGTAATGGAGTCCTAATCTTGCTGTAATGACGGAAAAACTGAATGAAATTTACAGAAATTGTTCTTTGTAGCCAACCTTCGTGTCTTTATCAACGCTCTATGAGCACTGCACGACAAAGTTGCCCTCTGACAACTTTTGACATGAAATGTGGAGTTTGGATGGATTAGGAATTATTTTATTTGCAATGAAGGATAATTATTTAGGAAGTACTAGGGTTGATGCTATGAGGAGAGATGATTGATTTATATGAAATTGAAGGTTTTTTTGAATAGGCATTGCTGATAACACTGGAGCTAAGAACCTTTACATCATCTCTATGAAGGGGATCAAGGGTAGGCTGAACAGGTTGCCATCTGCCTGTGTTAGAGACATGGTGATGGCTACCGTCAAGAAGGGAAAGCCTGATCTGAGGAAGAAGGGCATGCCTGTTGTGATTATCAGGGAGTGCAAGCCATGGTGCCTAAAGGATGGTGTCTTCATGTACTTTCAAGGTCGGTTGCATGATAACTAGCAATGTTTTGGTATTTCTATTTTGTTTCTGGTGCTGATCTTTGTGTGTTTATTTGATGCAGACAATGCTGGAGGGATTGTCAACCGTACCCCCAAGGGTGAAATGAAAGGTAATTTGTATCACTCAAGTTCGTTTGTGCTGATCGTTGGGTCCGTTGTTTGTAAGAATTACAACCGTTACAAGAGTATTGACTACTAAGTACCTATTTTCCTATCCTCTTATGCTTTCATTGGATATTTATTGCCATTGCTTGATTTATCGTGCTTTCAAGTTTATGTATTGTAATGGCTCGGATATAAATACCCGGGTTACGTTTCAAAGGTTGGATATCTTCGTTCGAATATTGCAATTCAGGTACGGGTCGAGATTGCAAACCCCAAAAGATCAGTGTTTTAAAGTGGGGATTTCGAACCCTAAAACAATCGGAGAGCCGTTGGGTACCCTTAACCCGTCCTAAGGCTAAGTCGCGAAAATTCATTTGAGAGAAATGGTGAAACCGGAACTAAAATAAAACTTGCCATGGCGAGACCGGGTCAAAACCAAATCGATAAAACATATAATCAGAAATCATTTATCCCAATTAGCGGAGTTAGACAGGTTCTTCGCAATCGCCTGGGAGGATTCCCGCGCCATAGAAACATAGAGCAAGCATACCTAAAAACAATTTGTGTGAGCAGGGTCAGACCGAGTCCGCCCAACGCACTCTGTCCCGCAAGCAAGCATACACATACGCTATACCTATAATAAAGATGCTCTAATGCAGTACGGAATTTAAATCACACAAGTATGCTCGCAGTTTATATAATATGTAGAAAACTTTAAAGGCGCCCAAAGAATGTCAAGTGGTATATCCCTTTTCTACTCCCCCCCTATTTCATGAGCGGACCTAGCCAGTACGGTACCCATTCCATCATACATGTGTGCACATCATCATCATATCATGCTCATCATCATATCATATCATCATCATATCATGCTCATACCCGGTGGTGCTGGGTTGTCTCATCATGATGCTCATATATTGAAACTACTGACTCAGGGCAAACCCGATGACGCTGGGCTACCCTATGACCCTAGCAAAGACTCTAGGACTCACAGATAACGGTCGTTCTGTTCTCAAACACACAAAGTAACCGAATGCTCATTCACAAGTGCAATCCTAGCATGATACTACATGACATGCTTCATCCTTATCACCTCAACTCATCTCATCATATTCCTTATTCATTTCCATCAAGCAGCTCATATTTTCACATATCGTCTTATTCTCATATCATTTTAATCCTTCCATTTGATCTTAACTGTCATATTTCATCACGTCTCATCTTATATATCATCATATAACACCTTCTGTATCATCTCAACACATGTCATCACATAATATCATGTAACGTCTCATCATGCTTCATAATTTAATTCAAGATTCTAACAGGTCAAATCTTGCTTCAATTCACATATATCCATATCTTATTCGCATAATTCACATCATGCTTATTAGATTAAGATATCGCCATAAATCATATATCATAGTTTGTACCTAACAATTATCTCATAACATGCTTTTTATTCAACATATAAATATAACCCATCAATATCACACATCACAATTATATACAACAAGTTAGACAACTCAATTTCCCGAGATTCTCCAAAACTCGTTAAATCAACTTATTTGATTATTTTTATCAAAACAAATCCGACGAGGTTAGGATATTTCCAAAAATCATCTTTTAACTTTATTAAATCCGTTTCCATTTCTCCAATCAATTTCCGACATTTGAGGACTTTTTCCAATTTCAAGTCCAATAATATTATATTTTTTTAAATCTCAATAACAATAATATTACATCTTTAAATCTCATCAATAATATTATATAACATATAATATCCCATTTATTTAATATATTTTAGATCCCAACAATTTTAAAAGTTATAAATTTATATAATATATAGTCCAATTATTTAATAATTAAGTAAATAACCGAAAATATCCCAAAATAAGTCCTCAAAACATAATATTCATTTTATCACATTTAAACATATTTTATCATATACCATATATAATCCAATTAATAAACAACACTAAAGCTAAACAAAACTCAACCCAAAACCGACACCAACAAACCCATCGGATCCACTTGCCCAGACCCGACCCAAGACCCAACCCTATATCCAAATTCTAATTTTAGGCCCTGAACAGGTTTTAGTTAAGTAAAACATATGAACCAGACAGGCTAAAAGAAGAACAGAACCCACCCCCAACCCGTGACTTTTCATCGTCACTCTCGTGCGCCCTCTGCTCACGCTCTCTTGCTGGTCTCTCTCGCTCTCGTTTCTTTCTCTCTCTCCCTCTATCCGTCATCTCAAGCAAAAAGGACAAGACACATAAGGACACAAAGAGGAATGAACGAGGGGAGGAAAAGGGGCTCACCGGGGGCTCGAGATTTTGCCGAAAAACTACATCGGAGTGCGATTTGGCGGTGTCAGAGTTCGATTTCAAGGCGAGATTGTCCTGAGAGAGATATGGGTGAGTAAAGATGGACCTTTATGAGATCTTGGGTTGAAAAGACGAAGAAAAGAGGGGGAAATCGACCTTTTCAAGTGGAACAGGGGAGGGAGGAAGGGGAGCGACTGCTCGGCGTCGATGGCGGCTCTTGGGCGGTGCTGGAAGTTGGAGGAGGTGTAGAGGGTTGCTTCTAGGCTCGGACAAGAAGGGGAAAGGAGTAAGTTGTTGTGGTCTGAGAAACAGGGGAAAGGAGAAAAGGGAGGTGGCTTGACGTCGTGGCTCAGGGCTACTCCCGGGGTTGCTCGATGGGCTTGGGGGTTGCTGCTCAGCGCTTGGAGCTTTCGCAGACGGGGGTGTGGCGCTACTGTAACGGTCCAGATTATGAAATCCGGGTTACGTCTAGAGGGAAGAAATATCCCTCTGCCAGATCTTAGCAATCCAAGTACGAGCTGTTTATTTATTCTATTCAAGTTATAACCCTACTTAAGTCTTAAGAATTTAATGACACAACTTAAGAAAAAAGGGATTTCAAACCCTCAAAAGAGTCAAATAGTCCATAAGAATTTGTGCTTTCGCATGGGAACCTGTCCTAATCCAACTAGCCAAAACTCAAAAGAGACGAAACGAGTTGGAATCAAGATAAGTATACATTGTTTTTAAATGTCCAACTAAACCAAAACATTTATAAAGTCAAGTTGTAAGATGTACGAAGTCTTCTTAACACTCGTCCCATTAGAAAACCCCGTCATAGAAGCAATCAACAAGCAAAAGGGAGCAGGTACCTGAAACTATCCACGAAGTCGGGCCAAGACACGCATGCGGGCCCTAAAGACCTCGCTGAGGACATATAATACGCCTATACCTAAAATAAAGGATGTTCTAGTGCAGTACGAAATTTAAATGACACGAGCATGCTGACAATTTATATATGTAGAAAGCGATTTTAAATGGATCCACACAGAATGCCAAATGGCATATCCCCAAACTCCCAATATGTGCCCACTCTGGGGCCATACATGTCCGTACCCAACTCCGAGGTAGGACCCTCGGTCACCGCCGCAGCCATATCATAATATAAGACTCGACTGGGACCGAATCGATATGAAACACGAATGCCCCAATGACCCTAGCAACGACTCTAAGGACTCACAGATAACGGCCGTTCTCTTTTCAAATGCATAAAGAATAGGGATGCTTATTCATAAGTGCAAGTCCAAGCATGATACTACATGACATGCTTTTATGCAGATGCAACACCTACTTACTATATGACACATCAGGCATGAGGTCCTGGTTACTGAGTAAGCTCCCGTAGGAAACTTACCTGGAGTCTTCACATCCAATTAACCAGCAACTAGCCACTCAGATAATCATCCATCAGCCAACAAGCCACTCAGGGAATCATCCAATCCCACTATCAAGTAATAAGCAAGGAGTAGCTCATCAATACATATGTAATCAATACAACAACATGCTTCCAATCCAACACAAGACTAAATAATATTCAATTAAAGTAATCCAACATTATCATCAAGACCATCATTCTCAATTAACCTGTCCCCATCAAGTATGAAACTTAGTTCAAAGCTAGCTTTACCAAGATTCTCACTCAAAACATCTTAGTTCACATCAAACTCAGGTTTTCCTTAACCATTTTCTCAAGTAACCATCAATTACCGAATACTCGAATACTCAACAAAACCATAGGCTCCCAAAACCAAGAATCAACAAGTCTTATTTATTGAACTCACATCATAAATCACGCTCAACGAGTAGCCAAGGTAAGTTGATATTTCAAGAAATCCTTTATAGGTCCAATTATAAGAACTACTCATCAACAAACACTACAATCAAGCTTAAAAGTACACAAGCATAATGATTTGAAGAACATCTTTTATATAGTCATACTAACCAATTTCATAACTCAATAAGCACAATGACAAACGTACATGGGTAACAAGTGCTCAAGACTTATCTCATGAAATGTTACTATCCTAACTTATCAAGGCCAAGTTATGATTTGCTATCTCAATGGAGTAACTCATTAACCACTCATTTATAATAATTTAAATCCTAAGCAATTGATCAACCACAATAAGATATCAAACCGATTTCTATAAGAATAAACCCTATCATTTTTGTCAACACATTTAAGATACCACATAAGAAAACTATAAGAAACTCAGTACACATTTCTTACTTCCTAAGTAGTCAAAGTGGAACCTTAGCTAATATTTTACTGAATAATCCATCATTTTTGAAACCTCAAGTTAAATTCACTTGCAACTAGAATTCTTAACAATTTAAGATCGTAAGACAATTCAAATACGATCACAAGTATAACCAATTCTCAATATATCTTTTATATTTTAAACCTTGTCTACTCACCTAATGAATACACCCAAATAAATTATTAGGAAAACACAAACATTTATTAATAAATTCCATCTCCAATTTTGCTTATCTAAACAATGTTTTTGACATTACAATCATTTATCACTACCGATCAACTTCTAGTCAAAATGACCCAAGGGAAGTCGACATATAACAAAAAAGACTAAATTGTAACTAAACCAGCTTTCAAGATCAACATCTCACTTGAGTTTACAATTATAACAAGTTCTATTGGCATCTCTTATATTAACTTATACACTTGATCCTATCTTACTATTCTTATCTTACTAAAAAAACATAAATCATATGACATTCAAATAAAACACTCACGCTTAAAAGTATGTTTCTATAAAAAGAATCTTATCTCATTTTTTCATTTTATACACCTGGGCAAACCTATCTAAACAAGTTGATTATCTTATCCATCAACATTCATATAGCCAACCCAACTATTCATTTTCATGTACACCTCCTAGTCGATTGAATTTGTCTAAACTACCTAATAAGCATATCACTTTGCGAACTTATTCATTAACTCTATAGTAATAAATCAACACTTTTGCACAGCTCATAAAGTCATGTATCAAGCTGATTGGAACATTTTATTCATTTATTCGGCAACCACAATAATCACACATTCAATCAACTAAATCCAAAGCCAAATCCCATTACTAAACCAATTTTAAGAAATCAGTCAGCTTATTTGAATTTAAAATCTCACAATCATAACAACCTAACTTTATACCGTTTAAAAGCAAGGGCTCGGGGGTTTAGTTCGAATTCGACAGAGTCGGGGCTGCGGGCCTGCGGCTTGAGTGGTCAGTGGGTTCAAGGCGGGAGGGAGGGTCGTCAACAGTCACTAAATCAAAAAAGGGGGGCTTCCGAGGTCCTCGACGGCGGCTCCGACTGGTCTCCTCGTCGGCGTTCATAAGGCCCCGTCGTCGTCCTTCTTTGCTCATAGTGGCTCGGTCAAGAGGGAGAGATGAGAGGACGGGAGCCATGGGAGAGCTTGGAAGCTCACGATTCGGTGACTGGTTCACAGATATGAGGAGGGACGTGAGGTGATGCGAGGAGGAAGGAGGGAGTGGAATATGGTGAGGTCGAGAGAGAATGCAAGAGAGAGCGAGAGGGAGATGGGATCTGAACGAAATAAGGGGCTTCAATCAGATCTGAAAGAGAGAGAGACCGAGAGGAGGAGAGTGAAGCATGAGGGATGGAGGAGATGAGAATGAGGGCAGCCATGGGCGTTGTGCTGATATCTGGGAATGAAGGAAAGGAACAAGGAGGATGGGGCAACTGTACAGTAAAAATGGGCGGAAGTGGGGTTTTTATACCCGGAAAATTAGGGTTTGTTTAGCTTATGAAAATTATAAAACTATCCCGCTATTTCTGCTTTATAAAAATTTATACCCCATAAAATTATAGAATTCGTCCTAGTAAATATTATTTAAATTAAAAGCACCACAATATTAATCTCTATATTAATAAAAATAAATAAATAAGTTAATTTAATGAAAGTATTTTTTTGATGAATTAAAATTTTTGAAATCTCAGAAATTTTAAATTAAATCATGATTCATAAAATTATACTTTAAAATTTTGGATCGTTACATTATCCATCTCTAAAAACAAGTCTCGTCCTCGAGACTAAAATCCTTATTAAAAGTAACAAAATATTTTGAAAACTCAAGTCAGCTCCTTCTGTGTCAGTCAACCAGATTTTCAAGGATTTAAGGAGCAGTTATCCACCTCTAAGGGCTAATCCCACATTTCACTTCCTAAGTTCATTTCTCATGATCTATCTCAACATCACCTCAAATATTAACATATCCAAAATATTATCATAGCAAAACTCATCATCACATCAGATTTCAACATTTCTAAGTTCAAGATATCAACATATCAGAATTTATCATACTATGAAATCCCATTATCAGCACATCATATCATTAGTAGACCATTTATTCACAAATTTCTCCACCTTGTTATCAATCAGAAATGAACACAATCATCATACTCACACATCCACACCAACCAGAAAGGGCACAATCAAGCATCATGACGAGCACAAAATCGGGCGAATGAAATGCGCAACTCTGATTAATCTAGACGACCCACTATTGATCACACCGTAGACAGCTGTACAAGGATGACGCAAGGCTTACGTTGAATTGAAAGAAAGAGGCACTAAGGGACAATTCGATTAACTCTTGACACGAAGATAGACTCGTATAGTATCTAGTAAGATGGAACACAAGAATTTTACCGATGCCCATGAGAAACCCTTAAGGTTAAGATTGCATCACTCATATCATCATATAGCACATCAAGTCATAAAACATACAACATTGTATTCTTGCACACTAACATGGACCTATCTCAGGAAACAATGGCAATACGATTTTAGTGTGAGTCATTACGTGTGACAAGGTACAAAGTAAATAATCAAGCGTTATTAGAGAAATATCAATATACTGACTACTATTAATTCACTTTCTCACTAGGAACGGGTATCACATATAATGAATAGGAAATGCCATTTAGGTACATCACTCATAGATATACACAAGATAGATCTAATAATCTGTTACCCGAATATACTAAATAGATTTAGTGCAAGCTTGAGGGAATCCTATATGCCACTATGGTGTAAGAGAACTAACAAAACATGTAGGGAATAGCATCAACACGTCCTAAAAGTCACGAAAGAAATATCACATAGTTCACTAGGAAAAGACAAGTGTAAGTGTGTGCTTCATGCATTTATGTCACCAAGGCATACATCAACACCTATTTCATACCACTATAAGCTCAACATGGTAGATAGTATAATATCAACAATTCTTAAGGAAAATATGATGCATAAACATGCAAGTACAATTTAAACTATAGGGGTGGGGCGAACATACGGGGCTTAAAACTATTTATGCATAACGAGTATAGAAAAACACCATGTAACATGTAAAAGTGAGCATGTGCAATATTATGGCCTACGCATGGTACTATACATGTAAAATAGAATAGGATGGTGTCGAAAGATAACAAGATTTCTCTAATATTAATATTCAAAATGCATAAGCAATCATAACTTCATAAAATCACACAACAAGGGCAAATATGCAAGATAGGTATACTACTAAAACCTTATTACATGAGTGATCATATAGATAATGTAAATAGTGCAAAGAATCCCATATCATATTGTTGATGCAAAATTTTTACATATTATCGATAACACATGACGATGGGAAAATACATGAAAATATACATTAACAACAAATAAGATGATACACAATAAGCCAAGCCACCCATATCATAAGAGTGATCATATAAATAATATAGAGATTGCAATAAATCGCATAATCATTTTCTCAAATACTTAATTACCAAATAGTATGTAATGACATGTGGCAAGATGTAAGCATGCAGAGCTATGGTCTAACCACTAACATGATGATTCGTAACCAGTCAAAACAATTATATAACCACACAACATGAATATAAGTGAAGTATAATCGAGAACGATGTACCTAAAATGGTGATGACTAAGCATGAATATATAGAGTATAATGACATAGATATGCATACCAATTAAGGTACAGATAGAAAAGGGATGGATCGAGCTATCATGAGTCATGCAGTAATAGTAATCAGTCGATGTTATAATTAGGGTATAAAACTAAATAATTATTTCTTCAAAAGTAGAGCTCATATAAGGGATACTAATAGTACACAACACAGTAGGAGGACACATAAGCAGCATGTAACAACATACATGACAACAACACATAATAAGGCAAAGTGATCATGCGAAATATAACAAGGGCATGAGATATGTGTAAAGAGGAAATAATACGACCATGAAAGAATAGTGACTACCTAGAGTTACACAAAATGTCACGATATGCTTATTCATGACAACAAGCATGAATATCACAATAACTAAATATAATGTCATATCAAGTCATGGATGTTCAAGTGTGGCTACGATCAAAATCAAGTAATAGTTTCCAAGAATGGCATACTACAAGAGAATAACACATTGCATTCATCTAATGATCATCACATAAATTTATATAGCTATAGTGGTGGGTGGTCATGCGATGTGTGAAGTCCTTAAAGCATAACAATCGTAGAGTTATAGCACATGTTAAGATGAGACAACGATGATAGGTACCTAGCTAAACAAGACGTTAACCACATAAGGCATAAGATCAGAACATGGCTAGATCAATACATTTAACAAGTGTAAGCACACAAATATCAAAGGATTATGCGACGAGAATATACAAGAAGGATGACAAATCTACCACGAACCCGCGATAGAAATAATAAAGGCATCATGCGGATAGGGCATACAAGCACCATAGAACTAATTTAGTTATACCTAACCTTCTTAAACGTCCAACAGGGCAAGCGGTAACATGGAAGAATGAAAAGATTATCCTGAGTCTATGATTAAGAGTAATAAATGATAATATAGATGAAGAATAAAATCACATAAGTCATGGATCTTATACGCCACTAGTAACACCAATTAAGCCACGGGTACATAAACATATGATATACATGTATAGGGGCTAACATGACAATGCATCAGAGGTCAAACCAATCATATGACTAGGTGAGGGAAGCACAAAAGAAATATTATAGAAGTTATGATAATCCTATGGTAATGTATAAAGCATGGATGGATCAAGTGCAATAGGATATATATACATATCAACATAGGTCCAAATAGAACAAGCAAATAACACCATAATACATCAAAACATGGAACGAACAAGACTACCATCATAACCAAATAGAAGTTTCTCAGGGCAACATCGACCATCTCTACTGACTCCATAACCCATTCCAAAAAGAAGCCCAGTTGTTTCTTAGGATGACAATATACTTCCGGGTGGACACCAACCATAAAGAAGACCATCAAGCGAATTTCCCGAGTGGACAAAGACGTCAAAAGACTTATGGTAAGGAATGACATCCAATAGATTTCTAAGAGTCACTCATCAAGACCCCTTTTTGGTGTTGTACTTCCTCAAGACAATCGATTCACTAACTTATACATACCAGTTCACAACAAATTAGACCCATAAGGTTTGGAACATAGGTAACACATAGAGCGGAAAGGTAAAAGGAGAGTATTGAAGAGAGACAAGGAGTTGTCATGGCAATTTATCGAGGTTCTCAAAGATTGCAAAGAAAACCTCACCAAGAATCCAAAGAGGTCAACTTGCTATCTTATCGAGTCTCACCATTAACAAGTTAGTTCGAGTATAGAGTTTCTTCCCCTCGAGAAGAGGAAACCCTTCAATCAAGATTCAAAGTCTACGTTTTAAAGATCATTCTTGTCTTCATTACTAAGCAAGTTACATCTATTCATTATTTCAACCTATATTGGTCAAGTTGTACAAGTCTCCTTCCCTAACCAAGTAACAAGCAAGAATAACATAATCTTATTGGAATAAAGGACATGTAAGGTATCAATTATACAGGTTAGACAATTATAGGATATCGAGTAGTCACATAAGCAAAACATCATGAATAAATATCACCGTTCATACGAACAAGATAGAGGTGCATGCCATAACTTCACAAAATCTCATAAAATCACAACATATAAACGATAACACGTCAGGGTTAGAAGGCACAACGCCATACCAATCACATAGGTTCTATTTTAAGAATAAGTGAGTTATGTCTATTCAACAATTCACACATATTTTAGTCGAGTTGCATACACATGGTCCTCTTTTGAATGAATTTCACATAGAGGAGCAAGGTCATTAGAATTTATCATGCAAGGCATGTAAAGCATCAACTAAATAGATCATGAGACAATATCAAGCCAAAACATCTCAAATAAGCATATAAGCGATGCATTTTGTGATCCCTACAAGTATTCCATAGGCGTCCCCATGAAATACTTCTACAAGTATCACAAAATCGTCACAATGTTCTCACTAGGTCCAACCAACTACTTTACAAGCGTCCCTTTAAAATACTTGTGTCGACTTTGTGAGAACATTATCGCTAAGCAAGAATCGACAATAAATATCAAGGATTTGAATTTCATAAGTATTTCTTATCAAGTCACTATGAACTCTTATAGTCAGAATATCATGGCTCTCACATCACAAACAAAATTTCTCAATTCTCAAAACCATAAGTTTTCTTATCAACTAGAATAAGATTCTCAAGCCTGAGCTCATAACCTTCCCCTAACCAATACGAAACATCAGCCATAACAAAGTAAATCCTCATATTCTCATCTCATGCCCTCATCAAACCAAGGCCAAAAGGCACCAACAATTTCCATCATAAGTGATATATGTAGCAAAACAATTATGTATAAGTCAAACACATCAAGAATGGCAACAATTGTCCAATCCAAGTCATCAGGTATCATATATTATATGTGCATGACAAGATCAAAGCATGTTATAAGAATTACGTCAGATGTCATAACGAGGGAAACTCATATAAACAATATCATACCAAGTCATCAAGAATGAACCACCAAACTTCTCCCCCAAATTTACCTATCCCTAAAATCAAGTTCACAATTTACTCAACCAATGCTCATCTATAAATGATAAAGCTAATGGTCTCTACCAATCCCAATCTATATCCGTAAGAAATAACTATCGCCATGATTACCCAATCAAGTCTAGATTCTCACTTCTCAAGATGGTTATCTTACTTATCCATATTAAATTCATTTTGCCCTTTGAAAACATTCAAAACTTGTGAAAACCTTTGGGCCATTTTATTTTCAAAACTCAAAATCACCAATTGTTTTACAACTCATTTGTACTCGGATTGCACAACCTGGCTCTGATACCAACTTTACAACGGTCCAGATTATGAAATCCGGGTTACGTCTAGAGGGAAGAAATATCCCTATGCTAGATCTTAGCAATCCAAGTACGAGCTGTTTATTTATTCTATTCAAGTTATAACCCTACTTAAGTCTTAAGAATTTAATGATACAACTTAAGAAAAAAGGGATTTCAAACCCTCAAAAGAGTCAAATAGTCTATAAGATTTTGTGCTTTCGCACGGGAACCTGTCCTAATCCAACTAGCCAAAACTCAAAAGAGACGAAACGAGTTGGAATCAAAATAAGTTTACATTGTTTTTAAATGTCCAACTAAACCAAAACATTTATAAAGTCAAGTTGTAAGATGTACGAAGTCTTCTTAACACTCGTCCCATGAGAAAACCCCGTCATAGAAGCAATCAACAAGCAAAAGGGAGCAAGTACCTGAAACTATCCACGAAGTCAGGCCAAGAGACGCATGCAGGCCCTAAAGACCTCGCTGAGGACATATAATACGCCTATACCTAAAATAAAGGATGTTCTAGTGCAGTACGAAATTTAAATCACACAAGCATGCTCACAATTTATATATGTAGAAAGCGATTTTAAATGGATCCACACAGAATGCCAAATGGCATATACCCAAACTCCCAATATGTGCCCACTCCGGGGTCATACAAGTCCGTACCCAGCTCCGAGGTAGGACGCTCGGTCGCTGCCGCAGCCATCATATGTCCGTACCCAACTCCGAGGTAGGACGCTCGGTTACCGCCGCAGCCATATCATAATATAAGACTCGACTAGGACCGAATCGATATGAAATACGAATGCCCCAATGACCCTAGCAACGACTCTAAGGACTCACAGATAACGGTCGTTCTCTTTTCAAACGCATAAAGAATAGGGATGCTCATTCATAAGTGCAAGTCCTAAGCATGATACTACATGACATGCTTTTATGCAGATGCAACACCTACATACTATATGACACATCAGGCATGAGATCCTGGTTACTGAGTAAGCTCCCGTAGGAAACTTACCTGGAGTCTTCACATCCAATTAACCAGTAACAAGCCACTCAGATAATCATCCATCAGCCAACAAGCCACTCAGGGAATCATCCAATCCCACTATCAAGTAATAAGTAATGAGTAGCTCATCAATACATATGTAATCAACACAACAACATGCTTCCAAGCCAACACAAGACTAAATAATATTCAATTAAAGTAATCCAGCATTATCATCAAGACCATCATTCTCAATTAACCTTGTCCCCATCAAGTATGAAACTTAGTTCAAAGCTAGCTTTACCAAGATTCTCACTCAAAACATCTTAGTTCACATCAAACTCAGGTTATCCTTAACCATTTTCTTAAGTAACCATCAATTACCGAATACTCGAATACTCAACAAAACCATAGGCTCCCAAAACCAAGAATCAACAAGTCTTATTTATTGAACTCACATCATAAATCACGCTCAACGAGTAGCCAAGGTAAGTTGATATTTCAAGAAATCCTTTATAGGTCCAATTATAAGAACTACTCATCAACAAACACTACAATCAAGCTTAAAACCACACAAGCATAATGATTTGAAGAACATCTTTTATATAGACATACTAACCAAATTCATAACTCAATAAGCACAATGACAAGCGTACATGGGTAACAAGTGCTTAAGACTTATCTCATGAAATTTTACTATCCTAACTTATCAAGACCAAGTTATGATTTGCTATCTCAATGGAGTAACTCATTAACCACTCATTTATAATAATTTAAATCCTAAGCAATTGATCAACCACAATAAGATATCAAACCGATTTCTATAAGAATAAACCCTATCATTTTTGTCAACACATTTAAGATACCACATAAGAAAACTATAAGAAACTCAGTACACATTTCTTACTTCCTAAGTAGTCAAAGTGGAACCTTAGCTAACATTTTACTGAATAATCCATCATTTTTGAAACCTCAAGTTAAATTCACTTGCAACTAGAATTCTTAACAATTTAAGATCGTAAGACACTTCAAATACGATCACAAGTATAACCAATTCTCAATATATCTTTTATATCTTAAACCCTTGTCTACTCACCTAATGAATACACCCAAATAAATTATTAGGAAAACACAAACATTTATTAATAAATTCCATCTCCAATTTTGCTTATCTAAACAATGTTTTTGACATTACAATCATTTATCCCTACCTATCAACTTCTAGTCAAAATGACCTAAGGGAAGTCGACATATAACAAAAAAGACTAAGGCCGTGTTTGACGGTAGATGTTGTTTTGGAGATGATTTGAGATGTTGGTAGATGTTATGAGGTAGAGATGGTTTTGGTAGATTAATGAGATTATTGTAGATGGAGATTTTATTTGTAAAAAATCTCATTTTGGTGTTTGGTGTTTAGAAGATGGTAAAAGATGATTTTTACACAAAATGACCAATATGCCCTCGGGTATTTAAAAGAAAAAACCCCTTTCTTTCCCATTTCTGTCGGTGGTGCCTCTCCAATTGGAAGCCTGGATCTACACTCGACTCCAAGTGCGATTGAAGAAGGGGGAAGCTCCCGGCGGTTGCTGTAAAGAATCGCCATCCCCGGATGAAGGTTGGCGCCGTCGACACCGAAGCTACAGCAGCTGGTGGACCTGGAACCATCGGCGTCCTCGCCTAGAACGCAGCTACATCCCGGAGCTAGCACCGTCGATGGGGAGCCGCTACAGTGAACAGGTATGTGAGCCTACCTTGTTCTACCTCTGTATCAATAGTATATGTTCAGTTGGACGCATTCCTAGCTGACATCCGAAGCCGAATCGATAAGACATTGACTGTGCACTTAGGGTAGTCGAATTGAAGAACATAGGGTTCGATGGAGAAGGTTAGAAATTGGTTGTTGTTGATGGAGGATAGAAGGTTACCAATTGCATAAACATGTGGTCCTCATTAGATTTATGCTTCCCTTGATATAATTTTTGCATTCTTGCTTTGTAACTATTATCCAAACCAACAAGTCCGACTGATAGCTCTATGTTGTGAAAATTGCGTTGATTTACAGTAGGACAGATTTCCAGGAACAACATTGTAATGAAGCCGTATTTGTTGCACAACTGTGCCAATTATTTCATCTAGGATTTGAAGTGATGAATTGGTTTTTTATGAAAGTTTGTATCCTGAGTAACCAGTACTACATTATATAACAAAGGGAGTGGTTTGTGACATACTAGGCTATTAGTATTGACATCATGGACAAGTTCTCGTCATCATCTCTCTAGTTGTTGCTATGATTTCCCGTCTATTTTAAAAAGATCTGCTGCAGAGGACAAGCTCCTTAGTTTTACAAATATCCTAGTTTATAAGTTGAAAAGGTTGTTTGGTGCTCCAATGGGTTCTTGTTCACTATGTATTTCAACATCTGGTTGCATCATTACATGATCAATGGTCCTTATAATTTGTAATTGTGTGGTGCATTCATTTGGACATATCTGTGTGGCTCTTATATTGTTTCCTTCGGATGTTCCTTCCTTGACTTTTGCACGTTTCTTCCCCTGGATGAATTGGTTCATGTTGATTTATTCAAGCAACACTGCCCAACTCCAAAAAAGTTTGTTTGCCTGTCATCCAGTGTCTATGGCTCCGAGTAGCAAATCACCATTGAAAGAGAAGCCTAAAAAGGATAAGGCCCCTAAAGAAAAGTCAATGATATGGACACCGACTATGTTGAAGCTATTCTTGGACCTTCTAATTGGGTACCAGCGTAAATACGGCAGAGAACAGGGGTTCAGTTGGGTGTTGTTAACAACTCAATTTGAGGAAATGACTGGTCAGAAATGTGGCCCCAACACGCTGAAGAACAAGTACGCGGGAATGAAGGATAAATGGAAAGATTGGAAAGATTTGAAGCACGGCGAGACCGACTTGGGTTGGGACTACGAACAAGGGTGCATCAACGCAACCGATGAATGGTGGGAGCGAACATGTCAGGTAAGTTATGTGCTTTCGTGGTGTTGTGGGTCTGACCATATATGTTTTGATACGAAGCTTGTCTGCTTAAGATTGTCGTATGCCATAAAGAACTTGTGTATTCCTGTTATAGGAGAAGGAGGATTTTCGGAAACTGAGGAAGAAGGGTGTGCCTCCCGACATCGAAGATGCATGGGATCAGATTTTCGGAGGGACGGTGGCGACGGGCCATCATTGCGTGGCTCCGTCAATGGATCCATCTGACATGCCTATTCCGCTGTCAACTGTCTGTGATGACGGGGGTCCAACTAACCAGCCTCACGGAGCTGAATTCGACCTCAGGGGGGACGACGAAAACATTGACGGCTTCGACTTGTCCCGGTTTCCAGACCTGGTTCATGGGAGCACACAAGGTGTCCCTGTTCCCTTAGTGCCGCCACCCACCATAGCCACTCCTGGATCTAGCAACTTACCGGTGAAGTCTGGAAAGCGAGCGTCGGGGTCGTCGGGTTCTCAATCAGTCAATCGACGAAGTGCGAGACAGTCTTCTGGGTCGGCATTGTACCAAAGGCATATGGAGGTCGTGCAGGAAACTAGTGAAAAGTTGCTCGCATATGTTACTGCGGACGACGAGGTGTCAAAGACTTCAGATGATCGTAAGTTAGAGGTGATGGAGGTGCTTGATGAGCTGGTTGCAGATGGACTGATTAAAGATGAGAGCCCATTGTTGTGCTTCGCAATAGAGGCATTGATCAACCCTGAACGGGCTAGGATGTTCCTAGCGTGCAAGCGAAGCAACAAGGTGCGAGTGGAGTGGCTGAAGTATCATTTCCGAAAGAGCGGAGGGGACATCTAGAGACCTACGACGAGGACGTTGGAGTGAGTGCGTATGACCCTACACCATGCGTGTAGCACACTTCATTTAAGTTTTCCACAGTTCAATATCCATACCTGTTATACCTAGGTACCGTAAGGAACCCGTTTTACTTTGAAACGACGTTGGTTGAATATTTATGTTTGTGTTGTAGTTGTGCTTGTGGTTGTTTGTATTTTCGATTGATGTGGATAATCTTTGTCATTATGGATACTTGTCCATGTTATTACGCATGAGTGTGTGTATTATCGAATGTTGTGGGACAATTTCTTATATTATAGATGTATGTATGCGTGATTTCGTATGTGTGTGTGTCCTCATGGATATGGCACTCATCTGTCACCCCTTGCAGCTACTAGCGCGTGGATGCCGAATCCTCTGGTGCTAGGCGTAGGCGTAGGCGTCAGCGTCGGGAACGCCACAAGAATGCAGTTCTTATGCAGCTAATTGTGCATCTGGATGCGGTTGAGAAGACGAATCACTACTACAAGCATGTGCACAAGGTGTCGTGCTACATTTCGGAGTACACGGGTGATCGGTGGATTAAAGACATCTTATCACACGAAACAGACCTCCGTTCGGTGCAAGTATTCCGTATGCCGAAACATGTGTTCACCAACCTCTGCTCTATTCTCCAACACCGGTACAGGTTGCGGGGCTCGTTCAACATGTCGGTGATGGAGAAGGTTGCGATCTTCATCAACACCATGGCCTGGGGCGCGTCGCTACGTGACTCTTGTGAGCGTTTTCAGCGATCAACATCGACGATTAGCGAAGCCATCTTCTCCATCACTGACGTCTTGGACGCGCTAGTAGGGAGACACAGTAGATGGGATGGACTTGCTTGCGACGTCCTAAGGCTCGTGGATCCTAACTTCACTGAGATTCCGAAGCAGATCACGGAAGACAGTCGATATTTCAAGGTACGATATTTACCTCTCAACTGTGGATGCGTTCAATATTATGTAGACTCTCACCCCTGGCACTGACACTATAGGGGTGCATCGGTGCCCTGGATGGGACACACATAGAAGCTTGTATACCCCGTGAGGAGCAGTTGCCTTACAGGGGCCGCAAGGGGATAACTACTTTCAACGTCCTCGCAGTGTGCGACTTCGACCTCAATTTCACCTTCATATCAGCTGGTTGGGAGGGGAGCGTGCATGATGCTCGTGTTCTTGAACATGCACTCACTACCCCGAGTTTGCATTTCCCCCACCCTCCCCCGGGTCGTTACTACCTGTGCGACAAGGGATACCCAGAGAGAGAGGGATACATGATCCCATACTCGAAGACGAAATACCATCGGTAAGCCTTCGTCCAAGAACCGGCTGATAACGAGAAGGAGGCCTTTAACCAGCGACATTCGTCGCTGAGGGGGTCCGTTGAAAGGTCCTTCGGGATCTTCAAGGGTATGTGGAAGATTACGAAACCAATGCATAAGTATCCGGTGGACAAGCAAGTCGACATTATTATCGCATGCTTTGCACTGCACAACTTCATTAGACGTTCAGTCGGGGATCTTGATTTGCAGTTAAACGACTCTAACTCTAGCCCCTAAGTGGAGCCTGGTGACCCAGAGCATGATGTGGATGACGTAGATAAAGAGGAGGATGACGAGGAGGTCGCTTCATCATCCAGCGATGATGAGGACGTCCAGCCGAAAGGGATGTCGCGCCTACGTGACGAGATCGCGAGGCAAATATGGAATGACAGGCGAGCACGGCGCTAGTGTATATGTTTGTTATACACCGGGGGTTCTATGTTGTTGATATTATCTAATGTTTCATCATGTGCATTTTGGTGTAGGTGTACGTCGGGGGTATATGTATGGTAGTATGTCGTGTGTAATCAAGGGTTAATTTTGTTGTTCAGAAACTGTGTTAAAAACATTGTCATGATGTTGGATATCCGTAACTTGCACGCAACGTCTACTTCTCTAAACATAAATAGATTATTTGCTAAGAAGCCATATAAGTACATAGATGCCATTCAAATACCATAACGGTTGTCAAAGGAGGCCTATATGAGCCTACAACCAAGTCTTTAACGGTGTCCGCAGCCATATGCTACAAAATGGGTTGCACACCAGGCAGAACACCTGCCTCGACCCATTGTAGTTCCCCTACGGACATCCAAAAACCTGCTGGGCAGGGGACTGCATACACAATTCACACATCCGTCTAAAGTACTAACCATACATACAAGAAGGGGTTCCCGATCGAACTTCTACATACGTACCCCTTTACACAAAAGTTTGCCTGTCGGAGACAAGTAGGTCTACTTCTTGGCGAGGGCGCTGATGGCGATCACGCTCATCACTAAGAACATCCACTTTTTGCGCTCCTCTCTGCTCTTCGCAGCCACCAGGTCCGCCCAAACCTTGCACGCATAGGTGGAAAGCGAAGAAACGCGTTCAACCAGCTATGTGTTCAGCTCGTTCACCCTCGTCAGCTCCTCGCCGTTCCTTTGAGCTATGGCCTCGGCAGCATACAGTCTCGTGGTCAGCTCCATGGCAATGTCCTCCAACTGCTGAATCCGAGGGTCCTCTGGCGCCGGAGGAATCTCCTCGAGCGGTGGGCGGTTCTCGTAGTCAGTTGGGCTAGTTTGGGAGCTTGCCTCATCCATGGCCTGCATCTCCTGCCACAAATAACACATTTGTGAGTACACCGACGTACGATACAACCACTTCCCATTATTTGTCGATTGTTTTGAAAATCGAGCTTACCTTCTCATACCAAGGTGGGATCCTCTCCTCCCCTCCTATCCAAGGGTATTTCTCGGGACAGCCGCTCGGCCAACTTCCAGATGATGAACCCATGATCGTAACTACAATGGCATACCAAGACAAGTAGGGAGCACAAGGTTAATATAACTGATACATAGCAATGCAAAGTTCAAGCATATACAAGGCATATGTCATCCACCAAACAAGATATACATCCACTGAAGGTTTGTATAGTTTTGCATACGAAAGACATTATATAGAATGACACTAATGGACGTTTGCATTGCTAAAACACCCACAAATATGCTTATCAACCTTTGAAAATCATTTGTCAACCTAAATTCATTCAACCTAAAACACCCACAAATTTGGAAATTAGAGTTCATAAGAAAAATAAGATGAAACCTGGATATGTAAAACAAGCACAAAGAATGATTCCAGCAAAGAAGGTCACCCGCTGGTTTTCTTCAAATGCATGAAGGTATAGTAACCACCATGATTTCAAACATTTATATATACCCACACTGATCTCTCATATCGACACCAATTCTAACCAAACATTGTAACTGGGGATAAAACCCCAATGTTCTTAGTTTGCATCTGAATGGGTTGAATGAATTCTCTGTCAAGCAAAAAATGCACTATGAAACTAAATTACAATTCAGATTTGAGACAACTGAGCATGGAGCTTACACTTGAAATAATAGTGAAATTAATTTGTCAAGTCCATATCTTTTAGGGACGGATTAACGGCTCTACTTGAGTGGATGTATATCTTGTATATACAATGACACTTGAAATAATAGTGAAATTAATTTGTCAAGTCCATATACAATGACATTAATGGCTTACTCACTTTCAATGAATAAAAACAATGCAATCAAAGAGGGATCAACCATCTGATTAGTGCTTAACATCTGAACATTGCAAGGCAAACAGGATGAGATCTAGCTGTTGTTTTATTAACAGCTACCTCTTGTTTTTTGTACATTGAGTTACTGCTACTGCAGTTTTTTACTCATTAATGTGTTCAAGCCTTGAAGGACTAACTTGAAGTTGTTTTTGTTGTTGTCACATAGGATCTCGTTTAGTTAAATGTATAAGTTATTGTGTACATTTTGGTTAGCTGCAGTCATTTGTACAAGTTGTTTGTTACTTCATGTGTTCTTATAAGAGACTACGAAGAGATGAAGACATGACCAGATAAATGTACAAGCTCTTGTTATCTGAACATTGTTTTTTACTTGGCTCATCATCTTGTAGCTCATATCTAAAAACAAACATCCAGAATCTAGAGAATAATAGTGTTAGTAGCTTTAGGACACTAGTTTCATTTGTTATTATCTGTCATTTGAAGCGATGAAGCGATGAAGAACATGAAGCGATGAAGACATGAACAGATACATGAACACATGAAGACATCCACAAATTCGCCAAGGGAAAAAGGGGGGTTTCATCCACAGATACATGAACACATGAAGACATGAACAGAAGAACAGATCCAGACATCAACACATTTGCTAAAGTCGGGGTTTTGTCGACAGGGCTCAATCTACAATTTTCAATGGCGGGAAATTGGGTTTTCTAGAGGATGAAGCTTTCGCATCTCCAATCGGCTTAGCAATGGAGGTAGGAGGCTTTGCAATCATCGATTCCCGTTTGTGGGGTTGAAGGTTCCCATTTCGGAAACCCTAGATCGACCCCTTCTCTCCTTACGCCGCCATTGAAGGCTGACGTCACTCACCTTTCGTCCACATGGAACGACGATGAGAGGAGAGGAGATGCTTACACTGAAACGGAGAGGATAGGAGATGCGTACACATAAACGGAGATGCTTACCTTCAATGGTGGCTGGGGATCTTCGGTGCGGCCGACGGTGGTCTTCTCTCCTCCAGATCTGAAATGCTCCACTTGACTTTGCAAAGGGGCAAAAGAGGATGATTATATGGGAAATCTCCTCCCATCTCCCAGCATCCACCAAAGGGTAGATGCATTTTCCAGCGATTTTCATCTCCGCCCATCTCCACCCATCTGCAGTCGGCATCTCCAACCAGCTTGCGCCAAACACCACTTGGAGGAGATGAAATTTTTTTTCATCTGCTACCATCCAGCACCATCTACTCCCAGCTTGCGCCAAACACGCGCTAAATTGTAACTAAACCATCTTTCAAGGTCAACATCTCACTTGAGTTTACAATTATAACAAGTTCTATTGGCATCTCTTATATTAACTTATACACTTGATCCTATCTTACTATTCTTATCTTACTAAAAAAACATAAATCATATGACATTCAAATAAAACACTCACGCTTAAAAGTATGTTTCTATAAAAAGAATCTTATCTCATTTTTTTCATTTTATACACCTGGGCAAACCTATCTAAACAAGTTGGTTATCTTATCCATCAACATTTGTATAGCCAACCCAACTATTCATTTTCATGTACACCTCCTAAGTCGATTGAATTTGTCTAAACTACCTAATAAGCATATCACTTCGCGAACTTATTCATTAACTCTATAGTAATAAATCAACACTTTTGCACAGCTCATAAAGTCATGTATCAAGCTGATTGGAACATTTTATTCATTTATCCAGAAAACACAATAATCACACATTCGATCAACTAAATCCAAAGCCAAATCCCATTACTAAACCAATTTTAAGAAATCAGTCATCTTATTTGAATTTAAAATCTCACAATCATAACAACCTAACTTTATACCGTTTCAAAGCAAGGGCTCGGGGGTTTAGTTCGGATTTGGCAGAGTCGGGGTTGCGGGCCTGCGGTTTGAGTGGTCAGTGGTTTCAACGCGGGAGGGAGGGTCGTCAGCAATCACTAAATCAAAAAATGGGGGCTTCCGAGGTCCTCGACGGCGGCTCCGACTGGTCTCCTCGTCGGCGTTCATAGGGCCACGTCGTCCTCCGTCTTCGCTCGTAGTGGCTCCGTCGAGAGGGAGAGATGAGAGGACGGGAGCCATGGGAGAGCTTGGAAGCTCACGAGTCAGTGACTCATTCACAGATATAAGGAGGGACGTAAGGTGATGCGAGGAGGAAGGAGGGAGTGGAATATGGTGAGGTCGAGAGAGAATGCAAGAGAGAGCGAGAGGGAGATGGGATTTGAACGAAATAAGGGGCTTCGATTAGATCTGAAAGAGAGAGAGAGACCGAGAGGTGAAGAGTGAAGCATGAGGATGGAGGAGATGAGAATGAGGGCATCCATGGGCGTTGTGCTCAGATCTAGGAATGAAGGAAATGAACAAGGAGGATGGGGCAACTGTACAGTAAAAATGGGCGAAAGTGGGGTTTATATACCCGAAAAATTAGGGTTTGTTTAGCTTATGAAAATTATAAAACTATCCCGCTATTTCTGCTTTATAAAAATTTATACCCCATAAAATTATAGAATTCGTCCCAATAAATATTATTTAAATTAAAAGCACCACAATATTAATCTCTGTATTAATAAAAATAAATAAATAAGTTAATTTAATGAAAGTATTATTATTTGTTTTTTTATGAATTAAAATTTTTGAAATCTCAGAAATTTTAAATTAAATCATGATTCATAAAATTATACTTTAAATTTTTGGATCGTTACAGCTACTCACTACTGCTCATCGAGAGAAAGAAGGAGGAGGAGTGTGGTGGTGTTGTTTGAAAGAGAGGAGGGTGGAGATGGAGCTAGGTAGGTGAAATGGGAGATGAGAGTGGGTGTTTTGAGTTGAAACCAGAATGAAAAGGGGAAGATGGGTGCTCTGCAATTTCTTCTGAATTGGATCAATAGATGCTTCTGGGATTGGCATGGGTTTGTTTGAGTCAAAGCCAAAATGGGAGAAATGTCATGGGAGGAAGGAAAGGTGGGGATGGGAGGTGTTTAGCACAAATGGGAAATACATAGCTGGAATGGGTTGGATGATGCTGAAATTAAATCAGAAGTTTGAAGGGGGAAGATGACAAAATTGAGAAGGGGAAAACGCAGTGGTGCCAAGGAAGAATTTAAAATACTCAAAAATTAACCCTGAAACCCGCTCTGTTGACCTTATCCTGACTCAATTTAAAATAAATTTTTAGATTCAAAATACTAATGAAGTCCGAAAAATATTTTAAAGTCTCGGAACAAGAAGCGGAATAAAATCCGTTTTTAAATCAATTTCTAAATTATGTCGGAATTCATGTTGAAATATTTAGAATAAAATAAATTGCTCGAGGACAGAGATTTTGAAAATTTTCCGAATTCTTAGAATTTAAATTGAATCTAAATCAATATTAAATCGGAATTTAAATCTTAATTTAGAAAATAATATTTTAAATTTTCAAATCTTTACATCATCCACCTCTAAAAACAAGTCTCGTCCCCGAGACTAAAATTCTTTTCAAAAGCTCGAGTTAATCATTCCTATGTCAGGCAATCAAATTTCAGAACTCAATAGGTGAAAAGCATCCACCTCTTAGGGCTAATCTCATATTCGCTTCCTAAGTTTATTTTTCAGAATCGGTTTCAACTATCAATCTTAAGACATTATCATACTCAATCATCAGTGATGAGACCCGAGGATCGGGATCGACCAAGACTCGAGCTTTTGAAAACACTTTTTTGTGGGGCTAAATTTTGGGATTTTTGGAAACTGAAAAAAGGGATATGTGGAGCAAGATTCACAGGCCTCTCACCCTTGAATCTCCTACACTCGATCTCAATCCTCTCGGAATCGCACTCCGAGGATCTCGACACTTTGACACCTTCGCCTCTCACTAGGGTGTCACCCTTAGCCTCTCACCAAAGGGTTCGCTTTTAGCCTCTCACCAAGAACTCGATCCTTAACCCGGAATCATAGGAAGCTATTAGTGGCTTAACCTTTAACTCAAATAAACTTGACTTGATTTTAAATGAAGGTTTTACAAGCAATATATAGGATGAAGATATAAGCCCCAAACATCTCTAAGTGATGTGGGATTATTAGAATAGAAAAACTCAAGGAAAATTCGTCCAGACTTGAGCTGCTGAAATGAACGCAAATTCGAGCATCTTCGGGCCTGATTCTGAATAAATGTTCTTCATCGAAGTTGTATCCACTTAAAATAGCTTTCCAACAAGTGCTCATTGGCTTCAATCGAAATTTTATACAGCTCGAAAGAGCCAAAATACCACGGTGTCGTCGTGCTGTTTTCTCAAACGAGAGTTGATATTCGGCTCCAGCGACAAAGCTTTGTAAGATAAATGAACCAAGCTCATTGACCACTAGGATCACATCATCCTCCTTCCCTTGAAAAGGATTCGTCCTTGAATCCGTGATGGAAACGAGCGAATTCTTCGAACATGCTGCTTCTTCCTTAAACGGATCTTGAATCCCCTTTTCTTCTTGAATCGTGAAAGGCAAGCAAGACGGAATGAATGGGGTCACATCCAACCACTTAGTTGACATGGAATGCAAAAATATAGGTACCTCGATTGGCGTCTGTTTCTCCTTCATCGAAAGCGCAACATTAGGGCGTTGGATGATTTCCTCATCTTTTTTAAGCTTGGGGTTGACCTTTGCAATCTCAATCGGAACATCCTTGGACTTGCCTTCTTTAATCTCAAGTGCCTTACCCATGGTAGTATAAGATGTCGTCTTTGAAGAGGGAGGTGGTGGTGTTGTGGGCTTCGATAGCGTCAACCCCAATAAGTTGACGAGTTTTCGAATTTCATGTACTTGTTGCATTGAGTCTTCCGCGAGCTTGCGAATCTCTTTCCAAGGTGGTTCAACCTTCTTCTTATGTCGAGCCTCATCCTCTCGAGCCCTTCTCCTTCGATATCTCCTCCGGAGCTCTTGATCAACTACATCATATGTAGCACAATCCATGTCGCTCCAATGAAGATAACCATCATCATAGGCTCGAATAGCCCATCGGATGTACTCTTTGGACAAAGGCTTGGAACTCGTCTTCTTGAACATTTTCACTAGGAAGAAACAACTCAGTTATCAAAAACTCGATGGACTCAAGTCGGTTAGCTCTAATACCACTTGATGTGCTCGGAACTCTCCGAGCCAACAAGATCGACGACGAGGTTACTCCATTATTTGAAGAGTCAACATTTCTACTAGTAACCGGATATGTATGGAAAAATTCGCAAGCCTCTCACTATTGAACCTCCCACACTCGATCTCAATCCTCTCAAAATCGCACTTTGAGGATCTCGACCCTTCGACACCTTCGCCTCTCACTAGGGTGTCTCCCTCGGCATCTCACCAAAGGGGTTTTGTTTTTAGCATCTCACCAAAAACATGATCCTTAATCCGGAATCAAAGGAAGCAAATGTGCTCAACTTTTAACTCAAAAATTCATCTTGTTTTAAAAAAGGGAAACCTTACACAATATATAGGAGAAACTCTAGCCTCCTATGTGTTACAAGCGATGTGGGATACTAAAATATAAGAAAAATCTATAAGGCTAGATCACATCAATTAGTCATTTCAAAACAATCTCAGGATCCCATATATAAAATAATCAAGATAGGTTGTCAAGTTTCATCACGCTAACAAGCATATCAAGGGGGTATCATACGAGTATCATGCAAGCAAGTCACCACTCATCAAGAGGCTCATCGCCAATCACATCATATCACCATATATTCTGCATATAACTATCATATAAGCACAACGGCATAGAGATAAACATCAAAGCACACATCTTAAAACAAGGCACTAGGGTATACCCATCACTAGGTCAAGAGGTCAAAGTAATGTCTACGCTAGGCTCCACATAAGACGCGAGTAGCTCATATGAAATTTCTCCACAACTAGCCCAAATACTCTCCTCAGACACTCCACCAAGGAATGATCGGCCTCAACATGGAGGTGAGAATAGTCAAGAATGTGGCTAGGATGAGGACATATCGATGAAGCTGAGACACAAGAAAGACATCGTGCACTCCAGCTAAGAATGGGGATAAAGCTAAGCGATAAACTACCTCTCCAGAACCTCAAAAGGATCAACAACCTAGGGCTCGGCTTGCCTATGATGTCAAAACATCGGAACCCTCGGGTAGTGATACTCTCACCTATACGAGTGCTCACACACCGAAGATACTCTTGGTCCTTGCCAATGCCTCGGAACTCGTGAACTTGTTGTCAGAATCTTGAAGTGAACCGTCCATCTCAGTCGAGAACTATCTTCTTGGGAACTCCATAGAGCCTCGAAATCCGTCGGATGAACTCCTCAGCTAGCCTCGAAACAAGCCAAGGCAGAGAATAACGATGAAGTGTGCCCCTCTCATAACCCTCTGCCTCAAGTCCTGGGACCGGCGGGTTATGGGCCCACCACGCTTCTGATGCGCTGCTCTAGTGCTAACCAGCTAATCATTCTCTTCTCCAAGTCGTCGCTCGTCAAAAGTAACACAAGGATACTAAGTTAACGGAGGTAGGGGAGAGACAAAAGTGGACAACCTGAATTCCCTACGGAACCAAACATAGACCAAAACTGATGACGACGAGACTAAAAGACAAGATCCCAACCCGAGAACGACAATAGTACCCTTATGGAATTCTATGAGGTTATAATTGTGGCAATCAAAACACATATCAATCAATCATGAAGCATACTAGTCACATTAATGCACACTAATATGTACCTATCTCGATGAATAACGATAACATATATTTGTAATTAAGGAACATGATCGAGTTCTTCACGGACGTACATATGAGACAATCTAGCCACCTATCATTTCTCAATAACAGACAAGTTCGGCATATTAAGAATCACATATGCATGAATTCAACAATAGATCTGTGTGGTACAATCCAAGCAAACATAGTAATATAACGGGTATCACATGTATGGTTCACTACTCATGTTCAACAAAATCTCAGAAAATCATATACACCTATCATCACAATTAATCCAAGTCCAAATCCGTATAAATCATGGAATCATAAATCATTTTTAAATCTCTTTTTATCAAATTATATAGCATCACATAAGAATTTAACTCACATATATAAAATAACCCAAACCGAGTTTAAACCAAACTCGAGTCAACGCCCAAAGAAAGGAGAGAACCGGCTCCGACTAAGAGTCCAGACCTGATTTTCGCCGCGGTGAATTGGCCACTCGCCACGGCAAAATCCAGTTCTTTTTCCCTCACGAGTGATGCCTCTCGCTACCGCGAAAAGCATCATTCTCTTCCTTTGTTCCTAGTTCTTGTTTGTCGCGGTGACCATGGTTTCGCCGCGGTGAAACAGCAACTGTGAGCTCGCTTTTAATCTAAACCCGATCCTTTCTTTCCCAATTACTCTCATCCTTTCAGATACCCTCCCCCGATCTCAAACAACATTTAAAATAATAATCCTGAATAATAATATAACTAATAATTAGATAACCGCTAAAAATCATATTTTTTTTAAATACCTCAAGATTTAATAAAGGATATTTAAATAATAATCAATTACTCATGTCGGATATACACATAGACAGGTCATATCAATATAGAATCCGATAATAAGATGTTCAGACATGCCATAACACTATAAGAAGGAACATATAAGGGGGCACAATAAATATCACATTATATAGCAACGAGGTCTACATGATAGGATGAGTATGACATGTAATCATACGATGAGCTATAATAGGAAAGCATGTCCTACCTGATACTAGCCGGTCATGTCGTGGCATAAGTATGACCAAAGATGATTACTGAGGTAGAAGTTCAACATCATATCATATTTCATGTATATGTGCGTTTCATCATGTCGTAGTATGCAACATGCAAGGTGGCACCCAGTTACTAATTAACACAATACTCGCAGTTATATGAGCTCAACAAGATAAGCATAGATTGACGATATATCCTAAGCAAAATTATAATGTGTGAACCTAGACATGATTTTAACTATAATAGGGGGTGCGTAGTCAAACGAGGTGCAAGCTACTAGAATACAATAAGCATCACAAGAGCATCGTATGGTAAGAACAAAAAAATTATATGAGACACACATATAAGCACGTCATTAGTCACATTAAGCATGATATAAGGTGGTTAAGACATACATGATAACTAGATTAGCGACATCTGACATGCTTAGATAGTCATAGAATTATACAAAGGGACATAGCAAGGCTATCACAACCTATGACAAGAGTAACTGAACGATGATACAAAGTGAGCATGAGATTATGCAAGTCAAATTTCTAAGGGCTTAGATTTCACATGATACTAATAGTGCATGACAAGTCATAGATAGGTGAGAATAAAGTGCATTGAATAACTTCACATAATGGCATGGGCGTCATAGAGGCTTAAGCAAGGCTACCATCACAACGAGAATCAATGCATATAAGGGGAATACAAGCAAGTACAACAGGTGAATCGTGTGCACGTCATAATGCAGAACAAGATAATGCTCTTAAGGTGTCATGTTACAAGAGAACAATACGCTATATTCCTATACATAACTATATTCATATACATAAAAGTAATCATGCAAGTATCTTACAACTATCGTGGTGGGTATGTTCATGCAAAGGTCAGGATCTCCACACGTGTAAAGATATTGCCTTAAGCAAGGGTGTAACAAGGGATGTAACATATCATGGTCATATTGAGGTCGTTGGGGTATAAGATCAATGATGGCAAGATGATCATCTAAGGTGCTACTAGATACTAAGATACAGGAGCAACATAATTTCATGAATGGAATGTTTGCGTACATAAAAGGAGACAATTAAAGCACATATTCTCATGATAAGTTGCATTTTAGAAGACATACGTCCTATATGATACTAATAGCATACACAGAATCTAAATACAATGTGGTTTGTGATGTACATATTTGTACCTTTGTTTATTGCATCTTTTGACTTCATATTTCATTCGATTTCCAAAGAAAAGCTTCAAAAGTATATAAACTTGTGTAAGAATGAGCTAAAGTATAAGAAATAGAGTCTGCACGAGTTTTGAGCTAACCATGCAGGAATTCGATGAAATCGGAGTCAAAACGAAGAAGCCAAGTGAAGCTGAGAAGAGGTCGATATCGACTGGAGAGATCAATATCGACCCTAGATTTCGACACGACTTCTGAGCGTCGAGATAGCCACACAGACCAAACAAGAAAGCCTCGATATCGACATACATGCATCGATATCGACCATCGTCATAGACATCGACTGGAGCTGGACAAGTCGAGCAGAAACACAAGCATTGATATCGACCTCTGGTGTCGATATCGACCCTACCTCGACAGAAGATAAATCCGATTTTGAGACTCGGATTGTGAAGTCTATCATCAAAGCCATGAGTTATCTCGTTCTTTTAGATATTAGCAGTTGTTTATTATCTTTTCCTTTAAGTTTTTATCAAAATAAAAGACCTATCCTAAATTGTTCGGATAGAGTTAATAGTTAAGATAGGAGTTACAATCCTCGGATGGCGAGGATTAGTAGCCTATAAATAAAGCCCTAGGGGCTGATTTGTTAGATCATCCAATCTTAGAATCCAAGACAAGAAGCAAGACAAGGACAATAGACAATAGATAGTTAGAGTTTTTGAGCTTTAAAGTTTCAAGCACTTACGATTGTTGGCGTTGAGATTGTAAAGATTCGAAATTTTCCATTTATGCAAGTTATTTCAATTCAAGACATGTCTACAATCAACATGAGTGAGTAGTCCCCCTTTCTTCTAGGGTCGGGGTGAGCCCGACGATAGCCATGATGGTAAAGGTAAGTACGTCACTAAAGAATGTATCTTTTATCTCCCTCTACCTTGTGCTTCATCTTTAAATGCAAATTTAAGGAACTCATGTTGTAAAACTTGGGTAGTAATTAGGGTTTCTATTCGAAAGATTATAAACTTGATTATGACAAAGGTAGACACAAATTAGGTTAAGTAATTGAAAAATCTCTTTTCCTATTTGTCGGTTTAGGTGAAAGCCTTTTCCTTTATGATGAAAGCATGCATCTTTAGTTGATTCTTACTTCTTCTATCATGGTTATCGTCGCGGTAATCCTTGGCTTTGGAAGACTTTTTCTTTATTAAGTTTACATTAAAATTTGCCCGCCGTTCGTTGAGTCATCGAAAAACCCAACACCCTTGCTTATTTCTGATCATTGCTTCCTTCCCATTCTTAATTCTTCGGCCTTTTCTTTGCCGACAAAACAACTAACTCACTGCAGGAAGACATCGATATCGACAGCAGAGGTCGATATCGACCAAAACTGATAGATCGACGGTTTTCTGAGTCGATCTCGAGACTCCTGGAAAACTTCTGCAAGCATCGATATCGACCCCCTTGTGTCGAAATCGACCCCTCTGTATCGACTGGCAGACTTCTGAGCCAATCGATTTCGTGAACTAACATCGATATCGACCCCCACCAGTCGATATCGACTACCGTTTTTGTTTCTGCAGGTCTTCTGTTGTAGAGAACTTCTACAACCAAGGTCGATTTCGAGGTCTGACATCGATATCGAGGCTTCTGGTCGAACATAAAGGACGTGTCTTCAACGCTACTAGGATCCCGCTGACTCGCTTCCTCGTGGATCGAACCTGATTCCCTATTACTATAGTGGGGAGTCTTGAATTTATTTGAAGAGGCTAAGAGTTGTATTGCTTTATATTTTATTATATATTTCGATTCAATTCTCCCCGCGTCAAATTTTGGCGCCGTTGTCGGGGAAGCTATCAATCGCGCCCTAGTAGTTTATTTTCAGGGTTCTTTTTAGTGTTATTTTATAGGTGTATACGACGTACTGGTGACCAACCTGAATTTGAAGGACTAGAAGAACCAGAACGCTTTCTCCACCTAAGATCTCGAGTCCAAAGAATCATGGCGGACAACGAGACCCAGGCACAACAAATTGTACGCTTAAGGAAGCAAGTAGAGGATTTCACTACCAGAGAAGTGGCACTATGGGAGCGTGCTGACAGGGAGGAGGAAGCCAAGAGATGATATGAGACTCAAATCAACGCCCTCCCCCGGAATGCAAAGCAATACATGCACCCATCGCTCACAGTGCATGAATCGGCTATTCTAATCCCTACTTCTAATTTTGAAATTAAACCAAACTTTTTAACTGAAATAAGAAGGCATCAATATGAAGGGAAACCTAACGAATGCCCTATGGCACATATATCAACCTTCTTAGACCTCTATGATACAATTGCTGATGGACAAAGTCTTGAGTATGTCCAACTAATAGCATTTCGCTGGTCTCTTACAGGAAAAGCATTGCAGTGGTTGGAGATCTTAGCCCCAAGATCGCTCCGCACCTGGAATGAAGTCAAGGACGCGTTTCTCAGCAAGTTCTTTCCTCCTTCTAAGACGGCGTTGATCCGACAGAAAATCACGGCTTTCAAACAAAAGCCTGGTGAGGCTCTGGCAACTGTTTGGGAAAGGTTTAAGGACCTCCTACGATCATGCCCGACACATGGCCAACCACCGTACATAATTCAGGAGATCATATGCAATGCTCTTGATGCTGCCACCAAGGAGAGGATCAACACTTACACCGCCTATGGCTACCTTGAACTCGCTCCTCAAGAGGCTTGGGAAACCATTGAAAGGTTGGTGGAATTTGACAATACATATGGGACTCCTGAGGCTTCCAACGCACCATCATTGTCAAGGCTTGCCCCATCTATGCCACTGTACGAACCCTCTAAGGTGATCGATCCGGATGTAAAAGAACAATTTCATAAGGATCAACTTAGAAAGCTCCAGAAACAAGTAAGATTCCTTTCGGCAAACCAGGATTGCATCGAATGTGGATCGCAGCGACATACTACCATTGAATGCCCCCATGCTGAGCAAGTGCAACTAGCGGAGACTCATGAGGAAGCAAACTTCATGAGGGGTCCCAATCGCCAATATTGGGAAGACCAAAGGTTCCAACAACCACAAAGGAACCAGGTTAACCCGAGGGACCCCCCACTCTATAGAGCTTCTGGGCACCCTGAGAGTGACCAAAAGAAGGATGATCTTCAACTTGTGTTGGACGAGATAAGGCGGAACCAAGCTAAGAATGATCAATCCAACAATGCTATCCACTCTCAACTCAATCACCTTACCACAAGGATTGGGGAGATGGATATTTGGAAGAAGAACGTAGAGACCCAACTGGGTCAATTGGCGGCACAAATCCCTAGACCGTCCGGAACATTCCCTGGGCAACCAACTACCAATCCTAAGGGGCAATCCGGATCAGGACACATTGCAGTTATGCAACTAAGGAGTGGCACCAAAGTTCATAAACCACAAAAGGCAACGGAGGAAGAAGTAACAAAGCCTGTCGACATCGACAAACCAGTCGATGTCGACCCTGAGGTCGATATCGACACCCCTGTCGACCCCCTGGTCGACGTCGATGACACTGCAGAACCTGAGAGAGAACAACAGAGGTCGAAATCGACCCTACCAGTCGATATCGACTAACCTCCTGTCGACATCGAGGTTCAGCAGGCTCCTCCGACCACCGTTTTGGCTTCTCCGCCAAAGAAGACGTTGCCCTTCCCTTCCAAAGCATTGAAGGACCCCACTCAAGGTAAGTTTAGGCGCTTTGTAAAGATTCTCCAAGGACTTAACATTACTATCCCTCTTACAGAAGCCCTAAGCGAGATGCCCGCCTATGTTCGATTCCTAAATGACATCCTTATCAAGAAGCGATCCATGGCAGAGATCGCAGAGGAGTGCTCAAAGATGGATTTCCCTGAGAAGAGGAGTGATCCAGGGAAATTTGCAATCACCGTGGGACTTGGCCAACATCGTTACAAAGCCCTATATGACCTAGGGGCAAGTGTAAGTCTCATGCCTCTCTCTATTTGGCAAAAGGTGAACATCGGAGCACTTGAACCTAGACATGGCCACGGGTCCGACCCGCCGGGTCGACGGGTCGGACCCGCCGGGTCGGCAACCCGGGGGGTACGACCCTAACCCTGACCCGGGATTCCCACGGGTCGACGGGTCGGGTGACCCGCCGGGTCGGCGGGTTGGCGGGTCGGAGTCCCGGGTCGGCCACGTGGCGTTGAAGGGTTGACCCGGCGGGTCGACCCGCCGGGTCAAGGCCGGGTCAGGTTATTATTTTTACGTTTTAGTGATGTTTTGTGGATTGGTGAAATAAGGTTTCGTGTTTAATGGTGTTTGGGTTTGGGGAAAAAAAAAGATGGAAGAAGGGCTTGAATCGGTTTCCCAATTGCCTACGTATCCTCCCGGGGGAGAGGAATCAAAGCCCACGTAGTTCTTTACCTGTTGTCTGAACCCCGCTTACCTTTTCGCCTATTCGTCGGTGTCGGATTGGCGCTGGCCCTGGGGATCGACGACTCCACCGTCAACGGAGCTCCCGATCGATTCCGAGTCCATTCCATCATCAGGCTCTGATCTGGTGTTGATGAGGTTCTTCTGTATTCTCATCTCAGCCTTCTCCCAATCGGCGAGGCATACTTGTGCTTCGAGGTTCTCAGGGAGCAAGTTTGATCTCTTCTCAGTAAGAATTTGTCCCCCTTGGCTGAATAATTGTTCCACTGCGACGGTGGAACAAGGGGCTCCAAGTATTTGTCGAGCGATCACCTGCAAGGTCGGAAATCGCTGTCTTTCTACTCGGCCCCACCATTCTAAAATATCGAAATCTTCATCTTCATCACTGCGAAATTCAAAGTTAGTAGACAAGTATTCGTCGAGCTCCGAGTGGGGGCTCGACGAGGACCTCGACCTCTTTGCGCCAAAAATATCTCTGGCAAGAGCCTTAGTTCGAGCGGTAATACTAGTGCGGGAGGAACCGCTCGAGCTGGAAGGCGCAGGAGGAGGAATGTTAGGCGCTCTAGCGCCCGTAGAAAAATGAGTATATAATGCTTCAAGTATTCCCCTAACTCTATCAACTATAATTGAAACATTGCAATCAGGATCATTATGGATATCGAGCGTAGGATAATAGTTTTCTAAAAACTTTTGAAGCCCAGTTAATTTGTATCTAGGGTCGAAACAACAAGCTACGAGGAAAATATCAGGAATAACTTTGTAATAAGACAACCATTTCGCCCGCATGGTGAAAACAGCGTCGGATATGCATTGCACTTGAAGCCCGTCTTGAAGAGCTATGGATATGTTCATAGCGACAAAACAGAAAACACTAGATGTAGGAATGTAAGCATGACTAAAAGTTTCGGTTGCATCATGGAAGACCTTGAAAACCTCCATTATATCTCGAGCAACCACCCACACATCCCCAAAAACGTTTGAACCTTCGATGTTTTGAGTGGCAAAAGCGGAAAGAAGATCTCTATATTGATAAGAATCAAAAATCATTTTGTAAGTCGAGTTCCACCGAGTGCTAACATCTCGGGGGAAGTTCTTCGGGCGGATGTTGTTAGAGCGGCAAAATTGGTGCCATTGATGGCGAAGCTGTTTGTTTCGCCAAAGTGCCCGTAAAACATATCGAATAGGTTCGGTTTTCTGTTGTAAATACGTTAAACCATCTTGAACACATAAGTTTAAAATATGAGGTGCGCAACGTATATGGAAAAATCTCCCCCCTATCCCGGGCTGACAATATTGTGTTAACTCTGGGATAGAGGCGGTGTTGGCGGATGCGTTGTCAAAACCGATTGAAAAAACTCTTTGAGTCAATCTATACTCTTGTAAAACTCTGAAAATAACCGCAGCTATGTTACGGGCCGTGTGGGCCTCGTCAAAAACTCGAAAAGCCAAAACTCGTTTGTGTAAAATGAACCGTTCATCAACCCAATGGCAAGTGACACCCATATATGAGTGGTGTTGCCAGTGGTCGGTCCAAATATCACTACAAATTGAAACATGTAAATCGCTATGTTTTTTAAAATATTCAATTAATTCAGCTTTGCGGGTGTTATACCTTTTTATCATTTTCCTCTTAACTGTGTTTCGACTCATAGGTTGCCAAGCGGGCTGAACATTTTCCATAATAAATTCGTTGAAACTTAAACGTTGTGCAAACTTATAAGCTAGGCCTTCGGCCGCTATCATTTCAGCAAAGTTATCACTACAACTAGCATAATCATAACTCCATAAACCAGGGGGTTGAGAGGAAGTAGTTGCGTACCCGGATAGTTGAGTTTGACCTTTCGCCAAGCCGAGTTTCTCCGGATGCTTCGATTCGATATGGCGACCGTAGTTGCCATATCCGTTCCCCTTCTTAGGTTTATTAATTTATATGTTGGAATTTGGATTAGTTAAAAAAACCAAATAATACACACATAAAACCCAATTTTATTACAAACCAAACAACGATTACGAACTCGTACCGGATTCATTGCCTCGGTCGATATCGCGCTTGGCGACATTACAACATAAGTCATAAAACACTTACTTCCTAGTTCCTACTTTATTTGCATAACATCATAAACTTCACAAAACACAACACTAAAATACTAATTACCCGACGATCCCGATGAATCGTCGACTTTTTCGGGGTGCTTCTTGGCTAGATGATTCTTCAAGTTGCCATAACCCAAGTTGTTCGTTACCTTGTACTTATGACCACAATAACGACACTCCGCTTCGAACTTTCCCGGGCCTTGGTCGACCTTGTTGAAATGATTGAACAATGCGGAGGAGCTCGATGAGGTCTTCGAGGATCCGCTCTTACCGCCGGCCATTACGACAATTGACAGAACGACGGGAATGAATGAAATGTAAGTTATTTGATTGATGGGATGTGCAAGTAAAATGAATTGGGGAAGAGGGGATGCTATTTATATAGTCGAGCCTACGTTCAACCCGAGCAACGGCTAGTTTTTTTAAAAAAAAAATAAACGGTCAAGTGGGACCCACCTCTAACGGCTAGTTTTTTAAATGCTCAACCCGTGACCCGGCGGGTCACGGGTTGAGTTTCCCTCGACCCTAACCCTGACCCTCAACCCGACCCAACCCTTCGACCCTTGGACCCGGACCCGCCGGGTCACCGACCCGGCGGGTCACCAACCCGGCGGGTCACGGGTCGACCCGCCCGACCCGTGACCCGTGGCCATGTCTACTTGAACCTGTGGATATGAACTTTATATGGCTGATAATTCATTCGTCAAACCCACAGGTATAGTTGATGACGTCCCTGTAAAGGTAGGTAAATTCTTTGTGGCTACTGATTTCATTGTATTGGACATGCCAGAAGATCCTATTGTACCTATCATCCTTGGTAGGCCTTTCTTAGCTACTGCTGATGCCAATATTAATGTACGTAGAGGATTACTAACCTTTACTATAGGGAACGAAGTCATTGAATTCTCCTTCAACCCCACTATGAAGGAAGTTAATGGTATGGAAATCAAGTCGGTCTACACTAGCGTCATGGATTGCAAAGAACCGACGGAAAGGGCCCTAACTCCTAAGGAGGCCCTAGCCCTAGCTGCAGAGGAGCTTACCGACGAGGACATTGAGGAGTTCCTGGCTACATGCACGAGTGATGAGGAAATATTCGACGATGCTTTATCCATGGAGCTCGAAGAAGAGGTCGATATCGACGAGGAGAGGTCGACATCGACCAATTCACTCGATATCGAGTGCCCTTAGTCGACATCGACACACTCAGTAAGTCAAGTTCTCCCTTCTTCTCTTACAAGCGAAATCGACCAGCCCATGTCGACAGAAGAGGTCGAAATCGACCAGCTGATATCAACATCAGAGGTCGAAATCGACCCTTACCACTTGTCGTCAAACAACTCCGAAGCCGAGGTATGTGCTGAACTCTCAGTCGATATTGACTATTCCTACTCGCCCTCGACTTCTTTTCTGCAGGAATATTTTGAAGAGTCCCAATCAAAGTTGGCATCACTCTATGTTTGGTCCACGCCAACCCCTATAACTGATTTGGGAACTTCTATCAAGAGAATTGAGACGGATTACCTTGGTGAGATTATGAAGACGGAGGAGGTAGAGTCAATCCTTATCCCACAAGGCCCTTCTCCGGTGCTTAAGCCTTTACCCGACACACTTAGGTATGAGTTTCTTGGTCCAAATTCTACTTTCCCTGTAATTATCAATGCTTCACTAACCACAAAGGAAGTAGATAAGCTTATGGAAGTACTTCGTGCTCATCGTAAGGCTATTGGATATTCTCTTGAGGACATAAAAGGTATTTCACCCGCTACTTGTATGCATAGAATCCTCCTTGAGGATGATCATAAGGCATCTATATACACCAACGGAAGCTCAACCCCAACATGAGAGAGGTAGTGAAGAAGGAGATCATGCGCATGCTGGATGCAGGAATCATCTATGCCATCTCCGACAGTGAATGGGTGAGCCCAGTCCATGTGGTGCCTAAGAAGGGTGGAATGACCGTTGAGGAGAATGAGAAGGGTGAGCTTGTGCCAAAGCGAATCACAACTAGTTGGCGAATGTGTATTGATTACAGGAAACTCAACAATGCCACTAGAAAGGATCACTTTCCCCTTCCATTCATTGACCAGGTATTAGAGAGACTCGCCGAACATGATTATTTTTGTTACCTGGATGGATATTCTGGCTTTTGGCAGGTCCCTATTCATCCTGACGATCAGGAGAAGACCACCTTCACTTGTCCCTATGGGACTTTTGCATATAGGAGAATGCCATTTGGGCTCTGCAATGCCCCTGCTACCTTTCAAAGATGTATGATGGCCATCTTCTCCGACATGATTGAGGACATCGTGGAGGTATTTATGGATGATTTCTCTGTTTATGGCACTACTTTCGATGTTTGTCTTGCTAACCTTCGCAGGGTACTTGCACGATGTGAAGAGACAAACTTGGTTCTCAATTGGGAAAAGTGCCACTTTATGGTAAAGGAAGGGATTGTGCTAGGCCACAAAGTCTCTAAACGGGGAATTGAGGTGGACAGGGCAAAGATAGAGCTCATTGAAAAATTGCCACCACCTTCATCAATTAAGGACATAAGAAGCTTCCTTGGTCACGCAGGTTTCTATAGGAGGTTTATTCAAGATTTTTCTAAGATTGCCAAACCTTTAACTAACCTACTAATGAAGGATGTTAAGTTTGCATTTTCTAGTGATTGTCTTGAAGCTTTCAATAGGTTGAAGGAGGCCCTTATATCCGCCCCAATCATTCAATCGCCCGATTGGTCGTAACCCTTTGAGATCATGTGCGACGCAAGCGATTATGCCGTAGGTGCTGTCCTAGGACAAAGGAGAGACAAAAAGCTTCACGCCATCTACTATGCAAGCAAGACTCTTGATGCCGTTCAAACAAAGTACACCACGACGGAAAAGGAGTTCTTGGCAGTGGTCTTCGCTTTTGAGAAGTTCTGCTCATACCTAGTGGGTTCTAAGGTAATTGTTCATACTGACCATGCAGCTCTTAGGTACTTAATGGCGAAGAAGGATGCTAAACCTAGGCTCCTACAATGAGTGCTCTTACTACAAGAGTTCGACGTTGAGCTTAAAGATAAGAAAGGAACGGAGAACTCCGTAGCCGATCATCTTTCACGGCTACCCATAGGGCTTCTGGAAGAGTCACATAACAACATACCAATCAATGACTCCCGCCCTGACGAGCACCTAATGAGGCAAGAGGTAAGACGGGCAGAAGATCCACTCGATATCGACCCCCAAAGGTCGATATCGACTGCCCCGAAGGTAATACTTGAATCGATGTCGACCAGTTTTGATCACAGGTTGTCCTTTGCAGAGGTCAAAATAGACCTCCAGACGTCGACATCGAGGACCCATATCGAGCAGCCCATATCGACTGAACCTGTCGATGCCGTCCAGTCGATATCGACCCCTGCAGGTCGATATCGACCACCTTCAAAACCCTCCGAAGGTGATGAAGAGGTAAGCTTCGGTGAGGATTTCTTCTTTACACCTCCTTCCAGTCCTATCCATGATTTATTTGCTGTAAGAAGGGAGAAGGTACCTTGGTATGCGGATTTTGCTAACTATATTGTAGGAGGCGAGATTCCTTCAGGCTTAACTTCGCAACAAAGGAAGAAGTTTTTGCACGACGTCAAACAATACTATTGGGATGAACCCTACTTATTCAAACAGGGGAAAGACCATATCTTTCGACGTTGTATCCCGGAGGACGAGGTAGAGAGCGTGATTCACCATTGTCATTCTCTCCCTACAGGAGGCCATGCTAAAGGATTCAAGACCGCGGCGAAAATTCTTCAATGTGGTTTTTATTGGCCTAACCTTTTCAAGGATGTGCAAAACTATGTAACCTCTTGTGATGAGTGTCAACGTGCAGGTAATATCACATGGAGGAATGAGACACCACTCACAGGCATTCTAGAGGTAGAACTCTTTGATGTATGGGGCATTGACTTCATGGGACCATTCCCCGCTTCAGGACCCTACAAATACATTCTAGTAGCGGTGGACTATGTCTCTAAATGGGTGGAGGCTGTGGCAACTAGGACCAACGACGCGAAGGTAGTCTCTAAGTTTATGAAAACTAACATCTTTCCTCGCTTTCGTGTTCCTAGAGTTCTTATTTCAGATGGTGGCTCGCATTTTATTGAGAGAGGCTTTGAAGCTCTTTTAGCTAAGTATGGGGTAAACCATAGGGTGGCAACACCCTATCACCCTCAAACTAGCGGCCAAGTAGAAGTCTCCAATCGCCAAATCAAAGCCATCTTGGAGAATACGGTCTCCCGCTCAAGGAAAGATTGGTCGTCCAAACTGGATGATTCGCTCTGGGCCTACCGAACGGCCTATAAGACACCACTTCGCACAACTCCCTATAACTTGGTATATGGTAAGTCATGTCACTTGCCCGTTGAACTTGAGCATAAAGCAATGTGGGCTCTTAAGGAGCTTAACATGGATTTCGACGAAGCGGGAAAGAGAAGGTTTATTGACTTACAAGCTTTGGAGGAGTTGCGCCTAAAGGCATATGAGAATGCCGAAATCTACAAGGAGCGCACTAAGAAATGGCATGATAGGAAGTTGGTGCCAAAAACATATGAGGTAGGTGACAAAGTCCTTGTTTTCAATTCTAGACTTCGCTTATTTCCAGGGAAACTAAGGACAAGATGGAGCGGACCTTTCAAGGTTCATAAAATATTCCCTCATGGAGCGGTGGAGTTACTTTGCGACGATGGATCAACCTTTAAGGTAAATGTCCACCGAGTAAAGAAATATTATGACAAGGAGGACCCGGAAGAAGAGATTCACGCCACCATGGCATTGAACTAGCGCAAAAAGGGAAATATGTCGAGCTAGCGACTTAAACTCAAGCGCTTCCGGGAGGCAACCCGTTCTTTTCCTTTTCTCTTTCTTTTAGTTTTTAGTCTATCTTATATTTTTTAGATCATTCGTGGCTATTATATCTAAAGTCAACAAGGAAATCCAGCCCAGAAGAGAGGTCGATATCGACCTATATGGTCGATATCGACAGGCCGACAGAAAAGAGCGACAGGCTGAAAAACACAGCTGCAGAAGGGTGTCGATATCGACCTCTAAGGTCGATATCGACTACAGCTGGAGGTAAGTGCCAGGTCAGATTTTAATTTCTTTTCGGTTTTAATTTTGGGGTTTCTATCCTTTATATCCCCCCCCCCCTCCGACTTCGACACCCCCTGCCCTTTTCGATACCCTAGCCGCCGCTCTCTCCTCTTCACCTCTCTTCTTCATCTCTCTCATGCCGCCCTCCTCGCAGCCACACCCACCCACCACTGTCATCACCAGTCCCCACTACTGTCATCGCCATTGCAGCCCTGCAACACCAGATCCGAAACCCGCAACCCCCCAACCCTCTTCCTCTTCTCGCCCTATCTCTCTCTCTCCCTCGATTTCACGCCGCCAGTACCAGATCTGCCCACAGGAGGCCTAGGTGCACCAGATCCGGCCGCCCCAAGCCACCGGAGAGCCCACCGCGCCACCAGCAGCCCCGACATCGCACAGATCTCGTCGATTTCGACCCCTGGGCATCGATTTCGACGTCTCTTGTCGACAGGGGTTGTTGTTTTCTTGATTTTTGCGGTTGTAGCCTCTTTCTCCCCTAATTCCGACACTCTTCTGGTATGATTTCTCACCCTTCCTTTATTTTTTCTGGATTTTCATGATTAATTAGTTGATTTAGGGAAGAAATTACATATTGGGTGTTTAGGGTTTGAACGTAGATTGCGCGGGAAAGAGTATTTGTATGTACATGGGCATGAAATCTGACTTTTTTTATTTATGTGGGGCTATGAATCTGATTTTTGTATGTATATGGGCATAAAATCTGATTTTTATATATAATGGGGTGAGATCTAACTTTTATAATTTATATAGGGCAATAATCGGAATTTTCCATAAGTTTAGGCTATGAATCTGAATTTTATATATATATATATATATGGGCTGATTTTGTAAATCTGATTTATTTTGGGGTTTATATTCTGATTTTTTTTTAGAGATTTAAAATCTGATATTTTTTTATGGGCTAAAATTCTATAAGCCATTAGGTTCCTTAATCTTAAAAATTCAAGAAATTATGTTCCTTAGGTACTTTCTTTTTAGAACATATTACCACTTTCACTTAGACAATTTATCTTTACATAATTTCTAGCATAATATGGAACCTAAGTATGGGGTGCTCCCTATTTTATACAGAGGAAAATTATCTTTGGCAATGGTTTCTTTTGCAGACGATTGTTAGAGCCAAGAACATCCCTCAGGACGCGCTCCGCCTAGAGGATGATCAGCAGCGCTCCCTAGCTGAGGATTTGATTCCCCGAGCCACCAGGGCACGATGGTACCATCTCCCTGACATGATCCAGCTAGGATTTCACCCAGGCGTTCAGGAGGCGTTTGAGAACGTCTCGCTACACAGGCTGATTGAGCCACTGGAGGCACACTACCCCGTTCTGACTGGGGAGTTTATGGCCACATTGGAGGTCCCCGGGCGCACTTCGACCGGCCGCCGAGTCCTCTTCCAGCTCGGCAACAGGCGACACAGACTATCGCTCGAGAAGATGAGCAAGATTTTTGGGTTCATCCACACTTCAGCCGCCTTCAGGGTCCAGGACCCCAATGTCATCTGGAGTTACCTATCAGGTATACCCTACCCTGCTCCTACTGACTCCTTCACCTCTAGGGTTGTGAGTCCGCTTTTTAGGGTCATCCTGAGGGTCCTGGCGAGTACCCTTTGGGCTAGGCCTGAGCTCCGTCGCTCGACACACCGTGAGACGGAGACTCTACAAAGGATGCTCTTCGAGGATGACCCTCTACCATACCTCCACGCCTGGCTCGAGCATATCGTAGACCGCAGACGCACGGTCTCTACGGACATTATGGACGGGGCATGGTGGCCATCCTCGCCGAGGGACTAGGCGTCCACACTGAGAGGTACACGGCCTACCAGCTCACATACCTAGACGCTGCGGTGTTGCGCCAGGGCGGAGTCATCGCATCAGGAGCACAGGGATGGAGACACCCCCAGACAAGGATGCGCCTACGACACGATTTCATGGATCTGCTGTATATCCCAGATTGGTACCAGTCTTAGACTGGGCAGCCATATCATACGGATATAGATCCATCTGCTGACCCCACCCTACGGAGGAGACCCCCACTCTACAACCATGAGCCGGAGGTGGACGCTATGTCTTGGGACGCTGACCCCCATTCCGACGGAGTTGAGCAGCCCCCAGCCTACCAGGGGGGCATGGATGGCAACGATGATGATGACGCCAGGGATGATGCAGTTGGAGGAAGAGAGGGCCCGCAAGGGTCCCACCACAGCCACCACAGCCACCATAGCTATGTACCTCCACCTCCTCCTCCCTTCCAGCCCGCCTACACCACTAATTGGCAGGAAGACATGTCTGCCCACTTTACTAGGCTGGAGCTCTCCGTCACTGAGATGCGCGAGGAGCAGCGACGCTATGGGAGGTTCCTCGAGGGTTTGGGCTCATATATGGGCTTTTCCTTCGATCAGCAGGCTGGACCTTCCACATTCTCGCAGGGCGCCCCGACCTACTACTCAGGGTCAGCTCCTACACAGGGCTGGCCCTTGCTGTTGCCACCTCCCCTGCCTCCTGAGCAGTGATATGTGTGTAGCGTAAGTGAGCGTTAGTGATTCCTTCCCTCTACTTTACTTTTCTAACAGTGAGGACACTGTAATCTTTAAGTATGGGCTGGGGATTGAACTTGGACATTATAAACTGCTTTATCTGGTTGTGGTAGGGTTTAAAACTTGGCGAACTTGGCTTGTATTTTATTTTCTACTCTATTCGTATGCATTGCATCATATTTAAACATTTATGCATTTTAAAGTTTAAGTTCTAAATCTTTTAGTTTGTTAAGTCTATAAAATGTCAAAATCTAAAAAAAAAATACAAAAATGTCAAAAATACAAAAAAAATGCATGTTTATTTTTTGAGTTTATTTTCTAACCCTACTTAGATGTCCTATGATGAAAACTCAATAGCTGACTTGATCATGTAAATCCTATGTTATATTTGGATGGTTTAGCCTAAGTCTTTAAAAAAATTTATGTAGATTGTGAACTTGTGATGAAATTGAGCACATATGATCCTAGGCTAAAAGGCAAATCCAACAAAAATTGTCCTTGTGAGAATTTTTGACCTATAGGGAGAACATCAAAAATCCCTCCGCTTTCTTGAGTGAATTTACTCTTCCTATGCATCTCTAAATGTTGTGATAGTTATTCAAAACCAATGCATATATATGATTATGTTTACGAGAATTAAATGATGGAGGCATCTTTTAAGCCATTTTTATCCTCTCTTTACCTACCCTGCATTATCCCTGCTTGAAGCCAGAACATTAGCATGAGCCTGAATTTGCAAACTCCACAAAATTATCCCTAGCCGAATTGAGCCTGACCCCATTTGAGAATTGAGACTTAGATTGGTTGGACTAATGCCTTGTGGAAAGAAAAGAGCATAATATCCAGTTTTGAGCAAGGAAATTATAGGATGGTGCATATTTACATTTTTGTCATATTTTGTAAAAGGATTTATGGCTCAACATATAAATGCACATATTTACTTATTATTTTCGAAAAAACAAATCTGAAAAAATAAATAAAGATATATATATATATAGTGCATGAGCCAAAATCCTTAAGTCTTTTATTCATACAAGTGTTATATTTTTGAGAGATATATTAGAACTTGGAAGAAGGGTTGATAGAATGCATCTTTAGAGCATATTATGAGGAGTTATGGTTTGGGTATTGCAAGTGTTGAGATTTAGGAGTCTTGATTCCCGAATTTTAAAAGCACCACATAGCCAAATAATTACATACCTTTTATTTCATACCAAGCCCCATTACAACCCCGCCCAATGGAGTCTTCTTTGAAGTCTTCCATTGAGCGAAAGTCCTCCTGATGGTTCTTATTGCATTTTCATAATTGGTTGCGAAGTGGATTTTTATAAATTGCAATGTTTATGAGATTGTATATGGAATTGAGTTGAGAGTTGATCTTCATAGCCTAAACACATGAGAGTTGAGTGCAAACACATTATCCCTGTGAGGTTGGATCAAAATTGCATGTGCCTATGGATCGCCAAAATATGTGCTATGACGTTAAAATCACTTGCTTTGCTTTGCTACAGCTTATGATGTTGCTTTTGACAAAGGCAAAGACTTGAAGGGTGTGTTGTAGGTGTTGGTTATTGCTTGGTTATTGCTTGAGGGCAAGCAAGTCTAAGTATGGGGTGTTTTGATGTACATATTTGTACCTTTGTTTATTGCATCTTTTGACTTCATATTTCATTCGATTTCCAAAGAAAAGCTTCAAAAGTATATAAACTTGTGTAAGAATGAGCTAAAGTATAAGAAATAGAGTCTGCACGAGTTTTAAGCTACCCATGCAGGAATTCGATGAAATCGGAGTCAAAACGAAGAAGCCAAGTGAAGCTGAGAAGAGGTCGATATCGACTGGAGACATCGATATCGACCCTAGATTTCGACACGACTTCTGAGCGTCGAGATAGCCACACGGACCAGACAAGAAAGCCTCGATATCGACATACATGCATCGATATCGACCATCGTCATAGACATCGACTGGAGCTGGACAAGTCGAGCAGAAACACAAGCATCGATATCAACCTCTAATGTCGATATCGACCCTACCTCGACAGAAGATAAATCCGATTTTGTTACTCAGATTGTGAAGTCTATCATCAAAACCATGAGTTATCTCGTTCTTTTAGATATTAGCAACTGTTTATTATCTTTTCCTTTAAGTTTTTATCAAAATAAAAGACCTATCCTAAATTGTTCGGATAGAGTTAATAGTTTAGATAGGAGTTACAATCCTCGGATAGCGAGGATTAGTAGCCTATAAAAAAAGCCCTAGGGGCTGATTTGTTAGATCATCCAATCTTAGAATCCAAGACAAGAAGCAAGACAAGGACAATAGACAATAGATAGTTAGAGTTTTTGAGCTTTAAAGTTTCAAGCGCTTACGATAGTTGGCGTTGAGATTGTAAAGATTCGAAATTTTCCATTTATGCAAGTTATTTCAATTCAAGACATTTCTATAATCAACATGAGTGAGTAGTCCCCCTTTCTTCTAGGGTCGGGGTGAGCCCGACGATAGCCATGATGGTAAGGTAAGTACGTCACTAAAGAATGTATCTTCTATCTCCATCTACCTTGTGCTTCATCTTTAAATGCAAATTTAAGGAACTCATGTTGTAAAACTTGGGTAGTAATTAGGGTTTCTATTCGAAAGATTATAAACTCGATTATGACAAAGGTAGACACAAATTAGGTTAAGTAATTGAAAAATCTCTTTTCCTATTTGTCGGTTTAGGTGAAAGCCTTTTCCTTTATGATGAAAGCATGCATCTTTAGTTGATTCTTACTTCTTCTATCATGGTTGTCGTCGCGGTAATCCTTGGCTTTGGAAGACTTTTTCTTTATTAAGTTTACATTAAAATTTGCCCGCCGTTCGTTGAGCCATCGAAAAACCCAACACCCTTGCTTATTTCTGATCATTGCTTCCTTCCCATTCTTAATTCTTCGGCCTTTTCTTTGCCGACAAAACAACTAACTCACTGCAGGAAGACATCGATATCGACAGCAGAGGTCGATATCGACCAAAACTGATAAATCGACGGTTTTCTGAGTCGATCTCGAGACTCCTGGAAAACTTCTGCAAGCATCGATATCGACCCCCTTGTGTCGAAATCGACCCCTTTGTATCGACTGGCAGACTTCTGAGCCAGTCGATTTCGTGAACTAACATCGATATCGACCCCCACCAGTCGATATCGACTACCGTTTTTGTTTCTACAGGTCTTCTGTTGCAGAGAACATCGACAGCCAAGGTCGATTTCGAGGTCTAACATCGATATCGAGGCTTCTGGTCGAACATAAAGGACGTGTCTTCAATGCTACTAGGATCCCGCTGACTCGCTTCCTCGTGGATCGAACCGGATTCCCTACTACTATAGCGGGGAGTCTTGAATTTATTTGAAGAGGCTAAGAGTTGTATTGCTTTATATTTTATTATATATTTCGATTCAATTCTCCCCACGTCAGTGTGTGCACTTGCAAGGTGTCAACCTATTCCTTCCTAAAAGCATAAAAGAATGTCATGGGGCATGGAGGAGCGACGTCATAAGACAAGTAGATAGGCATGATACTAGTTGGAATCACATAAGGCATAGTAAGTATCGAGGTGTAACATCAATATATTTCAAGGACATAAGAAATTAATGTCAATACTATCGGGGACCTATTTTAAGAAGAAGCAGATCATAAAGCAAGTAAGGCATGAATTTGCACAAGCCACAAGTCATGGGTCCTACAGGATACTAGTGTCTTGGTGGAAGGTGTGGATGTGTACCATATGATACATGTACATTAAACAACCTAGCACCAATCATATACAAGAGGTCAAAACAATCAAAACGCAATCATATAGAAACAAGGAAGAAACATAGCGGGGAACAATATGAGCCTAAGATAGTGTGACACCATATGGATATAAGGGACATATGCACATTGATATAAATCAATAAATATATGTACAAGGCATGTATTTGACACGGTAATGTATCAAGTCAAGTAAACACAGATAGAGCTACCATTATAATCAAACAGAGACTTCCAAGGGTAATGTCGACTCATCCCCACAGACTCATAAGCCCATTTCCCCTGGGACGCTTGTGTGACTCATTTCGATAACATAGAAGGGTACTCAACTAACTTCCTGAAAGAGGTTAACAGAGTTCATATAGAATCTCATGACAAGGAGACACCAGTTGACATTCAAAGTTTGATACTCTAGCACACTAACCATCTCATGGCATAACCTATGATGTCAAGTACCATACTTATCACACGCTCAAGTAGTCAATGTTCCCGAACCTGATTCCCGACATGATTAGATTCCCAACTCCATTTCTTGTAAGAGACGTCGATACCATAAATAATGACTCGATCAGAGTACCAATTGGGATATGGAAGAAGATAGAAGGGGAGGAAATCTGAATGAAAAGAATCCACATCTCTCAACTATCACAAATTTTTAACCGAACTTCGTCGAACCATAGACAAACGAAAGGGAAAGACACCAACAAGTGAATCATGGAGGAAACCGCTCTATAAGACAGAAAGCCCGACTAATCAGAAAAGAAAGGCTCCCTCACTTATCCTATTCTCACAGAGACGCAACACTCGGTCTAAATATATCAACAAATCTCTAATCCTAGCATAATAGCACTCAGCACAGAATCATTCAATGGTAATTATAATGATCTCCTTCGAGGGAGATCTCCCTCAGGCCCAATTGATAGATAGAACACGTCAAGCTATCTAATGCCGCTCTTCGAGGAGCGACTGACCGGAGGGGAAAATACCTCACGATCTCTACCTAACTCACTACTCCAACCACCACGATGCAATTCCTTGGAGTCTTCCAAGCCCATCTGTAAAGAATAAGCTATATTTTTCCTACTCATTCCCAACTATATCCAATAGGGATGGTCTAGCGCCTTTTCTACCCTTGCGGTCCCCTTTGTTTGAATTCTCTTATTTAGTATGCCGAGTTGACATTTAGTCCATTTGAGTTATTCATATTAAGTTCATTTTGCCCCTTTAAAACTCTTTTAAATCCTTTTGAAATTCGTGGGCGGTTTTTTCAAAACATACACCCAACCCTTGCGTACTCGAATTGCACAACCTGGCTCTGATACCAACTTTGTAACGGCCCGGATATAAATACCTGGGTTACGTTTTGAAGGTTGGATAGCTTCGTTCGGATCTTTCAATTCAAGCACGGGTCTGTAACGGCCCGGATATAATTATCCGAGTTACGTTTCGAAGGTTGGATACCTTCGTTCGGATCTTGCATTTCAGGTACGGGTTGAGGTTTTAAACCTCTAAAAGATCAGTAATTAAAGCGGGGATTTTGAACCCTAAAAAAGTCGAAGGGATGTTGGGTACCCTTAACCTGTCCTAAAAGCCTAAATTGCGGAAATTCATTTGAAGAAAAACGGAAAACTAAAGTAGATTACAACTTGCCACGACGAGTCCGGGTCAAAACCAAAATAGTAGAACACAAGGCGGAAAGTACTTTAGCCAAATTAGTGGGTCAGTCCGGTTCTTCGTATTCGCCCATGAGGATTTCCCACGTCATGTAAACATGGAGCAAGCATGCCTAAAAACAATTTGTGCGAGTGGGGTCAAACCGAGACCCCCCAACGCACTCTGTCCCACAAGCAAACATACACATACGCTATACCTATAATAAAGATGCTCTAATGCAGTGCGGAAATTTAAATCACACAAGCATGCTGGCAGTTTATATAATATGCAGTAAAACTGTAAAGGCGCCCAAAGAATGTCAAGTGGCATATCCCTCTCCTACTCCGCCCCCTATTTCTTGAGCGGACCTAGCCAATACGGTACCCATTCCATCATACATGTGTGCACATCATCATCCTATCATCATCATATCATATCATCATCGTATCATGCTCATCATCATATCATATATCATCATCACATCATATCATCATCATATCATGCTCATGCCCTGTGGTGTTGGGCTATCTCATCATCATATCATACTCATGCCCGGTGGTGCTGGGCTATCTCATCATCATGCTCATATATGGACACTACTGACTCAGGGCAAACCCGATGAGGCTGGGATACCCTATGACCCTAGCAAAGACTCTAGGACTCACAGATAACGGTCGTTCTGTTCCCAAACACACAAAGTAACCGAATGCCCATTCACAAGTGCAATCCTTACATGATACTACATGGCATGCTTTAAATGCATATGAAGCACCTAGTATATCATATGATCACAAGCAGGAGATTTCTCTTTCGAATCTGAGTAAGCCCATAAAGTAACTTACCTGGAGAAGCACGGAATCCAAGAAATAATCAGCAATAGCAAGCAATCCACTCATGTCACAAATCACCTAGCATATAATATAAGATGTGCATAAGTCTACGTCTAAGTCACACAAGGCGCCCCTAGCTATCACACACAAGTTCACGAAATCATAGAATATCGCATCTTAACATTAATTCATCATTATCATCTCAACTCATCTCGTCATTCATCGTATACCATCTCACATCTCATCTCATATCAATACCTCATCGCATAACATCAGCATAACTCATCAGATGTCATTCCAACTCATTATTATACCATATATAGACTATTTAGAAATCATGCATCATTATCTCATATATAACTCATATTCATCCTCTAAGTCATATTCATACTCTAATCATCGTATCATACTTTCATTTTTAGCATATATTCATAATCATGCTCATCAACCATATAATATAACATCATGCTTTAATATAATACATCATAGTCTCACATCAAAATTCACATACGACACATCATCATAAACTCATATTTAAGGACTTATATCAATATTTCATCTCATAATTCCCATCAGGTTCATACTTATCAATTTAAGATATTATTATAAATCAGGCTTCAACATGTATCCTTATCATAACATATCACAACATAATTCGCACAATTTTCACAATTTAAGATTCAACAATTAATTTACCAAATTACATCGAGTAAGTCAATTCCCAAGTTTCCCTAAACCCTTAAGTCTCAAAATAAGTCAACGCAATAATCAAACAATTCTTTTAAATCATACTTAGCCAAATTCCATTTATAAAACATTAAATCTTTGACCATCTTGTAAAATCGTGCTATCAAAATAATCTCGGCATATTTCTTATTTCAAAATCATTGTTTAAATAAATTCCGACATTAAGCATTTGAATCCTTAAACCAATTTTCCAAAATTATATTATTACTATTTTATCAACACAATTCCGACAAAGTTAGGTTATTTCCAAAAATCCGTTTTACAAGTACTTAAATCAATTCTTGACCCTTGAAAACATTTTTCAAATTCTCTTTAAATCCAAGTCTCAAGATATAATATCTTCAAATCTCAAATATAATATTATATTTATTTAAATTTCATAAATAATATTATATAGTATATTATATTTCATTTTTAATAACCCATATCTATAAATTAACATTACTATATCACATTAAATATATTTAAAACACGCATATAAAAATCATCACATAATAACATACTATATCCCAAATACTATTACTTTTAAAACACTTTAAAATATATAATAATTTCAGAAGATATATATTTATCATAAAATCTCATAATAATAATAATGATAATAATAATAATAATCTAATCAAATAACAAATATATCAAACTATATACTAACATAACCATATAATATACACATAACATAACACATATAAATAATAAAAACCCAACAGGCCAGAAAACCCAAACAAATGGCCCAATGCATAAGCTCACTCTACAAAACCCGGATCCGCTTGCCCCCATCCCATACCCGGCCCACACCCAATCTGATTAGAACCGAACCGGACATATTAGAAAAAAAGGGGCCCTAACCGGCCAAAGGAAAGAAAAAGAAACAGACCGGATCCAGACCCGTCCCTAACCTCCCTCTGTTCGGTTATCTGAGAAAAAAAGACGGAAGAAGGGAGGAAAATCAGAGCTCACCGGAGCTTCGTTCGACCCAACACTTACCCAGACTGAACAACACCCTTCCCCGACCACCAAGGACCCGAAAGAATCTAAACGTATACAAGGGATAAGAATGGAAACGGGGGCTCACCGAGGGGGTTCGTTCGAGGTTCACCGAACTTCACCGAGGTGGATTGGGCTCACTGGAGACGAAGGAAGCTTCGAGGGATCTAGGATGGAGTTAAAGGGTCAAAGGTAAAGCTTTATAGTGTTTCCGAGTGAAAGGAGAAGGAAGGAACTCTTACCGGACATTTTGGAGGAAACAGGGGAATGGAGGAGTGGTTCTGCCCAGGCTCATCTTGGACGTCGGAAGGAAGGTGCTCGGGCTGTTATGGCACTAGGGCTGACGACGAGGGGAGGTGGAGCTGCTGGCGACAAGTGGGTAGCGTGGTGGTGGTGCAAGGCTTGGTGGTTCACCGCAACAGAGTAAAGAAAAGGAAAGGTGAAAGGAAAGGAGGGAGTTTGGGTGTGTTAGGGTTGTGTTTGGATTGGAGGGAGAGAGTGCAAAGAAGGTAATAAAATGGGGTTGTCTGAGATTTCAATTGGCACTTTGCCAAAGAGAAGAGGGGCAGATGCATAAGGGAGGAGGATGGGAAATAAGGGTGCTTACCCGTTTTGGGGTGTGCAACTGCAGCTCTTCAAGGTAGGCAGAGAGAGAGAGGGAAAGGGGTGTGGTCCCAAAATTTTGAATACGCGGAATATATCTCGAATATTAAACCCGAAACCCGCTCACTCGGCCTTAATCCCGACCTATTCAAATTTAAATCAAAGTTCGAGTCCGAATTAATAATGAATTCTAGATAATATTTTCAATTCTCGTGGTAAAAAAATGGAATTAAAATCCATTCTTAGATCAAATTTAAATTTATGCCGGAATCCGCTCCAAGAGAATTAAAATCAAATTATTCTGCTCGAGGACGGAAATTTTAAAAAATTTCCGAAATCTTATAATTCAAATCCCAATTGAGTCAATATTAAATTGAAATTAATTCTTAATTTATAAAATAATATTTTAAAATCTCGAGTCTTTACAGGGACGAGGTTTCAAACCCCAAAAGATCAGTGTTTTAAAGTGGGGATTTCGAACCCCAAAACAATCGGAGGGTCGTTGGGTACCCTTAACCTGTCCTAAGGCTAAGTCGCGGAAATTCATTTGAGAGAAATGGTGAAAGCGGAAGTAAAGTACAACTTGCCACGGCGAGGCCGGGTCAAAACCAAATCAGTAAAACATATAATCAGAAATCCTTTAGTCCAATTACCGGAATTAGACAGGTTCTTTGCAATCGCCCGGGAGGATTCCCGCGCCATAGAAACATATAGCAAGCCTACCTAAAAACAATTTGTGCGAGCGGGGTCAAACCGAGTCCCCCCAACGCACTTTGTCCCGCAAGCAAGCATACACATACGTTATACCTATAATAAAGATGCTCTAATGCAGTATGGAATTTAAATCACACAAGCATGCTCGCATTTTATGTAATATGCAGAAAATTGTAAAGGCGCCCAAAGAATGTCAAGTGGCATATCCTTCTCCTACTCTGCCCCCTATTTCATGAGCGGACATGGCCAGTACGGTACTCATTCTATCATACATGTGTGCACATCATCATCATATCATGATCATCATCATATTATGCCTATCATCATATCGTATCATATCATCATTATATCATATCATCAACATATCATGCTCATGCCCGGTGGTGCTGGGCTGCCTCATCATCATACTCATATATCGACACTACTGACTCAGGGAAAACCCAATGAGGCTGGGCTACCCTATGATCCTAGCAAAGACTCTAGGACTCACAAATAATCGTCGTTCTATTCTCAAACACACAAAGTAACCGAATGTTCATTCACAAGTGCAATCCTAGCATGATACTACATGACATGCTTTAAATATGCTTATGCAACACCTAGTATGTCATATGATCACAAGCAGGAGATTTCTCTTTCGAATCTGAGTAAGCCCGTAAAGGAACTTACTTGGAGGAGCGCAAAATCCAAACAATAAACACCAAAAACAAGCAAATCTAGGCAAGTCAGAGATTCATTTAGAAGGCAATAAGTAAAATATGCATAAGTCTATGTCTAAACCACTCAAGGCGCCCCTAACTTTCGCACATAAGTTCACATAACCATAGAATATCGCATCTTAACATTTCATCCTTATCACCTCAACTCATCTCATCATCTTCCTTATTCATTTCCATCAATAAGCTCATATCGTCACATATCGTCTTATTCTCATATCATCTTAATCCTTCCATTTGATCTTAACTGTCATATTTCATCACGTCTCATCTTATATATCATCATATAACATATTCGATATCATCTCAACACATGTCACCACATAATATCATGTAACATCTCATTATGCTTCATAATTTAATTCAAGATTCTAAAAGGTCAAAGCATGCTTCAATTCACATATATTCATATCTTATTCACATACTTCACATCATGCTTATTAGATTAAGATATCGCTATAAATCATATATCATAGTTTATACCTAACAATTATCTCATAACATGCTTTATATTCAACATATAAATATAACCCAGCAATATCACACATCACAATTTATATACAACAAGTTAGACAAGTCAATTTCCCGAGATTCTCCAAAACTCTTTAAATCAACTTATTTTATTATTTTTATCAAAAAAAATCCGACGAGGGTAGGATATTTTCAAAAATCATATTTTAACTTTATTAAATCCATTTCCATTTCTCGAATCAATTTCCGACATTTGAGGACCTTTTCCAATTTCAAGTCCAATAATATTATATTTTTTTAAATCTCAATAATAATAATATTACATCTTTAAATCTCATCAATAATATTATATAATATATAATATCCCATTTATGTAACATATTTTAGATCCCAACAATTTTAAAAGTCATAAATTTATATAATATATAGTCCAATTATTTAATAATTAAGTAAATAACCGAAAATACCCCAAAATAAGTCTTTAAAACATAATATTCATTTTATCACATTTTAACATATTTTATCATATACCATATATAATCCAATTAATAAACAACCCTAAAGCTAAACAAAACTCAGCCCAAAACCTATACCAACAGGCCCATCAGATCCACTTGCCCAGACTCGGCCCAAGACCCAACCCTATATCCAAATTCTGATTTTAGGCACTGAATCGGTTTTAGTTAAGTAAAACATATGAACCGGACCGGCTAAAAGAAGAACAGAACCCACCCCCAACCCGTCATTGTTCATCGTCACTCTCGCGCGCCCTCTGCTCACGCTCTCTTGCTTGTCTCTCTTGCTCTCGTTTCTTTCTCCCTCTCTCTCCCTCTATCCGTCATCTCAAGCAACAACGACAAGACACATAAGGACACAAAGAGGAATGAACTAGGGGAGGAAAAGGGGCTAGGGGAGGAAAAGGGGCTTACCAGGGGCTCGGGATTTTACCGAAAAACTACATCGGAGTGCGATTTGGCAGCGTCGGAGTTCGATTTCAAGGCGAGATTGTCCTTGAGAGAGAGATGGGTGAGTAAAGGTGGACCTTTATGAGATCTTGGGTTGAAAAGACGAAGATGATGAATCCCGGTGGGCCATATAACGTGGGGGTTCACACGTCCGAGCGCATCATGCGCACCCAAGCCGAGCACACAAGACGAGTGGGGTTCCATCCTAAAACCAATTGGCAATAGGAGAAGTGGCCCACTGACTTATATGCAAGGCTTGGGTTCTCGTGTTTTTCGATGTGGGACAAATGTTCCAAGACATCACAACAGAAGAAAAGAGGGGGAAATCGACCTTTTCAAACTGAACAGGGGAGGGGCCGCTCGGCATCGGTGGCGGCTCTTGGGCGGTGCTGGAAGTCGGAGGAGGTGTAGAGGGCTGCTTCTAGGCTCGGAAATGAAGGGGAAAGGAGGAAGCTGTTGTGGTCCGAGAAACAAGGGAAAGGAGAAGAGGGAGGTGGCTCGACGTCGTGGCTCAGGGCTGCTCCCGGGGTTGCTCGATGGACTTGGGGCTGCTGCTCAGCGCTTGGAGCTGTTGCTCAGTGCTTGGAGCTTTCAGAGATGGGGTGTGGTGCTCCTCACTGCTGCTCATCGAGAGAAAGAAGAAGGAGGATTGTGGTGGTGTTATTTGAAAGAGAGTAGGGTGGAGATAGGGGTAGGTGAAATGGGAGATGAGAGTGGGTGTTTTGAGTTGAAACCAGAATGAAAAGGGGAAGATGGGTGCTCTGTAATTTCTTCTGAATTGGATCAATAGATGCTTCTGGGATTGGCGTGGGTTTGTTTGAGTCAAAGCCAAATTGGAAAAATGTCATGGGAGAAGGGAAAGGTGGGGATGGGAGGTGTTTAGCACAAATGGGAAATACTATAGCTGGAATGGGTTGGATGATGCTGAAATCAAATCAGAAGTTTGAAGGGAGAAGATGACAAAATTGAGAAGGGGAAAACGCAGTGGTGCCAAGGAAGAATTTAAAATACCCAAAAATTAACCCTGAAACCCGCTCTCTCGACCTTATTTCGACTCAATTTAAAATAAATTTTTAGATTCGAAATACTAATGAAGTCCAAAAAATATTTTCAAGTCTCGGAACAAGAAGCGGAATAAAATCCGTTTTTAAATCAATTTCCAAATTATGTCGGAATTCGTGTTGAAATAATTAGAATAAAATAAATTGCTCGAGGACGGAGATTTTCAAAATTTTTCGAATTCTTAGAATTTAAATCGAATCTAAATCAATATTAAATCGGAATATAAATCTTAATTTAGAAAATAATATTTTAAAGTTTCAAATCTTTACATTTATTATATGTTCATGCTGCTTCTTGTGATGTATATGCCTTTCATATGCTGGTGAGCAGTGAATTACCAAACGATTGGCAAGGTCTATTTGAACAACTGGTGTTCTTTGAAGCATTTTAATACATATGTATTTAGGAGCTGTACGAGTTTTGATGAGGTGTGAGAAGCTCTACTAGTTACTCTGAATCCGGGAAATTGGTCTCTGCAGTTTTTAGATGGGATTCTACAACAAGAAGTTTTGATGAGGATTATGTAAATGGTAATATTGTTACCATATGCTGCCCTGACTGCTTTCGGTTTCATATGTTTCAGGATCTGCTATTACAGGCCCGATTGGGAAGGAATGCACCAACTTGTGGCCTAGGATTGCGAGTGCAGCCAATGCCATTGTCTAAGATTCTTGTGGCTTAGTTTTTTTATTGTATTCCATTACACTATTTCTTGAAGTTTGTTTACTGTTAATTTACTTCTTGGAGGTCAAGTTGTTCAAAATAACACAATTTAGCAAGGAAAAGCAATGAGCTCGGGGTGATCTTTAGTTCTCTATTGGATGTTTTAGCCTATTAGCTCAAATGGAAGAGTAATGTGCTTCTGCACAAAGATGTGGGTTCGACTCCTACATAGGCTTATTTAATTATTTCATTGTCAAGTAATCTATTTGCATCCACAAGTTGAATTTAGTATGTTAAAGGCATTAACTTGAACATAATTAGGTTGATAAAAGAAACTAGAAAGCAAAGATTTGTAGCCTATGTGGAATTCGAACCCACATCACTGTGTATAGCACATTGGTCTACCATTTGAGCTAATAGGCTGGTATAAAACAATATCTAAGTTTACATGACAGTAGGTCTATGACAACCAAAAAAATATTGTTTTTTGATAGTGGAGTGCAATCAAAAAGAGTAGATATCTGCTACACTCTTCAAGGTAGTCAAGAGGAGAAGAAATCCTTTTTTTGTTTGTTTTTTTATAGAGATCCATATGTGCATATAAAAGTATATATAATCAAAATATTCCAACAGTAAATGAAGAAACCATTTTTCTGTTTGTTTTTCTCTCATTAAAAAGAGAAACGAAAGAAGAAGGCAATTGGAGAAGGAGACAACTTTGCATTTGAAAATTGATTAAGCAACATTAACACGTACTCAAACAAAGAAAAAGGCACATTTCCTATCAGTAAATTGACAAACCTGATCAAGGACATGGAAAATGGATCAGAGTCCAGTTTCATCCATGGAACGACTCATCAGGTGTCTCCGAGTAAAGATAACTTTAAAATAGTACAACAACAAAAAAAATCCTTCATAATCCAAATAAAAACAAAAGTCACCTATTGAACAATCTCCTCTTGCTCTCTTCATTCAACAGTTACCAATCCTTTAGTTAACAAGCTTGCGCCATAACCATTGTTCTAGCATACATTGAACCCATGGACCAGCACAAGACTCAATCCTAAATTACTACATAAAGCAATGAAAAGAAATAACACATTTTGTAGAGTACGCTACTATGATTGACAAAACAACAAATAGGAACAAAGTCTCCCACATTATATCCATAAAGATGCCTCGACATCCCCCTATCACATCTTAAAGCACCCTTTCTTCTCCAATTGATAATCAGCATATCCTCTGGCAATCATACCCAGCAAGATAAGCTCGTTCTCTGGTAATACCCATTGAGAAAGTTGATCTTCGTTAAATATAACCCTTAATCTCTTCCATATAAAGTTAAGCAGAGCCCCAATCAGAACATAAGAACAGAAATTGCTACTCCAATAGTCCAATTCGATCGCCAAATTCATCAAAGTGGAGAAATCAGTTGAATAAACTTAAAACTCCAATTCACAAATGAAACTACAATCCCTAAAGCCCCAATTCAAAACAACAATCCCTAAAGCCAGAATTCAAAACAACAATCCATAAACCCTAAATTCCCAAATCCGATCCCAATTTTGAAATCCTAAATTTAAAAACCCTAAATTTTCATATTGGGAGAATTTAACCGACTATATTTACTAAATTCACTGGGAGGAATAACCTACCTTCACCACGGTACAATCACAATCGCATGTCGTCCTGTTGAACGGCCGTCGCCTCTCTTCCTTGAGTCCGGTTGCCGTCTCTCCTTCCCGAGTCCGATTGCCGTCTCTCCTCCATAGGTATGGTTATGTCTCTCCTCTTTGGGTCTGATCGTACCTCTCCTCGCTCTCTCTGTGTCAATATAGGTTCCCTCATTCCATATGAGTGTGAATCGTGAAAGGAGGAAGGAGCACACACATTGTCTTTTTCCTTTCTTTTTTAATTTCCATTTTTTTATTCTCACACTTAAATAGAAGTTGTTAATTTAGACGGAAGAGTGGCACGGTGCGAAAATCACCCTAACTATAGGGGCACCGTGCGAAATAGTCTAAACTTTTGTACACCCGCTAAATACTCCATACCTTAGGGGTACCTCGCGAATTTTTTATTTAATTTATATTTATTTTTAAATAGAATATTATGAGAGGAGACGGGTGAGAGACAGAAGATATGACTTAGAGGATTAGGGGAAATGAGGGGGCCAAACTAGCAGTTGAGATCCCCTATCCCTTAGCCTTAAGGTCTCCTACCTATCGCTCTTTCAACTTGTGTTTTGTAAGAAAAAAAAATTAAAATTAATCAGAATTTAAAAAATTAAAGAAAAAAGGTGAAGAGTGAGTAAGATGTGAGAAGGGACAATAAAGAGATAAGGATAAACGAGATAGTGGATCCCTACCGCCAAACTATGAGACAGGGGATTTGGAGCCCAAAATACGGGGACAAGTAAATTGGTTCGACGTTGGGTTCATGGTTAATGATCACTTGAATTGTCCTATTCTTGACGCTCGTGGAACACCATGCCAAATAATAAAACTACCTCGAAATTATATTCTTTTTGACAATTTTGAGTTCATTCATCTACCTCAAAAATTAGCTAGGTTCATCAAACGTCAATATCAATACCTCATCTTAACCGCAACCCGCATTATCAATTATATATGTACCGTACCCAAACCGGGCCAAACACACACCCTATATACATATATATACACGAATATGGTACTAGAAACTACATATAATACAATCAAGTTAGAGAGATTCATTGAAGAATAGTAAATTAGTAATACCTATATGGTCTAAATTGATAGTGAAAATACAGTATTTATTTGTAGTAACACTATGGCTGTGTAAGCATGTAAAATAAACAGCTAAAAAAGAAATAGAATTAGCTAGTTTATGGGTCCGTATGGAGTGGAGTTAAAAAAAAGTGACTAAAACTGAAAAACGGCTGAAATTGAAAAATTGTGTAAAATAAAGGTTGAAAAATTATGGAATAATATAAACACCGTATGGGACGAAAAAAGAGTTTATTTGTAAAAACTGGAGTTTATTTGGTTATTATTAGAGGTATTATGATAATTTCAAACCAAATAAACACCAAAAAAAGCAGGTTCCATTAGCTTTTTTTAACACAAATTTTTAACCACAATTAGATGAAAAAAGTTGTCCATGCATGGTTAAAAATTATAAGACCATCCACAATGGTTTTTGGTAAAATGTACACATTTGCACAAGATGTGTAAAAATACACATCACTTTTTAACAATTTGCTCCTTTGGTGAAATGTGCATTTTTTACACACCATTCAAATACAATTCATTTAAAACAAAATAAAATAAAATAAAATCATAAAAAATGAACCAATCAAATTGTCTTGCTTTTTGTAAAAAAATTTGCACATAGGAGAGGTGGTGTGCTCAAATTTGCACATTACATGCTCAAATGTGTACATTTGCACACATCAAAAACAACCAATAGAGTTAAAAAGTGTCGAAAAAATGCACATTTGCACTTGCACACCACTATTGTGGATGGTCTAACAGCTTTTTTACTAGTTTATTTTGCATCCATACACAGCCTATATTTAAGCTGCATATGGGTTCACATTTTAGTTAGTTTATACTCCGGTAGTTAAAAAAAGATTTAAAAAAAAAGTTAAATCAACAAGCTTTTTTTGGTGTTTATTTAACATATTTGGTTTGAAATTATCATAATCTTTCAACCTTTATTTTACACAATTTTTTAATTTCAACTATTTTTAAATTTTAGTCATTTTTTTAACTCCGATCATTACAGAAGTTACGAGTACTAAACCTAAAACGGAAATCAACACCCAGAAATTACACATGTAAATGAATTTAAAAGAGGGGTAGATAAGCTTAATAAAGAGAGAGGCTCTCTAGCTAGGCAGCTAGACTGTATATAGCTTGATAGTAGCTAGCATAAAAAAAAAAGGCTCAGAAAGAAATTTATTAAATGAGACATTAAAGAGGGGATGGGGGCGGTGGTGCAGTTGCAGCGCCATCTAAGCGCAGCCACAGCCTCACCGGCCACTCCGGCCCCCTTCTCCGATCGATCATCACCCTCTCTCTCTCTCTGCAATTACTGCCCTTTTTATTCCTTCCCCCAACAGACATCCTCTTTAATTACTCATTTTCCTTTGCCCTCTCTCTCTTTATTCTTCATATCTACTTCCCTTTCAATTAATGCTTTCTTCTCACTAATTCAATACCCCTTTCATGGACAATCTTGTAATGATGTTAATTTAATTTGCGTATGTATGGGTGTGTAAAAATTAACTATAAACAAGTGTTTATTTTATAAATATTTTAAATGGGTGTATAAGAGGTTAAAAACAAGTAAAAACGATTAAAAAAGGGGTTAAAATATAAGCTACAAATCGGTGTTTTTTATGTGTTTATTCTCCCTTTTATCTTTATATTTTTTTCCCATACGGAGATTATTTTGTTGTTTAAATTTTTAACTATTTTTACCAACAATTTATAAATTTTACCCTGTTTATAATTTTAGTCATTTTATTAACTCCGTCTCTTACAAACCCTTTGTGTTTGTACGTAGCAAATATGATCATTTTATTCATGGAGAAAAAAATACAGTAGTACTTCTTAATATATATATATATATAAATACTCGGGGATCGTTTGGGAATCTAATTAAGCATTTTTTAAGCTTTTAATTTTAATATTTTATTGTTTTAAATGAGATTGATTTTAATATCTATAACTTTTGAAATAACATTTCCAACAAAGTACTACGGCTGCGTTTGGCAAAATACTAGTTGATGGGCTAGTTGAAACTGATGAGGTAGCTGAAGTTGATGGATTATTTATGTCAAATATATGTTACTAAGCCAGTATGATATTTGGTAAACCTAGCGGTTGGAGTAGCTGATGGAAATTTGTGAATTGAAAATCATAAGCTCCGAAAAGCTTCGGGAGTAGCTGTTGAAATGCTCTTTTTCCAAAAGCTAATTAACTAAAATCTTATATTTATTTCATTTACAACTATATAATATCAAAATCAAAAGTTCCAATAAGCTATCTGATGAAATTTTTTTTGCCAAACAAAGCCTACTACTCATCTAAAACTTTTCATAACTTTTCTTTTTCTACATACAAATCTATTATTTCCATATAAATTGAGATTTTGTTGTCTAGATCGAGGAAATAGGGTATTCTCGATCACTCGCTCGAATTTATTAATGTTATCATGAATGGTCGATATCAGAGGTGGATTCTCTTTGGAGCCATGGTTGGCAGTCGCTCTCCCCTCCCTCAAAAATAAAATTTAATATACATGTTCATCTCGTTGCTAACTTCGATTTGATATATCATACGCTCAACTCCGACATCTGAGTAAAAAGTTATAAACGTTTAAAGACTGAACCTATATAAATTACTTTTCACGTACGTCATTTGTCAAACTGATATAGTGATTTGTCAAACTGATATAGTGATATACATGTATCCTAATTATCATTTGTTAAACTTATTAACTTAATAAAATGATTTTAAAAACCTTGAAATAAAATTTGTATGATTTATGTTTTTATTCTAGTTACACATTCATAATATTAATGATTTTTTGGAATAAAAAAAATAACATTCAATTTTTCGCCCCTTTAACTAACAATTTTAGGATCGATCACTGGTCCATATATGTAGTAGTTGCAGTAGCAATCTCACAAGCTTGGAACACTTCTAATTCACAATACATAACTAATGTTGTTGCATATAAATTGTAAATCGGAATTTTTTCCATAAGAAATGTGACTCCGATTTGATCCGGATAGACAATATGATTCGACTGATCAAGATCAAACTATTGAAGAACAGCCACCGCCACCACCACCAGCAGCACCAGTCGTTAAGATGATAAGAACACTAAAGAGGGAAATGATTATGGAGATAAGAGAGGGAGCAACAAAATCAGAAAAAAAAGGGGAAAGTGAGAAATAGAAAATGGGGATTCAACAGTAAATATGGTTTCTATGTCGCCATACAGCAATGACAGATATGCGTCCTAAAGTAACCACACCAGTATCTTCCTTCCATATCCAACTGATCATCGACCATGTGTATCTTCCATCCAAAGCTTCTTCTTCCCATGCATCGCCCCCAGGTTCCATCCCAGCCGTACACGTGTCCTCCTTCCAGCCCCATCGGCCCCGGCTGTTTTGCAGTAGAAAAATATATCATCCCCCAGTAATCAGTCAAACGGGTCCTGCTCATTACAGTAACCCTGAAACGCAGAATCTAGTGTCGTTTTGAGGGTTGTATTTTCCTTAATTAACTTTACTAATCTTTCCGATGTCATTTTATGTCCTGATGTAAGTTAGTTAAACAAAAAATATTATTTTGGATTTCTTGGTGTTTGCTTTAAATAGTTTCTTTTACAACCGTTGGTAGATTCATAGTTATATTTTTTGAGATATAATTAAAAAAGTCGTTTTTTTTTATCTAGTGAGGATATAAAAATAAATATATTACAATATACTTAAAATGTGCAAAACGTTAAAATGAAAGGTAAAGTGTATTTATTTATTTAATTACAAGAATGGAAGTTGAATAAAAATAATGCAAAAAATACTAAGCAGTCTAAAAATATATTATTAAAGCCGTTGAAAATAGCATTAGTTTTGGCATATATTGTGGAAAAAATATTTAAAACATCACCTTTTTCAATCAATTGTCTTGACATGATTTATCTATTTGTTAGTAATCTTGGGATTAATTTGTGAATATATGACAAATTGTTGGGATAAAAGTGTAAATAATACATAAGCTTTGTGATAATCAATCAATTAACAAAAACGCAAACTCCAATGTAAAATGAAGAGTTAAAAAAAATATACAAAAGTAAATTACTAAAAACGAAGTGAAAGAGACAAGCAAGGCCGTGGGGAGGACGCAACTAGGAAAAGAGTCAACATCTGCAGTTACTGAATCGCATCGGATTACTCCTCCTCCTTCACAGTGGATCAGTCCATGGCTGATGGATTCATTTCCTCCACCTTACCTGCAACCCATTAACATATGCATCCACAGTAGTAATAAACTATTTACACAGTAATTTCAAAAAAAAATAAAAGTAAATTCAGAATTACACCATGAGTATGACCCTGGAAAACCCTAGACAGCTGATCGAGTTTAACGGGATGTCTAGGGTTACAGTGATTAGCGAAGAAATTGTTAGTAAAAATCTCGTTTATACGAATCGGAGGGGAGTGATCCTCGAAAACCCCCAAAATTGAAGCACAAAAAGGCCTTACCGTGGAAACCCTAGGCGATCGGAAGCAGGAGGAGTCCATGAAACTCAGGATAGATAGCGCCGCACAAAGAACCGATCTTTTATCTGTTTTTTCGCCTTAATTTGAAGCGTGAAACGATCGATGGGGCGCTATCCCTCCTGAGCTTAACAGAGTCTTCCATACTGGGAAATGGAGAAAAAGGGGGTTTTGAAGAGATAGAAGTGGATGGACGAGGGGATGAAGTGTCTACTGTCAGTATTTATAAAGGGGAAAGGGGACGACGAGGAGAGATGGTAATTTCACTATTTCAGATATTATTTATTTATCATTCATTATTTTAATATATATATATATATTTATATAATATATTATTTTTTATTAATATATATTGGTTTCCCATAAGTAAACGATTTTCTGTGATTTTACTGGCGTGATCGATCGGGTTTTCCTGTCGACAGATTTTCAAATACAAGCTGTCACGGATCTTAAAGTATGGGCGCCTTCAGCCCTGGATCATTTTATACTATTTTTTTATTTCCCACCTTCGATTGAGTTATATATTAAGGTTCTTTTGGAACAAGTAATAGTTAGTGGTGTGCATTAGTCCGAGAGGATCACAAATTAAGATCCCTCAAAAAAAGTATAGATAGAGTGTATACACAAATTAGTATATTATTATAGTATAAGAGATAAATAGAATTATAGAATCGGTGAGACGTGGATTGTCTAAGATACGTCTGTGAATCAATTATTAAAATAAATCATACTACATCGGTTAAGAAATAGATGTCGTTTGACTTTTTGACACGTTTTTTAATGAGCTAAAAATTATATAAAATATCGAAATTGTAGTAATTTTTTAATATAATTTAAATATTTATTAATAATAAGTGTCATATTATTAAAAAAAAATTGTTTAAAAAGTTAATATTTTATATAGTTTTTAACTCATTAAAAAACTTGTCAAAAAATCAAACGACGTCTATTTCTGAACGGATGTTGTACAATATACTGTATGATATAGTAAGAGCATGTTTGGTTGACAACTTAAACACCCATAAAGTAGAAATTCTCATAAAGTTGGAAAAATATATGCATTTGGTTAATATTTAAAAAAAACAAAAATCAAGAAATTCAACTTTACAAATAGTTAAATTCCTCCAATTTGAAGGAAGTTCACCTACCTAATCTCCTTAGATAAATTCAACTTCCACTTTTTTATATTTGGAAATTTTCAATTCTACTTTTTAATCTTCTAAAATAAGAATAAAAAATCAATCAAACCCATTTTCCCGTCAATTACATTTCCTGAGAATTTCAATTTCCATATTAACCAAACGAGGCCTACGATAAAGCAATTATTTAAAAAGAAAGAAAGGAACGGAAATTGGCCCCGGTTTTGTTGCAGCAATACAGCAACGGCGAAGCGGGCGGTGAGGAGAGGTAGGTAGGGTAAACCGGTTCGGAGCGTCACTAAAAACGCAATATTTATCTCGTTAATGTCGGAGTGGGGGATTAGACGACGGATGGGTCCGAAAATAAAACCAAGTACGAGTCGCTTTTTCAGAGGTCTGGTCAACGACTATTTAGCCTATAGGGCACCACTGCACCAGCGTGCTACTCTTTTCTGATCACCTGCGGCCACCCTTTATTTGACTCCCTCCTTTTCAAGTATTGCTAAAGCTATGTACACCACCAACATGTGTTTATATATACTCATGCGAATAAATTGTACTCCGTATATATATTCGGTTTATACATTAATCTGATACTTTGTTTAAAATTAAATGTATTTGATATTAAAAACGTAATGAACGGATCTTTGATCCATTCAATACGAGTAGCCGGTTATAGATTCGTTAATATGTTTTTTTAATAAGTTAAAAACTTTTGGAAATATATATATATATATATATATATATATATATATATATATATATATATATATATATACATACATTGACGGGTCATAGATTTGTCGATCTGTTGTTCAAATTGTTTTTTTTTTTACGTTTGGGGTAGTATGGTTTTAAAATTTTAACGATGGATCCGTTTGTATTATTTTTCAAAATTGAACGGATTTATAATCCGTTTGTGTTACTTTTTAAAAATTTCGTAATGATTGTTGGATACCTGTCAAATTATGGGGTAAACAGATCGTAGATATGTTCTGTCTCAATGTATATATAGCACTTGATCTAGGTGCATGCATACAACAACCTTAATAAGTATCACTGTTAATGGGTAGTCTTGCGACCCTGTTCATCGAGGTGATCGTAGTGGTGTTTGTGATATCCGAATATCCTTCATCTAGGTGGAGGGAACGTCGTGTGATCCACACTTCCCCAGGTGTCGTCGTATGCCCATCGTGGAGACCGTGCATTTGCCGAAAAAATCAACGTGGGTATAATAGCCTCTTTTTAATGACTTTTTATTACTTATGTATTTAAGATGATAAAGATTATATCAAATATTTATCTTTTATTTTTTTTCAGAATTTCATAATGATTAGTAATAAATATGAATTTTTAATAAAAAAAAGTTTAATATTTTATATAAAAAATATCACTCCAAAAACATGTGAATAAATAGTGAAAGTTAATCAAAAAAACTGAAGAGTATCTCTAACATATTAAAAAAGAGAGTAAAAATATGATAATATAAGTTTTTTAAGTACAAAGTAAGAATTTGATTGGTGTCGGTCTACATTGACTCACCACCCCAATTGTGTTTTTCCTAACAAAAGAAAATAGCTCTGAATGCGATATGATAGCATTGACAATATATGTATATATATACATGAAATGCACTCGATTAGAGTCTTTTTAATCATTTCGACAAAAAAAAAGTCTTTTTAATCATCGTTTTAATATTCAACACAATTTATAATGATAACAAAAATTGTAGAAAATATCAATTTATTTAAAAAATAATAAATGTAAAATTATAAGAAAATAATATTTTATATATTTTTAATTTACCATTAATAAAAAATAAAAAATGTGTTCAACGGTAAAATAACAATTAAAATAAATAGAGTGACTAATTTTTCACATAACAATTAAAGATCTTGGTGGGATGACAAGCAAATTCCAAACTTCGAGTTTGTTGAATTTTTTTTCAAAATATTCACATTTAAAATATTTACAAAAATATTCATTTTTTGCAGTATTGTCAGAGAAACGCGGGTTCAAAACACGTTTCATTCATACGTTATAAAATTTGAAAATGAAGAAAAGGTGGAAAAAAATTAAGGAATAAAACGCAGACTTAACCTGCATTTTATTCTTTTATTTTTTTTAAATGAAAAATTATATAAAAAAAAAGGGTGAAGTGCGGGTCTAACCCGTGTTTTTCTTCCTCCTAAGCTGTCGGCTCTAGATCTGAGCCAAAGGGAGGGAGATAGTGGGGAGGAAGGTAAGGGGAGGCGGACGGGGGCGTGGCGCCATCGATGCCAGGGGGTCAGTGGTGGAGGCCGGCTCCGTTGGCGGCCTCCGTCTTCGCTCAATTTCATGCTTCTTCTCCGGGCGTTGATCTAAGGTCGGGCAAAGGGAGGGATGCAGCAGGGGACGAAGGCGAGGGGGAGATGGACACCGATCGACAAGGTCGGATTTTGTCAACCTTCATGTCGGAGTTCACCGATTTCTGCTCTCGGAAGGTCGAGGCAACGAAACCGATCCCAAATCTCCGATTTCTTCTCCCGGATGGTGGAAGGGCGAAGGCGACGAGGGGGAGACGCGGAGACGGGATGAGCCATGGCTGGAGGTTGGAGGAGGAGTCTGTGCAGCACTTTGAGGAGGAGCATGTGCAATGCTCGGAGAAGGAGACAAACACAAACTGACAAACGGGGTCGGCCTTGGAAATTCAGGAGGAAGGAGAGACGCAGGTTAAACCCACACTTTACTCTTTTTTAAAAAAAATTGTCGTTTAAAAAAAATAAAAGAATAAAACGCGGGTTGAGTCCGCGTTTTATTCATTTATTTTTTTTTCCAACTTTTTCTTAAGTTTTAAAATTTATAATGTATGAAATAAACGCGTTTTGAACCTGCGTTTCTTTGACAATACTGCAAAAAAATGAATATTTTTTGTAAATATTTTAAATGTGTGAAGATCATGGTAAATAATTATTTTTTAGTGAATATTTTGAAAAAAATCCAAGTTTATTTGGTTTGAAATAAAATGGTTAAATATATGAACATATTTTTTGATGTTAAAAATACCAATGAAAATTAATAAGGTTATGTTACATATTTTCACTTTTTTTCCTATAAAATCTTATATTTATGTCACCATATCAAATCTGATACTGTATTGTTTATTTTTTATTTTAATGAAAATGAAATATTGTTTAAAAGTTTGAAAAAGTAATCTATCTGATCTAAACTTATAAAAATATATATGAATAACTTTTTTTTATCTTAGTCCAGTTCGATCGACTCAGTCGCTCTACATCTGAATCGGGTACTGTGTGACCCATTTAAAGGATTGACCCTCCCACTCACAAGCGACTCCATGTTTCCACGAGGATTCGAACTTCGAATCTCTTGGCATGGGATGTAGTCCCACAACCATTACACCAACTTGTGATTGGTTACACAACCATTACACCAACTTGTAATTGGTTATAAATACAGTATGAATAACTAAAATAAAGCATTTTAGACGTTTAAATAATTTTGAAGAGTGAAAAAAGTAATCAATTAGAGTGAAAAAAGTACTCCGTAAAAAGCCTACAATTACCTAAAATACGTTACACTATTGATTAAATATTTATTTTTAAAGTACAGTACCGGAGTATTATTATACGGAGTAAATTAATTATTTTAAACTGCGCATTGGACTAAAACGGGTACTTGACGGTAAGAAAAAGTTGGTCAAATTGCTAAAATTTCAGACCACCAAAAGCCTAAAAGGCTGATTTTTGTAAAGGTAATAAAACCATTTTAAAAAAAAATAGTAGAAGAAGAAGGAAGAAAAAGAGAGCTTTTTAATTTGATGGCTAATTTTTAGAGTTGAAAAGCCAACAATCTTTTACTGCTGTGAAAAGGGAAAATCAAGATTTCCACAGTTGAAAAGGGACAGCTTTTTTTTAACCTAGAAAGGGGAAAAAAGTGGAAAATGTGTTTCTCGAATAAAATTAGTTTGAAAGAAGAAAAAAAAAACGTCGGTAAGAGGATGAATGGAGTATTAACGAAGTAATTAATGGGATAAGAACGTAATTAGGGGTTGACGGCGTTCCCTTTCAGTGTTAAATTCAGGAAAAAGCATTAATTTAAAGCTTTAATTTTATGATGGGTGGATAAATAATGATTGCATCATAAGCTCAAATATGCATCTTTGCCTTTCACCACCCCAACATCACTTGTGATTTATACGTCTCCAGACTTTTATTTTGTCAAGTTTTTAATTATGATGACTTGACCTGCAATCTCGATCACTTTTTACCGGACACCAAAATTATTTTTTACTCTTAAAACATTAAATAAATTAATGTACGGACTCTATAATAATCAATTCAGTTAGTATAAAACAATTGAATCTATTCAAACTCTCATCCGTAATGATGTAATCAGATAAATCTCATTCGTCCGAATTTTTTCCTAATAATAATAAAAGAGTAAATTACACATAACCATCCTTAAATTAGGATACTTTTCACATAACCACCCATAAAATTATAAATTACAGAAAATCACCCATAAATTACATTTATTTTCAAAAGACCACCCATTCATTAAACCTCTATTTGTTTTGTTTGAAATGACTAAAATACTCATAATTCAAACTTATTTTTTTAAGGAAAGACTGAGGTGGTAATTGGGCGAGTCGGGTCGGATTCGGTTAGTCGGGTTTCGGATCATTCGTGTTTCGGGTAATGTCTAATAATTTGATCATTTGGTTGGGTCGGGTTCGGGTTTCGGTTGTATCGGTTTCGATTGTCTCGAGTGTAAGTTATTTCGGGTTTGGATTGTCTTAAGTTTTCATTATTTCAATATTCATTTTAACATTTTTACTAGAATCTATCTTAAAATTCGGGTTATATTGGGTTTCGGTTATAACGGGTTCGAGTCTTAATGAGTTTTGGTTGAATCGGATTTGGTTAAGTTTCGGTTATCGGTTATTCGAATTTCGGGTCAAGAATGGGCCGGGTTGGGTCGGTGTTCAGGACAATCGGTTTCAGTTCGACCGGGTCGGGTTTTCGGGTTCGGGTCGAGTTTTGCCAGCTCTAGGGTTATTGTATGTATTTTGGAACCGATTGTCCTGAACACCGACCCAACCCGGCCCATTTTGGACCCGAAATCCGAATAACCGATAACCGAAACTCACACAAATCCGAATGAACCGAATCCGATTCAACCGAAACCCATTAAGACTCGAACCCGTTATAACCGAAACCCGATATAACCCGAATTTTAAGATAGATTCTAGTAAAAATTTTAAAATGAATATTGAAATAATGAAAACTTGAGAGAATCCAAACCCGAAATAACTGAAACCTGAGACAATCAAAACCCGATACAACCGAAACCCGAACCCGACCCAACCCAATAATCAAATTATTAGACATTACCCGAAAACCTAATGACCCGAAACCCGACTAACCGAATCCGACCCGACTCGCCTAATTGCCACCTCAGTCTTTCCTTTAAAAAATAAGTTTGAATTAGGGGTATTTTAGTCTTTTCAAACAAAACAAATAGAGGTTTAATGGATGAGTGGTCTTTTGAAAATAAATGTAATTTATGGTTGGTTTTCTGTAATTTATAATTTTATGGGTGGTTATGTGAAAACTAGCCTAATTTAAGGGTGGTTATGTGTAATTTACTCTAAAAAAACATAAGGGCTTTAGACAAGGTGGAGAAAGGGATATTGTCAAGATAAGTTCATCTAAATTACACACTGGTCCTTTTTATTTTTTTCAAACAATTGCACACAAAGTCCTTTCTAACAAAAATCAATCCTCAACCCATCCTCCATGGTAGGGTTTGAATTTGGAATTAAAATTGACAAAATTGGTTGTTTTTTGTGTCTTTTCTTTGATTGTCGTTGATTTGAGTGTTATTTGAGTTGAAAAATGTGTACAAATTGGAACGAAAATGAACGAAATTTGTTGATTTGTTTGCGATTTGTTAGGGTTTGAAATTGGAATTAAAATTGACGAAATTGGTTGTTTTTTGTCTTTTCTTTCATTGTCGTTGATTTGAGTGTTGTTTGAGTTGAAATGTATACAAATTAGAACAAAAATGAACGAAATTGGTTGTTTTATTTGCGATTTGGGTGCGATTTTTGACGTCGTTCGTTTCAGACATAAATCTCGTGAATTGTTGTCTGCGTCGAGCTCATTTCATATCACCAAGGTGATGATGGAAGCTCATTTGCTGTCACCGAGCTGATGATGGAAGCTCATTTTCTGTCACCGAGCTGATGATGGAAGCTCATTTGATGTCACCGAGCTGATGATGGGGGCTCGGCTATTGTTACCGAGGGTATAGTGTTGGCTCGGCTACTGTAAAAGAGGGGCTGATGGTGGCTCGGCTATTGTATAGATGAATGAATTTTATTAATTCAAAAAGAAAAGAAAAAAGAAAAGATGTCTATTATTTTATTTAACATGTTAATTTTTATTTTGTTTTCTCAAAAACTAATTAGGTAGACATAGAAAGGAAATAAAATAAATATCATGTTTTTTTAAATGAGATGTTAAATGAAAACTTTAATCTATAATCATTAAACAAATATCTTACTTTGGATAATTAAATAAGATATTTATATTTTGATCGATATAACCAAATTTGGATTTTTTTATGTGTATATATAGGTTGTAAGTACTCGTAAAGAACAACTCACTCGCATCCATGACAAGCACATATGGGAATGACCTCAAAAAATTAACAGATTCTGGGTGAGCAAAGAACAACTCACTCGCAACACCATCAGCAAACGCTCTATGTCTTTCAAAATAATTGAACATGTTCGCTTTGTGCAGAAACTTTTGCACAATTGTTCTCCCCTGCTGGCCTTCTCTCTTCGCCTTCTGCTTGGCATTCCTGATGGTCTTAACCACACTTACGTTGTCCTTAAATGCTTCCCTGATGTGGCCTAGTATCAACGACGGTTTCATGTGACCTGCTATTAAATCCTTTGCAAGTTTGCAACCTTGTATTCTTCCGGTTTCAACCTACTGTAATACCGGTTTCCCTCCATATACCTAACAAGGGGATGGTTATGAACTCCATGCGTGACTTCGATTCCCCAACGGTTAGGCATCACCTGATGACATTTGATGCGAAACATACAACCACACTGTCTAGATGTCGCTTTTCTCTTCTTCACAACCATGTTTGGCTCATCAAGACGTTTATGAATCCGACGCTTGCCATGTCTCTCACAGTACAACCAACAATTGTTTTGATCAGAGCGTGATATGACTAACACCATATTGTTTGCTTTGGCTTTATCCCGAGCATCCTTGACAGCTTCAGCTTTAGAGTCCCAAATTTTACAATCTCTAAACAGGTATTTCAAATCCGGATACTCGGTAACGTCAGACACTTCGTCTTCATCGTCCAACGAGTTTAAGTCAGTCCCAGACTGTTCTCAGTTGAAACTTATGTAAGCGTCAATGTTGTCAAGCTGAAGAGAACAACGAAAACACAACGTCATCGATTCCAAGAATAACCTCAAAAACAATTTACGAGATTACTACATAGCCTCGGCTGTTTATTGAGGTTAATACATAAGCTCGATAAATCTAACCGAGGTTAATACATCACCTCAGCATATACTACGTACCGAGGCTAATACACAAGCTCAACACATATTATGAACGTATTATATGTTACATTGTTTTGGTTATTGGAGGGCCGATCAACCAATATGGCGTACAAATTAAGGTATAAAAATTGAATCTTGCTATAAAATGAAAACTTACATCAACATCTTCTTCACCTGATTGTTGTTCCAATTGTTGTTCCGACTGATTTCCATGATTTGCATCCATCGTCTTCACTCAACTTACTTAATTTAGTTCAAAAACTATGACGGTAGGTTCTCTACTTACTAGGGATATAATGATGAACGTATATATAAAACTATTTGTTTTTATCTCTTTCCATGTTCATAAAATTTAACTGGATGTACATACCGAATCAAATTTAAATGAATTTGTATCAATCTCTTTCCTTATTCATAAGATTGGTAAGATATATGTAGATAAAATTTTATCCATATGCTAACAAATCTTATCAGTTCTAACGAAATTTGATCTTTTTTTATATTTGATTTTTCAGAGATAAAAAAATGTTGCAGATAGACGATAGAGATTAGGAAAGATATATTGCAAATCTCTTTTAGTAGTTAGGATATTATTATCAATAATTTAATTAAAATTATAAAAAAATCATTTTGCAGATAGACGATAAAGAATTTAGGAAATTCACGCGATTAGGCAATAGAAGATAAGATGAACCTCGGTTACTTTTGCCGAGCTTAGTTATGAACCTCGGTTACTTTTGCCGAGCTTAGTTATGAACCTCGTCTCTCTAAACCGAGTATATAGAATAACCTCGGTCGGTTTTTCCGAGTCTATGTTATAAACTCATTTAAATATTGAGCTTAGTTATTATGCTCGATCGCCTTCCCAAATTTGTATTGATATCCAATGATAGTTTACACAATCATCGATACTATGCAACATCAAAACATATCGATTGAAATCTAACCTTTTATTGATACTAATAGTTTCATTACAATATAAAACCCATGGAAGAACAAACTATAACTAAAGCTAATAATTCGACTGAAATAGATCAAGAATAAATATTAATTTTTCTTCGACTTCATCCCTCTAGGTGATCTTCTAGGGCCTTCTTCTTTGAAGATACATAAATCCGCAACCGGAAGTGCAAGCACCCGTCTGCCCGCTTTAACCAATTGTTGAAGACTGGGATGCCTACTTAGCTCGTAGTGATTCAATTCCTCTTCATACATCGCCTCTAGGGTATATTAATGCCCCGTTCCTTTGCGAATGTTCGATGCGACAAGTGATGGGCCGAATTCCTCCATCAAATTCCGCATGAAAGTTCGAACTTCAACAAGGTCACGAATATGTTGTTTGTGTTTTTCCGCCATCTTTTGGAGTTGTGACTACTTTGTACCACTATGGAGGTCTTATATAGAATTTATTGGCGGCCAAACCCTAAAATTTCCCTCCCAATCCATTTGTTTTTCCCTCCAAAACCATCCCGGGCTTTTGTAGGCGTCGTTGTGGTAAATTCAACCTTATCACGAGGTGACATGTTAAGCTCATCAAATTTTGCCGAGCTCACAACATTACCTCACAAAATCTAGCTGAGGCTATTTCATAAGCTTGGCAATATCCACCGAGCTCCCTCATTAACCTCACTCAATGGAGCCGAGGTTATTTATTTACCTCGGTTTGATGCACCGAGGTTACTTATTCACCTCGTTTTGATGCACCGAGGTTACTTATGCACCTCGTCTAAATCTGCCGAGCTCCTTCCTGTAACGAACTTCGGTAGTTTTTTCGAACGAAGACCACAAATCGCCATGTAAAGCGAGCGATATACCAATTCGTGTGCGATCAATTAATATTGTGATTAATTTCATCGATTTTAGGTTGTTTTCGATCAAAACAATTCGTTCCACAAATTTCGGTTTCGATTTGAGAAAAGAGATTTTTGGGCCTTTTTGCAATGTGTTCGGAAAAAATGAAAAGGACTTGTGTGCAATTTACTTGAAATTATCTTGTCAATAGCCATTCGAACATCTTGCCTCTAGCCTCACTTAAAAAAAAATTGAACCTATTCAAACTACCATCTACTCCCTCTATTTGTAAATAAGTGACTTTTTAATTCTTATACTATTTTTTAGAAAGGTAAAAATTATATAAAATATTATATTTGTAATTAATTTTTTAAAATAATATTATATTTATTACTAATAAGTATAATAGATATTATTTTTAAAAAATAATATTTTATATGTTTTTTATCGTCATTAAAAAAACATGTGTGACTATAAAAAGTCACTTATTTACAAACGGAGATAGTATATAACACTATAGAAGTTGTTTTTTTGAACAATTTATTGCCAATTTAAAACCAAACCAATTAATCATGTTTTTTGTTAAAAAAAATAAGAAGAAGAAGAAGGGAAGACCTAAAAAAAACAATAAATCATTTATATCAAATATTTAAAAATTAATCATTCTCCCCCCCCCCCCTAAAAAAAACATAATAAAATATGAAAAAGATAAATTCCCAAAAATTTATTTATAAAAATTAACTTAAATCTATATTTTATAAGCTTTTGGCTAATTTATTGCTAATTTAAAGCCAAACCAAATAATCATATTTTTTCAAAAAAAAAAAGAATGAGAAGAAGAGGAAGGGAAGACCTAAAAAAAAAATCATTTATATCAAATATTTTAAAACAATAAATCATTTTTTTTTCGAAGCCAGATAAAGGTTAGGGAAATCGCCGGCGAACTGGCTTTTCCCTAGAGCGTCCGAGCGGACGAGAACCCGAAGTTCTTGATCACTTGACCAGCTATCATCGACAGGGATGCAGTAAGCCAGACGCGAAATCCTGTCTGCAACCGCATTCGATTCCCTGAAAATATGACGAATAGCAACATGAGAAAAACAATTCAGAGTCAAGGTCGTATCTTCCATAAGCAGCTCTATATTCCAAGGGCACGACCAATCCCCAATGAGAGTATTTATCACGACCAAGCAATCTCCTTCGATCAGGAGCCTTTGAATTCCCAAGGCCTTAGCCTTGATAACACCCATGTGAAAGCCCAAAGCCTACGCATAAACCGCTGAATTGTTGTTGCACGGTCCAGACCCCAATGAGTACACCAGACCTTGGTCATTTCTAATGACAAAGTCGTAGGTGCCCTCCCCCGACTGTCGGTGGGAACCATCGAAATTTAGCTTATAGTAACCTGAAGGTGGCTTGACCCTGTGATGGTCCCGTGGACGGATTGTTCTATTAGAGTTATACACCCCCGTACAATAAAGCTGACTAACATTAGCGGTCGCAGAAACAGCGATGTTGTCCGAGTCCTTTCTAGCCGACCAGGAGGTACTGTGGAGTTGCAGAACAAGGTAATCGCTTGCGTAGACAGAACCGTGTCCATATGGAAAACGAGTTGGTTTCTAAAGAACCAGATAGACCACCATGCGTAGACCAACTTCTGAGTAGTTATCTGTCCTACACTCGTGAAGATTGCGTGAAGAGTGGTACCTGGCCTTATGAATTCATCCACGTCCGCAATGGTCGGTATATTAATGTTTAGGTCGTGTAGCAGTGCTCGTGTCCATATACAATTAAGAAGCAGGTGGTAGACTGACTCCGAAGAACAGCCACACAGACTGCATCCCGAAGGAACTGCCATGTTTGATCTTTGTAGTCTCTCCGTAGTTGGAAGACCATCTGTAGAAATCTACCAAAGGAAGTGCCTGATTTTATGTGGGATGTCTAACTTCCAAACCCAGTGACAATCGAAATTCGGGTCGCCTTTGTGTTGTAGAATAATAGTTGTCGCTGACCGTGTAGAGAACCACCCATTAGTACTCGGTCCCCAATACAACCTGTCATGAAATTTATTGACTGGCAGTCGAATGTTGGTGATGTTGTCAATTATTGACGGCGCAAGAAAACCGTGTAAGGTGTCTTTTAGTTTATTAATGTCCCATGTATTGTCATCTGCAATGAATCTGTCGACCAACCACCCGACCATTTCTGTGTTAATATGTGAAATTGCTACTGATTATAAAGACGTCTGAATAACCCAATTGTCTGTCCAGAACTTGACCGACTTTCCGTCTCCAATAGCCCATTTAAGGTCGGATTTAAACAGCTGCTAGATGGATGTAAGTTTATCCCATTGCAACGAAGTGTTTCCCTTCTTGACGTAATCCAGGATCATACTTCCTTTTAGGTATTTTGCTGATATGACTCGGACCCAAATGTTGTTTGGTTCAGCTATAATTTTCCATAGTAATTTCATTTGAAGAGCCAGGTTGGTCGTCTCTGCTTTGTACAACCCTAGACCCCCTGCTAAGGTATCTGAGCAAATCTTAAGCCAACTGACAAGCGGAGTCGAATTGGGTCCCTTATTCCAGAAAAATTATCTATAGACTTTGTCCAGTTCTTTTAGTATCGATGAAGATAGCATGAATGCTTGCATAATAAACAGCGGTTGGGCGCTTAGGTTAGCCTTGATGAGCACTTTTCGGCCCTCAGCGGATAATGAGGCAGCTTTCCATTTCGACAGTTGTTGTCTAGCCTTAAGAACAACATCAGCAAAGGTATTGCTATTGACCTTTCCGTTGATAATCGGACATCCGAGATACTTCTCTAGGTTTTTTGTTTGTGGAATCCCTAAGTTTGCTGCGACTGTATGAATTGCTGCTGCAGTAGTCCCTTTGGATACTTGGAAACTAGATTTATGCAAGTTTACCTTTTGGCCCGAGATAAGGCAAAAACGTTGTATAGTATTAGATAGTTGATTACAAGTAGTTTGATTTGCTTTTCCGAAAAGCAGAATATCATCTGCAAAGGCCAGAAACGGGATATTTATACCCCCCTTCCAATACTGAAACCAATATTTTTTTAAACATGTGCTTGTGTCTGAAGTGTCCTTGCAAGCACCTCGACCGAAAGGATAAATAGAAACGGTTATAGTGGTTCGCCCTGTCTGAGGCCCCTGGAGGGCAGGAACGGGATAGATGGTTCGTCATTTATGAGAATAGAGTAAGAGACCGTTTGTACGCATTCTTTAATCCACTGTATGAACTTTGGATCGAAGCCGAATTTAAGCATGACTTCGAAAAGGAATGGCCATTCGATTCTGTCGTAAGCTTTTTCCATGTCTAGTTTGACCGCCATGTAACCGCACTTTGCTTTACTGATTCTGTAGGAATGGAAAATTTCATGGGCAATGAGAATGTTGTCCTGAATTGATCTACCTTTTGTGAAGGCACTTTGAAGTGGATGGATAAGTTTATCGAAAACCTTTGTGAGTCGAGCTGTCAAGATTTTTGAAATAATTTTATAAATCGTTGAGCAGAGGCTGATTAGCCTGAAGTGGTTAACAGTTTCTGGGTTGTCCCGTTTCTGTATGAGGGTAATGAATGTGTGATTCACTTGACAGAGCATTCTACCGGACAGGAAGAAGGACTTGACAGCTTTTATGATTGAGGGCCCTACAATATCCTAATACGTCTGATAAAACCCCGCCGGCATCCCATCAGGACCAGGTGCTTTGTCAGCCTTGATTGAGAAGAGGGCAATCTTAATTTCATTGTTTGTGACCGGGGCCGTTAGAGTCACGTTTTCATCATCTGATATCTCTCTGTTAATGACAGTGAAATCCTCTGATAAGGGGGTACTATGGTTGTAAGAAGTCGTGAAACGGGACTTGAAATTTGTGACAAATTCATCCCTAATCAGACAGTGATCCGTTATCTGTATGCCCGATTTGGTTGTCAGATTTTTTATTTTTTTTCCCACGTTTAGTAGTGGCGACACGATAGAAGTAAGCCGAGTTTGTGTCGTTTAGTTTAACATGTTTTAGTTTAGCTCGCTGGCTCCAGTAACGTCTTTGGAAATCAAACATTCTCTCTCTCTTATTCAGGAGTCTCTTATGTCTGATGAAGTCCGCATTATTTGGGTTTTGGATTAGTATTTGTTGTAACCGTAGGAGTTCCTCGTCCGTTTGGAATATTTGTTTGTGTATGTTCTGGAAGGTGCGCTTGTGCCATTTTTTTGCCAGTATTTTAAGCATAGAAGTTTTCTTGACAAATTTGAACAGGTTCGAACCGGTCGGGTTTATTCGCCATGCTTGTTTGACGATATTTTTGAATTCTGGTTTGGTTGTCCATGCCAATTCGAATCGGAATGGTATTTTATTTATATTAGATTGTGGTCGTAGGTCGATTGAGATCGGGGCATGATCTGAAAACGTGAATGGGTGTATTCTAACACGCAATCCGTCGTAAGCTGCGATGACCTCACTCTGAGCAAGGAGACGATCCAGCTTAGCAAAATTGTTATCCGGTGATCCCGTTTTCTTTCTTTGCCAAGTATAGTGCCCCCCGTGGGTAGGTACATCATGCATAGATAAGGTATTTTTAATTTCTTGTAGTCTGTTGTAGTGTCTAGGATTTGGGGTAGCACCCCCTAGTTTATCGCTCGGTGAAGCAATTTCATTCAGGTCTTCCAAAATACAGACAGGTAGGGTGAGTTGCGCTGCGTATTGAATTAAAAAGGCCCAAAACGGATCTTTTGAGATATAGTCCGGTGGTGCATAAACCAAGAGGAAAGCTGTAGTTTGGTTGGATTTCTCATCCTTAAAATTGATATGTATTAGTCTATGATGAATGGCTACGAGTGTGATTTTGCCGTCGGCAGGATGGATGTCCTTCCAAAGCACACAGATTTCGCCAGAGAAACCTCTGGCGGGATCGAAAGCAATGTTTGAGAAGCCACACTTACGCCAATAATTATCCGGTGGAGGTTTATTTGCTTTTGTCTCCATGAGGGCCAAAACATTAATATAGTTATTCCTACAGAATAGTTTCGTATTCGTCCAAAAGTTCCGTCTCTTTAAATCACGATAGTTCCATGAGCATAAATTCATGGAAAACTTGTATTGATTGGTGATTGTATGTAACGTGCTTTAGCTGAAGCACCGAACGGCCTTGTATAAGGGCTAAACCAAAACTGATATTTTTCGGTTGATCGTGCAGTTTGCTCAAGTACTAGTGTGACTACCCGATATCGAAGGCGATACACCTCTAAATAAATCATCCTCTCATTAGAGCATCTGAGTTTGTAAATCGTTATTTGATGACAGTTATTGTAGATTGCGTTATTAACTGTGAAAAGATAATAACTAAGTTGGTGACAACTAAGATCAATCAGTTGAAAGACAATGCCAAACATGCAACAGCTTTGAAAAGAGATAGAAATGTGAGTTACAACAAGGCAACTGTCAATTGAAACCCATAAAAACCAAGTTCAATTAGGTAGTGTACACGCCTTGTTAGGCTCATGATCGACACAATTATGTAGGATCCTGGCTTGTAGGCCAAAAATCGATATCACTAGTGTATTATTATGGTTATGGCAGCTGTAAATAGACTCCAAACTGATGTGAATCCTCAGTGTTAGCCCAGTGTAACCGTAGGTCATTGAGGAAACGAAAGCAATCGTTGACAGCCAAGAGAGAGACATAGCTCCATCAGCTCCGGTAGCAGCCAAACGAAACAAGTGCCTGCACAGAGAATAAACCAGGCAGCAGGAACAGCAAGCACACAAAGGTACAGACAATGATAGAATGAAATAACTAAGATAGTGGAAGAAAAGAGAATAAGAAACAACACTAGAGTAAGCATCATATTGGTAAATATTAAAACGTGAGTGAATATTCAGAGCTTCAAACACCCTAGCACAAACTACAGGAGAACTCTTAGCCACAAGGATGAGCCTATGCGCCAAGTCGGAACCAAGTCCGAAGTAGAGACCCAACATATTGGGTACTAGCAAGCCAAAAAAGAGGCACCCTGAAACCAGCAAACCGAGACAAAGGACCCAATATAAACTACCAAGTTCCCCGCAACACACATAGTTGCAATCAAAAAGCAAAATATAAGTAAGTTGTGCAGACAGTAGTCTGATAAGGGGGCGATGTGCCCAAATGTATCTCAAGGAGGTGCTTAAATAGAGTTTATGCTGGTAAGCATGACGATCCACATAGTTGGTGATAGGGGAGAGAGAGAAACTTACAGATTTTCGAGGAGATTTGCAGAGCGGAAAGGTGATCGCCGGAAGGGACACCCGGCCAAACCAACAGGCACGCCACAGCAAGACAAGACTCGCGCCGTCCGGCCACCACAGGGTCCCCTCAAACCTCATAAGTGCCTGGTAGGAGGTCGAATTGATCCAGCAAGTGGAGCCGACAGTGACTAGCCACGTCCAATCGGAGGTATCAACCATCCGACTGCGAACCGGCCTAGGGTATTCTCCAAACAAAGTAAATTGGTGATGGAAGGCATAGCCACTGAAGGGGTCCAAGGGCGGGTCAAAAGATCGACTCAGGGCTGTTGGGTTGTCTGAGAGGGGGGGTGGGCGCTAGTGCGTATTTGCCGGAACGGAGGGACCTTTGTTGCCATGGCGGCGATGGAAAGGGTCGGGTAAGATAATTTAGGGCTTAGGGTTTTTCATTTAGAGCGTAGCATGTGTAATTGTAAGTTCTCCCTTTTCTCTTTGGTTGTACGGCTGATCTCACAATAAATCATTTTTTGATAGATAATGAATCGGTTAAAAATGTGAAAAAAAGAAATTTAAAAATTTCCCGAGAAAAAAAGTGGTTCAACAAGTGCAAACTGGGTTCAATTATGAGAATGAACATCTGGTGGGAAAAAAACAATATGTCTATTGATGCTTTTTTTTATCAATATGGCACTAGAGTTTTTTTTAATACTCATATGTATAAAGATACTCATTTTAATTATCAGTATAGTATTTAAAACTCACAAGAAACATTGTGAGTGATTAGGCATATTTCAATAGCCATTATAGGTTAGTTTAGATGCATTTTTATTGTAAATTATGCATGTCTTAATTAGTATTAATTTAGACTTGAACTCTTTCCGTGGTAAAGTTCGAAATCTATGCTATTTTGGTTAAATTGTGCAGATTTGTAGATCCTACATGGTGGAGAGCAAGAGAATGTTCATACAGTGTCCAAGTCAAGCCAAGAAGGAAAAGAAAGAAGAAAAGGAAGAACAGAGGAAAGGAGAAGAAGAGAAGAGTTCTGAGCAAGTTTCGCTGCCAACGAATATAATTCGCTACCAACGAGTGGAGTCAACAAGAAGCATGTCCGGGCACCCATGCAATGAAGACAAAGGTGCATAACTCGCTGCCAACGAATTCAACTCGCAGCAAATGGATTCGCTGTAGCAAGTGACTCGTGGTCGTGGATGGTCTCGCTACTAGCAGAATCTGATCAGAGGGCTTCGACGACGAGAGCGCACTCCCACGAAGGTGACTCGCTCCCAAGGCACGAGGACTCACGACCGCGGAAAAAGTGTCGCTGCTAGCGAAAAATCAACAGAGAGTTTGACAAGGCAATTTGCTGCCAGCGAATTCTACGTACGTCGGATTCAATTTGGAAAGTCATATTTCGGTTTTGTAAAATTTTATCTAATTAGGCTATCTTTTATCTTGTTTGAGCTTTAGGGTTATAAATAGGGGTTTTAGAGCTGATTTTATAATCATTCAATAGATGCATTGAAGATAAGCAATCACCTTTGAAGAGAGAAAAGTTTAGGTAAGTCATGTTTGGCTAATTTTCTAGTTTTCACGTACATTTTTGAGATTTGGTTGGTGGTGTTTGAGTTTCTAATTCAATTTATTTTTCCTCTTTAATTCCTTCAAATTCTTTGTGCGATATTGATTATGTTATTGATGTTATCTTAATTAGGTATCCTGATAATATTGATTTCTTGCTATGATTTAATACTTTCGTATTTGTGTTATTTCCGTAGTAGCACGCATAGGATTATGAATTTCTTGTTTGAAGCATGATTATGTAGGGAGTTGACATATATCTTAAATATTGATTTACCGTGTTTAATTGGTGTTATTTATATGCTTATGTTATTGGGTCCATTTGCTATCTCTTTGTTAAATCTTAACCGTGTTAGGGTTGCATTGAGGTGTAAGAGATTAATTGGACTCGTAGGACTTTTAATCTATTTAAACCAAGATGGGAGGAATTTGTAGGAAACAATAATAACTTGAAAAGGATTCGATAACCAAAAAAACCAACCAAAGTCGAGAACTTGTACGTAGGTAGAAACGCTCTCCTTCTATCATTTATTTGCTTTTGTCAATATTATTTTCTTTTATTTTCATTCATTAAAATCTTTTCTTTTTATATTGATAAATAAACAATATTTAGAAATACTTGATTATCTAGGGTTTGACCCCTACTTGCATACTATACTAATTTGTTTGTTTGAGAATTATTTTTGACGAGGTAAATCAACGACTTTTCCTCCGTCAGTGAGTTAACACGGGGATTCTTTACCCTTAACCAAAGATTCAGGATTTAAATCTAGGGAAAAAAATAACTATCCATATTTTTTATCCTAATTAAATATCCATCATTCTATCCTAATTGATTAAATGTGCTATCATAATTGATTAAATGTCCACCAAATTTTAATGAAACCAAAATGCCCCTCCATTCCATTCCCTTCCTTCCATCCTTCTCACATTTTCCCCCTTTTTCTTTTTCCTTTTTTTTTTCTTATTATCTAAATTTTTATGCCGACAAATGGACTGTTGAGATTCTAACTTCATTGATTTTTTTGCGAACAAATTGACTATTGATATTTTCACTTATTAATAAGTATAAAATTATTAAAAAGTTAATAAACAGTTATTATTTTATAAAATTTTTAAATTATTCAAAAGTGTATATAAATAATAAATAGACATGTTCAAACGGATTTAGTAATAAAGAGAAGTGCAAAAATTCTAGAGAGGCCCTTCCAAAAATTCTACCCTCTTCTTTGTGAATCCTCCACAATCTGTCTATTTCCTTATGAATTCTTCCAAAAATCTCGCTATCCTTGCATTTGTTTACAACTTTATTCCGGATTTGTGCTTACGCTCTCGGTGATTTGGGTTTTGTCTACATTTGGTCATCCTCTTCAATCATCTCCCTCAATTGGTGTTTGCTCCGGGGCCGGTCGTTGATGGCTCGACCTCATCCGGTCGCCATCTCTGCTTGCTTCTCGGTGGATACATCTTTTAGAATTCCTACGAGGGTGTATCTTCTCGCTGTCGTCTCTCTCTGGCAGGCCTTGGCGGTGTCGCTGTGGCCTAGGGCCCTCGTCTCGGGTTTTCAGCATCGGTGCTGGTCGGCCCTTGTCAGTATCTGCATCTCTCAGCCTTCCTTGGTCCTTTGGGCCCAAGCTTCGGGTCATTAGGGCCCAAGTTTGGGTCCTTTGGACCCAAGTTTGGTGTCCTTCGGGCCCATGCTTCGGGTCCTTCGGGGCCAAGCTTTAGATCCTTCGGGCCAAAGTTTCGGGTCTTTCGGGCCCAAGGGTAAGGTATTGCCAAATTTAAAATAATAGAAAAAACTAATTAGAAGTCACCCGATAGGGCCTTATTTAAATCCCGAAAGGGTTTGACAAAAATCCCAAAAGGGTTGGACAAAAATCTCGAAAGGGTCTTGATAAACTCCTAAAAGGGCTTTCAGATGCGCTCTCTATGAGGGTGGTTCTCGGTGGTGTTTCTGGTTGTTTCTTGGCGGTCCTAGTATGAGTTCGGGCTCTGGCGTCCGGTGTCAGGTCTGGCTGGGGTCGTGGCCGTGTGCATCGAGGCGACTCCGTATTCCGGAAATTTTCTTGGAGGTTCGTCTTCATCGCCCACAGGGACTTCTGATGTACCGCTGGCCAGCGGTGTCATCGCTTGGTGGCGCTTGGCTCCGGTTTTGTCTTCGTTGTCCTCAACTTTTTAGGTTTAGGCTCATCTGTTCTTCTGGCACTGTTTGTTTACCGCCTTTGTACTGTACCGTTTTATTTTATGATTGTATGTTTGATGGTTTGTCGTCTGCAGACTCTGTCGGCCTCTCGATGAGCCAGGTCTGTTTGGCCTTTGAATTATTACTTTATAAAAGAAAAGGGAAGTGCAAATCACACTAAATTATCTCATTTTTCTTGGTAGTTGTAAAATCTAGTATATAATTATTTTCAAAAAGTTTTATGTTAAGTAAAATTCAAAGGTTTTCTAATCTATATTTCAAGAGCATGGAATAAAAGTTTACATTTGAAATTATTATTCAGATTTTAATTATTTCAGCTTATTGTTGCTTTTCTAGGGTTTAAACATTTAAATTTAGAAAAATCTTTATTAATATGATTTGTTTAATACTCCCTCCGTTAATTAAAACATGTCGTTTTAGACATTTGCACAATTTTTAAGAAAGCAAATAAAAGCAAACAAAAATACACTTATACCCCTAATTATTACTTTACTTTTCCACTTTATTGAAAACTACAACTAACAAATCCTTAATCATTACAAGGGTAATTTTGGAAAGTAAATACCAAAATACCTAAAACGACATGTTTTTCTTAACAAGATTTTACTCCTAAAACGACATGTTTTTCTTAACGGAGGGAGTATAAATTAAAAAAAATCGAAATTCAAAGAGTATGATGTCGCGCTCTAAGCCATTAATGTTGACTCCATTGGTAGTATGGTTGATTGTTTCAAAACACAAATAAGACATTAGACATAACACCAGTACTATTATTTTTTACAACTACCTAAACTTAAAAATGTAATGCATTTTAATTTTAGCCTAGAGAGAAGAAGATGGTAAATTAAAACTTATGAGTAGTGAGTAAAATAGTGAGGTATGGCGTTTGAATCTGATGGTAATAAATGAGGTATGGATTTTCCTCTGAAAGTCAGACCTAATTCCTGTTGGGGGGACCCTAGTTGGTCATCTATCTTAGCTTAATTAAGGGACACTATTAATATAATTATATTATATGCACGTTAAAATTATTGTTAAATACTGTATATGATTAGTTATTGATTTTTTGATGGGGTAATTTTTTTTTTATCAGTAAACAGTGGGTTTCTTTGTCATCAAATTTTTTTTTTACATGAAGTGTAAGTAGATACTAACAGATAAACCCCTTAACATCCAAAAGAACGCGCCATCCCACACACCTACTGCCTTCAACCCAAAAATCAAAATCAAGAATAACCCTAGAAGTTTTTTCCGGCGAAACCTGCTCTCTTCTCTGCATTCTAAATCTCTTTAATTTGGTTTTGGATCTGGAGTTCTTCCCTCACTCACCTCATTCTTGTCTCCTCTTTCAAATCAATTTCCATCTACTCTCAATTTCATAGATGGAACCTTCTCTTTCATCTCGTCTTCTCTCTTCACGGGTTAAATACATCCGATTTGACGTGGATTAGGGTGATTTCTTCCTCCTCTCGCTCTGAAAATACTCAGACCTTCCACTTCGATAAGATCCCTCATCTTTGCAGCTTTGATTGGGACTCGCCTACGATTCACCCCCTCCCTTGGCTCTTGGGGTGGATTCGGAGGCTCGTTAGGATTTCCTAGGCTAGTCCTCAAAGAGCCGGTTGTATGTGGCCTTCCTGGGGGTTTAGGTGCCTCCGCTCAAGCCCTCCGTATGAGATTGATGTTCCCTGGCTTCGTGTCCGGCTTCCCCTTTATTCTCGTCGGCCCCTACTTTGGTATGTTCTCTCACCTCCTCTCAATCTTCATTTCTTCACTCTCCTACTCAACTTTCACTTTTAGATTCGTGATTATAAATACATTAACTAGCCCCAAGTCAATGCACACCCACTCTATACTCACATCCCCACCTCTCTACCAACCTTTACATACCCCCGGCTTACTGTGCAATCCTCTGTTGGTTTGTGTTGCTAGCATGTTCGATCAACCGCAACTGCTCTTACCCAATTTACCAACTCCATGTAATATAGTTTAACATGAAATTAAGCTTCTGGAATGTGTACGGCTTGGCAAGAAAGAACCTTTGGACTCAAATAGAAGCAACTTAATTGTTGACTAGAACATATACAAGTAATGGCTTTAGCTGAAACAAAACTAAAAACTCAGCCTAAAGAAGTGATCTGGCGCAAAGCGGGCTTTGACAACTTATGCTTCTGCCCTTCTTATGGTCTCTCAGGAGGAATGTGTTTACTCTAGAAATCCACGCATATGAACAAATATATTTGAGATTATCCACTCTGAACAAAGAATTATAACCAGCAAGTATACAAATTCCACTCCAAATGTTACTCTTCTACTCCTTTTTGTCTATGCTCCCCCACATAACAACGACAAAGCCGAGTTCTGGGAAAAGCTGTACTCAATACTAACAAACAATTTTTACCCGATATCATCATTGGAGATTCAAACGATATTCTTGAAGGAAATGATAAGCTTGATGGTGTACTTCCGACCAATAGCGATTTGTCAGCCTCACTGACTTTATTACTGACAATGACCTGGTGGACTTGCCTACCACAGGTAACCCCTACACTTGGAGAAAGCGCTCTCACAACGATGATAATGTTTATGAGAAATTGGACCGCATCTTGGTCCATAGCAACATCTTCACTACTTTCTCACACCTGACCATGAAACACCACGCCTTTCAAGAACCGAAAAGGAAAAGCAAAATCTGGAGTAAACGTACTATGGGAAACATTTTCAACCAAATTGCAACCAAATTTGAACTCCAAAAATTACAAAAACAGCTTCTTCAAAGTTGCGACCTCTCCATCGAAGCCAAGCATAATTCTTTGCAAACACACCAACCTTCTTAACTTCCAAAAAAATTATTGGGCTCAAAGGGCTAAACGGATCCATGTAAAAGTTGTAGATACTAACACAAAATACTTTCATCGACTTGTAACACGACAAAGAAAAATAAATACTTTCGTTTATAATTGACGCTTTGGATGTAAATTGAAGTTTTCATTTAATTGACGTTCTCTTGTGGATAGTGGCATGGGTTGATGTATACATATTTGTAGAGAGGGGGGGTTTCCTCATTACTTTTTGCAGTAAAAATAAAATACTTTATTATTATGTGAGGGAGGTTATTCCTCAATACTATTTGCAGAGAACTTGAAGAGTTTCTTTCCATGACTTTAAGTGGCTTTTTGCATTCCTTAATTATCAAGCTTTTTGTTAAAGCGTTAATTATAAATGAACGAAGGGAGTAGTAACCAAACCCAAACCTTCGAAAACGAAGTTTATCAAAACCAAAACCAAAAATTCAAAACCAAAAAACCTAACTATTCAAAATTTTTATGTACATGCTCTAGATTTTTAAGTCGCTAGGCCGACTTCTTCTTAAGCTCATGTGGGCATATGCAGGGCCCATGTGGCACGGGCTTCTTCCTCTGAACTTTCCAACTCAGCTCTGAAGAGGACACCATCCTTGTTCTTAAGCTCCATGGCGTCGGGCCGAACATCATGGACTTCAAAAGGCCCGACCTTCTTCTCTTTGAATTTGTTAGGGAACCAATGATTCGTAGCCTTGGAGATGTACACCGTATCTCCTACCTCATAGGTTTTTTTATCTTCACTGTATCCCCTACAAAACCTTACAAGCCAAGGCAAACTCCTCCCATTCGTAATAGATATGTTCTTAACAGAAATCGGGGAAGAGAAGGCGTTACCTGAACTTACCATGTTGAGAAGACCCTCTTCTGTTGTGGGAGATGGTCAACATTGACCAGTGGTGGTCGACGTCGACTGAGTATGCTCAACCTCCTTCTTCGTGGTCGACGGAGCTACGGGGGTCGACAGGGATTGGTCGACATCGACTTGTTTTTTGGTGTCTAATGGCTCTAGAGTCGACGTCGAGTATGGGATGGTCGACAACAACCAAGGTGGGTCGACGTCGACTGCTTTGTCAGTGAGAACCCCATACTTAGCTTCTGCATTGTGCTTTGGCCCATCCTTTGAGGTCGACATCGATCAAAGGTGGTCGACATCGAGTGCTGCTCAAGAAGTCCGTTTGTCTCCGAGGTTTAATGCAGCCAAGATTTCCTTTGTTTGGGCCTCCATGGCCTTCAACTCCAGCTCTTCGGGGGTCATAGTCCTCCTTGTGGGTTCCTCGAAAGGGATCATGCTTCCCTTCGCACGTAGTGACTTGACCTTTATCTGACTGAGTTCCTTCATTGTAGGATTGAAGGAAAACTCAATGACTTCATTTCCAATTTTAAAGGTTAGAAGTCCCTTCTTGATGCTTATATATATTGGCATCGATTGTAGCCAAGAGTGGCCTACCAAGGATGATAGGCACCATAGGATCTTCTGCCATATCTAACACTATGAAGTCGGTGGGCACAAAGAACTTACCCACTTGCGCTAGGACGTCATCAATTATCCCTGTGGACTTTACCCATGTGTTGTTGGCTATATAAAGTTTCATGTCCACAGGCTCCAATGCTACAATGTTGACCTTTGACCATATAGATAGAGACATAAGACTTACACTGGCCCCTAGGTCACATAAGGTCTTATAGCGGTGTTGGCCTAGTCCCACTGTGATGGCGAACTTCCCAGGGTCACTCTTCTTTTCGGGGAAATCCATCTTGTTGCACTCTTCGACGATCTTAGCCATTGATCGCTTGTTGCACAGGATGTCTTTGAGAAATCGTTGTCCACTAATATGGATCTCCGGGAGTTATTTTGTAAAAAAATATAAAAAAGAACCCGACATAAACTTTATCTGGTTGTTAAACAAAACTCATTCTATCGTTAGACGGCCGAAAAGACAAATAGGTATATTAAATGACCCCCCTAAGACATATTGGTATATTAAAAGACTCAAGAGACAAATAGGTATATTAAAAGTGTTCATATGGACAAATTGGTATATTAAAAAACTCTAAGGGACAAATAGCCCTTTTGCCTCATTTGGCTTCATGTCATTTGATTTTCCTTAATAAAAAAATTTTCATATATTTTTAAATAATTAATTCTTTATTTAACTCTTATTCATTTGAATATATAATCATAAAAAAATAAAATTTGGATATATTTCTATAAAATTATAAAACTATTTTTTTGCCATATGTTTGTAATTAATAATGTTGTATAAAATCTTATTACATAAAAAAATTATTGGTTTTTTTTGTATAAATTCTATTTAATAGTTGGTTTACAAATTGCAAGTTAAAACACTTATTGCTTATTTTTAGAAAATAAATAATAATAATAATTAATAATAATAATAATAATAAAAATAGCATATGAAATATAATTTTAACTTATTTTATTCTGCAAGGTTTTATAAAAATTCTCCTATTTCATTTTTATTTTATTAAACAATTTTTTGTGGTTTCTAAACAAATATTAGCTCATATTTTGCAGGACAATTTAATTTGTGCAATTTATATAAACAACCATTGTAATAAAATATTTATTTATTAAATTTACATAATAAATATTATTAGTGACAAATAATGATAAAAATCCAATAGTTTTATAATTTGATAGAAATATATGCAAAATTTAATTTTTTTTTATGATTATACAATCAAATGAATAAGATTATATGAGTATGTAACCAATTAATCATTATAAAAATATATTAAAATGATTTTATTATTAAAATAAAATGAAAAGGAAGTCTAATGATGTAAAAAAAAGAGTTATTTGTCCACTAGAGTCTTTTAATATACGAATTTGTCCATATGAACACTTTTCATATACCTATTTATCTCTTGAGTCTTTTAATATACCAATATGTCTTAGGGAGGTCATTTAATATACCTATTTGTCTTTTCGGCCATCGTTAGACTTACAAAAAAAAAAACCTAAAAACATTAATTGAAGAGTAAAAAAAGTCGGCAACTGAACAAACTAGGTAGAAATTAAATCAAACACGGTTGGTGAAACTAATTAAACAAGAAAAAAACATTAATTTTTTTAACAAAATTAGAATAAAAGGAAACAAAACATAAAAGACGATTATGGTGAAAAAGGTTATACAAATCTTCTTCAATATAAATGATGATTATGTGAAAAAAAGATAACTCCGGAATATATATATATACATATATATTCGATTTGACATATATCAAATCGACAAGATAGAGAAAACGAATAAAAAGTTTTTTGGTTGGTAATGGGTAGTTGGGGTTTTGTTTTCAAAAAAAAAATATCGTCCGGTGTATCATACTCATATATTCATCTTTTTAATTACATTCATGCATGCAAAAAAAGATCCACCGCAATTAAGAAGATCTTGTATTTGTGTGCTTAAATCGCTTAACATAACTATTTGGTCGACAGGTTAAACAAGGTATTCTTTCCTACTCTAAGTTCCATGTGACAAAGTTTAGATATATTTTGCCAGCCTATTCGAGAGTATTCGAGTAGATAAAGTCTAAAAAACCTTAATCGTTTCATAATATGAGTGTCTGTTAGTGGAAGGACAAAGGTGTATCTATCACTCTATTACCCGAGCATGAGAGAACACAATACCTTCCATCTTAAGATCTTTCTTAATGTGAGACATGATTGTTTCGATTTTCTAAGGACATTTTCCATCATTTTATAAGGTTATATATATATATATAGGTTGGGTCATGTGTTAACTAACAACTCTTACGGTGTTAAATGTTAACAAATCAATATTCGGCAAAATTTATCAAATATTCATCACAGTCACTCAATTATTCATCAAAGCTTTTGTTAAAATTAATCAAATATTCATCACAGTCACTCAAATATTCATCACATTCACTCAATTATTCACAATTTCGCAAATATTCATCAATATTCGGCAACATTTAAGAAATATTCATCACAGTAACACAATTACGGGATTGGGGGTGGATACATGCGCAAGGGTTTGAGTTTTTTGGGTGATAATTTTTTTTTAATTGGCAATAATTATTAATTGAAATGAATCTCATAAATATTGTCGAAAAGTTTTGATGAATATTTGATAAATTTTACCGAATATTGATTTGTTAACATTTAACACCTTAAGAGTTGTTAACATTTGATCCGTATTATATATATAACCTTATAAAATATTAAATGTATAAAAATATATAAAAATTGTATATATATATGAGATACAATTTTTTAAAAAAAATATATAAGAAAAAATATTAAATGTGTGATTTTAACTATATAGTTATTTTAAATTAAAAAACTAAGTGGGAAAAAATTCACAAACTAACGCTATAGCTATTTAAATTCTCACCTTATAGCAAGCAAGTTAAACACATTTTATAATCTATTATTCTTGTCAAACACTTTTATTCCTAAAATTACTAAAAAAAACAGTACATAATTTTTTTTAAAAAAAATTATCCTTCGAATCAAGAGTTCAAAGCCACCCCATATCCCTTGGGTCCACTCCTTTTTCTCTTGAAATAGTAAATACTACGTAATTGAAAAGATGTTAACTTCGGTTGATCCACCATCAAAATAGTGTAGAGACAAACGAACCTACAAATTTAAACATCAGACAACATGAATGAAGGATCCATCTAATAACGCAGAGCAACTCAATCTCAAATTAGGGTTGTTATTCGAGGCGAACGAGCCGAGTATTGCCTGTTTATATTATGTTCATTTAGAATATGAACGAGCTCGAGCCGAGCCTAAATTTTGACTCGAGCTTAAAAATGTGCTCATACTCGGCTCGTTTAGGAAATGAACGAGCTCGAGCTGAGCTTTTTTCGAGTTTTAAGCAGTTCTATTTGCTTAGTATACAGTACCTTAAAGGAAATTTTAGAAATTTCATAAAATTCGAGCTATTCGAGCTTAATTCGAACAAGCCAAGCTTTAGACCGAGCTTAAAAATGTGCTCATGCACGGCTCGTTTAGAAAATGAACGAGCTCGAACCGAGTTTATATCGAGCGAGTACGAGTCGAATTCGAGCTACTCGTATTCACATAACACCCCTAATCTCAATCAGCGGTTTGATATACTACATTCAACGTTTTTGTCCCTTTTTTTCCTTTTTCTTATTTTCTAGAAGGGGATTATTATTACCGATGTGAAAATCTCGTCTAATATATGGTATCAGCAAAGTGTTTTCAAAACTGTGTTAGACAAAGGGATTTTTGTTTGGAAGGTGGAGTTTTTTTGGGAGGGCCGGGGGAGATTTTTTTTAGATTATAGAGATGTGAACGGATGGAGATTTTTTTAACTAATCTTGTAAAAAATTTGAATGATGTTGGATAGTTATAAGGTTTGAAAGATGTTTTTTGTGGTAAAAAGGGATAAAAATACTTTCATGCCTTGGCTTGTACTGTAAAAAAAATTATGGTGACGAACACCCCCTCCAGATGTGGTTTCTGTGAAAAATAAACTCTTGTTGCAACTCTCGTGTCCCTCCCACTTCAACTCCCACCAAACACACGAGCTTCAACTTTTTTTTTTGAACTCCCCAAAACCCCCTAAATGCATCGCCAAACACATGCTAAGAGAAATTTAGGTGGTCACAGTTTCATAAATAATGAGGAGGTTCTATAACTACGGTTCACAAATTTTGAGAATATTATCCCAACTAAAATGGGCTTAAAAAATAAACTAATTGTCTAGCACATAAGTTGAGTGGGGTTCCATCCTAAAACCAAACTATAGCTTATATAGGGGCCGAATCATGTGCACACATGCGCCAATAGTCTAACACATAAGGTGAGTGGGGTTCCATCCAAAAATCAACTGACAATAGGAAGAGTAGGTCACTAAGACTTGTTTATTCATGTTATCAATGATCTCTTAACGTTCTCTCAACATGATCTCTTATGAATTTGGGTGTTAATGATGAAATCTTCATATGGCATATGAATTTTCTTTAGCATAGAAAAAATGTATAATTGCCAAAGTCAAGTAACATCGCTTATAGATAGCGAGTTTTGGTGAGCGATCAAATCTATGGCACTTGTTATAGAAAGCTAACCATGACCATCTATACTTGATCTCCATTATAATATGTTGCTTAGCCTAATTCTTATCTTATTTAACAAAATATATCATTTTAAATTTATAAAGAAACTGCTAATAACCGGTGGCGAATCGATAATTTTTGTAGGGGGCTTAAAAATATTTTCAAAATTATTATTGCATGTATATATGAAAAATATTTTAAAAAAAATTAAATAGACATTGTATAGAAAAAAAATTAAAGAAAAAAATGAAAATGGACATTTTTTATATCCATATATAGAAAAGAATGTTTTTGTTAAAATATGTTACAGAAGACCTTAAATTTGTTATTTAATTAGACATTTTTAGTAGAAGGAAACTAGAAGAAATAAAAATTATAAAAAAAAATAAAGCTAATGAGATTTAAACTCGTGATTTCAATCTAATAAATACCATTTATTCCCAATTAAGGTAAGCTATCTTAGTGATTCTTTATTCCTTTAACATTATTTCATCTTAAAAATTAGTAAAAATTACCAAAAAATCTCGTAAAAAAAAATTTTCTACGCTTTTTTTTCCGGGCTAGGGAAACTTCAGCCACCCCGAGCCCTCTTGGATCTGTCAATGCTAATAACTCATGTATACCTAAATTAAAGATTAAATATATTAAGAACTTTGATAACAATTATTTCCGAATTTTAACAATATTTTGATTTTCTTTTTATAGTTGCCACTAGCTCAAAGATGGAAGGTGAATATAATAAATGCAATAGTATATTAATATAATACTATTAGTAATATAATATAATACTCCGTAGTCCGTAAATGGCAAGTACTGAAAAGTGAGGGAGGATATCTTTTGGATGAAATTACGCAACGTTAGCCCCAACGCTTCGCTGCCTACGCTCCGCTGACTCTCCCACTGCATGGATTTGGAGTAAATTATAGGTCAGGTCAGCCTGGTCAGGTGACCCTTTACTTTCATTTTTTGGATTAAAACTATATTTACAAAATTCACCTTTAAATATGACACTTTTTTTTATATATATAAACTATAATTAAATTAGGACATTTTAAAAAAAAAACAAAACATAAAATTTTTGTTCTTCATTCAGAGAATCATCCATATCAAATTAATTGGTTGTTTGAATAGTTTTATTAATCGTTTTCTTTGAGACGTGTTATATATATAACAATGTTTCTTTAAATATTCGTTGTTTTCATAACGTAATAGATAACGCAGTGGTGAAACTTGAAATGTACATATGTGGGGGGCAAAAAAATATTCGGGATTTATTTTTATTGTTTTAATATCACATTCACAACAATTTTTAAACATATTGTTCTAAAAAGTTAATGCGGAGATTTTAACCATTGGTTTGTAGATTGAAATACTTCTCATTTATCAACTAAGCAAGAGAAATTAGTTATTAAAATACTCTTTTACTACTAAATATAATAACAAAATTTTTACATAAAACATTTTTTTTTCCGTCAGGTGCAATGACCACCTCCTGCACCCAAAGAGCTCCTCCACTATACTTTTATAGGAAATTCTAGGATGACTAGTGATCCTACATGTATATTTTCCATGTATTTAGAGTTTTTTTTTTAAGATTCAAAGTGGCATTCATTTAAAGTTTGTTACAAGTAGAATTAAAGTCTTAGATGGGATAAAAAAAAAGTCATATGTAATTTGTTATAGAGTTAAGATTTTGTGTAAGCAATCCTTATGATATAAGCATTGGCACTACTCGTATATATAACACATGATTATTCATACATAATAATATAATTATCCAGTGTAATTATTCATATTTATCAACATAATTATTTGTATGTATTTATATGTGAATTGCAATCACACTACTACCTACGAATAATTTCACTAATGACAAGTTACTTACAATCTCATCAACCGTTTGATCTTCTTAATCAGGTGTTTCATATTTGTTCACACACATTATATAGTAAGACTTGCTTACACACAATTTACTCATTTGGAGTATATTTCTAACTAGGTTTATATATATAGGATTTATGATAACTTCGTAAAATGTTCTCTTGATATACAGGGCCGTCCCGATGATTTCGAAGACCCGGTGCAAGATAAAAATTAGGCCCTATCATTTTTTCACATTTTTAATATAATCATAAATTCTATTTATATTTATAAACTAGATGCTTATATTTATAAACTAGATGCATTTTTTTATTATAAAAAATATGAAGTGCAAAGGATGAAGAAGGCAACAAAATCAAGGATTTTGTAAAAAATTGTTTAAAGACAAGATGTTTTAAAATGATACATAGTTATATATTGTTTTGAAATTTTCTTTTAATCATAACACATCTTTTAATTAAATAATATTTAATTCTTCATTAATTTATAGAACAAAAACTGTCATTAGGATAAATTAAATTTGGCATTTAAAAATAAGGTGATAAATCACCATTTTATGATTTATCCAAAATTAAAAGAAAATAAATTTTAGAAAGAATATTGGAAAGAGAAATTGAGGTGGGAGTAGAAAACTGAGAGACTAAAAAAATAGAATGAAAAGGTGGACACCAAAATTTAAAAAAAAATAGAAGGAAAAGGTGGGCCCGAAAAAAAATAAAGGTGAAAGTAAGAAAGAGAGAGATGCATTGGAAAAAAAACGGAAGAGAAGCTGATGGGAATCGAACCAAGACCCAAAATACCCATAATTGAATTCACAAAACTACCAGTTACCACCAAGCTACCATCTTTCTATGACTATTTATGAAAGCTTAGTAATGATATACTAGTATAAAATTATATTGGGCCCCTAAAATATTTAGGCCCTGTGCAAACAGGCCGGATGCACCGCCCTTCCACCGGGCCTGTTGATATATAATAATTTGTAACTATAAACCAAAACGATAAACACATATATGTAATTTCTTACATAAAAATTAATAAAAATAAATAATATGATCTTTTTTTTTATATACCACAATAATCTAGGTAACATCAAGTCCAGCTGATCCACCACTCAGTAATAATAATATAATCTTCTAGTTTCGAAGCTCTCTAATCAAATTAGAGTATGAGTATTAATCTAAGCATTTTGATTTATTAAATTTACTTTAAAGTGACTAACACAAAGTCCCTCCAATCTTTCACACCTCCATAATTTGTTTTTATGGTAGGATTGAGATACCTCCATAATTTGTTTTTATGGTAGGATTGAGATATGTATGATATGTCAAAATAAAACTCTTTAACGGAAGAACACACATAGTCTTGGCTCTACCTCTAATTAAAAAAATATTGTTCTATTTTTATAAGCATATGTTAAGAAGCCTAATTTCACCAAAACTCGAGTAAAGCCACGTTACAAAGCAATACAATCTCACAATTTAGATGGGGAAATTTTGGTACAATGAAATTATTGTAGTGTTAACAACATCTCAATCTAATGATTCTTGATCGTACCGCGGTAGATAATTGAATTAAATAACATTTATTGATAACGACTGAAAATGATAAATTAAATTTAATAAAAGTTATAAATATGAGGAAAGAAATGGTCCTACTTAATTACTTATTTACCCGACACCGCCATCTTACCGATTCGATCTCCAAATTGTCCCCGGCCCCCTTTTTAAACACACAACGCCATTACCGGATCCGGCATCCCCTCGAATACACCTTCATTCATTTCAGGGCCCAAATCTCCTTCTTAATTAGGTACCGTTTGATATAAGATTATGTAAGATAAACGAAATAAAAATAAATTTTACATGAGAAAATGTATCATATAACATTTTGTGAATCTAAATGAGAGAAGAATATTTATTTTTGATGTTTGAATGAATGGAATCTCATCGAAACGCTGATATGTGTTAGGGCATGTTTGACGCGTCAAAGATTAATCTAGTTTAAAACTAAAATCTAGATGAAATTTTAGTCTTTTTGGATAGATTAAGGATGTATTTGGCATGGTATGGGCGGGGTGGGAGTTAATTTTCAGGATCCGTCGGTGAGTGTTTGGGAGGGAGGGGTTCCGGTGTACACAACCCTTATCGTGTATACATGCCTCATCATGTACGTAGAAATTATTCGTCTATTTGATCATGATTAGTCGTCTGTTTTCACATTTTTATTCGTCTATAATTATGTAATTATTCGTTTGTACAAATAGTGTAAAAAATATAAATTTTATTCTAACGAATAATTGTCCAATACCACCAAATAATTTCATTACAACAAATAATCTCCTAATACCAACGAATAATCAGAAATTACTTTTATCCCATTCATTGATCTTCTTAATTAAATAACCCAAATTTGTTAATATGATACACAATAAACTATCCTATTGTGTTAGTATATTTTAGTTGTCATCATTTCATCGAGGAATTATGATAATCCAAAGCATGAGGGACTAATTCATCTACACAATTCATGAAATTGAAAGTAAAGCAAGGGCTAAAACTTTGCATGTGAAAATTATTAGTGAAACATCATAATTGAATTATTGGTGACCCTATTTCTTTCAACCCAAAAAACAAGGAGGAAAGTACACCTTATGACCTTTGTGCAAAATGTCCCCCAAGGAAAAAAAAATCCAACTTAATTTGCAAGATCAATATATGCAAATATATGACCCCTACCACATACACCCTAAAAAAGGCAAAAATAAATAAAGATAAAATAAAAAGCAAAAAAAAAAAGGAAAAAAGAAGTGATTCTCGATCATCAAGTCTATAATATATCATGCACGTGAAGACAAGAGTCACAAGAACATGAAACCTTAGACCTCAAGGAGGCCACCTAAGTGTTTGTTTGAGTGTGACCCATCACACCAAAGTTATATAGCATGCCTGAATTCCATGCATTTCACCCTTCACTATTCTTTTGCTCTGGATCGTCAGTAATCGAACTATAGGAGACTCATTTCCGAGGAAACTCGATGATCAAGATCGACTACGAGTTAAACAGAAAGTAACGCTTTCAAGTACTTTAACAACCCGTTTCTTGATCCTTTACATCTTCATCCTCTAGTCGTACAAAAATGACCTAGTTTTGGCAATGGGAATTGACCCTTTTTGCTTGTTTGTAGTTCCCATGAGGCTACATTCTAGCTGACTTTTGATCCTTAGGGATTGTAGGAGGAGGTCCCATTAGGGTTTGGCTTATATGCATTTTAGATTCCTTAGCTGATCTTCTTGTTTCTTTGCTCTTTATTTCTCTTTTTCTGTCCATTCAAATGACCCTGTCCAAAAGGTTAAGATGTTTCGTTACACTTGATTTTTTTTCATTTTATTTTTATGGGTGTCGTATTGTCGTCATTTTGCTTTAGAGCTTCAAGTTCTCATTCTGTTTCTTTTTTATCATGTACTAAGGTCAATTAATTCAGTAGCTCATCATCTTACTCTTAGTAATGGATTTACCCATTTGTTTGATGATGATATCCTCCTAATATGAAGGGTTTGTTTTAATAGATAAAACGAAATAATGTGAATGGGTCTAGTAGAATATGGCCCAAGGCCGGGCCCTCTTAAGCTAATATTCTGAGGATTTGAAGGTTTTTAATTCTCTATATCGACATGAATTGATATATATTTAACATTCTTACTTGATTTAAGATTATATTCAACTTAACAACTTTATTTATTGAGTTTTAATTCTAACATTTAGGGTTTTGATTTTTGTGGGGAGAAATTTGGGGCGAATTGAAATTGGTTGAATTTGTATAAGTTCGTCGAAATTGCTGAAAGAGTGAAAGTTGTTAGATCCGTGCTTAATTTGTAGCAAGTGTATAAACTTTAGGTTTAAATGGCTAACTCTAGACAACTAGGTCCTTTATAGTAATTTTAATGTGTTTTAACTTTTAAGAGATTGTTTGATGTCAGCTTTACTAGCTTAGTCGATAAGAATAACATATAGTGATGAGTAGGTCACGAATTTGAATCCTCTCCCCCCGTATTGTAATGGGTCTAATGTCTAATTGCGGAAAAAAAAAGGAGACTAAGTAAGTTGCACATCTGCCCTTTTTTATGCAAAAAAAAAAATAACTTTCCTCGTTTTTATTTCCTACAACTTATAACTTAACTAGACATTTTTTGAAATTCGTATAAACTAGTCTTAATACCCGCCCTTCTGTGCGATTTTTTAATAAACAGATGTGGACATATAAACTAGTCTTAAGATATGAAGTTGAATCTTTATATTAAAAATAATTAATTAGTCATCAATTAATGTGGACATATAGGATGACACCTAAATAAAATAAGTGAGTCATTGAATGACGTGACTTAAATTTATTGGATCATCATTAATTGACGTGTCAAAAAAAAAACTCGATCAGAATACACCAGAGAACGACACGTAAGCGAATCGCACCAGAGTCCGCTACATAGGATTTTCACGTTTCTGTTTTAGTATTAGATATTGAATGAATATTGATGATTGATTGATGATTATATTTTTTTGAACGTATATAAATTATACTTCAAATGGTAGTTAAATTAATGACTAATGAGAAATAATTCTAGAGGAATTGCACTTCCAACCTTCAACCAAATGAGGCCTAACTAGATGTTATAGAGAGTGATTGCTAATGGGCCGCAATTTAGAAAAGCCCAAAACCGTTATCGAAGAACAAGGGCCAAGTCTTTGCTGTCATCTTCCACTTGTACACAGAGAAGAAACTGATGAAGCTGCTGCTTTGTAATCTCCGCTAGGAGTGGGCAACAAAAATTGAAGCTCCGGTCTGCATCAGCCCTTCGATCGCGAAGCTCCTCTTATCTGCCCTCCTCCGATCGTCGTTTTCGTCGTCGTTGTCTTCATCGCTGTCGCCTCTCCTCTCAAATCGAGTGAGGTGCGTTCTTTTATCTCTCTCCTAAATGTCTTGAAGAGCTATCCCCTATGCGAACTATTACCTGTATGCTTCAACTTGTTCGCTTGCGGATTCGGAGCTCCAATTGCTCATCACCAATGGTGTAAATTTATTCATCTTCCATGTAGTTTTCCTCTTCAATCTGATTTCCCTCGTTGAAATTGGTGGTTTCAGTTGCTGGAAAGTGTTGTCGCGTGTTGAGTTTTGAGTGCTTTACTTGTAATTGCTTGCCGATGTTCTTATCTTCTTTCGCTGTAATTGAGTCAATGGAAACTTTCCCTTGCTTGCAGTCTAGTTCTTTCGCTGTAATTGGCGGTTTCAATGAAAGCTTTCCTTTGCATGAGTCCATCGTTGTAATTGCTTGCCGGTTTCAGTTGCTGTAATTACAGTAGCTTTTCATCTATTATATGTTGATTGTGCAATTATTCAGTAATATTGTTCATCAATAGAGGCACAACCGCAGATATCAAACTGGAATTTGATTTTAACCATGCATTTAATTGGACATTGTAATTATCAATTAATTGATGAATTGTTCTTTTCAATTCAAATACGGTATTGAAATTTTGGTGAATTCATTGCTTTGCAATTAATTGACATAGTAGCAATTAATTTGAAACGCCCACCCCTAATATTCTCCGCTATTCAATTTCTTCAGTTGGCAGCTGTTTCTCCTCCTCGACGATCTCCGCGATGAGTTCCTCGATTGTATCCCCCTCGATCTCACTGAAAAAGGTTTCTATTAACTGTTCGGAGTCCCTCAAGGGGATGAATTGTTCGAGATTTGCTGGATTCAGGACCGGGATCCGCAGAGCTAGTCCTAAGAATTTGCGCAATGCTAGGGTTTTCATGAACGTAGCAGTTGGATCTGAAAATGTTATTAGCGATGATTTGTTTGCTGATTATAAACCTTCTTGTGCTTTTCTGTTTCCCGGTCAGGTAATTTGATCCTTTTCTAGCTCAATTATGAACAATGGTTGGATTCAGTGCTTCAGTGGCCTTTAGTGTGGCAATTTGAAGATCGAATTGGATTTAATTTGCCATTTCAATAACTAATTTATGGTTTGGACAATTCACATTGTCGTGGACTTAACCTTAATGTTGCAGGGCGCACAAGCTGTGGGTATGGGCGCTGAAGCTAAGAATGTGCCAGCAGCTGCAGCTTTGTTCCAGAAAGCAAATGATATCCTTGGGTATGCTTGATCCAAGCGTTATCCCCCAATTTCATATTTGTTGAGCTATTGTTGATGGTTGATTTTGTTACTTTTGGATGTCCAGGTTTGATCTTTTGGATATTTGCAACAATGGGCCAAAGGAAAAGCTCAACTCAACTGTTTTAAGTCAGGTATATCGTTTATCATACATTTCGGGTTCTATATTGCGTCTTATTGCTCAGTTGTTCGACATAATTCATTTACAGTACACAGTGGTGTTAGGATAGTGTTTTTGTTTAGCTATTCAGACAGTTGACGCCATTATAGTTGTCTATAAGAGGTTGTTGTTCTTGTGGGGGGAGATTTCTTTTGTTAAATGTGATCATGCTTCTCAGTGATTCCTTAAGTGGATTTTTGTGTCATATGAATTGGTTATATTGACGATTCGAATGAGTGTTGAGTGATTGAATGTGATTACTTGCGATTTGAAAGAAAATAAGGAAATTAGTTAAAACATTTCTGACTTAAGCTAGAGTAAAAATATAATTGTTTTCTGCAAGGTCCTATTGGGTATTTGGTACATTCTTGTAAAAATTGTATAATTTACTCTGTGCAGCCAGCTATCTACGTTACTAGCCTTGCAGCAGTTGAATTATTGCGAGCTCGTGAAGGTGGTCAGCAGATAATCGAGTCTGTGGATGTGACATGTGGTCTTAGCTTGGGAGAGTACACTGCTCTAGCATTTGCTGGAGCTTTCAGGTACGTCTAGATACATCACAAATTGCGGAGTTTTGATTCTTATCCATATCTATGGAAAGATCATCTACACTAGAAATATCACGGGGCATTGGTGTTCTTTGTCTTACCCTTTCCTCAATCGAAAGTGTGATTTTAAGTGATCAAGCTGCTGAATTTGGTTTTGTATTTTTTAAAGATCATCAAATATACTATTCCTTATCTGCATTTATCCATTTGCCATGTTTTGAAGCTTTGAGGATGGGCTCAAGCTGGTGAAACTAAGGGGTGAAGCAATGCAGGTCAACTTTTATGCTCAATAAAGATCAATTGCCAAATTTCATTTTTCACATGTCCAACAATAAATTTTGATGAGCATATTCTTTGCGCGGACGGTTCTAGGAAGCCGCCGATGCAGCTGAGAGCGCCATGGTTAGTGTAATTGGCCTGGACACAGAAAAGGTCCAAAAGTTGTGTGATGCTGCCAATGAAGAAGTGGAAGAAAACCAGAAAGTTCAAATAGCAAATTTTTTGTGCCCTGTAAGGCGATTCTATAACCCATGTTGTGGAATACTAAATTCTCATTTCGAAAACATTTACCTTAATCTAACCCTTCTCTTTTGAGCAGGGTAACTATGCAGTATCTGGAGGTGTGAAAGGAATTGAAGTATTAGAAGCCAAGGCAAAATCTTTCAAGGCTCGAATGACGGTAATTTTTATTAACTCAATACTTGTAGCCTTAAACCAATCACCAAGCAGCAAAACATACCAACATCACCATCATATATTATCTTAGGTTCGCCTTGCTGTTGCTGGAGCTTTCCACACTAGTTTCATGGAACCCGCTGTTTCAAGATTGGAAGCTGCATTAGCCGCTACTGAAATAAGAAGACCCAGAATTCCTGTTATTTCGAATGTTGATGTGCAACCCCATTCAGATCCTGATACCATAAAGAAGATATTGGCACGACAGGTAACATTAGATGGCACGGTTATCTTCCATTTTCTCTACATAGATATGATAAACCAATTCATCAGATCCTCACTTGTAATTGAATTCTAGGTAACTTCCCCGGTTCAGTGGGAGACAACCGTGAAGACTTTGTTGAACAAAGGGCTGAAGAAGAGCTATGAATTAGGACCTGGAAAGGTATGTATGCTTACTGTTTACACTGTAAACAAATCTTACTGATGGCAAGAAGAACTTGTTTCCTAAGTTTGCAATCGCCTTTCTTTGACTGTGATTTTCAGGTTATTGCTGGCATTGTAAAGCGAATTGACAAAGGCGCAGAGATTGAAAATGTCACTGCGTGAGTTATTCCTTTTCCGATTGTGCTTGTTTGAGATGAGTTTGTTTTCATAATAGTCAGAACATGAGCGTCTCCAGCACTCATGACAACGTTGTAACAAAACTTGCATCTTATTTTGCACTGGTATCATATTTGATCGGTTTAGGCTGTTGAGTATGAATGTAATGTTTGTTGCAATTTGTCTCTTGTTCGTGTTTGTCCGACTGTTCTTTTGTTCACACTTCACAGCCAAACTAAAATCACAAATTACTTTCGCCGAGTAGAAATGAATTCAAACAAAATGACATGTTACCAAAAAAAGGTGAATTAGTGATATATTCCTAAAAAAAAAGCTTAATTGCAAATATATACCTTGTTTTTTTTGTTAAAAAATTGTAATCTTGGCTAAAAACAATTGCAAAAATACCTAAAAAAATCCAACACCGAAGTTGATATCTCATATCTTATGATGTGCCCATGTCTATTAATGAGCTGAAAATGTACGGATAATACGGTGAAAAGGAAAATGAACAAGCAAATGCTAGCCAAATAAAAACAATGAGCTGAAAATGTACTGATAATACGCTGAAAAGGAAGATGAACAAGTAAATGTTTGCCAAATAAATTACCAAAAATAAATGCACCAGCCGGGAATCGAACCCGGGTCTGTACCGTGGCAGGGTACTATTCTACCACTAGACCACTGGTGCTGCTTGTTAAGAAGGTATGATGTAAGATTTATATAGCTAATACACCAATATCTACATATTTAATTTCCTAATTTTCGTTTCCTTGATGAAAACTGAAGGCCCTATAAAAGCTATTAACTTGTCGGTTGTTTTAGGAGGTTGTTCGATACACCGCTAATTTTTACTGGATACACCGCTAATCTCCGCATCAAGCTGCGGAACTCGGTACGCAACATCGTGCGAACATCGGCGGGCGTGAGGCCAAACAGGGTGTTTGATACAGTGTTATTACGCAGAAGGTTGCGGAACTAGAGGGCACTATTTAGAAGTCTGCCAAACAACGTTTTAGGGTACCGGTGTCTCCGCAATCTGATGCGGACCTAAGGCGACAGTGTTTTGCCGTTTGACAAGCATTGTACTCCTTATGCTTGGTATAATAACTTCAGTTATGTTAGGTAAAGAATAATTCGTTGACAACGTGACACATTCATAGAAAATGATAAATCATCCTCGGAATAAGTGTTTGTTTTTGAATTGTAGTTGTAATAAACAAAAGATAGTGACAGAAGTAACACATCGGAAAATCACAGATAGAACAGGGGAGGTCCATCTCAAAGTCGGAAGGGACGTTATTGGTTGATTTTTGCCATAAACGGTTGATCCCATCCAGAAACGCTCTGTTGTCGGTGCCGATACCACTCAGGGTATATGGGTGGGAGCAATGAGTCGTCACGCAACCATACCTGTGGAAAGAGTAAAATGAATACGTCAGTATTTGTGGCTGTGAAGTCGAAAAAAAATATGTCAAGTAATTGGTAGCTCACCGGCACCCAATGGGTTCTGTTGTTGATGATGCAGATTGCCAAGTTTGCTTTCTGTGGGGGAGGGTCGCGTGCATCGAGAGGGAGTAGAAGCATCGGATAGTTCCTGCTGAGGGTGACCAAGGGCGTCTGGAATCTTGTGGCGAAGACGAAACCCATCATAGGACACTCCATCCAGTACTCTCGGTCAGCAATGGGGCCGATAAAGGTACATTTATAAATGTAGTCATCCAGTCGCGGTTCGTGGCTATAAACGTGACGATGCTCAATCATCTCCTGTGCGAGGGCGAGGCGAACTTGTTTCCACTCATTTTCGCCCAAACCAAGGAGCTCAGCAAAAGCTCGATATCCGCAATGGCCGTCAGAACCGACGTTCTTGACTCTGTCGATGAAGATTGGCATGAATGGGTCGATGTCATCATCTGCCCAGGGGAAATGGGTCTGCACTACCGGTACGGTAGGTGGGGCCTCCGCGTCGGCTATGTTGGAAGACGCCTCTTCGTCGTGCAACACATTTGTGGAGTCGTTCTGGGCACGCCCGCGGCCACGCCCGCAGCCTCTTCCGCGTGCACGCGGTGCCTGTGCCCGCTCCTGGCGGCGTCGTTCAGCCGATTGCGTTCTCTCCCATGCCAAGGGGTTAGTTTGACAGGGGTTACGGCGCCCTCGTCCCCGAGGTCTGCCCCTCGATAGCTCAGGGGGGTTGGGTGGAACTAGGTTGGTGGTAGCAGGGAACTGGCCGTCTGCCAACGTAGTTGCCACTCTAGCCAACTCGTCCTGGGGCACTTCACCACGTTGGTACCTTTGCAAGAAGTCGTTGATGGCGATCTGAGCCTCGATCATGGGGACGGAGTCCGACGACGAGTCCTGCTGAATGCCCTTCCAATCCAACTGCTTCCAAAACGTGTGAATCTGGCTCGGCATAATAGGTGTACTATCTTGGATGCAACGATATATGTCGTGAGTACATGGTATCCCGTACGTGACTCTCCAAAACTGGTCGGTGCATTCTTGGGTCGGTGGAGTGTCTTTAACCTTCTGGTAAAGTGTGTTGAGGAGGTCGTAGCATCGCGTTGAGATCCTATCTCGGACCCTGCAAAAAATGTCAACGTTGCGCATGCCGGTGCACCACGTGTTGCGGTCCCTGTTTAGTGACACTTTGACCTCTAAAATTTGATCCTTCAGCACTAAGTCGATGGCTGCGAACACGCAACCGAAGTCTCCAATGGGGGGTTGCAACGCGTTTTTCAGTACTGCGTGTGCGGACTCGACCCTTAAAGGAAAATTTCCATTTTGTCCAGGTTAGCATAAAATATAAACGTGAGCATGTATAGGTATAGATTGAGGAGGGCAGTGGATGTAAAACCTGTTTGTGGTCCTCGTCCCTAAGTGAAGATTGGTGTCCACCCAAGCTCTGACAATTTTGTTTCGGTGATGCAGTAGCCACGCGGAGGAGAGGTACTGCATCAATCCGGGGATGTGGTTCCACTTGGCATATATCCAACGGCGGCGACTGTCGTATGACTCGGGGAATCTCGACTCGAACACAGCTCTATAGTCGTTCTTGAACTTGCGCGCTGTTTCTAAGTCGCGCGTCCGTTCGAAGGCCGCTTGCTCGCACCCCTGCAAAACGTGGACCCAACATAATATATGGTTGACAGTGGGGAAGGAAGCGGCAATAGCACTAATTAGACCAAGCTCCCTGTCAGTGACGATAGCCTTCGGTGTCTTGTCTCCGTACAGGAAGCGGAGATGGTTGAGGGCTCAAGCGTAAGACTCTGCGGTCTCATCGCAGAGGAAAGCGTATGCTATGCTGAAGTTCATCCCCGTGCATGTGAAGCCGATGAAATCAACCAAGGGCATTTTGTACCTTAAGATGTAGCAGCCAAATAAAAAGGTTAGGTGAAACTCAGGCGACAAATATTAGATGAAATTTAGAACAAATTGCAACAACAACAACAACAGTTAAAGGGAATGACATGAATACGTACTGGTTGGTTTTGTACGTACTGTCGATTTCGACGACATACGAAAATAGTTTCAGCAAATGCAGGGAGTCTGGGTGGGTGAAGAAAAGACCTCCTACCACGTCGGAGTTATGCTTCCTCCTTACAATGTAGAAGTACCGTTTCGCCTTCATCTAGTGTAGTACATCTTGTGTGATGGTTCTGTCACCTAGAGCCTTGGACTTAAGCTTGGCTTTGGCGTTATACAGCTGACGTCGTGATGTAACACATCCCTCTTCTGAGTGTAGCAACGAGTATATCGGCTTTGGCGGTGTCCCATGCGATGATAACATCTTCACCACCTCCAATGCCTGCAGGTGGATACGCCCACGGTAAGCGTGACCTAGTAGAATATCTGGAAGGTCGTGGTTGTGTGTTCCATATAAAACGTACATGTGCCACTTTCCGCGTTCGAATTCCCGACCCATTAAAGAGAATGGAAAGTTTGTGAGTTTCGTGTTACCCTTCTTTGTTGCCTCGCCGCGCTCCCTACGTTCTCTCACCTTCTTTCTCGGTTGATAGATTCCGAATTTTTCACACGCGAGGAGTACGCTACCGAGGAGCCGTTCGGTTGACAGCCACGATCTCTTGATCACTAGCACCATTTTCAGATGGGTAGCGGCTGCTTCTTGGAATGTCCGAACCATCTCATCGCGATTTGTCCACTCCCGGTTGGTTGTAAAAATATATGTGAAATCCGGCAGTTCTACTGAGGCGTCGACATTTGCGTCCTATTGAATTTTTTTATTTGCGTGCATATGTGAGAGGGGGAATAACAAATATTTTGATGTAAATTAGATGAAAATGATAGGAGATGAAGCATACCTCATCGACGGAACACTGTTCTATTGGTACGTCATCGACGGGATCGCCAGAAGAACTCGACATGGCGACGCAAAGCAAGAGGAGATGAGGGGGGAAAGGAATTGAGAGACAAGGAGGGAAAGGGTTCGACGATGGGGGTACGAAGCGACGCTTAGTATTTGATGTCAGTTGTAATCGACAATTATAGAATGTGTCAGTGGGCCTAATTACTCCGCAAAGTCTTGCGGAGAGGACCGACGCGTGATGAAGGGCCCACGTGAAGGGACAGGACCGTTGAAAGGCGCGTGTAGTTCCGCAACCCCTAGCGTAATTGTGGGAATGCAGTACGGAGCAGGTTGCGTAATATTTCGCAGGAAAGAGCGGATCCATGGATCCTCGCCGAGCCGGTACGCACCAACGGCCATTGTCCGCATGACGGTGCGGACGGAAGTCGACCGTTACGAAAGCGCGTGCTGTAACGCATCATCATGCGTAACGAATTCGGCCGTTGTCGCTGGACAAATTTGAATTTTTAACGGCTAAAACGGTCCGCAACGTAGGGCGTCTGTATTATAGGAGGAATTTTCCATACGTGACACAGATACAACATGTTAATAATACCAGTGCAGATTGTCAATGGTGAATATCGTTACGGCGATGGATATTGAATAACAAAAACCATTTGAGAAAATGTCCATAATTGATTAGTATTTTGTAATTGTTGTTTATATTGTAGATATATGTTATTAAAGTGGGTCAATCATATTATGCAAAATAGTAGACATATAATGGATAAACACTTAGATATGTTTTATATGTCATTCATACAGATGCGCCACGTGGTAGTTCTGGAAAACGAGGACAGACCGCGTGGGATTGAACATTGCAGAACATCGCAATGTAAATATTTGCACTGTATAACGCATTAATACAAACCGTCGAAACGACTAAGCAAAAATGTTATCAATTTCATCATAGATCTGTAACAAATGTATCGAAATGTTAGTAAAACATAGATGAAAAACACTATTAAGGTAGTGTATTCCACGAATGACCAACATGTATTTGACCAACTTACACTAATAATGGAGGAGATAAAGTCAAGATACTAAAACAACAGTAACATAGTTCACAGATATTCGTAATAGGGCGCAAACGAACAAAGTTTGTATCGTATACGGCGAGAGGGGTTGTGGTGGATGCAACGCAACCATCGTTTACAGGTATTCGTAATAGGGCGCAAACGAACAAAGTTTGTATCGCATGATATGTGAACGAATAATCGGATATGTCATCAAAATGTTCACCGATCTTTACTTAAATTCGTAGGAATTGTAACAAAAGATCGGTGAAACACTTTGATAATATATTGATATTCGACAACGTATACCCATTGTGGATTAATATTATGAGTTCTATGAAAACCGCCGATAAAGTTGGTCAATTGGATAATCGGATAATCTATCAAAGTATTCCATGATCTTCGACTAATCTTCAAAGAGATTATATAAAGATAATGGAAGCACTTTGATAGTTTACGGGCATCCATAAACGACGATTGAAAATAGAAATTAGTGAGAGAGAAAGCGGAGGGTGCAACGAAGCGAGGTGGGGAGTGGAAGTATTTATAGGGGACCGGGGGCGATAGCATGCGCTGTGTTCCGCGAGATATTGCGTGTACGGGTAAATCCGCAATTCGAAGCGGATATATCTGCATGCTGACGCGTGTAGTTACGCTGGTGATCGCGGAATCCTCCGCAGTAAAATAGTCACTCTTATGTAGTTACGCGTTCTTCCGATGGTGCGTTACAGTGAAGTTACGCGTTTGATTGCGGAACCTGGACAGTCTGTCTGATATATACGCAGTACATTGCTTATATTTCCGCATGTAGTCGCGGATATATGCAGATTCTGCTTTGCATACCTCCGCGTAGACGCATATAAACGGAATCTGCCACTTCTTCGTGGGTCCCTTATATCTATATAAATGCATCACCATTCATCCTGAGCATATGCTCTAACGGTCACTCACATGTAATGCACTGCTATATTCTCTCACTTCCTAAAGTCATACATACGAATGTAAAGATCATGGAAGCTCTTTGAGGTAGGGACGATGAAAATACACCGTCGGTTGTGTAACTTCCAACTCTCGCCCTGTAGGGGTTGGGTCGACCGGTGGATGTGGTGGACTGTTCGGGTGCTGGAAGAAGCGAGATAGCCTGTTGGGCACTAATATTTGAGTGCGTACCGCCGTCGAATGGCTCTTCCTCCTACACAACTGGGGACACGTTGGTACAATGTGTCCCAAAATCTTGCGGAGTAGCTGCGCAATTACGTGCGTAATAGATACGCGTCCCCACGTGTAACTATTACGCATGTACGTGCGTAACCTGTGTAGGGGCCTCCCCTATCGTGTGACCCCGCACCTCCGAACCTTTCATAATAAACGTGTACACAACTTTCGTATTGCTATTGTATTAATTGTTCTTTCATGTACCATTTTATTTCCCCAAGTTTGACCATCATGATGTTACGAAGTTGTACCAAGTTGTTTAACGATCGGTTAAGCACTGTGATTCTCATGCTAGATAAGAAAAATGGTGTCGCTTTGGGAGGAGTACGTATACTTAACCAAACCTACGGGGGTCGTCCATTCTCATATTGTTCATTTACCTGCAAGCACACTTCTGGGACGGAGAAGATGGAGGGACACTACGTACGAGGTACGCTTTGTGAGGAGTACGTATTCTTACGCATAAGCATGCCTACGTACGAGGTATGCTATGCAGCAGGATGCGAATATATACGTGTTGCTCCGCACCGACGTGCGTAAATAACTACGTATGTGCCTCCGCACCGACCAATTGCGCAACAGAATGCGTATATATACGACCTAGAAAAACCTGAAGGTCCTGACCTGGGACACTAAAAGGTTGCAGTAAAAGGGGGCGACGACCTCTGTATATGTTACGCATCTAATTGCGTAACAAACCGGCGGACAAAAACCTGAAGGTCCTGACCCGGGACACTGCAAGGTTGCAGTAAAAGGGGGCGACGACCTCTGTATATGTTACGCATCTACGTGCGTAACAAACCGGCGGACAAAAACCTGAAGGTCCTGACCCGGGACACTGCAAGGTTGCAGTAAAAGGGGGCGACGACCTCTGTATATGTTACGCATCTACGTGCGTAACAAACCGGCGGACAAAAACCTGAAGGTCCTGACCCGGGACACTGCAAGGTTGCAGTAAAAGGGGGGCGACGACCTCTGTATATCTTACGCATCTAAATGCGTATCAAAACGGCCTACCCATACGTATACAATCGGCCACGAACCCTGTATTCGATACGCATGTACATGCGTAACAAAACCGCCGACACATATAAGAAGGGAATGAGCCGGGACAGTGCCTACTCTCAATATTTTGAAATCTCCCAACAACAATGTCACAAGGCTACAAGTAGCGACGACTCTCAATAGTTCGAAATCATGCGAACGGTAGTCAGTAGACACCACAATACTTCAAATACTACATATTGAAAAAGTAATTGATGTAAAGGTATCCCGTACAATTTTATTTTGTATGCGGGATATCACATAAAAATTGAAATAACATTGTCGTTGTCGATGCGGGACATGGAATTTCAGTACGGGTTGGTGCCTCTAACAGAGTAGCTCCCGACTGACTCTTCTTGGGGCTTTGGGTAGATCTGAATTTTTATCTGTTGGAACGCGTACGTCGTCATCTCTTCTTGGGCGGGACGTACCTGTTGAATAAAAATGCGCAAATAATTATACAACACATTTTATTTAATTTTTTAATATTTGAGTTCGACCCCTTTTGGTTATCCTCTTGATTCAAAGTTGTATCGACACCAAGACTTGAATGGTTTTGGTGATTTGGGCTGCACCCGAAATTTAACGGGTTGCCTACGTATCTCTTAGAAGAGAATCAAGCCTCACGTAGTTCAAAGTAGAAAACCAATTTGATCTTTTTGATCGGCGATTGTACCCGACGAGCTTAAGCTTTATGTCGAGCTACCTACGTACCCGTTTGAACGGGATCAAATCACCCGTAGTTCTTTTAGAACCAATTTAATTGGTTTTGTTTTGACCTCATATTCATTTAAAGTGAACTTAGAGGTCGACGACTGTACCCGATATATTTTTAGGATTTAATATCGAGTTACCTACGTAGCCGATATGAGGCGTCAAGTCTTTACGTAGTTCTATACGGAACCTCATTTGATTTAGGGCACGTGATTGAATCCGAGATACATATGTTTTTCTCGGATCTCCTACGTAGCTCGTAAAGAGCATCAAATCTTAACGTAGTTCTATATGGAAACCAGTTTGATTTGGTTTTAAAATTTTGATCGTTTGAGGATCGTGTGATTGAACCCGAATAGCGATAACTTTGTATCGAGTTTCCTACATATCCGACAAAGCGGAATCAAATCTTATGTAGTTCTTTTAGAACCAATTTAACTGGTTTTGTTTTGACCTCATATTCATTTAAAGTGAACTTAGAGGTCGACGACTGTACCCGATATATTTTTAGGATTTAATATCGAGTTACCTGCGTAGCCGATATGAGGCGTCAAGTCTTTACGTAGTTCTATCCAAAAACCCATTTGATTTGATTTTGACCTCATATTCATTTAAACGTGAATTTAGAGGTTGACGACTGTACCCGATATATTTTTAGGATTTAATACCGGGTTACCTACGTAGCCGATATGAGGCGTCAAGTCTTTACGTAGTTCTATCCGGACCAATTTAATTTGTTTGGTTTTGACCTCATATTCATTTAAAGGGAATTTAGAGGTGAGCGACTGAATCCGATATATATTGAATTTGATATCGGATTTCCTACGTAACTCATAAAAGAGTATCAAGTCATTACGTAGTTCTAAATGTTGAATCGATTTGATTTTTTTTTATTGGCGTTTGCACCCGACGAGCTTAAGTTTTATGTCGAGCTACCTACGTACCCGTTTGGACGGGATCAAATCATTCGTAGTTTTTTTTTTTGAACCCGTTTGGTTTTGGGCATGTGATTGAATCCGAGATACATATGATTTTACCGGATTTCCTACGTAGCTCGTAAAGAGCATCAAATCTTAACGTAGTTCTATATAATAAACCAAGTTTATATTTGGTGAAACTTGATTTGAGGTTTTGACTCCGTTTTTGTTTAGGAATCGATTTTGAGGTTAACCCACTAGAATTAATTGACAAAGAATATTTGACGAGTTTATTTTATGTTTTGATCAAACTCGAATTCTTAATTTGTGTCAATTATAATTCTTATATTTTAGTGGGTTGGTTTTGTAATTAAACTTTTTTTTTATCATCACTGCCGAAGTATGTGCATCCCTTCATTTTTTTTAGCCTCAAAATCACATACATTCACATTAATAAAGTATAAAATGTGAAAGTAAATACTTATGATTGTATATGGGCATGTAGGCACTTCAGGCCCAGTTTCGATATTGGTCTCAAACCCAACTGACATTTTATTAACCCGGTTCCTCCCCTTTTTTTTAACCATTGTTTTGACCACAGCAGTATGTACCATACGGCAATTAGGTCTAAAAGAGACCTAGGATGACGACAGTTCAGAGACACAGCTCGAGATCGGCGTGGTGGCGAAGGGAAAAAGAGAGACTAGGGCGCGGCAGAAGATTCAAGGAAGCTTGGGCCAATTTCTTTTCGGTCTGAGTCACTAAAATTTGTCCCCTTTTCATTTGTTCCTGGATTGCCCATGAACTGGTTCATGTTTGACACGAATTGAACAAGTTAATCGGGAAGTTAAAGGTATGAATTCCAATTTCTGATTTTTTTTCTTTAAGGATGCTCATCGGTTTTTTTTTTTAATTTGTTTGTCTCCGAGTTCATCAAGAGATTTGTCGATTTGGGTTTTTGATTTAGGTTCCCTGGTTTGTCCGAACATATATTCACTTTGAATTCGAGATGAGAAATTTGAGTCCCTCTGCTGCTTTTTTTTTTAAATTGTCCTCAATATGAATTAGTGAATTATATTCTTGTTAATATCCCAAACTGAAAAGCCTTGCTTAGTGTCGCTTGACCCCTTAACTTGATTAGGTCATGGACAATCTTGCTAGCTCTGGACATCAACACGATTTAACCAGGGCAAAGATTCAATTAGTCTTGTTTTGTTTAACTGATTGAATCCATGTAATTTTGCTGAAAGTGCTGCAATGAGGAAGCTTTGGGCTCCTGGATAATTTTTAGCAGAGTTTCGCTTTGATTTGGGGCGCTTTGTTGATCCCGAAACCCAAACCCTTACTTAAAGCCCATGCTTTGTAAGAGGGGGTTCGGAGGATCGAATTTCTGCAGCGATTGGATTCTTTTGGGGCAAAATTCAGCAGCACTTTCCCTTAATTTAGAGCTTAAATGATGATTCCGAAACCCAAACCCTTACTTAAAGCCCATGCTTTGTAAGAGGGGGTCTCAGAAGCCATTAAAGCTACCTTGTTTCCTTCTTCTTCTCTGCTGCTGTTGGATTTGTATTTTGTTTTGTTTGCTGATGCACCTCTCTTTGTGTGTTTGCAGGTGTTTTAGGGCCAGCAGGAAGGGGAAAATTAGGAAGGAGAGTACAACTGTTTTCTTTGGACTTGCAGTTGAATAGCCTCAAAAAAGAACCTCCTTTTAGAGGAAGAAGAAAGCCAGCCCGGCCAAAAGCAGATGAAACTGTAGTAAAGCCCTTTATAGAGAAATAGGGGAAGTTATCTCCATCTAGGCCACGTACTGACAGTTGCATCACATTTTTTTTTTGTTTTGAAAAATCTTTGCAGTTTCTTTTAACTGCAATATAAGATTAGCAATTGTAATTTGTAACTGCTTGTTGATGGGCTGATTGGGCCGTTAGACATGAACTGGGCTTAAGTCTTAATTAATTGCCAAGCTCTATGTTTAAATAGAAAACATTTTGTCACACATTTTTCTTTGTGAATGAAACGTGGCAATATTATTTATGTAATTTCGAATATAAAAAAAATCTATGAAATTTTACCCTCCAACAGTACCGCTAAATCAACTGCAAAAGATGTGACGTCTCGAATTCGAGAGACAGAAAGGTCGTTGTACAACACGGCCAGCATATTCTTTATCTTTTTGTGGATAGATCGGAAGTAATTTGCAGGGTCGTCGTCACACTCCTTGCAGCCAAACATCAATGGCGTTGATGATGAAGACATCCGAACACCACGCACGGTCAGTAGGCTGCACCGGAAAAAATGGGAATATTGGTTGTGTTTGCAGTTGCATGCGCAATTTTCAGGTGGACGACGGTGTTTGTCCACCGTAACAATGAAACGGGTTCCATCGGTGAACTCGCCGGGTTTATCAACCGTGACCGAGCTTCCAGGATACATATCTCACTACCTTGTTGGTGATGTCTATGTGTGGACCGTTGATGGCAATTTTATAGGGCGGGTTCCCGCATCGACCTCCGCAACTCCATGTGTAGTTATTGGATCACTGGAATTCCGCACCTCCATGCGTAACCTAAAATTAGAACATGGCGCTCTGGACTTGGATAGTGCATGCGTCGATTCGTGGATGTAATTTTTGGGTGCATGCATCGGGCGAGCTGTGGTGCATGCATCGATACGTAGCACGACAAACATTGTTTCGCATGCCGATGCGCAGTGTATCCATCGCCCGCACACCGAGTTCCATGCATTGCATTCAATTCCCATACACTCCGCAACCTGATGCGGAACTACAGTACCACCTTCATTTGCCTATATAAAGACCCACATGGGGGAAGTGCAGACCAAACCTACGGCATAGCCTCCCACCACTACCAGGGCATTTAACGCCGATACACAATCACATCTGCAACGACGTAATTTTCTGACAATGTCTTCTAACGACGTTGAAATTCCGCGGGAGCACTTGTTCACCCGTCACTACGAGAAGGAGGTGGTAGGAGGTGGCGCCTTCCACGCAACATGTCGTCATTGTGGCCACCGCTACAAATTGACGAATAATCTACAGTACGGACATTTGAAGAGGCACATCACCACCAAACATTCCGACAAGGTCTAAGTCATAGGCGGTCATAATTTGTAGTTGCCTTTGTGTGTGTGAAACTTTGTTTATTTACATGTTTCCAGTTGTAAGAAAGTGGGGCGGTTAAACACCATATTTTGGTGTTTTGATTTCACCATGTCGTTAGGTTGCCTGTTTTCTTAAAGCTCCACAATCTGTGTTGACGATTTTCATTTCAATTGTAAGCGTCATCAGGCAAATTGTAAATCTGCAAAACATTGCGTACTTCTGCTTAGGACTTCGCACGGAAATGCGGAGCCATACCGCGACTTCATGCGGAACACTTATGTCTGGTTTGAAGTCAAACGAACCCTCATGTCTGGTTAGAAATCTGCTAAAGGTCCGCAACCGGTTGTGGAACATTCGGGGTGCTGTCTACAACCTAAATCAAACGAACCCTCATGTTTCTATTCTCTTCAAACAATACAACAATCTGACTTTCGTCGAAATGAAATAGTTGGTCGATGACGGGAGAATAAAGACGCATATCACAAATACGTGTACATTACATTAAAACAATTCAGAACATTACAACCGAAACATAAAAACAATATACAATCCATATAATTTTAACGACACATATCACAAATACGTGTACATGACATTGCAACAATTACGTTACATTACGACTGAAACAACAGAAAAACAATATACAGTTAATACAATTGTAACGTGTCTACTGTTTCGTGGTATGCACCGAAAGCGCGTCTGCTGCTGGTTGTATATGTGCAGCCAAACTCGGCGTCCACACCATTTGCGCGCTAAATATGCCTAACCTCGCAGCGGGAGCCAGAATACAACCGCTCTGCTACACCAATCTGCGCCGCTTGGTCTATTCAATTCCAAAGTGTTCCACCGATCTCTACACACTTCGACACGTACATTGACTTCAAACCAGACATATTATGAAATGCCGTTGCCAATGACACATTTGTGTGGATGTGAGGATCGAGAGCAAATGGACACATATTTATAGGGATTATTGTCCTCACCAGGCGTTACGCATCTGCGCGCTTACATGTTTCGCAAGTACGTGCAGAGACATCCGCGAGAAACCGCGGTTATATCCGCATGCCATTGCGTAACTTAGGTCGGTCTTTCGTAGGTATAATTTCGCCCTCCTGCAGCTGTACTTTATTTTGGTGAAATTGAGATGTTTTTCGATGCGTGCCTGCATACCCTGTCCCGGTTCAGGCCGCTGGGAATTGTCCTCCTATAGTTACGCAATACGGTGCGAACCCAGTAATTAGAGGACGTAGAGTTGCGAATATTGTTTAGGTTAGTAATTGAATAGAGGTTCAGGGTTAGTTTGGTAAATTGATTCGAAAGCTGAAGCCCGATTGAATAATTAAAATTTTAAAACTGATAGATATGTCGGATACACGAACACGAATAAGTACCGGGTATCCGACACTGAAACCGGTGTCGGAAACTGATAGATATGTTGGATACACGAACACGACTGATAGATATTTATTGAATTTCTTAAAAATGAACAATGTCCGAACAGTTGTGCACTATCTACTGTCATCAAATCAAACTACATCGATAGACAACAAAACTCCATATACAAGATATGCTTCATATTCAATTTCAGCCAGATCTAACGAAAGAAAATGTCTTATTTTAGACGAGAGGGCGAGAGGGCGAGCGAGAGGAGAAAAGAGGGCAGATCTGAAGCGATCTTTGAGCGAGAGCGACCGCGAGCGTCAGATCTGAAGCGAGGCTTGAGAGGGCAGACACCCGCCTCATCATCACCAAACACCCGTCTTGCCGCTTACATGTCGTGGCGGGAGGTACGAAGCTCGTCTGGGCCGCTTACATGTCGTGGCTGGAGGGACGAAGCTAGTCTAATAGACACAAGACACCCAACGTCTTGCGTCCGGCCACCACCTTCCCTCCAACCCCTACGTAGACAATCTAAGGTTGCCACTACCGCCACTTGAAACCGCAATATTGTATGGATCCCAAGAGAGATTACTGCAGCTCCCTAACCAGCTGATTCATTTCCATCACCAGCAGCTTCATATCCTTCAACATCAAAGTGATTCTGTGATCTTTTGATAGTTATTGTATGAATACATATTAGAGATGGGTGAGAAATATACCGGACATTGAGCCATGATTTGGGGATACGGTTGGTCCTTGGCGTATTTATAGCCGTCCAGCATTTTTGCGCAGCTAGGTGCGCAACGAGATGCGTTGTTACGCAGGTATGTGCGTAACTAGCTGCCCAACTACTTCCTTGTTAGTAGGCGTCCAGTCTGCCACCTACCATTCAGAGGTGTCGGCGTTTAGTTACGCATTACCATGCGTAACTAAACAGCCGACACAAATCAGCATCCCCTGACTGACCGTGTATTTGGCCTGCATAGGACTTACTCATATTCATGCGTAACTAGACGTATCTACGATGAATTCCTCGTCTCCCCTGGATAATGCCAGTCCTTTCGTGCGATAGACGCTAAACAGTTCTCATACTAACTACTTTTGTTATTGAGTAAATTTCATGTCCATCCTTACATTGTTGTTGTACACACGTCATATCGAATGTAAATTACAAAATCAAAGTATGTAGTCGTTGGTGGATGCGTAGCCTGCGTCTCCAATTGATGAAGTGTGCATTCAATTCCAAGCATCGTACAGTACAGTTTATTCAATCGAACTCATTCTACAACAAACGTTAATGGTTTCTGACAATATTAGTACAAATATAACAAACGTGTTTCTATCACACACTCATCATATACACTATCGACTAGGCACGAGGTTCACCCGGTTGTTGTTGAACCGCCATTGTTGTCATCAGATACACCAACGAGCATGCACGAGGTTCACCCGGTTGTTGTTGTACCGCCATTGTTGATCCAGGTAGACGCCAACATTTACACATGGCGGCGTTAGGGGTGAAACTGTGCTTACCCAGGGATATTTCAGCCTCCCAATCCTGTCGGACGAAGTCACGTAGTAATCCCAGCTCATTGGATCCTCAAAGCTGTAACGACGACTAGATGACTTCGCCCCCTGCGACGGGAGTTTTCTATTATTGCACTCAAAGTGTTTCACCGATCCTTCAACACATTCTTGTTTGAATTTACCATTTCGAACGAGTATGAAACAATAAACATTTCGGACGAGTATGAAACAACCATTTCGAGAAATGGGTGCAGCTTACGGAGCACGACCGACTCTATTTATAGGGTGAAATGACGCCATCCTCCGAACGAGCTACGGTAAGCCCCAGGACCCGGATGTCTCAGCACCTATTTGCGGAATCCTCCGCACCTAGTTGCGGATGCCTCCGCACCTAGTTGCGGATGGCTCCGGCGTGGTAGTTCCCCTGGCGTCGGCTCCCATCGATCAATGATCCGCACCATATCGCGGAAACCAACGCATAGATATGCGTATATATCCACAATCTAGGGCGGACCCCACCGACATGACATGGGGAGTTGTAGGTGCCGCAGGTCTCCCTGCATATTTAGGAGTGACGACCGATGTTAGTTTCGGAATTGTAGATGACATAAAATTCAAGTCATTGTTGTTATTCATCCATTCGTCAGTTGATTTTATTCCCCATTTACAAGTGTTGTAAGGGTCATGGAAGCACTTTGTGGCGAAAACGTTCCGGCTTACAGCATCCATAACGACAACCCCTATAAGAATGTATTTCCGTTTGTAGGTCGCTACAGGAAACAATTGGTTCTCGTTGTTATTGTTACAGAGCGTTATTGTTAAAGGCAAATATTGTAATGATTTTAGTCGTTAATGAAATTGTGTTATATTATGTCATTAGGCAATAGGTTACAATACAATGTCATACATCATGTGTGTTCCGTACGTTACATTTTCAACCCTATGTTTCGTCTCCGTGGTACATTGACTGAAGGACGAGATTGTTAGCAGAACTGTATCACCGTTGGTTGTTGGCAGAATTGGTGGGGGTCTTCATATGGATCATGTATCTTGTTCTGCATACCGTACCTACAAACACCAAATAACTTAGTTCACCAATACTTGAAACGAAATAATGTTAACCAACTATCAGTTACCGAAATACGACGTACCCAGCTCAAAGACCGCCCGAATCAAAGTGTTACACCGATCTTTTCCCATATTCATATACATCCCCTTTGCAAGTTCATATACATCCACTTTGCAGAGCGAAGTGAGTTGCCCACCCCTACACCACCCCATATGTTGTTCATTGTAAGTGCATATGGTATGTCGTGTTTGATGAAGTAACAGTATGTCAGTGATGGTTTTTATATACAACTCCCCAATGTTACGCACCATTTTGCGTAGCTCACCCACCTGAACACCCGACACAAATCTGACTGGCCTGACCCGGGCCAGGCCACGCTTGTGTCGGACTAACTACGCATCTTCATGCGTATTGTGTCGGAGTTTCAGTACATACGCATCTGCATGCGTAGCTCACCCACCTGACCCCCCGACACAAATCTGACGGGCCTGACCCGGCCAGTCCACGCTTGTGTCGGATTTCATCTCAGTAACTATGCAGCTTCATGCGTATTGTGTCGGAGTTTAACTACAAAGCGTAGCTTCATGCGTAGCTTACCAACCTGATCCCCCGACACAAATCTGATGGGCCTGAGCCGGGACAGTGCACGCTTGTGTGGGACTTTATCTCAGTAACTACGCAGCTTCATGCGTATTGTGTCGGAGTTGCATTACATACGCATATGCATGCGTAGCTCACCCACCTGACCCCCCGACACAAATCTGACGGGCCTGACCCGGCCAGTCCACGCTTGTGGCGGATTTCATCTCAGTAACTACGCAGCTTCATGCGTAGTGCGTCGGAGTTTAACTACATATGTAGCTTTATGCGTAGCTTACCAACCTGATCCCCCGACACAAATCTGATGGGCCTGAGCCGGGACAGTGCACGCTTGTATCGGACTTTATCTCAGTAACTACGCAGCTTCATGTGTATTGTGTCGGAGTTGCATTACATACGCAGCTTCATGCGTAGCTCACGAACCTTATCCCCCGACACAAATCTGACTGGCCTGACCCGGGCCAGTGCACGCTTGCAGCTTAAAGGGCCCTCTAGTATATGTACGCAACATATCGCGGATTAATACATATGTCTATGTGTATGGGTACGCACATACTCAGGGTTACCGAACTATAGCTCCCCCATTATAAATATCCGACGATTGTGTCGTGAAGCACTAAGCCATTGTCGGTATCATAGGTTCGGTACATGTTCGGGTCAATGGGTTATTTTCAAGGGTTCAACAGGGAGCACAATCCCCAAAATAAAAGTTCTGTAAGGTTCATGGAAGCACTTTGAAAACAATTGTTTATTTGGGGTCTAGTTAGGGTTTCGTGGAACTCACGCGATTGAAATGACGGGACGAGACGTTCACGGAGGGGCCCAACACTCTCTCCAGCCAGCGCCGTTTGCCTCCGCAATGATCCGCAACATCATAAGAGGAAGTGGAGGGCAGGCTCGTGGATCTCCATATCCACGGCGAGAGGAAACCAAAGCAGGCACTGCATCAACCCCAACATGATCGACTCAATCATGGACTGGTAGGGCAGACTCATGGAATTCCACAGCCACATCGACAGGAAAGTTGAGTGCGCAATGAGTATATCCAGTCATGGACGACTCGCGAGTGAATGTGGTCATGCGAACCCAGGACCCATGCTTACTAAGCAAATGAGAATGGAGGTTCAAACCCAATGTTCGAACCCCGACCAAACTTTACTAAGCAAAATAGACATCTACACATATGACGTGTCCATTTTGTAATTTTTTCTGTAGTTGTTTCTATTATCACACATAGCACTGGTCTACACATATGAAGTGTCTATTCTGTAATTTTTTCTGTAATTGTTTCTATTATCTCATGTAGCACTGAAAATGGCCATGTCCATATTGCACACTGTATGTAGCAGTCTATAAGGATATATTTTGTAATCAACTAACTCCACACAAGAAACATATTGCAACCACACAAACATTGACATCAACTACAATCAAGTTCACTCGTTCTTCGTAAAAGTTAGCGACCCCCACATACTAACTGCAAACAGAAAACATATTGCACCCACACAAACATTGAAATCAACTACACCAATTTCACTCCTTATGGAGATTTTCATATTACAACCCTTATGGAGATGCGGAGATTACAGGTCACTAGACACTCGCCTTATCAGCTCTATACCATTTTCACGCCTCACGCTACTGAGGTGGAGCATCTCGTTCCGACGCTAATATTAATTGCACAGTTTAATGCGGAGATTCGCAAATTACTGCTCTCCGCATGTTAGTGCGGACATTACCGCGTGTAGCCGCGGAACATTACGCGGTAAACAACGTAACTCGCATGTCCTTGTTCGCACAAACTGTTGAGATAATGGAAGCACTTTGCACAACAAATACATCTTCGATAATAACCAAGACTTTCCGAATACAATCAAATGGCGACACGCTGAATGTAGAAGTTACTTCGATACGCTCGATCTAATATAAGTATCAAACGTAACCACGCATTCACATCCATCGAAAGCATGACCACTGTTAAATTTCATTCAAAACCAACCACACGTATGTACGAAAGTTCAAACCCACCATGCAAACAGACATCCAACTACAGTTCTGCACAACCCCAATTCCGCAACAGATCAACACAAAAGTCAACACAAAACACAAGAAATGTATGCGTACACATACGTCACTGCGTCTGCACAAACGACGGATCAGAAGTGTAGAACCGCCCTAGAATGCGCATAATCTCCGCCCTCAATGTATCCTCCGGCTCCGACAGAAGACGGGTCAACTCAGTCCCCACAACGTCATATCGAGCCGCCACATCAGAGGCACGGGGTGGAAGGATGACAATCGCAGATGGGCCCTCCGCCGGAACGGGCTGCCCCTCCTCCGGAATGGGCGGCGGCCCCTCCGGAACAATCGGCTCCGTTTCTGGAGGGATGACGGACGAAGGTAGGATGCAGACGTGTGACCTCGAGTGAAACCACTCCAGGTACCCTTCCATCGACGCCCATGGACGCTCTGCAGCAGCCATCGGTGTGGCCTCGAGGTCAACCAAGTGCGCATGGCGGTCAGCCCAGTGGTTCACCCCCCACGGCATCACCAGCTCGTACGGGCGGTGTGGTCGCGCATCCCGTACCGCTCGCACAGGAATGAAGGGTTCCATCGGGATGCCCTGCATGCGGCCGAACTATCGTACCACCCTATCAGGCATGTACGGCTCTACCCCCTCCGCCAATGTGATCGTCCCGCGGTACGCCGACACTCTGTGGACCCCCTGAAGATCCAGGTCGTCCCCGTACGGCATCCAACATACCTGCGATCATAATGTATACATACATGTTACACAATAACATTGTTACGACTGTGATAATCAACGATTATATATAATTCACACTCCAACGTCCACATACCACTCGGGGTCCGCACTGGTCAATGTCCCGGCGTAGGGCTCTAATTCGCCCTTGCTCCCGCCTCGGGGTCGCAGTTGGGACGAACCGGGCCGCGTACCTCGCATCAACCCTCATCTCCATCGTTGGCGCATATGTGCCATGCTGAATAGGGAAATAGTTGTATATCCAGGCCTGCATGAAAACTCATTTTAATCAAAGTTAACCACTATCTAACATCTTACATTTCATTGTAAAGACACTTAACCCATTACGATGATCATGTCCATTACCTACAACAGGAGCGGGCAGCCGTCCATCCCTTTCGCCCTCCTTCGCGTTCCCTTTCCCATGGCTCTGTACTGGTACGCCAACGTCGCAGCCCCCCATGCATATCCCCCCGTCGCTGCAGGGTCTCTGCACATGTAGATCAATGGCACACGTATCCTATCCTTCGACTTGTCGATCATCAACGTCGACGATAGAAGGTACGCCAACCACAACGTCGCGACCCTCTGGCGGCCGACCCCATCCTCCGGGAGGCCTCCGTCGATGTACGCAGCTATCTTCGCCTTCAGCTGCGACTGTGGGATCCCACCCGTCGTCCTCCACTTGTTCACACGAGACAGCGGCCACCCAAAGCTCTCCGCCACCCACTGAGCGGCCCCCAACACGTCTACGTCCATCATCACCTGCGCACCCTCTATGGCCAGCCCAAACAACAATTGCACATCGTGCAGAGTAATCGTCATCTCACCCCACTCGAAGTGAAACGAGTTCGTCTCTGGCTGCCACCGCTCCATGAAAATCTGACACAGCCCATGGTCAACGTGGCTCCAACTGAGATCCAACAACCCCACCAGCCCGCTCTGCGCGACTAAGGGAACCCATGTCTCCCTTTCGTGCTCCAAGGCCTCCCGCAACCACCTAATCGTCTTACCCCGCCTATGCACGTCCAACAGTACCGGTGGTTCGTCCGGAGCCGCCCAAATCCTCCGGGTCACATGAGCGCCAAAGCTTAACAGCAACGACTTATCTTCCGGCCCCCCGCCAAACACCTCATCCGGGTCATCCTCCTCAGACGAACTGCCTCCACCCTGCTCACCACCGTCGCTGTCACGCTGATCCTACGGGCCATCCGGCTCCTGGTGAGCATCCTGCTCATGGGGAGCACCCTGATCGTGGGGAGCATGGTCCTCCTCCCCGACCGCACCCTCCCTCGCAACAGACGCAGACGTCCTCGCTTCTGTTGTGGATCCGCACACAGAACCCACTTCAGGGGACCTCTCCGCACTGTCGTCCCCGCCTCGTGTAAGGCCCCCCCACGTCCACCCAACCTTTTCCGCGCGCTCTCACCAAGGACAGCAGCACCCATGGACGAGGCTCGAACGGCAAAATCATCTCTAGGTTTGGCCTCTCCGCTCCAGATCTCATACAAGCCTGCAACTCTCCCACCAACTCTCCCACTCGTGCAGGGTCGGGCTGGTCGCCAACCGCAGTCAACTCCGCTTCCACCATCTCCGACTCCACCACTGCCACAACTGTCGTCACTGCAACAGCTCGCTTCAGCTTCTTCTCAAACTTCCCACGCGCTGAGGCTGAAACTATTCGTCCACTAGTCCGATCTCCTTCTCCGGCACCCTCAAGTCGACGCTTACGGATTTCGTACAACTCCGCTACGAACTTGTCCCTCTCCTGTCATTTTAATCGTTCTCATTGTTTATAATTATTTTTTACTCTTCAAAGTTTTCTACTTATAATGTATATTTCATTCTGTTCACTATAACGTTTTCCAGAATTGTAATTTCTGTATTTGTACTATCCATTTTGTCATAGAATTCTCTGCTTTCTGTTCCGCATATGTATTTATAGCTCAACTTTATATACTTACAATGTATATACATATATAATTTCTAACGACGATTATTTTAATTCTCTATTTTCCGACCACTGTATTTCCCATATTCTGCTCTTTCTTCCTCTATTTGGTACCTTAAGATAAGACATACTAACATATTTTTTTCTCACATTACGTTTTATATAACACTCAAACGTAGACATAATTGAAGAGTACTGAAAACTAAAAACAATCATCAACGTAATACTTACCTCCGCTAGTAATGCCTTTCTTGGTCGCGGACGCAACACTCTCTTCCCTTCTACCGCTGCCGCCCTCGCCGCCTCCGTCCTCGGTGCCTCCTCCGCTGCAACCCTTGCCGCCTCCGGCGCGACCACCGTGACTGTCTCCTCCGCTGCAACCATGTCCGCCTCCGCCGCCGCCGCCGCCCTCGTTGCCTCCTCCGCCCTCGCTGAGACCCTATCCGCCTCCGCCGCAGCCGCCGCGGCCCTTTCCTCATCCACTGCCCTCTCCCGGTCCCTTTCTTCCTCCGCCACCCTTTCCTCCTCCGCTGCCCGGTTAATGTACGCATCTTCCTCCTCCTCCCGCTCCATCACTGCACACGCCGTCTCAATCGAGACCTCCAGGACCCCCGGTCGACTCCCTTCTCCGACCTCCCCACTCCGGCCCCCATCACCGACCCAATCCCCCCCCCCCACCTAATTGTGTTAACAGCGCCGCCGCCTCCACCCCGTCCTCCCCCTCCGTCGCATCCGCCAGCCTTTCGCCCTGAACCTCTATTTCCCCCGGCGACGTCATCCTCACTTGCTCCGCCGCCCTGGCCAACTCCGCCGCCTCCATCGCCGCCCTCTCCCCGTCTCTCCAGTCCAACGAATCAAATAGTTCCTCCACCGTCGGCTCGTTACCGGCTACCAGCACCACCGGCGTACCGACCGGCGCTCCACCGCCGCCCTCGCCTCCTGTACCCCTCTCTCCACCGCGCTTTTCACCCGCCATTTTCTTCTCCGCCGATCACTCTCTGTCGCACTATTTGTCCGAATCGCAAACCCTCGTCGCTCTCGGAATCGGAGTTCGGAAGTCGTAACACCGATTGCGGTTACTACGCGGTAATTCGTACACCCCCTTCTCCACACCCCGATACGCAACTCGTTTTGAAATTCAAATTCCATATTACGCAACTCGATGCGGAGTCCTTTTGTATTCCTTATGCCGCGTTTGGTTTGATTCCCAAACATTCCGCATTCTTCCGCGTAACCTGTTTCGCATTCCGTCGCGGAATGTTTGGCGGTGGGTGGTTAGGGCGTGTTTGGGCTGATGCAAGGTGCGCTTCGTATCGTGTTGCAGAACAAGTTCCGCAGCTTGATGCGAAGATTAGCGGTGTATCCAGTAAAAATTAGCGGTGTATTTAGCTTTCCCGTTGTTTTAACTTATACTCTAAGAGTAAAACCCTGACTAGGAAATATTCTTAAATTTTGATTATTTTAGCTATTCCTTTAATTGTTTTCTTAGGATTTATGCTTTTTTTTTCAATAGGAAATTTTTCCTAATTAGGGTTATTAACCTATACCCTTTACCTAATTAGGTTAGGAACTGTTTTAACTTTTAATAGTAAACCTTTCCTTTTTTTATCTTAGCCCAGTTTGATCGACTATGTCGCTCTACATCTAGTTCGGGTACTGTGTGACTCATTTAAGGGGTTGACCCTCGATTTCGAACCTCTTGGCATGCAATGTAGTCCCACAACCACTACACCAACTTGTGATTAAAGTTATTAACCTATACCCATAACATAGTTAAGAACTCTAATTAAGTTATGGACATAGGTTACAGACACACACAATAACTTTGTACTTCTGCTCCACCTCGTATGTTATTTTGTTTGCGTTGAAGAAGTGAAGATGGAAAATGCTCACCCCTTCCACTTAGAAGCAGCTCTACAAGTAAGAGCATGAGCAACCATAAGTTTTACTTACCTTAAGGTTGCTAAAAGGTAAGCCCATGGTTGTGGAATTTACCTTAAGGTAAGGGGTGGGAAGTAGTTACCTTGGTAGAGAGAGGTAACCTCTTTCCTTTTCTAATTTTATTTTCTTTTTTTTAATGATAAAGTAGGATCTTTTTCTTTTCCATTTAGATTTATTAATTGTAATAGTGTTTAAAATGAAATAAAAATATATTTATATTTCATTATTTTTTAAAATAAAATATCTCATTGGTTTAATTTTATTTTTTTCTATAATTTGAGCCCAATTTTACCCTATACTAGTTTTACTTTACCCGCCCGTTGTGCGGTTTCTTAATAAAAAAATGATGTTTAATTTATATTTTCTTTCTGAAATTTGAAGGTTATAATAGTTTGATTGAAATGTTTGGAGGAGCTCAAAAAAATCTTTGGATATTTTAATACACTCTATTATAAAAATATTATATAAAATAACTTAAGATAAATTATTCTATCGATAATAGGTTTTATAACAATTTAAGATATGAGATTTTATATTTATACGAAGATGTGAATGTTCACGTTCTTGATGATCTTCCCTTCAGAGTTCCAATAAACCACCTAAATCCATAAGCTTGCAAAAGAAATCGGAAGTTCCAATATAAGTTTTCTAATTAATTCAAGTAAAACCTATAAGATTATTTGATCTAAAAGTCTTAATTGACCAAATATTAGATAAATTATTTAATCTAAAAAGATAAGTTTTCTAATTAATTAAGATATAAGATTGAATTTTTTTTTAAAAAAAAAAAGTGGGATCATTAATTGAGATGACAAAATTATATTGACTTATTAATTGATGACCCAAAAATATAATACTAATTTAATCCAGAAAATGACACGTAAGCAAAAATAATCCCGGTTTAATCCAGAAAATTTTGTGGATACGAAATCGCACAAGAACCCGTTTCAGGCCTCTGTTTTAGTATTTTATATAGATATATACCCTCACCTTGATCTTTTGTAGTTGCACCTATTTTCTTAACTATGGATCACAATAATCGAAATACTCCACCCATTCCAAATATGCATTTTGAATTTTGATCCAAATCTTTTAAAAAATCTTCAATTTCAAGTGATGTTACAAATGCTTAACAATCCTCCAACACCCGAATATCCAAATTATACCCCACATAATCCTATCAATGTGTACAGACCTCGATCTTTTTTTTCCAAACACTGTTCTAAAAATCGCGCCTAGGCACCGCCTGGGCACCGCCTAGGCGCTAGGCGACCCCCCTCCGCCTAGAGCTAAACGGCCGTCTAAGCACGCATAGAGTTAATATAAAATATATTTATATTAACTACTTGCTATTTTTTTATTTATAAAATTATAAATAAAAATAATTCACAATAATATATGATGATACACATATAATAAAGGGAAAGATATATAAAGGAAAAGAAAAAGTGAAAATAAATTTGAAAAGAGGTAAAAGAGGTTTCCATGGTCGTAGAGGAAACCTTTTAGAAAGAGGTAGAAAAAGTGAAAATTATTTTAAACGAAAAAATAAATGAGTTGTAAAGTTGTGATGGGAAGATGAGAAAAAAAGGAAAAGAGGTTACCTTATGGTTGCGGATGGTCTTACACTACAACCGGCAATGGACTTAAAAGTGAAAACTTCACTCGGTATCACTTATCCCTGGCAGATAAAAATGAACTAATTTGTGCAGGACTGTAGGAAACAACCCCTTGCTACTTTCAAAATCTTCAAACTCAATTTGACACAAAGAGTTCAGGACCAACAGATAAAAATTACATCTGAGAGATCATTTCATCATAAATAATGGGGTGGGGGGTATTACTTATTGTACAACATGTAATCGCCAATCAATCTAACTCCTGCTCTCTTTTCAATGGAAAACTCTTCTTCTAGGAGGGGAAATTGTCCACAAAAGTTTGGGCTCTCCTACAAAGCCTGTGTATTAGCATTTCTGCCACTATAACTGGACCGCGTCATATGCAAGTAGCATGCGGTAAAAAGAATGCGGCGTGGGACATAGAGAGAGATTGTTACTCTGAAGAAGATCAATCAGGTGGTATTGGTCTGGCTACTGCTGTCATTAATTTCCTGGAAGAAAGATTTCCCGGCTTCGTAAGTTGACCAACAGATGGCTGCAGCAGGAGCATGGAAGAGCATTCTTGGGACCCAGCCCCTCATCAACCCTCTATATCCATCCTTCTTCACTATTGTCTGTATAACGTCCCGCATTGATCCGGTTGTGAATCTGTCACACCCGCAAACACCCTGCAGGCATAAAGTATGTGATTACTAACTGTGTATCTGATATCACAAGTTCTAGTAAGCATATCAAGTGCATAACCCAATCATTCACCAAAACAATAACTCCCTAAAAACACACCAAAAAATTTCAAATAAACTATTCATTAATCAATAACCAATAAAAATGTCTTACAAAGTTGTGCAAGCAAGATCCTAAAAATTCTTTGGTGAAAGAAACAAAGTTTAAAGAGAGGGAAAAATAACCCATTCCTGTTCTAATAAAGTAAACAAATCATTGCTTTGGCAAGGTGCCACTGTGCCAATACAATCATTCGATCAGTGATAATAATGGGGAGATAATTGCGTTGGATCAAAGCCAGAAGGAATAGATGGCCCTCAGGAATATTCTATAAAGTTTAAGCCTTTACTAAAAGATCTCTTTCTTCATCCTAAAAGACATAAGCCAATTACAAGAATAAATGTAGGATTCCTAATGACAGATTGACAAGCATTTGCCCATTATCATTTATACTAGATATTTGATACTATCAATAAGCCTGGAACCGATGCCTAATGGAACAATCTAATGGCCCAAGCGCCCAACACCCTTAAGTTCTTCCTCGTATTTTCAATCAAGGGCATAACAGAATATAAGGCATCGTTTATTCAGGCTTGATACTCTGGCACATCAAACGAATGACCAAAGTCCATAATCTTAAACATGGCTATGGATGGCTTATAAAATTTTACAACTTAGATGTTGGTCTATACAAAATGCAACCCCTTCTACTTTTCTACAGAGAAAAGTGTCATCGAAACAATCTTGTTTTAGCTCCTTGAAAGGGCTCCCTGGATGTCCCATAATCATAGCTTAATACAACATAATGATAATTTGCAATCTCTCCAAGTCCAAAAGTAGATATCCTAGTTAGAACAATCTTTCAATTTAGTTTAGCCCACCTCTTATACAAAATGAGGTTTCAATTTGCAATAAAGACCAATCCAAACAAACATTTAATCTTTACGCTAAGTGGCATAAATTCGACAATCAAGTCAGCAATCACCATCAAGAAATAAAAATGATTCGATGTGCTTTCAATGTCCCAGTTTTCGGCATTCAAAACACTCAACTTTGACAGCAAATATACATATCCGCATAACCCATTCATGCATCTCAAATCAAGATACCTAAACCACTAAAAGTTTGCCACTGATTTAGCTCCTGCTCAAACCAAGACTTTAGATTTCAATGTCAATGTGTCAATCATCAAGACTGAATATTTGATCCAAAAAACACTCACCTGGCATTGCAACTGAGTCTTCACCACATCAAGTGGTGTGGTAACGACCGCTGCCAACGCCCCCGCAGCTGCTCCAGCTGTGGCGTGAACCACCAGCCGCTCATCGTTCACACTTTCCGGAGAAACCTCGGACAGTCCCCTCTTTACGGCCTCGTAGGTGGCGAAATGCACAGCAGTGAATGGCGCATTCATGACCACCGTCGTCCGGTACGAAGCATAGAAGGCCCCAAAACCCTCCTCCCTCATAACCCTAGCCACGCAATCCCTCACCCCACGATAGGTTCCGCCGCCTCCGTTGCCGCTCAGCTGCAACCTCTGCTTCACCATATCCATCGGCGTGAACACAGCATCGCTCATAACCGTGGCGCAGATCCCGGAGACAGCGTGAGCGAGGGGGTTGTTAGGGTTTTCGCGGGACAGGGCTTTCTTACAGAACTCATAGACGGAGAAATAGACGGCGTGAGCGGGGCCGGCACCGAGCCCCATAGCGGCGATGCCGCGGTAGAGGCCAGAGGGACCATCGGAGCGGAGGATAGACCGGAGAGCACTCCGAACGCCGACGGATTTGATAGGGCAGGAGCCGAGGACCTGCATACGGGTCTTGACGGTGTCAACGGGGAACATGGCCATGTGCTCGACGGATCCAGCGACGGATCCGGCGATCATGAATTGCCAGAAATGGAGGCCGTCGTGAGCGGCAGAGGAGACGACGACCTCGGGGTGGAAATCGGGAGGGGTGGGGATGGGGCGGAGGTCGGAGGAGGCGTGGAAATTGGGGGGAACTTCGGTGGCGGCCATGGGAGAGTAGGAGAGAGGGTTAGGGTTTGAGATTTGGGGATTGAGGGGTGGTGGTCGCCGCCATAAACGAGGAGGAGGAGGTGGTGGTGGTGGTGGAGGGTTGAGATTTATTGGGGGAGAGGGCAAGAAGACATTTCCAAATTGAATTAAAGAGAGTGAAAGCGAATCTGAAATTACAATTCCGAATTTGTTGGACCAATTGCAGAGACAACCATTAACCAATTGGGATCCGGTGAAACACCTTTATTTTATTTTATTTTATTTTAGGGTAAATTACATAAAAACCAATCTTAAAATAAGCAAGTTTTTACAAAAATCGCCCTTAAAATAGAAGTTTATCCCATAACTAGTCCATTTCCCGTGCCCAAGGCACGATCCTTTTTTTAAAATCTAATTATATATAATATCATACATTAATTTTCACATAACCTTTTCATTTAGAGATGCAATGACATTACTGAAATTATTTGACTTTTTGATCTTAGATCGATGGTAGAGATCTCCCTATGAAGTTTTCTTCAATTCCATTGTATTAAAGAAAGAATATGACAAACCAAATATAGGTCTTTTAAAAATCGACTATGTCATTATATTATATACATTCTATGAAAAATTGTGAACTAATTTTATAATTCATTAGCATGTCTTACATAATTAGTTGATTATTCCTTTATTTATTTTTAACAAAGAAAAACTAAAACAAAAATAATGTTCACATTTTAATAAAAATAATTTAAATATGAATAGTATACGGAGAAGTAATTAAATATAATTTATTAATAAACTGCATAAATACGCGGGTAAAATAAATTATTTATATAATTGAAAATTTTATCTACCTCTTGATTTAAACATATAATAAAGTATCATTTAAATTGTAAAACAATCCAAGAAATATATGGTTATTTAAATTTAAAAACAATCCAATAAAATAAATACCTAATAAACTGATGCTAATTGAAGATAAGGATTTTAATTTGTACCGGATTATGGAAAATGAAATAAAAAATTGAGATGTACGTAGTAAGGATAAGAATTAAATATTTGTTATAACAACCAGATAGGATTACATAACATATCACTTCAATATTATGGAGTAATTATTTATTTACTTAAAGAAAACAAATTCTAAAAATACCACAATTTAACACGAAGAATTGGTGAAATAATATGGCACCATATAGAATTGAAATTAGTAGGAAAAATAATATGGGACTAAGAATTTTTTTTATGGATTAAATTTTTAAATATTTTATTTGATTAATAAAGCGATAGTTTTCTACAAAACAAAAATTGAATTGAGATTTGGATGGGTGAAAGTCAGCGGCAAAAGCTTCTAGAATTTTTAAATAGGCACAAGTTTATGTTTATCCATCAATCCATTCAAATAGCTACATGTTCTTCAAATACGTAGTATTTTTTATGGATTAATATTTAAATAATATTTTATTATTCTATTAATGACGATAATATTACTAAAACCCAAAATATACTAAACTTGAGTCGACATTATAAAATAAAAAAGAATAAATTATAATATATGAAACCAAAAATAAAAAATATATCGATACATTTATTTTTGGTCGACAATATATCGATACATATGATATATGATCAAAACTGATCAATAAACTAACTTTGATAGAATAGTACATAAGTACATTGTTGCTCTTTGGACTTTGTTTATGGTTTCGTAAACATCTTCTATTACTATCTATCTGAGTCACAAAAACTCTTCTCATTCGGGATGCTACTGTAGAAGTAAAGGGAGGTGCGCCATAGATGACTCACGGTTGGGATTTTAACAAAAGCAATTGTAGAAGGTAAGAGATCGAACCGGATGAAAGAGAACAGGCTGGAAGAGGTGATTGAAAAAACACATTAGGGTTAAGTATAAACTAACCTTCTCATCCAGTATAACAATATTCAAATATTTCTCTTCGTATCCACTCTTCGAACTTTTGCTTTTCAAAATGTGAATAACACGAACTCAAATTTTGTAGTTTCATTTAGATCATTCGACTTGAGAAAAAAAGCACGATTAGAATCGATTATAAAGAAATAAAAAATGTAAAAGTTTAAAATTCAAATCGTTAGTAACATTTTATCAATGGATTCGAATACCTACAAAAATTGAAAATTACAAAAATATGGTTAGAATTTGATAGAAAGGCAATTGAATGATGAGAGTAGAGGTTTTTAAGAAATGGAAAAGTGACTCATCGATTATCGTCTAATGTATAATGACTGTCAAGAGTATGGAATGGATTAAATAGAAATAGAAAATGTTTAAAACTAAATAAGATTATTTAAATAATTGGTAAGGATAATTATTAAGGATAGGATCCCTTGAATATCTCAACCAACTAACCATAATATCTAGATATCCAAATCAATTAGTATTATTAATTATAATATTAATAAAGATTAATTAGTTAAGATTTGATTATATCATCTAAATTAGATAAGATAGGATCTAAATAAACCAATTAAAACAAATTTGTTATTATTCGGAAAATAATTTTTATTTAGATTTTGTTATTCGAAAAATAAGTTTGTTTAGATTTTAACAATTAATTAACATAAATCAATTAATCTCCTAAATAAAAATAAAAAAAAGCTACATTAAAGGAGAAGCCGCCACATGTCGTAGGCGACTTCTCCTTTAGTATTATAATATTGATTTTTTTTCTTTTAAAGAATTATCCATGACAATTTATATGTGTAAAAAATGTTTTAAAAAGGTTAAACTCTCCGCTTTTGTATTCAATATGACCTAATGGGTTGTTTGATATTGATATCTAAATATCATATATCGAATATCAACTTGGATATCTTATATCAGATTTGAGCATACTTGATGTATACTCATTTTGAGGGAGATGTCACTTGATATCGAGAGATTAACCAATATCGATATCGAGATATCACTGATATCGATATCTTAATACTGATATCGAAATTGATATCTTGATAAATATTAGATATCGATACCAAACGGGGCCTAGTTATATAATGTAATCAAAACATTTAAGAAAATATTAAAACTTAACATTTTTTTATAACTTTTAATACCCTTTTTACACATAAAATGAGTTTTGGGTTGTTCTTTGAAAGAAAAATAATTTTATTGGTGGTTGTTTTGTAAATTTTTATTTTAAGATGGTTTTGTAAAAACTAACCTAATTTAATGGTGGTTTTCTATAATTTACCCTATTTTTAATAGTTTTTAACCTGTATTTTAAAATACCATTTTGTTATAGCAACTATTAATAGATTAAAAATAGCTAGGGCATATGCTAAGAATTCTAATTGATAAATATCTAAAAATCAATATATAATACTAAAACAGAGACGTGAAAATCCTATGTGGCGGGCTCTGGTGCGATTCGCTTACGTGTCGTACTCTGGTGCAATCTAGCCGAGTTTTTTTAACACGTTAATTAATGATGAATCAATATATTTAAGCCACGTCATATAACGACTCAATCTATTTTGTGTCTACTTTAATTGATGAATAAATATTTAATATCATTTTTAATTAGTTATAAAACCTATTATTTTTGTTTATTGCAATTAAAATTATTTTACCTTTATTATTTTTAATATAAATATTCAAATTCATATCTTAAATCATTACAAAATCTATTATTTTACTTTTAGTTATTCATATAATCAAGATTGATTATATTAGTTGATCTAATGACAAGATTTTATATATATACATATAATTCTATCATTTGGATTATTAAATTACCCGTATTTTATGGATATACAATTGGATTAGTAATATACAATTAATTTTTATGGGTACATACCACACATATTTAAGCATTTCACCAAAAAAAACACATATTTAAGCTACCACGTATTTTGGAAAATATAGTTTACCAAATTGATTATAAATTCTATCATTTGGATTACAATTAATTTGTATATTTGAAGTGATTATAAACTATATCATTTATATTCTTAAACTGATATAATAAAATATACTTTATTAAACAATTGTTACCACGTATTTAGGATTGAATATGGTGCATACCACATAACTTATCATAGTAATAATATTTGTAAGTAAGACAATTGCAAGACAATCAAAGTATATATTCAAGGTAATGATTTTTTATTTTAGTTTTTAGTTACGTCATTATTATCAATTTAGTCGAAAGTTAAAAGAAAATCTAATATATTTAAGCTACGTCACATAACAACCCTATTAAAACACATTTTAAATAATTAACTATTAATTTAATCTTTTATACCTTATGATATAAAATTTCATCTGATAACATTTGACTACCACCAAGAAATAAATATCTGATATTTTATTGTGATTTACGGAGTATATAATTTTATATTTTCAAATAATAAATAAAATAAAGATATTTTATTTTATTGTGTACTCTTTATTAGGCAAATAAGTGATAAAATAATAAAGATAATGTAAATAAAATTACTCACTTTAATGAGATATAATAAATTATAATTAATTGACAAAACGTGTAAGAACGCGGGTAATAAATATGATGTTATTATAGTTTATTTTTGAATATATATATATATATATATATATATATATATATATATATATATATAATAAAAAAGTAAACCCTTGCTACAAATCCATTTATTCTTAATTTCTATAATTTGCAAAGTTACATAGATGCGTTGAGATCTATTAAATATATATAGCCTATATTAAATAGTCGCGTATTTCATTTTTAATAACAAGTGCTTGTGCTACGTAAATAAATATTCCTAATTGAAAATACCGCTAGGGAAGAATTAGATAATTTTTTAAGTTTATCTCATACACTTTTATCATTTTGAATTCAATATATACCTATCTTTTTGTCAACAATATCGAAAAGAAATAATTAGTTATATACGTACTCCATTGAAAATGTCATATAAAATAATCTTTAGTTATAATTTATAATCTAACATGTTGGGTTAACGAATAGGGTGAGCTATGTACTCTCTAGAAAGCAAGTTAGTATACTCTAGATCAAAATTCTAATTATAAACAATGGACAACTCTAAAATCTATGTTCATATGTATTAGTGATTGATTTTTTTGTATTGTGAAATCAAATTTTATAATAATGTAAATAGTTATCCATATCTTTAAAAAAATATTTGTTTTTAATGTAAATTTATTAGTGGTGTCATAGACGAAACTGGAATTATTAACTAATAATATAATAGGATAGATTTTTTAATTTTATTAAGTTTTATACATTTATATTAGTTGCAATACAATTTTGTTTATTTTTATTTTTAAATTTTTAATGATGTTATTTATTTTATTAAGATATTTAATGGATTGTATATTGATTTCCTAAAAAGTTTTCAATCAAGTTATTTTTTATCTTCATAATTTAATTAAAAAAACATCAATGATAACATATATAATAAAATAATATTTATTAAAATACCGCGTAACACGCGGGTAATAAGACTAGTACCATTTTGTTTGAGTAACTTTTAATGTTTTGCCGGCTAGTGAGGATTCGAGCTCTATCAATAATACATAATGGGCAACTAGCCATCCTTTATAACAAAAAAAAATCTATACTTTTAATCCAAAGGAAATGTTAGTGACATAAGATCATCCACAATGGTTTTGGGTAAAATGTACATATTTGCACAAGATGTATAATAATACACATCTCTTTTTAACAATTTGCTTCATTGGTAAAAATGTGCATTTTTTAAACACCATTCAAATACAATTTATTTAAAACAAAAAGAAAAATAAAATTATAAAAAAATCAACCAATGAAATTGTCTTACTTTTTGTAAAAGTTTTTACACATAAGGGAGGTGGTGTGCTCAAATTTGCACATTACATGATCAAATGTGTACATTTGCACACACTCAAAATATCTAATGGAGTTAAAAAATGTCTAAAAATACACATTTAGACACAACCATTGTGGATTGTCAAACAAGATATATAGTTCACTCTTATGACATTTCTTCTAGAGTTTGAGATAATCATCTTAATTTATGTTTAAGGGTAATTTTAAATGCCTGTAAAATATTAATCACTCATAAATGCCTGTAAAATATTAATCACTCGTATATGATACCATTTAAAATAAAGATTGAGATCTCATAGATTTTTTTTTTATTATTTCCAATGTAAGAACTATATCATCAACCTATTAAAAAAAAACTCATCAATCTAATTGACCATATTTTTCTCTCAAATGATTTTTTCACCGATCTCCCTTAGTATGGGTTATTTATTGCAATTTGCCCATAATATAAAAGGTTAGGGATAATGATCTAAGTCATGACAATAAAAGGAGATGTAAGACTCAGACAAATTAATTATTGAGCCTGGTTTGATTGATGATGATTGATGAAGGTGGTAAGAGGAAAATGTGTTGATCACTTGATCATCCAAATTTGTAATTTTTAATCTTGAAAAAAGGGTTGAAAACTACAAAAACAAGCGAAATTGCTCTAAATTGGATTTGTGTGATTTGTACAAATCGCATCAAATTCAATCTGCAGGACACCTCCCACCAAACCTCAAGAAAAGTTTCAAATTTTTTTGTACCCCAAATGTGATATACTGATATGGATCCCAACAAAACAGTAAATAACTGGAAAAAAAAATAATATATCATTTCATTCAATATTACATCAATGTATATACTATCTAAAAATTCAGTTCCATTAATCATCAATTTTGTTAATTTGAAACAACTTTACCACATTCCACAAGAGCTTAATTACAACATTCAAATATTGCAGCAAAGTAACTAAAACTCCTCTGGTACGGTCACATGATCAAAATCTCTACACAGTAGTTCTCTCACTGTGTGTTTCCGTTCATTAATAGATGTCGTTTTAGCCCCGAATTTTTCGTTCAAGTTCTTCGAAAAGTTGCCTAACTTGTTCAACGGTCACATTAGGCGGCAAATTTGATAAGGTAAAAAACATCACAGTTTTCATCACAGTGCTTCACCTTCACCGATTGGTTAAGGAGACTTGAACCGTTACACTCCGTTCGTCACCGTGTATAATAGATTCACCATGGTAGCTTACAGCTTCCAAAAATCAAGGCTATAAGTTAGCTTTTAAATGAACATTCAAATTCAACCAGCTACACTCAAAGTGATATCGATGAAGGGGGTGAACAGTCAAATTTAAATTATTTGTTTGTGAAAATTAAATCAACTAGTCAATATGTCCGAGTGGTTAAGGAGACAGACTCGAAATCTGTTGGGCTTTGCCTGCGCAGGTTCGAATCCTGCTGTTGACGTTTTTTTATTTTTCCCTCTTATAAATAAACATTTCACATTTGTTGTTAACCACTGATTTATGAGAGTGAATCTTTTATATCCTCAAAAAAAAATTTAATCCAATTATCAAGATCTTACATTCAAAACTCTTCCTCTACATCTCCTTCCAGATCTCTCGGTTTTGGAGTTTTAACCTAAAATGGTTATGTGGAGGCCGCGAGGGATGGTGCAAGAATGGTGCAAATTAACAAGTTAAATCTTACATTAAATTCTTATAACTTATACTACGTAGTATTGGTTTATTCTCTAGTAGTATGCAAACAAGTTAAATCTTACATTCTTACCTCATACTACGTAGCATTGGTTTATTCTCTAGTAGTTGGGCTTCCAAGAATGACTCAGTTTCTGCAAACTGCAACCATACATGCTGAAAATGCGCTCACCAACAAGTTCGTGCACACACTAGTCACTCATTCGCCAACTCGTTGTTGAGAAAATGAAACGAGTTGAGAAAATGAAAGAATGTGAAGAGACTCAAAGAGTTCCACATTGATAATATGAACGAAGAAGTCTTAATATATAAGCTAGTGAGTTACTCTTCCTATTGTCAATTGGTTTTAGGATGAAACTCCGCTCGGCTTATGTTCTAGGCTACTAGCACATGGGCGCATGTGTGCACACGACCCCCGATTCTGGAACGATGGAATTAGGGGAGTTAAATCAACAATGTTTGAATTGAACATGTTAAATGAATCAAGTAAACGAAAAGATTGCCTAACCGATTTCTACTCTGCACTATGTAGCCTATGTGAAAATTGAATCCACTTTTATGTGTAATGACACATTGTTATCTCTGATCACTTCCTCACTTTTATTCTTAACAATTACTAAATTTGGTTATACTTTGAAAAAGAGTGCAATCAATGAGAAAAGGGTAATCAATGACGAAAAAACTGAATCAGATAAGTTCAAATAACTTCAACCAAGATCACTAAGATTAATAGAGAGACACGACATCTATTGCCAAGGTTATTAATCTAACTCGACTAATATGTAATGTTATGTGTTAATTTCTTAGTCTTTTTTGATTGGCATGTAATATTGTTTTATTTGTGTATGAACATGTATGTGTGTATGATGACTATATATGTATTATATGTATTATGTATTATGCCTATGCGATGCACTATTATGATTAATCTCGACTGAGTCGTATTGAGCTTAAAACTTGATCCTCTAACAAGATTAATCGTATAATAGTGGGGTCAACGCATAAAGGCGTAATGTATAATATATAGTATTTGTATAAAGTATGAAAGGGAGGAATTAGGTGTTTGGGCCTGATAGTCCAAACCTTGGTCCAAAGATCTCGAAGGTGGATTGAAGTTGGTAGCCCACTTGCTTGAAGCTCAAACTTACCTTGTGTGAAGCGTTGCGTTTTGGAAGGCTCGGGCTTGACCTAACTAAGCTCTCCTATTCATTTACTTACTCACTTCTTCATCTTCTCGCCTCTCTCGCCTCACCAACGCTCTGCTAGGGTTTATAGGGTTTGGGATTTCCAGCTCTTGGCTTGTGCTATGAGAGCACTCAGATTTGACGATGGTTGTTGGTGTCTCTTTGAAGGTGGTTTGAGCTTTGGCGTCTGTTTGGGTGGCCACTCTCCTTTGCCTTCTGAGATCTAGGGTTTGAAGATCGAATTCGACTTCGATCTTCAGTTTTCCCATACAGGGGGATTTCTCTTCCTTCCTTGTACTTCTGATTCACATACATGTTAGATCTAGGGTTGTCTGTGTTCTTTACTTGTATCATCCCTGTTACGAACTCTCTATAGTGGATTAGGCCTCGTGGATAGGCATAGTCGAACCACGTAAAATCGTTGTGTTCGTCGATCTTTAGTTATTCAGTTTTCGATCTTACGTTTTCGTTATCGATCGTCTTTGCTTCCGCTCAAAACCAATTTCTGTTTTTGAATATTTGGTTTTACATAATATTACCGAGGATACGCAATAAGCTCTTGACCAACAAAGTCGAACTTAAATAATAATCTTAGCTAATAGATATGAGTTTATCCAATAGCCTTAACTCACCACTGCGATTGGTTGTCAGCTAACCTCAACCCAATTTTCATAGACATACGACGACAAGTGGATAAATCGAAACAATAACAACACGCCAATTCAATTTAGATATGCCATATTCAATCAATTTTCAATCTACTACATATGTACGACATTTACAAATACACAACCACGCCAAAACAAACATTACCACCATTGGCCAATTTTAAGCAATATTTCAATCGTAAAAAATTATTATAGGACAAATCAATTTTTATGTTACAACTTAACTTGAATATCGATTTTTTTTATACAAGGCAATGATTTGAGATTGAATAACCTCGGTTAAATCAATGTTCAAGAGCGCCCTAACAGACGAGAATAGCAAACTCACAGAGGCACACACAACATCCATTGTCGACGTCAACCCAATGTGCGCAAGACGGTCTCGAATACAGCAGGAGCCAGGAAGGAGTCTTTGCAATTTTAGGCCGAAAAGACAAATAGGTATATTAAATGATCCCCTAAGACGTATTGGTATATTAAAAGACTCAAGGGACAAATAGGTATATTAAAAGTGCTCTTGTGGACAAATTGGTATATTAAAAAACTCTAAGGGACAAATAGCCCTTTTGCCTCATTTGGCTTCATGTCATTTGGTTTTTCTTAATAAAAACATTTTTATATTTTTTTAAATAATTAATTCTTTATTTAACTCTTATCATTTGACTATATAATCATAAAAAATGGATATATTTCTATCAAATTATAAAAATATATTTTTTGCCATATGTTTGTAACTAATAATGTTGTATCAAATATTATTACATAAAAAATTTATTGGTTTTTTGTATAAATTACAAAAAAAACACTCACTTAATAGTTGGTTTACAGATCGCAAGTTAAAACACTTATTGCTTATTTTTACAAAATAATTAATTAATTAATTAATTAATAATAATAATAATAGCATATGAAATATAATTTTAACTTATTTCATCCTGCATGGTTTTATAAAAATTCTCCTATTTCATTTTTATTTTATTAAACATTTTTTGTGTAGTTTATAAACAAATACTAGCTCTTATTTTGCGGGACAATTTAATTTGTGCAATTTATATAAACAACCATTGTAATAAAGTATTTATTTAAAAAATGTATATAATATACATTATTAGTGAAAAATAATGATAAAAATCCAATAGTTTTAAAATTTGATAGAAATATATACAATTTTTTTTTATGATTATATAACCAAATGGATAAGATTATATGAGTATGTAACCAATTAATCATTATAAAAATATATTAAAATAATTTTTGTAAAAAAAACGAAAAGGAAGTTCAATGATGTAAAATAAGGTTACTTGTCCACTAGAGTATTTTAATATACTAATTTGTCCACGAGAACACTTTTAATATACCTATTTGTCCCTAAAGTCTTTTAATATACCAATTTGTCCACGAGAACACTTTTAATATACCTATTTGTCCCTAAAGTCTTTTAATATACCAATTTGTCTTTGGGGTCTTTTAATATAATCATTTGTCTTTTTGGCTTGCAATTTTACCAAACATTTATGTTTTTTCCAAGATGAAACGACGACGTTTTAGTTTCGAAGGTGCCAAATAAAAACCCTAGGGTCGTGAGATCTTCAACCTCAATCTATTGTGAACCCCGGAAGCAGAGCAAGAGCAGAGCACAGCCACAGCACAAGGTCGTCGAAAACTCGCTTCCCCTAAACCTTGATTTCTGAATCTCGAGAAGTGCTCCGAGTTCAGAAATGGCGAGTGATGGCCCCAATTTGGAGTGCAGAATGTACGAAGCCAGGTACCCGGAGGTGGATATGGCAGTGATGATTCAGGTGAAGACAATCGCCGATATGGGCGCTTACGTCAGCCTCTTGGAGTACAACAACATCGAAGGCATGATCCTCTTCTCGGAGCTCTCTCGCCGTCGAATTCGTAGTGTTAACAGCCTCATCAAGGTCGGCCGCATTGAACCCGTCATGGTTCTTCGTGTCGACACGGAGAAAGGTTACATCGATCTCAGCAAGCGTAGGGTTTCCGAGGAGGATATTCAGACCTGCGAGGAGCGCTATAACAAGAGCAAGCTCGTTCACTCCATCATGCGCCATGTTGCTGAGACGATTAACGTTGATTTGGAGGTCACTCGTTTATCCGTTTCTCTCTATTTGTTTTCAGTTTCAGATTCTCTAACTTTATAGCTTAATTTTTGTACTACTTAATGTTGAAAATTCAAAATTTTGTGACATTGGAAGTTCAAGTAACATATGAAATATCGATATGGATTATGTGAGTTTATAGCAGATGAGCTAATAAGATATGCCTAGGATTTGAGATAGTGGTGGTATGGTTTACTTCTTAAGAATGAGATCATTGGGACAGTTGAGTAGCTAAACAAGTGCCAAAAGCTAATTGTAGAATGATTTCCTTGTAAAACTCTGATACTTGGCTGGTTTAATGCATGATTTGAGGTCTGTAGAATGAGTGACTGATGCCAGATTATAAATTACTCTTTTCAGGAGTTGTACATACGTTTTGGATGGCCCCTGTACAGGAAATATGGTCATGCTTTCGAGGTTTGTGCTTCTGAACTAATGTTGTCCAAATTCATATGTTTACACACCTACTCGAAGGTTTTGATTTAGTTGGAAGTGTGAACAAAATTGATCTTCTAGGCATTCAAGCAAATGGTCAATGATCCCGACTCTGTTGTGGGCTCTCTTACTTATGAAGCTAAAGAAACTGATGCTGATGGCAAGGAGGTATTTCTGCATCACTTGTGAAGCTTGTTTTTGTTAAGACATTTGGATCGGTCTATGTAGCACAACTGATAAACTGATGTTCAGGTGACTAAAGTGGTTCCAGCTGTGACTCCCGAGATCAAGGATGCATTGCTGAAGAATATTAAACGTCGCATGACACCTCAACCATTGAAGATTCGTGCTGATATTGAAATGAAATGCTTTCAGTTTGATGGTGTGCTTCATCTTAAGGTAGTGTAAATTTTGCTTGTTTTGGTGGAAGGCTACTTTGATTCCTTGGAATGTCTTTGTTTGTGTCATTACCTATTGAGAGGATGCTGTAGAGTGATAGAAGGTGTTCACGTTTTATTCTGACCTTTTAAGTGATAGATCCTTTTAGGTGGCCGGTTGGCAGTCTTTTTGTGAACTGGCATTATCATGGAAGTTAGTTTTCAACCTCTTTGTGAGTTTGGAGTATCATGAAAGGTCCCATTATAAGTTTTTGCTCTTTTTATTATCCCTGCACATTTCCAATCTCTCCCTAGCAGATGTTGCATAGCTCACTAGTATAGTACCAATCATTGAGTGACTGAGGTGATAAAAGTGTAAAACCATTTCTTTGTTGTAATGTTTTTACGAACTTCCCTTCTTCTAGAATATGGATTAAAATAGCTTCTAAAGGTATAACTGTGTTATTTGATATAATTTGCTTTATCTTCAACATGTCTGGACTTACTTTGCCGTCAATATGTTTTGTTGATGTATTTGGTAACAATTGGGAATACTTAACAGTCAGCCATGCGCAAAGCTGAAGCAGCTGGCACCGATGATTGCCCAGTCAAAATTAAGCTTGTTGCTCCACCTCTCTATGTTCTTACCACTCAGACCCTTGATAAGGTAAGGTTTCTCCAACGCATAACTGCCTTATTAATCTATTTTTGGATCCCACATGCTCTCTATCTCATAGCTGTCCTGTGCTTGTTTTGTTATCTCTCTTTGTTCCTATTGTTGGCCTTGTGGCATGGTAAGGGTGTGATTTTCATTGGAGCACATCAAGAAACCATTCCCTTCTATTTTATTCAAGTGATTACGAATTAGTTTGTTTTCTCGTATTTTTATGAACCTAACCATTCCATATTGGCATTACTAGTGATCTGAAATTCAGAAGTGTTCGGCTTTCTTTTGGTTTTGATCCCCTGACCATTTTTTTACAGGCTTCGGTCATACCTTGTATGTGCCTGATTTGTCACTAAAATAGAAACATTCTATATTATTTCCTTTATATTCATTTTGTGCAAATGGACTTGTGTCTTAGACTAGAGATTTATTGGGGTTATTACAGCCCCTTAGTTTCTAATGCAAGGTCATGGTCACGAGGAGGGATTAGGCACTGCTGTCAGACATTGAAAGGAGAATGATATGCAAATCAAGGAGAAGCTTTTAGTGAGGGGAGGGGATGGATGATTGCTTTTACCATGCGCAACTTATCTAGTACTTCTGTGCCTTGAGGAGTCCTAGTATTTTTATTTTTAAATATCATGTATTGAAGTTCTGCATACTGCATTACTTATTGAATTCTAGTGGCGAGGAAAAGAGTATAGGACTTGTTCTATCTGACTTCATTATGGAAAAAAATGGAACTTTATTACTCCGTATACATCAGCTATTTTCACCCCTTGAATCACGCTTGAGTCATCTGATTCTGTACCATCTTTATGGCAGGAGCAAGGCATCTCAACGCTCACTTTAGCAATAACTGCCTGCACTAAAGAAATCGAATACCACAAAGGAAAACTGGTAGTGAAAGAGGCACCACGTGCTGTAAGTCTTTGTTTTCGTTTCTCGCTTGTCAAAATAGTTGCTCCTTTTTAGAAATCTGATCAGAATATTTATTGTATGTATTTTTTTTACCCTATCTTGAGGTTCACCAATCCCTGGCTACTATTGCAGGTGAGTGAACGGGATGACAAATTACTGCAAGAGCACATGGACAGCTTACGCATTAAAAACGAGGAAGTCGAGGGCGACGAGGACAGTGAGGAGGAGGAAGATACCGGAATGGGAGAGGTTGATTTGGACAGTGCTGGCTTAGCTGACTGATTATTTTCCAGACTGAATTTTGCACTGGTTAGTGTTTTGCAACCTTTCCCCCATGTTTGACTATGATTGAGAAGTGCTGTATAATACCCGGAGGCTGTCCTTTACCGCCGTTTCTTTATACATACTTGCCAGATAGAGCACTTGGATCGTGAAACATGAAACGCCTTATATGTTGCTTTGAGAGATCAGGTTTTCATTCTGGAAATGGCAATTTTTTTCGAATTACCTGATTATTTTGGGATTTTTCCCTTTGAAATTATGCATCTGTCTCTCTTTTTCTTACCTTGTCACATGTGTCCGCTAACATGTCTTATTATAGGAATTGAATCCAATGGAGTTTTTGTGGAACTCTATTTGAGTCTGTGACATTGCAACCGTAGAATCTCTCTTTACTATCAACGTATCCGGTTAGATCTTACCCTACTCTTTTCATGGTTGAAAAATAACCCCAATTTTAAAATTCGATGTTCCTTTATTTGTGAATCATGAGAGCCTTTCTGAACACCATCCATAGAGTTTCACATCGACTCTATCAAATCTGAACCGTTCATTACAAGGTTTTCGTATTTGTACATTATTATTTTCTTATCGCCTTCTGAGTCGTCTTATACTGTCTTAGCTGTGGTTAAATTTGGCTATTTTTAATTTCTCAGGATACAAGTTGACAGCTTATATTGTATAAGAGGTTTATAATAACTGCTTAATATGTACAGGAGATGTTTATCCCAAACACCAAATGAACCCTAGATTACATTTTTAAACCCATTTGCCAAATGCTTTTATAGGAGTGTTAATCACCTTGATTTTCAGACCATTTTTAGGTATTACCGACACTTTGATTACGTACTAACAACCCTTGATTAGCTTAATATATATGGTTGTGTAAAATATTCCCCCATTACCATACCCTATAGAGACCTATACGACGTCGTAGTCAAGCTTTAGCCGTTGGTGTGCCTACATCAGACTCATATGCAAGGAAGACAAAATGTATAACAGGATGAATCACACCTTCCCACTTGCTTCTTACATCGTTTTCATGCATGATTGGTACACTTTTGACTATTTTCTATTGCATGATCGGAATGAGACACAAAACGCTACATTCCGAGTTAAGTGTGTTTGGCATTTAAAATGTCATGGCCAATTCTTTGTTACACACGAACGGGAGGCGGAAACGCTGCCTCTCTGGTTGCCTGTTCCCATTCGGAAGATGATAAAGTTGGTAAAGAACAAACAAGGTTTAGGGTTTGTTGGTATTTCTCAAGTTTCCTGTCCCACGTTGGTGGTTGCCGAAACCAAAGGAGCTGGATGCCCATACGCAGTGGCGGAGCCAGAAAAATTTCGGAGGGGGGCACAGTTATAAATGTGCGATATAGTTGTGGATTAAATTGACATACAGAATTATATGTAATACGATAATGAATTATGTTATTTTAAGATAAAATGTTATCGATTTATGATAAACGCTATCATTTTTTTCGCGCCTAAAAAAAGAAATATAAATATATAAATGAAATATCCGAAAAAATTAACTAAATAAGTATAGGAAACGCAATCTAATAAATATTAAGTTAAGTTATGGTTGTTATATGAGCTAAAGCTTGGCTCGAGTTTAATTAGCTCAATAAAAGCTCGGCTCGAGCATCATCTATAAAATGAGTTGATTATAAGCACATTTTTATGCTCAATTCATGATTCAGCTCGGATCGATTGAAGCTCAAATAGCATGAATTTTTTGAATTTTTTTTTAAGTTACTATGTCATGAGCTAGTAAAGTTGCATAATACTTGGAAAAAAAAACTCAGTTCAAACTCGTTCACTTACTAAATAAGTCGAGTATGAGCTCAAGTTCAAATATAGGTTCGACTCGAGCTTGACTTGTTTCTAAATGAGCTAAATATAATCAAACAATACTAGACCTGTTTGGCTTGAATAATAACAACCTAGGTAATATATAACTTGTTGCACTCATAACATATAATAATGTATAACCAGATATAAAATTTTTAAACTTGTATAACTTCTTATCTAATTGTCGAAATGATTAGTATAACCTTTCATTTCGAAGCTCTTGAGATAAATTATAGTATGTGAATGTTAATTTAAGTAAAATATAAAAGCATTATAGCCTATTGAAATAAAATTAAAGTGATTAATATACCTTTAATTTTAAAACAGTCATAACTTTTTACTCAGATGTCGGATTAAGGCATATTATATATAAAAACGAAGCTATCAACGAGGAGAATACACCTAGGTAGTTCGTCAAATGAGAGAGGGGGCACGTGCCCCCCTAGGCCCCCTTCAGCTTCGCCCCTGCCCATACGCACCCTTGCTGCTCTGTTCAGTTTGAGGTTATATCCATCCACGAGATGTTCATTAGCCAAGTAGTCTTTTGTGATACCCTTACGCGGTTGGCACTGGATGCAATCTATGTAGTATCTATAATAACGGATTTAACACATCTCACTATTTTACTTCGCACTAGATAGACCTATTAAAGTAGGGATGACAATGGGTCGGGTGGTGGGTGGATGGTCCAAATTTTCACCCGATCCACCATCCAGAAACCACCACTCGACCCGCCCCACCACCCGCCAACCCTATCACCGCCCCATTTCACCCATCAGGTTGATCTGGTGAAAGAGGTTAGATTTATAACCAAAGAAATTCGCAAGTCCGCGTAGTATCCATGACAACGGATTCAACACATCTCACTATTTACGTCCTAAGCGAAGGGGCATCGGATACAGTCATCAGGGGGATTGGGTGTACAGCGTCACCTAGAAACTACTGTTGACACATTATGATGATCAATGCAGCCTCTATTTGCACAAGCACAACGTTGGTTGTACATCTCCCTCTTCACCATAACTCAACACAGGTGCTTGGATGAGGCATCTATTAAAAATCTTCTGGCTTAAAAAGTCAGAGCTGGTTTTCATTTCAACTCTCCGGCCTCTCACTTTCATCCAGCTTTTTTTCCTCCCCTAAGATTAAATAGTGCCTGACTGACTACTACACAGTCACAGGTGATGTTCATAGAGCGATGGGGTCTTGAATAGTTATTTTTAGTTGAAAAAACTAAGAAAAAACAAAAATATTAATTTAAAATGAAGGTTGAAGCAGTTTGAAAATATGACCTCATTGTCTAGATTTCACCCTCTATCAATTAAGGCATTAACCTAAGCAAGTTTTATATACTTCTATTATTACTCCTTTTTATACTATATTAATCCTAAAATTAGTTAAAATTATAAAAAATAAAAAAACGTGATATATTTTTTTTGTATTTTTTCTTTGAGCCACCCATACGGCGCCATACCCCTGTCTTCGCCTTCTGTGTTCAACTATCGTTTCATTTGTTCATGAATAGACCGTGGCAGGTCCTAAATCGTACATTAGACACTTCATAGTAATTGTGTGTAAATGTGCAAATTTGTATTTTTTTAGACATTTTTAAATTCCATTACCATCCACAATGATTGTGTGCAAATGTGTACTTTTTAGACATTTTTTAACTCCATTTGTTGTTTTGGGTGTGTGCAAATGTACACATTTGAGCATGAAATGTGCAAATTTGAGCACATCACCTCCCCTATGTGCAAAAACTTTTACAAAAAAAAAGACAATTTCATTGGTTGATTTTTTAATGATTTTATTTTTTTTTATTTTAAATGAATTGTATTTGAATGATGTGTAAAAAATGCACACTTTACCAATGGTGCAAATTGTTAAAAAGTGATGTGTATTTTTACACATCATGTGCAAATGTATACATTTTACCCAAAACCATTGTGGATGGTCTTAGTTATTTTGGGTGTGTGCAAATGTACACATTTGAATATGTAATATGCAAATTTGGACACACTATCTCCCATGTGTGCAAAAACTTTTGCAGAAAGCAAGACCATTTCATTGGTTGATTTTTTTATGATTTTATTTTTCTTTTTGTTTTAAATGAATTGTATTTGAATAGTGTATAAAAAATGCACATTATACCAATTGAGCAAATTGTTAAAAAGTTATGTATATTTTTACACATCTTCTGTAAATGTGTACATTTTACCAAAAAATCATTGTCGACGATGTTATAAGGGTCAAAGCGCACTAAATATTGATATATTTTTCTGAAGGGGTGGGGGACAGTAGTGGCCCCAATGAGGATCCACCTCTCTATATAAAAATATATTATATTAGGCCCAATGGTGACCATTTTCCACTTATCTATCATAGATTGCATTAACCTAAAAAGAAAAAAATAAATATGCTCAATCAAACAGTAACTGAATTTGAGCTCTTGACATCTCTTCTAAAATCATAATTTTATGTGAAAAGTTCATAAAAATGGTATTTAGACAAAGACAAACCTTGAAGAAAGACATGCATATTAATGTTCCCCTTCTTTGCGTATTTTATAACCAGTCACATAAATATATCCACCATCTTTTTAGACCATCTCCAACAACTTCTTCACAAATTTTCCAAAATGGTAAAAGTAAAATACATATTCTCTATATTATTATTACGGTCTTTCTATCCTATGCCCTTAGGGCATAAGATAAGAACTTTAATCGGGAAAGATTCCCTACCAAAAAAATAAGCGACCCTAGAAAATCAATTTTAAGAAAAGCTAAAAATAATTTAAATTTGAAAAATATTTCCCGATTGAGCTTGTTATCCTATGCCCTTGGGGCAAGGGCATAGGATAGAAAACCCGTTATTATTAACTCAAACTTCAACAATTTTTCATTTCGTCTGATAAAAAAAAAATTCATTTCGAATATTTAGAGAATCATTTAATTTTAGAGAATACTACAAATTTAGGAAAGTTTCTTTATTTTTTCTATTGGTTGCCATTTTGGAGAATGAAATAAAAAATCTATTTGACCAAAAAATTATTTAAAATTCTCTTTTTTTAGTTCATAGGTAGGCACTTAGGCGATTCTTTAAAAATTTCAAAATCTTTAAAATAGGAAAACTATTAGAGATGCTCTTATTGATTGTAACACAACCAAACAAATCACCCATCACTTTTAACTCTCAAACTTGATAACATATTAGGTTACCAAAGAAGAGTTGACAAACTTCTTAATAAACTCCATTGTAAACATGGTAAGATATCGATAGCGTTCACTTTGTTCAGAGAGAGGAATCTAAATGTTGATTGGAAATCAAAATACAAACTAAAGTAGTTAAGGTACGTAATAGTATTCCCTCCATTTCATAATATCTGTCATGTATTATTTAGTTGTAAAAATTATATAAAATAATTTTCTTTTAATAATTTCAACGGCAAATATTATGAAAAGAATGGAGTATATTACAAAAATATATGCAAGAAAAAACATGTATGCACTTCTGCAAATCAATAAATATCCATTAGTGCCCCTGATGGAGTGGCTCAATGGTAAAGAATGAGAGGGGGTTAATGAGAGGTCCGGTTTTGGTCCCTACTTTCACCCTTTTCTCTTTAGTAAAAAATTAAGGTTCATCTTGCTTCTTATAATTGGGTCAAGCCGATCGGCGGAAGTCAATTTACTTCAATGTGTGTTGCTCTTGCCGACTCGATCTTGTACCCGGAGTTTACCCCCGTGGGTTACCCCATTATAAAAAAAATAATAATAATAAACAATCCATATCGGTACAATACGACATCTAAGAAAACAACAGCACATATATGTACATTTAATTGACTGTTTTGAAATTTCAAAATGCCAGAAAAATCAATCATCCTAGAATGAGAGAATAGAAGAAAACAAAAGTGGGCGGGTGAAACGTACGTGGTGTGTTTGGTTGAAGTAATAGGGCTTTTTTTTTTCACACAGACGACAGAAATTGCAACCCAATCACCAACACATTACGCCCATCGATCAATTCCATATATACTTTCCAATTAATTGTATTGTATTGTTTTTGTCGATGTGTGATGTTTCTGTACGTATATGCATTCAATTAATTAAATCGTATCTCATCTTCTATCCACGACGTAGATTTTGTCATCTAAGTTAGTCGATCTCTCCTTTTCAAGCTAAAGACAATAAACCATATATGTTAAAATCAGTTGGGTCTAGGCAAAATAGAGAGAGGATGTGTGGAGACCCACGTACGGGAGAAATAAACAACATATAAATTAACATCTCAATATTTTAAATGGCCGAAAAGACAAATAGGTATATTAGATGACCCCCTAAGACATATTGGTATATTAAAAGACTCAAGAGACAAATAGGTATATTAAAAGTGTTCATATGGACAAATTGGTATATTAAAAAACTCTAAGGGACAAATAGCCCTTTTGCCTCATTTGGCTTCATGTCATTTGATTTTTCTTAATAAAAAATTTTCATATATTTTTAAATAATTAATTCTTTATTTAACTCTATATCATAAAAAAATAAAAAATTTGGATATATTTCTATAAAATTATAAAACTATTTTTTTGCCATATGTTTGTAACTAATAATGTTGTATAAAATCTTATTACATAAAAAATTATTGGTTTTTTTGAATAAATTAAAAAAAAACGCTTATTTAATAGTTGGTTTACGAATTGCAAGTTAAAACACTTATTGCTTATTTTTAGAAAATAAATAATAATAATAATAATAATAATAATAATAATAATAATAATAATAATAGCATATGAAATATAATTTTAACTTATTTTATTCTGCAAGGTTTTATAAAAATTCTCCTATTTCATATTTATTTTATTAAACATTTTTTTTGTGGTTTCTAAACAAATATTAGCTCATATTTTGCAGGACAATTTAATTTGTGCAATTTATATAAACAACCATTGTAATAAAATATTTATTTATTAAATTTATATAATAAATATTATTACTGACAAATAATGATAAAAATCCAATAATTTTATAATTTGATAGAAATATATGCAAAATTTAATTTTTTTATGATTATACAATCAAATGAATAAGTTTATATGAGTATGTAACCAATTAATCATTATAAAAATATATTAAAATGATTTTATTATTAAAATAAAATGAAAAGGAAGTCTAATGATGTAAAAAAAAGGTTATTTGTCCACTAGATTCTTTTAATATACCAATTTGTCCATATGAACACTTTTAATATACCTATTTGTCTCTTGAGTCTTTTAATATACCAATATGTCTTAGGGGGGTCATTTAATATACCTATTTGTCTTTTCAGCCTATTTTAAATGTGAGACAACAAATATTTCAACATATCCGGCTTTAATACCATGTTAAAATCGACTGGCCAGGTAGGGTCAAGACAAATTGGAGGGAGGTCGTGTGCGAGCTCACGTACAGTATGAACATATTGATTATTTATACGGAGTAATTAACAATATAAATTTGGTTTAACGTAATACAATTATTCATATGTATTAACGATGCTTTCATTTGAAAATTATTTGTGTGTAGCAAATTGATTATTCGCATGATCGAGTTATGTATACAAATAATCATGTTGTTAACGACGAATAATTTTGCGGTATAATTTTTTTTAAACTTTAAACATTGATCTTCTTAATCCAATACTCCAGATTTGTTAACAATTTACACCGTGAAGAGTGTTTACACTTTAAAAGTAACTTTTGATGATTTGCTGGTATTGGGTGATTATTCGTTGAAATGAAATTATTCGGTGGTACTGAGCGATTATTCATTAGAATTTAAAATTTACATTTTTAACACTTTTTATATAGATGAATAATTACATTGTTATATACGAATAATCATATGAAAACAGTCAAATAATCATGAGAAAACAACCAAATAATATATGCATACACGATAAGGCATGCGTACACCGTAAAAGTTGTATACATCGGAACCAACCTCTCTCTCACATATATAAGCCTTATTGTGTACACAGAAATTACTCATTTGTTCTCTCATGATTATTCATCTATTTTCACATAATTATTTATCTATAACAATGTGATTATTCATTTGTATAAAAAATGTAAAATAAATAAATTTTATGATCCCTCCGTTAAAAAATATAAGTCCTTTTAGACTTAGATTTTTGTTTGAAAATATAAGTCCTTTTAAGTTTTCTAGGTATTGGGATATATAAATTGTTACTTTTTTATTTTTTTTTTCTCAAATTTTATTGGTTGATGAAGGTTGTGGAAAATTAATATGGAGTATAAATGTAATAATTAAGTTTATGATCGATATCCTTAATTTGTGTGCAAATGTCTAAAATGACTTATACTTTTGAACAGAGGTAGTATAACAAATAACCACTCAGTAACACCGAATAATCAAAAGATATTTTTATTCTCATTTGTTGATCTTCTTAATTCAATGCCCTATATTTATTAACATGATACAATATAAGGGTTGCGCACACGCGCGCACACACGCACACACGATTCCATGTTTGACCTTCAAAATAATGGATTTTACTAATTTTTTTACAAAATATTTTTAAAAAAGGAAATAAATTCAATTCTCTAGACAAGCCTAGAGAAACCGAGAGACCGAACAAGACGACAAATGGTTAGTTTTAATTTTTTTTTGATATAAAGAAATAAATTCAATTCTCTAGACAAACCTAGAGAAACCGAGAGACCGGACAAATCGATAGATGGACTAAACATCGTGTACAACCAGAATAAAAAACAAAAGCAAATAATAGAAGCAAATGAAAGAAACGAAATAATATGAAGCAAATGATGGAAATAAAATGCAAAAATATAACATGTATCATCCTATACTGTAAACTACAAGCTAACAGAATCAACGAACCAACCGGTAAAAAAGAAGAAATACACAAAGAACAGACATTAGCAAAAATTATGTTGAGCAGTTGAGTAGTACGGAGTATTATTTTGAGATTGAAAGAAAATACATTACTTTTTTTTTTTAAATAATAATATAAGATGTTGTTTCATGAAAAGAGGTATCGAATATTAGTAAGTTTTTCAGGTGCCATGTTTGGATAAATTAGAATTTGGGTTTTTCTTGTGTAGGGAAATAAAAGATGGGCAGATTTATGGTTATAACGTTATGTAACTATAAAATGTATGCCATGAAAGATAGAATTGCTTATTAGTAGAATGAATCGAATGATCAATCCCTTAAATACATGCAATATCTAATTTAACAAATGTAGAGACCTAGAGTGATCGTGTTATATTTATCACTACTTTCTCCTTCAATTCAGGATTTTGAAATGTGTTAAAATTCCATCATGGATTCATGGAGGCAGGGTAACTACAAAATGGGATTTCCCATTTGAACTCTATCAAAATTCAACTTGAACCGATAACTGAGGGTCGTGTGCATGAGCGCATATGCGCTAGTAGCCTAGCACACAAGCCGAGTGAGGTTCCATTCTAAAACCAATTGGCGATAAAAGGAATAGTCCACCGACTTATATATTAAATGTTCAACTTTCGATGTGGGACACTTTATCCTTTCACGTCTTAAATCGCCCCTACAAGTCGACATACCGTTAGGCTAACCGCTCTGATACTATATCAAAGTCCAACTCGGACCGATAACTGGGGGTTGTGTACACGAGCGCACATGCGCTAGTAGGCTTGGTGAGGTTCCATTCTAAAACCAATTGGTATCGAAAGGAGTAGTCGAGTACACAAGCGGAATGAGATTTCATTCTAAAACCAATTGCATTAGGAGTAGTCCACCGACTTATATATTAAAATTCGTTATGTTCAACTTTTGATGTGGGACTCTTTATGGTATATATCATTCACATCTCTCAACAAACTCAAAGATTTTATGAATACGTAGATTATAAAAGAAAGGTTACACAATATATATATATATATACACACACTAGTCTTATTAGCTACATCCTTCGCGGTTTATTCATAAATTTTATATCATTCTATAATATATATTTATTACAATTAAGTGTTAAAATTTTAAAATGATATTTTTTTATAGTTTTTACTTTTTAAAAAAATATGTTAAAAACAAATTAGCATGTTTTTAATTAAAGGAGGGAGTATTAGACCATTCAAATGATCGTCCCACAATATTATATTTTAAATTTAAATTAATGTTAAAAATATTTTAAACATATATATATATTTGTTTTATAAATGATAATTCTTATACATTTATTTTTTAAAAAAATATTAAAAATTTTAAAGAACGAAATTTAAAAATAATTTTGACTTGAAAGATAGGTTAGATGTAAACTTAAATCTTTTAAGTTAAATTATTTTATAAAATTTACTTCTTTATGATATGTCATATTTTTTTATTTTTGTTGTAAATATACATTGTAACATAAAATTTTAAGGAAATATTTATCGTTCCAAACTTATTGCCAAAATATTCATTTTTATTAGAGTGGGAAAAAACGCGGATTGAAACCGCATTTTATTCACAATCTGCGAGCAAATAGACATGGAAGGAAAAGAAAAAAATAATATAAATATGATTTTTTAAAAAAAAAATCCATCCCTCAAATTTTATTTTTTATGTTTGATATAAGATTGAAATTATTAATTAATTATACAAAAGGTAGCAGATTGAAATTGTTATCGGATAAAAAGTCTACCCCTCAAATTATATTAATTACTAATTCATAATACTTGAAATTTTAAAAGTAGAAGTATAGAGAGTATTGGCAGGATAAAAAAAATTACTCTATAACATTATTTAACATATATCATTTTATTTATGTATAAAATCAATTAAGGCCACAACTACCATTTTATAAAATAAAAATAAAATATTTATAAAATAACTCAAGGCAAAATAATACATTTTATAATCACTTAAAATAGGATATTGAATATTACTGTAAAAATTTATTATAGTTATCAATTAAGGTATGCATATCAAATATGGGATGCCAAGTAGATAAAATAGATGAAATTATTATCTGATGGGTCTTAAATTTATTGGATCATCGTTAATTGATGTGTAAAATAGAGACGGGTCAGATTGCACCAAAAAATGATACATAAGATTTCACATCTCTGTTTTAGTATTATATTAGTTTTATTTGCGTGATTTGTTAATGAATTTTATTATATAAACCATATTTGAATTATTATAAATTACTACTCCATATAAAGTAAATATATAATCTTCAATTGTGTTATTTTTTTTAGAATATGTAAACACATGCTTGAGTCTAGATTAATCATGTTTGTTCTCTTATTAAAAAATGGTTAAAATATATTTTTATTTTGAGTCTATATTTTATACTTTTTAATAAAAAATATTTAATGATAAAACAACTTACGTATTAAATTCAAAAGAAGGAATATAGCATAAATTCCATATGTAAATTCAATCCATTTTTATTTTTTATTTATAAAAATAAAAATAAAAATATTTATAATATTTATAAGAAAATATTGTCAAAATATAACTAAGTAAGATATGATAATAACTTATTAATTGATGTAATATTGGATAAATTATTTGATCTAAAAAGATAAGTTTTCTAACTAATTAAGTTATAAGGTTGAATATTTATAAGAATAAGTGGGATCATTAATTGAGATGACAAAATTATATTGGTTTATTAATTAATGTGGCTAAACAAGATAACACTATATTAATCCAGAATATGACAGATATGTTAATTGCTCCAGAATATGACATATATATGAATTGCATCAGGACCCGTTTCACGACTCTGTTTTAATATATATATATATATATATATATATATATATATATATTAATTTTAATTATTAATGAGAATAGATCGATTAATTAATCACGACGTACAAAAAGAAATATGTGAGAATAGATTTAGTTACTAACTATACACACAAGTTTTTAAGGTTATAGAATAGAAAACTCGAATTATATATTTACATGGTGTGAGGGGGAGAGAGAGAGAGGTGTAAATTGCTTGTGAGAATAATAATTGAACCGTATGTGTCAACTCTATCTTTTGGGGAAAATAATACAAAGAAATATATCCTTGCTCACTTTTATGTCATTTTCCTACAATATTAAACTAATATATGGTGATATGGAGAGGTGGTAAAGGGCAAAAAAATAAAGAGCGATAAAGGTATCATATCCATTTATTTATGCAATATAATAAATTTGAAAGATCCAGTAAATTAATTAAAAGCTAGGTATCATATCATTTCAGGTGGAGAAAATTTTTTGACCGTATATTTTATATCAAAGTTTTTCTATCTTACATCCCAAGTATATGGGATAAGAAATTTTATTAGATTTTTTTTTCAAGATTATATTATTTTAACTTTTCATAAAATAACTTTCTTAGCGTCGATAGTCGATACTACGTACTATATTTAATAACTAGTTCAGTACCCGCACTGTGTGCGGTTTTATTAATAAAAACAAATTTAATAATAAAATCTGTTTATTCAATTAATTAATTGCTTTCATACTTCTGATTTCTCAAATCTGAATGAATTGAATTTATACTTAATTAGTATAAAAGCTAATTTCTTCTTACTCCGGTCTTACTCCTTAATCCTTGCTAGTGCATATTAGTGGAAACAACATATGAAAAGCTATAATTTCTCAAATCTGAATGAATTTATACTTTATTGACAATATATGAAACAACATGTGAAAAGCTAGTATATATATTAGTGGAAACAACAAAATAACATACATTGTAATCAATCAGCACATAAACGAAGTCGTAAATAACCGAAGTCGTAAATAACCTGCAATAACAACACCAAAAAGAAGGGAAAAGAAGTCAACGTTTGTGAAATAACATTAACAATATAAACTATATATAGGCCAAAATCTAAAAATCTATCTATAATTATATATGTATAAAATCCAAAAATATATCTTATAAATATATCAATACCTTCAAGATATATAGGAAAATTTTATTTCTTATTGAAATCCATAAGTTGATAACTTTTACACGGCTAAGTATTATTTTTTCAATTTACCCAAAACCTTTTATCTTCTTCATATTGATAAAGTTATTGATAAATTTATTTAATTATTATGACCATGCTAAGTATTATTTCAATTTTGTCAAAACTTTTTATCTTCTAAAAATATTTTCATATTGTTGAAGTTATTGATAAAGTTATTTAATTAGTATGTCCATGTAATATATTGATAAAGTTATTTAACTAATACTCCATCCGTCTCGATTTGTGTGTTGTTGATTTTTTTAAAGATTTTAATTGGTTAAAAAAATGTAGTGGATATTAAAAAACAATAAAATTTATGAAAAAGTTAGTGGAATGATGATATTGATTGAAGGGTGAGTGTTTTTTATTAAAACTTGTGCAAAATCCTAAAACGACTTAAATTTTGAGACGAAGGGAGTATCTTCTAAAAATATATCCATATCTAATCAAATTGGGTCAAATTTTATCTTATGCATATATAGATATATTGATTAAATAGAGTTAGAATAAAAAATTATCTTATGCATATATTTTTTAATTAGTTAATATCTTTTAAAAATATATCCATATCTAATCAAATTGGGTCAAATTTTATCTTAGGCATATACAGATATATTGATTTAATAGAGTAAGAATAAAATTTTATCTTATGCATATATTGATTAATTCAAAAATTTGTGATTGGTTCATACGACTACGATTAAGGAGAAACCTCCATGTATTTCAGGCGACTTCTCCTTTATTATATATAATAATTGATGAATCTTTTCCAATAATTTTTTTTTATCCAAATATCCTATAGGGTAGAAAACCATTTATACAATATAAAGTGTATATATATGGTCTTACAAAAAAAAAGAGAGAGAGAATATATATGGTGTATAGGTTATGATTAGGAATATTACTCATAGATTGCAACAAATAAATTATTATTTATGGCATATGGGTGGAATATATATATGGCAGGATCCTATGCTAGTCGACCCAAAATATAATACACAAATTAGTAATTTTATGTTACTTTATTTTTTTAAACTTTTGTACCTATTAAATTAAGACTATGGACTACCATATAATTGGATAATCTAAAAAAAATATTAAAAAAAATGAAGGGTTTGGCAACTCGTCGTTTTCATAGAAAATGGGACGCTTTCACCGAGTTTCCATACAGACAAACTCTATGGTTTGTAGACGGTAGACCATCCAACAAACCCCCTCCATTTTCTCTCTTCCTCCTTCTGTCCTATAATACAAGTACGAATCTACCATAAGGGCGTGTTTGGCATCACCGGTTTGCGTTAATTATATGTTGTGTTTAGTGTCTGTATTTCGTCTAACTATATCGGTTCATAAGTTGTCAAGATTCATTTTCTGACACAAAATCTTAAGCCAACGTGAAAACGTTGCCTTACTACCTAAAATTTTATTATAATCCTTTTCGTCAATGTGGAGTGTGTACTTAAAACCGGCCTTTGTCCCAAATTATAGTCATCTCAACACCTAAAATTCTTTTTTTTTTAAAAAAAAAATATCGAGAAGCCAGAAAGACGAGTATATATACTATGTAGATGATAAATAAACAAAAGATCCAAAAAAAGGAAGAGAAAGAGCACGCGTGGCAAAATCGAGACTAGCTAGACAGGTACGAAGGTGAATATCGTGAATTACAATGTGAGAATACGAGAATATAAAGTGTATAAGCAATTCAAACACTTAGGAAACAATTATAGAAACCTCAGATTTTAACCGATTTTCATAGAGCTCATAACTAGGTTACAACGATCCCACATCTACAACCCCTTTAATTAAGCAAACTACTTCGAACCATTGTCCCCAAGAGACTTAGACACAACAAATGTAGCTCGATCAAGTGAAAATGGAAACAAATTTGTTGAGTGGGGTTTGGTATAAGAGTGTCTCTTTTCTCTCTCCACATCAATTATAAATGACTAAAAATGATCGATTATAATGAAGAATATGAAGAATGAAACTCTATAATAGGTTAATTGAGCTTTTGTATTAAATTGGTGGATCCCAATTCGGCAATTCCCAATCTTACAAGTTATAACTATACAAATAATAATAATAATTTATTATTATTATTATTATTACTCCCTCCGTCCAAAAATACATGTCATTTTATTTTTTAGCACGTATTTTTAGGAGCTAAAAACTATATAAAATATTAACTTTTTTTATTAATTTCTTTTAAATAATGATAAACATATCATTAATAAGTTTGTAATTATTAAAAAAAATTAATAAAAAAGTTAATATTTTATATAGTTTTTAGCTCCTAAAAAACGAAAATTATTATTATTATTATTATTATTATTATTATTATTATTATTATTATGAAACTGACATGTATTTCCATCGGTTAATGGCTTGTCAGATATTTTACATAATACGGAGTATTGAAATTTACTGTATTGATTAATTAAATTAGTTACTCAATCTGTATGATAGCGGTCTCCATTCAATTTTTCAAAATATTATCGACCATCAAATTGTCTCTTCTAACAAATTTCTTTAAACTGAAAAAGATTGTTCTATTAAAGCCATTACTCCGTACTTCGGTAGCAATTAAAGAATTTTCTATAATTTATATACGAGTATATAAATTATAACTAACCCAAACCCTAAACTCAATTTGTTGCTCGGTAGAGTGAGAATCTGGTTTGGTCACTCACGGGCCCATTAATTAGTCAATTAAGATCGATGAAACAGAAAACCCCCCATAAATCAGAAACTATGGGCAATTTAATAATACTATAATAATATACCGTAAAAATTAGATGAGAAGAGAATGACAGTGAGTGATCTGCAGAAATTAGCACCTGAGACTCAAGTAGCAGCAAAATTACAGTAAACTCACTAGTACTGAATATCAGATCGATGGATGATTCATCATGAGGGTTTCAACACCCACACGTGTGCTTCGATTCAACACCACACTGTACGTTTCTGCTATATTTTCTGTACCCTTTGGGGACCATTTTTTTTACAAGTGTTTGTCATCACTCATCACTCAAATATGAATGAGTCAGTACCCATTTTTCTGAATTAATGGAATACTGTATCTTACTATATACAGTATATATATATATATCCCATTAATTCATCCACACTGATTTAGCAAAGTGTGTAGCACAAGTGATCATGTCAAATCATCATTTTTTTTAAAAAACGAATCGAAATAGATATATAGTACACGAAATATGACTCGGAGATTCATTATCAACAGTTCGATTATCAGCTATTGCGAATCGAAAATAAACTCAAAACTAGTTTTAAAACGAATCGAAATAGGTATATATATAAATATATATTTTCTGTTCAACGGAGTTGATCTTCAACTATATATATAATTGATCAAATCTCCTCCCAGATCGATACTCAAATAATTAATTAATAATTTTGCCTCCATCATTTAATCACAATATATAATAATTATAATAGTAATAATAGTAGTAATAATTGGAATTAAAATTTTCGAAATAAAAAATATAGGAAGCGGAAACCTATTGTGCATCAGGAGGAGCAGTGGAGCCGCTCCCGGCGGCGGCGGCGGGATCGCCGGCAGCGGTGCCGCTGCCGCCCTCGCCGGCATCCGTCTGGAGAGGGGGCTGGGGAGGGTTCCTCTTCCGCTTCTTCTTCTCGTAGGGGACGCCACGCGCCTTGGCCTGGCCCTCGCGGACCTCGCGGAGGTAAATCCGGACGGCGCGGGCGGCGAAGGGGTTGGACTCGGGGCGGCCGCCGTTCTCCTCGAAGGCGGCGCGTAGGCGGCCGATGAGCGCGTCGAGGCTGCCCCAGGCCTGGCGGAGCGGGCAGGCGCAGGGAGCGGGCGGGTTGGGGTGCCCGAAGTACGGGCAGCCGCTGACGTGGACCTTGGTCTTCCCGAACTGGTCCAGGTACTTGAGGAACTCGATCACGTGGGCCCCGCTGCACCGCGCCAGCGTCAGCGGTGGCCTGTGGTTCCTCAAGTACTGCAGGAACGTGTTCCAGTCGCGCCGCTTCTGCGACTCGTACCGGCTCAGCGGCGCCGCTGGAGCCGCAGATGGCCCCCCTTGCCCCCCCGAGCCTCCCGCTGCTGGTTCGGAGCCAGGGCTGGGCGGGGGCGGGCCCTCCGAGCCTCCTGCTCCGGGAGACGAAGCCATTTTCTTGAATTTTTGGTATTTTTTATTTTTTTTTTAAAAAAATTTTGTTTGTTTGAATTTGGGAAGGTGTAGGATCGATCTTTTGTAGGGGAGGGAGGGGTTTCACGGGAAATAAGGGATTGAGGGGTTTCTGTGGGTGAAAGGGAGGAAGATAAGAGAGAAACAATTAAGCAGGTAGAATCTCTACTTTTGTTTTGCTTCTTTTGGGTGAGAGAGATGGTGAAGTAAGGAAGGGATGAGGAAGAAAGAGAGAGAGAGAGATGGAGTGATCGATGGGACGTAAAAAGGGTCGAATCGATGAATGATGTGGGACACTTTCTTCATTTCATTTTTTGGGCTATTTACACTAAATGACCCAAATTTAGATGTGTTGTATTGTGAGGGAAAAAAGGAGGAATAGCTCAGTCAGGGTGGTCCGGTGGTGTGGCGTAAGAGGGAGTAAGGAGGTCTCGGTTTGATTCCAGCCTCCGCCCTTTTCCTTAGATAAAAATCGAAAGTTTACCCTGCTCCCTATTAGTAGGTCGAGTCGGTCGGCGCAAACCGGTTTACCTGGTATGTTACTCTTGTCGACTGAGTTACGTACCCGAGTTTGCCATCAATGTGGGTTCCTCGTCATAAAAAAATAATCAAAGAAGACGAACAATATTGATGAGATAGAGGTGTTTGGGTTGATCGAATACTTTCTTTTATTGTTAATTTGTTGGCCTATCAGACTTTGAAGCTTATAATTGTTCAGACGATTATACGAAATAACCAATTAAATATAAAGTATTAACAAAAAACCACCCTCTATCGCTCATATTTTAGTTTGGAATCATTTCCATCAAACCATCGCCTTTCTCTGCCTTTGTAGGTTGGGCTTTTGCTTTGGTGATGTTGCATTGGTTGGTCGCCATGGGCTTCTTGAGACAGATCATGTCGACCTCATCGAGCTTAAGAGGTACATAACGACTCTTGCTCAACTTTTAGACGATAACGTAGCTCTCTTAAATAGCAAGTGAGTGTTTCAAGTAATTCATTTATTATTTAAAAAAACAGTCAGAAGTAAAGGACAAACGGCAAAACGTAGCTCTCTTAAATACTAACTGCGCCCCTCCACTGTGTCATATCCCAGTAAAGTCCAAAAGTAGCAATTATATATTTAATCAAGGGGCAAAAACAACTTACATTTTAACAAAGTTTGAAATTTTAAGGTGATTGCATACAATTATTTAATTGAGGGGTGGTTTTATGTAAATAGCCCTAATTCCTTGTAGAGAGAGAAATTATACAGGCATAATATAGGAGTAGAAATATTATAACCAAGGACGAGTTTAAGAATTATACGTTAATTTGTTGCGGAAAAAAGTAAACTCCGAATAGTATAATGATAGGAGGGAGGGAGGGAGGGAGGAATCACGTGGCGATGGCGCCTGAAGGAGGAACCACCGGCGGCCCCCTCCACGCCACCCCCCACCACCGCCATCGTCACCACTCACCACCACCAGTTGTTTTGCTAATTCAACCACCTACTGTTGGATTCCCTCACCTCCCTAATTATTCCTCCCTACTGTCCCTAGTTCCCCACTTGCTCCTTTTTTTTTTTTTAAAAAAATCTTTTATTTGTCTCCCAGAGTTTAAATTCTCTCTGGCAAAAAAACAGGATTTGAATGTATTTTAATAATTGTATATATGTTTTAGTGTTTTACTGTGCTTAGTTTTTATATTTAAATGATTTTTGCATACATTTTAATAGTTTTTCTATTTTAAATTAGAGAAATATGACATATTTGTGGAATAATTTTGAAGAATAAGACAGGTAATATGTTGGATTAAAAAAAAGTGTTAAATTTCTTTAAAAACTCCAAAATCCTCAAAATGGAGCATATGTTGAAGACGTTGTTAGTATATTACTCCCTCCGTTCGCCAAAACTTGACGTTTTACTATTCACGCACGCTTTTTTAGGAGATAAAAACTATATAAAATATCTAGTTTTTTAAATAATTTTTTTAACAATTTCGTAGTCACTAGTACAAAATTGAGATTTTATTACATAATTATTTATGCCGGAGATTTAATTTGCGAAATAAAAACCTTAAAATAGTTTAATTTTATTCTCTTAAATACTGAAAAATAAATATATGTCGGATATTACTATTTATGTCCGGCATAAATGACAATGAAATATTAAAAGACCCTAGTTATTTATGCCGGGCGTGTCAAATTTTTTATCCGGCATATATAATATGGGAATCCGGCATAAAAAAGCGAATAAAATTATCTAGACATTGTTTATACCAAATATAAATATCCGGCATAAATAAGCGTTTTATATCCGGCATAAAAAAATTAATTATTTTGGAAAGAAAGCGCTCGCTGTACGTTCTCTCCCAAACCAAACCCTCCAAACACAGTTCCTCGACTTCGCCTGTGGCGGCCCTCCACTCCAGTCGGCGGCCCTCAGCCTCGCCTTCGCTCCTCTCCACTCCAGTCGGCGGCCCTCAGCCTCGCCTTCGCTCCTCTCCACTCCAGTCAGCGGTCTTCGTCGGGGTCTTTACTGTGGCGGCCCTAATCGACTTCGCTCCTCTTCGCTCAGCCTCCTCTTCGCCGGCCCTAATTGAAGCGCCGGCAACCCTCCTCCTCGCTCACCCTCGTCGGAGGGGTCTTCACTGTGGCGGTCTTCGTCGGGGGTCTTCACTGTGGCGGCCCTAATCGACTTCGCTCAGCCTTGCCTTCGCTCCTCTTCGCTCAGTCTCCTCTTCACCGACCCTGATTGAAGACACCAGTCGGCGGCCCTCAGCCTTCGCTCAGCCTCGCCGGCCCTAATTGAGCTTGAATGTAAAACCCCAATTCAGAGAGAGCACTACAATTTCAGAAGCTTTGAAAAGGTAAGAAATTTCTATTTAGTTTCTCAAATTAGTTATTATATATTGATTGGGATGAGCGAACTGGGGTACGAAATTCAGACCAGTTCATGGTTGGAAGCTTGTAATTTGGAATTTGGAATTTTAGGGTTTAGGTTCCGAAAATTTGGGGGTTAAGCTGATGACCAACTCAAGCTGCTTCTTTGCAAATAGAACAACATGTCTGTAGTTTCGACCTAGTTTCTACAGCTTCAGCTTATTTATTAATTTTCCATTTCTTTTTTCCCTATGCATTTATTCAAGTGCTGCAATATGTATATATTACCTGTTCATACAGTATTTTGAGGTAAAAAAATGGTGTATGTATTGGCGTATTACTGCTGAGTTTATTCAAGTGCTGAATTTTTTACTGGTCTTTTTGTCATACTGAATTGCTGAAGTATGGTGTGTGTATTACTCGTTTGCTATCATACTGAATTGTTTTTCCCCCAAGAGATGAAGTACACTAAGCAGAGGCGCCATCAACGGTGTGTGAGATTCTATACAGCTTGCTTTGGGTTCAGAGAGCCTTTCAAGGTGCTCTGTGATGGAACCTTTATACATCACCTTGTTGCCAATCGCATTACGCCCCATGATAAGGCAATTTCAGGTACGCTTGGGGGCTCGATGAAGCTCTTTACCACTAGGTATCGCTGAATTCTTCTTTTATGCTCTCCTCTTTCCAATTTATATTATTTATGCATATTCTAAAGTGAAACTTTGTTGTTTTATGATATCTATAAAGATGTATTATTTGATTTTTGTACTTCTCTTTGGCGGTAGATGTGTTATAGGAGAGTTGAATTCTCTTGGTGCCTCCCATGTTGAGTCACTCAAGGATGCTAATCATAATTTCATGATTGCAAGGTTAGTTTTCTCTACCAAGATGCATTTGATGAGATGTCATAGATAATCAAATGGCATTTTGCAGTAAAAAAAACACCCAATGTCTAAGCAAAAGGGAGGTTATATTTCATTAATACGAACACAAATGAGAATTATTAGGACAAGAAAGGGTGAGATTCCTAAAAGGATTAGTGCTTATTTACTCTTTTTGAATAATAACTGGTCCTTGTAATATGTCAAAATCATAGTGCCTTTTGGGTTGCTCAAGAATAAGTTATTGTTCTATATTTTGACATGATTGGTTGCAGATGTGACCACGAGAAAAGAAAAAATGCAGCAGATTGTATAGAAGATGTTATTGGAGGAAATAACTCCGAGCACTTCTTTGTTGCTACTCAAGATGCTCATCTTCGCAAGAAGCTTCAAGAGGTATCTGACATATGCATGATGCAACAATGTTAAAACTTACAAGTGTCATCTCCCATGCTTTCTTGGCTACTTGGGAAATATTTTACTTTTGGAAACTACTAAGCATGTACTTCACAAAAAGCTGGCTATGTAAGTGAAAAGGAGCTTGATCAACCCTCATCATCTCAGCGAGAATTAAGTCGGAAACTTAAGAAATACACTGTTTCTTGATCAACCTCATCTCAGCGAGAATTTGTCAACTCTGCTGAGGAAGATCGGCGGCATGTAAGTGAAAAGGAGCTTGATCTCTTAAAGAAAATAGCAAAACAGATTATCAACACAGAGTCAAGTGATGATGAAGCTATATCTAAGGAACTTGCTTCTATTAAGAAAAGGATTTGCAAAGATAGATTACATTTGAAAGACAAGGTTCAGTTTAAAAAGAGAGTTAAGGTCAGTATTGAATTTATCTGCTGTTTCTCCTTTAACTTTAAGGTAGTTTGCTATGGAGTATATTTTATACTGTTTTATCATTTCCAAAGTCTATGCATCAAACTTATTTTTAAATTTTAGGATCATGGGAAATCACATGGAGTATTACTGAAACGGTCATGCATAACATGAAAACATATCCAATTCGTATTGCAATTGCAATTGCAATTGCAAGGAAACTAATTGTTAATGTACCATGAATTCTGTTTGTTTCAAATGTGTTTGTACATTATAGAATTGATTGAGAAGGAGAAAACGCTGACCTCCAATAAATTAAACTAGAAAAAATTGAAACGCTTAGAGATAAAATGTTTTTAAAGTTGGAACTTTTGATTAGCATCTAATCTTGCTGAGACTGAAATGTTTGACCTCCAACACGTAAGTGTGTACTTGGTTGCATTGACTGTCGATGAACCATGCAATAACCATGTATGTGAACAAGAACCTTTTGTCGGAATACCTACATTTAAACAAATGCTTGATTGTTAACAGTCCACTTGTACAACACTTACGTATGTGTATCAGTAGACATTTTTCTACTTTTGACGAGTTTATGCTTCTGGCTAAAGTGTAAGGACATTATGGATGTGAAATTAAAAAATTGTATAACACCAGGATGAGGTCATGAGGATACTAGTTTTTTTTATTCAAAATCAATCTCCCTTGACAATTTCAGCATTAAGATCCATAATTGCTTGTAAATAATCCTGATATGATATTTAGTAGAATTAAATTCTTGTTCATTTGGGGTCTAAATTTGAACTCTTTTTAGGGTCCGAATCCGCTTTCTTGCAAGAAGAAAAAAAAACTTGTTCCTCAAGGATCTAACCCCCAGAAGGTGAGATCTTTCATCCTCATGTACCTGCAAATGGACTGCTCTTGCACTGTTCACATACTCTTTTTTGAGATTTATATGAATCCAATTGCCCATTATGTCTTCCATCCCCGTGTCTTTCGTACAGTCTAAAAAATTTAGAAGCTTTCGACATAAATGCAGAATGGAGAACGTGTTAGCTTTTTAACCCCAAAAAAGGATTGAAGATTGATTCTTGTCCTAAACTTTGATGTAATGTGTGGAAGTGCAGGCAGACAAGGGCAGTGAGCAGCAAACTGCACAAGGCAAGAGTAGGAAGAGGTCGCGTAAAAGCAAAAATGTGGCAGTGGCTAGCAGCAATGCCAGTTAGACGTGCTTTGAAAAACCATACACCAAATTTTGTCTCCAGTTCATGTGCTCATCGAGAGATGACTTTCATTTGGTGAGCTCGAGCATCTATCAAGATATGTACCCGGATGTGGCCATGCACTTACTTTCGTTTTACTTTATCAGAGACAACTTTTGTTTTAGCATGTTTACATTTTAGTTCTAAGGTTGATATATCATATGATGTACCCCGAATGTGATGTTGGTGGGTCAACTTAAACAATGGATTTGTAGTGGTTGTTGCTATGGTTTGGATGATATTTATGTTTGTTTTTTATGACATTTAACAGGGGGTTTATATTGATATTCGAAACGTGCTCTTGCAAAATGACATTAAACTATATATCCCGGAAAACCGTCCGTTATTAAAGGTCATATAATATACCGACCATAATTTAAAAAAAACATTAGTATTTATGCCGGATCTGGATATTTCACACCCGGCATAAATAGCCTAAGCTTTTTTTTCTTAAAAAGAACAACTTCATTTATGCCGGACTTGTGTTAGATATATCCGGCATAAATAACTCTATGTATAAAAACACCCTATTATTTATGCCGGGCGTGTGGATTTTTATATCCGGCATAAATAAGTGTATGTTTAGAAAAACACCAATATTATTTATGCCGGGCGTGTGGTATTAATATCCGGCATAAATAACTGCATGTAAAAAAACACACAATTATTTATGCCGGGCGTGTCATATTAATATCCGGCATAAATAAAATGCCCCCTTTTTTTTATTACATTTACCTATAGCCCGGAGATAACTTTTCAAATATCTGGCATAAAAAGCCCAAATATCCGGCATAAAATATAGTTTTTGTAGTAGTGAGTTATTATTAATAAGTACAAACTTGTTAAAATTTTTTTTTTAAAAAATGAATATTTTATATAGTTTTTATCATTCTAAAAAAACGTGCGTGAATAGTAAACGACAAGTTTTGGCGAATGGAGGGAGTATTTTATAACTTGTGTTACCTATTTATAATATAATATATATTATAGACTTTATGCAATTTGTATGTTTGATTGACATAATTTATAAGGCATTTTATTTAGATTTTATATTATTTTAAATACAATGTGAAGCATGTTTAACAAACACTATTAAAGTGTGAATATATTATAGTTTAAAATTTTTTTTATCAGCATATTATAACTAAAATGCAGATTGCACTATATATAAGGTTATTAACCATATTTTTGTTTTTTAATTTATAAAATTTATATATGGGAGTTGAGATAGTTGATTATGTGATTTTTTTTTTTTGTCACGGATGAGATGGAAAAATTGAACATATTTATCGTGGTTCATCAAATATAACCGACTGTATCTGTATTGAAAGATTTCATTGAAATTTTTTTTTTTAAAAAAAGATGAGGATATAATAGATGTCATACAAAAAAATGTTAATTAAAGCTAAAGAAGAGTATGTGTTTATAAATTTATAATACTCAAACTCAAAGATCACGAGTTCAATGACATCCAACGACTATTCTCCTTACTCTCTGACGAACAAGTTTCGTCAAACCAGAATTCTAAATAATTTAAGACATCTAACAAGAATTTAGGGTTCTTGAATTGCATTCAAGTTACGGAGTAATATTTTACCCAAGGGTACTACAAAGTCAAAATCTTACCCAAAAGAAAAAAGAACTCTCTATTTAGGGATCTTGTGTTCATATATATATATATATATATATATATATATATATATATACTCTAGGGTTATAAGTTAATGGTTAGGGTCAAGACAAAACCCAAAAAAATTCTTTCACATTGATGTAATTGAACTTCTAATATTTATGTTTGGATTATACTAAACCATACTTGATAACAGTATTATGGTTTTTTACCTATATAGGTTTTTTTTATTTGAAATTTATCAATTTAAAAAAATTTCTTTATTATTATTTTTTTAATTTAGTTGAATATATAGTTACCATTTATATATATTATAGAAAGTTGAATGCGCATTGAAAAAAAAATATAAGTGCCCGTTTGGTATTGATATTTAGATAAGTGTTTGGTATGACTAGATATCAATATCAATTAAAGTGATATCGATATCAAGTGATATCTGATATCTGTGTTTGGTATAACTAAATATTGATATCGGTTAATATCTAGATATCAAATTTGGGCATATTAATTTGATATACTGGTTTTAAGAGAGGTATCCCTTAATATCAAGATATCACCCAATATCGATATTTTGGTACTGATATCAATATCTTGATACCGATACCGATATCGAAGATATCAATATATCGATACCAAATGAGCCATGATATTATCAGGTTTCTTTAAACTATGGAGAATTTTTTTTTTAAAAAAAAAACAATCATTCCTTGATATTTCTCTCCGTTCGAAAACTTTTGTGAAGATCTAGTGTGAGTTTTAGCTTCAACCAATTGGCCATAGTCAAATAAATTACGACAAAATTAAATATTATACAGTAGCTATTTTTCTTTTAATAAATAATTTTTGCAGAAATTAAAAGGTCTACACACCAGCTGAAGCGCGTACGGAATTCTTATATAAAATCAATTGAATTTGAATTTGAATTTGAATTATATAACCCATCAGATCGGAAAATGGACTAATGGAGTAGGCACCTACGCTACTAAAATTAGTAGATATATTTACAAATCCATTAATTAATAATATTGTACGGATCTGTAATTGATTAATTTGTTTTGGAATATAAATAAGTATATATATATATATATATGAATCCTATTTATGAATGGTTGATGAATGGGAATGGGATGACAAATGAAGAGCAAAGCAATCACACAGTTTCAAACGCCACTCCCTCCCTCCTCCTGTCTCTTTCCCTCCCATTTCAGTCCGTTTTCCTATCTATCTCATTTCCTGTTTTTTATTCCTTTCTTTTTATTTCATTTTTGTATACTTAATTAAATCCGTTCGATAAGACATATCATTTTATATATAACATAATAGGAGTAGTAAATAACATGTTTTGTCCGACAAAAAGAGTGATAGTTACTAATAGCCTTGTGTATTCGTAGGAATAGCTTTCTAACTTTAATGGAGATATACGTTATACAGAGTACATGAAGTCCTAAGGGATAGGTTAAACATTTCTATTTGGAAATTTAAAAGTTCTCCTACACATTGATCTTTTTTAAAATATGTTATGGGGTTTACCTGTGTGTGTTTAGCAGTTTAGGAAAACCGTTTTTCAGTTCAACTTCTTAAATTATTCCCTTAGGACATAGGCTAGATGAATTGTGAATAATAATGAGGATACTGGGGGGTTCGTATGAGACGGAGTTAATAAACTGACTAAAATTATAAATAGGGTAAAATTTATAAACTGTTGGTAAAAGTAGTTAAAAATTTAAACAACAAGATAATCTCCGTATGAGACGAAAAACAGTTTATTTGTAAAAAGTGGAGTTTATTTGGTTTTTATTAGAGGTATTGTTGTACTTTCAAACCAAATAAGATAAAAGAGAAGGGGTAAAACAGTACTTGTGTAAAATAAACACCCAAATAAGCACCCTTTTCTAGCTTTTTTTTTAACATAATTTTTAACACGTTTTTGTTTATTTTGGTCATCCAAACAACCAAAAAAGCTGTTTAAAAAATAAACACACCCAAAATAAACTGTTAAAAAAATAAACTGTTTATTTTGGTTGCATCCATACACACCCTAGATCATAGTTACTAATAAACTTGATGACACAATTGATTTAATTTTCTAATCTTAGGACATTTTACCATCAACAATAGTTTTTCCAAAATATTTTTAAAATGAAAAGCAAAAGACATATTTTTCAAATTAATTTTGTCAACTTTGTAGAATGCTGCAAATTTGAGAAAGCGTCTATATTTTTGCTGATACTTCACTATTTTAGAGAATGAAATGGATAAATACGTACGTTGATGTAAAACAAGGCTTAAATTTCTCAAAAACATCTCTATTCAAAATCCCCAAAATGGAAAAATTGTTTGAGGTATTTTATATAGCTTATGAATCGAGAATTTTTTTCTTAGATTTCATTAATTTATTCATTTTTAAAAACAGCTTTATAAAGTTTAAACATGCATTATTATTTATTAGAAAGATAGATATTTAAAGAGAAGAAGAAGAAGAAAAAAAGAAAGAAAGATGGTTATTACTACTGATGTCGATCACAAGTGAAAATAACAGCTAGTAATTACAACGTAAAACCAATCACAAGTTGTTGTAGTGGTTGTGGGGCTACATCCTATGCCAACAAGTTTGAAGTTCGAATCCCCTTGGAAGAAACATGAAGTCGCTTGTGAGTGGGAGGGTCAACCTCACACCGTACCCGATCCAAATGTAGAGCGACTGATGCGATCGAACTGGACTAAGATCAAATAATTACAACGTAAAATTTTCCCACCATTTTATTTACAAATAAAGCAATTTAAAATGTGAAGTAATTTACTCTTTTACCAACAAACGCACCTTTTGCGGCTCTTTTTTTTATATAATATATTATTTATGAAATGATTGTATGGCACAATGTACATGAACGATGCACCAAAATAAATAGTAATATTTACTCCGTCAGAAGTAAACTTTAGTGAACGCGATAATGGATAAGGTTCCTTACTATACAAATAGAACCTCATCAAATATAATGAAAGAGAGCGCACGAACGACTTATATTCATCATGGTGAACGTAGGGTCAGCAAAGATAAGTGGTGGTGACTTGTCGCACGCGGTTAACATGTCTGCTAAGGTATCGAAACCCTTATCAACACTCCTCGTAACAAGAAACCGTCTACCACCACAAAATCCATCCAAGCATAGTAAAACACACTAAGTCGCCAAATGGAAGTGACATGCACCTTGACCATCTGACACCAACAAGTGGCGTTTTGTTTCAGTTTACAACACCTAAAAACGTAATTAGCTCAGTGGTTGTGCTCGCACGTGGGCTTACACACCTATTCCTCCCTATTTCTGTTTTTATGAAAGTGAAATAAGCTATACATCGATCAAGCACGAATCTAAGGTATCCTACAAAATTTCATCTCATAATTGCTTGTGGTTTAAATTTCATAATTGAAATAGGGGTTGAACGGGCCTTACGTGTTTCGACGTTGGAGCTATCGCTCACGGGGGGGCCTCATAATTGTAGCTTGAGCTATCGGAGCACCACTTCGAAGATATTTGATAAGCCCCTTAACGCCGGAGCTATCGTTCACGGATGGCCTCCTGATTGTAGCCTTGAGCTCTCAGAGCACCACTTCGAAGATATTTGATAAGTCCCTCGATGATGGAGTTATCGTTCGCGAAGGGCCTCTTGATTGTAGCCTTGAGCGCTCGAAGCACCAATTCAAAGATATTTGATAAGACCCTCGATGTTGGAGCTATCGCCAGTGGAGGGCCTCCTGATTGTAGGCTTGAGCTCTCGGAGCACCACTTCGAATATATTTGATAAGCCCCTCAATGTTGGAGCTTTAGACCGCGGAGGGCCTGCTAGATCGAGCAGTTACAAGCGCTTAGAGAAGGACTCTTAAAGATTTTAAACTAAGTCCCTCGAAGTTGGTGCTTTAGTTCGCGGAGGGCCTCCTAGCTAGAGCAGCTACAAGCGCTTGGAGAACGACTCTAAAAGAGTTTAAACCGAGTCACTCAACAATGGAGCTAGATTTAGTCCGCGGAGGGCCCCAAATTGTTAACGAGGTTTAACACAAACTTGACCTACGTCCCCGCCTAGGGTAATCCAACCCGTAGGATTCAAAAGCTTCTTATTTCACTTTCCTTAGGGCCTTAGAATATCCTAGAAGAACTTCATTTCTTCTATACAAAGTCTCACCGCTTTTATTCTAGCAACCCAACCTTACAAGTGAAACAAAAGCCCTTACCACACACCGAAGTGCATTTTTGTTTGAGTATAAAATACTCTTAATGTAAAACAAATGAAGTGTACGATAACGTTCTAGTGTTTCCCTCAACTCTCACGATATGAACTAGCTAAGAACAATGAGATCTTTTCGAGAGAAACTGAGATGATGAATGCTATGGAGAACTTGATCGCTTGGACTTCTTGCTTCAATGTCGTATTTGTTTCCTTCTTGCATTCATCTATTTATAGCATTCCAATTTCCCATGCATTGAGAGACGATTGAAATTTGAACTCTCCAAATATTTTCTTTCCATAAAACCATCACATGATCTTCAACAAATCTTCAACGGCTATATGAGCATGCTCCCAGAATATTGATAGAGCGAGCCATTTTGATTGAGAGTCCTTATTTAGATTTGAGCTCATTCGAAATTCCTGAAATCTCAATAACCAAAACTTTCTACAAGACAAGTTAGGAGATATATATATGCAACAACCAATCAATCCAATTTAGAGAAAATTAAAGCCCAATATTGAGGCCCAAGAGCTTTAACTTATATGGCCTAAAAATACTTGACTCAACAACATTTCCTGCGATATAAAATATATACAATATTGAATCCAAAAAATATATTGAGACCAAATATTTTGGCCTTGGTTTCAAGACCTTGAAACCAAGTCATGTTTTGTCTTTCATCATCCTTTATTATCGACTTGCGGGTTAGTTTCTCGGGGTTTTACAATCAAGGTAGAGTCTTCAAATGTATCCTTAAGATGTAAGTTAAGAAGTCATTTTAATTTTCTTACTCAATTTTCACTATGTCATCATATAGATTAAAAAGAAGTGTTTTCCAAGAATATAAATATTTATTCAATCACATTTCAAGAATAATATTTTAATTTCTCCAATAAAAAAAATTTAGGGCATTTAAAAATGTACATTTGGTCTATAATTATATAAAGCGTTTTATTTAACTTTATCAATACACTTTTTATCTCTCCCACTATGGTACTGTTTTTTTTTGTACTGTATTTTTTATGTTTCTTTTTTAAGTATAGAACTTTCTAAAATGCTTTATATTTTAAATCAAAACTATTACTACCTCTGTTTCACAATACAAGTCGTTTTGGTTTTTGGGCTTTTTTAAGAAACGAAAAACTTTATAAAATATTATTTTTTAATTAAATTTTTTATATAATTGGATACTTAATACTAATAAGTATCCAATTATGTAAAAAATTTAATTAAAAAATAATATTTTATATAGTTTTTCGCTCCTTAAAAAGCGTGTTAAAAAACAAAAGGACATCTATTGTGAAAGAGATCGTTATACATTTAGGGCTGCATTTATCTCAGTAACTAGTTTTATTACTCGCCCGTTGCGCGATTTGTTAATAAATTTTATTATATAAATCATCTTTGAATTAATATAAATTATTACTCCATATAAAGTAAATATATAATCTTCAATTATGATAAAAAAAACTTATATATTAAATCCAAAAGAAAGGAACATAGCATAAATTTTATATGTAAATTCAATCCTTTTTTATTTTTATTTATACAAAATAAATATAAATATTCATAATATTTATAATAATATATTATCAAAATATAACTAAGTAAGATATGATAATAACTTATTAATTGATATAATATTGGATAAATTATTTGATCTAAAAAGATAAGTTTTCTAACTAAGTGGGACTATTAATTGAGATGATAAAATTATATTGGTTTATTAATTGATGTGGATAAAAAAGAAAACATCGTATTAATCCAGAATATGACACGTATGCGAATTACTCCAGAATATGACACGTATGTGAATCGCACCAGATATCGTTTTAGACCTTTATTTTAGTATTATATATATATTGATGATGATTGATGATATTGATATTGATTGATTAGATATCATCAATTTTGTGTATCTAGCAAATATAATACGGAGTATTTATATTTGATATAAATTGGTGATTTTTAATAATGAATAGAATTTTGTATATTTGAACTTGATCAGCTTCAACCTATATCATCATAAACAAATATTTATTTAGAAATGTAAATGTGTATAAATTTCACTTCCAAAAATCCACTACATTTAATATATACTGAATATGTATTTATTATAAAAAAAAATTCCGATTATAAAAGTACAAATAGTAAATACAATATGGAGAGACAATTTATATGTAGATTTATTATATTCAATTTTGACCAAATATTAGATAGATTATTTGATCTAAATAGATAAGTTTTCTAACTAATTAAGATATAAGGTTAAATATTTATAAAAATAAGTGGGATCATTAATTGATAATACCATAGTAATCTAATATGACACGTATGTGATTTTAACACCATTTTAATCCAAAATATGACACGTAAATATCTATATCTATTATTATATTATATTATATTATATGTATAAAAAAATCTTATATGCACGGTAAATATAGATACTATTCTGATCACCAAACCCTTAATGAGAGGTAAGAGATCTCTATTATTCTAATCGGTTTTTTTAGTTGAACACAAATATTTGTAAATAAAAAAATTGATCGAATTTTTTAGTCATATAGCTCAAAAATATTAAACAAAATTTGGGGAAAAAAATATTGGATAGAAAATTTATTAGAAAAAGTTGTGATTAAAATATTTCAAAAATATATCCATATTTAGAAAATTGGTAAAAAAAAATCAATTAAGTAGGATGAATATTTATAAAAAAAAACCTAATTAAGATATAAGGTTGAATATTTATAAAAAAAACCTAATTAAGATATAAGGTTATATTAGATAGATTATTTGATTTAAAAAGATAAGTTTTTTTACCTAACTATATTTTGTGGGCCAAAAAGATAATACCACTTTAATCCAGAATATGACACGTAAGCAAAAATAATCCCGTTTTAATCCAGAAAATTCAATGGATGCGAAATCGCACCAGAGACCGTTTCGGGCCTCTGTTTTAGTATTTTACTAGTTTTACTATCCGCCCGTTGTGCGGTTTTTTTATAATTATACTATGTATAAATATATAAAAAGAAGATGAAAAAATCTTCATTATTAAAGAAGATGTAAAGAAGATGTGTTGTTTTCATATTTTAGTCTATTAGATAGATTTATCTAATTAAGATATAAAATTATATTGGATAGATTATGTATCTATAAAGATAAGTTTTTTTTACCTAACTATATTCATTTATTAATTGATGTGGCTAAAAAATATAATACCACTTTAATTCAAAAAATGACACGTAAGCAAAAATAATCCCGCTTTAATCCAGAAAATTCCGTGGATCCGAGATCGCACCAGAGCCCGTTTCAGGCCTCTGTTTTAGTATTTTACTAGTATTCGTTACCCGCGCGGTTGCGCGTTTTGTTAATAAATTATATTTTATTATATTAATTATATTAAAATATTATATTAGATAATTAATTGACGTAGCTTAAAAAAATAAAATCAAATTGACGTGGCTCACAAAAATAAAACCATATATAAATATATTATATTCAATTTGATCTAAAAGGTAGAATAACGCACCAAATATTCCTTCTTCATCTTTTAAAATAATAAATAATATAGTTTATTAACAAAAGCATGAAAATAATAAATATGTATAACAACTAATTCAAGTTATATTGGATAGATTATTGATCTAAAAAGATAAGTTTTTAGCTAACTATATTCGTTTATTAATTGATGTGAGCCAGAAATATAATACCACTTTAATCCAGAAAATGACACGTAAGCAAAAATAATCCCGCTTTAATCCAGAAAATTCTGTGGACGCGAGATCGCACCAAAGCCCGTTTCAGACCTCTGTTTTAGTATTTTATATAGATATAAAATAGATATAGATATAGATAGATACTTAGTGAATTGAGGGTATTAATCGATTGAACCGAGCGAATCTATTGGCAAATGCAGATTTGACGTGCTTTGTTATTGCAAAGCCAAACAATGAAAAAAGGCATGGAATTGGACACAGTAAAGCAAAGATGGAGAGAGAGATGATTTTGGAATTCCATAAAATTCCATAAGTGGGAAGTCTTCAGTTACTCCACATTTACCCCTCCAAGTGCATCTTGTTGATTGACAGCAATGGCTCCACCCTCACCTTTTATTTTTATTATTCACGTGCGTTTTCTTAGGATGCTAAAAATTATACAGTATTAAGTATTAATTTTTATTAATTTTTTTTAAAAATCTTATACTTCTTACTAATAAGAATGAAATTGTTAAAAAAAATTAATATTTTATATAGTTTTTATCATTCTAAAAAAATGTACAGAAATAGTAAACGATTTATATTTTAGAACGAATGGAGTAATAACAAGAGGTCCGAGTTTTTTTTGACTAATCTACGAATCCATGAGCACTGAGCACTAACATGTAAAGCAGTCGTAATGAAAAATACAAGCATGAAACTAGCAGACAAGCTCAACACAAGTCAATGCTTGAGTAGCCACTTATAGAGATAAGTGAACCATATATCTCCCTACTTTATTGTACTAGAAGTCTAGTAATTGTAACGTATTTAATTTTTTCAAAAAAAAAAATTGTTTGACATGATGGGTCATATCGATCATTTAGCCATATCTAGTAAACAATATGTTTCAATGAATGGATGAAGTAGTTTTTGGTTATCCTTAAAAAAATTGTAAATAATAAAATAATAATTATTTCTAAATGGAGGGAGAATAATTAATTTTTAATGAAGAAAAGAAAAGAATAAATGAGAGTGTAATGATAAATTTGTTAATTAATCTAGTAAAGAAAATGTATTTTTTAAAATGAAAAGTAATTAGGATGAATTATATTCAGTACTATTGGACATATGATTGAAGATTGCTTCTCTGCCTTATTGGTTTAGAGTTTGGTACTTTTTTGGTAGATGTTTTTCTTCATGAGGCATGTGTCTGGTGATTGTTTGCCTGAGAGTCATCGTGGGTTCCGAGCTTACAGTGTCCAATGTGTGGAGATTTGGGTCACTCGCCGGTGTTCTCCACTTGCTTACCTTTCATTAGTATATATATAGGGACTCATGAAACCCTAATCAGATTATGGGCCTACACCCAAAACAGATAATAAGTCCAAATTCAAGGCATATTAACAAATCTCCACCTTGACTTGAATCCTCTCAGAAACATACGCACCATGACAAGTGTTAGATGTTCCTCTGACAGAGATTTGTCCTCGTAGGAGGACCCAGATTACCCCACAGGGTAACTCAAGAGCTGGTGATGTTAAGCAAGTTTAAATAGTGTTGGAAGTTGCTCTCTGAAACTAGCTTGGGGAACATATTAGTGGGATTATCAGTTGTTCCCACCTTCTTCACTCTGATTCTCTTGTTAGCTTGCCAGTGTGCTGACTCACCTCTATAAACAACAACCTTGTAGTTGGATGGAACATCATCACCCCCCCTCCTAAGCCACATGCAAAGCATATCCCACTGGATCATCACCCTTCTTGGTCGGTCTAGAGCAATACTTTGATGTACAACTTCACCTGTTCATATGTCTGGTGGTATATTCTCTATCTCAGTAGTATCTGACTCAATATTACCTATCTGTGACAATTGGTCAGTAACCAACTCAGGTGCCTAAGTCTCTGTTAGAGTGAAGTTCAACTCCACCTCCTCAGCAATATGTAGTGTATGGAGGTGATAAGGTGGTCGTGGGTGATGATGAAGTGAATGACAAAGACAGAGGGAAGTAACAGAAAAGGAAAGAAGAAGAAGAAGAGTTAGTTAGGAGAGAGAGAGAGAGAGAGAGAGTAACAGACGAGAGAGAGAAAGAGAGTGTAGGAAGAATAGGTTTGTATTATCATGATCTCCCCAATTCACCCTTACTCCTATTTATAGATCTATACATGTATATCATACTATATCATATAGGAGTAGGTACATTACAATGCATCCCCCTTCAAAAAGCCTTGTCTCAAGGCTTGGGTTGAAAATCCGGAAATTGATGAATGATGTGACCAGCATGCTCCCATGTAGCCTCATCTGCACCCAAGTTGGTCCATCTGATAAGCCACTCTGTCACAGGATCCCCATTGCTCAAATATGTGACTCTAGTGTCGAGGATAGCCTCTGGAGCACAGATAATGTCATCTTCCTCATCTGTAGCTGGCAATGAAGGGGCTAATCCTTGCAGCCTCCCTATCTGAACGTCGCTGATCTGCAAATAATTTCATCCTTGCCTGAGCTTGCTGCAGATGAAATTTAATCCGACTGAGCATGTGCTGTCTATCTTGAACCCATTTAGCCACATCACTGTGCTTGCCCACAAAAGTGTTGAGACCCAATACCGATGGAGGGTGACCATACAAAGCCTGATAAGGAGATGTCTTAAGGGAGGTGTGGTAGTTCGTATTGTACCAAAATTCAGCTAAAAACAACCAACTATGCCACTGCCTTGGATGATCTGAACACATACATCTTAAGAATGTCTCAAGACATCTATTTACCCTCTCAGTTTGCCCATCTGACTGTGGGTGATAGGTTGTACTCATGTCCAAAGCAGTCCCCAATCCCTTGAACAGATGTTGCCAAAATGAGCTTAGAAAAATCTTGTCTCTATCAGTGACAATGCTTTCTGGTAACCCATGGAGCTTGTAGATGTGCTCCATGAAAGTGAGAGCAACCTTCTTAGCAGAAAAGGGGTGGCATAACCCAATAAAGTGTGCATATTTAGTTAAACGATCAACCACCACTAAAATGGAGTCTTTCCCTTGACTCTTAGGCAATGCTTCAATAAAATCCATGGAGATGTGTGACCAAGGAACACTAGGCAAAGGCAGAGGCTGAAGCAATCCTGGAGAAGCAACACTCTCTGACTTACTTTTCTGGCAAACCTCACAAGAATTCACAAAGTCAATCACTTCTTGCTTGAGATTAAGCCAAAAGAAAAGACTCTTCAACCTTTGATATGTCCCCTGCACTCCTGAATGTCCTCCCAAGGGTTCTTCATGTAATGCCTTTAAGAGCTTGGCCCTAAGACCACCCGAGGCACCAATATACACCCTCTGATTCACTTTCAAAACTCCTTTATTGACTGAATATTTCCCACTAATATCAGTAGCTGCAGTGACAAGTAACTGTTTCACATGGTTGTCCCCATTATAACTCTCAATCACCTCAGTGATCCAAGCAGGCTGGACCACTGACATAGCAAGGCAACTTCCACTGAGCCCCTCATCTCTTCTGGATAATGCATCTGCTACTCTGTTTTCAGCTCCCTTCTTATAAGCAATACAATAGCTCAACCCTAGTAATTTCCTCATAGCTTTCCTTTGTAGATGTGTTGTCAACTTCTGATCCAACAGGTGCTTTAAGGGCTGATGGTCAGTTCTGATAATAAATGTGTGAGGCTCCAAATAGTGCCTCCATTTTTCCACAGCTAAGAGGATTGCCAGCAGCTCCTTTTCATAAGTAGATAGCAACAATGACCTGCCATGTAAAGCTTGACTCAGAAAAGCTAATGGCCTGTTGTCTTGTATAAGGACAGCTTCAATACCCATGTCACAAGCATCTGTCTCTACTACAAACTGCTTAGAGAAATCAGGCATCCCTAAAACTGGAGGTGATGCCAAAAGGGACTTCAATTGTAAAAAAGCTCTTTCTGCATCCCTGGACCACACAAAAGCATCCTTCTTGAGGAGGTCAGTTAAAGGTTTGGCTATAGACCCATACCCCTTAATGAAACGTCTATAGTATCCTGACAGACCCAAGAACCCCCTTAGTGCCTTCAAGCAAGTAGGCACAGGCCACTGAACAATGGCTTCCACTTTCTTAGGATCAGTGGCTACCCCTTCTCCAGATATAATATGGCCCAAATACTCCACCTGTGATTGCCCAAAGTCACACTTGGACTTTTTTGCAAACAACTTATGCTTTCTTAAAGTCAACAAAACACTATCCAGATGATGCACATGCTGAGCAACAGAATTGCTATATACCAATATATCATCAAAAAAAACTAACACAAATTTTCTCAACACATCCTTGAATACTGCATTCATAAGGCTCTGGAAAGTTGCAGGAGCATTTGTAAGGCCAAATGGCATTACCTTAAACTCATAATGCCCATGATGTGTTCTAAAAGTTGTCTTCTCAATGTCCTTGCTTACCATTCTCACCTGGTGATAACCAGACCTCAAATCCAACTTAGAAAAGATGGAAGCACCCCTCAATTCATCTAAGAGATCCTCAATGTGGGGAGTAGGAAATTTATCCTTAATAGTTGCTTCATTTAACCTTCTGTAGTTAACACACATCCTTCAGCTCCCATCCTTTTTCTTAACCAACAACACAGGAGAGGCAAATGGGCTATGGCTTGGTTGAACCACACCAGTTTTTAACATCTCAGCCACTTGCTTTTCTATCTCTGCCTTCTGAAAATACCCATATCTATAAGGCCTACTAGCAAGAGGAAGAGTACCTTCTTTAAGGACAATAGGGTGCTCATGTCCTCTAATGGGAGGGAGGTCTCTAGGCTCAGCAAACACATCAGTGAATCGAGCTAATACCTCTGCAATACTAGAATGAGGTTCTGCATCTGTTGTAACCATATTGCAGGACTGTGCTACCTCTGCAATCCACAATTGATCCTCAGACTAGCTTACGCAGCTCCTTCCCAGATAACATTCGAATGCTAGCTTCTGGTGATTCTACTTCATCTCTAATACCCTTTATTACCACCTTCTTACCATTTCTGAGAAAAGAAATTTGTACTGCCGGAAAATCAAACAACACAGGGTTGAATCCTGCCAGCCAATCTGCTCCCAATATCATTTCACTTCCTGTCATGTTGAGCAACCTGATATTGTAAACATATTTACTCCCTTGCATCTCCCACTCACATCCCTTACATATCCTATCACTCATCATCTTCCCTGCCAAAGTGTTAACCACCATCAACCCAGTTCTGCATATTTCAAACCCAGCAGCTTTGGCAAGATTGACGTCTAAGAAACTGTGAGTAGCTCCACTATCTATCAAGATTGTCACCTCTTTGCCTACCATGGAACCTTTGACTCTAATCGTCGTGCCCGATTCACCCCCTGTCAAGGCATGTACAAAAATTTCTGGTACATCCCCCTCCTCCTCATTCCATTCAGGTGGCAACAACTCTTCTGTATCATCCCCAACCTCCTGAGCAATGAGGCTATGCAGTGTTTGAGTTTTACATCTATGGCCATAGAAGTACTTATCCCCGCATTTAAAACATAGCCCTTTCTTCAGATCTTGAGCCTTTTTAAGACTCAACTCCGACATCTGGTTCGTAATTGTCTTCAAGGGTGGGTTGTTGTCCTTGTTGTCTCCTTTGGAAGCCTGATCCCTCATCCAAGAAGGCTTCGCCGATGATCCCCCCATCGCTCATAATTTCCCTGGAGCTCTAGCCATCCTCATCAAAGCTTGAACAGCCCTATAATGCAGCCTTGCTTGCTCGAATACCGCCGACATCGAAGAAGGACACCCCAACTGTACCAAAGATTTGATCTCTGGTCTTAATCCGCTAATAAAACTAGAGACGAAGTACGATTCAGTCAAGTGAGAGTTGAATGACAACATACAAGCTCTCAGATCTTCGAATTTCTCAATGTACTCCTCAAGATCCTCCGATTGCTCCAGTTTATTAAAGTCTGCAACAATCTCAGTTTCTCTTCGTTCTCCAAATCTTGCACATAAATCGCTACAAAATTCTCCCCATCTCACCCGAGGCTTGTGGATCAAATACCCCTGCAACCAAATGTCTGCCCTATCGTTGAGATACATTGCAGCAATCTCTACCTTCTGTACATCTGGAATTGTAAAAATCGAAAAAAATTTCTCAGCCTTCCTGATCCAACTGCGCGGCTTCTTCCCGTCAAAGCAAGGAAAATCCAATTTCGGCAATCTACTGTTCCTCATATTATCACTCGCCCAATTGGAAGTAGATCCTGCTCCCATATGAGCTCCTCCTCCTAGCGGCTGACGACCATGAATTTCCCTTTCCGGCGGCCCTGATCCCATCAAAGAAGGTTGTTCTTGCCGTGTTTGCTGACGTTCCCCCGTCTCTGAGCTTTCTTGCTCCCTGTCTCTCAATGGTGGATTCCGAACTAGCTCCGTCAATTGAGCCAATTGTGCCTCCGTGAGTTTCTTGAATTCCTCCAACTGTCTGGCCTGATTTTCTATCAATCTTGTTTGCTCATCCCTTCACAGCTGGGAATCGGAAATTGATTGTTGAGTTGACGTCGCAAATGCTCTCATGTCATCCCTGAATTCCACAAACTGTGTCTCTAATGCCTTCGAACGAGTTCCATCTGCCATGGCGCCGGCGTATTGCCCTCGAAAAGGGCTCTGATACCACTGTAGTGTATGGAGGTGATAAGGTGGTCGTGGGTGATGATGAAGTGAATAACAGAGACAGAGGGAAGTAACAGAAAAGGAAAGAAGAAGAAGAAGAGTTAGTTAGGAGAGAGAGAGAGAGAGAGAGTAACAGACGAGAGAGAGAAAGAGAGTGTAGGAAGAATAGGTTTGTATTATCATGATCTCCCCAATTCACCCTTACTCCTATTTATAGATCTATACATGTATATCATACTATATCATATAGGAGTAGGTACATTACACAATAGTCTCCCTAACCTTAACCGAAACAACATTTCCAGCATTTGTGACTGTTGAACCTTGTAAGGCATACAAAGTTCCCTTTTCCTGCTTGACTCCCTGCAAAATCATATTAGAGCCTTTAAACACATGAAAATTTCCACCACAGCCTGTGTATCTGAAACCCTTGTCGTCTAACACAGTTAGGGATATCAGATTTTTCGTCATAGATGACATATGCTTGACTTCCTTCAATGTGCAAAACTTCCCATCATTTGTCCGAAGTCTGATTGAGCTAGTCCCAACAACCTTGCATAAAGAATCGTTCCAAAAAGAGACATTGCCCCAATCTGCATAGCTATATGTTGTAAACAACTCTCTTTTTGGACATATGTGATAGTAGACCCCAGAGTCAAGATACCACACATCAACCTGGTGTGTGTGATCATTTGCTATTAGAACAATATCTTCCTCAAAAGTATTTCCACCTTCAGCAGCTACTGCTGCAGATCCAAAGTTTTGCTATTGTTACCTCTTCTTCTTACACTACAAAAAAAAAATGAAATTTGCTACACTTGGTAGCTTCGGCAGACGTATGGCGTAGCAATTGGTACCCTTTTGCTACGGCATTAGCTACGGTAGGCGTTGCATCAGGAAAAAATTCAAAACATTAGCTTCGGGGTGATGTTGCCGTAGCTAAACACAAAAAAAAAATTGCTACGGATGGTAGCAACGGCAAGGCTCTACCGTGGCAAAAAGGACGCGGTTTTGTAAAATTTGCCACGGCTCCGTTGCCTCCGTAGCAAAAGAACATTTTTTAATCGGTTTGCTCACCAAAAAAATAAAATAAAAATAATGTACTTAAAAAAACACGATTTATTTTGGGGTTGGAACACCACCACTGCATCTCGGCATCTCACTACTAGAAGGAAAAAAAAAAAGGGAACGCTGCTATCACCATTGTCATCCCTAACCCTAACCAACTCGAAGGTCGTCGTCTTCTCCCTCCACGAAACTAATCTGCGACAAAGACTGTAGAGCGAAGGTCACCGGCGGAAAAGACTGTAGAACGAAGGTGCCGGTCTCGGTCGCCGGAGACTCTCCTGCAGCAGGTACTCATCCCCCGCTCTTTGTTCGATTTTGTGTCGAAGTAACAGGTAATCTATCAAATTTGTTGGTTAGGGTTTAATGTGGGGAAAGTGTCCGGGTTTGTTCGATTTTGTGTCAAATTACCAGGTAATCTCTCGAATTTGTGTAATCTCTCTCCCTTATTTCTCAGATCTAGAGTTTTTCAAATTTTATTTTTATTTTTATTTTTTACAGTGTGTTTTGATGTAGATTTTAGAATGGAGGTGTTCAATGAGTTAGTGCTTGATACCGTTTAGGGTTAGGGTTTAATTTTTTATTCTCGTGTTTTCTCCTTTAATTGCTTAATTTTGTTCTTCGATCTTCAGTGGATGATGAGCACAAAGTTAAGAGAACGGCTAAGGTGGAAAAGTAAGCCCTTTCGTGCTCCACTGTCCCTTTTTTTTTTGGAATAGATTTGTATTAAGGTTCTAAATGCTTCATGATATTTGGGATTGTTTAGCAATTATCTTAAATATCAAACCAGTTATTAAAATGCTTGTTTTCAGGGAACAATGGTGTTGCAGTAATGCTTTTTGATCCTAGGAAAGGGAATGTTTCAAGGATAAAAAGAGAGTCTGGGGTGAAATTCGAGCATGTATCGGCACCCCAACGAGCTGATGTTGCAAAATGAAAAGAAAGGAACAGAAAAACTCTATTGAGGTACTAAATTATTTGACACTATATGATAGAGTTTTCTCGATACCCTGGGGTCTTTCTCCCCATTTTGGGATTCATGTAATTTATCTGCTTATTGGTCATTCCTAGTTTTTGTTTACAGCTGCTGAAGTTGCTGATCTGCGAGCTTCGTTTCAGCAAGATGTTGTTGTTCTTTTAATATATCATAAAGCTTAAAAAGGAAAAAAAGAAGAAGAGTTGATATATCATTGATTTGCAATGCAGGTTAGCCTTCTTGGTCTTGATATGGATTTTGTCACCTGTGCTTTAACATGATGTACCACTCAACCAAGGTAAGGAATTAATACATTAACAAGATTTTCATTCTTGAATCTTTTAAACTTGTACCTCAAAACACACAATTCAATTTTCTTTCAAAAGCTGATTCCTCCCTGGAACGGGGATACCCCTCTTATTTCTCAGCAGTACTGTCTGCATTGTTTTCTTTACATCTAATCAAATCCACGTTTTTTTTTGTTTGTTTGGTATTGTGACTACAGATTACTCAAATTTATGGATTCTAAGTTGTTGAATGTTAATTGCTGCTTGTAAAACAGGAGCTGCTGAAAAGAGGCATGATATCTGGTTGACTTATCCCTTTTTTTGTTCGGAACATTTCTTTCTGCTAATGGATGAAGAAATCTATCACTTGAATTCCGATAGTTGTTTTTTCGTTTCAGGTTCCTCTTTATAAACACATTGCTGAACTTTCTGGTGTGATCAATGCATTGGTTGTTAAGGTATGCAGCAAGTTTTCATATTTCCATTGGTCATACACAATTTCACTTTGTTTACTTGTGCATGCTAACTGTGATCCAGTTTCCTTCAACTTGGGAATTAGAGGACATCTGTATCCTGTTTTCTGCTTCAAAATTTGATGCTCTATTTGCCTACCTCATTTTCAGGAAATTATTGTCTTGGCCGTTGGAGCTAGGACATTCGAAGAGGCAATGCGAATGGACTCAAAATCATATCATCATCTTAAAGTAAATACTCACACTAATTGTATTACTAATTTATTAATTCAATCCTGAAATCAAATATGCTAGAATACTGTATTGTTTTTCTTGCCACATTGGAAAAGGGATGTCTATTTTTTGCTATAATTGGATTGTAATTTTCTTGTCTAAATATTTCTGATTTAACTGATTTTTTGACTTATTTAAATGCCAATAAAATGTGTATCTCTTTGCTTCCATAAAATAATTCTTTTCTACCTCAGATGTAGTCAAAATAGGGATTCTTTTTTTTCCTAATCCAAATGTAAATATAAAGTGATTAAAAAAAATTCGCCCAACATACCCCAGTGGCTACGTATCAAGAGCTTAGTCAAATGATGAAAATGTTTCCTAGTGTGTCATAGAGGTTAAGACAAACCCAAGTTTATAATTTATTGATTTCAATTATCTCTAATTTCCAGTTTATAGTCTATATACTATACTAGAACCGAGTCGATTTCGCCATATTCTCCATTATCTAGTTTAGTTGTTGAATTTGTGATTTAAGTTTTGTTATTATTAATTAAGAGTGAGATGCTTTCTTCTGGTAGGTTTTATCAAGTCGACTTATCCTTGCTCATCCATTTTTTCCTCCAAAAATGTCTCTGCAATTGGAGCTTTTACAGCACAAGTTTCAGACTTGCATTTTGAAGAACCATGGATAAAGATAGCAAAGAAAATTTTAGATCTTGCCATTCCCATGTGTCAAAGTGGAATTGTTTCAGTATCAATTAGGCTATCTGGCTACATTTATTATATATAAATTATGTATTTTTTGACATTTTATTTTGTATGTAAATTTTGTATAAATAATGAAATTTTATTATATAGGTAAATTGTGGGTATTATTTATTTTTTTAAAGAATATTGGACTTTTTAGCCCGGGTCTAAAGAATCCGGGCTAAAAAGTAGTTTTTTTTTTTAATTTTACCCCACACTTTAGCTACGGCGGCTAGCCGTCGCTTAGTCGTCGCTAATTTTTTGCTACGGCTATTTGCCGAAGCTACCAAATTTTGCCACCCCACAATTCGCCACCCCCCAATTTGCCGTAGCTAAGCCGAAGCTAGATGGCTTTTGCCACCCCCTGAAGGCCTTTTGCCACGGTTTTTTACCGAAGCGAATTTCTTTTTTTTTTGTAGTGAATTAGGACATTCATTCTTCCAATGACCTTTCTCCTTACAGAAGTTACAGACGTTTTCTGGTTTAGGGTCTGATTTCTGATCTTGCTTCTTGCCCTTTCTACCATCAAAATTGCCTTCGTTGTCCATAATCCTTGAAGTCTGATTGTCTGTAACTAATGTGCTTGCCTTCAGACGTAACTCTTTGGTGTGAGGTGACTACCTGACCTCTTCCAACATGACGCTATCCTTCCCAATGACAAACGACTGGACAAAGTTCTCATATGTGGGGGGTAGAGAACTAGAGATACCAACAGAATTACAGTAGCATCTTCATCCTTCACCTTAACATCGATATTACGTAGCTCGAGTAATAACGTGTTAAATTGATCAAAATGATCTACGAGTTGTGTGCCTTCTTGCATATGCAGCCCAAACAACCATTGTTTCAAAAGAAACTCGTTCGTCAAAGACTTTGTCATGTACAAACTCTCCAACTTCAGTCACGAGCCGCTAGTGGTTTCGCGGATCACCCCTATACCAATCTCGCCTGGGTCCCGACATAGCGGGACTTTTCAAGGGGGTTTTGGCACCCACGTCCACGAATAGAAGAACCATATTTGTATTATGAGGCTAAGAAGAAAAATAGGGTTATAAATTGTTAGGTTTCATGAGTATATACAGAGAGACTCATTAAACCCTAGTGGGACTATGGGCCTAAAGCCAAAACAGATAATAAGCCCAAATTCAAGGCATATTAGCATGAGAGGTGTTTCCTTTGAGTCCATCTTCACTACCCACAATAGATACTAGATAGAGTCTTGTTGTACCGATGTCTAGTGCTACCATGGTGATGATTGACTCGATTTTTCATCTGCATCTTCGAATTGATGTTCTTTGTTTACCATGGCCTCCACTTTTTATTATGATGCGGTCAACCTATTGTTGCACCTTTAATTTATATTTTTTTGTTTTTCCTTGTACTTTATCATGACGCTTTCATGGCCTCCACTTTGTATGTATGTATGTATGTATGTATGTATGTATGTATAAGGTAGGGTTCCGATGAAATGACAAATACGGTGCAATGGTAAAACAAATTAAATGGGTAGTGTTAGATTCATACGAATATTATGTTTTTATTAATATGAATACATGAAAATTAGGTTGTTTGAATATAAATATGATGAAAATTCATTAACGATGCACTAACATAAAAATTATTTTTTATGATGCAACAGGTAAACATAAGTGGACACGAGCATAAATAAGGTTTTCCGCTATATAAATAGAACCTCATCAAAATAAAGGAAATCATCCGCAGATAACTTGTATCCGTATTATAGATATAGGTTCAATAAGTTTCATAGCTATTGTCGTTCATCCGTGACCCGAAAAGGCCATCGGGTCAACCCGACTATTGTTCTGCCTCGTGGGCAAGTAAAGACTCAAAACCCACTAACCTATTGATTAGCACACGTGTCCCACTTCGAGTTACACATGTCACTAATGCAACAAGTTAAGCATGAAAATCTAATTTTCCTCTATAAATAAGGATGGAGGCAAATGGTTCATGGGATCGGAAACTAGGATCTTGAATGGCTTAGACTGGATCCATTGTCTTTGAGCGCCCATTTTCAAGCGAGGTTGGTCTTGGTGATAAGGACCAACACATTATGTGGTCCAAGGGAGGAGGGTATTCCGCGAACGTCGATAGCTCGAATCGGCCCAGGTTGTACTAAGTGAATGGTAATCTCGTCACGCGTCTCAGGTAAGTTTGATTACCTGAGGTCGCCTGCATTCTACTTGATCCTAGAACTCGATGCAACGGGATTCTGAAATCGGGTTTCGTCATTCATAAACATCAATATTCATATACTTATATCCACAAAGATAAGATTTAATTTATAATAGTCTAAAACTTAATATTCCTTCGGTTACTCTTACATCGTATTTTTTCGTACTTTTTCATTTTATTAAAACTTATATATATAGGCAAGGGTTCGGGTGAGAACACCCCGATCCGGTGAGAACGAAAGAAACAATCTCATTGGTCAAATTTAATTAAGAAAAATAAAATAAAAAAACCGTCTCACGCGCCTCGTTTATTCTTTATACTCTTCTTCCCCTTGTCTCCCATGGCCGCTGCTGCTTCTTCGATTTGTCCCCCACCTTCTCCGATGTCGGATTCTGGCGAAGTCCTTCACTTAAGGAAACCTCTCCCGCCGATCCTATGGCATCGAAGACGGTGTGCTATGCCCGATTGAGACCTCCCGTCCGAGTGTCGATCTGATTGGTGCCTCGAGGTTTCATACGGAGACGGTTCCTATGCCGTTAGCGATTTCGCCACCGAGATGGTCTCCCTCGACGGATCCTCTGTGGATAACATAGCGATCGATTATAGCCACATCAACGAGGGACTCTTCGCTGGTGTCGACGGACTTCTTGGCCTCTACAGCGGAGATCTCTTGTTTCCGGCGCAGATTGAAATGACATCGTTCTCATATTGCCTCATCAACCGCGACTCCGACTCAGCTTTGACTCTAGAGTTCAACTCCAAGTCCCTACTCTAGATTGATAGACGTCGTGTTGGGATATGATCTACCACCATTACCATCTCCAACAACGTACCACTTCGAGAGACCACTTTTTTTTTGGTCTTTTGATATACTTTGTACTAGACTTGAATTATGTTTTTTTTTCTACCTAACTCAGTTGGTACCTAATCGAGTATGAAATATATATTAGGTTCAACACACACACACACACACACATATATATATATATATGTGTATATATATATATATATTGGGTCCGTACATATATATGTAGAGATTGGTTCACTGGGTGTGGTTCACAGGATTTGGTTCACTAGGTGTGGTTCACTGGGTGTGGTTCACAGGATTTAGTTCACTGGATGTGGTTCATTGAATTTGGTTCACTGAGTGTGGTTCACATGATTTGGTTCACTTAGGCCTGATACATGAGCCGAGTAGCTCAGGATCGACTCGGGCTCGGCTCGGAAAAAGCTCAACTCGGGATCGCTCGAATGTATATATGAGCCGAGTTCGAGCCCATTCCTTAGCTCGAATCGAGCTTGAGCTCGAGTAGCTCGGCAGCTCGTACGGTGGATTTACTATTATACCCCTAGGGCTTTATATGTTCCAAATCCTTATTCACTGCTCACATCCCTCCCCGTTCATTTCCTCTCTCATCCTCTCTTGCTTACTCTCTCATCCTCTCTCGCTCGCCATCTCAATCTCAGTCGCCGCCCCTCGTCGTCCTCAGATCTGGGTCGCCCTCCGTCGCCCCTTGTCGTTCCTCGTCATCCTCCCATCGCTCGTCGTCTTCCTCAAATCTAGGTCTCACCCTTGCTCGTTTCCTCAGATCTAGGTCTTGACCATCGTCCGTCGTCCGTCCTCTCTCGCTCACCACCTCCAATCTCAGCGCCCCTCGTCGTCCTCAGATCTGGGTCATCCTCCATCGCTCGCTTCCTTGCTCGTCCTCAGATGTGGCTCATCTTCACTTCCTCTCGGCCTCCCTTGGTTCCACTATAAAATCTGCTCTAGCTTATTTTCGCCCTCTCACCCTCAGATCTGACCCCCTTCGCTTTAGGTTTTTTGATTTCTTTAGGTTATTTGATTTCTTATCTGTTTTCAATTTTAGGTTATTTGATTTTAGGTTAATGTGACTGAAATTGAATGATGAAAATGAAAGTTGGACTGGATTGTGTATTGTATGTGTTACTGATTGTCAAAGTGTATTATTGAATGAGCTTGAATCAAAACTGAGCCTAAATCAAGCTAAATTAACTCAAAAATTGTAACCGAGCAAACGAGCTCACGAGCTCGAGTATAAGCGAGCTCGAGCTCGGCTCGAGTCTAAGCGAGCTCACGAGCTCGAGCTCGAGCACTCTTCCCAACTCGCGAGCCGAGCTTGAGCCCATGCCTAGGCTCGTTTCCATATGGAGCTCGAGCCGAGGTTGAACACCAGGTACTCGAGCTCGTGAGCTCGTATATCACCCCTAGGTTCACTGGATTTGGTTCACTGGATTTGGTTCACTGGGTTTGGTTCACTGGATGTGGTTCACTGGTTTTGGTTCACTGGATGTGGTTCACTAGATTTGGTTCACTGGGTGTGGTTCACAAGATTTGTCAATCACTCTATAATTGGTTCATTAATAATGATTAAGATTGGTTCACTGGGTGTGGTTTAGTGACCGAATAGAGTGTGGTTCAATGAATAGAGAGTGTTTTAGTGACCGAATAGAGTGTGGTTTAGTGACCGAATAGAGTGTGGTTCAGTGACCGAATAGAGTGTGGTTCACTGATTGTGGTTCACTGGGTGTGGTTCACAGTAAAAGATGCATTAACATGTCTTTTAATATGTAATTTATAAATTGATAAAATATGAATTAATAAAATAAAACGAAAAGAAAATAAATACAAAGTACAAAATTAATTAAGTACACAACTGAATAAAGGAGCTCATTGGTGTAGTGGATTTGAGCACTGAAAGGGAGCAATACTTCCCAAGTTCGAAACGGTGCCGAGCAGGAAAGTTTCAATTTTTTTCAAAATTAAATGAGGGGCGCGTGTGCCACACGACCGATATGAGACTAGGGGAGTAAGGAGTCGGATTTGGGCATGCACCACGGATCCAATTTTTTTCCAACCCTTTTTAATTGACGTGGACCAATTAAATCAATTCTTGGACCAATCAAATTGTTTCTTTTGTTCTCACCGGTAGAAGTTTTCTCACCCGAACCCTACCCTATATATATATACTGTAACGGCCCGGATTTAAATACCCGGATTACGTTTCGAAGGTCGGAGACCTTTGTTCGGATGTTGCACTTCAGGTACGAGTCGAGGTTTCAAACCTCGAAGATCAGTGTTCAAAGCGGGGATTTCGAACCCCAAACAATAAAAGTCACAAAAACCCAATTCAAACGAAAGTAAAGCGGAAGAAAGGTTTAGATACAAGAGCCACGGCAGAGCCGGGTCAAAACCAAAACACATTGGGTGATTGCCATTTATCAAGTTAGAATACACTATCCGGATTCTTCAATTCGCCAAGAGATTCCCCGTCACAGAAGCAAGGAGCAATCAAGAGCGGTACCTAACACTATCCACGAAGTCCGGTCCGGTAATCGCCTGCGGGTCCTCTGACCACACTGAGGCCACATAACATGCCTATACCTAAATAAAAGATGACTAATGCAGTACAAGATTTAAATCACACTAACATGCCCCTAGTATAGGCAGAAAAGAACTGTAAAGGGCCCAAGACAATGCCAAGTAGCATATCCCTCTCCTACCTCTGCACCCCTTCCCGTTAGTGCAGAGACTGGCCAGTTCGGTGCTATAGCATAGGAATTTCCTCGTGGTGGTGCACTAACCACAACATCATCATATCATATCATCTCTTGCCCGATGGTGCTGGGCTATCATATCATACTCATATCGACTCGATAGACTCAGGGCACCCGATGGGGCTGGGCTACCCTATGACCCTAGCAAAGACTCTAGGACAATCACAGATAACGGTCGTTCTGTATTCAAACACACATAGTAAACACATACTCAGTTCAATGCAATCCTAGCATGATACTACATGACATGCTTTAATATGCAACAAAACTACACATTACATGACACATCAGGCAGGAGGTCAAGGTTACTGAGTATGTCCCGTAGAATACTTACATGTAGATGCAGAACAGCGAGATTACACAAGCAAGGGCCCACATACAAGTCCAAAGCAATCCAAAAGCAATATACACCTATAATCAAGCCATTTTCATAAGCTACCGGACCAACATTCATACACATGAAACCTAAGCTCTCAACATCCTCAAAACCAACCGATAGTAAAACCGTTTTCCAAATCCTTTCCGATATGATCAACACCAACCAAAATCATTCTTCCAATCAACCCATTGATAAAATCAGACCAACCATATTTTCCAACTCTTAAATCCCAAATTAAGTCAACTCATATTCAAAATAAGTTCTCAAATCATACTTGGTCAAATTCCGACATTAACCATTTAAACCTTAAACCAATCTCTCAAAATCACATTATAGAAACAATTCCGGCATTTTAATTTCAAAATAAATCCATCTTCTCAAACCTTATTTACAAAACATTAATTCTTCAATCAACTTGCAAATGTATACTACTTAAAATAATTCCGACATTTTATCTCTTTAAAATCCTCATTTTAAAATCACCTTATAAATCATCATATAAAACACTTCTCAAATAATCTTACTTTTAAAATCATTTACAATATATATAATAATTAACAACACACTCCAAACAAAGTATTTTAATAATATTAATAATAATAGCTAACAATATGTTAATATAACTCATAATATATAACATACGTATTTATATATACGTACATATCAAATATATATATATATATATATAAAGTCACAACAATTTATAGTGACAAATTTTAGAACCCAACAATTCAGCCCCACCCGAGCCCAACCAAAGAAAGGAAAGAAGAAACCCAGCCAAAATTCAAGCCCAAACCCGAAATCAGAAGAAAGAAGAAGAGAAGACCACCCGGCCCAAAGAAAAGAGGAGGAAAAAGAGATGGCCCGACCCGGATTGAAGAGAAAGAAAGAGGACCCCGGATCCAAGCAAGAAATGAAGTAACGGATCAACCCGACCTAAATTCATCAAGAGGAAAGAAGAGCCCGGATAGGAATTAGGCCCAACTACCTGTCTTCTTCCCCACAACGGATGAATGGAGCTCAGTGACGCAGCGGAAAGCGGACGAAGAAGGAAGAGGAAAGAGAGGAACCGAGCTCTCGCCGGAGCTCCGTTCTCAACCCGACCCACCCCCGACTGATCGAAACCCCTCCCTGACCACACTCCACACAGAAATAATGAAACGAGTGCAAAGAGAAAGGAGGAGAAATCTCACATGGGTTTGGAGTTCCTTGCCGGAAAAGGGCTCGATTCGACTAGATTAGGCTACAACAGTGCAAGATCTTGAAGAAGAGAGCCTAGAGAGAGGGTGGGAAGGTTAAAGTCAGAGCTTTTCGCAGTTAGGTTTGGAAAGGAAGAAGAACAGGGCCTTACCGAGGTCAAATCGTGAACTCAGGGGTGGAAGCTCGGGGGCGCCGCTCCTTATGGGTTGCAGCTGCGGCTCGTGAGCGTATTGGGGAGGTCGAAGGGAAGCTCCTAGGCATGGTTTACAGAGGAAGGAGGGAGCTCGAGCGCCCTTCTTGGCCCTCGGACACAAAACAGAGGGATTCGGAGCTTTTGGGTCTTCAATGGTGGAAGGAAACTTGAAGAGGGTGTCGGGGTTGCTCCTGCTGCTGGCTCGGGTTCATCTTGGGACGTCGGTCCTTGCGATAAGGTGGTGTGGAGGTGCTGCTCGATGGGAAACAGAGGAAGCAAGGGGGGGTCCTTTTGGGGGGCTGCTGGTGTCTACAATGGGTGGTGGTGGTGGGTTGTTCTGACTGAAGTGAAGAGAGGAGAAGATAAGGAGAGAATGTGAAGGCTATGGCGTGTGTGCAGAAGTAGGAGGGCAAGGTATGTGTGTGGGGGTGTGTTGTGGGGGAAGAAGACAAAGGGAGGGAGGGGACCAATATACATATCTTCAACAGAAAACCTAGAGAGGGAGAGAGGGAGAGAGAGGGAGAGAGAAGAAAAAGGGGAAATAAATATATATATAAAAAAAAAAATATATATATATATATATAGTGTATGGATCATTTGTACACAGCCCTTAAAGTGTACTTTGTTCACAAATATTATTCGGTGAAATGTGAAACGTTATTCTGTGAAATTTGAAGCATTATTCGGTGAAATGTGAAACATTCTACCGAATACTGTTATGTTTTCTTTTTCCTTTCAGTTCAGATGAAAACGTTCCAATTCCACTGAATAATTTGTAACATAACAGTATTCGGTAGAATGTTTCACATTTCACCGAATAATGCTTCAAATTTAACCGAATAATGTTTCACATTTCACCGAATAATATTTGTGAACAAGGTACACTTTAAGGGGTGTGTACACCCGAACTACACCCTATATATATATATGTATAATTGGTCCCCCGCAAAAGAATTCAAATTAGCGGAAAAGACTCGAAACCTGCTCGCCCGATCGAATCCCGACTAAATCAAATTTCAATTCAATTTTAAGATAAACAGAATTAAATAAATTTCAATCAAAACTCGGTGCTTAAATTAATTAATACCCGAACTCGAAAGCGAAAATCAAATCCCGTCAAAATCCTAAATTTAAAATGATGCCGGAATGATTTTAAAATTGAACCCGTGCTCGAGGACGATTTTTCTCCGCTTTTACAATTTGCAATAAATAATGACATATTTAAATAAAATAATAATATCATATATATAAATTATATTCAATTTTTACATTTATCCACCTCTAAAAACAAGTCTCGTCTCCGAGACTAAAATCATTTTAAAGCAATGGGAAGGAGTTTGAAATCGTTGAGTCCGAGGACCATGTCCAAGGATCTTGCAATCATCTCGGTTGCGTCTTCCGGGATTCTCACAACATCCTGGTCACAGTCGTGACAGCTCCAATTGGTCTAGTCAAGTGTGTAATAAGCGCCCTTATCACATCCTCGCTTCGACCTTTCGGAAGAATTAAACTCTAAAAGTATTATAGCGTCCCGACTAGGTCTTAGCAAGCAATCTATAAGCGCCCCTATCAAATGCTTGTATCCACTTCGTGAGACGTCATAATGTAAATCCAGTTCGTAAATCCTCAAAGCGTTTTGTAAATGGAAGGATTGTCATCTAAATCAGTGAAACTCTCGACTTCTTAAAACCCCAAGTTGGTCCTTTTTAAAACCGATCAAAATCTTCAAATTCGGTGGTTAATCAAGCAGCTTTACACCAAAACAAGTCAAATCCTTTCAAATCAAGATTTCATCAAAATCTTCCGAAAACCCCCCTCAGTTTTCCCGCATACCAATCAATCAAATTCAGAAGGTAGGAGGTGGAATCATCCACCTCTAAGGGCTAATCCCATATTCTCTTCCTAGGTTCCAAAATCATTTTATCATCATCCTCAACTCAATATGCATATATTTAATCAACTCGTCGACTCATAACATCATCAGCCACCTTTCATATGGCAATCTCAACATCAATCATGATAATCTCAAACAATCGACATCTCAACCGCATAACATGATTACCCATAACATAGATCATACCATCCCTTCAGAACACGCCAAAAGAAATCACAAAATCTTAACATCATACCATGAGTCATAAAAGTATCTCTCATCATAGAATCAACGAACCAAAACTCATTGTCGACACATCGACACAACAAGGTCAGGCTATTAAGACTCAGCAGAGGGGTAGGTCAATCAATATATCAATCACGAAAACTTCAGCATACTCACAAACATAATCTCAACTCATACAATGCCATATAATGATCACTTAGCAATCACGCACCATTATCTCATATATATATAAGTCATATTCATCATTTACCTATTCATACTCATGCTTATCAACCATGTAGTATAACATCATGCTCTCACATCATAACACATCATTTCTCACATATTATATCACAACACATCCTATCATGCTTCTAAAACAACATCGTAAAGCAGCAATATATCACGATAACACTTGTCACTGTCAACTAGATTTCAATATTGCATATCAACATTTAATATCATGTCATATCAGGTTCATCATGGTTGCTATCTAACATCATGCTAGTACATATTAATAAATCACATAATCAAGAAGACCCTCACATCATACCAATCAAAATAAAACGCAAACCCCGCTCGCTTGTCTCCACTCTCAAGCCAAGACCAATCTTCATCTAGACTCACCAACTCGGATAAAATCCCCAAAGAAACCCCAACTCATTTTGACACCCCAATCTCACCCCTCATTTCACCAAGCACTCTCACTAGTAATCCACCTCTAAGAGTCCAACCCCCCACTTCTGTTTTCACACCCGAGCACCCCTGCATACTATGTTCTCGATACTCACAAGAGTCATTCCCTACACTGCCCATACCACCTAAGACAGCACAACATAGAACCCTTCTAACCACATCTCTTCTATAAGAACACCCTGATCACCACCTAGCCGGCCTATTCTACCCATATCCCCCACCCGAGATTCACCTAGAAGCTCACCGGAACCATTAAGCATCGCCTCTTATAGTTCTCAAAACTCACCCACTCCTACTTAAGCCAAACCCCTCTCATGTGACTTACCTCATACTACCATCGATCATTCTAACCGCTCGAATCCCTTCATCGCTCTCCGGCCATTCTCAAGAAAATCTCACCCACGTGTTCAAAGAAGAAGCAATCATGGACATTATTACATAGAAGGACTTCCTCATATCAACTAGCATTTAAATCAATAGCATCATTAGTTCATCATTAATCATTGCAATTGTATCCAAAGTCTCGATTTACCGTCATGCTCAACAAGTATTGCAAAACATCATATATGAACCTAATCAAATCAAGCTAGCACGTTTCATCATAACCATATCTAATAAACAGTTTAGGTTCTCATCATTTGCAGTTCATACTTTTGTAGGCAAGGAATTTAGATCATGCTTGGCAACTCAGAGTAGCATCACATCAACATATTCAGAAAGGATTAATAATTCGAACGGAGGACACTCTCGCTTGCAAGTCATATCGTACTCAATACCCACCACCCCCGAAACAAGCTGGTTCCGTCGACATCGTCGATCCTGAGGCCTGTGGGTCATGGGACCACGCTTCCGCTGCGCTGCTTTATTGTTATCTAACTTCCCGTCCCCCCTTCTATGCGGTCGCTCATCCCATGTATCGCGTATGAGTCTAATTTAGCGGAGATAGGGGAGTGACAAGAGCAGACAACCCAACGTTTCTTTCGGAGACAAAAAGGGACCAAAGCTGAAGATGACATGACTAGAGACAAGACTCCGACCCGGGAATAGTAACGATGCCCTTATAAAAGTCTATTAGGTTGCAATGGTGACGAGCAGAACGAATTCATCATGGAGCATATCAGGCACATTAATCCACACTAACATGTACCTATCTCAAGGAATAACGACATACATATTCATTCCAAAGACACGATCGAGTCCTACAATGATGCTCGTGAAACAAGCTAGTAGTCTATGATTCCATGGAAGCAGATATGCCTAGAAACTTCAAGCAAGCTATGCGGAACTAACAATGATCATGTATGATTCGAAGTCATGCGAGATTTAATTGAAGATAACAAGCATCATGTATACGATCAATGTAAGAGCATGGTATACGCATCAACAAATGAGTCCAAATCTATCATGGCAAAGTATATTGTAACAATCAGATGAAGCGTCATACGAGGACACATAAGAGCAGCATAGTAACTATCACATCTAACAGCAATGATCACATAGCAGGTTAAGGATGGCATGTAATCATACGACGAGATACATTTAGAGAGCATAGATCCTTCATGATGCTAGAGATACATGATCAGGCATGGCGTAGTCAAGAGTGTTTAAATGAGTTCGACATGATGTACATGAAAGCAATCGGATCACCATAGAGTAACCAAGATAACATCACGGGCGATAGATTATAATCATGCTAGGAATGAATCATTATAGGGCACATAAAATGGTATAATAACTGTCACATTATAAAACAAGCATGTTTACGCAATAGAATAAGTATGGCAAGTCACCATTTAGTGAGTCATATTGGAAATCATAAGCCTTACATGATACTAATAGCACACATCAAACATGAGTACACTTAAAGTAATTCAACTAGATTCATTCCGATATTCATGCGTCATGCATATGCAAAATCATGATATAGGGTGGTGTGTGATCATGCGAGGTGTCAAGTCATACATTCATGCAAGCACGAGAGAATATCATAGAGTAATAGAGGGATACCACCGAGCGAGAACATGTAAACATGCTAGAATTAACCATCACAGAAAGCAAGTCAATCTTCGAATCCAATATCACTCTTATCAGGATGATTAAAACATTTAAGAGGATAAAGAGAGGGAAGAACCACACTATCAGGGACCTAGTTCAAGAGAGAATGAACAATAATGCAAGCAGGGCATAATTCAGGAGAAGTAACAATCATATAGACTCATAACATATATATATATATATATATTCGTGCCCTATTATGACAATGCAAGATACTGTGTAGATCATGTCGGGATGGTATAGATATAACAAAGGTAGCTCAAACCCATACAATGGTCATCATGGATATCAAAGCACATAAGCACAATTTCACACTAAGGATCAATCTGTAGGTCAAGGAGTAGTACCACATAGTATCACACAATCATGGACAGAGCAATCAAGATAACTCGGTAGAAATCCATAAGGGCAAGCATTGACTCTTCCTAACTGACTCATCACCCATATTTCCCGTGGGACTCGGATACGAATTTCTATGGCAAGAAGACACCAGTTGATCGTCATAAGAATCAAAAAAAGACACCCTCATAAACACCTTACTTTCTAACTTGGAATTAGATCAAAAGCCAACTTCCAATACTCTCCCAAGCAACCCTCATATTCAACCATGATTCCCGAAACAATATGTTTACCAACCCGATTTCCCGTGGAGGAGACCGATATTCGAAGGGAGGACTCGATTGAACTGTCAAAAGGGTTCATAAGGGAAGGGGCGGTTCCACAAAAGCTAAGCTTAACCATATAAGAAGAAGGAGGGTACTCCCGCTATCCCGTTCGCACATATCGTTCAATATTCATTAAATAGTTAGGACATAACAATCAGTCTTTAGCATATCAAGCACTCAACATAGAATCAGTCAATGACAATTATAATGATCTCCTTGGAATCTTCCAGACCCAGTTGTAAAGAACAAGCTAATATTTCGCCTACCCATTCCCAACTACATCCAAAAGGGATGGTCTAACACCGTTTCTACCCACTCGATCCCTTTATTAGTTGGTTCTCCTCTTTTATCATAAGCCAAGTTCATATTTAGTCCAATTGAGTTAGGCATATTAATTCCATTTTGCCCCTTTAAAACACTTTCAAATCTTTTGAAATTCATGGGCGGTTTTCCAAAACATACACTCGACCCTTGCGTACCCGAATCGCACAACCTGGCTCTGATACCAACTTTGTAACGGCCCGGATATAAATACCCTGGTTACGTTTCGAAGGTCGGATACCTTTGTTCGGATGTTGCACTTCAGGTACGGGTCGAGATTCCAAACCTCGAAGATCAGTATTCAAAGCGAGGATTTCGAACCCCAAACAATAAAAGTCACAAAAACCCAATTCAAACGAAAGTAAAGCGGAAGAAAGGTTTAGATACAAGAGCCACGGCAGAGCCGGGTCAAAACCAAAACACATTGGGTGATTGCCATTTATCAAGTTAGAATACACTATCCGGATTCTTCAATTCGCCAAGAGATTCCCCGTCACAGAAGCAAGGAGCAATCAAGAGCGGTACCTAACACTATCCACGAAGTCCGGCCCGGTAATCGCCTGCGGGTCCTCTGACCACACTGAGGCCACATAACATGCCTATACCTAAATAAAAGATGACTAATGCAGTACAAGATTTAAATCACACTAACATGCCCCTAGTATAGGCAGAAAAGAACTGTAAAGGGCCCAAGACAATGCCAAGGGGCATATCCCTCTCCTACCTCTGCACCCCTTCCCGTTAGTGCAGAGACTGGCCAGTTCGGTGCTATAGCATAGGAATTTTCTCGTGGTGGTGCACTAACCACGACATCATCATATCATATCATATCATATCATATCATATCATATCATATCATATCATATCATATCATATCATATCATATCATATCATATCATATCATATCATATCATATCATATCATATCATATCATATCATATCATATCATATCATATCATATCATATCATATCATATCATATCATATCTTGCCCGATGGTGCTGGGCTATCATATCATGCTCATATCGACTCGATAGACTCAGGGCACCCGATGGGGCTGGGCTACCCTATGATCCTAGCAAAGACTCTAGGACTATCACATATAACGGTCGTTCTGTTTCAAACACACAAAGTAAACACATGCTCAATTCAATGCAATCCTAGCATGATACTACATGGCATGCTTTAATATGCAACAAAACTACACATTACATGACACATCAGGCAGGAGGTCCAGGTTACTGAGTAAGTCCCGTAGGATACTTACATGTAGATGCAGAACAGCGAGATTACACAAGCAAGGGCCCACATGCAAGTCCAAAGCAATCCAAAAGCAATATACACCTATAATCAAGCCATTTCCATAAGCTACCGGACCAACATTCATACACATGAAACCTAAGCTCTCAACATCCTCAAAACCAACCGATAGTAAAACCGTTTTCCAAAACCTTTCCCATATGATCAACACCAACCAAAATCATTATTCCAATCAACCCATTGATAAAATCAGACCAACCATATTTTCCAACTCTTAAATCCCAAATTAAGTCAACTCATATTCAAAATAAGTTCTCAAATCATACTTGGTCAAATTCCGACATTAACCATTTAAACCTTAAACCAATCTCTCAAAATCACATTATAGAAACAATTCCGGCATTTTAATTTCAAAATAAATCCATCTTCTCAAACCTTATTTACAAAACACTAATTCTTCAATCAACTTGCAAATGTATACTACTTAAAATAATTCCGGCATTTTATCTCTTTAAAATCCTCATTTTAAAATCACCTTATAAATCATCATATAAAACACTTCTCAAATAATCTTACTTTTAAAACCATTTACGATATATATAATAATTAACAACACACTCCAAACAAAGTATTTTAATAATATTAATAATAATAGCTAACAATATGTTCATATAACTCATAATATATAACATACGTATTTATATATACGTACATATTAAATATATATATATATATATATATATATATATATATATAAAGTCACAACAATTTATAGTGACAAATTTTAGAACCCAACAATTCAGCCCCACCCGAGCCCAACCAAAGAAAGGAAAGAAGAAACCCAGCCCAAATTCAAGCCCAAACCCGAAATCAGAAGAAAGAAGAAGAGAAGACCACCCGGCCCAAAGAAAAGAGGAGGAAAAAGAGATGGCCCGACCCGGATTGAAGAGAAAGAAAGAGGACCCCGGATCAAAGCAAGAAATGAAGTAACGGATCAACCCGGCCTAAATTCATCAGGAGGAAAGAAGAGCCCGGATTGGAATTAGGCTCAACTACCTGTCTTCTTCCCCACAACGGATGAATGGAGCTCAGTGACGCAGCGGAAAGCGGACGAAGAAGGAAGAGGAAAGAGAGGAATCGAGCTCTCGCCGGAGCTCCGTTCTCAACTCTACCCACCCCCGACTGATCGAAACCCCTCCCCGACCACACTCCACACAGAAATAATGAAATGAGTGCAAAGAGAAAGGAGGAGGAATCTCACATGGGTTTGGAGTTCCTTGCCGAAAAAAGGGCTCGATTCGACTAGATTAGGCTACGCCGGTGCAAGAGCTTGAAGAAGAGAGCCTAGAGAGAGGGTGGGAAGGTTAAAGTCGGAGCTTTTCGCAGTTAGGTGTGGAAAGGAAGAAGAACAGGGCCTTACCGAGGTCAAATCGTGAACTCAGGGGTGGAAGCTCTGGGGCGCCGCTCCTTATGGGTTGCAGCTGCGGCTCGTGAGCGTATTGGGGAGGTCGAAGGGAAGCTCCTAGGCATGGTTTACAGAGGAAGGAGGGAGCTCGAGCGCCCTTCTTGGCCCTCGGACACAAAACAGAGGGATTCGGAGCTCTTGGGTCTTCAATGGTGGAAGGAAACTTGAAGAGGGTGTCGGGGTTGCTCCTGTTGCTGGCTCGGGTTCGTCTTGGGATGTCGGCCCTTGCGATAAGGTGGTGTGGAGGTGCTGCTCGATGTGAAACAGAGGAAGCAAGGGGGGGTCCTTTTTGGGGGCTGCTGGTGTCTACAATGGGCGGTGGTGGTGGGTTGTTCTGACTGAAGTGAAGAGAGGAGAAGATAAGGAGAGAATGTGAGGGCTATGGCGTGTGTGCAGAAGTAGGAGGGCAAGGTATGTGTGTGGGGGTGTGTTGTGGGGGAAGAAGACAAAGGGAGGGAGGGGACCAATATACATATCTTCAACAGAAAACCGAGAGAGGGAGAGAGAAGAAAATAAAAGAAAAAGGGGAAATGAATATATATATATATATATATATATATATATAATGGGTCCCCCACAAAAGAATTCAAATTACCGGAAAAAACTCAAAACCCGCTCGTTCGATCGAATCCCGACTAAATCAAATTTCAATTCAATTTCAAGATAAACGGAATTAAATAAATTTCAATCAAAACTCGGAGCTTAAATTAATTAATACCCGAACTTGAAAGCGAAAATTAAATCCCGTCAAAATCCTAAATTTAAAATGATGCCGGAAGAATTTTAAAATTGAACCCGTGCTCGAGGACGATTTTTCTCCGCTTTTACAATTTGCAATAAATAATGACATATTTAATTAAAATAATAATATCATATATATAAATTATATTCAGTCTTTACATATACTCCCTCCGATTTTTAATATAAGGCATTTGACTTTTGTACACGTAGTTTAAGGAGCTAAAAACTATATAAAATATTAATTATTTTAATTATTTTTTTACATTATAATACTTACTATTAATAAGTATTATAATGTAAAAAAATTTAATTAAAAAAATTAATATTGTATGTAGTTTTTAACTCCTTAAACTACGTGTACAAAAGTCAAATGTCTTATATTAAAAATCGGAGAGAGTATATATATACACCGTATCGTTCCATACTTGCATTCTCAAATTTGTTTTCTTTTTCCCAATTGCTTTTTAAGAAGGGCATAAATATTTTCACATAGTAATAAAAGTTGGAATTGACCCAACAAAAAGAGATGGGTGGGTCCAAGCAGAACAGACTTCCATCAATTACAAGGGCCCCAACGTATTCCTCCCAATCTCCCATTGTCTCCTCACCTTCTGAACCACCAGTAGTCTCCCCCTTGATTCCTCTTATTTCCTCCATCTTCCTCTGTCCGTACACTTTCAAACACCTTAATTAATTTCCATAGTACTGTAATAAAAAGCCTTTCGCAACTAAACATGCTCATCTTTTTATCCATTAGTAACTCCATTTATTTATCGTTTACTATATTTATTTTTTTGTTATAATATTATTATATTAGAATGGATAAACACTAGTAAACCCTAGTTTTCTATGTAAACTTCTATATAAAGGGTCCTGAAGACCCCCAATAACACATTAATTTCTCCTCTCTTTTCTCTACATCTCTTCTCTTATTTTCGGTTTATCACACGTTATCAGCACGATAGTTTCTAAAACTAAAACCCTAATTTTTTTCTTTTCTCCTATCTGCCGCCCATCCCCAATTTTTGTGTTCATCGTCCTCCATTAACCTCTCTAATTCATCTTCTCCGCCGCCGCCATGTCTCTGAATTCGATCCCTCGCAAGTCGTCGACATCTTCGTCCGAGTCACCGACGGTGAGGTCGGAGCGGCGAGTTCCCTCGCTCCCAAGATCGTCTTATACATAGATAAGAGATAAATTGGCTTGTATATCTTCCCGATTCAAAATCTCACCCAAAGATGAGTCTCTTGTTCCTTTTATTTGAAGTATTCAATCTATTATGCTTTTCTCCGTTGATTAATTAGTTGAGTTTGGTTTGATTAAGCTCAATCAATTGAGCGATAAGAATTCACCAAACCTTTTGATTGGACGGCCACCGACAGTGGGCAACCGAGGCACAATTGCCTAGCGGTGTTGATCTGGTCCGATTCGGGATCCTTGCATCTCTGATTATCCGAGGCGCCAAAAACCAACTGAACCGGCCCGTGGTTCCACTGCCGATCTGCAATTCCCAAACAAAGAAGATGGCGTACTATGTATTTTGTTAAATTGTTGCAGGTTTTTTTATTAATTACGAAACCAGTCCGGAATTTCTTAAAAATCGCAGATTGGCCCATATATTTTATATAGTTACAGAAAATGACCCAAACTTCTAGGGTTGCATAGTTTACCCCAGTGAAGTATACAAACACATCCCTGAAGATGATGTGTAAACATAAGTAGTAGGATTTATCCCTCGAAGTGGATAAAGCTAAAGATAAATCTCATTCCCGAAGTAATGACCCGATTAATCTCATCCCCGAAGCGATGATTGGATTAATCTCATCCCTGAAAAACTATATTTGTTGAAGTAGATGTGAGCAGAGATGACTGAGCCGATAAATTTCATCCCCGTAGTGGTGAAATTATTTTTATTATTTATGTTTTTTAATATATATATATATATATATATATGCATGTTATTTTATTTAATTTATTTAAAACTATATTTGTTTTCTCTCATCTCCCGAAGTAGATGAACCAATGAATGGTTTAATATCATCCCCGTAGCGATAACGATAAATCAATCTCATCCCCGTAGCGATGAACGATAAATCAATCTCATCCACGAAGCGATGAACCGATAAATTAAATCTCATCCCCGAAGTGATGAACAATCGATAAAACCTTATCTCCCAAAGTAGATTAACATCTCATCTCCCGAAGTAGATGAACGGACCATCTCCTGAAGTAGATGTGAACAATTGAAAATCATCCCCGTAGTGATGAAATTATTTTTTTTATTTCAGAGTTATTATTCATTTTAATTTTGTATTTTTTTTGTCTCCAGAAGTAGACAAACATTATCTCCCGAAGTAAATATAAATTATTAAATTTGTATATCATCCCCAAAAGTGGTAGTTTATCTCATGAACACAATTATCACATCTCTTGAAGAAGATGAAATTCTTATTTATCTCTTGAAGAAGATAAAATGTTTTAGCTTATATATCATGATGAAATTTATCTCCTGTAGTAGATGATTTCGATCTCTAACTGTCTCCGGAAGTAGACTAACATGTATTTGTGGGGATGTTCAATTTCTTGTCACCAAAAGTTGACGATATGCTAATTTTATTTCATGTTTTATTACTTTTATCAACTATTTATCATTATCTATCGAAATAAATAAACTCATCCCCTGAAGAGGATGAATAGAGATAACCCTAAATCGTTCCTGCAGTAACGACAACAATCTCCTGAAGAGTTGTATATGAAAAGAAAATTCATAAAATGTCTCACTCTCTCATCAATACATATGTCCCTGAAGTGACTATATTCATTATTTGAACTAAATTGATGATAAGTTTGTATAATATCCGAAAGATGAATTAAAATCATACCCTGAAGTGTATGGGTTTTATTTTAAAGTTGCACAAATATCCAGAAGTGTAGAAATTAAAGTGAATGTATACAAGTCATCTTCTCCCTGAAGTGAGTAATAATCGATGATACCGTTTCTTAAAGAATATGGTCAATGTTTATATTACAACGTACTATATTTTTTTAATACAACTTATCATTTTTTGGAGTATATGATCAAATTATACATAATAGAGACTAATTGTCACTCGAAGTTGACAAATGAATCATCTTATGAATAAAATCATTTCTTGAAGAAAATGATAAATTGAAAAGTTTCTCCATAACTCCACCTGAAGTGGACAAATACAAATTTCTTTTATTTCTTTTATTTATTTTTTTATTCATTGCTTTATATTGAATACAATTATTATGATTTTTCTTATTGTAATTCAAAGCTCAAAGTGTTTCCCGAAGAAATAACTTATCATGAGTGTCTAATACAAAGTTTTGTTTGGCAAATGGACAATTTGGGAGGAAGGATTATCATACTCCGGTAGATTATGATGATTTTTAACACCTATATAAGAGCCCGAAGACTCTAAATATAATGGTTAAATAATCAAACAAATTGTGAGATTAGTCATCTCCATAAGAGAGTCCGGAGACTCTATTGATGGATTTTTATTAACTCCCGAAGAGTAAAGAATCTGATGAACTCTAGAAGAGTAAAGGATTTTTCAAACTCCAGAAGAGTATATGATCCTAATTTTATCATTTGTACTCTTGAAGAAGTACATGGAATGTGGGTTATGAAATATTCAGGAACTATTTTTATTTGGTCGGTAAAACCAATAGAAGTAACCACAGAACACGATCCGGTTAAGAAGGCCACTTCCTGACTATCCTCTAATCATTGCCAGAAGCATGCCCCTCCGGTAGAGGGTGTGAAAGAGGTTATGGTTAAGCGCTTGACCAAAGTTATTGTTGTGGCTTATAGATTGGTAGTTGTTATACGGTTAATTCTAATGTCCTGAAGAACATTATGAATAGTGATAAAATGTGTTTAATAAATACACATAGTTGGATGATAGACTCATACATGTAGTATAACACCAACGAAAGTTCTGAAAATACCCATTTAATGGCATCTAAATAAAATGAATGGATCACCATATAATTTCAATGGGTTAATTGTGAGTCAATGTAGTGTCACACAATTTAGAAACCTGAAGTTTTCGTAACCAATTATGAATGGAAAAACCAAGATGAATACCATATAGCACCAGAAGAGCATTGATCTTGTTACCTGAAGTAACAATGACACATATGTATGAATTGACATGGTATTGAATACCAATATCTCATATGACTAGTCAGAAGCAAGTCTTACAAAAATGAGAATGTATATATATGGTTTATTTGACACTCCTATATCCCATTGAAACTTATCACTAACCAGAAGTTAGTTAATGATAAAATATTTTTTCTTTGTGGCATCCGGTCACTCATGTGAATCGATGATGTGCGGGATCATTGAAATTCATATAGACACCCACTAAAAAGGACCAGAAGATCCTAGGGCCTGAAGATCCTTTATAAGGGTGACCGAACATATATGGTCTATCATTTTGGCAAATCAATAACAAGGCCGTATTCTAAATTCAAAGTAAATGCAAAGTCTCTAATGTCTCTTGAATGGATTCAATGAGACAGCTACGGAACACCATCATATAGACCAGTGTAATTCCAAGATTATAGATCCCTCAACACTTTGGTCATATGAAACATAAGGTAGAGAATGTTATCAAAAACATTGTTGAGCATAAAGTAGCTCACGACGACCCAAAAGAGTCGTTAGTCAAATGGGCTCATGCAAGCTAGTTTGCATTTCGAATTTGACACAATAACATCTCTCTAATTATCTCCAGAAGAGAGAATGTCATTCAAAAGGTTTTGAATAAGCAACATATGTTCCGAGACGTACCTCCTCCAAATGAATTACAATGAGACCACAAAGAAGTTGGATGATACATGGGGTTTGAGTCCCTATTGATATCAAATACCTAGAGCTTTATAATGTTGATCAAATGCTCGGTATTTAGGGGGAGAGGAAATGAGACAATTAAGAAAGAGATTGCATGGAAGCAACTTCTCTATCATTTCATATCCGCGGATAAATACAAGTGAACCAGAAGTTCAATAAATGAAATGATTATAAGGTTTAGCAAATATGTCATTGCAAACATTTACTAAAGGCCAAGAAAGTGACAAAGTCACAGATACTAGCTCATTTGGAAGTTCCAGAAGTAACTCCAACTCAATGAATATCAAGTGATCCTCAAGTACACCAGAAGTGTTGGAGATCCATAGGCTTTTTGTATATGATTCCCCGGAAGTGGAAAGAGCCTATGAGAATATGATGATCATCAAACAAATGGATGTCGACATCGAAATGATAGTAAAGAGCTAGAAAAAAGGAAATTCATGCAAGAATGAGTTCTTTAAGCATGATGGCATTGGACCTGTAGTTCCAACACCGGAAAGTGTAACATCATTTGGTTTTAAGTGGGTGTTCGTACAAAATAAAATATAAAGCCAAGTTTATTGCACAAAAACCTATCAAATGTTATATGGAGAATGTATTCACCAAAAGTGAATATAATTTTGGATCTAAATGTAAATGACGGACGTGTTACTTACATACACGTATAAATGAAAAAGATCGACTGATAATGCCTGAAGCATTAATGTCAAAGTCCTGTCACATACAATTGATTAAAGATCCTTATAAGAGTACCAGAAGTACCTATAATTGCGAAAATGGTGACATAACATTAGGTCCCGAAGTACCATATATACAATCTTGTACTCTTTTCCTTGATCTTGATTTTTATCCCATTGGGTTTTTCCAAGTTAAGGTTTTTAACGAGGCAACTTAGGCACCATTTAATACACCAAGATCCCCCATGATCAAATAGCACACTAGGTCCTGAAGTACCTTATGTTTGTGCATTGAAAGCAGCTCAACGCCAGCAAATGAAAGTCAAGCAATGGAAGTCAATTGTAATGTATGAAGACGTCTCAACTTATGCACGTCAAAGGAAATGTTGAGACTCGGCTATGCAGCTCATACAATCAGCACAATCAAAAAGTTCAAAGAGCTTACCCGAATGAGAAGACTGCAAGAAGGGCGTTGAATTCAGGGGGAGTATATACGCACTGCACTCTTTTTCCCTTCAATCAGGTTTTGTCCCACTGGGTTTTCCTGACAAGGTTTTTAACGAGGCAGTATCACCAAAGCGTATCACATGTCATTTGTATTTTTTCCTTGGTCCTAGTTTTGGTCCCATTGAGTTTTCTAGACGAGGTTTTTAATATGACAGTTTTGTAATATTTAGGAATGTTTATCCAAGGGGGAGTGTTATAATATTATTATATTGGGATGGATAAACACTAATAAACCCCAGTTCCCTATGTAAACTCCTATATAAAGGGTCATGAAGACCCCCCAATAACACATCAATTTCTCCTCTCTTCTCTCTACATCTCTTCTGTTATCTTCGGTTTATCACATTTTTTAATATTTTGTTTATAATTTCATACAGTACTTATTAGTACTAAAAAAAATGAGATTATTTAAAAAATTTAATTAAAAAAAGTCAACGGAAGGAGGATTATTTTAAGCATGATTAATGAAGAGCCAACAGGTTTGAGGCTCGCTTACCAGGGAGTCCGGATCCTCTCCTAATGTAATTTACCTAATATCTACCTAATAAGCAAATCTTGACCATCCAAATAAATGAGTGGCTGAGATTATATCACTAATTAAACCCAATTCTCCCCCCCCCCCCAACACTCTCAAATCCCAATCCGAAAAAACCTATTCTGCGTGGAATTCCTTCTACGTTTAGTTCGATCCCCACTTACATCTTCCACCCTCTATCTTCTTGACACAACATCTTCACTGTTTTCTTGTCCCTGTGTTTCTATCGCCAGGGAGGTCGAAGATCTCGTGGTGGCGGACGACTCGGAGGATTCGATGCGGCAGAGGTTGTCGTGCTCGCGGAGGGTGTGGCGGCGGACTGTCGGATTATAGCTGCAATTGACAACGCGTAACTGTTGACGTTCCTCCCCTAAACGACGTTGTACTCCCCTCCCTTCTCCTCCTCCTCAACATCGACACCCCATCAGCCTTCAAGAGTACACACCACCGCTACAGTCCGCTAATCATCCGACTTCATATATCATTCAATCTCTCAAAAACAATATGCCCGAATTTATTGTTAATTGATTCGATCATGTATTGGATGAACTGATCAACTTGGAGACTACCGGCTGGGATTAATTGATTTTGACTTATGGTAAGGCATTACAAATATTGCCATTGATTTTGATGTTTAGGAAGGAGTAGTATCAAGTCATTAACATTGTAAAATTAGAGGCAGAAGGAAGAAGAGGGGTTTGGGATTACACTTGATAAATTGATTTAATTATTAATTTATTACAAAAATTCAATTTTAGCCATTGATTTGATCTAACGGGTGAGATTGGTTTATAAGGAATTTATAAGGAAGACTTTGATTAGGAGATGATCCTAATCCCTTACCAGGGCCAAAAAAAAAAAATTGGGCTCATACGTTGATACACATACAAATCTGTGGCACATGTAAAGCGCATGATTTTGCAATTGAAAGAGGACCAAAACGATATCGTTTCATAGTACAGAGGAACAAAATTTAGTGTTTTATTGAATAATATCAGTATTTTGATTTTTACGGCTATTATAAGCTATATTTTTTTAATGTAAGTTAATTTTATCTACAGATACACACTCGTTTTGCATATATTTTTGAAAAAAAATTCAAATAACAATACCCATATTGACATACTCGTATTGTATTTGTCAAAAATTTTAAAATTAATACACATGGACACTTTTTGCTTACAATAACAACAACAATCTATATACATATACTAAAACCGATGCATAGCCTCCTACGTGGCGCCTTGTGGTTGATTTTAGGGGAAAAAATCTTATGTGTCGCATTGTGATTGATTCTAGAAAAAAAAATTAATAAAATAATATGTTATCATAGTTTATAGAAAGTTATATAAGCCACAATTTATCTATCTATCTATATATTTTAGTTAATTGACAAAAATATAAATAAAAAATATTTCATAGTTACACTTACCAAAAATATTAATTGATTAGTATTTGATAAGTGTTATTTTATTTATATCTAGATTATTTTTTGGCGAAAAAAATTATTGATATCAAAATTAATTATTTAATAATTATTAATTTATTTATATCTATATTGTTTTTTGAGTCCAAAATAATTTATCAAAATATTATGTGGCCACAATCCATCCGTGGATAGATATTTTAATAAACTAATGTAATATGTAGATTAGAAAAATAATATAGATAGTATGACTATGAAATATTTGTATTTACATGAGATTCAATTAATTGTATATTAGAGAAAAAAATTACCTTATAAATGTGAATTCTATATATATTTTGAGAGAATATAAATTAAAAAAATATTTAGATTTTTTATAATTTGTCGAACTAATTTTATTTATATCTATATTAATTTTATCAATGTATTCCCCGTACATGAGACGGGACCTACACTAGTAATAATATAATTACTGAATGAAGATTTTTTAAGTAAAAATGGAAATGAGTGAAAAGAAACTTAAGGATCCAAGTCTCGGGCTCACGAATGTGGATAAAAATATTTTTTTTTATAAAAACTAGAATGAGGCTCTTAAGCTAATGTGGCAAAGAAAAAGTAAGTTAAGAGTTTAGGGTTGGAGCTTACTAATGTGGATGCTCTTATATTAAAAATCCTTTTGCAACTTAACATGTCCATCTTTTTAGCCGATACTATTTATATTTACTATTTATGTAAGCTTTTTAGGATGATTAAAACTATATAAAATATCATTTTTATTTTTACAATTTTGTATTTATTAATAATAAATGCAAAATTGTTAAAAAAAAGTCATTAAAACGTATGTGAATAGTAAACGTCATATTTTGTCAAACGAAAGGAGTATATAATTATTACATTGACTTTTCAAAGTAATAAACATTTTTGTCTGAAAACGGTCTGTTGACACTGGCTTCCCAAACCTACAAAATGTCTTATGATTTGGGGTTGTTTTTCAAGTAAAAATGCCTATTATCTTGAAAAATTGGTGTCAAAACCATAAGTTTAACAAAAAATTCATCCTACAAATATCAAACCGGTTTACCAATTCAAGCATTCAACTTTTGTAACTCACCAATCTTTTATGTCAAGCATTAGATAAAATGTTGTGTCCAAATATTCAGAATCACAAGTAATGTTGTTGTGTGATGGAGAAATTAAAAATTAGTGGTTGATATAATTTTACACTTTTTATAACCTTCTATCTTCTTTTATAAGGTAACCTCAGGGTTGTGGACAAAACCTTAAGATAAATGGAGAGAAGAAGGGGTTGCTTTGGTGTAGAAAGATAGAGAGCATATTAGACCATATGCAAAAAAATGATGCTTTATTTGTTTATATATTTGTTTTACTAAACAAATGATAATGTGATTAGCATAAAATACGTGGCGGGTAGGCTTGTCCACAGGTCATGGGTCAACCCGTGACCCAGCGGGTTAGACAGGTCATCGACCCGGCGGGTCCAGGTCAGATAGATCGCGGGTTGTGGTGGGTCACGGGTTCGGGTTAGGGTCAAGGATTTTGAACAAATAACCCGCCAGGTCGATATATATATATATATATATATATATATATATATATATATATATATATATATATATATATATATATATATATATATATATATATAGATGCGCTCCGGTGAAAACCAAAATTGCGGTAGAAACCCGTGAGGACCGGCTTTTTAGCCCGGTTCACTTGCTTTATAGCCCGGTTATGAATATAACCGATCTATAAAGTCATAAATTTTAGCCCGGTTTTGAATAAAACCGAGCTATAAAGTCTCTATGTAATTTTAAAACATTAGCTTTTTAGCACGATTTTTCGGTTTGACCGAACTATAAAGTCATGTGTTATTTTAAAACTGGAGTTTTTAGCACGGTTTTTAGGTTGAAACGAATTGTAAAGTCACCGTGTGATTGAGGTTTTTAGCACGGGTTTCAAAAAAACCGAGATATAAAGTAGTCCTCATGGGTTTTTACCACAATTTGAGGTTTTCACCGGAGTCAATCCCTATATATATATATATTGAAAAATGCTATTTTTGGGAAAAAATTTAAAAATCGATTTTTTTTAAATTCGACCCGCCGATCCGTCTCTTCACAAGTTCGGGTTCAGGTCATGAATTTCTGACCCGTATACAAGCCTAGTGGTGGGTATAGATAAATTTTAAAAAAGAAATGAGATAAACTCACGATTGCAAAACAAAAATATGAGAATTTTAAAGGAAGAGGTTGATAAGATAAAAATTACTTGAAAGAAAAAAAAAATGAGTTTTCAAAATGTTATTAAGATTTTGAGAGAAAAAATAATCTTACTGTTGTAGTTTTTTTTTTGGAAATCAGGAAAGAACTTCGATTATCTAGACACGCCTAGAGAAACCGAGAGACTTAACAAGCCGATTGATGAACTAATTATCATGTACAACCAAAAACAAATAACAAAAAAAAACAAAATACACGAAGTAAATGACATAAAAGAAAATGCAAACAAAAAATACATGTGTATCCTACATTGTAAAACACAAGCCAACAAAATAAACGAAACAACCAACCAAAAAGCAACGTACATAGAGAACTCTGGGGATCACTAATGGACACCTCAGAATATGGCCTTCAAGAGTCACCAGGTATATTGTTTGACTCCTTCTACATAACAATTTTATTTTTTGAAAAAAAGGTGAACTTTCTAACAAATTGGAAGTAGATAGAGTTGGTAAAACCCGATCCGACCCCCCTGTCTGCAATCGATTGACTCAAATACCTACAAACTTAGCGAAGTACATCACCTAAAAATTGATCCGACCAAACCCACTTTTTACTCGACATCCAAATATCCATTAACTGAAACTGAACCAAATGCAAATAAATTGAACCTAATTCAATCGAAACTCAATAAGCCCCGAACTCATTACAACCGAAACCCAAAATAACCCAAATTTTAATATACATTTTAGTAAAACTTCAAAAATAAATGTTGAACTAATAAAATCTGAGACAACCAAAACCGAAACGTGAAATTGACCCAATCCAAATGACTATTTGCCAAACCCGAATGACCTAAAATATGATACTTGAACCTGACTCGACCCGTTCATTTGCCACACCTAAGAGTAGATTGGGCTACTTTGGGTTGAAATGTGGGCCGAGGGCCCATTACCTTGCCCTTCTAGCTTTTCTCAATATATACTCTGAATTTGCAACAACTAGCATCAAGATTTAAGAGCAAATTCAGTCTATTCTTTGCAGTGAACTGAACTATGTAGCATTGTCGATTTTCACCACCTAGAGTAGCCTCTTAGTTGAGAAGTTGTCGTATTCTTTAATTCGATACGTTAATGCAAGTAATATTTACATTACTTGACTGTTTCCTCCGCGCTTCCCTCGATCATTGCAGGTGACCCGAAGATGTAAGCGAGACATGGATGAGTAATCCCTACAGTTTAGGGATATGGTAAGAGCATCTCCAACAATTTCCCCATTTTGAAGATTTTGGAGTTTTTGGAGAAATTTATTGTAATTTTTTTGTCCATCAGATTCTCCATCACATTCTAATACCTTAGGGTTACTAGGCGAAAAATCCGTAAAAATAATTTAAAGGAATGGATGGGCCAGCCCAATAAAGATCAGCCCATTGGGGCGTTTGTTCAATGGGCCAGTGAAGCCCAACATTTCCCAACTATCACGTTTGCTTCAGGCCCAACAACTTTGGTGCATTGTTAATCCAGTTTATGTTATGCTATGTTTTAAAAAAATTCAGTGATTTTATCCTAGTAGCTACTACTTTAGCCATACCAACTTAAAACCAACTTAATTGATAGGGATTATATAGGGACCAATAACTAACAAACTTAGTTACTAAAGATGAATCATTTCATGTCCAAAAAGTTGTTTTTGTCCTATTAGCTATCGATAACTAACAAACTTAGTTACTAAAGATGAATCATTTCATGTCCAAAAAGTTGTTTGTCCTATTAGCTATCGATGAATGAAACAATGTTAGTGGACGATTTGTAATGAGTACCTATATAAGACCATTTCCAACTTCTCTAAAATTTCTCCAAATGATACATATTTTTCAAATTATTTTTGTTTCAACTTCAACTTTTCCATTTCGAAGATTTAAAGAATCGTTTAACTTTGAAGAATGATGTAGATTTAGAAAAATCTCTCTATTTGTTTGTGCTACTTTCCCATTTTAAAGAATATGATGATGAATCTGTTGGATCATAAAACATCTTAAAATTTTCTAAAAACTTCAAAATCTCAAAAATAGGAAATCTGTGCTCGTTTGTATTTGTAAAAACCCAACTTACAACAAAGTTCAAAGTATTAGATTATTATATAAATGTGATACTTTTAGTCCACACGTCAGAGCGCATCATGCGCACCCAAGCCTAGCACACAAGACCAGCGGGATTCCATCCTAAAACCAATTGACGATAGGAGGAGTAACCCACTGACTTATATGCAAGACCCGGGGTTCCGTATTTTTCGATGTGGGACAATCATCCACAGATCACAACACATTGGCAAATGAGCTTAATCATCTACTGATCACGTGCTAGTGATTCATAATATGACATATACAGTTGTATTTACACCGAAATCTGCAGGCTTTGTTTGACTGATCTCAAAGATTAACAGAAACCCCACTTAATTCAATTCAGTACTGTATCAATCATGAATCACCAAACCGCAACCCCATCGCTTTAGTCAAAGGCTGAAATCGAAAACGTGCATCGCAAAAAGGCTTCAAACCCCACTACATAATTCAGCATGGGCAATCCAACTATGCAACCTTGGGTCTTGTTTGGATAGAGTTTCAAAAAAACAAAAAATAAAAAATTTATAAGATCTTAACCATCGATTCCTTTACAATACTTTGTGTACTACACACTCGTTACACTACTTTATTATAAATTAAATTAAAAAATACTTTAGATTTAAATGTGTAATATAGAAAGCTTCACATATGATTGCAATAAGAAAAGTATAGATCACTCTCCAACACAAAATATCCCCCTCACTCGACAACGATAATTTAACACTTGACTTTGCGAGGAAAATCAGTCCGTCGTTACCAAATGAGCCAACATTGTTGTTGCTAAACAATTTGTTTGTTGGTTTTAGATTATCCAAAACAAACAAACAAAAACAAGGGAAGTTTAATCAATTAAATCAAAGGATTATTGGTTTCATAAGCATAAAATAAATGATTAATGACTTGCATCACATGAATTATAATGCAATTAGTCCCAAAAATCCATATAGAGTAAATGCCAAATCTATCATTCTACACATTTCCAATATCATTATAACAAAGACAAATCCCAAAAAGGGGCCAAAAATGAAATTGTCTCTTGTCATTTTAGTAAAAACCCATTTCACCCACTAATCTAAAAAATTCCCTAAAATAATCCCTAAACGAAAACAAACCCAAAATTAATCTTCTTCAATTTTTAAAAAGGATAAAAGAAAAAGGAAAAAAATTTAAAACCTGTTAGCATCGAATTGGTAATATTCCGATCCGACGGCGGAGATTCACCGAGAAACGAGAGCCGTCGGATAGCAAGCAGGGCATTTGATCAGACCGTCCTCGTAGCACGCCGTACAGGACCGAAACCCGCCCTTGCCGGAGAACACCTTGTGGCTTCCGTCGCATTCGCCGCAGAGAATGAAGCGGTAGCCGCCGCACACCTCGCAAACCCTAGGCTTCGCCGCAGGCAACTCCTCGACGAGCTTCTTCAGCTCTCCGGTCTCGTAGAGCTGCCGGATTTCGTCGGCGCCGCCGACGTACCGGCCACCGATGAAGACCTTCGGCAGCGTGAGCTTCTCCTTTCCGATCCCGAGGATCTGCTGCAGCTCCTCCAGGAAGCCAGGGCACATGGACACGTCGCGCTCGTCGACAGTGACGCGGAACGCGTCGAGGATAGATTGGACGGAGTGACAGGCGTCGAAGGTCCGCCGGATCACGCGGAGGCTCGTGTAGTAGACAACGATACAGTGCTCGGCTCCGGGGAGCCAGATGACTGGGAGCGATTCCGGTTCATCCGGCGGCGGAGTGGCGGCGGCGGCGGAGGAGGAGTTTGATTCGGCTAGGGTTTGAGGCTCGGGGCGGGCGGGCCAGTTGCGGAGGAGGGAGGAGGCGAGGCGGACGCGGTGGAATATAGTTTTCGCGGAGAGTTGGCGGCGGCGTTGGAGGGACTGGATTTGGTGCGGCGGGGAGGGGAAGAAGTCGTCGTCGGAGGGATTGTCGTTGTCGTCGTCGTCGGAGCACAGGAGAGGGAGGTCTTTGAAGGAGGAACAGGTGAAGGTGGGATTGGGATTGTTTGAGGCGCTGTAAACCCTAGGCGATGGTCTCCCCAACGGCGGCCACATCAATCCCGGCCACCGTGGATCGGTGAATCAATTCGGTGATGTGCAGACCCTAGGGAGACAAATTGAGGGCCTAATTAAGTAATTAGGGCTGTTTCGTTGATGGAAAAGGGGAAAATGATGGGAATCGGAGGAGCTTCTTGGGGGGGCTTTTGCAGAGGGAGTTGGGGGAGGAGATGCGTAGAGAGGGAGGGAGGGAGGTTGGCCGGTTGGGTTTCAGGGCTGACTGAGGGAGATGAAGAAGATTCAAGGGGAAGGCCCAATTATGTGTTGTTCGTAATCACTAACAATAAGACTAGTTAAAGGTGGAAACCAGGGATTTTCATATCACTGATTACATCTTGCCAAAACTAATTAAAATACCATCAACTTTGGGGTTATGGTAAAAATATATCTTTAACTTTTAAATATAATAAAAATATCCCGACCTTTGAGGGTAGTGATAATATATTACCACGAGTTTTCTCACGGGTCAAAAATGCTGCCAAGGCAGTCCACATGGATTTTTTTACAAGAGTTTTCTTGAACGATTTCCTTAGAAAAAAATAAATAGTTGGACCGGTTTATACCCAACTCTTTTTTCTTCCTTCTATCTTCTTCCATGGTCGCTTATTGAATTGTCTTCCAGGTCTTCCAAGTAGCTCATGATTCCTCTTCAATGGTAGTCTTCCTCCCTCGTGGTTGTCTATCTTGAGCTGTCTCGATCTCTCACATCTTCTTCCTCATTGATTCGTTCACGGACTTGGCTGAGTAAGTTTTGTTTTTTCTCCTCTTCGTTGTTGTCGGTTTGATATTAGGAATAAAATAGTCGTGTTGTGATAATTTGCGGCAATTTTGACCGGATTAGTTGCTTGGGTGAGTCAATTTCGTTTTTTTGGGTTTAATTTTGTTGTCGGTTTATTATTTTCTCTAAGGAAATCGTTCAAGAAAACCCAATTTTAGTGCTAATTTGTAGAAAGGCTTCCACGTTGGCTGCTTTGTCAAACAAAAAAAATCCACGTAGGCTGCCTTGTTAGCATTTTTGACCCGTAAGAAAACATGTGGTAATATATTACCACTACCCTCAAAGGTCGGGATATTTTTATTATATTTGAAAGTTGATGATATATTTTTACCATACCCCCAAAGGTGGGGTATTTTTAATTAGTTTTCCCTTACTTCTTTAACTATATAAAAGGGAGAGTTCTTTCATAAATAGTAATTTAATTGCCCATGATTTTACACTTAATTACAAAAATGACATTCTTCCTTATTCAAAATTATTTTCTTTCTCTTTTTTTTTTGGTGTTATTACCCCAAAATTTATAATAATTATATAATCTAATACTACTTTATAAAATTATTGGGCTATAAATTTCTACCTATAGATCATAGGTACTAATTTTTTTAAAAAAAACTATCAAACTAATTTTTAATACTTAGACATTTATAACTTTATATTTTTATTTAACTATATAAGTTTGATTAGGTGTTTAAGTCTACAATATCTAGCTATAGTGACTAAAGTATAACCTTATATTTTAGAAGAGCTACAAAATAAGTAGTGACGATACTTGCAGTTGTTGTGATTAAATTATATTTTTGTATATATTTAGGTAGAGTAATAAAATATCATTTATGGACATAAAAAAATCTCTTTATATTTTTTGTCGATAACAAAACCTCATGTTATTGTAGTGACAGAACAATACATGTTGCAAAAGAGGAAATATAGGCTTCAAAAAATTACAAATTGTAAATTGAATATTGTGAATAGAAGATGTATACCATGATAAAATATTAAATTTATTTATAATAGGAAAGGTTACAAAGATTTATATAAAAAAATCTTTACATCATAAATGGTGCATCCTTATGGTAAAAATTTTAAATTAGTTAAACTAGAATAGTTTAAGGAGAAGATATTATGTGTTGAAATTGATTTCGTTTAATAGATAATACAAATTGGTTTTTAATTAGAATAATGCAAGGAGAAAACACTATGTGTTCAATTGGTTCAATTATAATTATTTAAATAAAAAATTTCTTATGACTAAACTATTTCTATCATAATATATAAAATTAAATTGAATTGTTTAAATTTGAGAAACGTTTTTTTTTTTTGAAATTTGCCCCCTTTTATTAAATATATTTACCACCCTACATCTTAATTTTGAACTATTACCTACTAACCCACCAACCCCTTTTTACCTATTGTAGCCCAATTTGAAAATACAATAAATCACCCAAAAATAAGCTCATTTAGTTATGTTCTCGGATCTTTGATTTGTCATATCAATCTCTTCCGTATTAAAAATACTAACAAAAGTTAGCTTGTGTGCGAAGCACACATAACCAACTAGTTATTAAAAATATATATATCGTTTTAACTTATATATATTTAAGGAATACAAAACTTTATAAAATATTGATTAATTTTTAAAAATAATATTATTATACTTATAAAATATAATATTATTTTTAAAAATTAATATTGTATTGAGTTTTAAGCGTTTTAAAAAGTGTGTTGAAAAATCGAACGACCTATATTTTAAGATGGAGGGAGTATTTTAGTAGTGGGGTGCATAAAAATTTAGAGGACTAATATATCACGATATGATGACGATACGCCACTAAATGATACTAACATTTAGAGTTGTTATATAAACTGAATAGCTCGAGCTCAACTCAAAAAAAGCTCAACTTGACATCGTTCACTTATTTAAACAAGTCGAGCTTGAACAAAATTTTAAGCTCGATTGAAAGTTTGGCTCTTTCGATTAAAGCTTGAATTGCTCGAATTTTATGAAAATTTCTAAAATTTCATTTAAGTTAATATGTTATGACCAAATAGAACTGCTTAAAACTTAAAAAACCCAACTCGAGCTCGTTTATTTTCTAAACCAGGCAAGGTTGATAAAAAAAAGCTCGTTTAAAAATTGAGCTCATGTCAAACTCAGCTCGTTCGACTCGAATAACATCCCTACCACCATTATATTATAGAGTTTCGTGTTGTATACTAATCGATTTTTTATTCTTATAATTAAGTTACCCAACACGACAACATGATTATTAAAGAAAAAATGTAAAAGGGATTATGTTACAAATAAGCGGGTATTTATTAATTAGTTATGAGATTTTATTACTTACTTTTTCTTTGGGTGGTAACTGGTAAGTAAGCGAGAAAATTGCATACTCGATACGCTTTTTGAATAATATGTCAAAATTTGAAAGTCCAACGTCTATGTAAAAAGGGATTATATAAAAAGGGATATGACTCTTTCACATCCGTTGTGCATCATAGTACTAAGCTAAATGCTTAGACAACGAATGTGAAAGAGTCATATCACGATTCAGAAGCAAAAATTACCAACACTTTTGCTTGCAAGTGGCTAAGTACCCTACAACCTCATGGCCAAGCTAGCCTAAGCCCCTTATGGAGAAGTATGTGCCCGGACCGGATCTTAGCAACATGAACCGAGCTAGTTCACAAGAGAAACCCACAAACATTGAACGGTTCATGTCATACACCTACCATTACGATAAAAATTTTAGCACACGAGCGACTTGATTGAAACTGAAATCCGACTATCAAGTCGGATTTAACAAAAACTAAGATACTTAGTATCACAGGCACACTTGCTCTAGCTAGTAGCCTAGCATACAATTCAAGTGAGGTTCGGGTTCCATTATAAAACTAATTAAAACTCGTTATGTTCAACTTTCGATGTGAAACTAACTTAATAGATTATAGTTAGTACTCCATAGTACATATAGGAATATACTCGTGTAAAAGGTAGGAACTGCTTTTCTTCTTAAAAAAGTGCCGGTTAGTCATTAGATGATTGATTGATAGAATTTGACTAATTATGTGATTAAATTAAGATGAAACTGGAGTATTCAGTGGAGTATTGTATTTTGTTGGGATCTCCTTGCTTGGTCCAGTGTGTACCAGGCTATAGGCATGTGCCTATTCACTTTTTTTCTCAATTCATTGCCACTGCATTTGATTTGTACCACGTAATTTTGGAACTACAGTGAAAAGTAAAACAAGATAAATTTATCTATAGACTATAGGTAGGTAAAATGGCAAATAGGATGACCGTTGAATGGTGTACAATTTTATAACGACAAAAAAAAAAATATCGGGCTCTTGTTAGCAACAATACCTAGACCTTGGCTCCTAGGTCCGCAGGGGCCAATATTGTGCGATGTATGTGGCTCTTTCGGCACAAGTTTCGTTTTGACGGCACTCTTGAGCGTTATAAGGCGCGATTGGTTGCTAATGGCAACTCCCAACAGGTTAGGGTGGATTGTGATAATACTTTTAGTCCAGTGGTCAAACCGGCTACGATTCGTACTGTCTTGCATCTAGCTGTTTCTAGGAACTGGCCCATTCATCAGTTGGATGTGAAGAATGCATTCCTCCATGGTCATCTGAATGAGACCGTCTACATGTTCCAGCCGCCTGGGTTTGCTGACAGGACTAAACCAGGTCATGTCTGTCTCTTGAAGAAGTCTCTATATGGCCTTAAACAGGCACCTCGCGCTTGGTACCTTCGCTTCGCTACTTACCTATTGTAGCTTGGCTTCGTTAGTAGCAAGAGTGACTCCTTACTATTTGTGTTTTGCCGAGGTAATCAACTTGCATATCTCTTGTTATATGTCGTTGATATCATACTTACTGCATCTACAAAGACTCTTCGGGCTGCCATTATTACCCAACTCCGCAAGGAGTTTGCTATGACTAATCTTGGGCCTCTCAGTTTCTTCTTGGGTGTCACTGCATCTCGTTCTGCGTCTGGCTTGTTTCTCTCTCAAGAGAAATATGCGAAGGAGATTGTTACCAAAGCCAATATGGCTAACTGCAAGCCTGCTGCAACTCCTATTGAGTCATCTACCAAATTGACTCAAGCGGCTGGTCAACCTGTATCTGATCCAACTTTGTATCGAAGTCTCGCTAGTGCTTTACAGTACTTGACATTCACTCGCCCTGATATTAGCTTTGTTGTGCAGCAAGTCTGACTATTTATGCATGACCCCAGAGAGTCTCACTTTGCTGCTCTTAAGCGCATTATCAACTACATTCAGGGCACTACTGCTCTTGGCATCACTATTACCCCATCAGCTTCACCCGTTTCTACGGTTGCATACACGGATGCTGATTGGGCTGGTTGTCCGAATACCAAGAGGTCTACGTCAGGATATTGTGTGTTTCTCAACGAATCACTTGTCTCTTGGTCATCAAAGAGACAACATGTTGTCTCCCGCTCTAGTGCTGAAGCGGAATATCGTGACGTTGCCAATGTTGTCGCTGAGTGCTCCTGGCTTCGCAACTTATTACTTGAGCTTCACTATCCTCTTAGCCAAGCATCTGTTGTGTATACAGACAATGTCAGCACTACTTACCTTGCTCACAATCCGGTTCATCATCAGAGAACCAAGCATGTTGAGATTGACATCCACTTTGTTCGTGAGAAGGTTGCCATGGGTCATATGCGTGTCTTACATGTCCCGTCCCCGTTTCAGTATGCTGACATCTTCACCAAGGGTTTGCCTCGCCATTTGTTTCTAGATTTTAGATCAAGTCTCACTATCTGTTGCCCTCCTGTTTCGATTGAGGGGGTATGTTAGATGCATGATGTATTATATAAGCCCAAAAGGCCCAATTGTATTAGGTTATGATGTACACCTATATATAGTCTAACAATAGCGAAGGCAACCCTAACGGGGATTATTCATTCTAACAATGTGCTCTTAAGTGCATAAAGTAAAATCGAACAACAAGGCATAAATTTAGCAAATAAAAACCAATAGCAAGCCAGCAACAACAATCGAAATCAATAGCAACTGAGCAACAATATAATCGAACCGCAACCAAAGTGTCCGAGCACACCAAACGAACACAAGGCAAAACCGAACCAAGACAAATCGAAACAACAAATAGGAATTAAAAATCTAACCTTCTCTATAGTCGATCAAAACCAATTTTCCTATGGGACAGTGGCAGCGAGTGGAGCCATTGAAAGGAGACTGGATTGTTGGAGGTGGTTTGCCGCTTGGATCAAGAATTTCAATAGAAGGGCTTGGGATTGGTGAACGCATTTAATTTTAAAGTTTTAATCTCTCTCTCTCTATATTTACAAAAAAAAATTCTTTTTCTTTCTATTTCTCTATTTTACAGGAGGGTTTACAAGAGCTATTGGACCTAACAATGCCATCTTTCCTCTAAAATTCTCCCTTTTCTCTATTTTACAAGAGTTGTTGGGCTTGCTCTAAAATGACAAGTTTTCGCGAACAGAGGGAGTATAAAATATCATTCTTTTTATAATTTTTTTAACAATTTTATAGCTACTATTTATAAATTATTTTAAAAAATTTATTAAAAAATGATATTTTATATAGTTATTAGCATTTTAACAAATAAATGCGTTTGAATAGTAAACGATATGTTTTTTTTACTGAGAGTATTAATAAATTAAATTGTCAAAAATTTTGCAAGTTTTAATAGATAAACTCTAGAAAGATCATTTAAAATGACTAAAATGATTGAAAATTTAAAATATTTCTAAATATAATCTCTTAATTCATTTCCCAAGTATAGTGTCATGAGAGGTAGAATTGATATTTGAAAATTTTAACCTCTCTCTCTTAATGTTTTTTTTTATTTTCATTCATTAAAGTATTATAAAATATATTTCACATTTTGTTTGAACGTGAAAAATACAATTTCACGAAGACTTTTTATAGTTTACTCTAGCTTTCCCAAGAAATTGCCAAAAAAATGAAGACTTAGCTTTTTTATTTCAAAAAAAAAGTTGGAAGTGGAAGTGTAGTTCCACATAATCAATCGACATAGATAATAACAAAAGTTACAAGGTACAAGATGAAATATGTCGAGAATTGAGGGTTATCACGTTTAAATGGAAAGAAATCATCGCATCTAACAAACTTTTTATTATGTGATAAAACAAGGTAAATTATCTAAAAACTAGTGTAGGTGTCGTAAAATTTACGAAATGTTAATATTTCATAATTTTATTAATTATTAGTTGGATTTTTATCCAATATCTTTAATTATTTCTTAAAAATCTATTGTATTTAAATTTAATTATTTAAAAATATAAATTTTAATTATCATATCTTTCACTATTTATTAAAAATCAATTTTTAAGAATATATGTATACAAGTACGGACCGAGAGGTAGGCTAGGGTCCACTACAGCCCGCCCTATTTTAATAAATAGGTAAAAGAATTAAGGAAATTAATAAAAATTATCCGTTTATTTATTAAATTAAGGGTTTTATTAAAAAAATTATGCGTATAAGAAAAATTACCTTATCTAACCCAACCGAATTTTAATTTATGGTTCCGTACCTACCATATCTTTTACTATATCAAAAAGAATCATCAGATCTTAAAAAATAATTATTTATTCTTGGAAAAGTATTATCTTTAATTTATTTATAGTTAGTTAAACTATTTATGCCAAATATTGTTTTAATATAATTTTTGGATGGATTTTTTTCGGTAATAATCAACTTCTGCAAGCAAACCATCGAATTTTTTTTCAAAATATTCATTAAAAAATAAAAATTTACGGATAAATTCACACATTGAAACTATTTACAAAAATATTCAAAATTTGCAGATACGTCAGAAAAACGCGGTCTGAGGCCGTGTTTTATGTGTTAATTGGGTATTTATTTTCAGAACTAGGATAAAAATTAAATTTCTTATAAAAACGCGGTGTAAAACCGCGTTTCTTTCTTTTTTATTTCTTAATTAAAAAAAACAAAAAAATATATTTCAACGTATTACTTTAAAAAAAAAAAAATCAAGAAGAAGAAGATGAAGCGGCTCTCATCTTCTTCAACATGGCCGCCGCCCCGCATCTTCCTTTGAAGCTCCCAGTCTCCAAAAGCCCAATCCGACCGGCCTCAAAGACAGAAACGGAAATAAAATAAAATCCATTAGTAGATGGAATCAATGATTAGAAACGGTAAAGAGCAGAAATCGGTGTGACCTCGGCGAAACAAGCGGCTAAGGCGCTGCTGAAGAAGATGCCGGCAATGGAGATCTCGGACTGGGGGTCGAGATCCGCAATGGGAGAGGGATTAGTAGTAGAACACGATCACAGATCGTAGGTTAAACTTGGACGCAGTCAAATTGAGTGAAAAGAAATAGGCCAGATTTTTGGAGTATGAAAAGCAAAAGGAGAATGGGAAAAATTTGGCTCAAATGTGGAGGCTGGAGGAGGTAGCGATTACATCGTTCGCCATGGCCGCTTCATCTTCTTCTTCTTGATCTTCTTTCCTTTTTTTTTTAAAGTAAAACGCGGCCGCTTCATCTTCTTCTTCTTGATCTTCTTTCCTTTTTTTAAAAAAGTAAAACGCGGCTACGTTAAAATATATTTTTTTTGTTTTTTTTTTTAATTAAGAAATAAAAAGGAAAGAAACTCGGTTTTAAACCACATTTTATTCAAAAAACGCGGTTTAAAACCGCGTTTTTATAAGAAATTTAATTTTTACCCCAACTCCGAAAATAAATACCCAATTAACACATAAAACGCGGCCTCAGACCGCGTTTTTCTGACGTATCTGCAAATTTTGAATATTTGTGTAAATAGGTTCAATGTGTGAATTTATCCGTAAATTTTTATTTTTTAATGAATATTTCGAAAAAAAATCCAAACCATCATATAAATAGAGATGAAAATTAACCCATGGCACCCGATCCACACATTAATCCACCCCGAATATAAGAATGAAAACTCGAATAAATGGATAAATAAGTGGATGATGGATTAATGGATGATGGATCGGGTCAGATATGGGTGAAGGGGTGTCCAATCCACCCACCCGAGCCACTAAAAATGTTTATTATATGAAATTTAATTATATCTTTTACGCATCTTATTTATTATCTGTAATTTGAATTGATAGTTTGAATTTTGTTTTGAGTTGTGTAAGTTGATGAGTGTTTTAAATTTAATATATTAATTTTTTTCCCTATATATTTCATTTGATCCACCCAACAACCCACAGATAATGGATGAATCGAATATGAATGCAAGAGCTGGTAAATAATAAGTGGGAGAAATTTCTTAATTGATCGAGTGATGAAATAGACATATCCATTCATGAACCGATTCATTTCCATCCCTACGTATAAAACACCATTTACCGACTTTAATATGGATAATAAAACATTAAAAGTATGGATTAAAATGGGTAAATTATAGGAGAAAAAAGTGATAAAAAAAAACAATAAATGAAATAGAAATAGTAACCTCCACAGCAAAAAAAGGTGGGAGTTTGGGTGGAAACTGAAAAGCTTCACGTGCACATGCAAATGCAGATGCAACTACCATCTTCTTATTGCGGGCAGTTCACGTGATCTCTCTCCCTTTGTCTCCTCCCTTTATTCCCCACTGTTTATAGTGGGACCTACCAAATGTTTTGATCCAACGGTCTGTATCTCATCGCATCACCCGCGGCCTCCATCCTCAGCCGTTGGATCAACAATTCTCTCTTATGTTACACGGATTGATGATGGATAGGTCACTCATTCGGATTCATACTCACCGGTGTGTGCCAAAGTCGATTGTCTTTCTTATCCAAAATTCCAAATATTAAATGATTCACAATATATATCTAAGTTGGACCCAACATCGTTATAAAATTTCCCCTTTTTCCGTTTTAATTGAATTTATCTATTTGGTAAAAACAATAACCCAATTTAGTTCAAGTATTTCAAAAATTGGCACTATATCCGTTAAAAAAAATGAGTTTTTATTTTTTCGGAAATTTTATTTAGCACAAGGTGAAATTTCTGTTTAGCGTACAATTAGTCGAACGCCCATTTAAAAAAAAATACACATCTCGTAGCAACCACTGTAGCAGTTGGTTCCTGCGATCTGTTTCACTTTTTAGCCCGTTTTTTAGTAAGAACCGAGCTAAAAAGTCTTGTCATGTATTTTTTCAAGAAACTTTGTAGCCCGCTTTTTAGTAAGAACCGAGCTAAAAAGTCTTCACCTGTGTTTTTTTAAGACACTTTTTAGCCTAGTTGAGGCGGGTTGCACTTGAGAGCTTAAGCTTTTGTGTTAGAAGGGTGGATCCCGGTCTTATAACAAAAAATAATATTAATCCCGACATGACTCTCGATTTCATACGACCCGACCAGATTTTTTCAGAGTTTCTCAACGTTTCGCATATACATCAACAAAAATTATTCTTTTTTATGAGTTGATATACATAGATATAGATTATTTTCAACTTGCTACCAAAATGAAAATTACAATTTCATTCAAAGAAACAAACCGGTTAACCCAATGGATTGACTTAGTGATTAAGGTTGGAGAATTTATAATTCAGTTGAAAGTGAAAAAATAAAATTTATCTTTAAATTATAAAAGTAGGTATTAGTGTGTTGTTCTTTTCGAAAACAAAAATAAACCCTAAAATGAATTGGGATTTATTGACTCCATACGAACCCTCAATTCCTCATATAAAATTCCCTTATGTCAATAACAATCAAACACTGCGACTACGAGTAGTGATTAGTGTTTGATATTTTATGGATTAAGGCATTGAGGGACACCTTGTTCTCAGTGTTTGGTTGTCACCTACACAAGGACGAGTCTCTTTCTTGGGCCACTTGGCCCATTTTGCTTGTACTTTTGGAATCGGAGGCCCATCACAAAAAACAGGATTTAGTTTAATTTTGCCAAATTGTGGATTTATTATAGAGAAAATTTGGTAAAATAGACCTTTATCAAAAGTGAATTAGGTTATTAGACCCTCTCAAAATAAAATTGGCCGCGTTAGACCCATCACAAAAAAAATTGGCCGCTTTGTACCCCTTCCTCTACCTCGGTTGGCTCCCTCGCTTTCTCTCTCTTTCACTGTCTCTAATTCAGATCTCCTCCACCGCTGGAATCGCACTCTCCATGGGCGTCTTCGTCCTCGGCACGTCATGGTAGAGTGATTTACTCTTCCTCTCCTTGATTTTACGTTTTTGGATTCTGACTCTCTATTTATCTCTCCCTCTAGGTTTTAATCCGCACTCGCCCCAACACCCTTCGTTTAGATTTGGATTTCTTTGTTGTTAGGTTTCTTCATCCTTCAATCAGTTACGGTCAAGCGAGCTTTTTCTGGGATTTCCAACTGCTTCTCGTGAATCTCCTTCAGGTGCCTCTTCACTCCTCTCCATTGATGTTGCCTTCAGGGGAGATAGACGGATTACCCAGGAGTTTGAAGCCTTAGATCATCGGATCATTGAGAAGTGAGACCACCTCGAAGAGCCTCGATTCATACCCAACAATTCAAAGGTAATTCTCAAGCCCTGTGAGATTACGAACTGTGATGGTGCACTCGATGAATTAGTTGAATTGGCTAGTCTCGTGCTCGAATTGATTGAAATTAGGATAGACAATTCCAAACAAGGGAGCATGACTGTTTTTTTATTGGAATTCAATTATTTGTTTCGTTAGTGCACACAAGGTGTTCGGGAAAATGCCTATGATTTATTGGGACTTTAAATATCCATGTTCCTTATGAATTCGTAGAGAGCTTTATTTTTTTCAATATATGATTTATTTATAGTTGTTGAATACAAGGCCTAGATATATGTTTTGTGTCAATTATACGCAGTTTAATATTTACTTTGATTGCATCTGTGTGGTCTATTTGTTCTTGATTTTACAAATATCGATGGTCCTTCAGAGTTCCGATCAAGAGGACCTTGTTTCAAGGTTCATTAAGTAGTTGTATATTGATCATGTACTTAAGGTAAAACTAATTCAAATAATCCAAACTTTGGTTGGGTGTGCATGTAGCACCATGAACTTTATAAAGTAACAAAAATAACCCAAACTCTTACTACTATGTGCTTATATCACCACCAATGTCTTTTTTAAAATAAAAAATAACACCTAACTTTTATAATTTTAAAATAGAACCTCAAACAATATTAAACTAGGTTTTTTAATCAAAATTACACAAAAGGTAAATTTTTTTAAATGAAAAATAAATTTTTTGACTTAAGATAGTTGAAAAAAATATCGCTAATTTACGTCATATTTTTAAGGTAAAACTAATTCAAATAACCCAAACTTTGGTGGGGTGAGCAGGTAGCACCATGAACTTTAGAAAGTGACAAAAATAACCCAAACTTTTACTACTATGTGCTTATATCACCACTAGGCACCAATATCTTTTTTAAAACAAAAAATAACACCTAACTTTTATAGTTTTGAAATCAAATCTAAAACAATACTTAAAATAGGTTTTTTTAATCGAAATTACACAAAAGGTAAATTTTTTTTTAACGAAAAATAAATTTTCGACCTAAGATAATTGAAAAAAATATCGCTAATTTATATCATATTTTAAAAACCCAAAATTTGGTTTGAACAAATGATATTCGTTATAAATATTTTTTAAAAATATTTCTCAAATGAATTTTTTAATAAAAATTACGCAAAATATAACTTTTTATATATATTACCTTTAAATATTTCTCAAACGATATAACTTTTTATATTTTTCAAATAGGACCTAAAAATATTAAACTAAGTTTTTAATCAAAATTACACAAAATATACTTTTTAAAATAAAAAATAAAAATTTCTGCTTAAGATAATTGGAAAAAAATCGATAATTTATTTCATATTTCAAAAACCCATAATTTGGTTAGAACAAATTATATCAGTTCGAAATATTCTCAACTGAAATACTCCGTATATTTTTTATTTTGTTGTATTTTTGTTAATTTATTATTATTTTCAATTAAAGAATAAATTAAAATAATTCATTTGAGAAATATTTTACAAATATAATTCTAACTTATATCATTTGTTCAAACCAAATTATGGGTTTTAAAAATATGACGTAAATTAGCGATATTTTTTTCAACTATCTTAAGTCAAAAAATTTATTTTTCATTTAAAAAAATTTACCTTTTGTGTAATTTTGATTAAAAAACCTAGTTTAATATTGTTTGAGGTTCTATTTTAAAATTATAAAAGTTAGGTGTTATTTTTTATTTTAAAAAAGACATTGGTGGTGATATAAGCACATAGTAGTAAGAGTTTGGGTTATTTTTGTTACTTTATAAAGTTCATGGTGCTACATGCACACCCAACCAAAGTTTGGATTATTTGAATTAGTTTTACCTATTTTTAAAACCCATAATTTGGTTTGAACAAATGATATAAGTTAGAATTATATTTGTAAAATATTTCTCAAATGAATTATTTTAATTTATTCTTTAATTGAAAATAATAATAAATTAACAAAAATACAACAAAATAAAAAATATACGGAGTATTTCAGTTGAGAATATTTCGAACTGATATAATTTGTTCTAACCAAATTATGGGTTTTTGAAATATGAAATAAATTATCGATTTTTTTCCAATTATCTTAAGCAGAAATTTTTATTTTTTATTTTAAAAAGTATATTTTGTGTAATTTTGATTAAAAACTTAGTTTAATATTTTTAGGTCCTATTTGAAAAATATAAAAAGTTATATCGTTTGAGAAATATTTAAAGGTAATATATATAAAAAGTTATATTTTGCGTAATTTTTATTAAAAAATTCATTTGAGAAATATTTTTAAAAAATATTTATAACGAATATCATTTGTTCAAACCAAATTTTGGGTTTTTAAAATATGATATAAATTAGCGATATTTTTTTCAATTATCTTAGGTCGAAAATTTATTTTTCGTTAAAAAAAAATTTACCTTTTGTGTAATTTCGATTAAAAAAACCTATTTTAAGTATTGTTTTAGATTTGATTTCAAAACTATAAAAGTTAGGTGTTATTTTTTGTTTTAAAAAAGATATTGGTGCCTAGTGGTGATATAAGCACATAGTAGTAAAAGTTTGGGTTATTTTTGTCACTTTCTAAAGTTCATGGTGCTACCTGCTCACCCCACCAAAGTTTGGGTTATTTGAATTAGTTTTACCTATACTTAATTATGAATACGCCAGAAGGATTGTAAAATGTTTGTATGAGGGTTACTGTTTACAATGGAATTGTATATAGATTGATAAACACCGTTGGTATTTAATGGTGATTCATAAACAACATTGATATTTAAGGGTATCTGGGGACGGATGCAAGGCATATTTTTTTGATGCCATTGTTGTGATCCTTACTTGTGACCCTATTTTATTTGTCATGGATTTATTGTAGTACGTCTCTCTCACAATAGAGGTAGTCATGTAATCTCTACCTCTTAGTGCCTTGTGATTTATATGCTACGACCTTCTTTTTTTCTTTAAATCTTCTTTTAACTTAAAAGGAAAAAATGAGTAGGATGGAGGAATGGTTATGGTATATCCGTTTCTTTGAGAATCTCTCTATTTATTTGGATCCATGATTTGACCAGTGTGGAAATTCGACTTATTACATAACACATCTATGCCTCACATTCCTTTGAGTGCTAGTTTAGTGATGAAATATTTTCTTTTAAAGCCATAGTTGAGGTATTGATTGCCCACTTTGGATTCTATGATGAAGGAAGTAAGAGGACATTTATGAATTTGCACCAACAAGTTTGTTCTGGTATTATTTCACTAGCATTTCTAATTGTCAATGTTTCTGTTGCTGATTCAACTGTTGCTTGTGCCACAACTGTTGTTGCCATGCTGCTTATGCAACTTCTGCTAATATTGTATGTTCAGCAGCCCATGTCGCCAATCATGCTGCAGCCACTGCAACAACGCTGCTTGAGTTGCATCTGTTGCTTCCATCTGGAGTCATGCCTGGAAGACGTGGTCGCAGGGGCACAACGAGGGGTGCCTCTTCTTATGGGACAACACCACACCATGTTTGGTTGAAAACTGGGTCATGCTTATCACTAGATGTGTTATTTTTTGAGAATCCTACCCCCAAAGGGGGAAGGTGGGTAAATTCAGTCTTACTAGATGTGTTATGTAATAACGCACAACTGTGCAAGTTGTCAGCCTCGTATTGATTCCTCCTTGTATTAATTTCATTGATTTCGTATTAATTATGTTGCTTACATAAATGTAAACATAAATGTAATTTTTTTTAGTTGATGACACATTATAATATATTTGGTTGTACGTATACAACCAATATTTCGCATTATATTGTTTCTTCCTTCTTTTACCAATTCAGGCATGGATCAATTGTAACAAATTATTAGAATTGAATAAAAACCCTCTATATAGTGCAAATCCCACTAGTGCAATAATTTAAGTGTCATCAACCAATATTGATACCATATTTTGAAACCAACCTTGTGTTTTTATATGTCCACATTTTATAAAAATGTAGTTTAACCATAAATATGTCATCAATGAATTAAATTCATCATTAAAAGATGTCATCAATGAATTGTAATCACATTTTATGCCCTTGTGTCATCAATTGTATAAAAATGTAATAAAAATGTCACCACAAATGATTGAATCAATTAAGTGTCATCACAAATGTGTCATCAGTGAATAAAAGTAGAATCAATGAAAATATATCGACATACAATTCTTTAAATTAAAAAAGTGGCATCAAACGATTTGATTAAAAAAGTTGCATCAAATAATTACCTTAGAACAATGACATAAAAACACTACTTTAAAAAAGTGGCATCACATTAAAGAAAAAAAATGTCATCAAAACACACTACTTTGAGAAAATGGCATCACAACAAAAAAATGACTTCAAAAAAATTGCATAAAAAAAGTGGCATCATTGGTCAACGATAAAAAAAAATGGCATCAATGGTCAATGGGGGAGGAAGGAAGGGAATGAAGGAGGAAAGTGGGAGGAAGGAAGGGAAGGAAGGGGGAAGGAAAGGAGGGGTACACCCCACCTAATTTATTGTGTTTAGGGTCTAATTACCTAATTAGATTTTCATATAAGGCTAGTTACCTAAATCACCCTTTATTATATTTGGCAAAATATTATCACAAACAACTCTAATGGTTAGAAGATAAAACTTGAATTTTTAAAGGGTAAATTGCAACTAATATCCCAACCTTTAGGGATAGTTGCTTTCAATACCCTAACCTTGTAAAATTTCATAAAATATCCTAACATATACCATTAGTTGCAATTAACACCCTAAATGATTTTCTTAAATTTAAAAATTACCCACACCAAACAAAAATTACAAAAAATCACCCATATTCATAAAATATTTTCAATGAATCCCTAATACATTTTTAAAAAATGAGAATTAAATAAATCTCTTACAATTTGACCCCACCTGACCCACCATCCAAAAATAATTATAATATATATATATAATATACTCCTTTAAAATATAATATAATTACTTTAGCATCTACTCATTTAAAATTTTAATATAATCAATCAAAATAATTAATTATTTATCAAAAAACATATATTATAATTAAAATCTAAATTTATATAAGTCTGTCTTGATACATGCCGATTTGTGCATCTATATATTCCCTGTATATTATTTGATACGATATATACTATCTTTTTGGTTAATATTATGTTATATATACTAAAACTAATACATAACATCTTATAATGTATCACACATAAATTTCATGGTATTAAAAAAATGATTCTATAAGAAATGTTTAACATAATAGTTTTACAAAAATAAAATAAAGTAGATTTAAAAAAACAAATGGTAAAAGATATGATAACCATTTGCAATAAATAATTATATAATAAAGATATATTCAAAATAATGTGGTAAAAAATAATAATTTTACCATATTATTTTTAATATATCTTTATTATGTAACTATTTATTACAAATGGTTATCATATCTCATACCATTTATTTATTAAAATCTACATTATTTTATTTTTGTAAAAGTGTTATGTTTAAGATAAATAATTAATTATTTTGAGTACTTATATTAAAATATTAAATGAGTAAATGCTAAAATAATTATATTATATTTTTAAAGGAGTATATTTTATATACCTGTTATAATTATTTTTGGATGGTGGGTTGGGTGGGTTTAAATTATAAGAGATTTTTTTAATTTCAAATTTTAAAATATATTAGGAGTTTATTGAAAATATTTTATGAATATGGTGATTTTTTATAATTTTTGTATGATATGGGTAATTTTTTAAATTTAAGAATCTCATCCAGGGTGTTAAATGCAACTAATGGTATATGTTAGGATATTTTGTGAAATTTTACAAGGTTAGGGTATTAAAAGCAACTATCCCTAAAGGTTGGGATATTAGTTGCAATTTACCCATTTTTAAACGATCTAACACTTTCAGTGTTTTTTTTTCCTTTCATACACAAGGAAAGAGATTAGCTAGTAGCCAAATATAAATCCAGCACCATTAAACGTATATCAAAACTTGCCTTCATAAATGGTTGAAATTATCAATCACAAGTTGGGTGGCAATGGTCGTTGTCCTATACCCTCACACTAAGAGATTTAGCCCCCTGTTTGGTATTGATATCAGATATTGGATATGGGTGGATATTAGATATCGATATCAAATCTAATATCTGTATTTGGTATTCCAGGATATGGATATGAATAGCGGTATCAATCCTAGCCCCATTCCCCTTTCTCCCACCCCACTATGCAACCCTAGCCCCCGACTCAAGGGCGATGATGAAGAGTTGAAGACGAAGGGCGATTTCGACTGGCATACAGATGAAAAAGGGCGAAGAAGAAGAAGAGAAAAGCAGAAGAAGGTCGAAGAAGAAGAGAAAAGCTTCTAAGCAGTAGAAGAAGAGATGAAGATAACCCAATTTTTTTAGTATATGAGGATAGGTATATTTACAAGGGAAATGGGATATGACTCATCATATGAGTATATCAACTTGATATCCATATACCTGTATGCCAAACACGTGTACCCAGATATTAGGATATGGATACCGAACGGGACTTGAGAGTTTTGTGTCATATTATAAACACGGTAATCTCTTAACTGAGTTATACATTATACATTATACGAGACATAATAATCCAGATATAGAGCGACTAAACTGAATAAGACCAACAAAAAAAAATAAACAACGACCACGGCCATGGGAAAGACGCAGATGCACTGGTTTCGAATCATGGAAACGGAAGGTGCAGTGAGAAAAGATTAGAAGAATTTGAAAAGTTGAAATTGTATGGAACATGAATTGGTATTCAAACCATGATGAACGAACAATGAGTTTATGCCCCTTTCTCTGAATATAGACACCATGGAAAGAGATGAAAAACTTACACCTTACATACCTCATAGAATTTGTGAACCCATCACACCCGGTAACCCGTACGAGTAAACATGTTCAAAAGGGTAAAAACATATACATGGTCTTATCTTATAATATACTTCTAGAGCTACATACTATATGCATCATTTCACAACATCTTCACAATCCAGAGCTTATACTTCTTTATATACATGTATACGAGACACGGTCCTACCAGCTCAGCATCCGAGAGGCGTTTGCATAGCCTGAGATAGGTGTCCAAGTTTTCCGACTGGTGCAGCCTTCTCCTTAGCCCCTGCAGCACAGCCAGACGGTCCAGATAGTCAGGCCGCAGACCCAAATCAAGCATTCTGGTCAATGCATCAGCGGCAGCAATATAGCTCTCTCCTTTGACATAACCTCTGAGCAACCAAGACAGGGTCTTCTTCTTGCACATTGAGCTCGTGGCCTCCAATGTCGTAAGCAGCCTTGAAATAGCCTTGGTCTCCTTCTGAGAAGCACAAATGGCTAGAACAATGTCGTAGAAGTACCTGTCAACCACCCTGCCCATTAGCTTCATTTCCCAGAGTTGTTGCTCAGCCTCAACTCCGCGACCAGCGCAGACATACATAGCAAGGAGCTTCTCATCAACTAAGCCATAAATGGACGCGTTTCCCGCTTGGATTGCCCACCTTGACAGTTCTATTCCTTGGGCTAGTAGATTTGATTGGTACTCCTCGATGAGAGAGATATTTTCAGTGTCCAATTCAGAAACAAGACCAGATCTGACAAAACCTTTGAGCTTACGCAATGCTTTGGAAAATTCATTGAACTCTTTCACCACAGCTGTCATGGCAATGAGGTAGCTATATACCTCAGGCTTCAAACCGGCTTCTCTCAGGTGAATTACTGTATTCACAGCAGCTCTATAGTTTCCCTCCTCCTGAAATGATGTTTTCGGGAACTCTTTTAAACAACATAATGAACACAAAAGGCCAGTGAAGGAGAGAACAAAGCAAGTAAAAAGCAGAAGGAAATGGCATGAAAAAATAGCAACAGACCACATGAGTCAGTCTGTACAAGAATCCGCAATTGAATCATGCATTAGTTCAATCATATATACTACTTAGTAGTTAGCACATCGTAGCAATATCAATTGCCGATGTTTAAAGGAATATTGGCATCTTTCTTTTTCATGGCTACAGTGCTACACATCTAAGCAATAAAACAGAAATAATCGTATTTGAATTATAACATACTACACAACTGCACAATCTCAACGCACAGTTTCATAATCAAACATCAACTGGCTTAGCACATCAACAAAGCACGATGAAAAATAAACCGATTCAGATGACTTGTTTGAATGCAATCCTAAAGGCTCTCCTATGACACAATCTCGTCTTTGGGTCAATCAGATATGAAATCAAATGAATTTGGAATTTTGGACAGCTTACCATCATCTTCCAAGCTAGATATCCAACAGGTCCGCCTCTACTGCCATCATCATCATCGTCCAAACACGGAATTCCCCTTCTCAAAACCTCCTCCACAAACACAGCAGCTTGATCCCTCTTCTCCATCTCCCAATACACAGAAATCACCTTCTCAATCATACTGAAGCTAGGCTTTAGTCCAACACAATCCATGTCCACCAAAAGGTCAACCACCTCCCCTACAGGGCATTCACTCTCAATCAATTTCTTGATCCAACCACACATAATCGAAACCATGAGCTCCATCGTCTCCTTATCCACCTTATTCTCCTTCTTCAGCCACTCAAAAACCTCCAAAGCGCACCATGAATCCCTCCCTTCCTGAGAGAAATACACCAGCACAAGCTGTAGCTCCCTCGCCGAGAGACGCTCGTTCATCTCCTCAAGCACATCGGAGGGCTCTCGAGCCATCCTCTCCAGTTCCTCAATCGTTTCGAAGAACACCTCACTCATCTCATCCTCATCCACAGTCGTCACGAATCGGTCCTGCTGGACCGACTTCAACAGCCTGAAATCCTTCGTTTTACACCGAATTGGGGTTACAGACTTCAAATTCCGGCTCCTGATTACTCTAATCGTAACCCCAGATGACGATTCAACGGCGACCTTCCGTTTGTGAGGAGAAAAACAAAACTTACCGAAGGAAGTTATCCCAGAAGAAGCGGCCGCGGCCATGGCTGAGCTCCGAAATCAATTTTCTTCCTGATTAGCTTCTTGCTAGGGTTTTCAACAAGGAAATTGGATTAAACCCTACCGAGAACAAAATCGAATGCCCTGGAATTGGGGGAAATTAGGCAGAAATTGGGATAGGGCTAGGAATCATGGTCCAGAAACTAATCTGAATTGTAGAATATAGAAACTACTAATTTGATACTGAATTGACAAATTCAAAGATGAAGAAGAAGAAGATATAGGAAATGAAGGGTTTAAGTTGAGAGTTGAGTGAATGGTGGCAACTGGATGATGCCTCTTTGCCACCGTTTGGGGGAAAGACAAAATGAACCGTAAAATGGGAGGAGAGAATTAAATTTTTCCTTTCCCCGATAGCTCGTTTTTCACAGTTTACTTGTTTTTATTTATTTTTGGCCAAGACAAGATACAGTCGATCATTTCTGAAAATGAGAGGATTGACCATATTTAACGCTTAAATTAATATTGAATTTTTTTATAAAAAATATAATTAGCTTCTACATGATTATTATAACATATTTAAAATAAAATATCAAAAAATCAACTTACAAAAATTATAATGATTCAATAGAGCTAGAAAGATTTTTAAAAGTTATAAAAATATGTTATTGTACTATATGTAATTTTTAAAAAATTTTATAACTTGATTTTTTGAGATTTTTTTCAAATATGTTAAAATAATCAGGTAGATGTTAAATATATATATATATTTTTAATTTTTTAAATATTAATTTAAGGGTGAAATATTTTGTGGGACGAGGTTGTGTGGCAGAAGATATGCAATGAGGATTGACACCCCCTTCAAACACTATCTACGACTATCTAAGAGTGTGTTTGACAGTAAATTATAAATGATAGAGTTTTTTGTATATTATGTAGATTTTGAAGTTTGAGATTTTTTTTTATAGATTATGGAGATTTTGGAGTTTGAGATTTTTTTTGTAAAAAAATCTTGTGAAAAAGTTGGATGGTGTTTGGTGGTTATAAGATTTTGAAGTTGTTTTTAGGATAAAAACTAGTTAATAAATTTTATTACTCGCCCGTTGCGAACTAATATGGTGTGGTGGAAATAATATTAGATAGATTTAATTAAAATATAATACCACTTTAATCCAGAAAATTTCATAGACGCGAGATCACTTCAGACCTCTGCTTTAGTATTTTAATATATATAGATATAGATGTTGAAAATGCCCTTACATTATTACCCCTCTCCTCCCTCTTTGGTCAAACAATATACAAGTACAAACTACAGTAATATTCATAATCTCCTCCGTCCTCGAATTCGGCCACATCGACTGCTCCATTTTTCGAGCCGTCTCTGGTGAAGGTCTCCCGGCGGGGCTCATCTTCCACACCTTGGGAGAGGAATCGTCGGAATCTCCACCGCCTAGCCCCTTGTCTTCCACGAAGAGGAATCGTCGATCATGGCGGATTTGGCGATGGAGAGAGAGGTTGAGCTTCTCCTAATTAAAGAGTTTCCGCATTCCGTTTTTGTTTCTCCTGCTTCAGGTATAATTAGAACTGCAGTAAGTCAGAGTTAAGTAGAGGTTTTGCGGTGCCGAAGCCACTGATGGTCTCTTGGCTTGACTTCGTGGTTAGTTTCAGGTACCCGCTTTTTTTGCTTGCTGATTGCTTATATGGCGGAGTTTCCTCGTGGGACGAGTGTTAAGAAGACTTTGTACATCTTCCAACTTGACTTTATAAATGTTTTGGTTTAGTTGGACATTTAAAAACAATGAATATTTATCTTGATTTAAACTCGTTTTGTCTCTTTCGAGTTTTGACTTGTTGAATTAGGACAGTTTCCCGTGCGAAAGCACAAAATCATACGGATTATTTGACTCTTTTGAGGGTTTGAAATCCCCTTTTTAAGTTGTATCATTAAATTCTTAAGACTTAAACAAGGTTATAACTTGAAGAGAACAATTAAACAGCTCGTACTTGGATTGCTAAGATCTGGCGGAGGGATATTTCTTCCCTCTAAACGTAACCCGGATTTCATTATCTAGGCCGTTACAGTGCTTTGGGTTTAAGTAATATATAGATATAGATAATATATAGATAGATTGGTTAAAAAATGTAGTATGAAATGATATTGTGTAATTAATATAAAATGGAATAATATTGTGTAATTAATATTAACTTTATTTAAAAAATAAGTTTTGAATTAATCTAAATGCTTAAAAAAATGTAGTATGAAATGATATTGTATAATTAATACGTAGTATTAGATAAAAATAGGATATATGAATATATATAAATATAAATTGTGTCAGATGTAGAAAACTAAATAAATGTAATTGAGCCGGATGAGAAATTTGAAAAATAAATTTACTTTCCTCTCCATGTTTTTGTGAGTATGAGAAAAATAAATGTAATTGGGCCGGATGGAAAGGAATTGGGCCTAGTTAATATAAATTTGAAAATAACAAATTATAAAAGAACGAAGGCTTAGGATGAATTTACTGCATGTGATGAAAGCTACAGATGGAAAGTACACGTGGCAGAAGACCCGAAAATTAAGGAGAGGAAGACATGTGGCAAAATTGGTTCAAGAGTATAACTAGTACGATCCCCGCGCCATGGCGCTATTTTTTTATAAATAATATTTAGATATAGACAAACCATAGACATTAGATTTAATTCAATATTTTTAATTAAACCCATTGATTAGTAAATGTGTTAAAAATAATAGAAAATAATACACTTGGGTTATAGAGATAAAGAGAATAATAAATAATAAATAATAAATAGTGAAAGATAAAAGTTTTGAATTAATCCCATTGGTTAAAAAATGTAACATCAAATAATATTGGGTAATTAATATTAGAATATTTTTTTAAAAAAATAATATTAGAAAATATAGTTACCATAATAAAATGATATTATGTAAATAATATTTCCACAAATAACTTTGAACATGAAGAGGACATGTGACATAAATTAATATTGTATAGTATATAGATATAGATAGTTAGTAAATGAATTTGAGTTAAGCCCAATCTATCTATATATTAATTAAAACCAAAGCACCTACGCCACATGTCGCTCCCTCGCGCAAAGTTATTTTTGGCAACATTTATATTGAATATATTTAGAAATAACTTTTTTAAACAATCTATATATTAATTAAAACCAAAGCACCTAGGCCACATGTCGCTCCCTCGCGCAAAGTTATTTTTGGCAACATTTATATTGAATATATTTAGAAATAACTTTTTTTAAACAATGGGATTAATTCAAAACTTTTTTTAATAAAGTTAATATTAACTATACAATATTATTTCATTCTATATTAATTATACAATATCATTTCAAGCTATTTTCTTTAAACAATGAGATGAATTTAAAACTTTTTATATATATAGTACATTCCAAATATATGATTTTTTTGGAGCAACCAATCGATCTATATATATATATATATTGAAAACTATTTTTGTTTTATCATAACCTTAATTTTTGTAATTTCACATAACCAACCTAATCTACACAAAATTTCACATGATAAAAATTTTAAATGTTTTTTTGACCAATGGGATTTATTTATTCTAACTATTAAATGATAAATATTTTTTATTAATTAGATGTCATAATCACCTTAATTTTACAATTTCCTCCCAATCAACTGAACCTAGGAAAAAAAAAATCCAACTATTAAAATTTGGACAAGTTTCTTTAATTAATCCATCTATATCTAACTAATAAACCGTAAGCATTTTTTATTAGGTGTTATAACTTATAAGCACCTTTATTTTAGGATTTTCACTCAACCAACCTATTATACTTAAATCTTAAACTAATGTAATTTTTACACATTTTTCACAAATATTAATTTTTATCAAATCAATTTTTTTCTATTTTATGTTAGCGTATGGTAATAGTTTATTTCATTTTATAGCGGTAATTTAATTTTTATACTTACAAAAATTTATTTTTATTTTTTTTAAAAGAAAAATACGCGCCATGGCGCGGGGACTGTACTAGTAGTTATATTAGATTGAATTCAATGTTTTGAATAAGTCCAATAGTTAGTAAGATTAAAGAAAAAAAAGAGAATTAAAAGAAAAAGAAGAAAAAAGGAGAATTAAAAAAAAAGGATTAAAGAGAAAAAAATTTATAATTGGTCAAAACCCTTAAAATCTCTCTAATGTTGACACCTCACTATAAACTCTTCTAAATTAAGATTTTATATAGATATAGATATAGATTTGATAGTTTTTTTAGGTTGAAATGTCGACGTACAAATGTGACTGCATAACTAATGAGTAGACTTTGATTTATTTAAAAAAATAGAGTTTATGCACCAAAATAAAATAAAATTAGAGTTTCGGTGTTGGTTCGACCGAGTTGTGTTAAGATCTGCACTTCACATATGGGAAGAGTAGGGTTGTTATCCCTTTCAAGAGTGGATTGTATCCGTATGAACGAATTGAGTATTGATGAGGCTAAATTTAGACACGTACTTAAAAATGTATTCATACTCTACTTATTTAATAAATGAATGAGTTTGAGCTAAAATTGTTTTCGAGCATTAAACATTTTTACTTACGCATGACATATAAATTTAAAGAAAATTTTGTAAATTCCACAAAATTCAAACTTGAATCGAGTCAAGCTTACTTTAAAGATCTTAATTAAATTAAATGTAATCATACTTGACTCATTTAGTAAATGAACGAGTTCAATCAAATCAAGCTTTTATTAAGCTGAACTCGAGTCAAACTCAAGATACTCGACTCATATAACCCTATGGAAGAGTCCACTAACCAGATTCAAAGGCAACTCTGTTATTTCAAAGGAAGAGGCCAGAAAACAAGGTTAAAAGAAATTTCATGGGAAAGTATTTCATGTTGAAACATGATAGTGTTTCAAGCTAGCATACAATAAGCAAATGAGATTCTAATTCAAAACTGATATGGTAGACTAGCTTGAGGGCGTGTGTTTCTTCCCAAGTGAAAATCATGGTTCCTAGTTTTAGAGTTCCGATGTTGGTCTCATGTAGTCGAAAGAGTCTAATTGTACTAAGAGTTGCGTTCCGTTACTAAGACTTGAAGTGGCTCGCTACTCCTAATAACTCTAGGCTTGTGAGGAGAGAATGGAGCCAACAAAATATATGACTAGTAGTTCAGTGTTGCTATTTACACTCACATTTTTTTATTATATATACCATAACTTATCTCTTTTGAGTAATAGACGTGTAAATGAAGAGGCGCATAATTTTTTACATAGAAATATCATGTGTCTCTTGAGTCACACGTCTGTGACTCAAGAGGCAAATGGTTTATTTAAAAAAAATTGAAATATGTGGTGTATACAATGTTCTAAAAGGCGCTAGGCGGCCGCTAGGCGGCGGGTGACCGCCTAGCATCTAGGCGGCTAGGCGGGTGCCTAGGCGGCGCTTAGGCGGACTTCGAACAAACTTGATTATTTCCTCATCTTTTAACGTATAACACATGTCAATGATTCATATAATGTAATAATAATCCATAATATCACTCATAAACCCAAATTTACGGTGCTTAACTAACATTTAAGTAAATAAACGCAAAAGTACGCGTCCGACTAACGACTTTAAAACTCCTAAAATTCAAAACCATAGGTTTGACTCAAAAGCAAATATATCTCGACTTGAGGGATAAAAAAACCCTAAGTTGACTAATCACATGCCTAAAAGATAAAATTAAATAATCGTCGGGCTAGGCGGGACTAGGCGGTGCCTAGACGGGTCTAGGCGGGTCTAGGCGGCGCCTAGGCGGTGCCTAGGCAGATTTCCGCCTAGAGGGCCGCCTAGGCTTAAAAATTCCTAGGTCCCCTCCCGCCTAGTGCCTAGGCAGTGCCTAGGCGCGATTTTTAGAACACTGGGTGTATATCTATACTACTATAATAACGACGGAGAGTCTTTGCAACCCGGTCCGTTGATTCACTATCTATTTATCTATATACCTATAAAAATTGTATCCTAGGCCTCTTAATGACTCTCATTAAAGACGTTCTTATTTCTTAATTATTTTCTTTTCCTTTAATTTGATTGATATTATAATTTGTTTTGTTTTGGTAAGATGATGTTATAATTTTATAATTGTTATCACTTAGTCATTTATTAATGTATTCATAAATGTTTTATTATTCTAATTAACTTATGAAAATTTAATTATATTTTCCTAAATTTCTATCCATAATAATGGCCTCATTCACATCATTTTAAACCCCAATATTATAAGACCCGGGGTCTTAAGAGGCGCCAGCCCATGCCACCTAGCCCTCTCAGGTCCGTTGTCCTCACTGACGACCCCGTCAGGCCCAAGGGACTGCCCTCCGGGAGGAGCGTACCCGAGCATACTGTCAGAGTACCTCCAGGCCCAGAGTCGGCTCTGATACCATCTATAAGACCCGAGGTCTTAAGAGGCGCCAGCCCATGCCACCTAGCCCTCTCAGGTCCGTTGTCCTCACTTGGAGCCTGAAAAGGAAGAGCTCTTGTAACATGGGTAGGGCTTGAATCACTTATAAATCACTCCCAACATCCTTATGATATCCGATGTGGGACGGGGTATTACAAATATATTTATGAAATTCATATCATCCGAATAACATATTTTCATATAAAAATCAATTAATCCTTAATCTTTTATATCTATACGTATCAAAGCATCTTTACGATCCCAATTTATGGATTTTTTTTGTTGAAGCTAAATAATAAAAGTCTATTTTATTGATATATTTTGTTAGTTTGAGAATCCTTCATGGAGTATAACTTAATTAATAAATTAATTATAATTTTCACCTAACAATTTCTAAAATGTCATTATATAAGTAATAAAACATGTGTATATATATAATATAATATAATCCAACTCCTTTTAAAAAAAACTACAAAGGGCAAGTTGTTAAGAAAAAATTTATCGTATACAATTCCTTTTTAAAAAAATGTTAGTTAAATAAGGGCATTTCGGTTATAGATTTAAAAATATCAGCGGAAAATTGAAATTTTAGTTGTAAAATAAAATTTGGTGCTTCAATTGATCGAATACCTTATATTATATAAGGTGTTTTTATTTTTAAAAAGTTAAAAGGTGTTTTTATTAAAAAAATTATTTTATCAGATGTCTTCTTGAAGAAAAAACTCATAAAAATATAAAGATTTAATAAATAACTTAAACAAAATTATCAAGCATATAAAATCAAGATTTACTATTTGTACACATATAATGTTTAGATTAGTCAATAAGATGATATAAAATACGCTCTTAAATAAACTTATAAAATAGCAAAACTTATATATACGTCCCATGCGTAGCACGGGTATGCCTTCGCTAGTATATATAATTATCTACGGCGTATATTGAATCCCCCCTCCACCTGCTTTCCTTCCTTTGTTTCCTCTGATTGAATCACAACCATTCAAGATGAATTTTTGCTATTTTCAGTGGTCCAGATCAAATAGAAAGTGTATTGGTTGATTTAACCTCGAAAGTTTGAATTTAAAATGATTTATTTTTTCCTTTAGATGGGCATATCCGTATTTACCCTAATTAGACGCTTTTCTTCTACACCGCTTCACGCTTCTTCTTCGCTCTCTTTCTTCGTCACTGTCGGTCATGATTCTGCTGCTTCATGCCTTTATCTCTTTCTTTGCTTTTCGATTTTTGTTCCTCGTTCTTCCGCTCGCTCCATTCGACTCTCGCCTTTATCCACCCCCTAAATGATTCTCCTCAGTGTCTTGATTTCTCCGACAGCCGGTGCCTCTCAATTCAACTGGAATCCCAACCAGGTTAGTATTTCTCTTTGCTTTGCCTCCCACGTGGTCCATCAGACCATCACTCCATCTTCCACCTCCTTCCTGAGTTCTTCGTCCCCGTGTCACTGGATTTCTTCCTCCTTGTGGCACTGCCTATTGTCATCAATTATAATTCTAATTTCAAGTTTCAATTATAATTCTAGGTTTTGTTTTATTTTAATTTTATGTTATTAGTTTTCAATCTTTGATTGAGCGGTCGCCTTGTCTAATTTTGAAAAATTCAAATTACTCACTATGCGGATATCTCCCTCTTTGCACTGCCTTATTCATCCACATAGTTTTGATCTTTGCTTAGGGTTTTGTTTGTCAGTTAATACCCACTGTCTCCACCCGCATATGTTGGGATCTTCACCTGGATATTCAATGGCCATCCCATTAAATTTGGAATTTTTTACGGCAGATTGATCGCGAGGTGACCAATGCCAGTCGAGTCTTCGGCTCCAATTCAGCCAATTCTCTCACCATTCATCAACTTGAAGAGACCTTCAACGAATTTGGTCCTATACATCGCTCACGGTCCCCAGAAAGGTACCCCTCCCTTTTCCTCATGCGTGGGACACTTCTAATTTCTAATTGAATCCATGTTTGTGGCCTACAGGGTTAGTTGTTCAAGTGTAAGGGTTTGTAATCTTATAGCCGAGTGGATATCTGGAACAATACTTACAGTTTTGAATTTCAAGTTTAATGAATTGATTTTAATTGAGATTAGTAATCTCATTGATTGAGAGTAGTTATTCATTTATGATAGAAGATTGGTTAAAGTGGGGTTTAGATATTACAACTTGGTGCATGTTTACTTTTATGCCTTCAAGGTGTTTGTGAAAATGCTTAAGAGAGATTTTGGGTTGAATGGGTCGAACATAGCAATCAAGTGAGTAACACTCAAGTTTTCTATTTACATGTCATTAAAAGTCATTAAATACTTAAGCTTCTACTCACAATTGATCTAATAAGCGATTTAGGACGATCTTTTCAACAAAACTAGCACAACAAAGCAATTAAGCATGCATTATGATATTGGTTGACTCCTTATGTCTAAAGGTTCACATTTGAACATATTTTTAACCTACTCTGCAACCTTTGGTGTGCTTCTTGCAGTTATAAGTGGTAGCTTGGATTCAAAGCTTATACTTTGGGATTTCTCCAAACCACGTCCTTTTCATGCTATTGACTTTGGTAAGTAACTGCAGAGACTCTGTGTGTTATCTATTGTAGAAAAAAGTATGCATAGATTATATATTCACCTGCAATGGTTTTTATTTAAGCATTGAATAGATTGTGGGATGAAGATAAAATAATTTTTTATTAAGAAAAATAAATATCTTATGATATTTTTAATAGTTTTCTTTAAAATCTACTTATTTACAAAAGCTTGGACTATTTTTTTTTCCAAAATAATATATATGTAAGTTCATCTAAAACAGAGCCCGTTTATGTCGTATTTTATATAGATATATAGATATAAAATAGATATAGATAGATTTATATAGATATATAGATTACTCCGTAAAACTTACTCCGCTGGTCAAATTAGCCAAACCCCGCAAATTAAAGAAAAATGATTACCACTCCTTTTTCAGCCAAATAAAATAAAATAAAATAAATGGATTGCTACCATAATTCAATTAATTAAAAACGAGAATTAATATATACTACGTAGAAGAATAGGGTATTTCATAGCTTTGTCCTTTGAAAGCCTTCAAAATTTCAAATCGCTCGTTGCATTTTCTCCCTCTTGTCTCTCCCTCCTCGCAGAAATACAAAATAAACAAGGCCATTCAAATCAGAGTTTGAGAGATCCCTTGCTTTTTGTATGTTGTTCAGATTTATTTTCAGGTTGGAGTCGGGGGAGGAAGAGGGAGAAGATCGATAAGGTACATCGTTGGCCATGATTGGGAAAATGGGATGCTTTCGTCCTCCTGGAAATTGGAGTATTAAGCGAAAAGAAACGCACCAATCCACCCACGGTATTCTTCATTTCATCCTACATTTTTTGTTTGATTTCGGATTTCCGTTCCGAGTTTTAGGTTAGGTTTGTGCATTTGCAGTTTTCCGTTGTCGTCGTCGTTGCTTGAATTGAATTGAATTGAATTTGATTACCGCTTAATTGTGTTTGCTTTTCGTCGATTCGGCTGATTGATTGTCGAGTTTTCTTTTGAATTTTGCTCGCTTCTCATAACTTTCTGGAATCCATTCAAATTTGTCAAGAGTCCAATTTACCGCCTTTAATTTTATATTATTCAAGGATTTTCCGTCATGATCAAGAATCATCTGGATTGATTTGAGTGATAAATCTCCTGTTTGTCTTAAGCTCTTCCGATGATGATGAATTGATGATGATGACGATGTTAGTTTTCATGTTGGGCGTGTCTTTGTAGATACATCAAACACCAACAAACAAATGGATGCAAATGAGGAGATTGAGGAGGTAAATCCATCACCAAAGTCGAGTTCGAGTTCGAGTGATTCGAGTCCACAAGGCAACACCAAAACCAACGCAGCTCATATATTTACGTATCAGGAATTGGTCGATGCGACCGATAATTTTAAGCCATGTTGCTTCATAGGAGAGGGTGGCTTTGGCAAGGTTTACAAGGGAAGATTGAAAGAGACTCATCAGGTTTATATTCACCTTTCTTCAATAAATGTACAATAGACGTCGAGCAAGAATACGATATCAAAGTCCGATGGTGCACTTTATAGAACTGGTGCACTTTTTACGCATAAACTAATACATTGTGCATCAATTAAAAGTGTACTAGTTTATGTCAAAAAGTGCCCCAGCTTTAAAAAGTGTACCATTTTGTAACTAAAAGTGCATCGTTCTCACCAGATTCGAGCTCTGATAATATTTGTTTATAGGTGAGAGTTTTGTCAATTTGACATATTCTTTGTTTCCATTTTAGGAAGTGGCTATCAAGCAACTTGATCGGAATGGATTGCAAGGCATGCGCGAGTTTGTTGTCGAAGTTCTTACACTCAGTCTGGCTGATCACCAGAACCTCGTGCAATTGATTGGGTATTGCGCGGAAGGCGAACAAAGGTTGTTGGTCTACGAGTTCATGCCATTAGGTTCACTTGAAACTCATCTTTATGGTATGCACAATACTGATAAAAACCATTGTTGTTCTTTTGCTATGGATTCATGGAATCTAACATTCGCCTTGAAACTAACACTTGATGCAGATCTCAAGCCTGGTCAAGCACCGATGGACTGGAATACTCGAATGAGGATAGCTGCAGGGGCAGCTATGGGCTTGGAGTATTTGCACGACAAGATGAAGCCTCCTGTCATATATCGCGATCTCAAGTGTTCAAACATTTTGCTGGGTGAGAATTACCATCCGAAGCTGTCTGATTTCGGCTTGGCCAAAGTAGGTCCCGAGGACGATAAGGCTCATGTTTCCACTAGGGTGATGGGCACCTATGGATATTGTGCACCAGACTATGCCATGACTGGCCAGCTGACATTCAAGTCGGACATTTACAGCTTCGGTGTTTTCCTGATGGAGCTCATAACCGGAAGAAAGGCGATTGATCCTGCAAGAGTTCCTCGGGAGCAAAATCTCGTCGCCTGGGTAAGACGACGCATCTGTTTTCTTGTTGTATATTGTGTAAAAACCGATCAATACACTTTTAACGAGCTCTTACTTGCTGCAGGCTAGACCGCTTTTCAAAGACAGGAGCAAGTTCTCACAAATGGCTGACCCGGGTCTGAAAGGACAGTACCCGACTAGAGGCCTGTACCAGATACTCGCCATTGCAGCCATGTGTGTTCAGGAGCAGCCAGATATGCGCCCTCGTGTTGCTGATGTTGCCACAGCCTTAAAGTATCTTGCTGCTGTGAAGTATGATCCTCTAAACCCTGCCGCTTATGGCAGCCTGATAGTCTCAACAATTTCCGAAGACAAGAAGGATAATGAAGATGATCGGAGTGAACACTCGAAACATAGCTCGAGAGATGACAGACTTGAAGGATAACCGCCTAATCCGAGTTAAGATGCTGCGCGACGCACCTTGTTCTCAATTTTTGCATCAGCAGTGGCAGATAACAGGTTCGTCCCTCTCTAGAAATAGGGGATTTACTCTTTTCCCTGAAGAGATGTACATCAAGGAGTGGATTTTTTGTTAGTGATGTTCTCACATGTATCTACACACTATAGTACAAAGAAATCCTGTTCAATAGAAATGATACCATCTCTCCCTCTTTACAATGTCTTGCATCTTAGTACTGCAAAAGACTCGAAGAACACGTCGTCTCGACTCTCTTGGTTGCTGCATTGTTGCTGTAATAGTTGTTCAGGTTGATTTACATTGCAAGAATGACCTACTGAGCTTCCCAGTTCTGAAAACCTGAACCCACCTGCCGGTTTCTGGGTCATCTCCAGCAAGAATGGTGATTGCCTATCCGAAGTAAGCCAGGTTGTAGGGAGCTTCTAGTCGAGTCATTTGTGCTAATGGTAATGGAGGTTGCACCGGTGTTCAGAGAGAGAAGTACATGGGATTCTTTCCCAAAACAAACACACAAATGTTGATATTGGTTTCGCCATTTGAATTTTTGTATCAACAAGGTGCACCAAATAGTAGGAAATATTGCATGAAACTGTGATTTGGTGATCTCAGCAATCATCTCCCAATTTGCTGGTTCCAAGCCTCTATGTCAGTTTCAATCTGCAAATAAAAGCACATACAAGCTCTTCAACAATCTAAGTAATTATTGTCAACCTGTGGTCATCTCCTTGAGAGCAAAAATCAGAAGACATACATGAGGCTGATAAGGCTTGTTGCGCCATTGAAAGATACATCCCCGAGAGTGCATGTGGTCGAGGAGAGCCTGGGAAAGCAGTGGCTTGAAATCAGTTTGAAGCTTCACTTTCTTAAGCCCTACACAGGCCAATAATGCGGCAGTCAGGCCACACGGAGTCAATCCCCCAATGTGCAGGATGGTCAAGCTGTGCAGCCTGCGAACACTTGCTAGAGCTAATAAACCAACATCAGTAGCTGAACAGTATGACAGGTTGATCTGCGCAGAAGGGTAGCAGGAAAACTGTAATGTTAGGTTGGCCATGGATTCTTGTTACCCATAAGGGCAGTAAAATTGACTTCAGAAAGGAAGGGAATTAAGTACCTGTTTCAGGTTTTGTGAGTAATGAGCAAGGGAAATCATCCCAGAATCATCGATTTTGAAGCACTTCTTCACATCCAGCACTCCAAGCTGCCGGCATCCAGCAGCAATGGCTGCTAGACCCTCAGATGTGATGCAAGGGCATGCTCGCATTTCTAGTGCTTTAAGCTCGGAACACTTGGACAATGACATTAGAGATGCGTCGCTGACTTTATCTATGTAGGCTATGTTGATCAGTTCTAGAGCAGGGCATCCTGAAGCAATCAATTCAATGCCTACGTCCGTTATACCCATAGCCCTGTTAGGAGCAATAACAATAGTACTTAGAAAAATGGAGACAAAATAAGAAGAGTAGTTTCCGTAAATAGCAGCTTGGAGATCTAGCAATGAGGTTATTCATACAAAAAGATCTTCTTCGTGGCACGCTTAAAACTGCATTGATAACGCAATTCTCTCCTATAACAGGAGATTTGGTTTGTAAAATCACTGTGCATTGAAGAAATCTTAACATGAACAATAGGACTGATGGCTAAATCTAGAAAGACAATCGCTAACCTGTACAAGTCAATTTCTTTAAGCTTTGGGCAATTCATAGCAACATGTTTAAGCCCTGCATCAGTTATGTTTAGGCATATCCCGAGCTTTAAGCTAGTAAGCATGGAACACCTGGAAATGGACTTCAAACCTGCATTACAACAGAAGCAATGACAGACATTTAGATTTAGTATATATATCACGTGGAGGCCTCAGAGTCCGTGAAGATGGTTAGGAATGAACCTTCATCATCCAAATCATTGTCGGTTACATCCAATTCCTCCAAGAAAGGACACCGGTCTCCAATAAAGTGAAATGCTTCCTTTGTAACAAGATAACACGATTCCATCCTTAACGAAGTTAGCAAGCGGCAGGAGCTTGTTATGTAGTCAATTGATGCAGAGGTAATCTTGCGACAGCATGTGATGTCCAGCTTTCTCAACTCCTTGTGCTTGGTAACCAGTGAGAAGATACCCTCGTTGGTGACTCCTGAGCACTTGCTCAGGCTCAATTCCTTGAGAGTTGCACACCAAGCCCCAATCACCTTCATTGAAGAAGATGTCACAAGGCAACCATCTAACTTGACACACTGGATATTGGCGAAACTCTGAAGGGATTTTGCCACATCCACAGTAACCTAAATCACACCGAAAACACCATCACTTAGAAGGAATGATCAAAATTCAGTTGCATTTAAAGCATCTAGATTAAAATTCAGACTCACAGCAGAAGTGTAAGCCAAAGAGATCCAGGTTAAGCACTCCGCACCATTGGTCAGACTCGATAGACCAATGTGAGTAATGTTCTGGCAGTGAGACAAATCTAGAGCCTGTCAAACAATGTGATGGTTATGCGAATTAAACGAGTCCATATTTGTTTAAAACATAATCAAACAACTTGAAGTTTCCTGCAATTCAGACTTATTCTTATCAAATTTCATACCGTTAATGATTTGCAACCGCCTTTGATTGTAGCAAGGCCATCATCGTCGATGCCAAAGCATCCAGCCATGACTAAATCTTCTAGATATTTTAGTTGCAGAATATGTGGAAGGCATTTCTCTGTAATCTACCAGGAGAGACAAAATCATAATTCAGTTTTTGAGAGCGTTAATTCCGAAAAAAATCAAGGAGTGGATAGATGAATAAACAATCAAATACCGGTACATAGGACAGATCTAGGGAACGAAGCTCCTTGCATTTCAACGCAAGCAATCCAACACCTAGATCCGTAACATGAACGCACCACTTGAGGCTAATCATCTTCAATCGCTTGCAACCTACGGCGATACACCCGATCCCGGAGTCCGATACGAGCTTGCACCTCGCCAGCGAGAGCCTCTCCAGTCCCTTGGCCTCCGCAATCGCCGCAGCCGCAGAGTCCGTCAGTTCCGCCGAGTTAGAGAGGTCAATTTCCACCAGATTCCGGCATCCGGAGACGAGATTCGAAATTCCGGCAGCAGTGACGAATCGGGAGCCAGAGAGGTCAAGGGAGCGGAGGCCAGGGAGATACCTCGCCGTTTGGAGGAGGCATTCGTCGTCGACGCGAGGACAGAGGGAGAAGTCGAGGCGGGAGACAGAGGTGTAGCGGCGGCGGCGGATGAGATCGGGGCGGAGGGGGCGGAGGGTCCGGCGGTGGCGGGACTCGGCGGAGTAGAAGGCCTTGCAGGCGAGGGAGAAGGACTTGAGGGAGGAGGGATCGCCGGAGAGGCGGTCGAGGATGAGGAAGACGATCTCTTCGGTGACGACGTCGAAGGGGTTGATGGATTCAGGTGTCATCAACTTTTGAAGCTTCAGCTTCATCAGCAATGGCGGATTGCTAATCTTGTGCAGTTGGAAAGGAATTCCAAACGGAGCGAGGAGAGTGATTGGAGGGAGAAATTGGATTGGATTGGAGATTATCAAAGGGGAAGATTAGCAGTTGTGGGAAGGATTAATGGAGGAATAAGTTCAGTCGTTAGTGAGGGGAGGAGGAAAGAGCTGCCTAGATGCAAACTTGCAAGTACAACAACAAGTATACAACTGGCGAATTTACCATATTGTCCTCGGTGGGTTGATTTGTTAGTTGTTTACACCCGCTTGAAAAGCCGACAAATCAAATCAATGTCACTGGTGTGTTTGGTATAACGCAATTAATAATTATAAACGGTTAAAATAATATAAATTTTAAATAAAATATCTGAAATAGTGTTTAATTACTCATTTTATATTATTTTAAATCCATTATAATGTATGTAGGCAAATACTGTACTATTTAAGTGTTTATAATTATAATACATAATGCATTGGAATCCAAACACACTCGTAGCGTATCGATTGGACTTCGAAACTCAACAAGGCCTCATCCGCTTGTTTTGATGCCTCCACACGTTCTTTGACAGTACCTTAAAAAATTTGTAGCGATCCAAAATTTGTGACTATAAATCGCTTTTCACACACGTTTCGCCGACAAACACTCAAAAAACACGTGGAAGAAACGGATCAAACCCCTAGCTAATACAATAAGATTTAATAGCTCAATGTCACGAAAATAAGCAAAGACAGTCATTGTTCTTTATCAAAACATATGTTTCTATAAACGCACAAGCAGTTGAGATTTCAAATATTCCCTTGTATATCTTTTATCATCAGATTACAATTATATATAGAGTACAAGAAAGAGTAGTTGAGAAAATACAGGAGTGGACTAGCATACATTCAGAGATAGTGGGTGAGAGGTTGAGAGGTTGAGAGATTTAAGGGACTAGTGGGACACTGGGACTAACGTCTCTTATTACCCCCCGGCAAGTCCAAGAGCGGGACGAACTTGGAGCTTGGAACGTAGCCAGGCTATCCGATCTTTAGACAATGGTTTGGTGAAGATGTCAGCCAGCTGATCCTTGGACGATACAAATTTGATGAGGAGATCGCCCGACTCGACTTGCTCTCGAACGAAGTGAAAGTCTAGTTTGATATGCTTCGATCGAGTGCTGATGACTGGATTTTTGCACATAAAAGCTGCTCCCACATTGTCACATAGAATCGTAGGGGATCCCAAGTGCGAACTGCCAAATCACGAAGGAGCTGATTGATCCACAGTAGCTCAGCCGATGTGTAGGCAAGCGCACGATATTCGGCTTCGGTACTGGACCGGGCGACGACCCGTTGCTTCCGAGATGTCCAGCTAATGAGGTTGCTACCATGGAATATAGCAAACCCGTATTGAGACCGGCAATCGTCAGGGTCAGAGACCCAGCCTGCATCAGAATAAGCAAGCAGTGATGGTGTCTTTGTCGGCTGAAAGTGCAGACCCAAGTGTTGGCTACCCTTGAGATACCGGAGGATACGCTTGACCGCTTGCCAATGAGCCACGGTGGGAGAGTGCATATACTGACAGACCCGGTTGACGGCGAAAGCGATGTCCGGCCGAGTGATCGTGGCATATTGGAGAGAGCCTACAGTTTGGCGATAGAGGGTTGGATCGGGGAATGGTTCGCCAGTGATGGTGAGGCGAGAGGATGGATCGGCAGGAGTGGCTATGGGGGAGGCGTCGGCCATCTTGCTTCTCTCTAATATGTCATGAATGTAGCCTTGCTGGGAGAGTGAAAGACCATGGGAATCGCGTGTGATTCGGATGCCCAAGAAGTAGTGAAGATCGCCGAGGTCTTTGAGGGCGAAGGCGGAGTGGAGAGCCTTGATGAAGCGACTGATGTACGCCGGATCGCTGCCTGTGATTATAAGATCATCCACATAAATAAGAATATAAATGGTGACCAATGCCGAGGAGTGTACAAACAGTGAAGTGTCCGATTGACACGCTCGAAATCCATGAGTGACAAGGAAGGACTTGAGCTTGATGAACCATGCCCTCGGAGCTTGTTTGAGGCCGTAGAGAGCTTTGTGGAGGCGACAGACATATGTCGGATGAGCTGGATCTTCAAACCCTCTCGGTTGTTCCATGTAGACTTCCTCACGGAGGTCGCCATTCAGAAAGGCGTTGTTGACGTCGAGTTGTCTTATTTTCCAGCCGCGAGAGAGAGCAAGGGAGAGCACTAGGCGGATAGTTGTTGGCTTGATCACCGGGCTAAAAGTGTCGAAGAAATCAACACCTTCCGCTTGACTAAAACCCTTTGCTACCAAGCGAGCTTTGTAACGCTCGATCGATCCATCCGAGTGTCGTTTGATCCTGAAAATCCACTTACAACCAACAAGATTAGCCTGTTTAGGATGGGGAACAAGCGACCAAGTGTTATTCCTCAATAAGGCATCAAATTCATGTTGCATCGCAAGTTGCCAAGAGGTGTGTTTCATTGCTTGGGCAACAGTTTTGGGTTCAACGTCAGGGGCAAAGGAGGCTGTGAGAGCTTTGGGTTTGAGAGAGTTGGTGCTGGCTCGTGTGGCCATAGGATGTCGGCTTGTATCGGAGGGTCGGAAATAGGAGGGAACAGCCGGTGTTGGGGTCTGTTTAGCTTGGGAACTGGCCGTGGAATTTTGGTAGTGGGGAGGGGATGGTGACGGTGTGAGAGGGGGCGGGGTGGATGGGGCTTCCGAGGGTGACGGGGATTGGTGTGGAGTTTGGGAGGCTGCAACATCTAGCAGGGAAAGCGTGGCAGGTGGGGATGGCGTCGGCGGCCTCAGGCAATCATCACAGGGCGGTCGAACTTCGGCGAAAGGAAACCGGTCCTCATTGAAGACCACATGGCGAGACACATACACACGGGAGGATGGAATATGTAAGCAAAGATAACCTTTGTGAGATGAGCTATAGCCGATGAAAACGCAAGGAAGGGATCGAAATTCCATTTTGTTATTGTAATATGGACGGAGAAACGGAAAACACAAACACCCAAATGTTTTTAAGAAGCCAAAATCCGGTGCTTTATTGTAGAGTTTTTGATATGGGGCTTTGTAGGAAAGGGTGGGTGTGATGGTACGATTGTGGAGGTATATGGCGGTTTTGAAGGCGTGTTCCCAAAAATGTTTAGGAAGAGAGGATTGAGCGAGGAGCGTGAGGCCCTTTTCAACCACAATCCGATTACGGCGTTCAATTGCCCCATTTTGCTCCTGGGTATATGGACAAGAGATTCGATGGTTGATGCCATGAGTGACAAGAAACGGAATGAGAGCACGAAACTCGCCCCCACCATCGGTTTGAATAGCTTTAATAGCACATTGAAATTGGGTGTTGACCATGGCGTGGAATTGCACAAACGTGGATTGGACCTGGGATTTTTGATGTAAGAAATAAATCCATACAAACTTAGTGCAATCATCCATAAACAAAACAAAATAACGACTACCATTCAAAGAAGGAACAGGGGATGGGCCCCAAACATCCGAATAGATCAAATCAAAAGGTCGTTGCGAAATAACATGAGTTTGAGGAAGATTGAAACGGTGACTCTTCCCTAATTGACAAGAATCACAAACATCAAAGGATTTATTTGAAAGAAGCGAAAGATCAAAAGTTGCAACCAAACGCCGAAGAAGAGCTTCATGGGGATGCCCGAGACGACAATGCCAACGATGAAGGGTGGTGCGAACAGCGGTGAGGGCCATGGACGGTGGAGTGGACATGGGCGATGGAAGGCGATAGAGGCCATGATTAACGTCTCCTTGGAGTAGAACTTTGCCCTGAAAGGTCTTAATGCAACAATTGTTAGGCCAAAATTCCATCATGACATTATTATCGCGACAAGGTTTTAGGACGCTGATAAGGTGTTTGGTTAGGCGAGGAACAACAAGGACATTGAGCAACTTAAGATTAGCAAACGAATGAGAGCCAAGATGAGAAATGAACAATTGATTACCATTCCCGACTTGGAGCTTGTCAGTGCCGGAATACTCCTCAGATTTGGTGAGATGGTGCAGGTCCGGTGAGACATGATCCGTGGCACCCGTATCGAAATACCAGGATGGATCAATGGCGGACGGGCTCCTGAATTCAGTCATGTTGGCCTGCTTCTGCGAGTCCCTGGGGTTCGGGCGGCGGGCTGGATAGTCAACCAAGTTGCCGCGTTGCCAGCAGTCGAGGGCCTCATGCCCAGGTCTGTTACATAGTTGGCAATGGGGGCGGCGTCGACGATTGTCTTGGGGCCGAGGCTCAGTGTTCCGGGGTCCTGAGGAAGAGCCAGACCCCTGAGAAGAGGAGCCATAGGATCGTCCCCCGGTCCTGGACATGGTGTTCGCAGCCGGGGTGGGAGCCGGATCATGAGGAGGCAACGATGGAGGCTGAGGAAGGGCCTGGCGAGCAAGGTCTCGCTCAATACGATCTTCCTCTCGGTATAGGTGGCCAATGAGATCGTCGACTGTGAGTTTGTCGGCGCGCAGCATGAAAGCAGTGATGAATGGATTGTAGGTGGCGTCTAATCCATTTAGAATGTGGCCGATTAGATCTTCGTCGGAGACAGGCTGGAGGTTCTCGGCAAGGGCATCAGCAATAGCCCTTTTACGGTCGATGTAATCACGCATCGAGGAGGCTCCCTTGGTAATTGTCTGGAGTTGATTGCGCATCGTGAGGCGATGGGCTCTCGTTTGAGCCTGATAGGTGCTCTCGATTGCCGTCCACGCTTGATGAGATGAAGAGGAACGGACAACCAGAGCAAGAGCTCTCTCCGACAGAGTCAATTTGATCCAGAGAAGAACAAATCGATCTCTCTTCTTCCAGATAGCATACTCTGGATTGGGAACAGGGGCACCGGCGACATTATCCGCGGGCGGAAGAGTTTCAGCAGGGGGTTGGGGATGGAGTATGTAGGATTCCAACTCAAAGGTTTCGAGTGCGGAGATGACGGTAGTGCGCCAGAGTGGATAATTGTCTCGATCCAACTTAATACTGATCGAAGGAATTTGAAATTGGAGATTGGGATTAGCCATATTTGCAGCAAGGAGAAGGGGATGAGTGGTATTGGCTGCCATTGATGAAGGAAACGGAAAAGATGAAAAAAAAAATTTTATGGCTCTGATACCATATAAACGCACAAGCAGTTGAGATTTCAAATATTCCCTTGTATATCTTTTATCATCAGATTACAATTATATATAGAGTACAAGAAAGAGTAGTTGAGAAAATACAGGAGTGGACTAGCATACATTCAGAGATAGTGGGTGAGAGGTTGAGAGGTTGAGAGATTTAAGGGACTAGTGGGACACTGGGACTAACGTCTCTTATTAGTTTCCAACTCATCTAATATTAATGCACCTTCCGGGATCCATCTCCATACCCCAACTAGAAATTGCACAATAGTTGTTCAAGCTCTTTGCATAAACTAGCAAGGAGTTGAAAAGAACACACTGTATAGTCTAGAATCACTTGAATGATAGACTTAATCAAACCTCTTTTTATTCTCTTAGTATAGTTTTCTCCTTCACCACTTTAGTTCCTTCCATACTCATTCCTTAACCTACTCAATTAAAAATCATACTAGGCATATCAAGGTAAAAAATTATGTTTAATCAATTTTCCCGAATCCTTAAGATCTCCTTAATATTGGCTCGCCATACAATTTTGAGAAATTTATTGGGTAATGACAACTAAGCCTTGGTGACATGGCACATGAATAGTATGTGAAGTAGTTAGGAAAATGGATTTAGTTCTATCTTTGATCGTAGATTTCTATCCGAATCAGAACAAAGGGTGCTCTATCACTTCCGAGCACCTCATCTCCCTTTGCCTTGACCCTTAGGGAAGGTAAAGAAGAATAGGGGGAAGGGGTAGTATGGGAAAATAGAGAGGAAGGTGGAACTTGGAAGAAAGGGAGTGGGGATGATCGTATTCGGGGAAGTTTCCAATTGAGGATGTAATATTTGTCAAAGAAAGGACGATACCAAGTGCAGTAGTGCACCGGTTAAGTACGGCCCTTTCTTTTTATTAAAGATAAGTAAATAATCGGCACATGGAATTGACACCCACCTACCTATTTAAAGTATATATTCCGGTTAATTAAAATATACGGAGTACGTAGTACTCCGTATTATTTTATTATTTATTTATTTTCTTTAGAAAATAAAAATTATACAGAAAAAAACAAAACTTGAAGAAGATACTTTTCAAGTTTGAATTTTGTTTCGTTGTCTTGATCAAAATCCTATAAGTGTTTTGATAAAATCCCAAAAGATTTTTAGGTGCGTTTTATTAGGGTGGTTTTCGGTTGCGTCTCTGGGTGTTCTTGACATTCCTTTTCTTATTCGGGGTTCTGGCGTCCAATGCCGGGTACGGCTGAGGTCGAGGTGGTGTGTATTGAGACGTCTCCGTGATCCAGAAATTTCCTAGGATGATCATCTTCACTGCCCACAGGGATTCCTAATGTATTGTCCCTAGCGTATTAAGATTAGGTTCGTTTGTTTCGCCTGAATTTGTCAGCTTGCCTAGCTCTTGTTGATTTGTATTGCACTTTTTTATTTTATATTGTACGTTTTAACGGTTCGTCGTCCATTTCGAAGACATATTTAGATAAGCTTTTAATTTTGGAGAATGATATGGATTAGGAGAATCTACTCTATTTTTTATGTTACTTTTCTATTTTAGAAAATAGGATGAAAATTTTATTAAACTAAAAAATATTTTAAATTCTCCAAAATTCTCAAAATTTCCAATAGAACTGGTACACCGAATCAACACATCGATAAACAATTGGAATGAACCAGGCTCCAGGCTCAGGCAAAAGAGGACAAACCAAAAAATAGAAAAGTAAAATCATCAAAATGGGATAAATCACCTAGAGGCTTCTACAAACTAAATGTAGATAGCTCTGTTAAACCCTTTGACAACTTCAATGTCGAAGGAATTATTAGGCATAATAGTGGTCAAGTAATTGATATTTTTCCACTTGCGATCCATAGAGGATCAGTGTTATAAACAGAAGATTTAGCCTTTTGCATTGGAATCAAGACCGCAAACAGGAAAGAGATTAGAAAACCTCATGATTGAAGATGATGGCCTCAGTGAGATCTCCGTAGTTAACAGTACAACCAAAATACCATGGGAGATACTCATAACAGTACAAGAGATCCAGACGCTTAAAAGGAATTTCAACATCAGTTTTAAACATTGCTATAGAGTATCTAATTGTGCTGCTGATTTTATAGCAAAGACTATTGTCACTTGTAATATGGATACACTCCCATTCCCTCTGGAGATATGTAACATCATCCTTATGAATAATCTTGCATCAACCTGCAAGATTCTTGAGCTGAGAGCCCTGCCGGTCTGAGCCGGTGTCGACTCCCTATGTCGCCATGTCCCATTAGTCTGCATTCAGCTAATCTGCCCACTTAGGAAGTCTGTGACTACAGTTTGCTTACCGACCCACGAAGCTAAAGTCTACATTTTGCTTACCAACCTAGGAGTTCGACATAGGTACCGTACGATATGCGGGATTTTGCCGCGTGAATAGTATACCCAAAAATAATAATAAGGGTGTTTAAATGTAAATATTTAAATAAGAGGTAGTTGGGCACATTTTCTTTCCAGGAGGAGGCAGAATAAACCTGTCCATATAAACTATAGAGGGTTAGATGACGGCAACTGGTCAATTTTATATAATTAATTAAGTGGCCCCACCTTCCCTGCATAATACTACGATGTATATCTAGTGTGTTCCGGCACCTTCCCTGCATAATACTACTTGTACAAATTCAACTCCTTTTAGATACGGTCTACCAAATTTGATTGGGTTTCCATAAATTCCAATCTTTAATTCGCCTGCCTCGCCTCTATGCTTAGCTTTATTTTTGGTCTTTTTATTATTATTTTTATTTTTATGTCATTTGGAACCTTTAAGAAATATTTACAATGTTTGAGAGAATTTATAAAGGTATTATATGTGTTTATATGTTTAAAAGATTTGAGAAATGTTTGAGACATTTTAGCATGGCAAGAGAAAAGTAACCGCCCATTATATAACATAATTGATTAAATGTTCTCCAAGATTTATTAGTTAAATATCCACCAAATTTTAATAATATCATAATGTTCCTACCATACCCTTTCCTCCTTTTTCTCTCCTGCTGAATTTTTATACTGACAAACGGACTGCGTTACGCTTAGAATGGGAGCTGATGTTGTTGATCAACGAAGTGAAAGTGTGTTTGTTTATGCACTTGTGGAGGACCGGCATTCCAGGTAGCTTCCTAGATCATCTGTCACCTCGAACCCGGACTCCCTCTTCAACTCCGACACCACCCACGCCCCACATTAGGGGAGACAAAGAGCTTGGATTTGGAGATTTTCACCCGTCCACTATGCTTTGAATAACCCAGAGTTGGGCGACCGAAGCTTTCACGACGAGGACAATATCTTCTGCAAACAGAACATGTGAGATATTAGGACCATTTCTGGTTAGCCTGGCTAGTGGCCGGGATCCACTCCCCATTGTCGACAACCAGTGGTGGAGCCAGAAAAATTTCAGAGGGGGAGCACAATTATATATGTACGATATAGTTGCGGATTAAATTGACATAAAGAATTATATGTAATACGATAATAAATTATGTTATTTTAAGATAAAATGTTATCGGTTTATGATAAAACGCTATCATTTTTTTCGCACCTAAAAAAAGAAATATAAATATATAAATGAAATATCCGAAAAAAATGAACTAAATAAGTATAGGAAACGCAATCTAATAAACATTAAGTTAAGGTTATGGTTGTTATATGAGCTAAAGCTTGACTCGAGTTTAGCTCAATAAAAGCTTGGCTCGAGCATCGTTTACAAAATGAGTTGATTATGAGCACATTTTTATGCTTAATCATGATTCAGCTCGGATCGATTGAAACTCAAATTGCTCGAATTTTGTGAAATTCACAAATTTTCTTTTAAGTTACTATGTCATGAGTAAGTAAAGTTGCATAATACTTGGGAAAAAAAAACTTAGCTCAAGCTCGTTCACTTACCAAACAAGTCGAGTATGAGCTCAAGTTCAAATATACATGATTCAGCTTGGACTGATTGAAACTCAAATTGCTCGAATTTTGTGAAATTTATAAATTTTCTTTTAAGTTACTATGTCATGAGTAAGTAAAGTTGCATAAGTAAAGTTGCATAAGCTTGTTCACTTACTAAACAAGTCGAGTATGAGCTCAAGTTCAAATATAGGTTCGACTCGAGCTTGACTTGTTTCTAAATGAGCTAAATATAATCAAACAATACTAGACTTGTTTGGCTCGAATAACAACCTAGTTAACATATAACTTGTTGTACTCATAACATATAATAATGTATAACCAGATATAAAATTTTTAAACTTGTATAAGTTCTTATCTAATTGTCGAAATGATTAGTATAACCTCTCATTTCGAAGCTCTCGAGATGAATTATAGTATGTGAATGTTAATTTAAGTAAAATATAAAAGCATTATAGTCTATTGAAACAAAATTAAAGTGATTAATATAAGTTTAATTTTAAAACAGTCATGACTTTTTACTCAGATGTCGGATTAAGGCGTATTATATATCAAAACGAAGCTATCGACGACCCATGCAGGATTTACTGGCTGGACTTTTCCAATTAGTCCTTATACACATAGGTAGTTCGTCAAATGAGAGAGGGGGCACGTGCCCCCTAGGCCCCCCTCAGCTCCGCCCCTGTCGACAACCCTAAAAATAGCTTGGCTAAGCCTTTCAATAAAAAGAATGGACAAATAAGGGGAAATAGGGTTTCCCTGTTGTATGCCCCTCGTTGCTTGAATTCCTCGGTCATCTCGCCATTGACAAGGACCCTGGTGGTGACCGTGGTGATGCAAGCCTCGACCCATCTTAGCCAGCATTCCGGAAAGCCAGCCTTCTGCATAGCCTCAATCACAAAGTCCCACCGAAGGCGATCATATGCCTTTTCAAGGTCAATCTCGAGGATCATCCAGCCTTTCCTTCCCTTCTTCGTTCTCATTGAGTGAACGAACTCCTGCATCACGACGATGTTATCGGTTATAAGCATTTTAGGAAGGAAACTTCCTTGTATAAGACTAATTAAAGAGGAAAGAAGAGGCCTCATCCTTTTTCACGAGCACTTTCGTAGTGGCTTTATATAGCACATTACAAAGGTTAATTTGTCGGAACTGAGTGATGGTTTTCGGCTTGGCCACCTTCGTAATCAGCACAATTAGCGTGTCATTAAGACCTTTTGACATCGCATTAGAGGCAAAGAATCCACGCACACAATCCTTGATCGAAGCTCCCACCTCCTCCTAGCACTTTTGGAAGAAAATCGCCTAATAACCGTCCACACCTGGAGCTTTGACAGCCCACATCTTACGGATAGCACGGCTAATCTCCTCATCTATAATCGACATGGTGACACCCTCCCACTCAGTTTCAGGAATTAACGGAAAGGTCCCCGGTGGTAATGAGCAGGGTGTATCTTCTCCGTTGGAATAGTGTATAGGTTGCGGAAGAACACATTAACCAACTCTTTGATGGCTATACCGTCAGTAATATCCTCGCCATCCCCGCCTTTCAACACCTCAATCCTATTTCTCTGCCACTGAACAACCGTGGAGAGGTGGAAGAAAGTGGTGTTCCGGTCACCCGCACACAACCATTGCTCCCTTGACTTTTGAAACCAACATAGTTCCTCCTTTTCAAGTGTCCTGGCAAGCTCGATTTGGGTCTCTTCCTCACGCTTGAGCAACTCTGTCATGACCCGGGGGGCCAAGCTCCCTTGTATCTCACTCAGACGAGTCTCAAGCCGAGCTTTCCTCTAAAAAAATGTCTCCAAACGTCTCCTTTTCCATTACAACTCCCTAAACTTACACTAAACTGGTCTAACCCCAAATAGTTCTGCTGTAATGCTTTTGGGCTGAATATGGGCCCCTCAAGATACACTAAACTGGGCTTAGCCCAAATTAGAACCCATCATGTGTAGTCTTTAGTGTGTACATGCTCGTTGTAGTCTGGGAGACGATCTTTCGTGCTCTAGTGCGGTCTTACGAATGGTTTGGGTAGGAGATTCTTTTCCCAATTCGAACTAAGGATTCGGGTGGATCTGGGTTGCTCATTAGCAGCTTTTCCATTTGCTCTAGAAAGGAAGACTTTTCAAATTTATCTACTAGCAATCTAGCTCACTATAGGCTTGTTACAAGGTAAATTGGTTTATAATCTTGAGGTGAAAGTTGGTATTGATGAAGTTTGTGTGTTCTCGACTAGTCGGGAATCGGAAAATGGTGCGTACGTCCTGGCCCCTCAGACTCTACTTGAGTGCAGGAAAGACTAGAATGTTTGTTGTTTATTTGTGGTTAGGCTTATACTGCTTAAGAGTCAAACATATTTTTTATGTAAGTGTTTTTTAACCGTAGAGTTTTAACCTCGTAATTGATGCTTATTACTATCAGAAATTAATATAAAAATGATATTTTATGTAGTTTTTGTCAATCGGTAAAAAGTGTGTTAAATGTCAAATAAAAAATGGAAGGAGTAATGTAGTATACAAAATCTGTACTCAAATCGGATAATTTGATAATGTTTAATACTAGCTTGTAGATGTTCTAACACTAAATTTGAGAATTTCAAATTAAATTCTAACCACTTGAAACCAACTCAAACACATAGTGATGAATCGGACAATTAAGATTCAAGCTCAACAACATTTGCCAAGAGACAATTGAACTACAAAGAGCTACACATTCTAGTTATACAATGGAAACCGCGCAATGGCAGATTCTCAACTACATGTAACAACCCTAATCTATATTTTCGAATTCCTCGTTGTCGGTCTAAGATCCATTAGTTTTTTTCCCTTTAACAGATGGTCAGCATCTCACATTTAAGTGAGAGATCGAGGTTCAAAGCTAGCACATAAATTGATGGATATTTCACTCACCGACAATTAGTTTTGAATTGAAACCCCGTTTATTTGTGTATTGAGCTTGAAAATGTTACGCACTTCTCCGAAAAAGTTCCATTGTAACCAGCCTCATAGTCTCGACGCGATCTCGTACAACCAAGGAGTAGTATGTGCTGATAGATCATCCATAAACTGAGCTAGAGAATCCAATCAAATGGGTAGAATTACAACTCCCTAAACTTACACTAAACTGGTCTAAGTGTCTAACCTCAAATACTTCTGCTGTAATCTATTGGGCTGGATATGGGCCCTTAAAGATACACTAAACTGGGCTTAGCCCAAATTAGAACCCATGTCGGTGTGATGGTACGTTAAAAGGGGTTTGACCGCAATATAATTTTGACTTTCGGTGACAACAGTGATTGGGTTTTCAAACTTTTGGGTTTAGTCAAAAGGAGAATGAGAATCCAATAATCTAAGCAAATGGAGGATTTTTTTGGTACTATATTATACGGAGTATATTTGAATAATACAGTATTTAGTTAAAATATTGTATTTAAAATAATATAAATTTTAAATATAAACTTTGTAAATTTTATCAATTAAATAACCATTATTGCTAAAGTTTATAATTATATTATAACCTTAATATAATTTGATTGACACCATTTATAATGAGTTTTATTTAAAAGTTATTTTATTTTAAATATATTGTAAAATGTGTTAATCAAATATCATTCAAATATTTATATTTATAATTACATAATAATTATAATGCATTGGAATCCAATCTTCTTCTTCTTCTTTTTTTTTATGACGAAGAGTTACCCTTCTTTATATACAAATACCGTGTAGATGTGGAATTTGTTGGATCGGTGGTAGGTACGAGTATTGAATTGACTAACTTATATGAATTGACAACCTTAAAATATTTTATTGCACAAAATAATACAATATGGGTATTGCTCATAAGTCATAAAGTCCAAAGTAGCTAGATCGGTTTATTTTGAATACTCCTCCGTTTAGTTTTACTAGTTACCTTTCGTGTGCACACGGGAATACGAGAGCAGTTACCACCAATATGTGTTTGTGGAGTTTGGATCACCTATAACCCTTTGTAAGACATTGGGTGTAACACAAAATTATTTGTGTTATCTTTTAATGATAAAAAAAATTATAAAAATCATATTTACATTGTATATATCAAATAACATATATTTGCATAAATTTAACATAAAATAATATTTTAAAAAATATTAAAATTAAAAGAGTCATTATGATAGAATATTAATTATAATAATTATTAAAATATCATTTTTGTAAGAAAAAATATGAAAATATATATTATTAAACATGTACAATGTAAATATAATTTTTTTAAATTTTTTTAATCATAAGAAAGTAATACAAATAATTTTGCGTTACACCCAAAGTCTCAGCGAGAGTTGTAGGTGATCCAAACTCGTGTTTGTGTTGTGATTTTGTGATTTTTCTAGGGTCAATTCTATCAAACATTACAATTTATTATTACATATAATCTTATACTTAATATAGTAGTTATTAGTGAAGATTGTTACACAATTTTACGCCTTTATTTTTCCTAAATTTACAAAATCCTATCTCTATCTTAAAGTGGATCTTCCACAATCGATGTCTTAAACAAACGTGTTAGACGAATAAGGTCAATTCTATATTTTAATGCAAATGTATAGACAAGCCACAAGAAATTTTTTTTTATTGATGGTCTTAATGAAAACCAATTGGAGTCCATTCAAATTTTGGAGGGCTATAAATTCCTGAACCTATGATTTTTTTTAATAATTTAAATAAAGCCGTGATGATTTTTCTAATTATTGAAAAATAAGGGGTAAAAAATTAAAAAAGAAAAATGAAAGTTGGGTATCCGGCTAATAACACAAGAAAACAAACATATAAAAAGGAATTGATTTTTAGTGTATAATGTATAATGACATTATTGTAATTAAGTGAAATAGCATGGATACTTTTTAGAAACACTATTTATGAGGCAAGTCGAGTACGTCCCTCTTTTATATATCTAAGATAAATCATTTACTATTTATTTATATTTTTTAGGATAATCAAAATTATATAAATATTATTTTTTAATAATCTTATATTTATTACTAAAAATATGAAATTATTTAAAATTTTTAAATAAAAAATTAATATTTTATACTATAATTTTTTTTTATCATTTTAAAAAAATGTATATACATAATAAACAACTTATAAAAGTAAATGGAATAAGTATACGGCTACAAACGACTTATAAAAGTAAAGACTTGTAGGTAATACTCAAATATTCTCGATTCGAATTTCGGATAACCGCTCTTTATGTTAGGCTCATCTCACTCTAAGCCTCTTATGTAATTCTTATGTTTTTTTGGTACTTAGGGAGAAATGTGTATGTATGTATAATATGTACACAGGATCTGATGGAATCGGATTGGGCTTGAGCCCAAATCTGATCTCAGTCCGGCCCAAGCTGCTATCTCAGTCCATGGACTCGGACTTCTGACCGTTGGAGGTTAAGCGACGACGTTTCATGTGGTGCTCGGCTTTATAAGGGTTTCTAAACCCTAATTGCCGACAAGTAGAGAGAGAAAGCTGAGAGCAGCTTATGGTTTCCTCCCTTGTCTCCTGAGCTCAGCTAGGGTTTCCATTCCCTTGCGCTCTCGAGCATAGGTAGAGCTCCCTTCACATCCAAACACTGAGATCCTGAGAGCTTGTGAGATTTGAAGCTCGATTGCCCTTCGGTTCTATCCTTGGTGGCTGGTTCCTAGTTGAGGCTATCGTTTTTCCTTCACTTCCTTATTTTTGATTTGATTGTAAACTGTTGTTTGATCGATCAATACAAGTTCTGTCTTCGTGTTTTGTGTTTGAATCTCTCTACTTCATTCCGCATTTCAAACTGGTATTAGAGCCAGGTTAGGGTTTTGCAAGTTTTTCGGATTCGTTGAAGTTTTTGGAGTTTCGATCTCCTTAGGCTCCGATTCCGAAAACCCTTTGCATCTGTTGAAGTTTTCGAGGATCTTCATCCTCGGCGACTCCAGATCTGCAGAGGTCTTGAGTTTTTTCTCAAAAATCTTTTAGATCCGTCGAAGTTTTCAGGAGCTCTGTTCTCCTATTACTCAGATCTACAGATCTTGAGTGTTTTGAGGACTCCGGATCTAGGGTTTCGAGAATCTCAAAAGTCTCGAGTTTGTTTGCTTGGATCTGAGCCTTTGTGACTTAGATCCGAACAAGCTAGAGACATAGAAAGAAGTTATTGAAGGTTTTCACCTTCATACAACTCCCCTACCGGTTACTTTAGATCCTGCATGTGATTTTGATAGATCTAAGCTTGCAACTCTAAGTTTGTTTTAGCTTGGGACTATCTGTATACTGTTGAGATTCAAATCCTTAGCCTACGTGCTGTAGGATTTGAGTACTCACTGTCTGCTTGATATCTGATTAGAGATTCAAACCCTTAGCTTCCAAGCCGTAGGGTTTGAGTGCTCACTTGTGTTTAGATATCTGCTGATTTGTTCACTGTTTTCCTCAGGTACTTGATTCAAACCCATGTCTGATAACTCATACCGTATCAAGCCCTTTGATGGGACAACAGACTTTGCTATGTGGCAAGTCAAAATGAAGGCGATTCTGATAAAAGAAAAATGCTGGAAAGCTGTTGTCAATGACTATCCAGCGGAGATGCCTCCAGATGCTAAAACAGATCTAGATCTCATTGCTCACAGCGAGATCATGATCAGAATCTCTGATGAGGTAGCAAGACAGGTAGTTGACTGTGTTTCTTCCATAGATCTATGGAAGAAACTGCAGGATCTTTATCAGGTTAAAACTTTATCTAGTCGCATATCTCTGCTGTGTCGTATTTTTACGTTTAAAATGGATGTCTCTGTGTCTCTTGATGATAATTTGGATAGATTTCTTCGTATGACACAAGAACTTGAAAGATGTGATGATAAAATTGATGACACTCACCAAGCTGTTATTCTGCTAAATGCTTTGCCTTCGCAATTTGATACGTTTAAAGATGTTATTCAGTTTAGTAATGAGTCTTTGACTAAGAAAAGAATAGTTGAAGCTATTACACAGAAAAATGAGGTTGTGAAAGTGTTTAAGGTTAAAGGTGACAAATCCGAAAAACCTAACTCCAAACCTGATGTGCTATTTACAAAAGGAGGCAACAAAAACAGAAAGAGAAACAAGAAAAAGGATAAAGAAAAAACTGGTGAAACTGGAAAAAAGCATTGTACCTATTGCAAGAAAAATAATCATGTTATTGCTGATTGTTATAAGAAAAGAGATGATGATCAAAAGAAATTGCAAAATGGTACTTCTGCTGTTCTTGATTCTGGCTTGTTTTATTCTGATGAGTTGCTTATGGTTGCTTGTGATGATTCATCTGATGCTTGGTTGCTTGATTCTGGATGTACTATGCATGTTACACCTCATAAGCATGTCTTTGATTATCTGGATGAATCTGTTGGTGGTTTAGTTAGACTTGGTGATCATTCTGAACTTGCTATTAAAGGCATAGGCAACATTCCTTTTAAAATGCATGATGGCGTGGTTAGGGTCCTTCAACAGGTAAGGTGGGTACCTGATATGAAGAGAAACTTGTTGTCTGAATCTATGTTTGATGACCTTGATTATGAAATTAACATTAAAAAGGGAATTAGAACTGTTTCTAAGAATGGTAAGATTCTCATTAAAGGTGTTAAGAGGCATGGTCTTTATCATATCATTGGAAATCCTGTGTTGCATGGCATGTCTTTATCTGCTGAATCTTCTGTTGCATCCATGAACATGAATGATACTCTGATTTGGCATGCTAGACTTGGTCATATAGGGAACAAAGGTTTACATTACCTGTTCAAACAGGGACTCTTTGAAAGCAAACCCTCTGATTTAAAAAACTGTGAAAGCTGCATTTTTGGTAAACATGCTAAAGAATGTTTTAAAAGGTCAGATTTTGTTGCTAAGAGGCCTTTAGATTATGTGCACGCAGACCTATGGGGACCTGCCCAGGTTGATACTATTGGTGGAAGGAAGTACTTCCTCTCACTAATAGATCACCATTCCAGGAAGGTCTGGGTGCACCTTCTTAAGGCTAAAAGTGACACTTTTGACACTTTCAAGGTTTGGAAAACAAAAACTGAGGGTCAAACTGCTTTCAAATTGAGATGCCTTAGAACAGATAATGGACTTGAGTTCTGTAATAAGTTATTTGATGATTTCTGCAATGATCATGGTATTATAAGGCATCTTACTGTTCCAGGCACCCCCCAACAGAATGGTACTGCAGAAAGAATGAACAGGACACTGCTTGAAAAAGCCAGGTGTATGCTCATTAGTTCTGGTATGAAACCATCTCTGTGGGGGGAAGCTGTAACCACTGCTGCTTATTTGATCAACAGATCACCCTCAGCTGCCATTGGCTTCAAGACCCCATATGAAATGTGGTCAGGAACTAAGCCAAACATTTCACACTTAAGACCTTTTGGATGCACTGCCTATGCTCATCAGAGCATAGGAAAGCTGCAACCAAGGTCCCTAAAGTGTGTAATGTTGGGGTATCCTGAGGGTGTGAAGGGTTATAAATTACTTGTAATCCAACCTGGAGGTTACAAGGTAATTGTAAGCAGAGATGTTAAATTCATTGAAACTGAGTTCCATTTTAAGCATGTGCTTTCTTCTGTTGATCATGAACTAACCCCTGCAGCTCAGTTTTATGTCCCCATCTCTCAAGGTGGGGCTTCTGACAATGAATTTGACACTGGTGTCCCACATGAGTCCTCTGACTCCACTTCCAGTGATAGCAATGATCAGAATTTTGAGCATCATGGCTCAAACTCAAGTACTGAAGATGTGCCTCACCAATCAGGTGGGGGGGGTAAGCTCATCTACCTCTACCTCTATTCAAAATTTTCAAAACTCCTCTTCTTCTACCCATTCTTCTTCCTCTGATGATGATGAATTTGTTGATCCTCTTACTGATGTTGATGATGCCTTGTCTGATGCTTCTGTTGAAACTGATCATGTGCATGATAATTTTGATGAAGTTGCTGACTTGACCAACTATCAGTTAACAAGAGATAGATCACCTAGGGTTAGAATACCTAACAGGAAATATTTTGATAATGAGGTTGATTTAGCTTTTGTTGTTGCTGAGGCTGTTGATGCTTATACTCCTGAATTGTTTGAGCATGCTATGAAATGTGCAAATTCTGATAAATGGTTGCTTGCTATGAAAGAGGAAATAAACTCCATGATGACCAATAAGACCTGGATACTTGTCCCTAAACCAAACAAGGCAAGGCTTATTGGTTGTAAATGGGTTTATAAGCTCAAGAATAGTGTGGAGCCTGGTGGCCAACCTAGCTACAAGGCAAGGTTGGTAGCCAAGGGATTCACACAGAAACCTGGGATTGACTACAATGATATCTTTGCTCCTGTTGTTAAGTATAAAACCCTGAGATTATTGCTTGCTGTTGCTGCTGTTTATGATTATGAGATTGAGCAAATGGATGTTAAAACTGCCTTCCTTCATGGTGATTTAGATGAACAAATCTATATGAGACAACCTAAAGGTTTTGAGGACAATTCTAAACCTGATCATGTTTGCTTGCTTAAGAAATCTTTGTATGGTTTGAAACAGTCCCCTAGGCAGTGGAACAAGAAATTTGATAACTGCATGATCAAACTTGGCTTTAAAATCAGTAGCTATGATCCATGTTTATACTTGCTGGGTGCTAAATCTGTGTCTCCCTTGTATGTCTTGCTTTATGTTGATGATATCCTCATTATATGCAAGTCTAAGGCAAAAATATCTGATGTTAAGGCCTCTCTTAGGAAATCTTTTGACATGAAGGATCTGGGCATTGCTCAGAAAATTCTTGGCATAAAGATTACCAGAGATAGAGCAAAACATCAAATATTTCTGTCACAAAAGGACTATCTGATCAAGGTCCTGCAGAGGTTGAATTTCTCAGAAGTCAAGCCTGCTCCTATACCCTTAGGAGGGCACCTTGACCTTACCAGATCTGAGGTGCCACTAAGGAAGGAGGAGGAAGACTATATGAGAAATGTTCCTTATGATGCTGCAGTGGGATCTGTCATGTATGCAATGATTTGTACTAGACCTGACCTTGCATTTGCAGTGAGTGTACTCAGCAGGTACATGTCCAATCCTTCAGAGAAACACTGGACAGCTATGAAGTTTCTTCTGAGATATATTGCAGGAACATTGGACCTGTGTCTGGTCTATGGTTTGCATACCTCTCCCTCTGAGCTATTTGGTTTTGTGGATTCTGACTATGCAGGTAACAAAGACAACAGGAAATCTACCACCTCTTTTATGTATACATGGTGTGGAAATTGCATATCTTGGAAGGCACAGTTGCAGCCAATTGTGGCTCTGTCCTCAACAGAGGCAGAGTACATTGCTGCAACTGAAGCTTCCAAGGAAGCAATTTGGCTCCAAAATATACTTAAGGAGGTGGAAAGAAAACCTTGTAAGGCTGTGTTGCACATGGACAGTCAGAGTGCACTCTACCTGTGCAAAGATCCTGTCTATCATGAGAGGACTAAGCACATAGACGTTAGATACCATTTCATTCGTGTCTTGGTAGCTAAAAATCTTCTCCTTGTCAAAAAGATTGATGGAAAGATCAACCCTGCAGATTTTGGCACTAAAATTGTGACTACTGATAAGTTTATCTTTTGCAGAGAGTTCCTGCACTTGATCCAACCCAACTGATGCTGAGAAGGAGTATGTCTGGCCGATGATAGAAAAGGAATAAATCCAGTTCACATTTCAACAAGGCAGTTTTACGATATGTGTAAACATAGAATTAGGAGGGCAATTGTTAGGCTCATCTCACTCTAAGCCTCTTATGTAATTCTTATGTTTTTTTGGTACTTAGGGAGAAATGTGTATCTATGTATAATATGTACACAGGATCTGATGGAATCGGATTGGGCTTGAGCCCAAATCTGATCTCAGTCCGGCCCAAGCTGCTATCTCAGTCCATGGACTCGGACTTCTGACCGTTGGAGGTTAAGCGACGACGTTTCATGTGGTGCTCGGCTTTATAAGGGTTTCTAAACCCTAATTGCCGACAAGTAGAGAGAGAAAGCTGAGAGCAGCTTATGGTTTCCTCCCTTGTCTCCTGAGCTCAGCTAGGGTTTCCATTCCCTTGCGCTCTCGAGCATAGGTAGAGCTCCCTTCACATCCAAACACTGAGATCCTGAGAGCTTGTGAGATTTGAAGCTCGATTGCCCTTCGGTTCTATCCTTGGTGGCTGGTTCCTAGTTGAGGCTATCGTTTTTCCTTCACTTCCTTATTTTTGATTTGATTGTAAACTGTTGTTTGATCGATCAATACAAGTTCTGTCTTCGTGTTTTGTGTTTGAATCTCTCTACTTCATTCCGCATTTCACTTTATTTACCAAATTCATGCTCAAAGATACGGGAGGAGGATTAATGTAACTTTAAAACTACTGGTTTCTGACTACTATATAGTGAGAATTAGAAAAGCACTCTCTGACTATTGATACTTTTGATTAAATTATTTATAGGTATGATTGTATTATGATTCACTTCCAAAACCATCTATAGGACAATCACATAAACTAAAATTAAAACTATCTATGTCAGATTAGATGAACAGAAGTTTATAATATTTAAACAAGAGCCCTTCTAAAGAAATGCATAATACAGAGAAAGTGAACACACAACACGATTTGAAGTAGATTTGGTGCCTCCACCTTCAATTTAATTAATGCATCCATCTGCTGGGAGTTGGAACCAACTGATCATTTCGCGGCCAAAGAGGAGGTGATGCCAAAATAAGAGAGAAAGAAAGAAATTAAGAACAAAAAAAAAAGGTTTAAATAGTATTAGTGAAATCTGAAATAGTTGATCGATTTCTAACTTTTTTAATTTTTTGTCTGAAATGAAAATGATTCTAACTGATATTTAGCTCAAAAATGATTACAGATAGAGATTACTGGAGGATGAATATTTAAGCGGTGGATGTTTAACCTTCATCAATTATTTATATGTTTCTCTCTTTGGTCTTTTGTTGGTTTTATTATTCTTTATGTTATGTTCTTATCTGTTTTCCTTCCCTTAGTTTTTCCAAGTCTTTATATGTCTATTTTGTGTATGAATTTCTCAAAAACATCATCTCGACTAGTTTGGAAAAGGGTGTGTATATCTTGATTCAACAAATCATGCTTGATTGCGAAAAACACTAAAATGTTGTTGTTGACTAGTTTGGAAAAGGGTGTGTATATCTTGATTCAACAAATCCTGCTTGATTGCGAAAAACACTAAAATGTTGTTGTTGTTGTTGTTTGATTCCATAGAATAGGTACGAAAGGACTAATATATGACCACTCTTAATCTCCTAAAGTAAGGATTTTGAAGCTCAAGAGCACGAGTTGCTACGGCTAGGAGAGCCAGCTAGTCTCCTAACTATGGGCAGTTTGAATTGTAGTTCATAACAAGACAGATGGGAACTATAGCTACCAAGTGTGCCCGGGATGGAATCCCATTTATAAGCTTTATATTGTATTAGACGGATATATAGGTGCCGAGTTTTTAGTAGCTGGTTAGCTAGCTAAGTCAGTAGTAGGAATGACAGTGTAATGGGTTTGGGGTAGAGAATACCCTCCCTGTCCCATCCTCGTCTACCAAAATTCTCCCATCTTTTTCCTCATCCTTGTTCGACGATAAAAATAGACCTCCGTCTCCATCCTTGTCAGGTCTCCATCCACATTAGGGAATCCTTATCTTCACTTAATTTTTTCCTTTTATGTTACCTGCATGTTTCCCTATCGAGAACTCAGTTTAAACCTCATGGTTTTTCTCATTTAATAGAAAATTATATGATATTACTATTAAAGTTAGGTCAAATATATAATATAAATATTTCATATAATATCCCATCGGGGATTCCCACGGAGTTTCCCAACGGGGGCATGGGGTACGTGGGGTGGGGTGGCATGGGGATCGGGATGAGACTATTATCCCCGTCTACGTGCGAGGAATCACTATGGCTTCCATCTCCATCCCCATTTCGTCTCCGTGTCCATTTAATTTCTCCATCTCTATCCATATGACAGAAATTCCCAAAAGATCAAAAAGTCTTCACCCCGTTGCCATCCTAAACAAAAGTACGTAGTTTATAAAGCTACTTGTTCTATTTGTGGTAATGAGACAGGTAAGAGTTTTTAAAAATGATTCGCTTCAACAAAATATAAAACAAAACACTTCAGAAATTACTTGTACCGATTCCCATGGTTATGCCCAAAACATACCTACGTCTCAAACACTTACCATCTCCATCTCAAAATATCCGTCTTTTGATTTACAATTCTTTTTTTCAAATTTTATACTATGCATTCCATTCCATGTTATTTATTATTCACACATACTTTTTAAAAATAATAAAAACTACACTCTCTCTTATTCAAAAGATATATTATTTGACTCTTCAAAACGCATCGTAAACTATATAAAATATCAAAAAATTTTATAAGTTAAACTTAATAGTAACAAGTATTAAATTAAAAAAAAATATTTTATATAGTTTTTAGTTCTTTAAAATATGTGTTGAAAAAAAATCAAAGACACATAATTTTGAATGAGAGAGTATAAAATATCAAAATTTTAATATTTTTTTACTTATTAGTTATTACAAATATATATATAAAATTATAAAAAAAATATTCTATATAGATTTGAACTCCTAAAAAATATATATGTATAGTAAAATAATTTTTCAGAATAAATAGAGTACTCTTATTAAAAAGTATATTAATTTTTTTTTAAAAAAAACAAATATTTTGAGGAAGAGTATATTTCATTTTTTTTATTAGGTAAAAATTTGAGATATCATATAAAAAGTTTTATGATAATTCAATAGGTCAATGAATCGACAAACGGACTACTATTAATATATAACACACAATAAAACACAACTCAACAAAGATAAAATAAAAAAATCAATCCCCTTAGAGCATCTTTAATGATGGTATTGGGGTTGAGTATAATAACTACTCCCTCCGTTAATTAAACCTTTGACATTTTACTATTCATGCACGTTTTTTTAGGTGTTAAAAACTATATAAAATATTAATTTTTTTAATAATATTTTGATACTCAGCTCACATAATTTTTTTGGGTTAATAAAAAAATCAAATATTTATTTTTATTGTTTTTTAAAAAATATTAATAGTATCAATCTTATACTCCCTCTGTTTCAAAATAAATGTCACTTTACTATTTCGCACGCATTTTAATGAGTTAAAAACTCTATAAAATATTATTTTTTTAATCAATTTTTTTTCATAATTTCATACTATTTACTAACAAGTATGAAATTATGGAAAAAATTTAATTAAAAAAATAACATTTTATAAAGTTTTTACCTCCTTAAAAAACGTACACTAAAGTCCAAACCCTTATTTTGAAACGGACGGAGGAATTAAATTCTCCAAAATCGCGGAAAAGCGGTGAAAAATCCAAAACGATTACGAAGGAATACATTTGATGGCAGTGCGTCAGTCACCACCGTGGAGGGGGCCCACCAAGCAGCCCCTCCCTGCCTCTCTTTGACTCTCCTTCCTCTCTCTCTCCCTATATATAGACCCCCAAACCTCCCTCTCACTTGCACCCCTCCTCCCAACCTACATCCAGTTGACGCAATGCCTGCTGCTCAAACCATCCCCGATTTGCCCATCCATCTCCTCCCTAGAGACTCCTCCGTCCCCGTCCTCCCGCCCTTTCGTCGGTAACCATCCTACCACCTACATTGCTTTCAGTTTATAATTCCGTCGCAACTTAATTAATTATAACATTATTCATGTTTGTTTCTGAAATTACAGGCTGGAAGGAAAAGTCGCCATTGTGACGGGAGGCGCCGGCGGGATCGGAGAGGCGACCGTGCGCCTCTTCGTACTGCACGGCGCCAAGGTCGTCATAGCCGACATCAACGACGCCGCTGGAGCCGCCCTTGCCAACTCCCTCGCCCCTTTTGCCACGTACGTGCGCTGCGACGTCGGCCTCGAGTCCGACGTCGCAGGCCTCGTGGACGCCACCCTCGCCCAGCACGGAAAGCTCGACATCCTCTTCAACAACGCCGGCGTTCTCGGGAGCCAGACCAAGGCGAAGAAGTCAATCCTCAACTTTGACCCGGACGAGTTTGACCGCGTCGTGCGGGTCAACGTCAAGGGCACTGCGCTGTGCATCAAGCACGCGGCCCGCGCGATGGTCGGGGCCCGCCGCGCGGGCTGCATCGTCTCGACCGCCAGCGTGGCCGGGGTCATGGGCGGGCTTGGCCCGCACTCGTACACCGCGTCGAAGCACGCCATCGTGGGGCTGACGAAGAACGCGGCGTGCGAGCTGGGAGCGTACGGGATTCGGGTGAATTGTATATCGCCGTTCGGGGTGGCGACGCCGATGCTCGTTAACGCCTGGAGGAGCTCCGGGATGGACGGAAATGGCGACGGAATGGAGGAGGTGACGGCGGAGAAGATGGAGGAATTCGTCAGGGAAATGGCGACGCTAAAAGGGGCGACGTTGAGAGCCAACGATATTGCGGAAGCGGCGCTTTACTTAGCGAGCGACGAGTCTAAGTATGTGAATGGCCATAATTTGGTGGTAGACGGTGGATTTACTTCCACTAAAAATGTACTTGGATTGTAGTTAACTCAATTAATTTGTTATTTTATGTTTAAATTAAAATTAATCTTGATTTGAACAAATTCGTTCAAATTAATTTTGATTTTTTTAATTTGTAGTGTGTACTTGATTTGTTTGATTGAAAAATGCAAGCCAATTTAGGTAATTTCATATAATTAGAAAAATTTATCAATTTTATTACTCTCCGGTCAAATTATGATGTTTCGAGGGTTTAATTTTGATGAGATTTTACAAATATACGGTATTAGTGTGGCCATAACAATATCAGGTTGTTTTCCTCAAAAAAAAAAAAAAAAAAACAATATCAGGTTGTCAAATCTGTTATAATTAGCCCCATTATCTAAGAGTTTTATCCCTTTATTTAGTTTTCATTTGAAAAAATCTTAATCATCAACTATAAAAATGAGCTTCTATACTTATTACATTGTCGAAAGTAATGTAAATATTAATCTATTATTAATTCTGCTATCATTTTGCTGACGTGTTACACTCATAATTAAACTTAAATTTTTTATTCAAATGATATTTTTCTCATTGGTCAATATTATTACGGAATATAATTATTTAGATTCATATGATGTACGTCTATTTTTGATTTTGTGATCTTTTTTTCCAATCATATCATTCCGTGTGATCTTCATACGAAAATATCACTCCTTGTGATTTTAAAAATCCATGTCATTTTGTTTTCGAAAATATTATGTTAATTGATATGTTTTTTTATTAGGAAAGAATTCGGGCGAGAAGCTCTACCCGGCAGCATCCTTACGGATGAGGTCAAGGAGACCAAAATCGTTGTGAATATCGACACCCCGGGCAGAGTGGCAAAGATGTGCAACCTTATCAACCACTCTATTAACCAAACGGGGCACATGAAAGAAGGAAACTTCTTTCAAAGTCGATAGAAAAATTTTAACATCTGATAGAATTAGCTCGATTTCGTTAATTGATATGTTATTGACACAATGGCATCATCACTTCCACCAATATATTTAATTGGTATCATTATTTTCCAAAATATATTTGTTTTTGGAAATGACTTTCGTATGCTATTTCATAATTGCGTTTTGATATTATTGTAATTGTTGTTACGTCAGTATCGACTATAATAATTGTTATATTCATAATTTCATAACATCTCAGGGTATTATACTAGTTATTGTACTATTTTCCTTAATGATTGTGCCTCATTCTAAAACCTCATATATAAACAATGGGAGGGAGTATAGATTTGGAGGGGACGAAGTGACTAACTCAATTAAAGAAGTCATAATTCAATTGTTCTTACTCATATTTTGGTTTTTGAGCGTGTGGATTTTTTTGGTAGTATATGTAGTAGACTACTAGCTATTATAGGTCAAACTCGAAAGTTGGAGGAGAAAATAATACTCCCTCCGTTCAAATATGTAAGATCATTTACTTTTCGGCACGTAGTTTAAGGAGCTAAATACTATATAAAATATTAATTTTTTTAAAATTATTTTTTTACATTTTAATACTTATTAATAAAAAGTGTTATATTGTAAAAAATTAATTTTAAAAAAATTAATATTTTATATAGTATTTAGCTCCTTAACCTACGTGCCAAAAAGTAAAAGATCTTATATTTCCGAACGGAGGGAGTAGTACTAGCAATTTGATAGGGTTCATGACACAATTCTCCAAATATTTTTGGAAGTATTAATTTGACTTTTAAGTATGCCTATAATGTTCTCTTAAACTTGTTTAATTTGATTGTGGGATGTACTGAAATGTTATTATGTTATCATTACTGTTGTTACTTTAATTTTGATCTTTTCAAGTTGTAAATAAGTAAATAAGTATATATGAATACAAGTAAGTTTAAGTTAAGTAAGGATAGACCTCTAATAGAAAAGAATACATCAAATATAATCTTCTAATAAAAGTGATATTTCTATTTACAAAACACCAGTTCATGATCTCTAATGTACATTTATATTAGAAGTAACAAAAATCGCTACAAAAAACACCTTAGCTAAAATAAGATAATTAACTCCATAATACGAAGAATCCAAGCTAAGCTAGCTTGTATATAAGTCGATAGACTATTTCTTCTGCTGTTGGTTTTAAGATGGAATCTCATTAGTCTTGTATGTTTTTTTTTTCAGATACAAGACGAAAATTTGAGGTTGGTTAACCTCGGTCGAACCACTGTTCAATAGCATTCTTATGGACTAGCATTCTTATGGACGAGATCCTCAATTTCAGATGAGCACCGCTCAACAGTGAAAGAAGAGATATGTTTGACCAACTACTATTTCATAATAAGCTTCTTTTTTTAGAAAAAAAAAAGAAATTAAGGTCCAATTAAAATATGAGAAGTATATGTTAAGTGAAATGACGAGAAGAATGAGTATTGTGTTTAAATAATTTAAATATTATCTTATGTAAATGGAATTTTATGGTATTCATTATTGTCAAACTTTAAAAAAAATAGTTTAATTGCATTAATGTCCAACATAATATTTGTATTCATAATACATATAAATATATACTCCGTACGTATTTGTTGTTGTCTATTGTCAAATAACTTAACATATCTTTAGCACTGATTGATGAATAACAATATATAATTATATTATCTGCGATTGTCTTTGTAGGTACAACACTAATACCTACGTACACTCACACAATGCAATTGCTTTTGTCACACAATTTGAATTTGAGGAGCAATTGCCATATACGCACAAATAATTCAAAATCAGTAATGCAAAAAATGAAATATTGGTTAAAAAAAATTGAAGGTTTTTTTTTTAACAAAAAATTATAAAGCAATAAATAATTGGGGGAATTGTGCTATAGGTCATCATTAGGACCTTTATTAGAAAAATGTCCACTCTTCCCTTCCAAATTGGCAAAATGTTCACCTTTCTTCCCTTGCCCCCTTTGCCCCTTTGCCCCCCACGCGCGCCCCCTGTGCCCCCTCCTGTTTCAACACATTTGGTTTCACCAAACCCTATTTCAGCGTTTTTTTTTCAGCAACCGAAGTTGTTGAAACCAAAGTTGCTAAAACCGAAGTTGCTGAAATTGCTGAAATTAGTTGTTTTTTTTTTCGCGCGTTGCTGAAACCTAAGTTGCTGAAATCGAAATTGCTGAAACCAGGATTGCTGAAAACGGAGTTGCTTAAATTGTTGTTGCAATTGCTGAAATTAGTTTTTTATTTTTGTCGCCTCAGCGCTTCGACATTAGAGTTGCTGAAACCAGAATTGCTTTTTTTTTTTCATCTTTTTTTCTTTTTTTTTTTCACGCGTTGTTGAAACCGAAGTTGCTGAAATCGGAGTTGCTGAAACCAGGGATGCTGAAACCGGAGTTTCTTTTTTTTTTCGCGTCACCACTTTGACACCGGAGTTGCTGAAACCGAAGTTGCTGAACCCGGATTTGCTTTTTTTTCTTTTTTTTTTCCTTTTTTTAGCAGTTTTTTTTCACGTCAGCGCTTCGACATCGGATTTGCTGAAACCGGAGTTGCTGAAATTGTTGTTGTAATTGTTGAAATTAGTTTTTTTTCGCGTCAGCGCTTCAACACCGGAGTTGCTGAAAACGGATTTATCACCTCAATTAATTAACTGTTTTTTTAAAAAAAAATTAAGCCCTAATATATCTGCCCAGTACCCACTCATGTTCTTGCCAATTTCTGTGTTTAGATGCTGTTTTCTTAACACTCGATCAGATCCATTGCCTGACTCGGTTTTTGAAATTCAAAAATTTACTCTTTCTATATATATGGTTGAGGTTTTGGTCTCATTAATTCTATCATAAATATAGCTGAAGGATTATACCGAAGATTTGACTATGGCGTTTCCGCACTGCTAAAGGATGAATTCGATTATGGCGTTTCCACACTGCTGCACCACCTCACCGTTTTCGCACTGCTGCACCACCTCACCGTTTCCGCATCTCACCGAAGGCGGCTTCTAGAGGGCTTCCGTCAACTGCTATGGCTACGACGCTGCAGAAATCTCGGGGATTATACCGGAGATTTGACTTTCGTCATCTGAGCGCATCTGGCTTCTCTGCTATGGCTTCCGTCGATCATTTGCCTTTCTCAGGGATTATACCGCCGCCGCTTGTGTGTGTCACAGAGCACACACAAGCGGCGGCGGTATCCGGAAGGGGAGAAAGAGCGGATTCAGCGAGATCTGGAGTTAGATCTGAGATGCGAGAGATGAAAACGGGAGATTAGGTGAGGGAGCAACGGAGCCGCCGACGATTTCTCGACAGAACCGGAGATTTTATCTCCGATGAGAAGCTGGATCCAGTCCCTCGCTCTCTTCCTCGAAGCCGAGGCGGCACTTCATCGGAGATCTCAGACCTCTCTCTCGCTATTTTCCTCACCGTTTCAGATCTCTTGCTCTCAGCAAATTAATTTATCTTTAGTTTCGTCTCTCGCTCTCAGATTTCAGGCTCGATGAAACCAGAATCAATGAGGGAGGAAGGGAGCCGAATCCAATGAGGGGGCACAGGGAGGAAGAAAATGGGTCGGTGGACATTTGCCTTATTTTCATGGACCGATGGACATCTATTTAATTTGATCCTAAAAATTGTCCTGTATAGCAAATTTTATCTAAATAATTTGTCAGCAATAATTTGTCATTGATCATCCTACTTGTTATATAATCCCCTATATATTTGATGTGGACACATCCATCATTAATGGGCCGGGTTGATACTCTCTATATACAAATTAAATACGTTAATATATACTTTAAAGTACTCTCAACTTGTATATAATAAAATAGAAGCACTAAATTATAAACATATTTATTTTCACATTTACAGCATATTTTATATAGTAGTGATAATTAAAATCCATAATTATTCCAAGAACTCTTATAGGATCCTATATCATTGCGGTAATCAGTGGGAGAGTTTGACTCGGTGCTTGCAATCGGTCTTTGTTAAATTTTGAGGGGTAATATGACACGAACGTTCAAGTGCACCATCTGCTAATCAAGCCGAGCACACAACACCAGTGAAATTTCATAGTATGAGGAGTTCGCTGACTTATATAATTATATATAAGTGGAATGTGCAACTAGAGGTGTTTTCTCGCAAGTTCAACACATCTCATTCTCTTTTTAGTTACTTCAAGATCGACAGTCATACTGTTTGACTTAATTTACCACTTTGATACTACGAATCATACTGTAGTTCTCATAACTAGAGGTTGTGTGCATTGGACACATGTGCTAGTTAGTATCCTAGCACATAAGTACACTGAAAATCTATCATAAAATTAATTGACGATAAGAGTAATCAATCGACTTATATACCCTGGTTATTTTTTTAATTAGTTCATATATACTTTCGATATAGGAAAATTTTTTTTATCTCTTCACATTTCAAATCTTTTTATATCTCTTCACATTTCAATACGAGGATAAATCTATCAAATAAATTGTGAACTAAATTCACGTATGATCGCATCTCAAGTAGATCTACCAGCTCATCAGTTAATATCTTTATAATTACTCTTGGTATATTTTTTCAAAGAAATTAAAAAAAAATTGAAAATGAAAAGGCTGTACTATACTACTATATAAGCAACTTTAGGAACCCTAATTAAGGATGAGAATAATTTTTAAAAACAGTGGTTAACATGCATGAATCATGCCATGTATGTATCATATATCATATATGTATGTATGAATTGAAAGAAGTGGTCCTATCACCAAATGTACACAAAAACGGGAGATCTTCAAGATTCGTTCCAGATTTCATTCAACTTATGAAATGCATTTTTAAATTTTGAATTGTTTTCAGCTTATCGGAATCTGTTCATCTATACCTACTAATCATAATAAAAATTTGGATTTAGATATGCAACATCATTTAATTTTAGATTGTTCTAACAAAAAATTTACAAAATTTAATTATTGATACGTTTTCACGAATAACTGAAATGAGTTTAATACTCATGTGTCACACACATGAAATTTATAAAATATTTTATATGAATATATATATATAGGGTGTGGTTCAGGTGTACACACCCCTTAAAGTGTACTTTGTTCACAAATATTATTCGGTGAAATGTGAAACATTATTCGGTGAAATTTGAAGCATTATTCGGTGAAATGTGAAACATTCTACCGAATACTGTTATGTTACAAATTATTCGGTAGAATTGGAACGTTTTCATATGAACTGAACGGAAAAAGAAAACATAACAGTATTCGGTAGAATGTTTCACATTTCACCGAATAATGCTTCAAATTTCACCGAATAATGTTTCACATTTCACCGAATAATATTTGTGAAAAAGGTACACTTTAAGGGTTGTGTACAAATGATTCATACACTCTACATATATATAAATTTATGTAGGTGGATGCAATAAATTGTATGTATAAACACAAAGCATATATTATCAATCAATATAAAATATTAAAAAATGTGCATGTATTCAAATAAATCACATCACTAGATATCTTTATCTTATATATAGAGAGATAGATAGATAGATAAATACCTAATAAATTAAATGATGACCTTAACCTTTATATCTATGCGAAATTTATATTTCATGAGATTATAATAATACATCATTTAAAGTGTACTTTTCCCTACAAATATTTTATTTTAAAATTTATTATTTAAAATATATGTATGTGAGGGTAGATAATGGGTAGTTATACAAAATAAAGGAAATAAAAAAAATTAAAAATTAAAGTGGAATGTTAATTTTACCCTCAACCATACGTTTGTTCTTATGATGCCATGTGCTATAAATTTTGTGAAGAGGTTGCTTCATATTTTTATCAGTATTAGGGGTGGATTGAAATTTTTACGCTCTTCAATATTCATAAGATTGTACATCAAGGTTTTTTTTCATCTAGTTAAAGATGGGTTTATACTTTATATACAGTGGCGGGGCTAGAAAAAAAATTGGGGAGGGGGGATTTTGCATGTATATATGAAAATTAATTTTATTTTGTTTCAATATGTTGCAAAAAACCTTAAATTTATGATATTAATAGTCATTTTTAGTAAAAAAAAATAATGAAAACAAAAATTATCAATTTTTTTTATATGTATATACCAAAAAGAATATTTTTGTTTAAATATAATATATTGAAGAAAATCTTAAATTTGTTATTCAATTAAGGATTTTTAGGAGAATGAAACAAATAGAACAAAAATTTATAAAAAGTGAGGTTAAAGGAGTTTGAACCATGAGCTCAAAGCAATAAATACTCATCCTAACCAACTAAGCTAGACTATTTTTGTATTTTTCTTTAAACTCTTTTACCCATCAAATTAGTAAAAACCATATTAAAAAACAAAAAAAATTCTCCATTTTTCTTTAAGGCTAAGGGGTGTTAAGAGCATCCCCAACAATATCTCTATTATAGAAATTAGTAACATTAGAGAATGGACCCATGCAACAACAAATGACAACATTAAGAAGGAACATGCAAGGAAGAGAAGGCAAAATTCAAAATTAATGTGGATGGCTCGGTAAAACCCACTAGCTTCTGCCAAGTGGGGGGGGATTATTAGGGATTGGAATGGAAGGGTCATGGACATCTTTCAACAGAAGACATGTATCACTACGGCTCTCCAAACAGAAGCTTATGCTTTCTGCGTAGGTATACAACTAGCTGCAAACAAAGGCTTGCGGAATGTTATCATCGAAGGGGATTGCTTGGAAGTAGTTCAAGCTATTATTGATAGGACCAAGATCAAGTGGGAAATATCGCGCTATCTAGAGATGATCGATCGACTGAAGACAAGTTTTGACCACATCGAATTCAGACATTGCTTCAGAGAGGCAAATAGAGCGGCTGACTACATAGCTAGGAATACTTGTAATTGTAATATTTTGACTCTCTCTATTAATAGGGATCTATGTAACATCATCCGCCAGGATGATCAGAGTGGTGCCTTACTCTTGTAATGTCGCTCGCCCATTGTTTGCCCACTGTAAAAAAAACATCTCTATTATAGAAATATGTAAAAATTTAGCAAAATATTGAGGTTTTTTCCACCCAACAGCTCCTCTATTTCTTTCTCTAAAATAGAGAATAGATGAGAGAGGATAAAAAAATCTTTATATTTGTAGCATTTGAGAAAACCTCTAAAATTAAATGCCCACTATCTCCCAAAACCCCATCACACATACATCACAAAAAAAGAAAAGAAAAAAGGATAAAATGTGTTCTCTAATTCAAATTGAACCAATGAATGATCAAAATAATAAATGTAAAATCTGTAAAATAGAGTAACTGTTGGAGTTGTAAGGTAAAAATTATAGAGATTTTGTAATTTTCTTCTTTATTTTAGAGATTTTTTACCAAATCTCTTGGGATACTCTAATGCTATCCCAAGCCCCCACTGTTTATATATAATTAATTTCTTCACTGAAAGTTAATAGAAAGCCAAAAGGGAAATTATATACTTGAAAATGTAAGCAAAACCATTAATTATAATTTGATGTCAATTTTATTTAAGTGACCCATAAATTAGGATTAAATTTTTTGTGGAAATTTATAGAAAACCATCCGTTAAATGTAGCCTTTTACACTTAACCACCCGTTAAATATAAAATTACAGAAAATCACTCATTAAATGACTTTTGTTAACAAATAACCACCCGTTATCTAGTTGTATTAGGTTTTGTCAAATATATATGACATTATAACATTTTAATCTTTATATTTAAATTATAATCTCAAATATATTTAAAAATATATTTACCATTTAAAAAAAAAACATGATGTATATATGAACAAATTCTCCTATTTAATTCCTAAAAATGGTTATAAATTTTAAAAATATTATATAGATTCTTTTTTATCAAAATTAAAATAAGTTTATAAGTAATTAGCATTGTTTAAAATTAATGATATTCTTGATAGTTTATACTAATAATTACTATCTCATTTTTTTATTTGTAAACATCTACACCATATACTAAAAATGAAAAAATTATCTAAATATTTTTTATAAAATATTTTGCAGGCTCAAAAGTATTTTTATGAATAGTATCTTTATTAAAATTTTCTTATATTTTTAAATAATATTCAATAATATTTTCCAGATTTATAACCTCCGCCCACCAAATAAATATAGAATTTAATTTTTCTAACACATTTTTTGCCCCTAATATATTAGTATAATTTTTTCAATCCCTACCATAAATATAATTTAAATATATTCAAATTTAAAATTTAAATTTAAAGTATAAAATATTAAAATATACTATATTTAATGAAATTCTAATGAAAATATGTGGTGGTTGATGATTTGTTAATAAAAACAATTTAATTTTATAATTTTGTATTTAATGAGTGTCCTTTAGTGTGTGAGGTCTATGTGGTGCCGATGTGGCATCTAAGTGATGTTGATTCATTGGATCGGTTTTGACCAAACAGGTAATCGGGTCTCAATCCTAAAATTCCCGATTCATTCGGGTTCGAGTCGATTTCGAATCCCAAATCTAAAATACTGGGTTCAAATTCCGAAAATTACAGGCGTACGAGTCGAGTCAAAATGCCTAACTATGATTATTCCAATATTATTATTATTTTATTCCAATAAGACAACTTGACCAAGACACTAAAACCTATACTCCGTATTAATTTAATTTCTTGGAAATAAGTACTTGCAAGATGCTCGATGAATACAAGTACAATGTAGAAGAATATATACGTTTGTACGTACTTCCATTAAAGATAAGAAGCAATTAAATCATTACAGTAATAGATTAAATTAAAATGTCTTCGAACCAGATAAGAACCAATATAAGTAAGCAGAAAATAATAAAAAAAAAATAGAGAGAAATTATTGGATATTGTCGGGAAATTAAGCAACCATTTAACAAAGAAAAAAATGGATTAAATTAAAAGAGGTTTGATCGATCTCTCAGAGATTCCAGTCCCAGAAGATGGGGGTGTCAGTTAGCTGGTAATGAGCTGTGCCTGTGACTTTCGATACCTCCATGGCTCCATTCCATGTGAGGCCTCACATTCAAATTAAATCAAATTCCAACTATAAAAATTCCATACTTAATACTACTTGCAACTTGCAATTTTATTTGGTATTTCGAATTCCAACCCTTTCACAATTAATGGTTATCAATTTAATCTAAATAAGATCATCAGATGAAATAAGGATCTGACTAGAGCTCAACCTAAATGACCCGATTGACGCATCAGAAATGAACCATATGTGGTATCGAAAGTGGGGAGGGGAGGGTGAGGGAGTCCATATTCCTCCGAGAAAAACTTCCTATGATCGAACATTTGGTCTTGGTTTGGAAAATTTTGAGGTGCTATTTTGATTCGATTTGATCTTTAAATTAGGGTTAGTAAGTTTTGTTTACAATTTATTATCGGAAAATAGTGATGAGACAATGTAAGTTTAGGTTAACCATTTTAATTTAAGTATTTCTAAATGTTGTAATTTGGACGTTTTAAGAATTATTTTATAGGATTTTGACATTGTTATTTAGATAAATAGTTTTTAAAATCGGATTTCGATAAATGGTCAAGTCAAGACTAGCATAAAAAAAAACCATAGCCACTTTCATTTGTTTTTCAAATTTTTTAAAAATGGAGAAATAAAATACGTGCTTTCAAAATTATTTTTCAATTGAACTTCAACATCATTTTGAAGATTTGAAAAGTATTTAATTTTGAAAAATGCTTTAGATTCATGAAAGACTTTTTTTTATGACTTTTCTATTTTGAAAAACGAGATCAAAAACCTGTTGGGAAAGATGACCAAAAAAAAAAAAACCTGTTGGGAAAAATAAAACTTAAAATTATCCAAATTAAAAACCCCAAAATATAAAAGTTATAGGTGATAAAAAGAGAAGCTAGGCCTCATGAAGCCCAATAGATGTACTCATTTTGGGCTTATAATGCACCTTATTTTTCTAGTGCTTGAAGCAAAGCTTATTAGGCCCATTAAACTTCTGTGCTGATCAGGTGCAATTTGATTGAACATCAGCTCGACTTGAAGAATTATCCCGAGGGCCAGAAGCCATAAGAGCATCTTCCCTTGTAAGCCATAATGGTTAGGGGAAATGGCCTACCAAAAGAGAATATTTTATAGAATATTTTGTTTTGGCCTATAATACAGTTTTGCTGTTGTCACCGTAGGCCAATTTTGGTAGGCTAAATTTCCTATAAATACTAATATAAGTTAGAACTTCCACATCTCATTTCCGTCATCTAATTCTATCTTTATCTTTTCTATTGAATCAACAATGAATTCTTCTCAGATATCATCATCATCTTACTCTTCAGATGACACGATTGAGATTTCTAATTCAATCTTCGATTCATTTGAAGAAGATCAAAATGTGTTATTTCGTATGTATGCGAATAACAATCTTCTCATGGAAGAACATATCAACAATGAAGATGATGATGTTCAATCAAGACGAAGAGGTGGAGTTCCAGGTCACATTTGGCTATGACAACTTTAACCAATTCCAAAGTCAATCAGAAGGTGGATGTGATAATGAAAATTTTGGTCGTGAAAATTATGACTATGGTTATGGTTATCAAGAGAATAATGCGGATCTACCAGAATATTAGATGTGATTTTGATTCAATAGTTGATAGTTTCATTTTGTACTTGTTTTTTCTTCTTTAGTACTTTAAGCAACTTAATATTTGTTTTTTTATTATAATTTTGATGAATCTATAATAAAAAACAATATTAATGTCATTTTCTAAAAATATTATTTATGCAATGATAATTCAAATATGTCAAATATTATAGTCATATCGAAAAACTCTTGAATATCTTTACTATAGAACCACTTTTATTTTTAATTAAAAATCATAACTATAAAATATATAAGTTTATAATTGTATAATTTATAGATTTACATAAATATTAAACACTTAAAAATAAAGTAATAAATAAATAAATACCATTTGGCCTTCCAAAAAGGGAAGCCAAATTTGGCCTTTGTTTTAGAAATAGGCTAAAAAACAAAAGGCTAAAATGAGTTTTGGCCTAGGGTGGGAGCAAAATTAGGCCAAAACCCATTTTTTGGCCTACCATGGGAGATGGCCTAATATATCAAGTCTATCGACAAAATGTGTTTTGTCTATTGACAAGAAAAACTTTATGTAATTGCATTTGAGTTCTTTTCATTTTGGGAAAACTAATTAAAATACCCTCACCTTTGGGGTTATGGTAAAAATATATCCTCAACTTTTAAATGCAATAAACATATCCCAACCTTTGAGGTAGCGATAATATATTACCACGAGTTTTCTCACGGGTCAAAAATGCTGACAAGGCAGCCTACGTGGAAGTTTTTTTTTTTTTTTTTTTTTTTACAAATTAGAACCAAAATTGGGTTTTCTTGAACAACTTCCTTAGGAAAAAAATAAACCGACAACAAAATTAAACCCGAAAAACGAAATTGATTCAACCAAGCAACTAATTTAGTCAAAATTGCCTCAAATTAACACAACGCGACTAATCCTAACACCAAACTGACAACAAAACTAAATTGACAACAACAACAACAACGAAGAGTGGAAAAAACAAAACTCACTCAGCCAAGTCCATGAACGAATAAAAGAGGAAGAAGATGTGAGAGAGACAACTCAAGATAGGCGACCATAAGGGAGGAAGACTACCATTGAAGAGAAACCATGAGTTGTCTGGAAGACCTGGAAGACAATTCAAGAGACGACCATGGAAGAAGATAGGAGGGAGGAAAAGGAATTGGGTATCAACCCGGCCAACTTTTTTATTTTTTATTTCCTAAGGAAATTGTTCCAGAAAACACTTGTAAAAAAATCCATGTAGGATGCCTTGCGGCATTTTTGACCCGTGAGAATCTCGTGGTAATATATTACCACTACCCTCAAAGGTCGGGATATTTTTATTACATTTGAAAGTTGAGGATATATTTTTACCTTAACCTCAAAGGTGAGGGTATTTTAATTAGTTTTCCCTTTCATTTTATACAAAATAATTACGGATTAGCACGAGAGACGAGGAGGAACCGAAATACCGAAAATATCGTTGATCTTGTTGAATGTGTTGAAAAACAGAATTCTGGATTTGTTTTTAGTTTTTTCCTTTGAGATTGGTTGATTTTGACATTTTTTTTGTGTTTTCGACGTAAGGATACAATTGTTTAAAATTGTTGAGGCTATAGTATTCCCTCAGCATGAGGATACATGAAAATTAGGGGTGGGCACAAATCCCGCAAATCCCGTCCCGTCCCGATCCCGGTGGGATTTAGAAAAAAAATTTCAATCCCGTCCTGATCCCGTCCCGCAAAAAATACGCGGGACGGGACGCGGGACGGAGGGTTCTCGTCCCGTAAATCCCGTCCCGTCCCGCATATATATAATTATATATATACACTTAAAATTAATTAAAATATCTAAAAATATATTTATATTATACGGAATATATATTAACATTTCTTTCAACCCAACATTAAAATTAATAAAAATATTTAAAGGATATAGAAATGCTTGGTTGGGAAATACAATATATAAAATTTATATACTGTATTCTAAAGTAAGGTGTGTACATATATAGCTTCTGTATGTCATATATGTATACATCATATATGCACACACAGTACCGTAGTAGCACAATGACAAATCCGAATTTGATATATGCACACACAGTGTGTGTATATAAAGCTTCTATCCGTCAATCGTGTATGTATATATATAGGGAAACCATAAAAAATATCAAAAATATAAATTTATATGTGTTACGTTTTTTTAAATCATAAAATGTTAGAAAATTTTAAATGTTTTTTATAATTTTTTTATTTGAGGGACAAGGCCCGTCCTGTCCCGCTCCCGTCCCGTCCCGTGAGGGATAAGGCCCGGTGGAATTCAATTTTTTTTTTTTTAAATCCCGTCCCGCTAAAAATACGCGGGACGGGACGCGGGATGACCCTAATCCCGTCCTATGCCCACCCCTAATGAAAATGGTTGGGTGGGTTGAAGGAGGAGGCAGGATGACTGTTAAAAATTAGGGTAAGTTTTTTTTTTGGGTATCGGACCAATTCGTAATTATTTTCTAAAATATGAAGATGAAACACGTCTTGCTAATAGTCTTTGTGTATATAAAAGAGTTCGACGCGTCATTACTGACTTACGTGATGCGAAGTGGACAAACGAGTAAAATTACTTCTATTTTTTAGGGCAATTTCAGTTATCATCATTGAGCACCTAAAGATTAGAAGCCCTCCAAACCCACTGCTTATAGTTTACAACACTGTCCATGCTGACAGGAAGGCGATGTACACCATTGCGTCTTTTGCAATATGAAAGGAAGTGAGCATCGACGTAGACATTGACACATCAAGAGACATAAAGCCCAAATGAATTCAATTGAAGTTGGGAGTTATTGACAACATGATACATTATAATGGGATGGACTACATGAACATATAGCCCTTGAATTAAAGCATTCATCTTTAAGGAGATCTCACACTCAGAGAGCTCATAACTGTCAGTTGTATGCACCCTTCTTCTTCAACTGGTTAATGCAGATGTCAGCTGTAAGATGATCTATTTTCTTCCATCCAAAAATACAGCAACCAATGCAACTACAATGGCATAGTCAGCAAATCCAGGAAACATGGTTATCCTGAATTTATCTCTGCTGACAAAAATCTTTCGAAATCCAAGAGTGTACATCATACTTGTCTGTATACACAGATTGATTCAGATAAATCAAATTCAACACCAGTAATGGACGAACAAAAATCACTTTAGATTGAAATACAGATCACAAATCGAATTGTACCTGAGCAACAATCGAATTTTCATGGTAGATGGTGCAGGATCTGCAGTAAACGCTACCTCTCAACTTAAAAATGGAATCTTCCCCGTTCTGTCGAACAATGAACGCATCCATTTCGACCCGATCGAACGTGTTGAGTGTTCGCTCCACTCTGAACACCAGATTCTCATCTGCAACCTCATCGCCTTTAAATCCTCGCCACGATCCATCCTACAAACAAGGAATCATCAATCGCAGCTTAGGGTTTCACAAAACTACCACGCCGAGGGAAAGAATCTAACTTGGAAGCGGTGGATGGAGATCAGAGTGACGCCGGAGGGATCAATCAAGACGCGATTGCGCCGGCAGTGATCGGAACAAGCGGCGGTCTGGACCAGGTAAACCGGGGATTTGAAGGGGTTGGTGATGTTGAGGAGTCCTTTACATTTCTTCTTTACGAAGAGATCGAAGGGAATTTGGGGAATCCCTTGATCCACAGCTTCAATTACCATCCAATTGGAGTCCCGCGAGATTAGAACAACACTTTTTGATCGGTATGGAATGGATAAATCGATTTCTGGGAGCGAATTTTGGATGAGATTGATTCGCCGTGGGTCTGATTGGTCGCCGGTGACGATAACGCTAAACGACCACTTTTTTGGGGTTTTCGCTTTTGCTAGTGGTGGTCAATCTGGTCTCCTCCTGAACATATACTTTGCCTTCAAGTCAAACTAATTGAGTTTGTTTATTGGCAAATATTCTTCACAATTATTTTAGTTATTTTCTTTAATTGTCTTGCTATCCGCACAATGTTATCTCGTCAAACGCACGATTAGATCACCATCTTATGGTGTTGGTAAAGAGTCGGTCGTTCAGGAGTCGACAAAGATCTGTTGTGATGCTTGTGTGCTCTGCAAGTGCTTGTGTTGTGGATTGTCAATGCCGACACTGGTTGCAGGAGTCGACAAAGGCTATTTGTGGTGCTATGCAAGTGCTACTCGTACTGGGTGGGGAGTGCTGTGAGCTGCCAACTTCGTGAGTCAAAGTCAGCGGAACGGTCGTGCGTTTGACGAGATTTTGACTGTGTCAATAATAACCCTTTTTAATTAAATTTCTTAAGAGTTTATATATTCTACCCTAAAATTTAGGAAATCTATAAGTCAGAGCATCAACATCACTCGAACCCATTAGGGTTCCTTATCTCCACTTTTTTTTATTCTCTTTTTTAAAAACCCAACTCAAATTTATACCCACATTCGTACCACTCAATTTCCTAACAAATCAATTAATTTAAAATAAAATGGACACATCACACCTCTATCTTTCTCCTTCATTCTCTCTTCTATGAGCCCATACATATGGGGTTTAAATGTTTATTACTAAGCAACCCATCAAATCATTCATTATACTATTTTTTACAAATGTAATATAATAATAATAGGTTTCTTAATTTTTTGGTTAAAAAACTACCAATGCCCATGCTCTTAGAAAAATCATTTGTTCATCAAACACATAATCTAATACTCCATCTGTTAATTAAAATTTGTCATTTACTATTCATGCATGCTTTTTTAGAATGATAAAAACTATATGAAATATTAACATTTTTAAATTTGTTTTTATAAATTCATAATTAATAATAACAAGTATGAAATTATTTAAAAAATATGTTAAAAAATTTAATATTTTATATAGTTTTTAACACCTCAAAAAGCGTGCGTGAATAGTAAAACCTCAAGTTTTAATTAACGAAGGGAGTAATATGGAACTTATGTAGTGCTTACTAGAGGGAGAATCAAACATTAACACCTCTTATGGTGTTAAATGATAACAAATCAGAATCGTTAATTGAAAAGAATTGAGGATGTGGATTAATTGTGAAATTTTGTTTTTAAACAAAACACGTGGGCCCTAGGTAAATAATAGGATACTCTCACTAATAGGCGCGTGAATTTTGTCTGTCATTGCTCGTCTGCTATCGGCTTATGGGTTGTCTCGTTGGTCTTCGACTTAACGAATAGTTACTAACAACTTATCAAATAGTTACTATTAACTTATCGAATAATTACTATCAACTTATCGAATAGTTGCAAAATTGACTCACACTTTTACAAGTTTTAAATAGTTGCAAATTTTGTTTGTCAAGTTTCGATTATTTGACAAGTTCAGAGTTAGTATTCGTTGATAAATGACTCATTTGAAATAAGAAGTAAATGAATTATCGATTATTTGGCAAGTACAGAGTTAGTATTCGATAATTTGGTAGTCATTATTCGTTTGAATATAAAAAATTATTCGTTTCTAAGTGGATTATTAATTCACCTAACTATTCAATTCGAAATAGGTGAATTATTGCTTAGTCATGTGGTTCTCTATCAATATTCGTTTGAATATAAAGAATTATTCATGGGTATATGAGAAACAAAGTTTTACGTGTTGCTCATGTAGTTGGTAGAGATGATACGTGGAACATGTAACACACGCTCCATTAAAGGAGAGTGTAACAAATATGATGTCGGCTCCACTATATTTTAATTAAAAAAAATTGAGGATTAATCTAAACCCTTGATTGAATTCAATCCAATGGTCCTGATTTGTTAGCATTTAACACCATAAGGGGCAAGTACACCCGAATCACCCTCGTGCTTTATATCTCATAGTTTGAAATCATATTGAAAATATGATCTATTGCCATATACATATACATATACATCATATACATATACATATACATACACATACACATACACATACACATACACATACACATACACATATACATATGGATCATTTGTACTCACCCCTTAGGATGTATCTTGTACGCATATTTGGGTCGTTGATCTATATGAAATGGAGGACCATAATTTTGCCACGTAAATGGGGTGGTTTTTTTTTTAAAATGTGGAAAAGAAGCCCAATTGCACTTGTGAAGCGCGTGATTGATACAACAACAAAGAAACTTCTTCTTCAATGGATGAGGCTTCTTCAATGGATAGGGGCAGTTGGGGGTGAGACGGTGGCGGAGAAAGAGCCGATTGGCTTGCCGTCGGAGTCGACGACGGAGGGACGGCGCCGTCTCGATTTGAAGCTGATCCTCGTAAACGAGGATGAGGTTGTCCTCATCCATCAATGGCGGAAAGTAGGGTTGCGAGGAAGGCAAGGGTTCGTTTGAGGCCGAGGATGAGGGAGATGGTGGCGACGTCGGTAGATCTGGGCGGTGGTGGCGAGCTCCTTAATTCCTCCGCCCGCTTCCCTGTCCGTTCTCCTCACCAGAATCCTTCTGCACGAGCACTAACGGAGATGCAGCCATGGCTGCTGCTGCAATTGATTAGGGAAGAATTCATCTAACTGCCCCAATTCCTCTCGATCTGGCTGCAATTCAACTCGCCCTGACACCTCAGCTTCAAATCTAGAATTGGTAAGGCATGACTGCCGACGATGCCTCAAAAAGGTATGCCTTTTTGTTGATGGTGGTGCTGGGGCCGGATGAAGAGGGGTGGGGAGTGATGTGCAGTGTCGGGGATGATGTGGGGGTGGTTTATGTGTGTTAGGGTATCGACAAAATAAGGTTAATTAGGGTTGAACTTTGTTGCTTAATCAAAATGTGATTCCCGCATTATTCGGGGGAAAACGAAGAATTATTCAGACGTATGCATCGAATTTAGTGTAGAGTTTTCTAGATGCATAATTTTATTTATTATCCGTCAATTATTCAGATGTATGTGTCGATTTTTTGTTACTACTGGTAATGAGTTGGAAAATTATTCGGTGAAATATGATTCATTATTCGTCAGTATATGGAGTTTTCGGTTTGACGAATAACATAAAAACATTCATTGCACGAGTATAATTACACAACTAAACATTATTCGGTGAAATATGATGTATTATTCATATAAATGGTAAGTATTGTTTAGGAATTTTGGGTTTATTTTATTTGAAAATGATAAACAAAAAAAATAAAACATTATTCGGTAGCATGCGGCAAATTATCCAATAAAATTGGTAAATTTTGATTTGAACGGGATGGAAAAATATAACATAACATTATTCAATAGCGAAACATTAATTATTCGGTGGAATTCACAAAATTTTCAAAACAGCGTAATCTGAAAAAAAAAATGCGTCAACCTTTTGTAAGTGGGTCCCACCATTTTTTTATTTAAAAAAACACTCATCTAATCACGGTCTTACATCTACTCTTTATTAACGTTCCACATTTGCGCACAAGATACACCAGAAGGTGAGTTGATCCAAACCACCCTCTATATATATATTTTGATGACGAGAAAATCCATCTTTGATGTCAAATCCCGAGCACGTGACGCAGTTTCTACCGCTAAATGAAACCCTTACCGGCAGAATTTACGGTAGGGTTTTGTCGCCATTCCGATTTCTGATGTCATTGGCTCGTTTATGAAATTTTACCCGCCAACAAATGACGGTGCCGGAAACCCCAATTCAGGTAATCTACAGCCTAAATCTTCGATTTGCTTCTTCAAATTTACTCCTTTATACTAATTCGATTTTTCTATCCTATACCCCAAGGGCATAGGATAAGACCCTAAATTGGGAAATATTTTTTAAAATTTAATTGATTTAGCTTTTATTTTAATTAGATTCCTAGGGTCGCTTGCCTTTTTGGTAGGGAATCTTTTCCAATTTAGGGTCTTATCCTATACCCTTAGGGCATAGGATAGAAAAACCGATACTAATTATAGCACAGATTTACTCAATACATGCTCAGATGTTGCGAATTCCTTCTTACTGTATTTTTTACTTGAAATTGCAATTGATGTTTTTTTTCTGTGATTGTACCCAGAAATGAGAACTTGTCATAAGCTATATGTTATTGGAAGTGTAAATTAGAATGCAAGATGTTATCAAGATGGAAGCTTTTAACACATATAAGTTCATCTATGCTCTGAAATTGTGTGATATCATGAGGATGCATTCATTTCCGCTATCTGTCATTTTTGTTTGCCAGAAAATGGTAGTAAGATCTCAAACAATCACTTCAAACATTGCTCTTCCTATCTTTTTTTCCCCCAATTCCTTGTGGTATTTTGTTTCCATCTTAACTAGCAAATTAGCAATGAGGCCTATTTCTCATTTCTTCTACTTGGTCCTAGAAAGGGAAAATTTTGGTCCTCTCTAAGGTGAATATGACAGGTGACTAACATTTAGTTTCCGTATATACGATCACTGCTTTCGTCTTTCGTACTCCATAGGTTTCTCAGACGCCAATTGCCTCTTTTGATTTCTTGTTGGAGTCTTGAATAGTAGCATCTACTCCTGGCCTTTCACACTGAAGATGGTTAGGTTAGGATTTAGGAATGATGTTAACCTTTGTGCTTATATCATTATCACCCCTTTCCTATGTGGCTGATTTTATTTTTATTTTTTTTCAATCATCATGTAACCAATTGGTGCAAAGGGATAAACTCCCAAATAACAAAAGTTTCTGATATAGATGGTTCTGTGTAATTTGGGCTTGTTAATCACTAAACCCCTCTGATCTTAAACAAATAGACCTTTTAGATTTTCTAGGCAGTGGAATGTACTACTTCGTATTGATTTGTGTGTTTTTGATTTAAAAAAAAATTATTCGGTTAAACTTGTATTTACAAATAATAAAATTGATGAAAAATTTAGTAGAATACGAGAATCATGATGTTTCTGTCATTCATTCTTGGGAACACATGATCAGAGTCGGAGTGAGGAAAAAACTCAAAAATAGCCATATACCATATGATCCATCCAAAGATTTCACTGGGATATACCTTTGATGTCTCTCTTAAATAAACCTAGAGATATGTCATGCTTGTTCCCAGGCAAATTTCACAACCATGTGATTACAATTTGATCAGCCCCATTTGGTGTTCTCTTACTGTGCCTTGTTCCAAATGTTTATAGCAGTCACTGTACTATTTAATGAAATTGTGGACCAAACTTCTTATGATATTTTTTGAACACCCACTTGTTCATTTCTGGTGCCCATATAATTTATCCCTCCTAGTTGAAAAAACAAGCTAAACAGTGATCTAAAAGAAGCTAATGGTGATCTTTGGTTCAATACAGTAGTTACCAGGTTATGGTGTAGTTGCAAATATCCTGCTTTTAACAGCATGGTTTACAACCAGGAGTTGCAACTTCAAAGCTTTATTTATCCTTTTGCTTCGGTATCTCTTCGTCTCCAAAACAACTTCACATTCACAGAAGCTGTTTATACAGTCTAGTTGTTTAGCCACTTAGGGCTTTGGCGCTCACCATCGCGATGTCTCAATCACAAGTTTATTTGATTAGTTCTTACATCTTATACACCACTAGTAATCTGCCTTGGTTATGTTTACAAAGTTTAGCCAGAATGATCTCTCCATCTTTACAGGACTGGACCTCCACATGGGTGGTTCTAAATGATTTTCTTGGCGTAGTACTGACTCATCCATGATGTCAGGGTCTAATAGAATTGGAGGCTAAAAGATTCATGCATTAATAAGAACTTCCATCTTCCCCACCATATATCTATTCCATCCCCTATCCTGATATGTACCCACAGATTAACCTCGCCCGTTTGATCATTGAGTGCATTCATATCTATCATTCTATCCCTGGTGATTCATTCATTTATACCCAAGTGTTTGGGATTCTATACTTGCCGAAGATCTACAATTAGGCTGGTGGTTAATATAACCCCACATATTGCCCTATAGGCCACAATATTTATTTCTAACTCTGCCTGCCTCTTTTCACATTTGCTTCCAATCTAGTACTGCTATATACCACACATCAAAATTTCACTATAAAAAAGGCAAGGCCTCCTGTGTTTGGATTCATATCATGCTCAACTAGGAAAAGCTTTAGCCATGGCAGCTTCTACCACTCTCCAATGGCTGAGCTTGGTGGGGATGATATGGCTTCAATCAATCAATGGAACAAACACCAATTTTCCTGCCTACTCTTCACAGCTTAAACAGCTCTTGTCCTTGACACAGCTTCAGCTTACCAACCTTGCATTTGCTTCAGATGCCGGGAAGCTGTTTGGCTGGGTATCTGGCATTGCTGTCCTATATTTACCTTTATGGCTAGTCCTTATGATCGGATCAGCTCTCGGGTTGATCGGATATGGGGTCCAATATCTCTTTCTTATCCGCCGTATTTCATCTCTACCATACTGGGGTATCTTCTTGCTCAATGTTTTAGCGGGTAACAGCATTTGCTGGATCAACACTGTGTGTTATGTTGTTGCTGTCAAAAACTTCCCCTTGCATTTGCAGGCGGCGGTGGGGCTGACGACGAGCTACAATGGCTTAAGTGCCGTGATTTATACAGCCATAGTGGATGCTTTTCTCTCTAAGGTCTTAGGAAGTGCTCAAGCTTATCTCCTGTTAAATTCAGTACTCCCCATTGTTGTTAGTGTCATAGCTGCACCTATTGTTAGAAACCTTAGTTCTAGAAAGCCACAACGATCTGAAGTTGGGTTTGTTCACTTTCTTGTCATCTCCATAATCACTGTAGGTACTGGATTATATGCTATCTGTAGCTCCCTGAGATCAGCCTCAGGGAACCTTTCGCCTTTGGTTAATGTGGTTGGCATTGGTTTATGCTTAGCATTACCACTTATAGTTCCTTTATGTGAGTATCTAAGAGCAATAACGCGTAAAAGGAAACTCGGTATCATTAGGGACTCTAGAGTGTGTGATCTGAGTAGTCCAAGAGTAGTAGAAGAGAGAGTAGAGGAAGATACCGAGAACGGAATTAAGCAACTAGACGGTTTAAGTATCACGAACAGCGACGACATACCTGAGTCTAACGTCGCGGTTATGGAGGATATAGGGGCAAGTTTGATGCTGAAAAGGTTGTCCTTCTGGTTATATTTCTTTGTGTATTTCTTAGGAGCAACACTCGGTCTCGTCTTTATGAACAACCTAGGACAGATAGCTGAGTCCCGGGGGTACTCAAGGACATCTTCCCTCGTCTCATTATCGTCTGCGTTCAGTTTCTTCGGGCGTCTCCTCCCATGCCTTTTGTACTACATTTGCTCAAGGTACGATCTTCAGCTTAAGCCATTGTGTAGGAGCTTCACCTCCCTTATATTTTGATCTTTATGTATCATTTTCCGCGTTCTTGCAACAGGCGTGGAGTCATGGTTCCCGGGCCAGCATCAATTGTATCCATGATGGTGCCATTATCAGGAGCTTTCTTCATACTTCTCCACGGAAGCAACCTCGCCCTCTACATCAGCACGTCGATAATCGGAATCTGTACAGGAGCCATAGGCACTCTTTGCGTCTCAGTCACCGCCGAGCTCTTTGGGACAAAGAACTTCGGGGTGAACCATAACATAGTTGTGGCTAACATCCCATTAGGCTCATTCCTTTTCGGGAGCTTCTCGGCCTTCGAATACCGCATAGGAGCAGGAGGAGGCGAAACATGCTTCGGCTTGAGTTGTTACCAAAAGACTTTCATCACTTGGGGATCACTTTGCTCCATTGGCACTCTTCTTGCTCTGATCCTTCATATTCGAACCCGAAAATTCTATTTCCGTACGGCATAAACTCAATAGTTTTAACACTTACAACTAGTTTATAGGTCTCTAATACTTTCAGGTTTGTAGCATTTGAAACTGATATAGTTGCAGTTTCTGATATAGTAAAGAGCTCACTTGCTGATCTTCTCTGTATCGTTCTAATTTCGTCGAATATAGTTTTATTAACTATATAGTAAACAAGAGGGTTTTCCAGTCAAGCTTCATGAAAACAACAGGGTTCGTCTTGTAGTCTCCAGCAAAGACTATGAGTCTTAAGTTCACATTTATGTTTGGGGTAAACTTACAAAATCACCCCTTATTTGAGACATTTTGCACAAAACTATACCTTATTTTATAAATTGCATTCAACCGTTCATCCGTATGTTTACAACTCACCATCCGCACCCAATATTTCATCCTTGTTAAAAAGTAAAGGGTAAATTGTAGCAAAATCATAACCTTTGGGATAGTCGTGGTTAATATCCTGACCTTAATATTTTGTGAATATCCTGAATTATGGGGTTATTTCTCCACTCTAGATTAACTTATTAAATTAGGAAAATCGCCCACATATGAAGGGAAAAAAAACTACACAAAATTACCCGTATTTGTAAAATATTTTCAATAAACATCTAAATGTCTAATTCCATCAAAATTAAAGTAAACAAAAAAGACGCATGGTTTAAAAACCACAAATAATTGGAGCTGGAGTTGATTGGTGCCTTGTTGGTAGGATTGTTATTTGAGCCGAATGAGCTGAGTATTACTTGTTTATATTAGACCCGTTTAGAAACGAGTCGAGCTCGAGCAAAGTCTAAATTTAAACTCGAGCTTTAAAATGTGCTCATACTTAGCTTATTTAGAAAATGAACGAGCTCGAGTTGAACTTTTTTTCGAGTATTAAGCCGTCCTATTTGCTCATAACACAGTAACTTAAAAGAAAATTTTATAAATTTCACAAAATTCGTGCTATTCAAACTTAAATCAAGCGAGTCGAGCTTTGAACTAAGCTTAAACATGTGTTCATACTCAGCTTGTTTAGAAAATCAATTATCAAACCCTAAAAAAATTGTTTTAAAAATATATAACTAAAATAATCAGTAATATTTTGTATATGACAATAAGGACACGATATGGAAACTTTGTGGTGTTTACAGGGGCGGATCCTCTTTGGGGCCAGGGGTGGCAGTCGCGTCCCAATCAACAAAAAAATTTAATATAAATATTCCTCTCGTCGACAGTTTCAATTTGATATATTTATAAGCTCAAATCCGACACTTGAGTAAAAAGTTATAAACATTTCAAGACTAAACCAATATAAATTATTGTTCACATCATTTACCAAATTGATATACTTCTATTGTAATTATCATTTGTTAAAATTCATAACTTAATACTATAATTAAACCCGAAAAATTAAATCAAATTAGTATGTTATATTAAAATATTTGAAAATCATGAAATAAAGTATACGTGATTTATGTTTTTATTCTAGTTACACATTTATAAAATTGATTATTTTTTTTTTGAGAAAAAAATAGGATTTAATTTTCCGCCCCTCGACTAATCACTTCAAAATCCGTCACTGGTTGTTTTACTCGTTGGAATCAAATTTGAGGGTTGTTGCTGATCTAAGAAAATTTTGCTTTTTTTTATTAGGTAAGAATTTGGATAGGAAAATCCAAGAAAATTTTGCATATGGAAGAAGGTCAAAAAGACAAATAGGTATATTAAATGATTCCCCTAAGACGTATTGGTATATTAAAAGAATAAAGGGACAAATAGGTATATTAAAAGTGCTCTTGTAGACAAGTTGGTATATTAAAAAACTCTAAGGGACAAATAGCCATTTTTGCCTCATTTGGCTTCATGTCATTTGGTTTTTCTTAATAAAAACATTTTCATATATTTTTAAATAATTAATTCTTTATTTAACTCTTATTCATTTGACTATATAATCATAAAAAAATGGATATATTTCTATCAAATTATAAAAATATATTTTTTGCCATATGTTTGTAGCTAATAATGTTGTATCAAATATTATTACATACAGTAAAAAATTTATTGGTTTTTTGTATAAATTACAAAAAAAACACTTATTTAATAGTTGGTTTACAGATCGCAAGTTAAAACGCTTATTCCTTATTTTTACAAAATAATAATAATAATAATAATAATAATAATAATAATAGCAAATGAAATATAATTTTAACTTATTTCTTCCGGCATGGTTTTATAAAAATTCTCCTATTTCATTTTTATTTTATTAAACATTTTTTGTGTAGTTTATAAACAAATGCTAGCTCATATTTTGCGGGACAATTTAATTTGTGCAATTTATATAAACAACCATTGTAATAAAGTATTTATTTAAAAAATGTATATAATATATATTATTAGTGACAAATAATGATAAAAATCTAATAGTTTTAAAATTTGATAGAAATATATACAAAATTTAATTTTTTTTTTATGATTATATAACCAAATGAATAAGATTATATGAGTATGTAACCAATCATTATAAAAATATATTAAAATAATTAAAAAAAAAAACGAAAAGGAAGCCCGATGATGTAAAATAAGGTTACTTGTCCACTAGAGTATTTTAATATACCAATTTGTCCACAAGAACACTTTTAATATACCTATTTGTCCTTAAAGTCTTTTAATATACCAATTTGTCCTTAGGAGGTCTTTTAATATACCCATTTGTCTTTTGGGCCTATGGAAGAATCGAATACATCCATATATCCATATGTATAATTTATTTATATTTTTGGAAAAAAATATATTTTGAATCACTTTTAAAGTTTAAAAATAAAAGCTGAATTAATTAATTTTTTGTAAAACTTTAACTAGTTTAAATATCTCACGCTTAATAGATCGTTTTCATATAAACTGTGTACATATTAAGAAATTGATTTCAAGAGGAACAATCTGTATTCTGTACCTTGATTTGTCTACTAATTAATACAGGCATTGATTACAAAAGGAACTTGCATTAAATTGATTGGGCCGATGAAACATGGTTGGAATTCATTCTGAAGTTGTGTTACGTGTGTTGCTTCTCTTTCTTAATTTCTTTTTTAGTGTTATTTGTCAACAATAGTAGATTGGGCCTTTTTTTTCTTTCTATTTTCACCTTTGTGAATTGTTGTGACACTGATATCCAAGGACTTCACCCTAAAATTTCACCCTAAATTTCACAACTTAAACCTAATCGGGCAGTACCTATCTTTGAAAATCTCAACCTCCACCTCCTCGACGTAACCCTAGTTCGAGTCATTCGTAATTTGATCTTTCTACAACAACTTCAGTATATCTCATTTAGAGTAGGGTTTGGAGGGGTCTTGTTGTATATTCTCTTTCCCCGATTAGATTAGAAAGGAGTTTTTGTATGGGATGAGCAAATAAAAGTGGAAGAATCAAAATCAAACAGAAACCGGACATGCAAACAAATCAATAGGCACAAAAATAATAAAGTAGGAAAGATGAATTAGAATAAATGATCTTAAGCGAGAATCTAAAAGAATACGATCTCCCCATACCTTCCTTTGCACGGGCTAACTCTCGTCAAAAGAATACGATCTCTCGTCAATCCCTCTAATAAGTGTAATAGGGTAAGATCTTGTACGCCTAATCACCTCCATCCAAGACTTCTTGGGTATACCTCTGCTCCGGCGCACTTGCTCGATTGAAAAATATGTCGCATCTGCATACTGGTGCATTCGAGACTCTTCTGCGCACATGTCCAAACCATCTAAGCCTAGATTCCCGCAGTTTGTCCTTAATGCAATTAACCCTTACTTTATCACGGACGTTTCTGCATATTCTATTTAGGCGAGTGTGTCCGCACATCCATCTGAGTATCCTCATCTCTGATACCACCATGTTTCTAGGATCTCGTCAGAACTCGTTGATCTTCTGCTCCTCATCCTAAGAATCTTATCTTATACCAATCACTAGCAATTTTGCTATTTTTGTCTAAAGTAAATTTGTTTTTTTCTTAGCTAGAAGTCATTTTATACTGTTTTCGAAATAGAGCTTGCAAAAGAGACAACCTTTAAAACATTAAACATGTAAAGGAGTGTTTCATCCTTTTATTTGATTATGTCACTTGAGAAGTGACAAAATTTGATCCGATTCGAAAAATCCAATCTAGTTTGACGGTGTTCTAGTTGACCCCATATAGAAAATGAATCAAACTATATAAATTGAACTCCAAATAATAAATTTGAACCGTCATTGATATATTTTGAACCCGGACCCAAACTCAAAGTGAAAATAGATTTTTATATTGCACTAACTCATCTTTAAATTATACTAGCACTATCCAACAATAAGTGACTTGGTGACGACACAATTCAAAGATGACTTGATGACTTGACTCGAACTTAATTAAACCCAATAATAACTCAATTCGATATTGATCTGATTTGAGTAACTCGTAACAATCTCGAGTTTAAAATTCGAACTATTTGAGCTTAAATCGAACGATCTGAGCTTTCAACTGAGTTTAAAATTCTGTTCAGACTCGGCTTATTTAGGTAAGTGAACAATCTCGAGTCGAGCTTTTTTCGAGCCGATTTCTAGCCGAACTCGAGCTGTTTAGTTCATATAACAACCCTAATCGAAAGTTACAACGAAAACTATATATTTATATATATGATCCACGTACACTGGTGGTTGGAGGCTTGGAGAGTTGGAGGTGTACACAAGGCAATGTGACAACTGACAACCGTCTACCGAGAAAGGAGGTTACACTTAAATGAGTAGCTATCCAACGACATTGATCGCCAATTTATGGGTTCCAATTTAATTGTGAACATTATACAATATACCTGATCGATCCAGTTAGGGCCTTAGGGGCATTAAACATAAAAACGATGGGTTCTGCGAGTTTATAATCTAGTTGAAGTTGAAAAGTGAAGTAATTAAAGTAAATTTTAGTTTTAAAATTTAAAAGTTATTGTGAATGATTTTATCTCGAAAATACAAATAAACCCCAAAGCCCCATACGGAAAATCAAATCTCTAACTTCGATTGAAGTAGATTCGTTAAAGATGTAATTAAACGATCGATAACATTGTACGTACCTACATGAAAGACATCATCATCGATGGGAACAATATGTTTTACTCGCCTTTCATGATGATATCCCTGAGCTTTGATCGATCAATCCAAACTTTTATCGTAATTCATGACTTGAATGAATATTTACCCGATCCTATCCAAGTTGACCTAACACAATAATAATCAATTGGTACCTATCGACTTCTCGATGTCTAATCGACGTATACGTTTTGCTTTTTTCTCGTTTTTTTTTCATGACCTTTCAAATTCTCGATCCATCGGGTTTATCTGGTGCGTCGAATTCCCTTCCTCTTCCAAAAAAAATATTTGAACCGACTGACAAAAAACTGGCCCAAAATAACCCAAACTCGAAATAAAAATCACTTTTTTTTAAGTTCTAATGACTTCAAATTATAATAACCCAACTCGATAATGATCCGGTCTAAATGAACCGACTCATAGTGAACTCGGCAAAAATAAATAAATAAATAAATTGACCATGGGATCAAGTACGGATCCAAGGGTTGCTGCCGCCCATTACCACTTTAAGTAGTACCTTACTGGATCTCTCAAATCCAGCAAGAGTGGTAACTAGCTATAGAGTGAGGACGATGTACGGACGCCGCCCTAAAAACATCAGTACGTTTAGAGAAAGTTGGCCTAACTATACATTGGCTGATGATGTATATATAATACCCAAATAACACGCATAAACAAACATTAATTGTGCCGTTTCTCGACGGAGAGACGTCGTTTTATTTCTTATTACCTAATATCCATTTTCGAGTTATCTACACATGTTTCTCCAATTTGATTGTATCTTCTTCAACTTTATTATAGTTTTTGAAGATCGTATTTCGCCTTTAAAATGCAATAAAAAACGAAATCGATAAAAGAGTAACACACGATTTTTGACGCAGTTCGAGCGAATCCCTACTCTGCGGGATCTCAGTATCCAATAAGCTTCAGAAAAGAAGTTCAGCTATGGTGGCAAAGCACAAAGACAAGTAACCAAGAAACCTCACAACCAAGAAAGACAGAAAAGGAAGAGGAAAGATATAGGAGAAACCCCCTGATAGGCAAATGAGGAACTTCGGGGAAGTTCCTCATGGAGATCAGGCTATTAAACAACCGTAGAAGCCCGTCGGACCACCGTCTTCCTTGGATGAGATCACTTTAGAGCTATCGCCGCTGCTCACGCTCTCTCTTTCTTTCTCTGCTAGGGTTTTGTATATGAGGCTCAGCTTGCACAGTAAACCGAAGCAGCCTTATATAGCCCTCAGCAAAGTTAGGGTTATAAGAGAGTTTTCAACGGCTTAAAAGCAGTTGGCCCAAATGATACACAATCCGAGCTGGATCAGACCAAACAAATTAGGCTCAATTATGTTAAACCCAGTTTGAAATAATACACACACATTTACACTTATAATATAGTCATAACCTTAGGTCAAGTGATCCAAACCTAGATACATCAAGGTATCTAGGGGTACTTGTAACCTTTAGGAAATGTCTAATATTATCTAGTATCTTAGGTGTATATTATGTCATCACCCAAATGGTCATATAGTTTACTATAGTCTAAGTACTCATGCCACACAATAAGTCTAACTATCACAATAAACAAGTTTAACACAACAATTTTTGTAGTACGTTAAATGGTAAACTCGGCTGGGCTAAGACAAGTTGGAGGGAGGTCGTGTGCGGACTCACGTACGGGAGACACGAATCTGACACGAACAACATACAAATCTAACGAGGTTCCATCTCAAAACCAATTGAGAATGAGAGAAGTAGTCCGCCAAACTTATAGATTATTCACGATGTCTCAATATTTTTAATGTGGACAACCTGCCTCGTATACTAAAATAATCCATTTATTAGTTTCAGTAGATCGATACATTCTGATAAAATTTGTGGTTTATAGTTTTGCTTCTGCATTTTTGTACATATGCAGTTGTGAAAAAATAAACTAGCCATGATTTTAATTAATCAATGTTTGCTAGTGAAATCGAGACCCGTCGATCAACATATATAAATGATATGATATGAAGGAATTACTGATTTAGGAGAATGTATCGATTTTTTTTTTCAAAATATTCATTAAAAATAAAATTTACGGATAAATTCACACATTAAAACTATTTATACAAATATTCAAAATTTGCAGATACGTCAGATAAACGCGGTATGAGAGTGTCTTTCATGTGTTAATTGGGTATTTATCCTCGGAGTTGGAAAAAAAAAAATTTCTTCAAAAAACGCGGTTTGAAATCGCGTTTCTTTTCTAAAACGCGGTTTCAAACCGTGTTTCTTTCCTAAAACGCGGTTTCAAACCGCGTTTCTTTCGCAATTGTATTTCTTAATTTAAAAAAAAAACAAAAAAATATATACATATAGTAAAACGCGGCCCGAGGCCACGTTTTACTTTGTAAATTAAAAAAAAAGCGCAAGAAGCAGGCAAAAAGAAGGCAAGAAGTTGTTGTTCTCCGGCCAGGCGGCCAGCCCGCCCCGACAGGTCCGCCACCCCCGCTCGAGCCGCCAGGTCCGCCACCCCCGCCAGTCGTCGCTTGCACCTCGCCTCGCACCTCAGAAGTAGTGGCCGGAGGCCCGGAACCAGTAGCGACGCGCCGACGCAGCCTTCAAGCGGCGGCGGCGGCGCCGAAGAGTGCGGAGGAGTGGCGGAGGACCCGGCGGCGAGGATGGCCGGAGAAGAAGAGGATGGCCAGAGAAGAAGCGGCTCGGACGGGGGTGGCAGATCTGGTGGGCTTGCAGGTTAGGGAAGAAGAAGTTGTTGCTTCTTGCGCCTTTTTTTTTTAATTTACAAAGTAAAACGCGGCTTCGGGCAGTGTTTTACTATATGTGTGTGTATATATATATATATATATATATATATATATATATATATATTTAAAATTAAGAAATACCATTGCGAAAGAAATGCAGTTTGAAACCGCGTTTTAGGGAAAAAAACGCGATTTCAAACCGCGTTTTTTGAAGAAATTTTTTTTTTTCCAACTCCGAGGATAAATACCCAATTAACACATTAAACGCGGTCTGAAACCGCATTTCTCTGACGTATCTGCAAATTTTGAATATTTGTGTATAAATAGTTTCAATGTGTGAATTTATCCGTAAATTTTTATTTTTTAATGAATATTTTGAAAAAAAAATCGAATGTATTCATATTCAATTCGGATGTTAAATTTCGATGATCTCGGTTGAACTATACAAAATGAGAGTCTTGTCTGTTTTTTATTTTATTTTTAAGATATGAAAATAAAAAAATATTGAAATAATAAACTAAATAAGCCTAGTATATAAGTCGGTGGTCATTTATATTAACAATTGATTTTAGGATGAAACTCTGCTACGTACACTTATGTGTTGGACTACTACTAGTGCATGTGCTTCATACATGAGTCCCAATAGACTTCTATAGTAATATATTACCTCTATTAAAAAATAAGTCATTTTAGACATTTGCACACAAATTAAGAAAATCATAAACTTATTATATTTATACCCCTCATTAATTATCCACAAGCCTCATCAACCAATCAAATTTGAGAAAAAAAATCAAAAAGTAAAAATTTTCGTCACCCAATACCTAGAAAACATAAAAAGACTTATATTTTCAAAAAAAAAACATATATATATTTAAACAAAATACATATATTTTTAAACAGAGGAAGTATATATATATATATATATATAAAACTTAAATCATCATGCATAGGTTTAACCAGGTTTATTAATTAGCAGTTAGGTGTTTGCCCATGTTTGACTTTTTGACATATTTTTTTAATAAGGTAAAAAAATTATAAAATATTTTTTAAAATTGATATTTTATAGAGTTTTAGCTTTTAAAAAATTTAATGAAAAAATCAAACAAACTATATTTTGAGAAGAAGGAAGTATATAGTTCTAACTAGACCTGTCATTCAGGTCGGGTTCGGGTTGGGTCATTTTAGGTTTTGGATAAAATGGTTTTTGGATAAAAAAGGGTCTCGGGTAGATCCGGGTTAACTCGAACTCGGTTTGTCCTGGTTTCAAGTCAATTTCGGGTTGGTCAATTTTTTCATTTTTTAAATAAAAAAATCGTATTTTGATCACTTTATGATAACTTTAAAAAATCGTATTTTGATCACTTTTGGAGCTATACTTATTAGAAGATGACATTCAAAGCTCGAGCACTTGTAATTATATACTACCTCTGATTTAAAATATTTGATTTTTACTATTACTCATTATTTTTAAAAAAAATTTAAAACTCTATAAAATATCAAAGTTTTTAGTTTTAATTAAAAATTTGAAATTATTTCATACCGATTAGTAATGAGTATAAAAATTTAATTAAAAATTTTAATATTTTATAGAGTTTTTTTTAGCTATTTAAAAAACATGTTGAAAATAAAAAATCAAATATTACCGATCAGATGGAATAATTTACAATGAAAATAAATATAAAAGTTGATTTGAAAAAGAAAGATCGAGTGTTTGTAATTATAAAATATAATAAATTGAAATCTCCGTGAATAATTTTAATAATACACACATAACTATAAATTAATTAATTTTAATAATATATTAATTACTAAACTTACCCTAATGACTTTGATAATTTCTTGGCTTTTTTATTAGTCAAAGTTTTGTTTTAACAAACAGGGTCAGTCGGGTCATCAAGTTGAAATCCCCTTTGACCCAGAAAAATAACATTTTTTTGGTTCGAGTCCAAAACATTTCTCGGGTAAAACATTTCGGGTCTTGATCCAAAAAATTTCGAGCGTTCGGGTCGGGTTACATTTTGACGGCCCGCCCAACCCGCCCTGTTAAATATGTGGGCTTGGGTAAGGCAATTAGCCCAAGCGGGCCGATAGGCCCGGCCCAGTTGGCCCATAGGGCCAGGCTTGGGCTAAGGGTTAAGCCCAAGCGGGCCGGTCTACCGACCCGACCCGCCTATATATATTTCTTATATTAATTTTTATATATTTGTATTAAAATACTACGGAGTATATATATATTGATTATATAATATCTATATTTTTACATCTATTACTTTATAAATACTCATAATATTTATATCACATATAAATTAAGGAATACAATAGTACTAAATAAATTATTTTCAAGATTTTTTCATTGAAATGAACCTACATAAAGATTGTAGTGTGTAATTTCACATTTGTGTAACTTGTATACCTTTGTTTTTGTAGAAAATTTCAATCTTTTGAGACAGTTAGCAAATTTGTGTAGTTTGAGATCAAATGCAAAAATAATAAAATAAAAATAATATTTTATGAAATTATAATGGGCAGCCCGGTGGGCTACCCAACCCGCCCATGTGGGTGGGCTTGGGCAAGAGAGTTGGCTCAAAAACCAGGCCTAGCCCAAGCACGACCCATTAGAATGGGCCAAGATATTCTCATAGCCCGACCCAAGCCCGGCCAGCCCAATCCATGCTTAGGCCTAAGAGTAATCCAATAGCTTATATACTAAGACTGATATATTCATATTTTCATATTTTAATGTGAGACTTTTGGGTCTCTTTAAATCTCTCAACACACTTAATAAAAAAAAGGTAAATCCAACCAATTAATACTCTTGACCGGCTGTTAACAAAAGCAAACATGTATCAGATTATATCCATTTACTATTAATTTATGTTATAATTATAAGGTTATGATTAGACCTGCAAAACCCAACCCGACCCGGTTGACCCGACCCGAACCTGGAAATTTTTTCTGACCTGAACCCGAAAACCCAAAATTTTTTTGGGTAATCTGGGTTTCGATCCGGTGACCCGATTGACCCGGTAATTTTGACCCGATTTACCCGATTGACCCGATTAATTTATAATTATATATGATTAATTTTTTATGGAGATTCCAATTTATTACATTTTATAATTACAATCACTTGATCTTTCATTTTCAAATCAACTTTTATATTTATTTGTATTGTGTAATACTCCATCCATCCGATCGATAGTATTTGATTTTTTATTTTTCAACACATTTTTTTAAAAAGATAAAAATTCTAAAAATATTAAAATATTAAAACAAATCTATGGTTATTACTAATTACATGAACTTATTTTTAAAAAATTATTTAAAATTTTGATATTTTATATATTATTACATTTTATTAAAAATTATGAGAAATAATAAAAATCAAATATTTTGGATTGGATATAGTATATAATTATAAACACTAGAACTTATGAACCGCGTCTTTAATTTTAGAATTTTAAAATTATCGCAAAATTATCAAATCATGATTTTTTAATGTAAAAAAGAAAAAATTGGCAAACCCGAAATCGACCCGAAATGACCCGAAACCTGATCAAACTCGGGTTCGAGTCAACTCGGATATACCCGGAACCCGTTTTACCCGAGACCCGTTTTACCCGGGACCCGAAGCGACCCGACCCGACCCGAATGACCCGTTTAACAGGTCTAGTTATGATCCATCATCTAACCAACTTACTATTAATTTATTTTATAATTATAAGGTTATGATCCATCATCTAACTAGCCACTTAAGCTACTATGTAGAAGTTTTCTTTCTTATAAACCATCATAATATTTTATAATCGACATACAATAGAGGTTCCAATTGATTATTATTATTATTATTATTATTATTATTATTATTATTATTATTATTATTATTATTATTATTATTATTATTATTATTATTATTATTATTATTATTATTATTATTATTATTATGTAGAGGTTACCACTGTTAAGAGATGTGAATGAGACCAAATAGAGTCCCACAACGAAAGTTAAACATAACTCGCCTTAGCTTATAAGTCGGTGGACTACTCCTTCGATTGCCAATTGGTTTTAGAATGGAACATCACTCGGCTTGTGTACTAGGCTACTAGCACATGTGCTCTCGTGCACACGACCCCCCGTCATCGGTCTATGTCGGACTTTAATATGATATCAGAGCAGTTACCAGTTGTCTAAGTGTCAACAATCCCTAGTATACGAGTCGGACATTAATATGGTATACAGAGCCTAGGGTTTTTTTTCCACCGTCCCTCATCCTCACCGGCCGCCTCTGTTGTCTCAGCCCGTTCGTCCACCACCATGACCACCTCAAACACTAGCACCATCCTTCTCAACAATGGCAAAACCGGCCAACTCCAATTCCCGTCCATTGCAATCAAACTTGATCGTTCCAACTACTTTGCCTGAAAAAGTATCATTTTTTCCACTCTTGAAGCCTTCGAAGTCGACTCCTACGTCACGGCTATGCCTGCTGCAGTCCCCACGTCGGATGCTGACCCTGCCGCAGTCACCGCCTACACCTCTTGGAAGAAGACAGACAGACTCATCCTTGTCTGGCTTTAATCCACCTTGTCCGACAAGCTAGTCGCCTATGTCGCTCGCGCCACCACATCCCATGGCCTGTGGACTATGCTGTCGGCCATGTTCAAGTCTCAAACCACAGCTCGCCTGATGCAGTTGTAAGGGCAGCTTCAAAGTCTTCCCAAAGCGCTCTTTCGATGATGGACTACATCGAACAGAAAAGGTCCATCGCTGACTCCTTGGCTGATTGTGGCCATATTGTTCACGATGATGACCTCCTGGCATCAATTGTCAACGGCCTTGATTCCAGTTATGGGTCGTTCCGTACCTCTCTCAATATGCATGTTGCCGATGTCTCTCCGGATGAACTCATCGGCCTCCTCCTTCAAGAGGAGGAAAAGCTCCTTGCTGAATCACTAGCGGCTGCTTCCATCACCAGCCCGCCACCCCCACCGTCCACCTCCAATTCGCCGGCTGCGAACACCGTGTCGTCTTCCTCCGGTGACCGCTCCTCCTTCAACCGAGGTCGCGGTCGTGGCTCCTATTCTGATCGCGGTCGTGGTTGCGGCTCCGGACGAGGTCGAAGCCGTGACTCCTCGCAGCCCAATCAGTCCCACAACAGTCAGTCCGGCTACGGCGTCAACGACCGCCCTGTCTGTCAGATTTGTGATCGTGTTGGTCACCCTGCTAAGAACTACTGGAACCGGTTCGACACCACGTTCAATCCCCCGACCGGTCCTAGTCCGAAGCAAGCAAATTAGGTGACTCAGGAGCATTCTGTCAACCCGTCCTCTATTGAAGCCCCTTGGTATATCGATTCAGGTGCGTCCTGTCTTTCGATCCTGGTCCAAGTGTCAATTAGATGAGTCATTCCTAGTTGCACTTGCGGGGGCGTGTTAAGAGATGTGAATGAGACCAAATAGAGTCTCACATCGAAAGTTGAACATAACTCGCCTTAGCTTATAAGTCGGTGGGCTACTTCTTCTATCGCCAATTGGTTTTAGAATGGAACCTCACTCGGCTTGTGTGCTAGGCTACTAGCGCATGTGCGCCCGTGCACACGACCCCCCATCATCGGTCCATGTCGGACTTTAATATAGTATCAGAGCGGTTACCAGTTGTCCAAGTGTCAACAATCCCTAGTATACGAGTCGGACTTTAATAACCACTCTGATCGATCAATCCAAAATTTTGTCTAATTCACGACTTGAATGGATATTTACTCGATCCAATCAAAGGTTATCTAGCACAATAATAATAAGTTGGAACCTATTGACTTCTCGGTGTCTAATCGACTTATACATTTTGCTTCTTTTCCTTTTTTTCTATGACCTGTCGGATTCTCGATCTGTCGTGAATTCCTTCTTAAAAAAAAAAAATTGAACCTATCGACAAAAATGAAAAATTCTGGCTCAAAATGACCCGAACTCGAAATAAAAATCACTCTTTTTAAGCTCTAATGACTTCAAATTATAATAACTTAACTCGATAATGATCCGTTCTAAATGAACCGACTCAATAGTGAACCCGACAAAAATAAATAAATAAATAGACCATCGGATCAAGTACGGATCCAAGGGTACTTGCTGCCGCCCATTGCCACCTTAAGTAGTACCTTACTTGATCTCTCAAATCCAGCAAGAGTGGTAACTAGCTATAGAGTGAGGGTACGGATGCCGCCTGGAAAACATCAGCACGTTTAGTGATGATGTATATAAATACTCAAATAACACGCATAAACAAACATTAATTGTGCCGTTTCTCGACGGAGAGACGTCGAGAAACGGCAACGAAAAAAGTAGTCTGCCAAACTTTTAGGTTATTCGCGATATCTCAATATTTTCAATATAGACGATCCATATTCCAACATTAAATTGTAGCCTCGTATATATATTAAAATAATCCACTTATTAGTTTCAGTAGATCAATACATTCTGATACAATTTCCGGTTCATAGTTTTGCTTCTGCATTTTTTTTGTACATATGTTGTTGTTAAAAATTAAATTGCCCATGATTTTAATTAATCAATGTTTACTACTGAAATCGATCTGCCGATCAACATATAAATGATACGGATGATTTACTGATTTACCAAAATGTATGCATATTCGATTAGGATGTGAAATTTCGATGATCTCAGTTGAACTATACAAAATGAGAGTCTTGTCTGAATTTTTTTTTTCAGATGTACAGAAAAAAAAACTGAAATAATGTACTAAATAAGTTTAATATAAAGTCGGTAGTCATTCGTATTAACAATTGATTTTATAATGAAACTCTACTACACTTAGACTATATACTACTAGTGCATATGCATCGTACATGAGTCCCAATAGACTTCTAATGTATATGTATACAAAATAAAAAAAACTTAAGCCATTATGTATAGGTTTAACCAGGTTTATAATTAAGTAGCAGTTATAGTCACGTTTGACTTTTTGAAACATTTTTTAATAAGGTAAAAAAATTTATAAAATATTTTTTTAATATATTCATACTTATTATTAGTATTAAGTATGAAAATATTTTTAAAATTTGATATTTTATAGAGTTTTTAACCTTTAAAAAATTAATGAAAAAATCAAACAAACTATATTTTGAGACGAAAGAAGTATATAGGTGTAGCCTAGCACATAAACCAAGTGGAGTTCCATCTTAAAATTAACCAATTCAATTAGTCATATGAAGAGTAATTCAATAGCTTATATACTAAGACTTGTTTTTTCAATGTGAGACTCGTTAGTCTCATCACATCTTCCAACACACTTAAAGAAAGGTAAATCCAACCCATTAATACTCTTGACGGGTTGTTAACAAAAAGCAAACATGTATCGGACTATATCCACTTACTACTCTTAATGGGTTGTTAACAAAAAGCAAACATGTATCGGATTATATCCACTTACTACTCCGTATGCATATTAATTTATTTTGTGATTATAAGAGCACTTTTAACAGTAACTGTTCAAGATGCTAATTTGTAAAAACAAAATAAAAAAATTATGAACCAGGGCGCTTGGATGCTTGGAGGATGCAAATTTAGCATCACTGTTATACCATGCGTAATAAATGTCTGTCAGACTTCATTTTTTTCCAAAAATTTTAAATCAAAACGACGTCGTTTGACCTTTTGTTTGTGTAAAATGTTGTGTTTTGGGCTTGGGTGGCTGATGCAACTATGCAAACGAGGAGGGGGGGGGGGCGTGTCACAATATCACTCGCGGTGTGGAGGAGCGGCTAAGATCGAAGGGAATCAACGACTAAGATTTAATCTGTCACATTTTAATTACATTCAAATAATATCATTTTCGATATTGAAAATGTAAAAAAAAATCACCATAATCCTAAGTAGATTCATTTTTCTCTACACATAGACATCCATTTTAAATATGTTTCGGCATATTTTTTTTAAAAATGATTTCTTTCGATATAATTATATTGTAATTTTCCTTGGTAAATTGGATCTTGGAAGTTCGGTGTCCGATTTCTTATTATAATATTATAATAATATTATAAACATGTTAGAAATATTTGTTATATAGGGGTATATTCGTAAATTGAATTGGTTAAAAAAGATGGGTTGAGGGATGCTATTGTTAAAGTGGAAAAAATAATGAAGGGATACTATGCTGATGTGGCAGAAAAATATCAATAAAAAATAGTATTTTTAGTATCTATATCTATGTAAAATACTAAAACAGAGGCCTGAAATGGCCTCTGGTGCGATCTCGCGTCCATGAAATTTTCTTGATTAAAGCGGGATTATTTTTGCTTACGTGTCATTTTCTGGATTAAAGTGGTATTATATTTTTGGGCCACATCAATTAATAAGTTAATATAGTTAGAAAACTTATCTTTTTAGAGCAAATAATCTATCCAATATATGATCAATTATTCTATTATTTAGATCAAGATGCTTTGTATTTTTCTACCCATTCACTACCGCAAGACATTGTTAATTTGGTGTGTATTGAATAAGAATGAATGAAAAGGGCTTCCTAAAAAAATCCACGGGAGAACACACAATATATATATATATATATATATATATATATATATATATATATATATATATATATATATATATATATATAGGGAAGGGTTCAAGTGAGAAGTAGCCGGTCCGGTGAGAAGGTGAGAAGCACTGGGTCTCACGCGCTTCCCCTCCTCATTACCTTTCAAAGTTAAATCATGACAAGCCGCTTCCTGTTCATCCGCACTCAGATCTCCCTCTGGCTTCTTCTTCTTCTCGCGCTTAGCCTCCTCCTCAGATATGCGAAACCAGATCGCCGACCTTTGAGATCCTGAGCTCCCATGGCTTCCGTCCTCTCGCCCCTTCACATCGCCCCTTCCGTCCTCTAGGCCGTCCTCCAAGCCAACCTCCCATGGCGTGTTTGTCTCCCCTTCTTTCAAATCCATCTCTTCCTCCTTCATTAATTGAGTTTCAATCTCCGACCTCCTTCTCTACCGATCTCCAGCAGCTTTCGGTGTCGCTTCCTGATTTTGCCCGCCGGCTTCAACAAAGACGGTGGAGCCGTGGTGGCATCAACACTCGCTGATTCCGATTCCAGTCTATGATGGCCGCTGCAGATCTAATGATGTTATTGTTCCCATGGGTCCTCTTGTTCTCCTTGTTCTCCTTCCCGAGGGTCTCTATTATGCGATTTGTGCATTATCTGTAACTATGTTGCTTGGCACAAGAAAATTAGGCGATTAAAATAACTTGTATATGATATTTCCTTCTTCATATATTCATATCAATAGATCATATGCCTAATGGCTTCTTGTGTCTTCTTACCAAAAAATGGTTGCTTGTGTCATATGTTAACAATTACAGTACTTCTTTTTTTCATGAATGGATGAATGTTGTAATTTTAGCTATTCAAGTTTTTATATGGTTCAGAGGGTTTAACATCAAGTGGTTCAGGATTTTAACACCAAGTGGTTCAGATTTTTAATTCCAATTGGTTCAAGGTTTTTATAACAAGTGGTTCAGGGTTTTAATACCAAGTGGTTCAGAGTTTTTATATCAAGTGGTTCAGGATTTTAATACCAAGTGGTTCAACATATATAAATAGAAGTGTTTCACAAAGTAAATAGAAGTGGTTCATGAAATAAAAAGTAGTGGTTCATCAAATAAAAAGTAGTGGTTCATCAAATAAATAATTAAAAAATAAACATTAACAGAAAATAAAATAAGAATGGAAATTATACAATTATTAAAAAGTAGTGGTTCATGGAATAAATTCTAGTGGTTCATGAAATATAAAATAGTGGTTCATGAAGTAAAGAGTAGCGAAATATTTGATTTAATTTATTTACTATCCTTTTTTAATATAAAAAATTTAATTACAAAACAATATAATTTTTAAGGTGAAATATGTATTTTACATGTTTAATAAGGTATAATCAAATAAATTATATATATATGATAATAGTTTATTTACGATTAGGAAAAAAATATAAATTAAAAGTAGTAATCTAGTAAGTAGTGGTTCATGAAATAAAGAATAGTGGTTCATGAAATAAAGAGTAATGGTTCATCAAATAAAAAATAGTGGTTCATCAAATAAAAAGTATTTTATTTTAAAAACAAATAAATAAATAATTAAAAAATAAACATTAAGAGAAAATAAAAGAGTGGTTCAGTGACTAAATATAGAGTGGTTCAGTGACTAAATAGAGAGTGGTTCAGTGACCAAATAGAGATTGGTTCAGTGACTAAATAGAGAGTGGTTCAGTGACTAAATAGAGATTGGTTCAGTGACTAAATAAAGAGTGGTTCGGTGACTAAATAGAGATTGGTTCAGTGACTAAATAGAGATTGGTTCAGTGACTAAATAGAGAGTGGTTCAGTGAGAAAATAGAGATTGGTTTAGTGACTAAATAGAGAGTGGTTCAGTGACTAAATAGAGAGTGGTTCAGTGACTAAATAAGGATTGGTTCAGTACTAAATAGAGATTGGTTTGGTGACTAAATAGAGATTGGTTCAGTGACTAAATAGAGATTGGTTCAGTGACTAAATAGAGAGTGGTTCAGTGACTAAATATAGAGTGGTTCAGTGCTAAATAAAGAGTGGTTCGGTGACTAAATAGTGGTTCATCAAATAAAGTGTAGTGGTTCACTAAAGAAATAGTATTGGTTCATGAACCATTTTATTTTAAAAATAAAATAAAGAAAAAAAATAAAAAATAAAAAATAAAAAACAAAATAAAAGAAGAATGAAAAACAAATAAAGTGTAGTGGTTCACCAAATAAATAATTAAAATAAACATTAGAAGAAAATAAAACAAGAGTGAAAATTTTACAATTATTAAATAGTAGTAATTCATCAAATAAAGTGTAGTGGTTCACCAAATAAATAGTATTGGTTCATGAACCATTTTATTTTAAATATAAAATAAAGAAAAAATTACTAAATAAAAAATAAAAACAAAATAAAAGAAGAATGAAAAACAAAGTAAATTAAATGCTCCATTGAATATAAAGAGTTAAAAAAACCGAAAAGAAAAACAATAAAGAGTTAATATAAATTAAATGCATCCTTGAACAAAGGAAACTGGCTGGTGTAGTGGTACGGGGTACTGAAAGTGAACCTCATGTCCCCATGTTCAATTCCTTCTAACACCACATTAATTTTTATTTTGCCCAGCGTGTACCACACGCACAAATTGGAAAATCGAGGGTGCGAGTGGTGGAAGTTCGGACCGTGAAATTGATCCGGGTGAGGCGCGGAATTACGTATTTTTTTAGATTATTTTTATTTATATAGACCAATTAGATTACTTCTTTCCTTCTCACTGGACCAATGCTTCTCACCCGAACCCAACCCTATATATATATATATATATATTATTATATATATATATTTTTAATTACATTTATTAATATGGTACCGAAATTATGAAAAACGTTATTAATAAAATATTAATTTATAGTATGTTTAAATTACGTATATAACATAAAGACTTAATGGTAAAAATATTCAAATACACACGAGCCATTTTGTAGTATATTTAAATTAATAACAAATATTGGTTATATATATAATATATCAATTTGTGCATTAAATTTCAACAATCGTTATCAAATTAAAATTAGGTTTCCACTTGACAATGAATTGGTAATTCACTGTCGTATATACTCTGTACATCCCAATTGGATAAAAATATATAATTGAATTTTTATTTCTCCAATTTTCATAATTTATCTTTCATTTTCTTTATTAATACCTATCATTACTAGAAATAGGTACCACATAAAATCTTTTCAATTTACAAAATCTTATCGAGAAATTAGTTTACATTTAAAAAACTAATCCAAAAAGTTATTATTTTATATAACTATAAAATAGTCAAATTTATGTTAAATATGTAGATTGTGATCTACAAAAAATTTATCAATAAAATTATAAAGATTAAGAGAAAAGATACCTACATTAGTTGTCTACCGTTAGTATTTTTGATTTCATAAAATTATTCACAATCTCTATTTACAATATATAGATTACATTTATTTGATATATTTTTGATTAAATATTCTCTATATCAATATCAATCAATCAATATATATACTACTAAAATAGTATATTAATATTAAGTTGTATGTATATTGAGTAATATATATACTTGAAACAAATTATGTTTATTTATAATATTTTCTAAATGATGAAGCTTTTTAATAAATAAATAAACTATAAAATAAATACGGTATTAAAAGTTTTTTGACATGTATATATTTATAAATAGTAGATTTTAACCATTTTTTTAAACAAGAGAACAAATATGATTAATCTAGATTCAAACATGTTTATATTATAAAAAACATAACACAATTGAAAATTGTATATTTATTTTATATGTAGTAATTTATATTAATTCAAAAATGTTTAATATAATAAAATTTATTAAAAAATCGCACAACGGGTGAGTAATAAAACTAGTAAAATACTAAAGCAGAGGCCTGAAATAACCTCTGGTGCGATCTCGGATCCATGGAATTTTCTGGATTAAAACGGGATTATTTTTGCTTACGTGTCATTTTCTGAATTAAAGTGGTATTATATTTTTGAGCCACATCAATTAATAAATGAATATAGTTAGGTAAAAAACTTATCTTTTTAGATACATAATCTATCCAATATAACCTTATATCTTAATTAGATAAATCTATCTAATAGACTAAAATATGAAAACAACACATAAATTAAAAGCTTTTTGGAACGTTGTGTACTATATAAATATTCTTATGGGAGATATGTAGATACATGTCATATAAATTTATTTAGTACAATGTAGGGAGAGAATTTATATATTTATCTTTTTATAACATATAATAATGATAAGTTATAATTTATTTATCTAATATTATTTAGTACAATGTAGGGAGAGAACTTTTAACCTATACTAAATTAAAAGATAGGAATTATTAATTGACATAGTTAAAACTTAATATAAAAAATACATAGTATAATTATAAAAAAAACCGCACAACGGGCGGATAGTAAAACTAGTTTTGAATAGTAACGGATAAACATGACCTAAGGATATGATCCACGATTTAACCAACAAAGTAAGCTATTATGTAGAGATTTTCCTTTCTTATAAACCATCGTAATATTTTATAATCGACATATATATAGGATAGATATAACGGTTTTTCTATCCTATGCCCCCGGGCATAGGATAAGACACTAAATTGGGAAAGATTCTCTACCAAAAAGGCAAGCGACCCTAGGAATTTAATTTAAATAAAAAGCTAAATTAATTAAAATTTAAAAAAATATTTCTCAATTTAGGGTCTTAATCCTATGCCCCAAAAACCTAGGATAGAAAAATCGTAGATATAATATATACTCTCGTACCAAATCTTTCAACAATCCGACAGGGCGACACCGACCTTGTTAATATCAACTGTCGTACAAGCTAGTGTGCAGTTACCTCTCCGGGAAGCAAATTGCAATCGACCATGAACCCAGATTCGTGCTATTATATATTTTGGGGTTTGGTAGGCAGATTAGATGGGATGTAAGTATTGAAGATCCAACTACCTATAATTTAATTTATGAAGACATATATATTATATATAGATAGATATGTATTGGGCGGGGTTCCATTCCTGATCAATGACATCTGACAGAGGATTGCACTCATCGATTAACTCGATCGATCTGTCACATACTTACATTAAAATGTTACATCTACCTGGTCTTTAACTTTTTTAGACGAGTGATGGGCTTCATCGAGTCGAGTATGGAGAGCATCGAGTGAACCACACTGAAAACGTACTGCGAATGGGTGTATGTAACGAAATTTGACATAGGAGACTATCTTTATTGTGTATCATGTTAACAAATCTGGTTCATTGAATTAAGAAGATCAACGGATAAGATTAATAGTAATTTCTGATTATTCGTTGTTATTGAGAGATTATTCGTTAGAATAAAATTTACATTTTTACACTATTTGTAAAGACAGACAACTATGTAATTATAGACGAATAATTTCTACGTATATAATAAGACATGTGTACACGATAAGGATTGTATACATCGGAACCAACATCTCTATATATAAATATTCACCCTAGAATAAAGTGCAAATCACACACATCAAATAAAGTGCAAATCCCAAACCATCAATCCATTTTTACACCAACCAAAACCACACTGGCTAACACCAAAATCGTCCAATTTTGGTGACAGGGATCTAAAATCTTATGAATGATATCTCTTATATCAAATCAAAATGTCACATTGTGGGGCTACATGGGATGTCAAAACTCAAAAATATTTAAAATTTGAATCTTCTTAAAAACATAAAATCGCTTATGAATAGAAGGGTCAACCCCTTAATTGCCTCAAATGGGTTTTACAGTAACTGATGCAGATATAAAACGACTGAGTCCGATCAAACTATAGTAATACAATTTTTTTTTTTTAAAAAAAAACATTTGTTCAACTTCAAACCTTCAATTTTCTAGACATAAGAATTGGGCTCCAGCCCGGGATACAAATCTAGCCCACTAATTGGTGAACAACCACGTAACAATGGGCTCATTACTCGTGGAGCAAGCCCACCTAATAATAGTTGAACTAGGTTTGCTATACGTGGGCCCAATAGGTCTCTCAATGGGGTTAACTTTTTGGCCAAATGGGAGAAAATCACACTTCTAATACATCCATTTCCATAAATCACTCCTTAAATTTATATATAAAAAATCACCCTTTAAATGTCTTTCTTCATCAATCAACCATTCTCAAATATATTTCTTCCAAATATAGGCTAAATTTGATAAATTACAATTTTACCACTCATTTTATATTTTTCTTTTGAGCAAACACTCATTTTATATTAGAAGTCTCTAAATGGGGTTAACCTTTTTTCTTATAGGATCGTCATTGTACTCCCTTTGTTCGTCAAAAATGTCGCTAACTATTTATGTAAATTTTTTAAGGATGATCAAATTATATAAAATAGAGAAAATTTGGTGTACAATCCGTATTTTGAACCCTAATTAACTAATTGTTCACTAACAAATTCTTTGGATCCAAATCCAAAATCTTGTATTCCCTTTCATTGGATCCAAATCCAAAATCTTGTAGGCTTCCCCTCTTTTTTCCAACACTAAGACCTCAAATTCTCCCGTTCTCACAACTTTTCTCCTTCTCAACAATGGCATCTGGTCTCCAAATTGGAGACCGACCCAGAGGCAAGGGCATGCTGGGCGCTTGCCTAGATCCCAAAATAATTAGGGGTTAAACTTGAGATTTGGATTAAAAAAAAAGGTGTTTATTCGGAAGAAAGCTACACCTGAATATATGACTGTTGTTGGGCATTGCCCCTTTAACACCTTTCAAAGCATTGTTTCACACAAGTCCTTGTGTCCAAGGGATCCCGCGCCTCACAACGTCCGTGATGTCACCTCCCCACCATTGAGGCCAAATGCATTGAAACCCAAAATAATCAACAATAGTAGCTGAAGCACCGTCTTTGGTAATATGTTGGGTAAGGTTTGAGTGCGCAATTTGGGGGAAATGGGGTCTTCTTCTAGAGTTCTGGTACGTGCAGGAAGATACACCCACATTGTCATCACTGGCACCAGTCACCCCATCGACGTCATCGCATCACCCTCATCGGTTCCACCCCTAATCGTGCACCCCCGGCCCGCACCGGCATCGGTGCCTCGAGCCACCACCCTTGTTGAATCTCCACCGCCACCAACCACCATACTCACCTGTGCACCCTCGCTAGACCCAACAACCACCTTCCTCGCACATGCGTCATCGCCGAAGCCGCTTGCCACCTTTTTACAAGACCCCCACATCACTAGCACCCCTAACCGACGTGAAGGCCCGTCATGGCACAAACCATTCGTCCTCCACACCTGCATCATCGCGACCACCACGGCATCCACCCTGGCCAACGTCCACCAACCATAGAGAGAGAGAGAGAGAGAGAGAGAGAGAGACCAGTCGACGTTGCAAGGGAGAAAGGGAATGAAGAAGATGAAGCGGGGGACGCGCCTGAGGTGCGTTTTAACATATTTTAAACGCATCCTGGGTATGCATAAAAAAAGAAACCATTGGTCTACGCGAATTCTGGGTGTACATAGACCAACGATTTATAGATTTTAAAATGATCTACGCACACCGTGGATGCGCATAGTCTAAAAAATATATTTTTTTTAATAATTATATTTTTTAAAAAAAGATTATATATATTATTCGGATGTGAAGACTTTATGCGCACTGAGGATGCATTTACCAGTGTCCCTCGACGATCCGAGAAAATATTGGTCTGTTATGATTATTTAATGGAAAAATAACCCCAAATAATACAAACTATCACCTATGAATCGAAAATAATTTTTTATTAAATAAAGAAGGAAAATCAAATCCATTTGAGGGACTCATCCGACTAAGAGCCGAATGAAATCAAAGTTTCATGTTCGGTCTATTCAAGTGGGTGGAATGGAGAAGGAAAACTTTTAAAATTACCAATTGGTATACAAACTATTTCGTATTAAACCAATTTTGATACGAAACCGTTTCCAACCAAATTTCCCGCGATCTGTATAACATGGCAATCAACCATTAAATTTTTTTAATGACATGGCATGCCATGTCACTGCACTTTTTTAAAATCAAAAAATATTGAATTAGATGGTAATTGGGAACCTTAAAACAAGAGTTGAAACCACGCCACCGGCGAAATGTTGCAACCCGCTCCCCGACTGCCATATCTGCATTGCCTCCGTGGCTGAGGTCAGTGGTTGACCGGATCCGACAATCACCGGCATAGGCACCTCCGCCTCCAAGAAGAAGAAGAAGCAGTTTCACCTCCTATGCCTCAAAGGCTACCAGCTCCCTCTTTCCTTCAAGAAGTTTTGCTCCAATTTCTTCAACATTAGTCTCCATCTTTGTTCGCAGTCGACTGATTTCGCTATCTGATTGTTGATGGTGTGATACATATATGTTTGCCGGTAATGGTTTTGGATGCGATTTGTTTAATTCACTTCGTATTGATCATTAATATAGGTTTCTGTTGACAAACGAGGATAGAGATCGTTGTCACCGAAGATGACGATTGCCAGGATGGTGGCCGGTCGGCGGATTCTGACTCTTGTTCGAGAAATTGGCGCTTTTGCTTTTGTTGCTGGCCTTCACGATCACAACTTTCTCTACAAGGAGGTCGGATCAAACCTGCCATAGAAGTCGCTGCCGCCACACCGGAGGGTGCGTCTTGGTTTGATTTCGTCGCTGATTTCATCCGCTTGTTGCCTCCTTCAACTCAATTTCATCGCTGATTTCAGCCGCTTGTTGCCACCCCTAATCGCGGCGCGCATCCCCCCCCCCCCCGGCCCGCACCAGCACCGACACCCCAAGCCACCACCCTTGTTGAATCTCCGCCGCCACCAACCACCATCCTCGCTTGTGCACCCTCTCTGGACCCAACAACCACCTTCCTTGCACCTACGTCGTCGCCGAAGCTACTTGTCACCTTCTTTCTACGACTCCCACATCACTAGCACCCCTAACCGACGTGAAGGCCCACCATAGCGCAAACCATTCGTCCTCCGCACCTGCATCGTCGCGACCACCACGACATCCACCCCGGCCAACGTCCACCAGCTAGAGAGAGAGAAAGAGAGAGATAGAGAGACTAGTCGGTGTTGCAAGAGAGAAAGGGAATGAAGAAGATGAAGTGGGGTACGTGCCCGAGGTGCGTTTTAATATATTTTAAACGCATCCTGGGTACGCATAAAAAAAAAGAATCGTTGGTCTACGCGCACTCTAGGTGTAAATAGACCAACGATTAACAAATTTTAAAATGATCTACGCGCACCGTGAATGCGCATAGTCCGAAAAATATATTTTTTAATAATTATATTTTTTTAAAAAAAAATTATATATATTTTTAGGGTATAAAGACTTTATGCGCACTGAGGATGCATTTACGAGTGTGCCTCGACGATCCGAGAAAATATTGGTCCGTTAGGATTATTTAATTAATAAATCAAAGGCAAAAGTTTGGGCTCTCCCACACTCAAAAGTGGCTAAACACGCCAAGTAAATCCATCTTCACGTTATAAACTCTCCAAGTTTTTGTTTCCTTTTCTTCTTCCCATATGATTACCTGTTTGATCAATAAGTCAACTTGTACAAAACTACAAATTACTAATTGCCTTAAATAATTGCCTGGATTTTGTATCAGAGGCAGGCTCTTTTTAAAATGTTTTTTTTTTCTAACTTAAAGCTTATAGTATATAGGTTCAAAACTTGATTAAAAAATATTCCATACATTTTTTTTATAAACTCTAAGAAAGCAATTTTTTTAAAATAAAATAATTAAATTTGGAAGAAAATTTCCTAATTAAAATTTTTAACCTATACCCAAAACCCATTTTTTAAAACATAATAATAATAATAATAAATTGATATAATTCGACATATATTTATCCTCTATTAGCAACTTGATCATTAGATATTTCACAATATTAAAACTCGCGATTATTGTTAGATTCAAATCAATGAAACAATTAATTTTCTAGAATCACATTTAATAAACATATATCACAAACTACCAGACGACTGTTATGACCAAAAATAAATACTACCTCCGATCCAAAATACATGTCGTTTGATTTTTCAACACGTATTTTAAGGAGCTAAAAACTATATAATATATTAACTTTTTTATTATTATTTTTTTATAATTTAATACTTATTACCAATAAATATTAAGTTGTAAAAAAATAATTTAAAAAAAGTTGATATTTTATATACTCCATCCGTTTCAAAATAAAAGTCGTTTGGACTTTAGTGCACACTTTTTAAGGAGGTAAAAACTCTATAAAATATTATTTTTTTAATCAAATTTTTTCCATAATTTCATACTTGTTACTAACAAGTATGAAATTATGGAAAAAAATTGATTAAAAAAATAATATTTTATAGAGTTTTTACCTCATTAAAATGCGTGCAGAATAGTAAAGTGACATTTATTTTGAAACAGAGAGAGTTATTTTTAACTTTTTAAAATACGCATAAAAAAGTTAAACGACGTGTATTTTGGATCGGAGGGAGTAAAAACTACCAGACTGTTCTTGCATTAGAATCAATCGCATTAATTCCTTCTTCCTTTTTATCGATTATTTCTATAGAATTTACTATAGTGATTAGATTATAATCCAAATTAATTTGGAAAAAAATTATACTTGGGTGTGGTTGGATTCCTAATACATTATACTTATAATTACAATTACTTTTAAAATATCTGGTTAAAAAATTATAAGGTATTTAAAATAACATAATTTTAAAATAAAATATTTTATAAATTATATAAATTAATTATTTTAAATTTATAGAATAATTACAAATTTAACACAATATTTAATATTTAATTTACACAAATTTATACAATATTTTATTTTAAATTCACATTGAACATACTCTTTAGGTGACAAATTAGAGTATGCACAACTTTTGGGAACAAAAAAAAAGCTATATGCAGCACTTAATAAACATCACAAATTAATTAGAATGCACTATAACTATTAATTTACTATATAAAAAAATATAAAAAAAAAATTAGAATGCACTATATATATCTTAATCTAACATTAATTTACTTATTTAAAAGAAAAGAGGTAAATTAATGATGATCTGATCATAAGATTTCATGATCACACGTGCATGAACCGACCGTTCAAACTTAGATCATGTGTTCATGTGCCTCTTATTAAAGCCCTTGGAGATAAACAACGATGTTAATTAATTACCACTAATGAAGTATTCAAATTAAACACTAATGTATACATTAATTAATTCATTACTGAGATTCACTGCAGTGACTACATTAATTAATATCCCTTGAAAAACTAATTAATACTCCGTATACTGAAATTCATTTATAAGATTATAACCCATCATTAAACTCCATTTTTGGATTTCCTAGCTAATTTGCTATAAACATTTTTGTGAAATTTTAGGTTGTTCTAATACAAGGTTTTGTTTTAAAAGTCTTATCATTCTATCAATGATAAAATAAATAAATAAATAAATAAAAGTTAAAATAAGTTACACATAATTTATAAATCAAGGGAAAATAGGGAAAGAAAACAAATTAAATGACCTTGAAGGGTGGTGCAGCAAGCCGGTTAAGACCTGATCACACTTAAATATTTACCTTATTAAAAAAAAGTTAAGAAAATAAAAGAAAGAGGCGACTTTGATATTTGACATTATCTTTGCAAAGAAATTAAATATATTCACAAATAAATAAGTGATATATTTAAAGAGACATTAGTGTTAGACTCTCTTTTTAAGTGCATACTTCTTTTATTTTTTTTTGGGTAATGATCATATCAGGTGAATATAAAACCTTTCTTTTATTCATCGGATAAAATATGATAAAAAAATGTGAGTTAAAAACATATCCTTCAACAAGAATATATATCAACGATTTTTCTATCCTATGCTCCAAGGGCATAGGATAAGATGTCCATTTTAGAAAAAATACATCCTTAATTAAATTTTATTAGCGAAATTTTAAATTAGATTCTTAGGGTCGCTTATTTTTTGTAGGGTATCTTTCCCCATTTAGGATCTTATCCTATGCTCTTAGGGCATAGGATAGAAAAACCGATATATCAATAATCACTTTTACAAATTTGTTGTCAACATTTTGTGTTATCATGTGAGTCTAAATTAAGAATTTGCAAAATTATTACTCCCTTCGTAACAGAATAATTGACCTTTTGACCAATTTTACATTTATTAAGAAAGCTAAAAATAGAAAGAAGAATAGTTAAAATTTTAGCAAATAAATAATGTGGAAAAAAATGGACCAATGAAAATAAAAGAATAGTACGAGAAGTTGGAGTATTAATAGAGTATCTTGGAAATCAAATACTCCGTATAATTAATGAGATGAATTGATAAAATTATAAATTTTTGTCATTAATTTTATTCAAAGGGACAAATATTTTATTATATGAAAAAGTGGTCAAAATGCCAACTATTTTGTTACTAAGGGAGTATGAAACAAAGGTATATACAGTGGAAAATGAAAATTGGATCACATTTATAATACACCAATTTATTAGATAATTAATAAGGAGAAGAAAGTACACTATAGACCGCAAAAAGTAATTTTAACTAGTAATTGATCTCTCAAAACATTTCCCTTTGTAATTTCTATAAATTACTTAATTAATTAATAAACTAATTATATAAAAAAAATTAAAATCCCATAAAATCAAAATCAAACTAACCTTAATTAGCTAGGACACTGCAAACTAATTAACGATCATGATCAAATTAAAGTAATTAAGATCGATTAGTCAAAGTATGCAACACTATCACTGGAAATTGAGCTAAATCCTCCGGTAGTACTCGACGGCGTCGTATACAAAGACGCCGCCGGCGAAGATGAGGCAACCACCGAGACAAGCGGTGGCGTCATTGGAGGCTGAGGCTGCGCAGGAGCCGACACCGCCCCAGCCACCGTGACGGCAGCTCCGGCGGAAGAGCCGACCATGGCGGCGGCGGCAGCGGTGGATGTAAGGAGAGAGTTAGCGGCCTCCCTGTATTTGAACTTCAGGATCTCGGCTCTGACGGCGTTAAGCTCCGCCGTTAGGGTTTGCACTTGGCGTTGCAAGGCGGAGATTGCACCCATGCATCCGTACACCGGGTCCCTCATCCTCACGTTCGCCTCGTAGACTAGGCTGTTCGCTGCATCTGCCCGCTGCCCCTCCGGGACATCCTGTGTATACAGATTCTGAATCAAATAGGAGAAGTAGCCCACCAACTTATATATATTTTTCAAAATATATACACATATATACCTGAAGCATCTTGGAGACGTTGCTGGCGCCAAAGACTTTATGGACGGCGGCGAATTTCTGAGGCTCATGGGGGGAGAAGTAGGGGGAGAAAGGGCACTCCTCAGCGCATCTGCGACGGAGGAGCTTGCAGGCGGCGCAAGGGGTGATGGTGTTGAGGACGGTGCCAGATGGGCCCACCATCTGCACTCTCCTCCCCATCTGTTGATGAATCTGATGACCGTTGTTGATACTGGTATTGTTGTTGTTGTTGTTTATAGTAGTGATCTTAGGGGATGCATCGATTTCTCGCTTTATCCTCTTCCCTATGTCTTCAAAGTCATCCCTACCATGGCCGTCAACCATATTCGAGATCAGATTACTTCGAGAGGAGGAGTATTAAATGATTATATAATTAGGCGAAATTGAGCAAGAAATGGGGGAATTCTCAAGCATGTTATATATGAAAGGGGAGAGATGGAGATGGGTATGGATTTGGGGAAGAAGAAGATGAGAAAGAGGGTGCTTGAAAGTAGGTCAAAGGTGTCTTAAAAGGCACAAGGTGATACAAAATTCATGGGGAAATATGATGAGAATTGACAACTATTAGGGGCAGTGTTTATATGTGAAATATGAATATTATATATATTTTGGGAACTTGGGTTGATTATTTGACAAGTAAAAGGATTATTTTGGTTTTTTGGTAGTGGGGGTGGTGGTGGTAGAAGAGTACTTGGGGGTGGTGGGTGGCAAATTTTGAAATATGAAAGCGAAAGCCAAATAGCCAGATCTGCCTCTAATTCATGCTGGCCCACGTGTACTCTGTTTGCCATTCTTTATTATTATTATTATTATTATTATTATTATTATTATTATTATTATTATTATTATATATATACTTGTATATTATAAAATAAAGGTTTGGATGGGGTCAGATTCTGCTAGACCATCACTCAAGAGCATCATTTTGGATGAGAAAGCGCAAAGCTGAATCGGCGAGAAGATCTTGTGTGGATGTCGTGTATAGAACCGATCTATAAGGTCACATATTTTAGCCCGGTTCTGAATAAAACCGAGCTATAAAGTCACTATGTAATATTAAACACATAGGTTTTCAGCACGGTTTTTATGTTTAACCGAGATATAAAGTCACGTGTTATTTTAAAACTGGAGTTTTTAGCACGGTTTTTAGGTTGAACTGAGTTGTAAAGTCATTGTGTAATTGAGGTTTTAAACATAGGTTTCAAATAAACCAAGCTATAAAGTAGTTCTCACGGTTTTTACCACAATTTGAGGTTTTCACCGGAGTCAATCCCTATATATATATATATATATATATATATATATATATATATATATATATATATATATATATATATATATATATATATATATATATACTTGTATATTATAAGTTAAAGATTTGGGTGGGGTCAGATTCTGCTAGACCATCACTCAAGAGCATCATCATTTTGGATGAGAAAGCGCAAAGCCGAATTGGCGAGAAGATCTTGTGTGGATGTCGTGTAGAGGAGACGCGTTATCTTGTCGGCGGTCGAGTTAATCTTTAAGAAGACGTGATCGAATTTCACCCTTTCAAAATATTGGAGTATGAATAGGGTGTCGGAATTCAGCATCTCTCAATCTCTTACGGGCGGATCCACAGTTTTCGTAGGCAGTTGATAACGATTAGGTTTTTATGTCACCCTCAATCATGATGCTTGAAAGACCAAGCTCTTTCGCCTTAAGGTGACGCCACCTCTAAAAGTAAGAGTCTCAGTAGCTAAAGCGAAAATATGCCCACATTTGAAACCGTCACAATCAATGATTGACCGACGGTGGTCGATCCATAATAATGAAACCAACAGATGCCTCACCTGAAGATAGTTTGGATCAATCAAAATTAATTTTGAACGCCCTCGAGCAACAGATGCCTTACCCGAAGGCACCATATTGATGTGAATGTGGTGCACGTTGATATGAATATATCTACTTCCACAATAATTCGGACGTACACTACCGTAATCCAGATTTACGGAGTATCAAACAATACCCTTTATTATTAATGAAAAATACTAAAATAGCCATATAATTGGTTGTTAAAATGAAATCAGTACTTTTTTTTTTTAATTTGGCTCATGAAATGAAATCAATACGTACTTGATCCAAGTCAACACTTCGACTCTTGGCGCCGCACTTCGACTCTTGGCGAAAAATGTGCATTTTTTTTTCTTTCTAAAATGTTGTTAAATATGGAAAGATGTGTTTTTGCATATATATAATTCATGTTTACGCTTGAATGTAGTATATTTTGTTTAAAAATGAGTAAAACATTTTACTATAGATTTATATAAATGCGTTTCATTTGAAGAATTTGAGCTCGAGATCGAATTCTAAGTTTCTAACGAAAGTAGGAGAATTCATTGGCGTGGAATCTCAATTCTCGAACCCTCATATTTTATATTTCCTTCGATCTAAAATAGATATCGTTTAATTTTTTAACATATAATTTTTAACTTTTTAAAATACGTACTGAAAAGTCAAACGACATAATTTTGGATTGGAGGGAGTACATACTTGCTTATATATAATAACGGTTTTTCTAATACTACAATTGAAAAAATATTCCCTCCGTTTTCAAATAAGTGACTTTTTCAAGTAAAACACGTATTTCTGGGAGGATAAAAACTATATAAAATATTAAAATTTTAATTAATTTTTTTAATAATATTATACTTATTATTAATAAGTACTCCCTCCGATTTTTAATATAAGACATTTGACTTTTGTACACGTGGTTTAAGGAGCTAAAAACTATATACGATATTAATTAAAAAAAATTAATATTTTATATAGTTTTTAGCTCCTTAAACTACGTGCACGAAAGTCAAATGTCTTATACTAAAAATCGGAGGGAGTATAAGTTTATCAAAAAAAAATTATTAAAAAATTAATATTTTATATTATTTTTGTCACCTTAAAATATGTGTATAAATAGTAAAAAAATCACTTGTTTTTTTTTTTCGAAACGAAAAGAATTTGGCTGCTAGGACGAGTCCTAGGGGTCAAGAGCATCCGAATGGATGAAATCACGGAGCATGAAGTCAGGAGCCTCTCTCTTGTAGGTTTATCCCTAGAAATATAGTGTTACTGTATTTTGTTTTTTTTTTTTAATTTTTAAAATGAAACCTAAAATGAAAAATTAAGTAAATAAAATCAGTTTGAAATCCAAACATTAAATACTTTTTGATCCATTAATATTCTTTGAATCGTAACTTCTTCTTCTTTAATAACTCTACAGTAACTCAACCCAATCCAATCCAACCCAACCGTGATCGAGAAGTTTTTTGAATGTTCGTCTTCACTACCCACAAGGATTTCTAATGTATCACTGGTCAGGATTGTTGTTTTATGATGGTGCTTGGCTTCGTCTGTAGTCTACGCCCCCATTACTAGATGTAATTTTGCTTATATATATTAGTCTTTTGTAGGTTAAGGTGTGTTTCCGCTTATTATATTGCACTTTTTCTGCTTTCTATTGTATGTTTTTAACGGTTTTTCATCTGCCGACTTGTCGACCCTCGAGATTTAGGTATATCTGATCTCGAATTCTTACTTAAAAAAACATTACCTCATCTTTAATCTAAATTAAAAACCATAATAATAATAATAATAATAATAATAATAATAATAATAATAATAATAATATGCAACCACTCTCTTTAATTATTAGGTCACACGAGTCATTAAAACTAGGAATTAATTTAATTTTGGCTTGAAATATAAGTGAAAAAAAATTTAAAAAAAAAAGAGGCTATGAATATCTTTCTTGTTTGACCCGTATATTGCGGCTACAAAGTCGCGCTGTGCATCCATTTTAAAACTTAATTTCCTTAAAAACTACAGTTGATTAAGTGCAATAGTTAACCAACAATCTGACAATTCAAACAAACTTTCATTCATCAGTATTCAACAATCTAAGTAAATGAATCGGGGAAAAAATCAATCTTAATTCGATTAATAAGAAGAAAATTTAAAATATTCATTTCTTCGAAAATTACACCCAAATTGGAGACATGAAACAGGCATTGCAGAGGGATCAGCCTAAAAGGCTCCCAGTCTCCATGTGACCTATATATTACTCACTTGCTATGGCCACTTTCCTTGATTCAAAGTCATTATTGATTAATGATGTTGTTTGATAAATTTACTCCTAATTGTTTAAGTTATGAAAAGTTATGAATATAAATCAAAAGTTTTGAAAAGCTTAAGTGTATAACGGTTGAAAAACTCTGAATCCAAAAGTTAAGTAAACTAAACTTTTATATTTATTTTATTTAAAACTATATAATATTAAAGTCAAAAGTTTTCAAAAAGTGATTGAGCCAAATAGAGCTAACAAGATTTGATAGTTGTTGAGTATGTGTGATCCGTTAGTCAGATTGATATTTCCACAATTAAAATCTTGTTAAAGAGATGATCGTGTCTACGGTTTTTGAAACCATGTATGGTATTTTCTCATTGTTTTTAAAAGTGTCTATGAGGCTCCTAGCTCGCAATTTCAAAAGTTGTGGCAGAGGGATACGGGGATATTTCCCGCAATTTTAGAAATTGTGGACTTGTTGTAGTGTGAATATTTTCCAAATTTGAATTTAAAAAAGATTTGATGCTATGTAAAAGGATATCATAAATGGATCAACATGATTATTCATTTGTTGCAATATGATTATTTGAATGAGTTATGTACGAATAATCATATTGCTTTAGATGAATAATTTTGCTCTTCAAATTTTCTTTTAAATCTCAACCGTTGATCTACTTAATCTAACGCTCTAGATTTGTTCATAAATTACACCATAAGAGGTGTTCACTAATAATATATATAGAGGTTAGTTCCGGTGTACACATCCCTTATCGTGTATCATGTACTCATAAATTATTCGTCTATTTGTTTATGATTATTCGTCTGTTTTCATATAATTATTCATCTGTAACAAAAAGTGTAAAAATGTAAATTTTATTCTAACGAATAATCTCCCAATACCACCGAATAATTTCATTCCACCGAATAATCTCCCAATACCAACGAATAATCAGAAGTTACTTTTAATCTCATCCGTTGATCTTCTTAATTCAATGGCCCAGATTTGTTAACATGATACACAATAGGAGCTGTGTACATTTGATCTATTGTCTATATGTCTATATATATATAACCTTACTTATTGATTCAAATTTAGAATGAATTTTATAAAAATGTTATATTAAAATTTATAATGATTAACAGGGATCCAATAAAGTTGTATAATCCATGCAAAAATAAATTTATAAATTATCATAAAACACTTTTACTTTAAATAATAAATATTAAAGAGAAGATTTATTGGTATTTTCAACATATATTATTTTGTCTAATTTATATTTTACTAACAATTTTTTTTCAACATTGATAATAAGCTTGAGGATATATATTAAAGTAAATGAAATTATACTTTAGGGAGTTAATTGTCCTAATTCTAAAAATTGAGGATTGAGTTGAACCAAGTTAAAGTCTAAGGGACTAAGTGTCCTAGTTAGAAAAGTTCAAGTGCCAATGAGGTATTTAGATCTTATTATTTAAAGTAAAATTATTCTATGATAATTTATAAATTTATTTTTTGCATGAATTATGCAACTTTATTGGACCCCTATTAATAATTATAAATTTTAAATATAATATTTTTACAAATTTCATTATGAAATTAAAGCAATAAGTTTTCAATGAAAAAATAATATTAAAACGTTCCTTTGTGATTGACTTTACCTATATATTATTTGTTTGGTTTATAGGTAGACATTATACTAATGTTATGAATTTTTTTCGACGACATTACCTATTCAATTTCATTAAATCGTTAATAGTAAATATTAAATATTAATGTAAATTTTCAAATAAAAAAACTTAATCAAATTTAAATTTCGTGTTTTTTTTATAAAAGGTAAGAATTTGAAATAATAGACAACACCGATGTCTGCTAAATTGAGAGGTCGAAAAAACCAATAGATGGACTAACTATCGTAAAATGAAAAGAAAAACAATCATATAAACAAAAGGGTCAAACAAACCGAACACAACATAATATAAACGCAATTAAACCGCCCCAATAAGAAGTCAAAGAAGACCCAAGGAAGGACTGTGAATAGCGAAAAAACAAGGAGGCAACAAGCTGCCACGGCGTCTCGCCGTCGGATAGACAAAAGCAGAAACTCAAAGTCGAAAAAGTGATGTCTCATGAGATAGTGTAGACCAACAATTGAAAGTAAACTTAACTGTACTTTGTTCATTTGCTGTTGCTGTTGAGTGTACGCATCAAACTTTAAAACTGTTCCAGAATCTCTCTCAATTTTCCATGTCAACCACCGTAATTTTGGCGCCAACCAGAGATTGGACCTCCTGGATCCTTGCATTGGGAAGCCCAATATTAGATTTCCATTTGGGCCTCCGGCCCAATCAAGGAGTGAGAAAAAATAGATTATCCAAAATCCAAATTCCAAATTCAACCACTTAATCACAATATCTTTATCAAAGCCCTAACTAATCTGAACAAGTTTAAAGTAACTAAGGCTATTATATGAGCCGAGTAGTTAAAGCCGTGAGCCGAGTAGTTAAAGTCGTTATATATGATACAACAAGCCCTAACTAATTAAGGACTCTCTCGATGAATGCGGGCAAGATGATGAGCCACCTGATCGCAGAACCGACAAACACACACAAATGAATACTCGCGCAATAGAGGGAGATACGAAGTGTAACTTAATTGTGTCATAATCGCGATGAACTTGTGGAGGCCAAAGCTACATTATGTGTGCCAAAGAAAGGGTTGAACCAAGTGTTGTCTCACGGATTTGAGCAGAGTTGTACCGCGAGGGGAACTCAGAAGGGTGCTAAGTGTTGCTACAAATCCCCTTCCTACACGGGTGCAAGTGTAGTCATACTCGTTGTCAAAGAGGCTACTTCATTCAATGTAAATTGGTTTCTATGTTGAATATGAAATGAAATTACTAATTACAGTCCTGATATATAAGTTGATGGGTTACTTCACTCAGTCTATATAAATTGGTTTTGAGTTGAAAACCTCACAAAACCCCATTGATTAGCCCATAGACTTTAACACCGAAGATCAAAATTAAACAATTTTACAGATGGAGATATACTTAATAGAGATAGTCTCTTGATCTTACCACCTCTTAATTAATAGCTCAATTCAACACAAATGAATACATCCAGCTTTATCGATCTTGGATCATACTCCTAGGTGATCAACAAACATTAGGAAAATTAAACCTGTCAATTAAACAAACAAAATTAAATCTTTTGGTGAATGAATGCTTAATTAATTACTTCTTAAACATCTTCATCAATGCAGAGCAACACCCTTTATACGGACCAACACGGTAACACAACGTCGAAACCGGCGATCCCCCGAATTCGTCGTCTTCGTCTTCTTCCACCTCCCCCATCGAATCAAACGACATCCCCTGGCGAGGGGCGTGCCGTCCCCTTCTATTTACAGCCGGCGAAGATGGCATTGATCGTGGCAACGACTTCTCCGAAGAAGACGAGGATGACCACTGAGACGACGATGGCGACGAAGGAGTAGAGAAGGACAACGCATCACGCGCGCCTTTTCTAGAGGAAATCCTCGGAAATATGTTGTGGATAAGATTACTCTGCTTCGATGAAGTCGATGGACTACTTCTCCTATTGGAACTGTATTGGTAAGAAGGCGGAGGAGTCAGCGGCGGGAGAGGCCTCTCGCTGAGCTTGTGCTTCGGTGTCCCGGGTTCTGACTCCCATACAAACGGGACCGACGCCGGTGCTTCTCTATGGTAGTCTCCCAACGAGGAGGTGCCAAGGGAAGCCTCTCTTGACAAATGCCTATTCACATTGATCTTGTTTTCTTGCTTCATTTCTCAAGTTCAAAGAAAACCGATACTAAAAAAAATCTAGTATCGGTTAATTTGTACGATGGGAAGAGTTCAAGAGGATATCTTTTGCCACGTGAAAACGATCAAGTGGAGTGACGATATAAGTGGTGAATGGAGTGCAAACATATGGCTACATGGAGGGGTTTTGAATCTTGATGGATTACATTAAAAAATGATGAATGATTTGAAATAGGTGGGTAGAGATAGTTGGATTTTGGATCCACCACATGGATTGGTTAATAGTGTACACTTGATCGTATATATAAATATATATTTGATAGGGTTGAAAAAATGGGACACTCACATGGAGAGGGCAGTGGTTGATGAAAAGAGAACTAGTCATGTGATTATGAGAGGCCAACAATGCATGATCTTGGTAATGAAGAGGGGTGGCAAGATTAATAAATTTAAATGTATGTATACTTAGAGTATGATTGGATTTGAATTAATGAAGAGTTATGAGGGACCGGGTGGGTCAACTATATCAATGAGTAGATGGGTCGCGGTGAATATGGATGGTGCATCGGAAGGAAATTCGATTGGATCTTGTTGTTGCGCGAGGTAGTGTTAGATATTTGGGTGTGGCTTGGTGGATTCAGAGTAAATGTCGGATTGTGCACGGTGTTGATGGTGGAGTTGGAAGAAGATGAAATGATAATTTGATTAAAAAAAGTGAACTTTTTTTTAATTTAGAGACTAGATAGTTTGTTTCGTCCATATGGTTAATTAATCTCGCCTTTACTGGTTTTAGACTTTTATGTTAAGTTTTTCATGTATTGATTGATCCTGGATGTATTACGCACTTAAATTACTTATGATAATATAGTTAGGGTTTACTTAGAGCCTAGCTGAAAATTTAATGTAATTGGGTCCTTGTGATGTTTGAGAAAAGGGTTATTTAACTTGGGTGTATTTAGAGTATATTTTGGATTATGCACGATGTTGATGACGAAGTTGGAAGGCGATGAAATGATAATTTGATTTAAAAAATAAGTGAAATTTTTTTTAGAGACTAGATAATTTGTTTCGTCCACATGGTTAATCTTGCCTTTACTGGTTTTAGACTTTTAGGTTAAGCTTTTCATGTATTGATTGATCCTGAATGTATTATGTTAGGGTTTAGTAGAGCCTAGCTGAAAATTCAATGTAATAAGCCCCTGTGATAATTGAGAAAAGGGTTATTTAACTTATTTCCATTGAAGGTTGTAAAAGTTTTTTTTTTCCTTCATTAGTAGTCACTTATACCATTATAATGAGGAGAGTGAAATTTAAATTTATAACATTTTGATCACTATATGTCATCATTATCAATTAAGTCAGTACGAAACTTATTTTCTGAGCTTAGATAACACATTTCTATGAATTAGCTTGTCCATTGAGCTTATATGACACATTTCTACGAAATAACCAAGATGCATAAAAGTGCTGAGTTTTTGTAGAATGCACTATTGATAGATAGGGTACAACTTCGACCTTCGATCATTTATACCACATTCATATGAACTAACTTGTTCATTTAGCTTAAATAACACAATTTTATGAACTAACTTGCCCATTATTCATAGATCCACCCAACATAAACATATAATATCTTTGTGGAAACCTTACCTCACCAACATGGTTAGACCCAATAAAAAAAAAGTTAAAAATGTTCTCACAAGAAGATAATCTATTCTCATAATTCGAAATTTGAATCTCTCGTTGAGGTTATAGTGGATCTGTTCTACACAAGCTTATTATAGCTTTTTAAAGAGTTTTGGTAAAGTTTTTTGCGGATTTCAAAAAAATAGTTTTACAAAACTCTATATTTGTAATGAATTTATCTACATTTACTGTTTTAATCTATCACAAAAACAAAAAATTTATTTACATTTTAATCTCAAACTAGATTAATCTCTAATGCGCCAAACCGTCACTAAATGGCTAAACCTAAAATCTAGTTCCATCATAAATTTTGGTATAAACACCTTATAAACCCATCAAATTTCGTAATTGGGCCTTAATCTGGCCCAATTTTACAACTTACAAGATGTTTCGCGGGGTCCACGTGGCTGGGGTCGCTTTTTAATTTTTATACATCACCTTCAGATACAAAGGCCCGTTGTTTCTAGCCATACACGTGTCATCTTGCCTTTACAGGTTTCATGAGATTAATTAATTAAATTAAATTAAATGATTTATTTGGTCCATCTATCTACAGTAGTATCTACCGTGTGAACGATGAACTCCTATCTCGTATATTCCTTTTTTTTTTTAATTAAATATAATTTTTTTGGGAAAAAAAACCCTGCAATTCAATTTCCAGCGGATCATCGAACCAATCAGCCAAATCCGGTGATCGAGGCTTCAGGATTCTTACTGTGAGCGCGAGCGCACTTTTTGAATTGGTAATTTTTCTTGCTATTTTTCAAATCCACATTTTGTTCCCAAACTTGGTTTTGAAATTTAATTGCAATCTGTTTTGGAGCAAAGTTTCTTATTTTGATTTCTTTGCATGCCTCGGATCGATCTTTGCTATCTGAATGTGTATGTCGATTGATAGTCCTGCGATTCAGGATTCGATTGATTTTGAAGTTTCGGACTCATTTTGAATTGCGATCATCGTCTCTCTAGTGCTATTTACGATTGCGAAATTAGATACTCTCGGTGAATTTGCCTTTTCATTACTTAATATCGCCATGGATCACCTGGTAATCAACATATCCCAAGCTTACTAATAGTAGAAGTGTAGAACTAGGTCATGAAGATTTTAGTTTCCCTGTCAAATCATGTCGTTTTAGGATAATTCGTCAATAAGAGTTGATCGGATCTTTGCGATTCAGCCAAGTACTGAAGGGATTCGGTTTGTTACGAGTTGAAGTAGGGTTTGAAGTGTTTTTATTGGATGCAAAGGGGAAGTGTTCAGTGGTTGAGATTCTGATCTCCAAAGATATAAACTTTATTTCTACATTACAGTTTTGAGTAAAATGTTATGAATCTTATGATTCATTGAATATTAATGCATATATTTCTTCATTCTGGTCTCCACATGAGTTTCCTCCTTAACTTTCTAAGGTTTCTAGATTGTATTTCTTCGCTAATATGATCTCTTCACTCGGCCTTAACCCTCTCCTTCGGAACGCAGGTTCATTTCAACATCAATCACTAGGAAGTAATGCACTATTTCTGAATACTGCACTTCTTTGAGCCTTTTCTGGTCTAGCCTGATCTAGCTAGGGAATGCTTCAAGATGTGTTTAATCGTGCAGAGTCCGTTATGTCAAGAGCTTGAGCCTATTCGCTCATTGAGCCGCCTCTGGTTCTCTCTTGCTACTACAGATAATAGCGGATACTTCAATAGTGCATTGTTTCTCTATGCCCGAATGCTTAATGGAGCAAGACGATCCAAAACACCTATAATGTGTATGCAGGAACTTAGTGAGGACGGTTAATATTTTCTGAAAATAGTATAGTACAGTTGTAGAGTAACATGGAGGATAAAACTAGCTATCTGATGGGGAGCTATGAACTAGGAAAAGTACTCGGCCAAGGCACGTTTGCCAAGGTTTATCACGCGAGGGGTGTGAAAAACGGTCAGAGCGTGGCAATCAAAGTTATTGACAAGGAGAAGGTTTTGAGGGTAGGTTTGATGGATCAGGTGAAGCGGGAGATTTCTGTAATGCGAATGGTCAGACACCCTAACATTGTGCACCTTTATGAAGTCATGGCCACCAAGACGAGGATTTACTTCGTCATGGAATATGCTAAAGGTGGGGAGCTCTTCAACAAGGTGGCCAAAGGAAGACTTAGAGAAGATGTTGCTCAGAAGTACTTCAAACAGTTGATTAATGCTGTGGATTTCTGCCACAGTAGGGGTGTGTTTCACCGCGATCTTAAACCAGAAAATCTACTCTTGGATGAGAATGAGAATTTGAAGGTGACGGATTTTGGGCTAAGTGCACTAGCGGAGTCAAAGCGTCAGGATGGACTGCTTCACACAACTTGCGGAACTCCTGCCTATGTCGCTCCTGAAGTAATCAGCCGGAAGGGCTATGATGGAGCAAAAGCTGATATTTGGTCTTGTGGTGTAGTTTTGTTTGTTCTCCTTGCAGGCTTCCTTCCATTTCATGATTTGAATCTGATGGAGTTGTACAGAAAGATTGGAAAAGCCGAGTTCAGGTTTCCAAAATGGTTTCCTCAAGATGTTCGTCGGCTGTTATTCAAAATGTTGGACCCGAATCCAGAAACGAGGATATCCATCGAGAAAATACGGGAGAGCTCTTGGTTTAGGAAGGACTTTGCCACAAAATCTCAGAAAACAGAATCTGAAGGTGCGGATGTTGCTTCTGCTTCGAATACAGATGGGAATGCAGGTCCTTCTAGCTTGAGTAACGCGGATGCTGAGCCCAAGGAAGACTCAATCCGACCCACCGAATTGAATGCTTTTGATATTATATCCTCGTGTGGGTTCGATCTGACAGGCTTATTTGCGGAAAGTGATCAAAAGAAAGAGGCAAGATTTACTTCCAGGCAACCTGCACTTGTCATCATCTCTAAGCTGATGGAGATGGCCAAATCTCTAAAATTTAAAATCAAACAGATTGACAAAGGTCTCTTAAACTTTGAAGCACTGAAGGCAGGGAAGAAGGGACCCATGTCAATTGATGCAGAGATATTTGAGTTCACTCCTGCACTCTATATGGTGGAGATGAGAAAATCCAATGGGGATACTTTAGAATATCAGAAGACGATGAAGGAAGATATTCGGCCTGCTCTCCAAGACATCGTTTGGGCTTGGCAAGGCGAGCAGCAGCAGTTACCGACGCATATACATCAGCCACAATCACATCAAGATCAAGATGAACAATCATAATAGTGGAATTGGTAGAGGTAATTTAATTTCTCTACTTGTTGTATATCCTGTCAGCATTTTGATTGAATGTGCTAAACCTTAACCTCGTTGAGGAGGTGTGCAATTTGACATATGGGCTTGAATCTTTGATTGAAGTTCTGAAATGGCGTAATCAGTGCTTGAGATGTGCTGCAGTTCTTGGTAGTGTAAAATAAAACCTGACTTTGTAATCAACTTAACAACTTGCAATCTCCTATCACTACAAAAAATCAAGTAAAAAAACTCTCCCCATTGATGCATGTTTCCTATAGCTAACTAGATATATTCACTGGCTTATATGAAATCTTGGATACTTATTACTTCGAATCTACTAATATATCATAAGATTTTGGTTTAGAGTGTGCCAAGAGGAAGTAGCCATGGATTTCAGCTTTAAAACTTCAGTTTTCAAATTCAATTGCATTGATTTTCATTACTCTTTAAACATTTAACTGTGAAGGTTTCCAAATATGTTGGCTACCTATGAACACAATCAGTTTGTATTCTGTGTGAAATACCCACCTGAACTTTAAATGCAACCTACAAATCACAAGAGCTATGATACAACAAGATCCGTTTCGAAGAAAAACAGGTCTTGGATGAAACAGTTGTCACAAAAAAAAAATGTAAAAATGTTGTGAAGAGAAAACACATCATCCTCCATTTGTAAGACCCGGGGTCTTAAGAGGCGCCAGCCCATGCCACCTAGCCCTCTCAGGTCCGTTGTCCTCACTTGGAGCCTGAAAAGGAAGAGCTCTTGTAACATGGGTAGGGCTTGAATCACTTATAAATCACTCCTAACATCCTTATGATATCCGATGTGGGACGGTGGTGTTACAATCTCCCCTACTTAAAGAACTGACGACCCCGTCAGGCCCAATGACTGCCCTCCGGGAGGAGCATACCCGAGCATACTGTCAGAGTACCTCCGAGCCCGGAGTCGGCTCTGATACCACCTTCTGTAACACCCCTTTTTAAATCCCGAGGGAACGTTACAGCGCCAGTGAATCCGCAGACTTTAATGTCTTTGAATTCACCTGAGGCTTATAGGGACATGCAACCATGCTCCCATAAACAAGATGATAATTTAAGCAATTAAAATAAAATAGGCGAAAGTCAAATAAATATCATAGTTTAAAATATCCGATCATAGTAACATAAAAATACCAAAAACCATAAAGTATAAATAACTCCAAAATAGCTAAAACTAAAGTAGCATTGTGGAAACCTCAAAGGTTCAAAACTTGTAGTATAAAGATTCATAAATGATAGCCCGCTCTTCAACTCTCTCCTGCTCCATTGCTCGCACTAAACCTGTGGAATATGGTCTGGTGTTTCGTGAGAACGAAGGACACCAGCCATCCAATAAATAGGATGGTTAGTACAATTAAGACTAGCAAATGATAGGGAAAATGTTCAGACTTTAACCTTACAGTGACCATAAAACGGTATGTTATAGGTTAAGGGAAAGACACGAATATTTAAGAGTGGAAACTGAATAAAAAGGTAAAAATTTACGACATGACTCGGATGATCATAACGATCGATTATAAGATAAGAAAAGGAATTATACCCGAGACAGATGAGTATAATAACTGAAATGATCACATATTTAACAGTCGATAATAATCACAATAACAATAACAATAGTAATAATACTACGTGGTACCGGTCGGGCCTTTAACAAGGACCACGACCTACATCAGATCGTTGTTTTACCACCCCGCAGAGAATGCATTCCGGGGTGGTGTTTCATGAAACCTTGTAAGGTGGTGGCTTAACGAACCACAACCTGCAAGTCAGTCTACTGCATAACTTGCCAAAGGCATATAGCCACTCGCATCACGTGGTGCGCATTTTAACTTAATAAGCATCACATGGTGCCTATCTTAACTTATCATACATAACCAGTTTATACTGGGTGATCATAATAACGACACTAAACCAACAAGGACGTACAAACACGGATATTTCAAGAATCTTAATACCGCATGCTATTAATTTGCATGAAAGAAACAAGCAGAATATCATGCAATTTAGGAAGAAGAAAATGGGCAACTTTCACTTATCTCAAGTTATAAACAAACGATCATATTTAATACGCATATCACTATAATTAATAATTGCCCATTAATTTAACTCATGCCAATTTATGAATAAAAAGATAAATTACATCAAGCAGACGGGTATGCAATTTATCGAAATTGGCAAGGAAATTGGCCACAGGGCCGCATTTGACACGGAAGAATTTAAAAAGGCACGTCAAAAGAATCACGAAACACGCAAAGGGTGTTGAACGAAATCACTTGCCTTAACCTTCGTTGATCGGTTGATGGCAACGAGACGAGATCTTAGCACCTATTGAATCCAACGGAAAAATTAATATCAATATTGATATTTTATGAAATTAACTTTACTTAACTCAATTTGAAATTGAATTAATTCTATAAAGTTAAATATTATATACCAATATGAATTCCTCGGGAAGCGGGATCCGGCGTGGGTGCTTCGAGATTTCTTGATGTCGCTGAAACGGGCAAGAATGGAAAAGTTCAGAAATATTGGCCGTTTAATTTAATAAGTAATTAATTTAGGGCCAGAAACGAGAATAGAATTAAAATAAGGGAAGTTTATGTAATTTAACCAAAAGAGATTAAAAACCTCAGACTTTCTTTCCCCTTTGAAGTCACGTACAGAGGAGGACAAGGAATTCCTCCGGCGGCAATGGGTCTTCGATTGAGTGGCTCTTCCTCGGTGGTTCGGCGGCGAAGGACTGCGGCAGGGCAGCGATCGGGTGGCTCTTCCTCGGCGGTTCGGCGGCGAAGGACTGCGGCAGGGGCGACTCTTCCTCCGGCGGCAATGGCTAGCGGCGCAAGCGAGGACTCTCGGCCTTGGCTCGTGGCGCGTCTCCGGGGAAGGGCTGCACTGCGGTGGCTCGGGCGATGGTCAGGCAGGGATGGCTTGTGGCTCACGTCGCCGGCGGTTGGAGGTTGAGCAGCGGAGGTCGGCTCACGGGAGGGGTTGAATTAGGAAAGGAAGATGACGGTGATGGTGGATGTTAGTTTTGGGTTGTGGAACCTAGGATTAAACGTTTATCTATACCACTCAATTAGGTTAGATAAAAGATAAATCTTTGATTCTATTAGATTTAGAATCAATTAAAATAGGGATTAAGGGTAGAGGATAGAAAAAGAAATAAAAGAAATAAAAGAAACGGATAAAGATGGAGATAGCGGGATGAATATTATTTAATTTAACTTTGTAAATTAAATAATAATGGTATTTAGAGGATTTATGTAATTAAATCAACTCAGGTATTATTTCTCTTTAGAATAATTTAATTATTCTAATTCATACCATATATCTTAGGTGAATTTGTTAAATGACCAAATTCACAAGATATATATAATATAGTTTAATATAATATAGATTTATTTAATTAAATAAAAATAAGAAATAGCCCAAAAATAATTTGGGGTATTTCATACCTCCCCACTAAAAATAAGTTTCGTCCCGAAACTTAGAAAAGAAATGAGAAATGAATTGCAGATAGGATAGTAACCTCGAAATAGATGAGAGGATATAGATTGATCAAAACAAAGCTAGGTGTATCTAACAATGGTTCCCGAATGGGTAGAATTTAAGCATGATTCGCTTAATGTAGTTATCGAATACGTGAGCGATGAGAATTACATCTAAAGTAACTCATTGCTTTCCGAACTCCTCAATGGCAAAGTTTGAAATTTTTAATCCTATGAATATAGTGTATTCCTATCGTTATAAGTATCTAATATAAGGATAATAAAATTTTGAGAGACATCTCGTAATATTCACTCCCGTTGCTCTGGATAAGTGATTTCGCATCACATAAGAAACGGGGATAACTAGCTTGTCATTGGCTTTCGTCTCAGCCCCATCTGGCTTCCTTTTCCAGGTTGCCACATGGCCCGGGTGGCTTTGAAGGCAACCATTGTGACAAACTAGCCAGCCTTATTCATATGAGATGAGTGTGGGTCTTCGTCTTCTGGTTTGTCTACATGAACGTTGTCCGGTTCTTAAGCACATGCGTCCTTGTCTTCTTCATAAACATAAATTGCGCATATCTATATACTATTCTCAAGCTTTTTACCAATGAGAGTTCGGTTTGCTCGATCATGGCAAGGAGAAATGAAATATGTAACCCATGATCGTTTTAATCCTATCAAGATTTAAGAAAGGTGAACCTACTTACATAAAGAGTTACTAATTATCCTCCTGAAGAACCTTACTTATGACATATCGATCATTAATCACTGATTTCACATGCGGGTATTATTCCTGCTTATACAGAAGTGAAACAGAGGAGCCTTTCTAGAGTCTATAGGGAGCACTTCCCGACTCTTTTTCGATGTCTATAAAAACACGTGTCGACCAGGTTGGTATGGGATCAGAAGTATCATCATGCTAGAGCCGACTGTATAAAGTGAAAGGAATACTAGTATAGAAGTGTTCATAGCTTATATGGTATTCAACGTCAAAATATTGCCAATTCGCACACCAATTCCCCACTTTGACTCGAACCAGCAAGGTTGTAAAGATGAATCCAAAATTGACTACTTAAAATAATAATACCGGAAATATGATTGCTAGATATGGAGTTTATCTGACATACTTGTCCATTGACTCACTTTATTGAAATGCTATAATGAACTAACATAAAGAAATTACTAAACAGCTTGACGTTGCACAACTTTTTCAGTGTAGCTTACTCCTATTCATCAGCCTCGGTAATGACATCTAAGGTGTAAAGCTGAGGACCTTGCTTAGACGTTCCTTCCATTGGGGTCTTGTTCTCTGTACGTGAGTTGAGAAGAAGTGAACAGAGATTTTAATCTCATTTGCTTAAATTACAGAAAGCTTCCCTTATTTATATAATTTCTGTTTTTGGCCCTGAGTTAATTACTTATTAAGTTAAGTGGCCAATATTTCTAAACTGTTCGATTCTTGCCCGTTTCAGCGACACCAAGAAATCTCGAAGCACCCACGCCGGATCCCGCTTCCCGAGGAATTCATATTGGTATATAATATTTAACTTTATAGAATTAATTCAATTTCAAATTGAGTTAAGTAAAGTTAATTTCATAAAATATCAATATTGATATTCATTTTTCCGTTGGATTCAATAGGTGCTAAAATCTTGCCTGGTTGTCATCAGCTGATCATCGAAGGTCAAGGCAAGTGATTTCGTTCAATGCCCTTTGCATGTTTCGTGATTTTCTTTTGGCGTGCCTTTTTATTCTTCTGTGTCGAATGCGGCCCTGTGACCAATTTCCTTGCCAGTTTCGATAAATTGCATATCCGTCTGCTTGATGTAATTTATCTCCTTATTCATAAATTGGCATGAGTATTAATTAAATGGGCAATTATAAATATAAATATATAATTGTATATATTAAATATGTTGTATATATATAACTTGAGATAAGTGAAAATTGTCCATTTTCATCTTCCTAATTGCATGAATTTCTGCTTGTTTCTTTCATGCAAATTAATAGCATGTGATATTAAGATCCTTTGAAATACCCGTGCTTGTACGTCCTTGTTGGTTTAATGTCGTGATTATGATCACCTAGTATTTAATGTTAAAGCTGTTATAGTTAAAGTGTGCATCTCACGTGGTGCGGATTGACTTAAAGTCAGTGCGAGGGCTAGCTCGCAGGTTGGGAATAGTGTAAAGCCCAGTCTAAAAGGTTCCATGGAATATCTAGACTTCAGACAGTCTCAGGTCGCAGTCCCAGTTGAGTCTGGACCCGTGTCCCTACGTACGAATAGACTTCAATGTCTCAGGTCGTAGTCCTAGTTGAGTCTGGGCCCGTGTCACTACGTTTTATATTGTGTTATATACATATTTACATTATGATTATTATTATTGAGATTATTAATAGGTGATCAATTTAGTTATATTATACTTCAGTCTTATTCGGAGTATAATTCCATTTCTTATCATACGATCGGTCACTATGATCATCCGAGTCATGTTACGAATCTTTATTTCTTATTCAGTTTTCACTTTAAATACTCGCGTCTTTCCCTTAACCTATGTCATACCGTTTTATGGTCACTGTATGGTTAAAGTCTGAACATTTTCCCTATCATTTGCTAGTCTTAGTTGTACTAACCATCCTATTTATTGGATGGCTGGTGTCCTTCGTAATCACGAAACACCAGACCATATTCCACAGGTTTAGTGCGAGCAGTGGAGCAGGAGAGAGTTGAAGAGCGGGCTATCATTTATGAATCTTTATACTACAAGTTTTGAACCTTTGAGGTTTCCACAACGCTACTTTAGTTTTAGCTATTTTGGAGTTAGTTATACTTTATGGTTTTGGTATTTTTATGTTACTATGATCGGATATTTTAAACTATGATAGTTATTCGACTTTCGCCTATTTTATTTTAATTGCTTAAATTATCATCTTGTTTATGGGAGCATGGTTGCATGTCCCTATAAGCCTCAGGTGAATTCAAAGACATTAAAGTCTGTGGATTCACTGGCGCTGTAACGTTCCCTCGGGATTTAAAAAGGGGGTGTTACAGAATTGTAACACCCCCGTCCCACATCGGATATCATAAGGATGTTGGGAGTGATTTATAAGTGATTCAAGCCCTACCCATGTTACAAGAGCTCTTCCTTTTCAGGCTCCAAATGAGGACAACGGACCTGAGAGGGCTAGGTGGCATGGGCTGGCGCCTTTTAAGACCCCGGGTCTTACAGATGGTATCAGAGCCAGGTTCTGGGCCCGGAGGTACTCTGACAGTATGCTCGGGTACGCTCCTCCCGGAGGGCAGTCCCTTGGGCCTGACGGGGTCGTCAGTGCTTTAAGTGGGGGAGATTGTAACACCCCCATCCCACATCGGATATCATAAGTGATTCAAGCCCTACCCATGGGGTCGTCAGTGCTTTAAGTGGGGGAGATTGTAACACCCCCATCCCACATCGGATATCATAAGTGATTCAAGCCCTACCCATGTTACAAGAGCTCTTCCTTTTCAGGCTCCAAGTGAGGACAACGGACCTGAGAGGGCTAGGTGGCATGGGCTGGCGCCTCTTAAGACCCCGGGTCTTACACCATTAAGTTCCGACATCCAAGTCTATACCAAACACTACCTAAAATGTCGATAACAAGTGAGGCTGCTAGCCCAAAAGACTGGTGACCTATACAACTAGGAAAAGGGAATAGAATGCACTAAACGCTTTCTAATATGATGGCAAAATGCAATGCAATCAACCATTCCGAGTTGGTTCAACCGGAAAGGATCCACTGGTAGTACCTAAAGGTCCTTTGTTTGAATCCCGCTCCGAGTGGCCACTTGAGGGGTTACCTAATCGTTAACTTTAGGACCCATGAGATTAGACATGGCCACGGGTCACAGGTCGGGCGGGTCGACCCGTGACTCGCCGGGTCAGGGTCAAAGGGTTGAAGGGTTAGCTCGGGTTGAGGGTCAGGGTTAGGGTCGGGGAGAAGATAACCCCGTGACATCGCGGGTCCGACACGACAGGTCGACCCGTCGGGTCGAACGGGTTGGCCTTTGAAACGTGACAAAATCGTCACAAAACGACAAAAAAACATCACAAAATCGTTCAACGGAAGGTCAAAACCCGCTCAACCCGGACATGACCCGGCGGGTCGACCCGATTTCTTCCCTCTCCTCCCACGTGCCCCAACCCGGCGGGTCGAACCGTTGATCCGTCGACCCGCCGGGTGACCCGAACTCGTAGACCCGTTGGAATCCCGGGTTAGGGTTCGGGTCATGTCCCCGGGTTCTCGACCCAACGGGTCGGACCCGTGGCCACGTCTACATGAGATTAGTCGGGTGTTAGTAGCCTCGGATAGCCATATAAATTGGGAGAAAAAAAATGCAATGCAATCTGCCTTGATAGTGAAGGGGTTAATGGGAGATCCCCTTTCTCTTGGATGAAAAAAATCAAGGTTTACCTTGCAGTTGGATCACACAAAATTGAACAGCAAATAAGTAAACAAGGCCCAAATTGCAGCCGATGATCAAGGGTCTATTTAGATGACCAATTCACCAAAGGGTTCCCTAAGGCGGTGAAAATCGTCTAGTCCAACACCGTAGTCCATTTTTATGGTCCCTTTAATTTCATTGGCCGATAAGCATTAAAATAAATTATAAGGTACAAACACTTATTTAAGAAAATAATTATAAATTTCAATTTAGCCAATGAGATAATTTGGACTACGGTATGGACTACAATCACGGACTAGACGATCCTCGTTGTCCCTAAGGGGTTGTTTGGCATGTTTTTGATATCTTTCAGATTCAATATTAGGCCTTGGATAATTTGATGCTAGCATGTTCCCAAAATACCGTGGCAGATTGAGTCATTTCATTTTCCCCTTCAGGCCTTCATAAGATCACATATGATGTTGCTTATCCATTTACCATATTTCATATCTGCATCTGTACTTTCATATAGACCTCTTCATGAACTACATAGGGACTTAACAATATCCTCCCCAAGATGATACCTTAACCGCTTTGGTCGCATACATTCGATTCGACAATTTAAAGCGAAACACAAGAAAGTAACTGCACAATCATGGAGTATATACAGTGTGTGTTAATGGCAGGCAGCAAGGCCCTTGCAGCCAGTAGTAGTCACATTTTCATGTGTCTGTTCTTCAGACCTCATTTACAAATGTTGTACTACACACTAGTCCCGGTATCGAGGGAAAAACCGGGTTCCTCCTAGGAAACGATTCGCCCCGAAATCGGTTGGGATCTCTCCTCACAATCCTCTACATTGTAACATCTTTCTATCTCTCTTGTTTCCCCCTCTTCATGTCCAAGCTTGTAACAATCCAAAAACAGCAGTTTCTTAAGGGAACTATCTCTATTAGGTTCTTCACATTTGAGTCTCAAAATAACCAATAGCTACATTCTGTGTACATCCAAGCATCACCATTCCGAAGGGCGATCATGATCATCGTCTCTTCGGTATACCAATTCTTCGAGCTCGGGTCTGAGTTTCCTCCTCCATATCTCATTGTAGAATGAAGCCTCTCCTGCCTTCCTCTTCACCTCAACCACAACAAGCTCATCGGTCAGTTGCCCGATCACCGCCTCAGCGACGAATCTGCCGCCTTCCCCCTCCAATTCCACTACCAATACATCCTTCCTCCTTTTCTTCACTCTCAAATCTTCTGCCATGGCTAACCCCTCGATCTTCTCGGCGATCACCTCCACGGATAATTTCGACAGGAACCTCTCACTGTCCTCCATTGGAGCATCATTGAATAATCCAGACAAGTCCAAGCCTGCTGAGAAAGAGATCAAATCGAACGCATTGAGCGAGTACTTGCAGCTCCTCCGATTTTTGTCATCCTCATTCCTCACCTCCAATTGATCAATAACACTACAATCTTCCTCCTCGTCAAAATGGAATTCCTGATAAATGTTCAATTGCTTGTGCCCGCCCTTCCTGAGCCACGGATCGCTAGCAATCTCATCTATGGTGATCCTCGTCTTAGGGTTCGTATCAAGCAGCCTCGATAAAAGCCGTTTCAGATCAGAGGACATCCATTTAGTGCACTTGTACTCCCCCTTGTAGATCTTCTTGTACATGTTCATCAAATTCGTGTCGTTAAACGGCAGATACCCCGCCGTCATCACGAAGAGGATGACGCCGCAGGACCAGACGTCCACGTTGGCGCCGTCGTAGCCCTTCTTGGTGAGAATCTCCGGCGCCACGTACGCAGGGGTCCCGCACAGCGTGTGCAGGAGCCCGTCCGTACGGATCTGGTCCTTGACAGCGCTGAGGCCGAAATCGGAGACCTTAAGGTTGCCGTTCTCGTCGACGAGGAGGTTCTCCGGCTTGAGATCGCGGTGGTAGACGCCACGCGAGTGGCAGTATCCGACGGCGGAGACGAGCTGCCGGAAGAACTTCCGGCTGACGTCCTCGTTGAACCTCCCCCTCGCGACCTTCCCGAAGAGCTCCCCTCCCTTGACGAAGTCCATGACGAAGTAGATCTTGGTGCGAGTCGCGAGGACCTCGTGGAGGCGGACGATGTTAGGGTGACGCAGCTGGCGCATGATCGTGATCTCGCGCTTGACGCTGGCCATCAAGGCGGTGCCGGCGATCTTCTTCTTCATGATCACCTTCACCGCCACGCTCTGGCCCGTGCGGAGGTGGCGCGCGTAGTACACCTTCGCGAAGGCGCCGCATCCGAGGAGCTTCCCGAGCTCGTACTTGCCGAAGAGGGTGGTCTTGCTCCCGAACGGCATGGCTTTTGCTGAGAGATCTTGCAGGAGAAGCACGTTCGATCTCTGGTATCCGTGAAGATTCCAGAGATCGAAGTGCTTAGCTCGAATCGATTCTGGTTGGAGATTTGATTTGGATGGGAGTTTGGGATTTTTTTGAGAGCTACAAATTGGGGGATTTTTCTTTTCAGGTTTTTGAATCTTTGTTTGGCGATTTTGGGGTGTTCTGGAGAAAATAGGTTGCGCCGTGTTTTGCGCTGGAAAGTGGAATCTTCTAGACCGTTGGCGTTGTCATGAGTTTTTACCTTTTCTAATTTTATTAAGGAATTTGAATTTTTTTTGGGCGAAAATGCACATAAAACCACCCTTTATTCAAGTTTGTTTACAAATAACCACCCCTTATTAAAAAATTTGCAAATAACCACCCATTATATACTAATTGGTTGCAACTAACCACCCATACCCACTTTTCTTGTTAAATCTAATTAAGTTTTCTCCAATTCTAAACAAAAAGGGTGATGAATGTCTAGAGTCTCCTGTTGTTCATCACCTCCAGCAATGACGACATCTAATGGAACCTCCTGGTGGTCATCAGGTCTTGTTCGTGGACCTCTATTTGGCTAATTAGATTGCAAATTTTTAGGTGAGACTAATATAAAGAAATATGTAAAACATTAAAAAGTTATGGGTATAATTTAGACCTGTCAAAGCACGACCCGACATGAACGCCCGAAAAATTTTGGGTCAAGACCTGAAAATTTTAACCCGGAAATTTTTTCCGACCCGATCCCGAAAACCCGGTAATTTTCTGGGTCATCTGGGTTTGGACCCGTACCCGATTGACCTGGTGACCAGATTGATTTATAATTATACATGATTAATTTTTTTTATGGAGATTTCAATTTATTACATTTTATAATTACAATCACTTGATCTTTCATTTTCAAATCAACTTTTTTATTTTTTTTTATTGTGTAATACTCCTTTCAATCGATAGTATTTGCTTTTTTATTTTTCATCACATTTTTGAAGAAGATGAAAACTCTAAAAAATATTAAAATAATTATATGCTTATTACTAATTGCATGAAATTATTTTTTAAAAAATTATTTAAATTATTTAAATTTTATATATTTTAAAATTTTGTTAAAAATTACGAGAAATAATAAAAATAAAATATTTTAGATCGATATATTATATAATTACAAACTCTAGAACTTATGAACCACGTCTTTAATTTTAGCATTTTAAAATTATCGCAAAATTACCAAATCATGATTTTTTTAATTTAAAAAGGTAAAAATTGACAAACCCAAAATCGACCTGATTTTACCAAAAACTGAGTCAAACCCGAGTTCGAGTCAACTCGGATCTACTCGGGACCCGTTTTACCCGGAACTCGTTTTGCCCGAAATCTGAAACGACCCGACCCGAATGACAAGTGTAATATAATTGTCTTTTCCTATTAACTTAAGTGATGTTAAACAAGAAAAGGGGGAATGGGTGGTTAGTTGCAACCAATTTGTATATAATGGGTGGTTATTTGCAAATTTTTGAATAAGGGGTGTGTTAACCTCCACCTTGATGAGGATAAAGCCTTAATTGATGAAAAGCCAAAACTCTGGATTCCGGAGTTTGGTAAGGTCTTACCACACAAGGCAACAGAAAGTTGCAAAAGCTTCGGTTTGTCGAAATTGTTTCAGAATCGATATAATTGGGCCTATGGGCCTAGATTATTAGATCCAATATATTATTGATCTATCTAAAATTGGGCCAAATGATATTTGGGCCTAAAGAAGCTTCAGCTATATTGATCAAGAATGGATTTGCCTAAATCTATCTTATTTCAAATATATATTCTGTTAAGATTTGGCAGGTTTATGAACAAGTCTTCATTTATCCATCAATTCAAATCTTCAGCGTATCTCGTATCTCTTGACTGATCGAAGATGAAGGTTCTGGAATGCTGGCTCTTTCAAACCGAAGATCTCTCCCCTTGAGATTTGGTTCAACGTCTCTCTTCTAATCTGGAGAAGTTTAAGGCTTTCAATTTTTGAATTCAAATCTGGAGGTTCAGCTTATTTAAGAAGGAGGAAGTGGTTGCAGAAGATAATCAGTCACTACACTCTTCAACGCTCTACAAGTTCTTCTTCCTCAAAGCATTCGCATCTCACATTACTCCTTGTCTTAGTATTGTATTTACTTTGAGTGTGTGAGGTTTTCTTTTGAGCTTCATAGTACAATTCAGTGAGAGTTATACACAGGGTTCTTTACCCAATCATAGAGGGTACTTCGGTATCCTTAGGAGCTTTATTTCACTAGTGCGTTTGGGTTGCTAGATAGGAAGTTAGTCTAGAAAAGGGAAGGTCTTCTAGAGGTTGTATCTAGGGCTCATAAGATAAAGTGAAATAAAGTTGTTGAATCCTACGGGTTGGATAACCCTAGGCGGGGACGTAGGCGGTTGTGCCGAACCTCGTTAACAAATCTCGTGTTCTTTTTTGTCTGTCGTTTTCATTCTTGCTTGTTTTCTCGTTTAATGTTATTTGGTATCTCAGTTTAACTAGTTTCTGTTTTGCAGATAAGGTCTTACTGTCTGCATTAAGGTCTTACAATTTTGTTTTGCGAAAAGTTTCCATACTCCATTCAACCCCCCTTCTGGAGTATATTCGTGCTTCATATCTGCCTATTCCGCACTTCAATTGGTATCAGAGTCTTACTCACGTATCTTAGATATTACTATCTGTGAGTCTAACCATGGCAGGTGAAGGACAAGGTGGTTTCGGCCAAGGAAGATCTATCTCCCGTCCACCTCTCTTTGTTGGGAATAACTTCATGCATTGGAAATCTCTAATGCAGATGTTTGTTATTGATCAAGATTTGGAGCTCTGGCATATCATTATGCGAGGACCAAATATCCCCAAGAAAGAAGGTCCCAATGGAACAAGGGTGGACAAGTCAGAGGATGAATACACCCAGACTGATTTAGAAAGTGTGGCTAAGAATTTCAAAGCCATAAATCTGCTGTACTGTGGTTTGAGTACGGATGAGTTCAACCGCATCTCTTCATGCAGAACAGCAAAAGAAATCTGGGATAAATTGGTGGTTACTTATGAAGGAACCAGCCAGGTCAAAAAGACCAAAATTAGTATCTTTCTTAGACAATATGAATTGTTTAAGATGAACCCTGATGAGTCAGTTAAAACTATGTTTACCCGTTTTACGGAAATCATAAATAACCTTGACTCATTAGGTAAGACCTTCTTAAATGAAGAAAAGGTTAGAAAGATACTAAGGTGCTTACCTAAAGCAAAATGGGGTCCTAAAGTGACGGCCATAGAGGAAGCTCAAGATCTTAGCACTTTGGCTCTTGATGATCTACTAGGAAAGTTAATAACTCATGAAATGATCCTCAACGAGGACGATGGGGAACTTCCTACCAATCTCAAAAACCTTGCTCTTAAGGTCAAGAAAGAAGAACCATCGGAAGATTCCGATAGTGACGATGATGAAGATCCTTTTGCTCTAATCACTCGTGGATTAGCACGCATATTGAAAATGAAAAAGCAATTTGCCAAAGGTAAGCCTTCTAACTCTTCTAAGAAGAGTCGAGTTCTTACTTGTTATGAATGTGGTGAAACATATCATCTCGTCAAAGAATGTCCTATAAAGAAGAAGAACAAAGCAAAGAAGAAGGAGTCCAACAAGAAAGTGATGGCTGCTTGGAGTGACTCGGATTGTTCAAGTGACTCAGATGCTGAAGAAGAACATGCAAACCTGTGCCTTATGGCAAAATCCGACGAGACCAAGGATCAACACTTAGATGGAGTTGTAAGGAATCTTCTCTCTAGCCCTATCAATGTTTTATCTGAATTCTTGAAGAATATGATTTCGAATGAAGAAACTTACAACAAAGAAATCAACTGCTTGAAGGAGAAAGTGCAGGATCAAGAAATATGCATAAGGAAGTTGTCGCAGAAATTGCAAGATCTTGACAGCCAGAATTCTGAAGTTATCACAGAGAGTAAGACCCTACGATCAGAAATTTCTGAACTTAAGGCAAACGTCTCTTCTCTTAAGAATCATAATAATGATCTTAAGAATGAAAATGTGAAGCTGTCTAAGAAATGTCAAGATCAACAAACAGCCCTTGTGCAATTCACTCGATCCAAAGCAACTCTTGACAAGATGCTTGGAGAACAACAACTTTCCTTAAATCGAAGTGGTATAGGATACAACAGGAACTTTCCTGCAAAGCCTACTACCAAGTTCGTTAAGGCTAAAGAAAGTTGGCGATCTCCAACTTGCTTCTTTTGTTGTAAGAAAGGTCAAGTAAAGGAAACGTGTCCTTATAGGAGAACGGATCCCTACATTATTAGAAATACTTTTCCTGTTCGGTTAAATGAGCGGATAAGATAGATTTGGGTTCCAAAAGGGATAAGGTTACCAAATATGGTTTACCCCCACAATGGATCCAAATCAGTTTATTGGTCTAGCCGAAAAGGTTGATTTTGTGTTTTGCAGGATATCACCAAGACCAAATATCAAAAGTGGATAATGGATAGTGGTTGCTCAAGAGATATGAGTGGAAAAGAATCTCTTTTTTCACAATCTAAAGAAGCAATCCGGTGGAACTATTACTCTTGGTGATAAAGCAAAATGCAACATCGTTGGTATTGGTAACATTAGTGTTGATTCAAATAATTCTATCAATGATGTATATCTTGTTGATGGCTTAAAATATAATCTTCTTAGTGTTTCGCAGCTTTGTGATAAGGGAAATCTTGTTAGCTTTAACAAGAAGAAGTGTGTCGTACAAGATGAAGAAACTGGAGAAATTGTTCTTACTGCATACAGGGACTCTAACATTTATGCTCTTAACACAAATCGTATTGCAGGCTTCAATCTGAAATGTCTCAAGGCCCTATCAGAAGATCCAAGGGTTTGGCATAGAAGACTTGGGCATATAAGTATGCATACCCTCAGCAAACTCCTTTCAAAGGACCTTGTTCGAGGCCTTCCTGATTTAAACTTCAAGGTGAATGATCTTTGCAAAGCCTGCTCAAGAGGTAAACATACCCGTAGTCCATTCAAAAAGAAGTTGGTCGTTAGTGCTACTAGACCTTTGGAGCTTCTACACATGGATCTTTGCGGACCTATGCGTGTCAAATCTCTCAAAGGTAAAAAATACATATTTGTTATTGTTGATGATTATTCTAGATTTACTTGGGTTTTCTTTCTCAAAGATAAATCAGAAACTCTGTTTTATTTTTCTAAACTTTGTAAGGAGTTACAAACTTTGAAAAACCTACCTATCGTTTCTATTAGAAGTGATCATGGTAGAGAATTTGATCAATTAAACTTTGATTTATTTTGTGCGAAATATGGTATTTCTCACAATTTTTCGGCTCCTAGGACACCTCAACAGAATGGTGTTGTGGAACGAAAGAACCGCACCCTAGAGGAAATGTCCAGGACTATGCTATTGGAGAATAACCTGCAGAAGTCATACTGGGCAGAAGCTGTGAATACAGCAAATTATATTCTCAATAGATGTTTAATTAGATCAATTTTAAAGAAAACTCCTTATGAGCCTTTTAAAGGAAGAAAACCAAGTATATCATATTTTAAACCATTTGGATGTACGTGTTACGTGCATAACAATGGTAAGGATAATCTCGGGAAATTTGATGCACGCAGCGACGAAGGTATATTTCTTGGATACTCGACTCAAAGCAAGGCTTATCGAGTATTCAATAAACGTACCAAAATCGTCGAAGAAAGTATCCATGTATTGTTTGATGAAAGTGATAACGGTATCTTGAGTGAAGGATTTGCAGATTTGAAGTTAAATACTCATGAGGGAGATGAATCAAATGGAGAAGGCAATCATCCTGAGAAGAGCATATCCAAAAATATGCAGGAACTATTTCAAGATCTTACTGATCTGTCACAAGGTCTTGAAACCATGTCTCAAGGCCTTACAAATGAAGTCAGTCTTGAAGATGGGCCTCCTCCGGAACCTCAAGGCCCTTATCCTACGAATCCTCCTGAACCTCAGGAGCCGTATCCTCACACTTCCATTGATTCTATTCCTAGCCAAGGATCCGCAAGAAGAAGATTCAAACATGCCTCATCTCACTCTACTTCGGATATCATTTCTGACCCTTCATCTGGTGTTCAAACACGTTCTAAAGTTAGAAATTTATGTGCTTTTCACGCATTTGTTTCTCTTGTAGAACCCAAGAAGTATACCGAAGCTCTTCAAGAACCCGATTGGATTATAGCCATGCAGAATGAGCTTAACGAGTTTGAACGAAATAAAGTATGGACCCTTACGGCAAAGCCAAAGGGTAAATCTATTATTGGAACTCGTTGGGTATTTCGAAACAAGCTTGATGAATGAGGAAACATCATTCGAAACAAGGCTCGTCTTGTTGCTCAATGATATAATCAAGAGGAAGGTATTGACTACGAGGAGACGTTTGCTCCCGTAGCCAGACTAGAAGCTATTCGTATGCTACTTGCCTTTGCTTCTTTCATGAGCATCAAACTCTTTCAAATGGACGTTAAATGCGCCTTTTTGAATGGTTTCTTAGATGAAGAGGTTTATGTCGCTCAACCTCCTGGTTTTGAAAACGATGAATTTCCAGATCATGTTTATAAGCTCGACAAAGCTCTTTATGGCTTGAAGCAAGCCCCAAGAGCTTGGTATGAGCGACTTTCAAAATATCTTTTGGAAAATAATTTCAAAAGGGGGTTAATTGACAATACTCTATTCATCAAAACCCAAGGTAATGATATCCTTGTTGTACAAATCTATGTGGATGATATATTGTTTGGAGCTACTAACGAATCTTTGTGCAAGGAATTTTCAAATATGATGTGCAAGGAATTCGAGATGAGTATGATGGGGGAGCTAAATTTCTTTCTTGGTGTACATGTTCATCAAAGTTCTAAAGGTATATTCCTTAATCAAGGAAAATACACTCGAGAACTTCTAAAGAAATACAAGATGAGCGAATCCAAAGTGGCTAAAACTCCAATGAGCTCTACTCTTTCTTTGGATCAAGATCTTACCGGAAAACAGGTAAATCAGAAAGAATATCGAGGTATGATCGGATCTCTCCTTTATCTTACTGCTAGTAGACCTGACATTATGTTTAGTGTTTGCATGTGCGCTAGATTCCAAGCTAACCCGAAAGAATCACATCTTATAGCGGTAAAGAGGATTTTGAGATATCTAAATGGTACAAAGGATCTCGGATTATGGTATCCCACTCAATCTAGTTTCAATCTTGTCGGATACTCCGATGCTGATTTTGCGGGATATAAAGTGGATAGGAAAAGCACTTCCGGATATTGTCAATTTCTTGGGTCATCCCTTATAAGTTGGCATTCCAAGAAGCAAAATTCAGTGGCACTTTCAACGACCGAAGCTGAATATATTGCTCCTGGAGCTTGTTGTGCTCAAGTCTTATGGATTGCACAACAACTCCAAGATCTTGGAATTAACTATAAGGGAATCCCAATAAAATGTGACAACACAAGTGCTATTTCTATTTCCGAAAATCCTGTACATCATTCAAGAACGAAACACATTGATGTGAGACACCACTTCATTCGAGATCATGTAGAAAAAGGAGATGTGTTTCTGACATTCATCTCTACTGAGCTACAACTTGCAGATATCTTTACAAAACCCTTACCCGAAGAGAGATTCAATTTCATCAGGCTAGAACTTGGAATGCTTAATAAGGATGCATCAACGTAGGGGGAGCAATCTTATAAGATCATATTCCCTACGTCCAGATCTTGAAAAAGATTTCAAGACCTTACTAATCCATAGTAAGGTCATAAATCAATTTTTCATAATATTGTTTTATGGATCAGATCTCTTAGTTAATATCTTTATAGATATTTAACTAATAGAAATTTTATCCTTTGGACGATTTCCTCTTAATTGAATTTCTAATGTTTTGGATCAAATCTTTTAGGTATTATCTCTTTAGATAATCACCAACAAGATTTTATTTGATTTCCGATTTCTCTTTCTGTTAAGATTTTTTTTCGGATTTAATTCCTCCAATTACTTTATTTATTGCATTTATTCATTTATTTTCAAGTTTTTGAAAATTGGTTTCACATTGGATAAGTTGGACCGGTTTTTTTGGAGATTTGTTAAATCAACTGGGGACTCTAAATTCTTGAGATTGTGTTTGGAAGTTCAAAGGTTTTTCTTCACTATTTATACCTCTCATCTCCCACCCGTCAAATCACCCCTTTCACTTTCAATTCTCTCTCCCTCTCTGCTCTCTTCTCTTCCCAAAAACACTCAAGAACTCAGTTGCATTCATGGCTCCAAAGAGACCCTCAACCTCCTCCCCTGGGGACGAATCCAAACGGCCCCGATCTTCAGATTACAAGGGCAAGGCCGTTATGGAGGATTATCGAGGCAAGGCCACTCTCAGGCAACTTGATTCATCTTCTGAAAGTGATGAAGAGATTCCTCTTGGGCGTCGCAGGATCATCAAAAGGGAGAATCGACCTCCTCCGCGAAATCATCCGCGCCAAGTAAATCCTCCTGCCCCAAGGAAGGCTCCGCATCAACATCTTCTTCAATCTTCGGCCGATTTTGAGGTATCTTCTGGCGCTCCTCTCTCCTGGTTTCTAAATCATACCAAAGCCGGGATGTGGAAAGATGGATTCGTTAATCGTCCCATCAATTTCTGGGAATATGTGGATCTAGATTTTCTGGAATCTACAAAACTCCCGTGTGTCAATCTCCTGAGAAACTCTAATGTCTGGTCCTTCCTCAACCCCGGTACTATTGCCTATCCACGCCTTACAAGGCTGTTCTTTGTCAACCTCTCCGCTCACCGAGAAAAAGGGGTCCTTACCCTTACGTCCCAAGTCAAGCAAAGAAAGATCACCCTTTCTTCCTCTTCTTTAGCCCTAATTCTTGGCTTACCCGAAACCGTAAACACTCAAGCTCATCCATCCAAGAATTACTGCATCTCTAAAGCCCAAAAAGAGTTCTTTGTCCGCTCAGTTCCTACTGCTGAATCATCTAAACCTAAGCCCAAACACACTCATAACATTCTTTCCCTTGAGGCAAAGATGGTGTTTACTCTCCTTGCTCGTTGTGTCCTGCCCAGGAAGAATTCTCGCGAGCTTGTCCCTGACAACTTGCTCCACATTCTCTATTTGATCATGGCAGGCCACGAAATCGATGTCCCTGACCTCATCCTGACTTATATGCTTCACACTATTAACACACCCTTGACCGCACCCCTTCCATATGCCAATTTCCTACCCAAGATTTTCGAGTTCTTTGGAATTGACACACAGGGAGAGGAGCATGTTTCTCATACCGGCCGTATTGATGAGGACTGTTGGAGACGTCTAGGGATTGAGCAGACTCTAGCCGGTGGCTGGATTCTGAGAGCTCCCTCACAGGCTCAGGGAGACACTGTCAAGCTGGAACAACGGATAGAAAATCTGGAAGCCGAAGTCGATGCCCTTAGGAAGGATCTGAACGCCGCCAGAGCCGACATAGTGGACATGCAAGATGATAGTCACCAGCGGCTCATGATCATGGATGAAAAGCTGAATCAGCTTTTTATGCTTTGTGGCATGAACCATAGAGCCACTACTTCTATTATGCCGATGGATGCAGATACTATCAAACATGTCGAGGAGACTGCCAAAAACGTTCTCTTTAATTGTGAACGTAAGGTGCTCAAAAGATTCGTCCTACGCCCACTCTTTCCAGAGCCGAATATCCTTACCCTAGAGGAATACGGCATTGTGAAGAAATGGCGGAACGAAGAAGCTAGAAGGCAGGCTGAGATGTGGAAGAATCACACTGTGAAGAACGCAAAAGATCGCTGGCGCGAAAAGATCTTCCAAGGACGCCGTGCCCCAGAGGATGTGTATCCCAGATACGGCGAATGGTACGAGGAGGAGGTGGTGGAAATCTCTGACGACGAATGATGGTCTCTGATGCTCTATCTTTTGTTGGCCTTAAACTCTTTCCTTCTGTTTTGAAAACTATTTTGTTGTTTTGAAACCTCTCTCTTTCCTTCTTGTTGAAAGACAAAAAGGGGGAGATTTGTGTGTTTGCTTGCTGTGTGTTTGCTGTGTTTTTTCTGTTGCACTGGGTTGTAAGGCCTTACTGTTTTCTGTTTAGGATTTCAAAAACTTGATCCAACATTTAGATTATGCTTAATGCTTGCACTATTATATGTCCTGCGTAGTTGTATAGTTTTGCATGACAGGAAACAGATGTGCACAAGTTTTGTCTTTCATCAAGGGGGAGATTGTTAACCTCCACCTTGATGATGATAAAGCCTTAATTGATGAAAAGCCAAAACTCTGGATTCCGGAGTTTGGTAAGGTCTTACCACACAAGGCAACAGAAAGTTGCAAAAGCTTCGGTTTGTCGAAGTTGTTTCAGAATCGATATAATTGGGCCTATGGGCCTAGATTATTAGATCTAATATATTATTGATCTATCTAAAATTGGGCCAAATGATATTTGGGCCTAAAGAAGCTTCAGCTATATTGATCAAGAATGGATTTGCCTAAATCTATCTTATTTCAAATATATATTCTGTTAAGATTTGGCAGGTTTATGAACAAGTCTTCATTTATCCATCAATTCAAATCTTCAGCGTATCTCGTATCTCTTGACTGATCGAAGATGAAGGTTCTGGAATGCTGGCTCTTTCAAACCGAAGATCTCTCCCCTTGAGATTTGGTTCAACGTCTCTCTTCTAATCTGGAGAAGTTTAAGGCTTTCGGTTTTTGAATTCAAATCTGGAGGTTCAGCTTATTTAAGAAGGAGGAAGTGGTTGCAAAAGATAATCAGTCACTACGCTCTTCAACGCTCTACAAGTTCTTCTTCCTCAAAGCATTCGCATCTCACATTACTCCTTGTCTTAGTATTGTATTTACTTTGAGTGTGTGAGGTTTTCTTTTGAGCTTCATAGTACAATTCAGTGAGAGTTATACACAGAGTTCTTTACCCAATCATAGAGGGTACTTCGGTATCCTTAGGAGCTTTATTTCACTAGTGCGTTTGGGTTGCTAGATAGGAAGTTAGTCTAGAAGAGGGAAAGTCTTCTAGAGGTTGTATCTAGGGCTCATAAGATAAAGTGAAATAAAGTTGTTGAATCCTACGGGTTGGATAACCCTAGGCGGGGACGTAGGCGGTTGTGCCGAACCTCGTTAACAAATCTCGTGTTCTTTTCTGTCTGTCGTTTTCATTCTTGCTTGCTTTCTCGTTTAATGTTATTTGGTATCTCAGTTTAACTAGTTTCTGTTTTGTAGATAAGGTCTTACTGTCTGCAGTAAGGTCTTACAATTTTGTTTTGCGAAAAGTTTCCATACTCCATTCAACCCCCCTTCTGGAGTATATTCGTGCTTCATATCTGCCTATTCCGCACTTCAGGGTGGTTATTTGCAAACAACCCTGAATAAAGGGTGGTTATCGGAACGATTTAATATCGTCAAATATACGCTGCTTTTTCCGACATCGACTTTTGAAATCGGTGAAGATGCTGGGGTGGGTGGTAATTAATTTCCAAATAACGGTGTTAAGGTTGGAATTTCTAACACTTTTGATAGTTGGAAATAATTTTCAATATTTTTTACCGTTGAAAATAAGTTTTCAATACATTTAGTTGTGACATAAATTTTCAACACAAAGAGAGTCACATCGATACCAGGTGTCGATGTCAGCAAAGCATTATCGACATCGGATGTTGGTGGCAAAGAACTGGAGATGACTTGCTTAGTTGCTTGCATACAGAGGTGACTTGCCAACTCGAGATAACTTGCTAAGCCTTGCCGATACCAAATATCGGTGGCAATTCGAACGTTATCGTTACTGGCCTCTGAAGTCGATACGTCCATCCTACAAATGATGAAAAAAAATGTTAGTTATAACATTTTTTTTGGAGGGGGTGATTTGTAGGTGAAAGTTCGTCAACCTTTCACCTAAATCACAACTTGTGTTCACTAGGATAACTATATAGTTTATATATACACACGCATGGATCTCCACTTTTTTTTTAGTTTCACCTTTATTTGGTTTCAAAATTGAATGGATTTATGATCCATTTGTATTATTTTTTAAAATTGAATGGTTTATAATCCATTTATGTTATTTTTTTAAAATTTTTTAATGATTATAAGACACGTGTCAAATTATGAGACAAACAAAGCATAATAAACCCATTTGATCTGAGTGCATAGATCTTCTGATGTGGATTGCATATAGCTAGACCTGAGCGAGTTGAATGAGCTTGGGTCGGCCCTATGCGAATATTTTGGCTCACTATAGCGGGTCGAGCTTGGACCAATTGTCTTGTCCAAACCGGCCCGTCCATGTGGGTGGGTCGGACAGCCCCAGTGGGTCGCCTATTAAAATTTTATAAAATATTATTTTTATTAGTTTATTTTTACTTTTAATCTCAAATTTTATGAAATATTATTTTTATTTAGCGGACTGAATGAGTTGACCCATATGATCGGTTCTACATATAGCAACAGCCTACCTAATCTATTAAAAATAAAATATCTAAGAGACAAATAGACATTGAATGATTTGGGGACAAATAAGAGCGGTGTACAATTCCAGGTGAACGGGCCAACCATCCAGTTTTGTTTGGGATTCTTTTAATATGGACATAAAATGGAATTTTAGATGCTGATAAACGTTCACTGCTTGAAAGCTACTTGCTAAATTAACTGAAAGCAACTCAAAGTTGTACAAGTTAAAAATATAAGGCTTTTTATTTTTATCACATGTATTTTAACAACCTAAAAATTATATAAAATATTAATTATTATAATTTCTTTTAAAAAAAATTAATATGTTATAAGGATTAAGTTTTCAAAAATATTAATATTTTATATATTAATATGTTACACGGTCGTGTTCACTGACACTTGCAGTGTCAGTGAACACGACCGTGTATTTAACGAAAAAAATCATCGTACCAATAACATGATCCAATAATAATCGATTAGAATATCAATGACCTCCTGCCCTAGTCGTAAAAGAGAAGTGACTCTTGTAAGAGGTCAGGGTTCAAATCCCACTTCTTACACTCTGTAATAAGTGGGTGCTCAAGTCTTCATTGGCTTGGATGAGTCTGTCTGGTGGCTTTTTAGTTCGAGCCTTTTATAGGCTAGGACTTGGACTCGGAGATAAGTCGACAATCTCGGAACCTCCACGTTAAAAATAAAAAAAATGACTAGACCAAATGCTTCATCCACTCCAAGGGTATATTTGGATTCCAATTCATTATGTTTATAATGTAATTATAATTATAAACACTTAAATAGTGTTTGGTTACTCATTTTACAATGTGTTTAAAATAATGTAAGTTTTAAATAAAATACCCTATAAATTGTGTCAATTAATTATATTAAATTTACAATGTAATTATAAACTTTACGGAATAGTGGGTATTTAATTGAAACAATTTATAAAGTATTTTATTTAAAATTTGCGTTATTTTAAATACATTACAAAAATATGTAATCAAACACTATTAAGCGTTTATAATTATAATACATAAAGTATTCGAATCCAAACACGCCCTTAAGTCCCTCTCAAATCCGGCTCACTTGATTAGATGAACTGTTCATATATGCATCACCTTACCTACCCGGCGGTCTTAACTCATAAGTCTACAAGCAGAGTGGACACTGGACAGTGACCAAGGTAAGTATATACAGTAATAATTAAATAAAGCTTAATTTTAAGAAAATTCAACCATATATTTGAGTGATATGCACGACGAAAGGTCTTAATTAATTGCATCTTTTAATTTTCATATTTATTTTTGGGTGTGACTTGAGAAGCGAGAGAGATTGAAAATTTGGAATAGGTTCCTTAGAGCATGTTTATTGGTGAGCCTAAGAACATCTTTAATGGTGGTACTCCAAGTACCATAATAATAAAAGAAAAAAGAAATGTAAGAAAAAGTCATATTTTTGAAAGAAGCCAAAAGAAAAAGTGAGCTCAAGTATCATACATATGATACTCAATATGACACAATACCATAGAATATTACCTAATCAAATATTAATAGTGAGTCCTATTTGATTTTTACTTACAAAAAAAAAATTACAAAAAACAATTTTGATGCAAAAGGTGAAATAAGATACTCATACCAAGTACCATGGTTGTGGAGTATCAAATATTAAAATGAGGTGGATGAGAGAGAAATGACAAAAAGTAAGTTATGATACTCAATATGGGTATTATGGTTAAAGATGCTAGGGCTCACCAATAATCCACATAGGCAAAAAAATAAAAGAAAAATGAAAGAATAAGTGAGGTGGCCATGAGCCCGGGGAAAAAAATCCTTGAAGATGAGCCCGGCTCATTGGCAGCGCTTGATTAATTTTTCTTTTAAATCGATTTTTCTCTATTTTTGTTAATGTAAAAAATTTTAAAAAATTTATTTTTGAATGTAATTTCTTTTTATTTACCCATAGACACCCATATTGCATATGTTTTTTTTTTAAAAAAAGTGAAGTTAAAAGTTCGGGAGTGGGCTCATTGATAATTTGCTGAAAAGGTAAAAAATTGGGTTGGGGTCTTCAACTGACATGGCAGTTGAAAATTAAGTTAAGAGCCCGAAACGAGGCTCACTGATAAACATGCTCTTAGAATGGAATACAATAGCCATTGAGATTGTTCGAAATAGGTTAGTCATTTTAGCAAGTGTACGAAACCCTACGTGTTGAATAGGTCCTCGTAACAAAATTTGATATTTATGGGTGAGATCGGGTTATCGGAGACTCGGATCGGATCACATTTTGACTAGAGGATCTCTTAATTCACTTTGTGTATCACTTGACGTAACACATAATTATTTTTAAAAAAAATTAATATAATTAAATTTAAATTTAAACATTTATTTTTATATGGTTATAAAGTTTTATTTTAAAAATTATGTTTTAAAGTTTTTTAAAATTTTATTTTTTGAAATATCATCTTGTTATTTTTAAAATTTAAAGTTAAAAATTTATAAATATATAAAATGATGGTTGTAATATGAATGTAATATTTTAAAAAATAAAATAAATGTTCAAATAAGAGCATGGGATCCTCATCCTCTCTCCATTTTGACACCTCTAGAATATTAGAATAGTAGTTGCTCCGTTAATATTGGGCTGGGCTGAGCACCGAATATAGTTGGGCTTAGCATGGGATCTTCTCTCCACATTTTTCTTTTTTCATGTTTAAAAAGAAAAATATGGGAAATCACAAGCGCAATTGAAAAGTGTAAGATAATTTAAAAGATTTTTCAGTGAAAAAATATTTTGAAAATCATAATTCATAATCACACATATTCAATATTCCGTGCTTTGAATGAAATAAAATAATAAAAAAATGAATTTCAAATCTCATTAAACAAAAGAGCTAGAAATCCTAGAATGAGGTTGTGACAATACGAGTGATAGTTAGTTATAGATTATAGATAATTAGTTATAGATAGACTAGGTATACTTAACTAGACTTTTTTTAACTATACTACATTTGATCTAAAATATTTAATATTTATGAGAGAATTGCATCCAATATTCAAAAATGCCTAGTCATTTGCAAAACTAACCCCCTCTCTGAAAAAAAATACAAAAGTAGCAAATACCCCTTACAAATTGCACAAATAGCGGGTCACCCTTACCCATTATAGTGGGTTAAATTTTTTGGCGGGAGTTTGAAATTTTGGAGGTGTGTTTAGATGGGATTTAAGGCAAAGCAAAGGAGAGAGAGCAGCTTTTCGCAGAGGAGAGAGAGAAGAGAGAGGAAAAGTGGAAGCGGTGCCATTGTAGGAGGATGAGGAACAGAGACAATCTAGTGATCAGTTGCATGTCAGCCAATACAAAATATGTGCCAACAACTAAATAGTGTGTCGACCGAACGCTAAACCGTGTCAGCAACTTAAGATCCCCCAATGTATAATTTGTGGACTTCATGGATTTGTTAGCAATTCGTATGCATCGAAATATCATTGGCATGAAATTTTATTTTTATGACACAAATTTAGATGTTGGTGACACATAAAAAGACATTAGTGGCACCAAGAATGTATTGACTGGCACGTAAGTCCCGTATTTATCTCTCTGTCCAGGAAATAATCTCACTTCGAAATATTTTTTTCCATAAACATATATAAAGTGGGTGTCTATAGATAGATAAAATTAAATTAAGTTCAAAAATAAGTTTATTTTTTAGTTTTAACTAATGAAAATGATTGAAAATTAGTTTAAAACAATTAAAATTTAAGGTTGATCCAAACATGTAGCCTGTTGAAAGGGTTACCCAAATATTTACAAAAATAGCATTTCTCCCCCTCTTGCAAATTTTCCACTAACAGTGCTAGTTTTGCAAACTCTCAATATTTTTGGTATAGTTATGCAAATTTCTATATGTTTTTTTAATAAAGCTAAAAACGCTATAAAAAAGTTTAATTAATTTTTAAAAATAATTTCATACTTATTAATTTTTAAAAAAAATTATTTTAAAACAAAATAATTCCTTTGATCTAAATTATTTGATGTTTGATTTTTTAATACGCTCTCAAATAACTAAAACTCTATAAAATATTAATTTTTAAAATAATTTTTGTAAACAATTTTATACTTATTAACAAGTATAAAACTATTTAAAAATTACTAATATTTTATAGAATTATTAACAAGAATGTATTGACTGGCACGTAAGTCCCGTATTTATCTCTCTGTCCAGGAAATAATCTCACTTCGAAATATTTTTTCCATAAACATATATAAAGTGGGTGTCTATAGATAGATAAAATTAAATTAAGTTAAAAAATAAGTTTATTTTTAAATTTTAACTAATGAAAATGATTGAAAATTAGTTTAAAACAATTAAAATTGGGCAAATTGCATAAAATAGCACGAACTTTAGGTATAGTTGCACTCAGTGGCGCGAACTTAAAAAAATACAAAAATAATCACCAACTTTGGGGTTTAGTTGCGGTCGGTGGCACATACCACCTATCTCGCTTATGTGGACTATTAGGGTGCTTACATGGATTTTTTTAATTAGTCTTATTACCCGTGAGCTTTCACGGTTTTTAAATAAATTATATTTTATTTTAATTTTAAATTATTTAAAAAAAACAAAAAAAAAACAAAAGCACATGTCTTTTCACTTAAGAAAAAGTTCATAAGATTTTATCATTAAGGTATTTTAATTGGTAATATATATATATATATAAACGATATATATAAAATAAAATAAAATGTCACATTTCGTCAAAGATTAGTGTAGAACAAAGAATTTGAAAATGTTTTATCTTCAACGATGTCTTTATAATTTCTATATTAAAGAGAAGTAAAATTCAATGCTACAAACAAAATTTTCTATAACTCCAACAAATCATCTAATTTGAAAGTTTCAATATGATTCTCCAAATCTTATAGTACAAAATAATAGAGATTGAATATTACACATTTAGAAAACTTGACTTTCTTTTTCATCAATTTGTCTATTTTATTAGATGATCTGTTAAAGCAAAACAACTAATTAAAAGATTCAAAATTAGAGAATTTATACAATTTAAAAGTGTTGAAGGTGTTCTTAGAATTTATAGTGTAAAAATAATTTTGACAAATAAAAAATAATTGTGACAAATATAAAATTTACAAATTAAAATAACTAGTACCAATTTGTCACAATTTGGGCACATCTTTTATGCCTTTTAATTTTAAAAAAATTCATGTAAGCTCCCCCACTAATCCATATCTCGCTATATGACTTTTTAATTAAAAAAAATTCATGTAAGCACCCCCACTAGTCCACATAAGCAAGATAGGTGATATGTGCCACCAACCGCAACTAAACCCCAAAGTTGGTGATTATTTTTGTATTTTTTTAAGTTCGTGCCACTGAGTGCAACTATACCTAAAATTCGTGCTATTTTATGCAATTTTCCCATTAAAATTTAAGGTTGATCCAAACCTGTAGCTGTTGAAAGGGTTACCCAAATATTTACAAAAATAGCATTTCTCCCCCTCTTGCAAATTTTCCACTAACAGTGCTAGTTTTGCAAACTCTCAATATTTTTGGTATAGTTATGCAAATTTCTATATGTTTTTTTAATAGAGCTAAAAACGCTATAAAAAAGTTTAATTAATTTTTAAAAATAATTTCATACTTATTAATTTTTTAAAAAAAATGATTTTAAAACAAAATAATTCCTTTGATCTAAATTATTTGATGTTTGATTTTTTAATACGCTCTCAAATAACTAAAACTCTATAAAATATTAATTTTTAAAATAATTTTTGTAAACAATTTTATACTTATTAACAAGTATAAAACTATTTAAAAATTACTAATATTTTATAGAATTTTTAACTTAAAAAATACAAAAAATTCAAATATCAAATAATTTATATCAAAGGGAGTATTTTGTTTTACAATAATTTTAATCAAAATTACCCTAAATCTATATGTTTAATTCCTTCCTTTCTTTTTTGACCGGACACAAAAATCAGTATACAACCTTACTGAACACTCAAAATCTTTTCATAACGAGTTTTAGCTAACATATTTTTCCTATTTCTTAATTAAATATTACATGATGCATAAAAGTTGGAATCTTAGGGAGATATAGGACAGTACGATGTGCATATTTGTATGAATTAAATTAAAAGTAACAAATTAATAAAAATAAAAACAAAGTAACAAAGAAATAAAGGGAGTAGGGCAGAAGGCCTGAAGTGGAGGAGAAGCTACAACGAATATAAATCGACAAAGCTAAAACCGAGGCAGATTCCTCAGTCTTCCCCTTTACAAAAGTTTGGCTAAAATACAGTTGATCGAGCCGGTCGGTGCACACCGATTTACCTAGTGCGTGGTTCTTGCCGGCTGATTCACGTGCTCGAGGTTTGCCACCAAAAAAAATTGTTTGACACAATATAATACTAAATTGATATTCAAACCGCAAAAACAAATTAAATATACGATGATTACTATGATTTTATCGGTTATAAAGCTTGTGAATTCATTATGGCTGTTATATGAACTGAATAGCTCGAGCTCGGCTCGGGATCGGCTCGAAAAAGCTCGACTCGAGCTCGCTCACTTATTTAAACAAGCCGAGCTTGAACAAAATTTTAAGCTCGGTTGAAAGCTCGGCTCGTTCGAATAAAGCTCGAATAGCTCGAATTCTATGGAATTTCTAAAATTTCCTTTAAGTTAACATGCTATAACCAAGTAGAACTATTTAAAGCTCGAAAAAAGCTCGGCTCGAGCTCATTCATTTCCTAAACAAGCCAAGCTTGAACATAATAAAAAGCTCGTTTAAAAATTAGGCTCGGCTTGAACTCGTTTAACAAACGAACCAAGCTTGAACATGCCAAGCTCGGCTCGTCCGGCTCGGATAACACCCCTAGAATTCATGAGAAAACCATGACCACAAAATTCTGTTTTAGATTTGATGGACCGTCAGCCTGTTAGGAATAAGTTATACTCTAAAAAATGTTGAAATGTGAATAAGTTTTCACAATTTATGAAGTTATAGATTTAACTCAAAAGTTGAAACCATATATGATGGGTTTTAATAGGGGATAAGTTTCTCACGATTTGTAAAATCATGGCTATAAAAGGTCCACACAATTTGTGAAATTATAGCTAGCTAAATATCTTACAACTTTTAAAAATGTGACCTCATTTCTTAACGACATCAGCTTCTATGAAGACATTTCTCACAATCTGACCGTTGTCTTCGATAATGAGATTCTCGTTGCCTCAAGATATGGCTTGCTTGATTCCTTCCTTGAAAGCCGAAGTTTCGATTTGCAAAATGGTGTTAGGTGAAGCCTCTTGGCAAAAAAGGAAACAGTGCAATTAACGGTAAGGGAACAACACCTCGAAAGATCTTAATGGTCATAGAAGAAATCAAACATATCAACAACCAATTTAAGGTTGTCATTGTTCAACATTCTTATAGGGAAGCAAACTCAGCTACAGATTTTATCGCTAGACATGATTATAATTTTAGTTTTACTTCTATCCCTAGCATTAGAGAACTTCCTAGAATCATCCGTTTAGATAATCAAGGATGAATCTCCGTCTCGAATACATCCCTTTTCTTACCTAATGTAAAAAAAAATATAACTTTAAACCTATTTACTTATAACATAGATTAAAAATACCAATATAACAAAAGCTAGGTACCGGTGAAGCTTTTTTTTTTCCTTCCCACCCCCTTTAACTTTGTTTCTAGGCTGATTCTATGTTTTTGCTCACAAGCTTTTTTGGTCATTTCTTAACATATCAGCTTTCAAACCTACACAACTTGCCAATCTTAACTACATCTACATCTCATTGTTAATTTCTAATCAAACCCACATATAACGTATTTGATCGATTTGATTCCCCAACAAATGGAGTTTGCTTCACACTCCCACAACATAGCAACCATGGCTTGCAAATTTGCCAAAGTGTTCAAACTCAAATCCCTTGGTGGTGTCTTCTTCTCCCACACCAACACCACTAACCAAGAAAAATCCCATTCTTTTGCCACTGCACCCACATTGGGTGATAGTGATGGTGGCTGCAGCCGCGACAACACCGAGTTTTGCCAAGAAGTCGGAAGAGACCACAAGTGTAATAGCATGGCCTTCGACGTTGATGATGTGTTCGAAGCCATATCCGCCCTCAAATTGGCTTATGCTCGCCTTCAGGATGCTCATCTTCCTCATGACGCTCTTAAGATCGCTGCTGCTGACGAGTGTATTGTCACGCAGCTCGAAAGGCTTTCGCAAATCAAGCAAGCTGAACCCGATTCCTGTCGAGTTAGTAATGTCAATTGGCAGGTTTTAGATGACTTGGAGGATGAGATCGCCGCTAGAGAGTCTCAAATTGTCCGATTGAAGAGGGAGGCTCAAGATTTGTGCTTGAGGAACGCGAAGATGATTGAGAAGCTTGCTTCGGGTAACAACGAATGGAGCAATGGCGTCGGTTTGTTTGAGGATGTGTATGGAGGAGTTTCGAATGCAATACGTGATTTCGCAAAGGTAATGATCTTGTTAATGAGAGATTCGGGTTGGGACTTGGATCGTGCAGTTGACTCTATCGAAAAATCAGCGGTGTACTCCAAAAGGTCCCATAAGAAGTATGCATTTCAAGCCTTCGTCGCAAGGCGAATGCTCCATGGATTCGGCACTCAATCTTACCATATAAACGATAGTTTTGATCACATTTTGACGAGTTTCGAAGATCCCATCAATGCACTAATGGACGATCCGAGCTCATCCTTTGCTGACTTCTGCAAATCCAAGTACTTGTTGTTAATCCATCCGAAGTTGGAGGAATCAATCTTCGGAAACCTGCACCATAGAGACATGATCTCCAAAGGCAAGCATCCAAGGACCAGATTCTATCAAGCGTTTGCGAAGATGGCCAGGTGGGTTTTGCTTCTAAGACGAATCACCGCCTTGGTGAAGCCTAAGCCGCTTATGTTTCGAGTCCAAAGACGAACCAAGTTTTCCGATGCCTACATGGATAGCTTAGGTGTCACAGCAACCGAGTTGGCTTCATGTAACCAACTCCGAGTTGAGCTCATGGTCATGCCCGGGTTTAGAATAGGTAACGCGCTTGTTAAATGTAAGGCTTACGCCTCCACAATCGATTTTTAGACGACACTCGCTTTAGCTTTGATCTTAGTTCAATATCTTGCTACATAGATTCCTATACTTGTTTGATCTTCTTATTATGTATCAATAGCAAAAATTATGATAGTGCTGAAAGCTGATGATATGTTTATTTGTAATCCTTCTAAGAAGCTTATAATGTATAAACAATCGATACTGAACAAACTCTATACATCGTTTATAACACGAAAAAATGGTAAGAATAAAAACTTTGTGATAAAGCAAAACTGTAACGCCCCACATGAGACAAGGTATCGAGTTCAAGCCCCTTCATTGAGCCCATTCGACGAATACAATACAGATCATTCCTCCGAAGTAGTTGTAGTAGCAGTCGTAGTAGTAGTACTAGAAGTTGTGGCTTTGCCCTCTTCTTCATCAACCGAAAACAAATCTTCGCACAAATCCCCATAGAAGCTACAAACCAAATCAACAAACAAAGGGCTCTTAAGATTCCTCCAACAGTACAAGAGCTCCTCCACGTCACCCAAATCCTTGGGCTTCCCTTCCTCCACAATCATCGCTGCCACGTGGCTCTCGAAGCTCTTGCACACGTCAGCCTCGGCAGCAGCTCCTCCCTCGCCGGTCATCTCCACCACATGGCGCTTGAAGCTCCTGCACACGTCAGACTCGACAACCTCCTCCTCCTTTTTGTCCACCTCAGCATCTGACGTGGCATGACCCTCAACAATCGGAATTCCGGTATCTTTTCCCGCCACATTGATTTCGGCATGATCCGAGTCAACCTCTGGAATAATGGGAATTGGGTCCACCTCCTGATCCAGATCCAGATCCTTGGACCGGCGGGTGGACCGGAAAACTGAGAGGACCTCGGCGACCTTCTCGCCGAACCGGTCCTCGGTGGGGCCCGCGGTCTTACCGCCGCGGGACCGGAGCTTCCTCCTCCGGAGGGGCTTCTTGAACTTGAGACTGGGCTTCTTGAACGCCTTCACCGAGAACCGCTTCCTGAACCGCCGGAGGGCTTTCGCCCTGAAACGACGTCGTTTGAAGCGGGGCCGCTTTAGCGAGAAACAGCGGCCGTTGAGCTTTAATACGAAGACGGAGAGGACGCTGGAGCACTTGGGTTTGGGGAGCTTGGCTTTGAAGGTAAGGAAACCTTTCATTTTCATACTCTTTTTTTTTAAAAAAAAAAGTATATATGAATGATTAAAGCAAAGAAGCAACAAGAAATTGGCGATTTCTGGGTTTAGCTGGTGGTTGAATTTGGGATTGGAGGTAATATGATATGATGAAGGTTTGGAGTATGAATAAGAGGAGGGTACATGTTGGAGGACACGTCTTGAAGGAAGTGGAAGTCATGACCTTTGATGTTGTTTATTTGGGTGTAAACATTTTCAATGTGTAGATGATGAGGTGTAGCTTTTATGATTAGGAAATTAAGGGATGGTACTAATTAGTTGTTATTTTATTCAATTTTGGGGAATTTTTATGAAACAAAGTTAAGCAAGTTTGTTTGTTTTTTTTTCCAAATAAGCAAAACTAGTACGATTCCCACGCCATGGCGCGTTTTTTTTAAAACTAAAATAGTATATATAAAAATAATATAAAATATTAATAAATGTTAAGATAAAATCATAAAAAACTTTACAATCAGAAAATTATTTTTTAAAAATCTTACGTAAAGTATAATACATAAATATAGATATTTTAAATTATTCAGTAATAATAATACCAATTATAACATTGTTTAAATGTGATGTGTCATAATCAATAGTTATATTCAATATTTTGAATTAAGCGCAATAGTTAGTAAATAAATTTGAATTAAGCCCAATAGTTATATTAGATTGAATTCAATGTTTTGAATTAAACCCAATAGTTAGTAAAATTAAATAAAAAGAGAATTAAAGGAAAAAGAAGAAAAAAATGAGAATTAAAGAAAATCAAAGAAAAATGGCAAAAAAAAATATGATTGGTCAAGACTCCTAAAATGCCTCTAAGATTGACACATCATCCTAAACTCTTCTAAATTAAGAGTTTATATAGATATAGATTAAGCCCAATAGTTATATTAGATTGAATTCAATGTTTTGAATTAAGCCCAATAGTTAGTAAAATTAAATAAAAAAAGAGAATTAAAGGAAAAAGAAGAAAAAAAAATGAGAATTAAAGAAAATCAAAGAAAAATGGCAAAAAAAAATATGATTGGTCAAAACTCCTAAAATGTCTCTAAGATTGACACATAATCCTAAACTCTTCTAAATTAAGAGTTTATATAGATAGTTAGTAAAATTAAATAAAAAAGAGAATTAAAGGAAAAAAAAGAAAAAAAATGAGAATTAAAGAAAATCAAAGAAAAATGGCAAAAAAAAATATGATTGGTCAAAACTCCTAAAATGTCTCTAAGATTGACACATAATCCTAAACTCTTTTAAATTAAGAGTTTATATAGATATAGATAAGAAAATGCAATTTTGAATGTGTAAATGACGAGGTGTAAGGGTTATATTTATTACTCCGTAGTTTTTATTTTAATGAAGATTCTGCAATGTTTGAGCAAGTTAATTTTTTTTTTAAGGGTTATATTTATTACTCCGTAGTTTTTATTTTAATGAAGATTCTGCAATGTTTGAGCAAGTTAATTTTTTTTTAAAAAAAAAAAGTAAAAAAACGAGCTCAGATGCGCTTGAAAGCCTCTTCTGTATGATCAGAAAGGTGTGGCAGAACCCCAAAGGTACCACATGGAGCGCAATGACTCTTCACAGCTCGTACACATGCACCAGCCGGGAATCGAACCCGGGTCTGTACCGTGGCAGGGTACTATTCTACCACTAGACCACTGGTGCTTGTTTGCATTTAGTTGCAAGGTATATTTCTTCACATCGGAAATATAAGAATTTTAATAAGAACTAAAATTAAATAAAATATTAATTCTTTAAAGCAAATTTAATATTTAACAAGTATTAAGTTTTAAAGATATATTAATATTTTATATAGTTTTTAGCATTTTAAAATACGTGATACAAAGTCAAACATCTTACCTTTTATTTAAACAAATCTCTTATAGTGTCACATTGTAACATTTGAACAAATTTGGAGCATATGATTAAAAAAAATTGCTGATTAGATTTAAAGTAAAATCTTAACACCAAAATTATTTGTATGTAATAACATAATTACTCATACTTAACTCATATTAATAATTATACTGCTAGACACGAATAATTGTAGAGAAAAATAGTTAATATATATATATATATATATACACGAATAGTTATCTTTTTATATACGAATAATATTGTTATTATATATAAATAACCAAGTCTTTTTACAATTTATATTGTAAGGGTTGTTTATATATACATATGTATTTAGCAATGAAATATATACTATGTTTACCCTCACAAGACCTGAACATAACAAACTTAATAATTGAGGGTGACGATCTCACTATTATTAACAGCCTTAAAGGGCTTGGGTTGCCTACGGGAGACTCTGAAATGATTGTCTCGGACAGTCTAGTCTCCTTAGGTTACTTTCAATCCATCGAGATTCGTCATGTCTTCAGGGAAGCAAACCGGGTTGTGAACAGATTATCGCATTTGGATCTTGCTTTCTCAGGATCAGAGACACCTGACGATTCTATGCTTGGTAATCTCATCCGCTTGGATGCTCTTGGTATATAGGGTCCCCCTATTGCCAAATTGTTTCCGGTTCAATATATATATATATATATATATATATATATATATATATATATATATATATAGGGATTGACTCCGGTGAAAACCTCAAATTGCGGTAAAAACCGTGAGGACTACTTTATACTCCCTCTGTTAATTAAAACTTGTCGTTTACTATTCATGCACCCTTTTTTAGAATGATAAAAACTATATGAAATATTGACTTTTTTAAATTTTGTTTTTATAAATTCATACTTAATAGTAACAAGTATGAAATTATTAAAAATATATATTAAAAAAGTTAATATTTTATATAGTTTTTAACACCTCAAAAAGCGTGCATGAATAGTAAAACGTCAAGTTTTAATTAACGGAGGGAGTAGCTTGGTTTATTTGAAACCCGTGCTAAAAACCTCAATTACATAGTGACTTTACAACTCAGTTCAACCTAAAAACCGTGCTAAAAACTCCAGTTTTAAAATAACACATGACTTTATATATCGGTTAAACCTAAAAACCGTGCTGAAAACTCATGTTTTAAAATTACATTAGTGACTTTATAGCTCGGTTTTATTCAGAACCGAGCTAAAATATGTGACCTTATAGATCGGTTCTATTTATAACCGGGCTATAAAGCTAGTGAACGGAGCTAAAAAGCCGGTCCTCACATGTTTTTACCGCAATTTTGGTTTTCACCGGAGCGCAACCATATATATATATATATATATATATATATATATATAGGGTCGGGTTCAGGTGAGAAGCCCTGAACCGGTGAGAAGGAAAGAAGGCATGTGATTGACTGAATTCACCCCCGCCCCCACGCGCTTTTTTTTTACACACTCACCCTTATACACGTTAATATCACGCGCCCCTTATTAATAAACGATTCTCTCCTTCCTTGTTCTCCAAGCTTCAAATCTTCTTCCGAATCAGCGAATCTCTCCTTCCGAATCAACGAATCTCTCTCCGAATTCTCTCCGAATTCTCGTCAACAAATCTTCTCTCGCACATGGCAGGATCATCGTCGTCAATTGAACCAGCAGATCTGATGCCTGAAACACAAATTGAAATCGGAGCCAACGAAATCGAAAGATCTGTTGCAATATTACAGATGGAGAGAGGTAAAAATATTAATTTTGTTCTAATTGCTGTGTATTTTCTTAATTTTTGATATTATTATTAATTTTGTTCTAATTGCTGAACAATTATTATTATACTGAACTTCTTATTTTATATCCGCTGAACCAATTATTGTTATGTATACTGAACCAGTTCCTCTTGTATACTGAACCTCTTATTTTATAATGGTGAGCAAACCCAGTTATTTGCTCTGAACCATTTCCTTATATCCACTGAACCAATTATTGTCATGTATACTGAACCAGTTTCTCTTGTATGCTGAACCAGTTCCTAATATATCTCCTGAACCAATTATTATTACTACTAATAATTATACTGAACCAGTTCCTCTTGTATACTGAACCTATTATGTTATAGTGTTGAGCAAACCCAGTTATTTTGCTCTGAACCATTTCCTTATATCTGCTGAACCAATTATTATTATTACTAATAATTATACTGAACCAGTTCCTCTTGTATACTGAACCTCTTATTTTAAAATGGTGAGCAAACCCAGTTATTTGCTCTCAACCATTTCCTTATATCCGCTGAACCAATTATTGTCATGTATACTGAACCAGTTTCTCTTGTATACTGAACCAGTTCCTCTTGTATATTGAACCTCGTGAGAACACCAAGTTATATCTGCTGAACCATTTCCTTATATCTGCTGAACCAGTCCCTCGTGTATAAAGTAAGAAAAGATTAAATTATATTTCTGAACCAGTCCCTCGTGTATGCTGAACCAATTTCTCATTTATCTGCTCATCCAATTATTACTAATAATTATACTGAACCATTTCTCTTGTATGCTGAACCCCTTATTATTATAATGCTTGCTGCTCCAGTTCCTGATATAATACTGAATCATTTAATAATAATTATTGTGAACCCAATGTCTTTTTTCTTATAACACACTGTAATATTCCTGCCAGATATTCCTACCCCAACTGTATCAGACATTGGTCCAACATCAGAGAACAGATTTGTCTTAGAGATATCCCGCACACGAAAAGACAAAAATACCCCTAATATTTTACACGCGCCCCACGCTCCCGTCCCATTTTACACCGAAACAGAAAATATTATTTTAATCTGTATCAGCCAATCAGAAGCCTTCTTTCCTTCTCACCGGAAGGAGAGCTTCTTACCGGAACTCAATCCTATATATATATATATATATATATATATATATATATATATATATATATATATATATATATATATATATATATATATATATATATATATATATATATATATATATATATATATATATATACACACTATGTTTACCCACTTACCCTTATGGCCTTATAGCACAAGTTCTTTAATCTAAGCAAGTAAAATTCGTCACAAGTTAGAATGTGAATGTTATGGGTCCGAATCCAATAGTTATAAAACAACTTCAAGAGTAGAGTTATCTTTAACGTATACAAATACAAGTCTTAATAGCTTAGCTGGTAAGGATGACATGTAATGACCAATAGGTCACAAGTTCAAATCCCCCTCCCCTTATTGTAATGGTTTAAGTTCAAATCCCCCTCCCCTTATTGTAATGGTTTAAGTGCTTACCTATGAACCGAAAAAAAATACAAGTATCAAATCAAATGATTCAAATCAAAAGAAGGAACACAAAAGCTGAAGCTACTAACCACAAAAACTTCTGAATATAGATAGAATGTAAAAATTGAAGTAAATCAAAACAACAATAGCATACACTGAGTTCGTTCAACTGAATTAGAATACAACAGCTGAGGAAAGGGGCAAAAGGCAGTAAGGGAAACAACATTTTCCCACAAATTCATGGAGAATGACCCTTTTCACTCTCCAATGCAAACCCATTGCCCCTTTGACAAATTAAATTCCCTTAAACCTAAATGGGGGGAGAGAGAGAGAGACTATAGAGAACAAGAACAATCCCCTTCATGGGGATTGTTCTCATTTAAACAAATAAGAATTAAAGCTTTGATCCCGGAGGGCGGGATGCTAAAAGACGGATCGATGAACAATCTATAACTTAGAAGGAAAAGAACATGAACAACAAAGGGTGTCAGTCTATAGACAAATCAATCTACCACGAGAATGTGTGTTTTGTTTTGTTTTTTTTCGCCCTGAATTCGAGTTAGCAAAGTGAGCTGCTCACTTTGTAGTAGTGTGTACCATTAGAATGTGGAGCTGCTTTCACTGGCAGACATTGAAGGGAGCTCGGACTTGACAAAGTGATGTGGAGAGCCTCTGCTGCTACTGATGTCCAGCCCTTGTAGTCTCCCGAGAGGGTCGTTTTGTAAGTACTCCTGAGTCTGCTGGGAGTTTGGAGGATGCAAATGGTGCATGCCGGCTTGTGATTGATGGTGGTAAGGCGGCAACTGCATGTTCTGCTGCCCAGAAGTCGCGGGTTGCTGGGGAGCTGAATAGTAGCCAGAGACGTTGTATGGCATGCCGTGCATCCCCAAGTTGAACGTCTCCGAGGGGCTCCTCATTTCGCCTGTGGCAACCCTGAGCCTCTCCACTTCCTGCTTTAAGGCTTCATTCAAAGCTGCATCCAAAGAAGCAAAAAGAGGGCCATGTCTTGTTTCATAACTTGTATATCAAAGGCTCCGTTGACTTTTTGGATAAGGATATAAGACTTACCATCTCTCAACTGAGCTTGTTGTTCCATAACTTGTAAATGAAGCTTAAGTTCGGTGTTCTCATTACTCAAACCAGTAGTATCTCTCTGCAGAAGGAAAATTGAATAACATTACTGGAAGTTGCTGACATGCATTGTGACATTGTAAATGAATTTGCATCATCAAGCATACGTTTAAAGCATTGCTTAAGGAGCAATTCAAGGAACAGATAAGATTTAGAGTTTGTATATTCTTAGGTGGTGCAGAACAGACAAACAAATCAATTGAAGTAATACAAATGCAAATTAGACAAGGCACCTCACCTGGTACAAGGTGAGCTGTGCAGAAAGAGTGGTGGCTTCAGTTTGAAGGGTTTGAACTTTCCTCTCTAGTTCTTGCATATACCGAGCTTTCCTTTCTTTTGAACGAGAGGCTGACTGCCGATTTGCCAAAATTCTGCAAGTGATTTCACAAAGTGACATAGGTTTCAACATAAATGTAGAATCCAGGCATGGCAAGAAATCTTTGGATCTGTAAACATAGTCATGTCTAATTGCTAAAATGACAGACAGACAGACAGAGACAAGGGTTTTCAGATTTCTGAATTTCATGTTTTAAGGACCACCTTAAAAGATGAAATTCAGAAATTGAGAGAATTTATGAATGACCAATTGCCAGCGGCCAGCAATAAGGAAACTAAACAAACAACTGTTACTGAACAGGATTTGATTCCGTTTAAAGCGATATAGCCGAATACGGAATCAATATGCATAGTAAAGCGCCAACGGAGCCTAAAACACAAGTAATTAGCAACATCCAAGATAGGATCAGAAATTGGGCGAGAGTTGATCAAGTATGGCCCTCGAACCATTGTTAGTAACCAAAAAAAAGAGCCAATTGACTTTATCTATTCAACTCACAGATGCAGAAATATGTTGAATCATGTTTACTTGGCAAATAAATACGAGAGTTAGGAATTCAAGTGGAATAAACACAAGAGGAAGAAATACAAATCGAGCTTCCAAAACTGACATGTTTTGATCCATGGAGAAACTAAGATTTAGATTTTATTTTGTAGGTAGAAGGAGCTAAGATTTAGATGAATCTGAACAGACAGAATTGCAAGTATCAAAACCAGAGACGAGATGAATTCAAATTGAAGACAGGAATTACCTCTTAGCGCGCTTTGGATCGATGCTCCAAAGCTCGGCGAGCTTATCAGGAGGCATAGCCTTCTTAGCATCCAAGATCTCGCCAAAGACGGATCCCTCGGGCGGTCTAGATCCAGGGGAAGAAGCATCGACGGAGTTGCTGTACCGGTGACGAGGCCTAGCGAAGCTATTCTCCCCGCCATCAGCGCCCCCTCCGGCGTCGGCGTTGGCGGAGGAGGCGAGAAAGCTAGGTCGGGGATCAGATCCAGCATGGCCATGGCCGAGCTTATCGACGTCAATGTAGGTGGTGAAGAGGTCGTCCTCGGATCCGATATCATCGGTGGAGGATCCGGCGAACGGATCCGAGGAGATATCCATGTCGTCGGAGATTCGGAAGGTGACCTCTGAATGCGCGCGTCGATGGTGAGGGCCTCGGAAGGAGGAGGAAGAAAGGGAATGGGAATTGCCGAAGGCTGTGGCGACGCCAGCGCCAGCGACTGGCTGCGGAGGCTTGCGAATCGGATTGAATCCGGCATTTTCGGGAGAGATCGGTGGAGGGCCGTCCATTTCGCGGTGATGCAGTAGAAACTGGTGGATCGATCTCGGTCTGCAACTGAATTTCGGGTTCGTGCGCGTGGGGAGGAGAGAGGGAGATAGTGGGGAGTCAGTCAGAGTGTATGGGGTTTGGGAAGTTGGATAGAGAGAGAGAGAGAGAGAGAGAGTGTGTGTGTGTGTGTGTGTGTGTTGGGTTTGTGATTGGGGTTGTTAAGGGGGCAGGCCATGTCATGTGCTTCGACGGATAAGCTCCATCCCGTACTCCGTAACGCCGTTATGTTCCGCCTTGGGCTGCCAAATTTTGAAGCCCTTGCTCTTTGCGAAATTCAGTACGGATATTGCAAATTTTTTATTTAAGTAAGAATTTAAGATCAGACAAATATTCTTGAGAAGTCGACGAATCGACAGACGATAACAGTCTAAACATACAATTTGAACATAAAAATGGCACTATAAAACAAGTAAAAATAAATCTACAACAATAAACGGATATTGCAAAATGGCTTTATGTTGCAAAATTGGTTTGTTCACCATTTTTTTTTCTTAATTTTGTGAATGTCTAAAAAACTTGTGATAAGTAAATAAATGTGTACTTTTTAAATAAATTAAATAAATATCTATTTTTGACATTTTTACCCTTCCTTTCATATCCTTAACCCTCACTCCTTCCTCCTTTGACCATTTTTATTTTGGACATTGAATAGTCAATATTGATAATTTCGGTCAACGTCTAGATTTGGTGACAATTTTTATGGTGACATTTGAGTATATTTTTCTGGTAACAGTTGTTTGTGACAATTATTTTGGGGTCAATTGACTTTTTTATGATTTTTTTTTGGTGAAAGTTAGGGGAAATCTTTTTTGCTGACAATTGATTTTCTTTTTTCCGGTGACATAGATTTTTTGGGTGACAGTTGATTTTTTTTTTTGCTGATAGTTGCCAGTAACACTTTTTCCGATCACAAATGGGTTTTTTCTGCTAACAAATGATTTTCTTAATGACAATTGTTGGTGACAACTATTAGTGACGAGGTTGATGACAATATATTGTTACTACGATATTGTAACCTTAAAAAATTATCACCATAGCATTATACATCGCCAAGGTATTGTCATAACCCATAGTTTAAAATGTTGAACTATTAACACAAAAATATGTCAGCATAAAAAAAACTATCACTATGATATTATCCCCATGAGAAATGACACCACCATATTATATATCATTAAAATATTGTCACCAAATAAAATTTTAAAAGTTTGACTAGTTTCTCTCACCTGAAATTGTTACTAAAATATTATTTCAACAAATATTTTTGACCACAACCATTCACAAACCAAACAAAAGAAACAAAAAAAAACACATTTACAAACAAATGAAATGCTAACTCAAGAAGCAAAAACTTCCAATCTTAAAACGGTTAAGGGTTGCCTAACAAAGTAGGAGCAATAACAACACAATGTTAACAACACATCCAACAAAAGAGCTTGATTCAAATATGAAAAGACTAATCCTTGGTCAAAAGCAAATCACTCAACCTCACTTTAGTAGTTTATACTTTACACTATCAATATATAAATCTTTAGAATTATGAGAATTAGTGCAAATATTGTGTATGCATTGATGTATAGTTTTAGACCAAAATACTAAATTGGGATTATTATGCAGATTTTGGAGACACTACAACATTAACGAAATGAACATACTAAATTGGAGGCATTGTAACACAAAATAAATGCATTTTTTGCCATGCTCTTCGACGGCACTCGTAGAAACCACGCCCTCTGGTCCGAGCTCAGGTTCATCACTAGGCCCAGCCTCAAGCTTTGTGCTCGGGATGAATGCGGTTGTGCGAGTCTGACTCTCTGAGGAGTATACCTGATTAGCAAACAAGAGGCTTGCTGTCTCGTTCTGATTAACATACCAAACAGGAGGCAACGGTGGGCTGCTTGGTGTAGGTGTTCCTGGTTGTTCTGGCTCTTCAGCTGCGCATTTTTCGCTTCTTGATCACATTGACGTTTCTTCTTGCGCATCATGAGCGTTTTAAACCTCTGCTTCACGGTTGAACAGGTGGGATCATGCTTCCCTTTTCCACTTGGGGGTTGAATGCATTTTTCGCTTCTTGATCACATTGCCGTTTCTTCTTGCACATCATGAGCGTTTTAAACCTCTGCTTCACGGTTGAACAGGTGGGATCATGCTTCCCTTTTCCACTTGGGGGTTGAATGCAGACCATACAACTACATCCCGGGCGGTGCCTAGGATGTCTTGTGGTTGCCACAAATGATGGCTCTGCTGGTTCATAGGTCTGATCACCCAGAACGGCTGCATTAGCCAGAGTGTCTAGTCCAGAAGATTCACATCCTTGGACTGGGCCAGAACGTTCTGTTACCCTCCATTTCTTGGAATCTGAAAGAACCGTTTTTTCATGAAACCCCACAGTAATGAAAGAAAGACGAGTAGGAATCCTATGCCTCCGTGTTTTCTAGTTTCAGAAAGGTGGCTATGTCCGTAAAGGTTCAGCTAATTTCACAAGCAAATGTGCACTCTATGCAAGTAAATTCACTCAGAAATTACGAAATATTATAAACCAGGGTCTGCAAAATATATGCATATTTTGATGCAGTCCAATAACTATGACAGTCATCATGTTGATGCAATCAAGAACGCAAAGCAATGTAAACTGAAAGCAGTGAGTGGGCATCAATCAATAACAAGATTTTGCTTCAAAAATGAAGTGAAACAGATCTTACAAACCTTTGCCAACTCCGAGAAATAGATCCAGTTCCTCTGAGCTGATCTCCTCTGGTGCAGTACAGGAAGACCTAGAAGCAAATTAGGAAATTCAAAAAACTTGCAAACTGAAAACTACAAGCAAATCTATGAAAGAATAACAACAAGCATACCAGTGTCACCAGCTTCTAATTCCATGGTCTGCATGCAAGGGGTCCATTCATTCCCCTTCAAATCCTGAACTTTCAATGGAAGACCTTCTGAATTATTGATTGCAGGAAAATAAGCCTGCGTCATTGGAAAAAAAAATAAAACCAAAGACTCTGCCAGGGAGAAACAGTAAAGTATAATTCCATATAGCTTCACATCAACTTCAGTGCATGCTTTGGGAAGCACCAACCAACCAATGTGACTAGCATTACTAGCGCTCAATATCTTCTCAAGCAAAGGTACAATAGTTGAATTCAAACTACAAGAGAATAGTAGTTGTATATCTAGAAGAGAGGCAAGAAAATTTAAAGATCAGGGGAACAAATACATTAATTGCACATGCAGGTGCAATTCAGAAGCAAAGTTTACACAATAAGGATACTCTCCAGATAGTATTTGCAACTCTTCGTCAGTAATTCTGAGCCAGTAGCGAGGGAGTAATTGATTTCACAATCTTGATTCAGCAAGTGGCCTCCCAATTCGCTTTTTGGAAGCTAGGCCTTCTCTACCTCCTGAGTTCTGAACTTTTAGGTTTAGGCAAAAGATGGTGAGGCTTCTGCATCTAATGAATGAGAGGTTGTTTGTTCTTCTCCCCCTCTTCAATACCACCAGGAAGAGCAAGGCTGAAGCTGTTGGAATCTGGATTACCTAAACTGATATTCAAAGACGGGATGATTTGTGGCTCCTGCACTACTTGAACCCCTATCTTTGGCTGGTCATCACTTGGCTTTGTAAGCTTAGGAGGCTCAATAAGTGTGTGGGATATATTTTCAAACCCTTTGTGAGCAAATTCAATCTGGTTTCTAATCTCCATTTGCAGCCCAAAAATTAAACTCTCCGAATGAGTTCCTAAATTTAAAAGTCTCCCGTGGTTTAATACTTGAATGTGGGTTCAGCAGAAGCATAAGTGTTCCATTTTGGTGTTTCTGAAGACAATACATCTCTCAGGTTCTGTGTTTTGGAAAAAAGACTAAAGTGATTCAGCACAACAATTCAGTTCAAACTAAGACAGAATAAATGAAATTCATAGGGACCAAGATCTCATTCTATGATTTATAAATGTCATTCCAACTGACCATTTGCATAATACTGAGCAATTATGCAAATATGTCACTTTAGCCAACATGACTCACTGATTTTGTATCAAATACCAATGTTCTCAGAGTTACATACCCATGTTCTTCAGAGCTTCTGTTTTACCAATGAATGAAACTTTATAAACAAAATCTTCAGAGATGAATAATAGCTCAAATTGCAATGGAATTATGAATACTAGAAGCCAAGAATTGATAACTCCAATCAAACCACAAACAGATGGCAATATTAAGATACCTTCAAAATGTTACATTACTCCCACATCAAATCATCAAAACAATTTCAAGGACTGATATGTTCTTCTTCAACAGGCCTTTCGGAATCACACAGACGGAGGGTCTGTATCCTCTCTTCGTCGGGCAAAATCGACCAATTCGGTGATGGCACGGCTCTGAGCCACTTGAAATCATCCACATTGGCCCAGTTCCCAGTCTCCTCGTCGAGATTTGACTCTCTCAAATCCTCTTGAATCCCGTCGTACTCAAAGCGGTATGGAGCGAATCTCACCCCACTGCAGTCCTCGATTATGGGTCGGCTACGCACCCTCAGGTAGAAATCACAAGACTTTGCATTGTGAATCCTGATCTGATGAGAAGCCAGCACAAAAACGCAGCCCTCAGCACCGTCAATCAAGACTGAACCAAGCACAGGCCCAGCATAAACCCTAGAATTCCTCAATTTGTGGATGAAGATCGTTCTCACCCGACCAATCAGCCTAACATCACATGAATTGAGATCCGAAACAGTAAATTCCCCAACTTCCTTACCCACGAATCTCTCCACCAAAACCTTATCTTCCTTGTTTCTCAGCCCAGGCGAATCTGAATCTCTAACCGGCAAACAGGTTCTCTCTCCCGACTCCGATCTGGAAATTTCCGGTTCGCGTTTCTCGGCAGCGATAGGCTTCGCCGGTCGGCTCTTGAATGCGAATTTCTTCCTCGGGAAGAGCAGTGCCGAGAGGTGATCGAGCGAATCCTTCAAATCCGACACCGTTTGGAGCGATGCGCGGACCTCGTAGGAGGGAAGGTGGTACGAGTTCTCCGCGAGGAGCTTCTCGAGGTTGGCGATAGAGGAACCAACGGAGTCAAGGTCGATCTTGGCGAAAGAACTCGGCGACTGTTGAATGCGAGCGATTTGGGAGGAGATGGAGGTTTTGAGGTCGGAGAATTGGGAGAGGAAAGAGCTGGTGGATTCCAGGGAGGTTTCTGCCGACTCGCGGTCCCCTTGGCGGGCTTGATGGCGGTTCGAGAGGCGATCGAGCATAGCCTGGTGTTTCCGGTGGAGTGAAGCGTCGCCGCCGGCACCGGCAGGTACATCTCTAGACTCTTCCATATCGGTTTGCGGGATCCGATTCTGAGAGGAGCGGAACTGCAAAGGAGATACTTTGATATTTTTTGTTTTGGGTTGGATCAGCCCATTACAACAATTTGGCCCAATGATGTGCAACTCATTTTGATATATTTTTTTTATATAAGGAAATAATTCAAGATCACACAAACCTCGCTTCTCAATAGACCGACAAAGTCGGCACACAGCGAACTTTCAAAACATAATCTAAAAAAATAAAAAACGGTGCAATACCAACAGCGGCAATCAAATAGCCCCTGTCGTATAAACGAACCTAACCCAAAAAAATGGGGACAACGTAGATTACACCCGGAGACAAGTGCCACCAAACGATGACACCGTTGGTCAGCGGTACATCAGAAATCCTTGTGGACGATGAAGACGAACTACCAAGGAAACTCATTTTGATTATCATTTAGAGATTACATATTTACATCTGAATTTTTGCAAAACAAATCATTATACAATGTTGTGAAATACTCCCTCCATTAATTAAAACTTGCCGTTTTATTATTCACACACGCTTTTTTAGGTATTAAAAACTATATAAAATATAATTTTTTTAAATAATTTTATACTTAATGTATGAATTTATAAAAACAAATGTACAAAAATGTTAATATTTTATATAGTTTTTATCATTCTTAAAAAGCGTGCATAAAGAGCAACGACAAGTTTTTATTTACAGAATAACCAAAGAATATGTGGAAAAATGGTTCTTAGCATGCTATATAAGCAGGCAACATAACATGTTATTGATAGCGTCTATTTAGTCATGATTCTAGGGCATTCTAGCATCGATTTTAGGGCATTTGAGCTGAGTATTTTATACATTCTTAGCCCTTTTTGTTTAGTTTTGTGGAATCGGTGTCTACCGCTTGTCTATTGTGATTTCAGGTGTTTCGGAGCGGTTTTGATGTCAATGAAAGAGCTAAAGGAGAATGACAAGCTTCGAGGTTTTTCAGTGCGCTCTGAAGGCGTCAAAGACGAACTAGGAGGCACGGGGATCGAGGAAACATGCTAAAAGAAGCAAAGCAAGCTCGGCAGAGTTAATCTCCAGAAACCACTCGACCGAGTGGTGCAAGAGTGAAGTTATGTGAACAAGCCAGAAGCCACTCGACCGAGTGCAGAAACCACTCGGGTCTCACTCTGGTCGAGTGCTTTACAGAACATGCTTCCCAGAAACCACTCGACCGAGTGCAGAAACCACTCGAGTCTCACTCTGGTCGAGTGCTTTACAGAAATTTGTTGCCCAGAGTCCACTCGACCGAGTGCAAAAACCACTCGACCGAGTGTTTCTTGTGTTCAGCATTTAATTCGTTTTTCTTTCTAAAAACCGGGGGGATTGGAAGGGTTGGAGAGTTCGGTTTTGGGGGGAGGCCGAAATTCTGACATTGGGGCAGAGCTTTTGGGACCTTGGGGAGACTAAGATTTTGTGGAAGGAACTTGTTCGATTTATCAAATTCCGGTAAATTCCGTTTCTATCTCTATTGTTCTATGTTTGTCTTGCCAAATTTGATTGAATCAAGCATGAACTTCTCCATGAGTTGCTAGATTTCTTGTTCTAGGGTTGGGATTGTCCCGACAATGCGGAAATAGGCTTGTTCTTAGTATCTCTCGAATGATTTCTGAATTAGATTGTGGTTTAATCATGTTGTGCTTATTCTGATTGATGCGAATCGACTAGATCCGATTTAGGGTTTGAAATCGAAAGACGAAAAACCTAAATTGGAATTTAGATGGTGAATTGAGACCGAAAGGCGATTAGGATCCATCGGAACTGCGTGATTAAACCTAAAGTTTATTGATCGAAAGTGAAACTAAACTTCTTGAGGATTCCTAGGTTATCATAGATGTTCTGGGCAATTTTGATATTATTCGGAGCCGAAAGGCGAAGTTAGTATGATTATTGCCTGAACCTCTACGAACTTAAAGGGCCTAAATCGGTTGCTTGAGCCCGAAAGGGGAATTGCTAACCGATTTAGGCACATTCGCGATAAACCCGAAAGGGGACGCGCGATTACCTTAAATAACCTACCTTCACAATTTGATTTCGGAATCACTCGAGCAAGAAAATATTCTATGCCTATTGATGATGCATTGTTGGTAAATCCTTGACCCTAAAACGCCTTCCCTATATATATTTCTCAACATTAAATCGATTTTCTTGGTTACTTTATACACATACTCTAGAACCTGTTTGTTTATTCTAAACTTAGTTGAACTAGCTCGAAATTACAATCGATACTCCTCCGGTCCTTGTGGATACGACACTTGATTACTACAACTGAACCCCATACACTTGTGGGTGTAGGTTTTTAGCCTATCAGTTATGGAGACTGATGCAGACCTTTACCGAGGTTCCTACGGCTCACCAACAGAGTTTGTGTGCCTCATTGATGATTCCGGTGTAGGCATCTTCTACATAAGATGTACTCCATGCCTCCATGGTAACAGAGTTATAAATTACATAGCCCTACTTGTTTCACAGAGCGAGCTTTTGTCACTTAAAGCTGCAATCTTGTCTGACATTATACCTGCTGATGACAATCAAGCAGGCAACATAACATCTTGTGTTTTTGTTAAATGCATATTCGATGTGTAAGTTGAAATGTATATAGTTTTGGACTAAAAAGAAAATTAATTTACCAACTACTCGGGATTATTATGCAGATTTTGGAGACACTGTACAACACTAACGAAATGAACATACTAAATTGGAAACATTGTAACAAAAAATAAATGCATTTGCTAAATTAATAAAAAATACTTGTGCACAAATAACTTAAATTAAGCAAATTTCTGCATTTTATCCTCTTAAGTATACCAAGATTTTTTTTTTAACACACCACCTTTGATGTATTTCAAACGGATGAATATTTACATGTGCTATATTCTTCACTTTGCCATTTAAGTATCATGTGGCAAAAATGGAAATATAATAATTATTTTTAGACAATGAAGAAGACTGAAGTGCAATGCCATAAAAGAAGGCCCCATTCCTCTTGCTTCTTCTCAAAAGCTCCAAAAAAATGTCAGTTGAATTCTAGGTTTCTCTCCCAATCAGATTCATGCTGATTGCTTCTTGCCATGCTCTTCGACGGCACTCGCAGAAACTACGCCTTCTGGTCTGAGCTCAGGTTCATCACTAGGCTCAGTCTCAAGCTTGTGCTCGGGATGAATGCGGTTGTGCGGGTCTGAGGAGGATGCCTGATTAGCAAACAAGAGGTTTGCTGTCTCGTTCCGATTAGTGCAGCGAGTCACATTTGTCTCCAATGGTGCATCCACCTGTGAGTCGTCTTCTCGGGCTGGACGGCAGTTCAGGTCTATGATTCCTTTGAGACTGCTCTCACTTTCTTCCAAACCATTTTGTTTCCTTGGTTGAACATTCAAGCTATCTTCAGGAGGCAATGGTGAGCTGCTTGGTGTAGGCAGTGGGTGGTGTTCCTGGTCGTTCTGGCTCTTCTGCTGCGCATTTTTCGCTTCTTGATCACATTGCCGTTTCTTCTTGCGCATCATGAGTGTTTTAAACCTCCGCTTCACGGTTGAGCAAACGTTGCATGAACATGTGGGCTCATGCTTCCCTTTTCCACTTGGGGGTTGAATGCAGACTATACAACTACATCCCGGGCGGTGCCTAGGATGTCTCGTGGTTGCCGCAAATGATGGCTCTGCTGGTTCATGGGTCTGAACACCCAGAACGGCTGCATTAGCCAGAGCGTCTAGACCAGAAGGTTCACATCCTTGGACTGGGCCAGAACGTTCTGTTACCCTCCGTTTCTTGGAATCTGAAAGAAACGTTTTTTCATGAAACCCCACAGTAATGAAAGAAAGACGAGTAAGAATCCAATGTCTCTGTGTTTTCTAGTTTCAGAAAGATGGCTATGTCTGTAAAGGTTCAGCTAATTTCAAAAGCAATGCACTCTATGCAATTAAATTCACTCAGAAATTACTAAGTATTATAAACCAGGGTTTGCAAAATATATGCATATTTTGATGCAGTCCAATAACTATGACAGTCATTAACATGTTGATGCAATCAAGAATTCAACGCAATGTAAACTTGAAAGCAATGAGTGGGCATCAATCAATAACAAGATTTTGCTTCAAAAATGAAGTGAAACAGATCTTACAAACCTTTGCCAACTCTGAGAAATAGATCCAGTTCCTCTGAGCTGATCTCCTCTGGTGCAGTACAGGAAGACCTAGAAGCAAATTAAAAGCCATGACAGTATATCGGTCATTCTTTTCCTGTAGAAATCATGAAGCTAGACAGGGAGTTGAAAAAGAAGGTTCCGGCAAGGACCTGCTTAGGTTCCATACGTTATCCAAACAAGACCACCTTGGTGGGAGGAGAACATCCCACGGCAACTTCCTCCACTTTGCACATTTATCACACTGAGCCCACTGATTTTGTACCCTGCAATATTAAATATGAAGGACTTGTGGATGTTATATTTCATAACTATAAAAGCAAAAAATGACTCTAGGTAAATTAGAATCCTCAGCAGCATATATTTCAGTTTGAGCAGCTTAGAAACTTGTAGATTGCAACAGAAGTTAAGATCCCACAAAGCTGTGTAGTTTCTATGTACCTAACCTAACAGGACCTATGTGTGAAATTGTGAATGTGTGACTACAGCACAGTTATTATACTTGGTTCCAGTGGCAAAAAACAACAAATCAAGATCTTTTAGTTTGATTAGGGCAGGCAGAGACAAGCTATCATACAAAAGGAACATTTTTTAGGGAGAAGAAATGAAGAGGAAAAACAAAAGATTAGTTTGTAAAATTGCTTACCCAAGAAGCCCGGTTGTAAAGAGCGTCCTTTTCCCAAAAACTGGAGGTTCCTAAGATTTTATAAACCAGTAACAGTTCACTTAATTAGGAATAGGCTAGAAGTTGAAACAGGATAGTGATTGACATAGAAAGTGAACCAAGAGTCCAAGAGAAGTCAGATTCATAATTGAATTCAAAGGAACGGGAAGAGAAGCTCCATAAGCATACATATATTTATACAAAAATTTATGAAACTTACATCATACTCTTCTAACTCAAATTCCCCAACCATTACTATGTTGGGTTGGGCGCCTGGCGGTGGACGAAGAAGGTCTTGTGTCTCCTCCCATGTAATTCTCAGCTCCATTGCAACCTCACTCTGCATTAACAACCTTTTGCTTTTGGCACCTATGTTGAGAGCCTTCTTCTCCGAGCTAAACTTAAGTTGATCCAACACATCTTTGCTCATTTTGCCTTTAAAATTTTCATTCTTTTTCCAACCAATGTCACCATTTAGTATATTTGATTGTTCAGACAAAACAGTACGACCATTGTCTTTGCTTCTTTTCACTGACTGGAGAGGGCTAGAATAACCATTAAAAGTTGCTGGACTGTCACTTGCATCAGAGTAAAAGTTGTCTTCAGAGACTACACCATTATGAGGAGCTGAAGTCTGTTGATCCTGCTTGTTCCAAAACGTGAGTATCTAAAATGTAAATAGCATACAAATTTTGTAAAGGAAGTGTGAAAGTTGAAAGCAAATAACCTGTTTTTCAAAAGAATTTGATGCCTTACGAGAACCTATGATAAGTTTGCCTCCAGGATCAATCTGACTAAATGTCACTGGAGAAGAGAATACCTTGATTAGAGCAAGGAAAATTGCAAATCTGCTGAACAAGTAGCATATAATTTGAAACCAGTGGTAAACTGAAATTCAAAATTTATGATTAGGTGAAAGATGGTCCTTCAAGAGTTCATGACAACTGAAAGGAGATCACCATATCTTTAAATGAAAGATAAAAAAAATAACTGGATTAATTTCCCAACCATAAAAATATGTCTGCACCTATACTTTATTACCATCCAAACAATCTATACACGAATATCTCTACTACAAAAAGAGCAATCTACATCTTACTATGCATTTCACAATGAAACATAATGGCTGAACAGTCAAAGCAGTGATTCGTTACTGGAGCAGATAGCACACAAGAAAATTGCGGTCATTAGTGTATATTATATGTCCCATTTGATGGATGGATTGTTTTTGGAGCACATATTCCTCAAATGATCTCCATACCCGTACATGATACATGCTAAACTTTCTCCTCATGTAAAACTCAGTCTGGTATTTGCATCCACTAGAAATGTTATCCACAAATAAAATATTAGTTGATCTCATGTAAAACTCAGTCCGGTTTGGAGAAATTGATAATATTTAGGATCTTTCCTTCTCAAAATGATAATATTTAGGATCTTTCCTTCTCAAAATCAACTTTACATCCATGTTTGGAGAAATTGATCAGCAGATCCGAAATGTATGAAAGTACGAAATTCAAAAAACTTGCAAATTGAAAAGTACAATCAAGTCTATGGAAGGAATAACAAGAAGCATACCAGTGTCACCAGCTTCTAATTCCATGGCCTGCATGCAAGGGGTTATACCTTCCAAGACATACATTCGGCTATTATTATTGGGCCAAAATCTGAACTGAAACGTCCATTCATTCCCCTTCACATCCTGAACTTTCAATGGAAGACCTTCTGAATTATTGATTGCAGGAAAATAAGCCTGCATCATTGGGGAAAAAAATTAAACCAAAGAATCTGCCAGGGAGAAACAATAAATTATAACTATATATAGCTTCACATCAACTTACTTCAGCGCATGCTTTGGGAAGCACCAACCGACCAATGCGACTAGCATCACTAGCACTCAATACCTTCTCAAACAAAGGTACAATCGTTGAATTCAAACTACAAGAGAATAGTAGTTAAGGAAAAATATACTTGTAGATCTAGACGAGAGGCAAGAAAATTTTAAGATCAGGGGAATAAATACATTAATTGCACGTGCAGGTGCAATTCAGAGGCAAAGTTTACACAATAAGGATACTCTCCAGATAGTTTCTGCAACTCTTCGTCAGTGATTCTAGGCCAGTAGCGAGGGAGTAACTGATTTCGCAATCTTGATTCAGCAGGTGGCCTTCCAATTCGCTTTTGAGAAGCTAGGCCTTTGTTACCTTCCGAACTTTTAGGTTTAGCAGGTTTAGGCAAAATATGGCGAGGCTTCTGCATCGAATGAATGAGAGGTTGTTTGTTCTTCTCCCCCTCTTCAATACCACTAGGAAGAGCAAGGTTGAAGCTGTTGGAATCTGGATTACCTAAACTGATATTCAAAGCCGGCATGATTTGTCGCTCCTGCACAACTTGAACTCCTATCTTTGGCCGGTCATCACTTGGCTTTGCAAGCTTAGGAGGCTCAATAAGTGTATGGGATATATTTTCAAACCCTTTGTGAGCAAATTCAATCTGGTTTTTAATCTCCATTTGCAGCCCAAAAATTAAACTCTCAGAAGGTGTTCCTAAATTTAAAAGTCTCCCGTGATTATACGAATCACTTTCCAGTTTATTACTTGAATGGGGGTTCAGCAGCTCGCCAGAAGCATAAGTGTTCCATTTTAGTGTTTCTGAAGACAATACATCTCTGAGGTTCTGTTTTGGAAAAAGACTAAAGTGATTTAGCACAACATTTCAGTTCAAAATAAGACAGAATAAACGAAATTCATAGGGACCAAGATCTCATCCTATGATTTATAAATGTCATTCCAACTGACCATTAGGATAATACTCGGCAATTATGCAAATATATCACTTTAGCCAACATGACTCATTGATTTTGTATCAAATACCACAATTAGATGGGAAAAAGGCAACTTGAAACCCTACTCATCCAATATTCTTAAAAATTTTGTGACAAGCTTATGGAGAACCAGCTGTATTCAAAACTAGTTCTGATATGATTGGAATTTGAACAAATGTCAACAACCATTCCTAGAGTGCAATCATACTAGGAAGGAAATCTATACGAAAGCTATGTTAAAATTCAGTTGACATTACCTTGTGACAACCAGCACTTTGTGCACAGTTAATGCACCAGACACCTCCAAAATCCTGGATCTCAATAAATGGTATAGAGGCACTGCAGCCGCAGTGTAGGCGCTAACAAGCCAAAATCAACAATGGAAATTAATACCTAAGATGCCTCAAGTCCTCAACATAATAGAGACAACTTTCTGCTCAATACAAACCTTGTTGCACAAACTGCACTCTCTCCAACCTGTTTCTTCAGAATGGAATGTGTCACAATAAGCTACCTTCTCGTAGAAAGATCTGGTTTTCATTATATTTGTGGTCAATCAATAGGTACCAGGAAAAGAAAGAATGTTATAAAAGCTGAATAGCATTACCAATTACAATTCTGGGAATATTTAAAATAGAGGCCGAAAACTTTGCTAACCATAGAACCTTTAATTGCACAAGTTCAATTTTTTGAAAGTAAAAGGCAGAGTTGGGGTGCTTCAGAAATACTGCAAATAAAACTATGATATTTTTCCTCTATTTTCAGTGTAAATCTTCTTTCTAGTAGGAAAAACATGTGTATAAGTGCACAACTCTGCACACTAAACAGACAAAGAACATAATTTTTCAAATTTGAAAGCCCAAAAAGTTGCCACATATAATCAGATGGATGATGATACCTGAACAAAAGTCGTAAAAGGAAAAAGGCCTCAATAGGTATTTTAGCCAAACCAGCCTTGAAGAATTAAAGCACATAATAATTCGAATTTGTATTTATATATATATAAAAAAAAGTTATTAAGTTGTGAAAAAAGGATGAATTTTAAGCAAGGTAGTAAAAAATATCAAGCGCCAACAAGAACCTCCAAGAGGGAGGGCAGGTGCCAACAGATCAGAAAAGTCATTTGACTACAGTCCATACACAAGATTGGGGGGCAGCTAAATAATAACAGACACAGTACTGAAGTTTGAAACAGGAAATCTCATATGTGCGAAAGAAAATGGAAAATCGATAGAAATTAGAAAAAATTCTTTACTTTTCCAATCAATTGAGGGAAAGAAAAGGAAAATCAAAGCGGAAAAAGAGGCAATTGAAAAAATTTAGGAAGGGCGTCTAATTTAGAGATACCCGCAATTCAAACAGAGATCAGCAATTTGACCGGATTTCAGTTCCCAGCCGCTCTTCCACGTAGAAGAAACCGTTGCACCACACAACGTGTTCATGCAAATTTTGGTCCCCATTCCCCAAAAACTCCTCGAATAACCAACTCGCACGAAACCTGGAACGAAAGAAAGTCAACAGCGTCTCAGCTTCCACAAACAATCAAACCAAAACAAAAAAAAACCCCTAAAAACCTCGCCTTGCAATCGCCAAGTCAAACAGCAGCAAAGAACTCAATCGCCCAATCGATCGAAGGAAAACAACTAAATCAGTCGTCCACGTAACTCCAAAGCACAAGAACGACTCAATCAAGAGTTAAAAAAAACTAACCTCCAGTGAGATCAAGCGCTCACTGTGCCATTCAACGAGAACAACAACGTCGGCGCTCTCGAACTCGAAAAGAGAGGAAACAGAGATCGGCAGCAAATCAGAGATCGGGGGATTTGGAGAGGGAGAAGTTGGGAAAGGCGAGCTTTTCGATTGAGGGAGAGGAGAAGGTGGGGGCGGGCGGGAGAGAGGAGAGAGAGAGGGGGGGGAGCGTGTGTGTGCATGCAAATGGAGGAGAGAGAAAGGGAAGGGGGGGGAGGGAGGAGAAAGAGAGAGAAAGTGAAGGGGGAGGAATGGGGGAAAAGGTAAGATGCATGCACGACACTTGAAGACACCGTTTACCCCTTCCGACGGCGGGACCCACTTCCGCTCTTACTATAGGTTATTTATTTATTTATTTTGGGATATTTATATATGGTCTGTATATTGTTTATGATAATATATTTTTTTTTTACAGTAGGCAAAGTTTAGGATACTTCTAAGTATCATTGATCATCAAGCATGATGATATTCTGGAATTCACAGCTATTGTATAAGATAGAATTACAGCTCAGTCGAGATTTAGCAATAAAGTCTGCTGCTTTATTCGCCTCTCTGTAGCAGTGTTGAAATCTGATAAATTCAAAGTCTTTGCTTAGAGTTTGAATTTCTCTAACTATTTGTGAAATCTCACATGGTGAGTTGTTTTCTTGGTTGATGGCATTGATAATGATTGCACAGTCACCTTCGATGATCGTCCTTTGTATTCCTAGTTCTGCTGCCAGTCTTATACCTGTAAGTATTGCAAAGCATTCTGTTTGGATGATAGAATAGGTTTTACCATTACATTTATGTATTCGAATTATTTGTCCTTGATTGTTTCTGATAACGCATCCAATTTGAGAATGTATCCCGTTTTTTACAGAGGCGTCTACATTTATTTTTACAATATTTTTAGGCGGGTGTTTCCAGTTTAGATTCTGGCGAGGTCTAGTTTGTTTAGGAGAGTTATTTATCGATTCCTCATTTTTCCAACATAGAATTTTATCAATAGTTTGAGTAAGAGTGTAAGCTATACTGTTGTTAAAAATTTTCTGGAAGATAATTTTATTTCGAAGTTCCCAGATTGAGTGTCATAAGTGGCAGAGGTCTGTGAAATCTATGTTTTGGCTTTTAGTGTATGATAATATACTTTTGTGCTCTATAGGTATACAGCAATCTCTATCTATATTTATATAATACTCACTCCGTTAATTAAAACTTGACGTTTTACTATTCACGCACGTTTTTTGAGGTGTTAAAAACTATATAAAATATTTAATTTTTTAATAATTTCATACTTATTACTATTAAGTATGAATTTATAAAAACAAATGTGAAAAAAAAAGTTAATATTTTATATAATTTTTATCATTCTAAAAAAATGTGCATGAATAGTAAACAACAAGTTTTAATTAATAGAGGGAGTATAAGGCTTTGTTTAGTTACCTTTCTACTTCCCGAGAAGTACAAAATCTCAGAAATTAGGTTTCAATATGTGTGTTTGGTTTTCGTTTTGTAAATAAAAAAACACAGGAATTAAAGTTGCTGGGAATTTCAATTCCTATGAAAAGGTGGAATTGAACTTATCTTTAGGGTTGGGTAAGATCTACTTCCTCATTTCTACTTTCCAAAATCTCCTATTATTTTAATTTTTATTAAAAAAATCTCCTATTTTAAATATGATTAATTTTAAAAACAAAGGGAAAATGGTTATAAGATTGATTTTAAATAAATTACCACAAAAATTTCATGTTTAACCAAACAAAATGTGGAAATTGAATTCATGGGAAATGATTTTGAACCAAACATATTTTTACACTTCCCATGAAGTAGAATTTATGGGAATTACATTTCACAAGAAGTAATTTCTCAGGAAGTCTAATTCCCATGTTTAACCAAACGAGGCCTAGTAATATATTAAAACAGAGATAAAAAGTTTTCTTTGGTATAATTTGTCTATATGTCATTTTCTAAGGCAATTTAACTTAAGTTTTTACACACGTCGATTAATGATAATCTAGTATATTTAAGTCACGTTAGACAATGACATCTTCTATTATATCCACGTGTCATCCTATGTGTCAATCTCATATTTTAAGTGGTTATAAAATATCATTTTACCTAAGTTATTTTATAAATATTACACTTTGAATTATTTTAATTTTGCACCTTGACAAAATCAGAAATGTCGACATTAGAAGCATTGAGCAAGGTTGGGGTTGCGAGTATAATGGACAAACTGCAGAAGTCCAAATTGTGTTGGTTTGGGCACGTTCGTAGGAGACCTAGTTCGGCACAGGAGAGGGAGACCGAAGAAGAGTCGGATGGAGGTCATCCAACATGACCTCAATCTTTTGAACATTTCGGAGGATATGATCGACTTTGGATAGAGACCACTGGAGGAGGTGCATTCAAGCTGCTGATGTTTAGAGTTTTGGATTGTCGTATTGTGTCATTTTGTCTATGTTTCTTTTCTGATTCTTTATTGACTCTTTTTCCTTTTGTGTGACTTGTTACCATGTGGTTCATGTGTCATATTGTTCTGGGTCTATCAGAAACACTCTTTCTGTTTGTTTGGAAAAAAAATGTGTATATCCTAACCCCTAGACCTGCTTAATCATGGGATAAATCGGGTTGTTGTTGTTGTTTGTTTATATATAATAATAAGATTTTATTATTAGTTAATTATCTATTGAACAATAAAATATTATCATCAAAATATTTATATTAATCCTCAACCTCATATTTTAAATGGTTATAAACCTATTAATTTTTAGCATGGTTGAAATTATTTTGACTTTAACTTTTGCATAATATTTTTATACTTAATACTCCGTATTTAATTTAAGAATCTTACCAATATTTCCTTTTTAAAGTATTTATTTTATTTAAAGCGTGTTATTTGACGTTTTTAGTGCCTCTTTGAAATCTTTATTTGTATTTTTTAAAACAAAATGGATCGATGAGTATAATGACTTGATGGGCTTGATTTTCAATTTCAAAGTAATTTTTTATTTATTTAGGGTTAAATAACAAAAGAAGTAAAAGGATGTTTTAACATATATAAGAGCTTATAAATTGAAAACTTCCTATGAATAATCAAGATAGATGAAATGTATTGACCCAATGTGGCGGAGGTGGTGGTGATGATGATGATGATGATGATGATGATGATGATGATGATGATGATGATGATGATGATGATGATGATGATGATGATGATGATGATGATGATGATGATGATGATGATGTGAGATTTTCACCTTCAAATATTTGATGAGTAAAAACATTCAACTACTTAAAAATGTAATGGGTAAGATTATAATTCTATATCAGTTTTCACGTAAACGCGGTTTCAAACCGCGTTTCTCTGACGTATCTGTAAATTTTAAATATTTGTGTAAATAGTTTCAATGTGTGAATTTGTCCGTAAATTTTTATTTTTTAATGAATATTTCGAAAAAAAATCTTAAATCTCACTTCTACAATTTATTTATAGCACTTTAAAAAAAGGCGAAACTAATTAAAATAACCCAACCTTTAAGGGGGTGTTAAAAATATATCTCAATCTTTCAAATGTAAGATAAATATCCCGACCTTTATAAGTGATGGTAATATAATATCCTAATGATTTCTCTCCAATAAAATTCTTATTTTTTGTACTGTATATTACTCATGTATTTTCAATTCAAATAAAACATATAAAATTAAATTAGATGAGTTTAAAAGTTTATTTAATAAACTTTCGTAGTTTTAGATTTAATTTGTACCTAACTTTTTATATCTTTTTTTAAATCAATATCTATAACAAGCCAAATAAAAAATGTAAAGCAAAATAACATATTTTCAATTAGTAAATGATTAGCTAGTGATTTAACTTATCAAAACTGAAGAATATTTTGTCAATTATAAACTTAAAACTTACTACGAAATTGAAATAAAAATTTAATTATTTAGATTATTCAATGGTGTTCATTTATATATAAGAAATAAATTATTATTATTAAAAATATATAAAATAATGTAATTTTTTATTTTTTATTTTTTCTTAAATCCAAAATAAAAAATTAAGATAAACTTAAAAACCAATCTAATTTAATCTAATAAACTTGAATGATATTTTACACAATCAAGATATTGAAAATTATATTTTAAATATTTACTTGTTTTATTATATTTGTTTTGATTAAATTTAATTATAATCTATAAAAACGTATTAAATTGAATGATTTTTTTTAGTTACAAAAGAGACTTTTATTTTTTTTAAAATTATCATGACAATCTAGACTATACTTTGTATAATTCGAGCATTAAGATCCAAGGGCATGCTTGTGAATATGATTATTATTTTTTGTCACATATGTGCCATTTAAGCATTTTTGTGGGGGAGAAAATTTTGGGATATTATATTACCATCACTTAAAAAGGTCGAGATATTTATCTTACATTTGAAAGATAGGGATATATTTTTAACACCTCCTTAAAAAAGTTGGATTATTTTAATTAGTTTCACCTTAAAAAAATCACTCAAAATGTTCACTTATTAAACGTTTTGTTTTTATTAATTGTATTATGGATTCATACTTGACAATTCAATTACTACTATAAACTATTTACCCATTGATCAAGAGATGGATATCACCCCGTAAGTCGTTGCTCCGTCCATCACCAGCTCATACTTGGGCCCAAATAAAGACGATCCTCATAATCTGATTTGTAGTTCAACATTGTCACTAGCAATTTGAACCCTATTTTTTCGGGATTTTTTCTTTCCCGAAGAATCATCAATATAATAGATGTGTAACTAAAATAAAAATATAAATCTTGCATACTTTATTTAATGGTCTTCAAATATTTCAATATAACCTACTAATTTGAAGTTCTCGGATATAATTATATTAATATAACCCGTTAATTTGAAGTTCTCGAATATAATTATATTATTAAGATGTGCAGTTTAACAAATGATAATTACGACAAAAGTATATCAATTTGGTAAAGGATGTAGGAAATAATTAATTTATATATGTTCAGTCATGGAAATTAAAACACTTATAACTTTTTGCTCAGATATCGGAATTGAGCTTATAATATATCAAATCGAAACTATCGACGAAACAAATATGTACGTTAAATTTTATTTTCAATTGGGGGGGGGGGGACGACTGCCACCCCTGGCGCTAAAGAGGATCCGCCTCTGTCTGAGAGCTAAAACTTTTATAATCAAGGGAGGAACCGTATAGGTAATCTTTCCTTCAATACATATTGGGTTCCCATATTCCAGTCCCGGATGTTAAATTCAAGGCCAGACTCCACATCTTTGATGGGCGATCCGTCAAAATTGATTTCATATAGCCTATTTTAGGTTTTCTCCATTTTATGTTCTTACGATTAATCGTATGACGCTTAGCCCCGAAATGTCTAGATTGGTCCGATTTGTACATTTCCGATGAATAAGAAAAGAAATAAAGATTTAACCCCGAAAGAAAAAAGAAATGAAGAACTTTCTAAACAAACCCAAAAGATGAAGATCTTGTTGCAGAGTGCAGACTTACCCAAACCAAACCCTCCCAACTAAAAGTGGTCGTTGCGACCCTACTACAAATGGTTGTCGCGACCATTTGTATTTTGTAAAAAAAAATTGGTCATTGCGGCCTCTTGATAATGAGCTAAACGGAAATTTAACCGTGCGCTAAATAGAAATCGTATATTTTAATAGATTCATCCGACGATTCTGTGTTCTTAATTCTTTTGCTTACCAAATCTTGTTAGTTTTGTAATTTCGATCCGTAAAAAATAATATTTTTTTTGTTAAGCCCATACATCAATATAATCATTTAGTAGTATTGATATTAATTAAACTAATAATGTAGGAGTTGAAGCATATTTATTATTAAATGGAACAACAAAAAAAAAAGGGCGGCCAAAAACCAAATCGATCGGAATATATAATATGGATAGGGTTGTTTATTTCACCAAATCATCGCTCTTCTTGATGAATTTAAGTTTCACCTAAATTGCAGGAGACGTACACAAGGACGCAATGAATCTCCACGTGCCTCAACCTGCCAACAAACATCACCCATCCATTCCAATTAATTCATCTCGTTTAACCGACGGCCAGAAGCGACAACGGTCTTTCTATCCTATATCTCAAGACATAGAATAGAGTTTTAATTGGAAAAGACCCGCATAGACTTAGCTCAATCGGTCACAGAGATAACATTTGGAGCAAAGACCAAGGATCGAGTCTCAGCGGCAAGGGTTCCTTGTACGCAGTGAGTACTGGTCACAGACCCTTGTTACCGGTTGAGTTACCATAATTTACATCATCTCACAATTTCCGTCAGGCCGGAGGGTGAGGGGCGCCCGAGGTGAGCGATTTCACCTTTTGGAGCAAGGGAATTTCCGTCGGGCCGAAGGGGGAGGGGCGCCCGAGGTGAACGATTTCACCTTTTGGAGCAAGGTTTTAATTGGAAAAGATACTCTACCACAAATAAGGACTCAAAATCTAATTTAAAATTTGGCTAGTACATTTTAACTAAGGATATATTTTTTTTCTAAAATGAGAATCTTATCCTATATCATTGGGGCATAGGATAGAAAACCGTCAATCATAAAAGAATTGCCCCTAATGGGGTGGTTCAATGATAAAGAGTGAATGATGATTAATGGAAGATCTCGGGTTTGATTTCTATCTCTGCCCTTTCTTTTGGGTGAAAAATCAAGGTTCATCTTGCTTTTTACAATTGGTTCTAACTGAAAGGCTTACCTTGCTTATTACAATTTGTTCTAATAGCGCAACTGAATCACTTGTATAAAATTTACCACCAAAGATCGGTTATCCTTCTTATTAAGGGGAAAAAAGAATTGAATCAAACTTATAATCTATTATAATAATATTTTTTTATGTCATTCCTATTAAAAAGACTTGTCAATTGAATCTCGTATCAAAGTTGACAAATGTATTTTTGTGAGGTTTTATGTAAAGTGTTTTTGTTTCACTACTTTTTTTTAAATAAAAAAATATTAGGTATCATATAGCATTGGAATTCAGATACTACAAGCAACAAATTTAATACAATAATTTTGATCAAATAAGCTATCAATGATACATTTTGGTCCACACACGTGTTACACATTACACCATAAATTTTGTTCACTAACCAACTCTTAACACAAAATTAGATATGATTAACGATACTAATGTAAAATATAATAATTTTTTCCTCTACTTGACTATACTATGGCAGAGAACGTATAGGTCTCCTTCCATGTTTGACAAACTCCTGCCAAACAAACTCCTAACTTTTTAAAAAAGACAAAAAAAGATGTTTTTCCACCAACTATAATGAGATCGATGATCGAGAGTAAGTCTGTTACTTGATCTCGATCTCTCCAATTTTTACCTTATAAAAACAATGAGATCGACGAAGGGCACATTTGAAATGTTCGATGCTAATGTTTTGAGTCTTTTGATTATTTATTCGATCAAGGTCAATGAGTTGAAGAGTAATTGAAGTGTTTGGATTGGGAAGGACCGAAGGAGTCGAATGGGGCAAACGAGGGGCACAGTTGAAATTAGTGCAAAAAGTTGTCAATCTCATTAATAGTCCTAAGGATCTCCCAATGAATATATTGCTTCTTAACATTAACCACTACCACTTGAAAAGTATCTCCCTCGATGAACAATCTTTTGATATCAAGTTGAGTTGCTCGCTTGTTGCTCGCTTGATACACACTCTGAAGGTTGAAGCTTCCGTTTGTAACACAGAGCCAAATGAGAGCTCCCGATTAAGAATATCAATCGCCTGTCCAAATTCATTCCTTATAATACATCATCAACATAAGATTTACCGAAAAACTTGAGAAAGTCATGGACGTTTAGTTTAATTACAAAATCCTCTGGGTGGTTTTTGCCAGTGGACAAGTTTCCTCGACTTAGGCCTATTATTAACCTGAGTCTCATGTTGAACTTGTGACCTACTAGCTAAATTTCAAATCACCTGGTTAAGAGAGTTTTGAGGCAGTGGGGAGCTATTGTTTCCAAAGATTTTCTTATTTCTATATGCTCATATTGCCATAGGAATCAGAGGGTAGTGAATTTATTATTTATGGCCCTTATCAAGGGTTATATTATGTTTGAAGTTTTCAATTATTATAAGGATGCGAATGTCATAATTTAACTTCTTGTTTATACTGCATATCATGCCTTTGTGAGATGGAAATCGAAGAAAATATTATTGTCATCCTCATTGCAAGTATTGCACAAGCAACATGGAGAAGGGACATGATTGAAATATCGAAGTAGTCTTGATTTGGTGGGTAGTGCATCTATTGTTTTTTTCCAGCTAACGTTTTTTTATTTATTTTAGGAGACATGTCAAGTTTTCGAATCCAACTAAAATCATAATCACCAAGAGGGTATAGGGAGGATAGTTTGGAGGTTGCTTTAACAAAGGAGTCGTCTAAGGTTGGAGTCCGAATGAGTCGACCAAGCACATCATTTATAGGCACCTTTAATTCAATAGTTTTATTTAATAAGTTTAGAAATCTTCCAATTTTTGTGGACGTCCAAAAGGTCGGACAGAGACTTGTAAGGGTGTGTTTTCTTCACCCCTTTTTAAGGGGTGAGGGGGGTGGAAGGGGTGGGGGTGGGGATGTTTTTTGTACCTTGGGAGGGGGAGCTGGAGGGGGTGGGGGGAAATCCACCCACCCCACCCCTTAAAATTTTTTTTGAGAAAGCGCAGAATAAACTTGCGATTTAGCCAAAAAATCCAAAGATATTAAGAGAATAGCCTATTTTCCAAAGTATTTTGGAAAATAGCCAAAATTCACTATTCACTTTTGTGTAATTGTAAACTTTCTCCCCTAAAAACCAAAAAATTATAAAAATAAACCCTACCTCTTAGCAAGTTTAGACTGTACCCTTAGTTTGTATTTTTATCTTTCTAAATTCCGCTTTAATATTATTCAGTATTTTGTGTGATCCTGCAATCTGGTATCAGAGCCAAGTTAATTAAAAATAATCTTTATCAATCTATAAGTCAATCTGGAGGTATCTACTAATTGTCCCCATAAGACTTATCCTCATGCTTTACATTTAGATACAAATGATAAGCACTTTGGAGCAATTTTAAATGCTATTTCAGACCAACTTATAGATCTAAAAGTTAAAGTTAAAAAATTAGAACAATTATATCTTGAGATTAGCAGTAAGATTTTTAAGGTTGTAAAAGAAACAGGTGAAGTGCATCACTCAACCAATCTCAAAGCCATCAACGAAATCAGTCATCAGATAAGCCTAAATTCAGGTGGTGAAATTAAGAAAGGAGATCCTTTTAAATATAGTTATCCATTTAAAAATCCAAAAAGAAGTTTTCTACTAAGTTAGATAATATAAAGAAAAAAGGTGTTATTGAAGAAGAAAAACAAGACGAAAATCAAATCCTTAAAAATGAATCAACATCCATTTCTAAAAATAAGGAGATTTAGCACTAAGTTGGATGACCCGGAATGGAAGGTTAAATTACAGAAACTCAAAACCATTGAATTCAACTTCACAAACCAAGAAGTTATGAGTGATGATGAGTCTGACAGAAATTCTGAGGAAGAAGCCGTATATCAGCAAATGGGATTAATTAATCTAAAAGACATGGAAAACATTCCCATATCCAAAGTTCAACAGAGGCTAGATGAAATACCAAGACAAAGAAGGTTGAGGGAAAATGAACCAGTAGAACATAATGAAGCTAGAAGAAACTACAAGCGCTATGAACATGGTTCAACCAGTAATTGTAGACCTAGGCTAAAGCCAAATGAGTTTCTAGAAAAGAAAGAAAGATTTGGAGTAAGTATTATGTCAAACCATAGGCCAAATCAAAGAGAAATTAACCTAGAACCCATAAGTGAAACAGGTTACAAGTTAAACCTGGATGGTGTAAGGAACAAGCGTGAGATCATAGAATTCTGGAAGAAAAGTATGATGAGCGTATTAAACATGAATGTAGGATGAAACTCTTCTCAATTCCTTAATTATGTAGAACACAGTTTCTATGGATGTATTGCCGATTGGTATGGAGCCATTGGTGATGAAGTTAAACAAGAGCTTAGGAATCTGGCAAGTCCAGTAAATATGTTCACATTAATATGCGAATTAATTGAAGATGAATTCGTTGGAGAAAAGGAAGATGAAGATAAGGAAGCTTTAAATGGCAAAGAACTTTGAACAATCTTGAAATCTGTAACATGCAATATGTTGATAATTATATAACAGAATTCGAGAAGTGTTACTATAAGATAGGAGAAAATGGCACTAATCTACGGACGTTCTTTGATAAACTTCCTGCCCCAATTAATGAGCAAATAAGTGAAGAATATCGAGAGATAATAAAATGGAAGTAAAGATTCTCTTGGTAATAGAATTTCCTATGTTAGAAAATGGGTTGATAAAAATGTAGAGATGTGAGAAGCACCCAAAGAATGAAGAAACAATTCTTAACTTGTTGGGAGACGCCAACAGAATAGGGATGCAACACTAGAGATTATCATGGAAGAAGGAACTATAAGAGAAAAAGTTTCAATAAACAAAGAGGTGAAAAATACTATAATAAGTATTATAAAAAAACCTTTTTCAAAAAATAGAAGATTTTTCCAGAAAACCTCATTTTGCCCTGAGAAAAAGAAAAACTGCAAGTGTTGGGCATGTGGAGAATCCGGTCATTATGCTAATGAATGCAAAAACAAGAAGAACAATAGATTAGCAGAAGCCCTAGGTAGTTTGGATTACATAGAACTATCAGAAGATGAAGCAGTAGATTTAACTCTAAGGAATAACAAAGGAATAGTAGAAATAATAGAAGAAAGGATTGATGAAAATGAAGAATCTGAAAATGAGTCAATTGAAGGTGAAGAAATCAATGAGATGATGGAAGGAGAAGCTCCTAGTGAGTTCTCTGATGAATATGAAATGACCACCTTAGCTCAACTTCAGCAAGCTGAAACTTCTATCGATGAAGAACAAGTAGAAGAACTGACCAGATCAGGGGTTGATTTCCCGATCATTGCCAAAGAACAGTTTGTTAAAAAATCATTGTTCTCTAAATATGCTAAATATGTGTGTGAGAAAATGTCGGGAGACGTAACAGTTAAAAACAATGAAAATCAAGCAACTGAAGTGAACTTAATTAATTGGGCAAATATTCAAAAACATAACAAAGACAAAAAATTTAAATACATCTTTATATGTGGCATCCAAGTTATTATAACTTCGTTACAAGACTATGACAAGGATGTGCAATGCATTAATTTTGTTTGTGATATCAGACATAAAAGGTTTAGTGACCAATGCATTAGTGGAATAGTCTGTAGTATGAGTCAAGGAGTAGTCTCTTGGATCTGTAGGCCAAAATATTATGTTAGTTTAGAGGATCAATATGCGTCCAAGTTCTTAGCTATAAAATTGTTAATAGGAGATATCAGTATGCACAAGGGAACTTGTCCATTACAGCTAAAGTGGAAGGTAGTTTATAAATTAGAAAACACTACAAATCCTCCACGTAAGTGTCACATAGTAAAAGCCGAGAAATACGAGATAGTAGGACCCAACAAAGAGGTTGTACCAGTAAAGCTAAGACCAAACCAGATAAAACTAAAGACCATTTGGGTAAATGCATTTGAAAATTCTACAGCCACTAGCAGCGATAAAGTTTTAACTATATATGAAGAGGGTAGAATCCATACAAATGCTAAACCACAAGTAAACCTATCTAGGTGTCCGAATCTAGCCAGAAATCCCAATTTTAGGTTCAATCCTAATCTCAGTATTACCCCAAGGAACCAGGAAGTTATTGCAAGCAAGAAAGACAAGTTATTTGTGGTAGATGAGGATATAGCTAGCATGATAGTAGCCTTAAACAAGAGGTTAGAAAATAAAATTATAAGAGAACCATCTAGACATAGTATTGATCTAGGTTCCTGTCCTTTTAGAGAATCTGGTACAATTCCATTGCATCCTCCAACAGTCTTAAAACTTGTAGAAAGACATGGAGAAGCATCTGGTTCTGAGCCTAAAGGAAAGATAGTGGGATATCAAACTAGAACCATTAGTGAACCTATCTTTGAAAATGATGTAAGAGCAAAGAATTTCACTGAACCTCCTCAATAACCGTTTTGTGAAGAGGAAATGGGAATGAGAATGGAAGTGATGGATCTTAGGTATCTCTACGAAGAAAATGTGTGGATAGAAGAGAGTATCAAAGATGGGTGTCCCCTCCAAGTTATTATATTTCTGTTGATTTTGGAATATTTACTCAAAACAGATACCGTCGTGGACTCTTAGAAACGAGACACAGATCAGTTGAAAGATTTCTTACCTTGGAGATAATAATAAAAGTTCTCCAGCTTCCTATTGAACTTCAAGAAGAAATATGTAAAAGATGGAAGATGAGAGATTTCAGACACTTCTACTGGACAGTAACCCTGAGGTATCGAGGAGTACTGGCAATGTTTACCAAGTGGTATAACAACTTTTGTGTAAACAACCAAGCTGGAACAGGAGGAATTGCATTACCACTCGTGCCATACGAAGATGTAGATTACTTAAAAGCTCGGAAGTATGGAATGGCTAATGGACTCTATAAATACAAGCAAAGATGGCCAAAAGAAGAAGATCAGAGCATTATGTACAAATACTTCACTAGATTCCAGAAGGAGATCTTCTTCAAAGCAGCAAAGCTCGAGAAAATAGAGGAGATAAATGGATGTAAAGTTGTCAGTGCTTGTATGGATGTTAACCCGAGGAAAACACGGTTACCACACTACTTGATCTTCTTGTTATTTACAGAAGAATACTGATACGTAGCAGATCCAATAGTAGGAAACCACAATAATACAGTAAGACATCCATGGACAACAAGAGCGAAAAGATTCTTTTACATCTACTACTGCATCACCAAGTACAGGCAAACTGACTGTGGGATATTCAAAGTCGTGAACACAACCTTCATCATAACCCCACAACTCAAGTCATTGATGCAGCAGGCAATAGACAGGTCCGAGTCCATTGAGCTCTATTTAGCACAAATAGAAGTTGGTCACTTTTTAGACAAGGAAGGCCATGAAATGATGATTGATATGCTAATCGCATAGGATCGAGAGTACACTGAGGGCTCAATGTTGGATCTCGATTTAGACAATGATCAAGATCTAGAAATTGGTAATACTCTAGATTTGGTGCAAGATTATGATGATGGTGACCTGGAAGCCAGTTTGGGAGAAGAGGGAGTCAGAAATCTGGATGAATGCAGCTGAATTATTAAAGAATCTCGTCGGCCTATACATTCTTTTTCTTTTTTTCTTTTTCTTTATTCTACTGTTTGGCATGTGAACTCAATAATGTGTGTACGTTTCTAATTTGAATAAGCCAACTTGTCGGCCATTTGCTTTTAGCCGTTGGAGAGGCATCCAATGCCCTTCGACTAGCTCTATAAATAGAGCATCCCTTCGGACTTCAAAGGCACCGAAATCCAGGGGAGAAAAGCTCATATGAAAAGAGAGAAATCTTGTAATACAAAAAGAGAAAGAGAAGCATTGTTGAGTTCTGAGTAGACTGGTTTCCCATCACTAAAAAACTCAAGAATCCTTCGATGGATCTTTCTGGTGTGAGATTCTAGTGTGTTTGTGTGTTTGTAAGTTTTAAATTAGGAGTGCTTTTGTGTTGTAATATTTTCCAGATTCAATAAAATTTTGTTTCTAAGAAAGGGAAAGCTACTTAATTGAACACTATGTTCTGAATACTCTGTTTTCTTGATTCAAATCCTTTCACTCTCTCAAAATCAAAACCAAAAGCTAGAGACTACGATCTGAGGTAGGAAACGAAACAGATATGTGCTCAATCTGAACTAAGGGAGGCCTGGTTGAAGGTTAGCCACCTCTAGAAAACCGGAAGCTACATGAACGCCGGTGGTCCAGTGTAACTACGTTCAGGTATGAGTCAAACCTCTTTAGCTTAAAGTTTTAGTTGCAGAGCGTGGTGGGCTTAAAACCACAGAAAACTTATTATTCATAATATAGTTAGTAGATTATGGTAGTTAGTACCACCAAAAGTCATTTTATAAGCAATCAGTATTAAGTCCGTAGTAATATTTTGAAGTCTAAGAAATTTCGGATAACATTCGTAATTTAGCATAAATATAGATAGCTTTCTATAATTAAAAAGTCAACATTTTGGCTATTTCCCTAAATAGTTTCAAAGTGTGACTATTTCCCTAATTAGTTTTAAAATTTTGGCTTTTTAGCTAATTGTTTCGAAAACGCACCCTAAGTTCTTATCCAAGAAGCAATTGAGAGTCACCATGATTTACATCCTCTCACAATTCCCTTCGTACTGGGGTGAGGGGCGCCCGGGGTGAGCGATTTCACCTTTAGAAACAAGAGAGTTTGGTGTGAGGGTTAAAATTTTCTTAAATGTAATCTTGGCGTTGGGAAGGGAATCAAAATTAATTAGGGGAAGTTTACTACCATAAATGTTAAACGGGATGGGTGGTGTGGGGGTTAAAACTTCCTTAAATGTAACATTGGGCGAGAGGGGGATGGGGGTTAGCCGGTTAGGAAGTAAATAAATAAGTATTAATGTGTGGATTGTTGTTTTAAGAAGGTAAAATGTGAATCTTATATGTCTATTTGTAATTATCAATTTTATAGGTCGTTTTTAAAACTAAAAAGTGAATTTTAATAAATATATTTTCTCGATTCAACGAGATAGTGTTTAGAGTTTAGGGCACTTTGATCGAGATAATATTTTTTCAAATATTTAAACTAAAATGAGAATTTTAATTCATGATTTAGCGAGTAAATCCCTAAAATGTGAATTTTATTAAATATATTTTCTCGATTCATCGAGATAGTACTTTGATCGATCGAGATAGTTTAATTTGATCGACAGAGTTTAATTGTTTTAACTAGCTAAAATGTGAATCTTATGTCTTTTTTCAATTATCAATCTTATATGTCGTTTTCAAAACTAAAATGTGAATTATATTAAATATATTTTCTCGATTCATCGACATAGTACTTTGATTGTATGAGGTAGTTTAATTTGATCAAAATAGTTTTTGTTTCAATTGTTTTAACTAGGTAAAATGTGAATCTTATATGTCTATTTGTAATTATCAATCTTATATGTCGTTTTCAAAACTAAAATGTGAATTTTATTAAATATATTTTCTCGATTCATCAAGATAGTACTTTGATCGATCGAGGTTGTTTAATTTGATCAAGATAGTTTTGTTTCAATTGTTTTAACTAACTAAAACGCGAATCTTATATGTCTATTTGCAATTATCAATCTTATATATAATTGATCAATTGATCGATCGAGTGAATTTTAAATATCTTGAATAATTGATCGATCGATAAATAATTGATCAAGATGTTATTGTTTTTTTGTTGAGTAAATCTGTAATATAAGTTAATGTAACATAAGGTTTTTTTGTGGTCGAAATGGGGTTTTATTTAATTTAACATCCCATACGCGTGGAGTCTTCCTACAGGTCGAATTTCGGCCTCCAGGTGGCATGTTGTTGTGATATTAGGTGAGCAGATATCACACGGATCACAATCTAGACCGTACGTCAGATTAAAACACATCCACGACCACCATCATTCCTTCTCCTCCTATAGAACTTCCGGCTTTTTTAGCATACCAATTATCTCCCTACTCCTCCTATTGAACTTCTGCGCCTAGTACTCTAGCAGTTTCTTCAAACTCTGCATGTTAAGAAATCACGGGTGTCCATCTTCTTCAATTAGAGTGTAGAGATGTCTGTGCAGCCTAGCGGGGATTCTGTTCTCGGAGAAGAGGATTGGAGTATGCAGCCTCCCATTCGTGCTTCCATGGCCGCCCTTCCACCATTCAAACTTGCAAGAAAGAAGAAAATATTTGTAGACGGTTTTACGGTTGCCCCTTGTGGCAGGTAAAATTTGGTGCCGATTGGAATTGATTTGTTTGTACTTCTTGCGCCACTTATCCCATTTCTCCATATCTAATGTAGGTTGGTCAAAGTTGCAAGTTTTTTTGAATGGGCCACTGTCGTTGATGCCACAAAAACATCGAATGTTGGTTGTGCTATGGAAAACTTAAATGTGTTCTCTAGAGGCCAGTCTATTATTGACGAAGATATTATGAAAATGCAAGTAGAAAATATTGTATTAAAAGTTGTGGTTGGTTTGATGTTGTAATGGTTGTGATATTGTTGTTGAAAGTGTAATGGAGGTTTTCCCTTGTTTTGCAATTTGTGATTTTGTGATCTAATGAGAATGAATGGAGAAAAAAATAGAGAAAAAGGTGAAATTAAAGTTGATGAAATGAATGAAAGAAGCAAAAAGAGAGGGAAAAGGGGGGGGGGGGGGGGTATGCCCTTCGCAAGATTTGAAACCGGGTTAATATATTGCAAAGGAGAGGGTGTGACCATTAGGGTATCTAATTCCCATGGTTATTAATCCAACAAAATTTTATGTCACGAAGAGAGAAAATAGAGAAAAAGGGGGGAGGGGGGCGGTTTATACCCCTGGCAGGATTCGAACTCGAGTTGATAGACTACATAGAAGAGGGTGTGACCATTGGGATATCTTATTCCCATGATTACTAATCCAACTAAATTTTAAATGTCACGAAGAAAAATAAAAGACTTATCGTGTATTTACATAAATTCCATGATTATAAATATTGTTAATTATACAAACTCGGGAGGACGTGTTGTATAGCAGATGGACCATTGGGGTACTTGCTTCCATTGATCAACCATCCAACATAATTCAAAATGTCACTGAAAAATTAGTCCATATTACCAAAATCCGGCCCATTACAAACTTACATGGCCATCTTTTCTAGCTTCTTAGCCAGCCCATCTTATTTTTCTTTATATTGCCTTGATATGGAATACACGAGTAACATGGTAGAAAGCACCAAATTATTATTTTTATGGTAAGGAAAGACATCACAAATTATCAAAGTGTCGAATAATACATTACAAACTTGCAAATAAATATAAGAAAAACTTCATAAAATTCATGTAGAACAGTCTGATGAATCGCTCAAGCCACCTCCATGCACTAAGTTTTCAGTGTCATCAAAGGGTTCTCTAATATAGCTCTCTCCGGTGGACACTTCAAATGTGTTTATTTGATATTGATCATTAGACACTTCCCGTTGAGAGAACAAGGCAGTGCAAAGGTCTACGATCTCTCCCGTCATACCACCATTCTTAATCAACTTGTATGATGGGGTTTACAAAAGCATTCACAAGAAACGATACTTAAAATGTCCATGTACGAAATACATATGAAAAAAGAATTGATGTGCGAAATACCACCAATATCATGAGAAACCACTAATATTGGACTCCCACTACCAGTTCGATGTCGTAACCAGCTCACAGGTGTGGAGTTTCACGTCCACTTGTGTGTCTTCAAAAAGAGAAAGTCACACCATATAATCTTCCCGAACTAGGGATGGAAATGGGGTGGGGACTCCCCGATCTCCGCGGGGAACCCCCGTTATGGGGATGAAAAATTAAATGGGGATGGGAATGGAGGCCAAATTAATTCCCCATGCGGGGACGGGAATAATAGTCCCCAACCCGATCCCCATCCCGCCCCCGCCCCCGTTAGGGATCCCCAATGGGGAGTTTATGAAATATTATATGTAAGATTTATACCTTATAATTTACATTTACGAAATATTATATGTAATATTTATATCATATTTTTAGCATAACTTTAATAATATCTTATAATTTTCTATTAAATAGGGGAAACCATAAGGTTTAAACGCAGAACCAAACGGGAAAACCCGCGGGGAATGCAAACGGGGAAAATTATGCGGGGACGGGGGCGATTTATTGTCCCCGAGCGGAGACGGGGACGGGAATAATGTTCATAAACGGGGACGGGGACGGGGAGGGTACCCCCGCCCCGAACCCGCCCCATTGCCATCCGCCCATCCCTATCCCGAACGGTCTCGAACTTGTTTTGTATGACCGCAATAGTAGCTCTTATCCCATGTTCATTGTGAAGTCGTTGTTGGATGAAACCCCAGTTGATGGAGGTGGTGTTGCCAACGTTGCTTCTATGGTCGGTGCATAACTCCAACAACTTCAATATGCTTTTCAATATTTACAATGGGTAATTATATATGGAAAAAAAGGATTCTCGAAATATTTACATGATCACATGTAAGATATACTACTATACATGTTAAATATATTTACATGTACTATGTATATTTGGAATATTCCCATATATACGGTTCTTTGAAATATTTAAATATATATTAGCTAGGTTCTTTCCATGTTTGATAATATTAGGGTTATACGGTTAGGGTTTATTTAAAAATATATCGGTTAGGAGAATGTAATCAGATTTAATTAAAATTATATACGTTTAGGGTTTATTTGGGGTGGAGGGAGTCATTAGACCACGAGCAACCATGAGTTTTTATTACCTTAAGAGAAGAGGTTGAAATGGGTTATCTCTCTCTACCAATGTAACCTCTTCCCTTTTAATATTTTTTAAATACACGTACAAGTGGGTCACTACTTCTTATTCATATTTATTTAAGATATTAATAACTCAAATGTATTAATAATATATATATATATAATAATTTAATATATATATTATTTCCTCTATATACCCATCTTGATCTATTCTATTTTACACTTCTTTTGAAGAATAATTTGGTTAAACACTTGTGGAATAATTTCCATGGCTCCGATTCGATTTGCGTCGTTACGAAATTAAGTTGTTATTTACCATAATGTAATGTTACTATTTTTGTTTTTGTTATTATTTTCTTATTTTTCATCTACGTGAAATAAAAAAATATTAATATAAAGCACTTATAAATTTTATTTATAAATAAAAATAAACGAGGAAGAAAAAGTGAGGAATAAGGTAACCACATGATCGTAAGGGAAACCTCTAAAGAATAGATAGAAAAAAGTAGAAATTTATTTAGAGAAAAAATATACGATGTGTCAAATTATGATAAAATAATGAAAATAAAAAGACAGAAGAGGCAACCACATAGTTGCTGGTGCTTTCTGGGTCCTACTAGGTAATCAGCTACTACTAGAATAATTATTGTGCCCCTTATTAATTACTCTCCCTCCCTTAATTAATTGTTAGTGGATCCCACTTTAATTACTTTTCTACCTTTTATTTAAAAAAGGTAAAACTAATTCAAATAACTCAAGCTTTAATAGGGAGAGTAGGTAGCACCATGAACTCAATAGAGTGACAAAAATAACTCAAACTTTTACTATTATGTGCTTATATCACCACAAATATTTTTGTTAAAATAAGAAATAACACCTAACTTTTATAGTTTTGAAATAAAACATAAAACAATACTCTCTCCGTCCGGAAATAAATGAAGTTTGACTTTTTTGCACGTAGTTTTAGGAGCTAAAAACTATATAAAATCTTATTTATTTTAATTAATTTTTTTCATAGTTTAATATTTATTAGTTAATTAAAATATGAATAATTAATTAAATAAGATTTTACATAGTTTAATAGTTATTTTAATTAATTTTTTTCATAGTTTAATAGCAATAACTATTAAACTATGAAAAAAAATTAATTAAAATAAATAAGATTTATATAGTTTTTAGCTCCTAAAACTACGTGCAAAAAAGTCAAACATCATTTATTTCCGGATGAAGGGAGTATTAAACTAGTTTTTTAATCAAAATTACACAAAAGGTAATTTTTTTTAAATGAAAAATAAATTTTTTGACTTAAGGTGATTGAAAAAGAGTGTCCCTAATTTATGTCATATTTTAAAACCCAAAATTTGGTTTGTACAAATGATATAAGTTAGACATATTTTTGTAAAATATTTCTCAAATGATTTTTTTACTTTGTTCTTTAATTAAAAAAGAATAAATTTACAACAATGCAAAAAATTAAAAATATATTTCACTTGTGAATATTTCTAACTTATATAATAGTTTCTAACCAAATTACGGGTTTTTGAAATATGACATAAATTAGCAAAAAAAAAATTCCCAATTATCTTAAGTAGAAAATTTTATTTTTCATTTTTAAAAATGTATATTTTGTGTAATATAATTTTAATTAAAAACCTAGTTTAATATTTTTGTAGGTCCTATTTGAAAAATATAAAAAGTTATATCATTTGAGAAATATTTTAAGGGAATATAAAAAGTTATATTTTGTGTAATTTTGATTAAAAAAATCATTTGAGAAATATTTTACAAAAATATTTGTAACTTACATCATTTGTTCAAACCAAATTTTGGGTTTTTTAAATATGACATAAATTAGTGATATTTTTTTCAATTATCTTAAGTCAAAAAATTTATTTTTCATTTAAGAAATTTTTACTTTTTGTGTAATTTTGATTAAAAAAACCTAGTTTAATATTGTTTCAAGTTCTATTTTCAAAACTATAAAAGTTAGATGTTATTCTTTATTTTAAAAAAGACATTGGTGTGATATAAGCGCATAGTAGTAAAAGTTTGGGTTATTTTTGTCTTTTTATATAGATAATGGTTTGTGTTATTTGAATTAGTTTTAACTTTAAAAAAATACAGTAGATGGATAGGCTTACCCGACGGGGTAAGTAAACTGTGTTAACCAAATATGCAAATGATTACATAAACGTTTCGTCATACCATTTGATTAAATTTACATGGTAGTAGTACTACAAATACAACTCTTTTAATGAAATTCCCAAATCATTCATTTTTTCAATCTTGGCATACCAAAAGGTAAAATCAAGATCATAGAGCAAACAAACATGACAGAGGAGCTTCCTTAGATGCTCCTGGGCTTCATAACAATGGTGGAGTGCTTCAAAATGTGCAAGCTGAACTGCCCACCTTTCTCAGTAGTGTCAAGCTTACCCTCCCCGGCCGGCGGCACCATCTCGAAGTTCTGCACCAACCGCCCCACAGTGATCCCAAGGATAGGCAGGGCCAGGATGATCCCGGGGCAGCTCCTCCTTCCCACTCCGAACGGCAGGTATCGGAAGTCGTTGCCATTGGCCTCGACTTTCGACTCCTCCTCGAAGAACCTCTCCGGCCTGAACTCCTCCGGCCTCTTCCAGTGGGCGGGGTTGTTCGCCAGCCACCAGGCGTTCACCAAGATCTTGCTCTCGGCCGGGATGTCGAACCCCCCGAGCTTCGCGTCGTGGAGGTTCATATGCGGGACGAGGAGTGGGATCGCCATCCGGAGTCTGAGTGTCTCCTTGATCACCGCTTGGAGGTATGGGAGCCTCGGCATGTCTGGCTCCGTGACTTGCACTCCTTTGCCGAGCACTGTGTCGAGTTCTTCCCTTAGCTTGCTCTGGATCTCCGGGTGGTTCACTAGCTCCGCTATCGCCCACTCGATCGACCACAGTGTCGTCTCAATTGCTGCATCATATCCACATATCAGTCTAATCCATGCGTTTAATCGCTTCATTTGTGCATTTGAATTGAATTGCTCATTTACCTGCAACATTGATGTTCTCGACTATGTATAGGACGTTGTCTTCACTGATTTCCCCCTTTTGCTGAGCCTCCAAGATGTGGTCAATTGCACATTTCAACTCGTTGTTGCTTGTTGGCTTGGTGCTTTCTAGTTTCCTGAATTTGAATTTCAATCATTCAAAGTCAAAAAATCTGATTCGAATTGATAATTGGATTGTAATCCAACAAAGCAAAAACTTACTTCCTCTCATCAACGAAGTAATCCTTGAAGAGCTTCAACCGCCGATCCTTAACCTCCTTGCAGATCTTGAGATAATTCCGCAAGAACGGCCTCAAAATCGGGATGAAATCGCCGTAGTTGTACTCGAAGCTCTGCGCGAGGCGACTCCTCTCTCCGTTGAGAGCCTTGAGCTTGTTGAAGAGCGCGTCGTCTTCGCTCTCGAACCTTCGATCGAACATGATCCTGAACATGTTGTTGTACATCATCAACTGCAGCCTCCGCCTCAGCACGATCCCGTTCGTCGCCGACTCCGGATTCTTCTTCACATCCTCAACGACTGCCGCAGCCTCGGCCTCCCATCCGTGGCGGTACTGCTGGACGACCTTGTTCGTGAAGAACGGGACAGTCATGATCCGCCGCATCTTCCGCCAGTGCTCACCGTAGACGGTGAACACCATGTCCTGCCCCTTCCCGGTGAAGATATCGAAGACGACGTTGCGAGTGCGGGAGCCGAACTCCACTCCCTGCGTGTGGAGCACCTCCTTGGCGAGATCCGGAGACGAGACCACCACTAGGTTGCGCTGCCCCATACGGAGTAGGAAGATCTCGCCATACTTCTTCGCCATCTCAGTCAGGTTTCGGTGGTTCAAATCGTCGCCGACCTGGAGCCAGTTCCCGAAGATCGGCACCGGTATTGGCCCCGGCGGGAGTTTGTACTTCTTGCCTTTGAGCTTCGAGATCACGATCGCCACCGTGATGGCGAAGAAGAGGCCGTAGAGCCCCTTCTGGAGCAGAACTAAATCCATGACGGTTTGGGAATTTGGGATTTGGAGGGATTTTGGGGGGAGATGGTGAACGAGGGTTGTGATTTGTAATTTATAGGGTGGGGGGGGGGGGGGGTGTCGAAGTAGTTTTAAACGGAAAACGTTAATGGGGAAGAATGGAAGGTTTGGTTCGGTTCGGTTATTAGATCTGTTCGGAATCGATTAACATAAAAATGGGAGTGTTTTTTTTTTAAAAAAAAATAAGAGAACAGGCTGATCCACCATTTTTTTTTAAAAAAAATGGCTGGTTCTCGACTAAAACTGCGGTATCCATTATTCCTAATGGAGGAGGTGATCCTAACTTCGCATGTAACTGGATTTGAAACTTAGATGTGCCGCACAAGGTACGGCACTTCCTATAGAAGTTGGTCAGGGATGGTCTGTCTACTACCGAATACCGATAGGCTGCAAATGTCACACGTTTCTATCCCCTCTGGTTGTCCTTTTTGCAGTAACTCACAAGAAACGGGTTATCATCTGTTCTTCGATCGCCCTTTAAAGAATCAGATTTTTTCAAAAATCCGGATTCACATCCCACGTCTACCAAAATTTAACCACACTTTAAACAAATTACACAATACCATGGGTAAGTCTAGCATGGCTACAATAGCGCTCTCCTGGTGAGTGGTTTGGATTTTCAGAAACAAGTTAGTCTTTGGACACGTTCCGATTGTGCTCGCTAAGGATATTTCGATTTTTTTCAATACATACAGGCAGACTTGGGTAGAGTCAAAACGCCTTACGCTAACGAGAACACCACAATTTCAAACAAATCACCAACACCCACAAAGAGTTGGACTTCCACCAGCTGCTCCGCCTTCTGCATCCAAGCGCTCCCGCCCCTGGGCTAAGCCACCAGAGGGGTTCTATAAAGTTAATTTTGACGGCTCGTGCCATCCGAACGGGGATGTGGCTTATGGGTTTGTCATTCGTGACGAGGTTGGCTTCGTTGTCTATCTTGGCCATGGGACGTGCACTAACTCTTCGGCACTCTATGCTGAGGCCTTGGGCCTTCGTTCTGGTGTTCTCAAAGCAAAGCAGCTTTAGCCGAATAATCTCCTGGTCGAGGGAGATTGTTTAGTGGTTGTGAAGGCTCTACTGGGTGACTGGAAATGTCCCTAGAACATTGAACTTCTGCCATCGGATACAAATCTCGATCTCTCATACTTCTCTAATATTGTTATTCGTCATATTTTCAGGAAATAGAATGCTATGGCTGATAGGATTGCTCGTCTTGCACACAGTTGCCCTGCCGATGATAGCTTGGAGTCCGATATGAATCTGCGTACTTTCATCTGTTTGGACGCTCTAGAGGCAGCCTCCCTAAATCGTATCTTGCTTAAAAAATGTTTATTTTTGGAGATTTTAGCATTAAAAATACAAAAAATAAAATATATATACACACACATAAAAGTATTATTCCTTGTCTTTGTAGTAAATTGCACACTTTTTAAAGAAATTTTTAAATATAATTTTATACTCCCTCCGTTCAGTAGAACATGCCATTTTAGAGTGTTAATTTTATCAAAAAAAATATTTCAATATAAATATTTTTGTTTCTAACTCAAGAAATTGCTCTTATAACAATTAGTAGATTGTTAGTTGTAGTTTTTGAAAATATAATGCAATAAATGAGGGTATAAATGTATAATAGTATATTTGTTGATTTTCTTAAAATTTGTGTAAGAAAGTAAAATGACATGACAAATGAAGTAAGTACCTCCAATTATTATTCTAATTTTTCATTTACCAAAAATCCTATAAAGACGACTATTGTGAAGCAAATTAAGAAAGCTAAAAAGATATCTATTGAGAAACGGAAGGTAAAAATTACGATTTTGATTAGAAAATCTAGAGGTTTACCCTTTCATAAGTTTCCAATTAAGATTTGGGTTAATTGCACTAAATATCCTAATGTCTATGGCTGGTTGCATATAATATTATGACTTTGTAATATTTTATAAAAGACCTTAAATTTTGAGTTAGTTGCCTTCAATTCTCTATAATGAGTTTCTTAAATTTAAAAATTACCCACATAATACAAAAATTAGACAAAATAACTCATACTCATAGAACAATCGCATCTACTAGACTACTACTTTCAATAACTACTCAAAATAATTAATTATTTTTCTTAACAATATACATTATAAAAATCTAAATTTATATTTGTCTATCTATACATGTGGATCTATACAACTATTCTCTACATATTATTTTATATACACTAAACTAATACTAAATATCTTATGCAGTAACCCGTGATCAAATCTTGAGAAAAAACCGCCAAAGGAGGTTTACAAAATAAATGTCGATGGATCAGTTAAAAATAATGGAGAATGCAAAATTGGAGGTATAGTTAGGGATTGGAATGGAAAAGTAATTGAAATTTTCCAACAACAGGTTCCGAAGGGATCAGTACTCTTAATTGAATCCCTTGCGTTTTGTTTGGGGTTAGAGTTAGCCCGCACTAGAGGTTGGAAGCGAGTGATAGTTGAAGGAGATAGCCTTATGGTGGTCAATGCAGTCAATGATCCTGCTAAAGTTCCATGGGAGATCCTTAGAGTTATTGAGAAGATCGGAAGACTTCATGCAACATTCACATCAGCAACTTTCTGCCACTGCTTTAGAGAAGCAAATTCAGTAGTTGGTCTTATTACTAGATGTGATTCTATATGTAACTTGTATACCTTCCATTTGAATAGGGAGCTGACTACCATCATTCGTAAGGATGATCAAGGATGATCTTTCTGCGTAAAGACGTCCTAATTATTGCCTACTGTACAAAAAAAAATCTCGAGAAAAGATTTCTCACCTAAATTCCATAGTATTTAGAAAAAAAATTGTGTAAGAAATGCAAACATATTATACTTTTACAAAAAAAAAATGATTTAAATAAAAGACATAGTCAAACATATGATAAACAAATATTAAAAATAATATTGTAATTATGTATTGATAATGCATAATTTTTTTTAAGTAATAGACCTTATTTTAATTTTTTAAGAGCACACATGTTTATATGTTTGACATAAATTTATAAATTAAAAAAAACTCATTTAGGGTAGAGAATCCAACTAATAACAAAGATTAAAAAATATTAAGTGGAATTACACCTTAAGGTTATAATATTAAGTGGAATCTTGACAAACCAACAACCCCTTCTCTAGTGGTAAGGGTGAGATATCTCTTGTAAGAGGTCAAGGTTTAAATCTCATTCTTTATACAATTTGTGTAATTAGTGAGTGTCCAAGCCTTTCGCGTCCTTTATAGGCTAGAACTCTGACCCGTGAGGATTAGTCGACAACCTTGTAACCCCACGTTAAAAAAAATAATAATAAAGTGGAATCTTGACAACCTTACACGGCGTTAAAAGTGACGGCTGATTTGATGAGTAGGAGAAGTTTAAAAAGAGTGAAGGAGGGAGATGGTGGGAAGGGGTAGGTAGATGGGGTTGGTGAGCTGAAAGTGGCCTTCTACTTGATTAGGAATGAAAATTGATAATTTAGCATCAATAAATAAGGGTGTTGTTAGATACACCGCAAATCCTCTTCTTTAATTGCACGTTCAATTCAACGTGCAAACTTTTTTAATTAATTAACATTCTTTTCTAATTAATTAACTCATCTCAACCTTGCACGTCGAAAAAAAATGTGTAAGATTTGTGGTGTATTTATCCGGACCGATAAATAATGTTATACCACAATGAGTTTTGGAGAATTTTCATGCACATTTGACCTTGTGATGAAGTTTGAATAAAATGTCATTATAGCATTAAGCATCTTGCATGAATTTGAATAAAACTAACAAATTATATACTATTTTAAATTTTGTCAAATATTTAAAATAAAACATTTGTTTAATAAAAAATACATTATAAAATTCCATTTTAAAAAAGGGAATAATTATATATACTTGTTAAACATCACTTGCTTATGTTTCAATTCATCTAAACTTGAGTTTGAGTATACTCGAGCTATTTAGTAAATAAACATTTAAGATGATCTTTTTTTTTAATTGAAACCGTGCTAAAGTCGAACCATTCGACTTGCATGTACAACAATTCAATCATACTTGGCATTGATATTAGTAACACAGAGAAAACAATGTAAATTTTACAAAATTTGATATATTCAATCTCAAGTTGAGTCAAGATTGAATTTGAATTAGCTATCAATTCATTTAAGAACCAATGGTGAACCTAGAATTTTTTTTCAGGGGGCTAAAAAATTTTGAGATTTTTTTTCTTCATGTGTATGAAAATAATTTTTTTGCTTAAATATATTAGAATTAACCTTAAATTTGTGATTTGAATAGTCATTTTCAATAGAAATTTTCTTTTAAAAATTAAAATATCAAAAAATGAATTTTTTTATATGTATACACAGATTTGTTTAAATATATTGGAGAAAAACTAAAATTTATACTTAATTAGGTATTTTTAGTAGAAAAAACTAAGAGAAATAAAAATTATGAAAAAGCGAAACTAATGGGGTTTGAACTCAAGGTAATAAAAACTTCTTCTTCTCAACTAAGGTAAGTTGTCTTTTTTATTCATTGCCCATTTTATACTTCTTTATCTCTAAAATTAGTAAACATTACCAAAAACCCATTTTTTTTTTTTACATTTTTCTTTCAAGTGAAAGGAGCTACAGCCACCCCGAACCCCTTAGATCTGCCAATGTTAACAACGCCACTATCCATATATAAGTTAGATAAATTAGAGATAAGGAAAATGAGTCGAGTCTTACTATATTAAATGGTAAAGATGATATGTAGTGATCATCACCAAATGAGTTCGAATCTTCGTCTCTTTCCCTGTAGTCTATATACAGTGATAAAGGAAAAGTAATGAATAAAAAAAAATGAATAGAATATGAAAAGGACACGTGGGAGTAAGAGATGGCACACTCACCTACCACCACCACCACCACGCGCTACGCTACCCTCCCAACCTTCCTGGCGTTCTCCGCCACCACCAACACATTACGTGCAGTTTTATCCTTTTCTTTGTGAGTGATGTTTTCCTAATTACACGGGGCTGATGTACACATATGCCCGAGAGTCAAACTTCATCCACAAACAAATACTCCGTACTTCCTTTGTTTAATTTTAAATATTGATTCGACATTATTCTTTTTTCCTAAATTAATTAAGGGTGTTGTTTTTTACACCCACAAAATTTACTATTTACACCCAAAATCCAAGTTTTTTTTTTTAAATAAACCCTACGCCTCCTGAGTCATATACGTGTGACTCAAGAGGGGCAGGGTATGTATATAGAAAAAAATAGTTGCGCCTCTTGAGTCACACACATATGACTCAAGAGGCGTAGGGTTTATTTAAAAAAAAATAAAAACTTAAATTTTGGGTGTAAATAGTAAAATTTTCGGGTCTAATGTAGTCATGTAGATATATACTCGTTCATTATATAAAGATGAGATTCTATATATTGATGATACTGAGTCAATTTTAATAAACCGATTTGTATTTATTACAGAGTCTCATTGGTGTGTATTCAATGGGAATTGATTCTTGAACATATGAATTCGACGGTTATGGATTGAGTGCTTTAACTATTCAGCCATGGGAATCCTCATATACAGTGAACTAGTACTTTTCCCGTATCTTGTACGTGAGAGAATTTTTATTAAAATTTATCGCTTTCATTCTCCCTCATACCGTGAATATATTTCATTTCATTTGAATTGTTGTCATGCTATCCATTACATTTAAATAAAAAAGAAGTTACATCTCCCAAATTTGGAAAATTCTTCTTGATTGATAACATAAGAGTTTAAGACACATTGCACACTTATAACTTAAGGGTTGTGTGTCATCTTTATATTCGTTGATCTATTTAGTTTTCACTTTAAACTATTCCTCATTTACAGGACTATAGAAATAGTAGCATAGCCATCAACCAAACACTCCTAAGCCGAGGTTTGAGTAAGCAATTTTAATTATTTTTTAAAAAAATTATTACGTGTTAAATTACTTAGAAAAATAAAATGCCCTCGTTGTGCATATATAGTCAAAAGAGAATAGCAATGAACCTTGCATGCGCTTAGCCAATTGAGAATACATTTACACATACTTATCAAACATCAAATGCCTCCCTTTTAGGCCTTTCGGGTGAGCTAGTAACCTCACCGCAGTTCTTCTATGCTAGTTTTCCTCGCAATTTGAAGCTCATGGGTCTTGCATTGCAAAAAGAAGGCCTGAGATATTTGACAGAACAAATGCTTGTGAACTTGGTCTCGCGAGTTCGTAATAAGGCATCCAAGACATTTGGTTTGACATGTTCAATTCATGTATACCCATCTGTCAAAATACCAAAGAATATAAGCAAATAACTAAGCACAAAAAAAAACATTTGTAGTGTTATGCATCATTCTCATAGTCAAAGACCATCTCAATTTTAGGTTTGAAAGTATGTTTTGATTTCTCTAAATCATTAATGTTTCTTATGTCTATTGTCTAGGGGTGGATGTCAGTCGACTTTAAAGTATTAAACAAAATATTTAACACGTCAATTTTCTACTAACATATTATTCATGCTTCTTATTGATCTTTGAAATATTTAGTTATCATGGTGAAATACTCTTTTCTTGAGATGATCGATACTTTAAATTTGACAAAGAAGAGTAAACTGCCACTTCCACGCATCTCCTAACATCCGTTCCAATTGAAGGCAAAGAAAAGAAACCTTATAGTTTTTTGCTTAAGAAAATTGAGTTCGGGTCTTCTATGATACTTTATCTATTATACATCATGTTACACCTTTTAAATTGATCTAAATTATAAACCAATTTGATAAAGATACCTTAAGTTTAAATGTATAAACCCTATATAGCTAAAGAATAAAAAAATAATATTTAATATGTGTTTTTTATAATGTATTAGACCCTTAATTAAAAAAGGTACTCTATGTTTAAGTGTATAAACCCTAAGAGGCCAAAACATTAAAAAAATATGTTATACCTCCCAAATTAGTTTAAATCATAAATCAATTTCAATACGGCCCAATTTAAAAATAAACTTTAAATTCAATTCCATATTTGAAATATTAAATACTTAGATGCGTTTCATCGAACACCTCATGGACAATGATATAAACCTATCAAATAACAATTTATAACCTTCTATTTCACTTGAATAACACCAATATCTGATGATGAAATTTGATCAATAATTATAATCTTCAATATTTTCACAAATTTCATCAATGGAGTAAACAATTTATGCAATACTATCTAAATATTCTGCCCAAAAAATATTCCAACCAAGATATCTTGGAACCCTTGTCAAAGCTCCAGGTTTAAATATATGATGGGTTGAGCATCAAGTATTTTCGGGTTTTTTTTCTTCCCATTGTATTTAATATTGAAAATCAATTTCACAACCATTATAGATTTCACACCATGCTTGTGAAATGGGTTGTAGAAAAGGAATGATTTATGTTGTTACTCGTTTTAAGGTCGTGTGTATTTTAATCGGAGCCCAATTACTCAATTTTTCCCTCTAATAGACTATTCTTTTTAGATATTTATTAGGGAAAATTAAATCAAATAATCCAACCTTTTGGAGTGTGTGAGATAAATACCACCACCTTTACTTTGTTAAAAAAATATCCCAAACTTTTCCATATATGTGTAAACGGACCATTAATTCCGTTAGGCATTAATGTTCAATGACACCATTTTTTTAAAGCTGATTTCTTAATCTTGATTTAGATCTGTTAAAACACAACCCGACCCGGTCGACCCAACCCGAACGCCCGATAATTTTTCGACTCGAACCCGGAAATTTTGACTTGAAAATTTTTTTCCGACCCGAACCCGAAAATTTTGCGGGTAATCTAGGTTTCGACCCGATGACCCGATTGATCCGATAATTTTGACCTGATTTACCCGATTGACCTGGTTGATTTATAATTATATATGATTAGATTTTTTATGGAAATTCCAATTTATTACATTTATTATAAAATCACTTGATCTTTCATTTTCAAATCAACTTTTATATTTATTTGTATTGTGTAATACTTCGTCCGATCGATAGTATTGGATTTTTATTTTTAACACATTTTTTAAGAAGATAAAAATTCTAAAAAATATTAAAATATTAAAACAATTCTATGCTTATTATTAATTGCATGAAATTATTTTAAAATAATATTTAAAAATTTGATATTTGATATATTATTACATTTTATTAAAAATTACGAGAAATACTAAAAATCAAATATTTTAGATAAGATATAGTATGTAACAAACACTAGAACTTATTAACAACGCCTTTAATTTTAGAATTTTAAAATTATCGCAAAATTATCAAATCATTATTTTTTAATTTAAAAAAGAAAAATTGACAAACCCGAAATCGACCCGAAATGACCCGAAACCCGGTCAAACCCGGGTTCGAGTCAACCCAGATATACCTGGAACCCGTTTTACCCGGGACCCGAAGTGACCCGACTCGAATGACCTGTTTGACAGGTCTCATTAATTCCGTTAGGCAATCTGTCAAAATTAACTGAATCAAAGATGAAAGTTTGTCCAATGGCACCGTTTACAATTATGTGGAAAAGTATGGGATATTTTTTTAACAAAGTAAAGGTGGTGGTATTTATCTCACACCCTCTAAAATGTTGGATTATTTGATTTAATTTTCCCTATTTATTATTTTTGGTATTTGTTATTCCTATTGTATCTATTATTGAAGCCTGATTTTCATCCTCGTAATATATTTAACACCATGTCTGTGAATTAGATTGAATAAAATGAATGATTTATGTTTTTACTCGTTTTAAGACTGTGTATTTTTATGGGAATCCAAATATTCCAAATTGACATACAATAGACGATTTATTTTTAGATGTTTTTACTTTTCGATTTTTATTGTATTTAATACTATAAGGACATGTATGTCATAGACAATTTAAGGACATGTTTATTTCCATCGGAGTCTTGACACTATATCACCAGAATTTCATGACATATAGTACACCAGAATGACATGCAATGTAAACAAAGCTGTTTATAAATGAATGATGTATGTAATAATTAGAAATGTGTGTGTGAATCCAGTTTATGGATTTTCACTAATGTGGAAATGTAATCATCTCTATCCAAAATAAAAAGAGGCTATAGCCTGGTGCCAAAGAAATCTGCAGCAAGAGGAACACCAATGCCATGAAAGGATTCAAATTTTGAAAGCCCAAGTCCATAGGCCATTACACTCGACAAAGCTTCCTTAGATGAAGGAAGCCAAGCATGCCGGACATTTGCATCTCCACGGTGCTTCTTTGTTATTTCAAGCTGCTTTTAGAAGAGCCCCATACGAGCTTCGAATATAAAACCAGAGCATCAAGAAATATTGACTATATTAATTAGCACAACTAGCTGACTGTACATATACCTTTAAGAAACATCTTTATCACTTCCTCATATACCAAAGTATCAGCAAAAACCGATTATCCAAATCTAAAATCTTCTCTGAATGTTCAACATTCTTATCCACATTAGGATTTGACTTAAACTCCATACCACAACTATCTTCAACTTGAGCAAGGTGATGGCTAGGATGATGCTAAAGCGAGTAAGCTACACATCCTGATGCCTTCCTTTTCCTCACATTAACGTTATCGCTAGAACCTTTTTCCCTTACTTTCTCAGACATTCCTTCCATGTTTGTGTCTAATTCCAAGTATCCAGCAGATTGATAACTAAAAGTTCAACTATTCTATATACAACTTCAATTTTGAACAGACCTGAGTCGTGGATAACATCCAATCGTTCCTGCAATTACAACAATCATATCAAGACAAACCAAGTCAGCATATAATAAAGAAACTCCTAACCAGGAGATCAAATATAATAAATCAAAATCTGAATCCAAAAGAACACAATCCAAACAAAAATGGGGAAAAACCCAAAATGCATAAACAAAGAAGTGAATGCAAAATTTGACAATGGGAAGCCAATATCAACCAACAGAGGGTGATGATATCCTAACCACGTTCTCCTTCAAACGCTACTGCAGATGTTAACTTCTTCCAAATTTCCAATCCCTAATCGTTCATCGAAATGCAAAAATCTTTGGGAATGTTAGACCTGTTGATTTTGTTAGTCATCATTTAGGCATTTTGTGGAACACTTTAAAGACATTATATAAGAGGCAAATTTAGAAACTAAAAACATTCATTTCTTCCAAATTTCCAATCCCTAGTCATTCATCGAAAATCAGAAATCATTCACAAAGACGTTTTTCATGAAGCAGGTAATCAGCTTAGAGTTTGCAATTGGGAGAATGAATAGAGCATAGAGGCAAAGAGAATAAACTTGTTTCTGCCTATTCTTGCCGTTGTTAAAAAAACTTAGACTCTTACCTCAATTTGAGGCATCCCACCTTCGAAGGCAATCGATTGCCACTTCCAGCCACCAATTCAGCCGTCCCGACTGATCACCACATCAAACACAAACCACATACTTGTCATCAGTGCAACCGAGTTTGACGAATTATAAAGAAGAGCGTAGAGAATTGACTTAGGTTTACAATTGGGAGAATGAAGAGAATAGAGAGAGATTACCCGTGCAACTAAGAGAGAAAGCAGCCTCTAGCCGTCGCCGACTGCATCGCCGCCTACAATCGCCGTCTTCCGACCGCCGATCGATTGGGCCCCGCCTCCACAACAACGACAACCATCAATCAATTTATCAATTCTATTACGAGGAAGAAGATGATTGAGAAATTTGGGAATTGAATTGCAGAAACCTAATCATCACAAGCCAAAGATAAATAAATCATTCTTAAAATTGTCTACTTCAAGATCAAATTCGGTTAATCAATTTCAATTTCGCAGGTTCAATTGTGAAATTAGGGTATTGAATAGTACCTGATAGAAACCCTAGCCGAAACGCCTAAACGTTTAATTGCAAGTTTTTCAGAATCGGTCACCGATTGCGGCGGACGTTTCTAAGGCGATCTTGCAGCTGTTAGAGAACAGCGTGTTGAAGACTCTAAGCGACAAGTGGTTAACGATCCAATCGGGGTGTTCCGCCCCAGGAAACGACACGAAGCGGCTTAGCCTCCAGGGGTTCTGGCTGCTATACGTGTTCTCCGGTGCCACCTCCACCGCCTGCTTCCTTCTTCAAGGCTAGTGCAGCTGCAACCGTGACGTCGTGATTGTGCCCAAGACACCGACAATGGTGGAGGAAGATGGAAGAGACGAATCGGTTGCAGTGATGATGCCACAACGGTCAATTGCAAAGAGGGGGCTCCGGACCTTGTCTTCTCCGACTGAAATCAAATTCTCTCCGGTGGATGAGAGAAATCGATTAGTTTGGTTGCGAAACCTTAAAAAATTGAAATGGAGATGAGCCCAATTTCAGCCAAGCAGTTCGACAGCGCAACCGTCGATTGGGGGTGGTCTAACCATCGCCGCCAGTGTTCTCCGAAACCTCGCTCAATCTTGGCCATATCTGATCATCCCACCACCGATTCAACTCCTTCTATTCGCTCCCTCTCTCTTTAACATTAGAAAGGCTTTGGTGGAACTGGTAAAAGATTGTGACGGAGGAAGAGAACGTGGGTGGATAACATTCTTTCAATAGTGGATAACTATCTTTCAATAGTTGAATTCAGAGAACGTGGGGAGAAAGGGCTAAAAATTTTGCTTCTTAATTTTTGTCTGAGAAGGACATGTGACTCATTCTTTATAATCTAACTCCAACAACTTCAATCTCTATTATATAAATTTTTGTATTGCTATAAATACTCTATATATAAAACAAATATAATTTGAATTTTGTTAATTCTTACATAAAGTATGAATTATGAATCAATCTTAAAATTGATCTACAACAACTAAAAATCAAATAAACAAATCAAATGCCCACAAGCACTTAAACGCATGAATCAACAGCAAAAAGAGTAGCCAAATTATCGGGGATAAATTGCACGGTCAAAATATCGCACATTACACGGTCACGATCACTGACTTTCAAAATATAGGGATTTTAGGAATTTTAGTTTCGAAAACCATGAAAATATTTTCGACCACAGTTTCTAAAACTATGAGAAAGATCACGGTTGCAGCTTCAAAAATCTTGAAAATAAATCAGCCCAATCGAGTATATTGGGCTAGAAGCCCATGAAGCCCAAACCCCGTCGGCCACGGTTTTTAGAACCGTGGGCTGTCTCCAAGGTACGTTCACCGCTTTCCCCTTCCCAATGTGACCCTGCAGCCTACATTACAACGGTTTTCAAAATTGTCGCTAGAAACTCTCTCACGGTTTCGAAATCAGTGGCAGTCAGAGATCCTTCATTCCCAGGGTTTGAGAAACTGTGGCAGCCTTATTTTTTACAATTTTCAAAACTGTGATCGTCACTGTGTGTTTGCCGAGATATTCACCGCGCATAAAGCAAAGCTGCAAATTAAATGGTTGAAATTGAATGCACAAATCAAAATCCACATGTTACCCTTCGGGGGTAATAACTCCCCTCTAGGGTATGAACAACCGGTTGTGCAAGCAGCCCCAAATCACTTATTTGTCCTCCTCAGTTCTGGTTACTTCCTTCCCGTCCGCCGCGGGTTTCGTTATCACCTCCCTCTCTCTTCTCTATTGTAAGCTTGTGAGAGAGGGGTCGTAAAATCCCTTCGGGGCTTCAACCTTTGGTTTGACCAATCCATCCCTTGGTGTGTTTGCTCCACCGCCTCTCGGTGCTCCTACGTTGAGCTCTAAGGAGCGCTTTCGCCGCTATGCCTTATCGCCGGAGTTTTGTCCTCCGTTGAGGGCTTGAAGCCCTTTACCACAACCCACTAAAACTGGTACAAAAAGCTCAATTTTCTTGGGGCTTTTACAAATTCATGTGCGGTGATCTCATATCTTTCGACATCTTCAACCGATTCGAACTTCATTGCCTTCGATTTCGGATCGTGGGTTTGCGTATCTCGTTAGAACTTACCCCGGATTATTCCTGTGACCCCGACCTCCCTGTTGATTTCGACTTTGATCTCTGGCCTTGATGCCTCATTAGACTACAATCACAACAAAGTCGGCTTGATTGTACTAACCTCATCTTCGCTTCTCCCTGCGACTCCGGCCTTCGCCGGCGCCGTCCTCAGCCATCGTTTTGCCGATTTTCCTCCTTGGCTCGCTGACTCTCACTCGCCTCTGAGCTGCCATCGACTTCCCGACCGCCGTTGAGCCTGTTGCGCTCTTGGCGTGCTCGGCCTGGCATGTTCCTCCCTGGGTGTTTTGTGCAGGCGGCGGCCAAGCTTCTTGCCATGCCTGCCTACACCCGTGAACATGCCTTTGGGCCAACTTTTGGGCCCAAAGTTGCATCGAAGAATAAGGGAAAAAAAATTAAAGACACCGGACTTACAAACACACACACACATATATATATAGGGATGCGCTCCGGTGAAAACCAAAATTGCGGTAGAAACCCGTGAGGACCGGCTTTTTAGCCCGGTTCACTTGCTTTATAGCCCGGTTATGAATAGAACCGATCTATAAAGTCATAAATTTTAGCCCGGTTTTGAATAAAACCGAGTTATAAAGTCACTATGTAATTTTAAAACATTAGCTTTTTAGCACGATTTTTCGGTTTGACCGAACTATAAAGTCATGTGTTATTTTAAAACTGGAGTTTTTAGCACGGTTTTTAGGTTGAACCGAGTTGTAAAGTCACCGTGTGATTGAGGTTTTTAGCACGGGTTTCAAAAAAACCAAGATATAAAGTAGTCCTCACGGGCTTTTACCATAATTTGAGGTTTTCACCGGAGTCAATCCCTATATATATCGGTTAAACCTAAAAACCGTGCTGAAAACTCATGTTTTAAAATTACATTAGTGATTTTATAGCTCGGTTTTATTCAGAACCGGGCTAAAATATGTGACCTTATAGATCGGTTCTATTTATAATCGGGCTATAAAGCTAGTGAACATGGCTAAAAAGCCGGTCCTCACAGGTTTTTACCGCAATTTTGGTTTTCACCGGAGCGCAACCCTATATATATATATATTTCTTATATATATATATTTTTATATATGTATATTTTGATTAAAATCCCGTAAGGATATCAAACCCCGCTTGTATAGACTTGTACTAAATCCCGTTAAGGGTTGACTAAAGGCGAATTTGTGGATATACCCTATCAAAAAAAAGGGTTACAAAAATACCCCCAATTTTTCCCAAATTGCAAAGGACGCCTATTTGGACATATTTGCAATAAAAGTATTGTGAGTTTATGTATTTTTTAATTAAAATCAAGATATTAAAATAAGATTTTCAGAAATTAAAATATATATATATATTTGGAAATTGCCAAAATCAAATAAAGGAAATTATAAGAAGATTTTTTTATATAATAGTTGGAAATAATCTTTTTTTAATAAGTAAATCTTCCTCGAAATCACCCTTCAGCCTAAAAAAAATAATCTTTAAAGATATGATAATATGTTTTGGAACCGTTTGACCTAGTAAAAGAGGAGTTGTTAGTAGTTTTGGAAATTATGGGACGTTTTGGTTTGTATCCTGACATGGTTATAGCCCTATCCTGTCAAGACATATGAATTTCCTGTCAGGTTATATGTGTTTTCCTGTCAAATGTGAAAACGTAGTTCAATGATGACCCACTCCTCTTATACTTATACGACGTCGTCAAGCATCCCGTACTATCAACTACATATGGTTAGTGGTTTCCGATGCATTAATTGCAGCATCTTTTCGGCATTTAACCCCCGACTTTGAAACATTTTTTGTTTATATCCTGACGCGTTGATAGCCCTGTCCTGTCAGGATCTATTGAATATTCTGTTTGGTTCTATGTGTTTTTCTGTCAAATGTGAAAATGTAGCTCAATGATGACCCGCAACTCTTATACTTGTAAGACGTCGTCAAGCATCTCACACTATCAACTACAAATGGTATAGTGTTTTTCAATCCATTATTTGCAATAATCTTTTTAACGTTTAACCACCGACGTTGACACCTTTTTTGTTTGTATCCTGACATGTTGATAACCTTATTTTGTCAAGATTTATTGAATTTCCTGCCATGTTTATAGGTGTTTTCTTGTCAAATGTGAGAATTGACTTCAATGATGACCCGCACCTCTTATACTTGTACGACGTCGTCAAACATCCAACAATATCAACTACAAATGTTTAGTGTTTTCTGATCCATTATTTGCAACAATCTTGTTGACCTTTAACCCTAGCTTTGACATCTTTTTGGTTTGTATCCTAATATGTTGGTAGTCATATCCTATCAAGATCTTTTGAATTTCCTATCAAGTTATATGTGCTTTCCTGTGATGATGACCCACACCTCTTATACTTGTAAGACGCCGTCAAGTATCCCACACTATTGACTATAATCGGTTAGTCTTTTCCGGTCTATTATTTGCAATAATCTTTTTAACGTTTAACCTCCAGCGTTGACACCTTTTTGGTTTGTATCCTGACATTAACCTTATCTTGTCAAGATCCATTGAATTTCCTGCCATATTTATGTGTTTTCCTGTCAAATGTGAGAACTGAGCTCAATGATAACCGTGCCTCTTATACTTGTACGACGTGGTCAAGCATCTCACACTAACAACTACAAATTAAATGTGTGTTTTCCTGTCAAATGTGAGAACTGAGCTCAATGATAACCGTGCCTCTTATACTTGTAAGACGTGGTCAAGCATCTCAAACTAACAAATCCAAATTAAATGGTTAGTCAACCTCAATCCAAGTTTTTGAAAACAAAGTACAAGCCGAGAGCATGAAAATTATATAAAAGCATGGAGAGGATATGCTACCATGTCAACTAAGCTGCAAGTTTAATGCATCATTGAATCAATGATGGGAAAAATGCTAGCATGGCACCAAAAGTTGGCTACAAGATTTAGTAAACAGAACCGTAAAGGCAATGCGGTAAGGTTTTCTTTGTGTTAATCACTTTTATGAATCATACAGGTAGAAAAGGAGTCCAACAATCCTCGTGCAAAACAAAACAAGTTGTGTATCGACACACCTATGGAAAAGTAGGACTACTTGAACTTCTATTCCAACATTCCTCATACCAATTTTATACTCTTTCATATCTCCAATATCCTAGACCAAGTCAACAAGAAAGAAAGATGGCAAAGCGAAACAAATCATCCTCTTGAGTAGTCATAAGCCGGGTATCGACACAATTACTTGGATTTTCATTTTATAAACTACTGGAACAGAGCCGAGAAAACCCATGACTAAATCAAAGCCAAGAAGTAGAAGTTGCATATAAGGATTTATTGACACCAAATATAGCACCGAAGTTAAATCAAAGCATTGAAATAGGAGTTGTAGACAAGGATTTATCGAAGTTAAATCTAGCACTGAAGTAAAAGGCAACAGAAAGAACCAAAGCAACTAAGTAGAAGGGCGGATGAGAGGAAATTGATGAACTTGGTACCTAGGTGTTGTCGGATTATGGCTTACAATCCGATTGGAAAGGAGCAACACAAGCTTACATCGTCAAATTCAATTCGCTTAGGTTACACTTTGGTTAGGGTTTCGATTGGAAGGAGTGTTGCAGGCTTACATCAGAGAGGCGATCGCAGGCTTACATCGTTAAATTCAAATAGCGGTTGATGCGATGGAAGAGAGGCAATCGATCAAAGAACGAGGTTGCCAAAGGAGAATCGCCCTTTGTTTCAACGGGATGAACATTGATATTGACCAAGAAGATGAATGTATCAACTCCTGTACGTATTCCCTTTTCCTTAATTTTGTTTTCTTCTTCTTTTATTTTATTAATTTTTAATAATTTAATAAGGCGAATTTGCGGATATACCCTACCCAGAAAAAAGGGTTACAAAAGTACCCCTAGTTCTACCAAATTGCAAGGGATGCCTATTTAGGCATATTTGCAATAAAAGTATTGTGTGTTTAAGCATTTTTTAAATTAAAATAAATATATATAATTAGTATTTTCTGAAATTAAAAATTAAGAAATATGATTTTCGGATATTAAAAAAAACATATATTTTTGGAAAATACAAAAAATATTATTTTGAAATCTAAAAAAAAAGAATTATGGAAAATGGAAAAAAACATAAATTCGGATTTTTTTTTTCAAAAAACAGAATTTCAGAAAAAACAAAAAAGATTTTGAGAAATTGGAAAAAAAAAACAGATTTTCGGAAATAAAAAAAAAGGTTTTTGGAAATTTTTTTATAGAATTAATAAGATTTTCTGGAAATGGGAAAAAAACAGATTTTCTGGAAATTAAAAAATAAATTCAGAAAAGGGACTAAAATTCAGAGTTTTTTTTTCAAAAAACATAATTTCGGAAAAAAAAAACGGATTTTGAGACATTGGAAAAAAACACAGATTTTCGGAAATAAAAAAAGGATTTTCGGAAAAAAACATTATAGAATTATAGAATTAATAAGATTGTTTGGAAATTGGAAAAAAACAGATTTTCTGGAAATTAAAAAATAAATTCAGAAAAAAAAATTATAGAATATATAAGATAAATATAAAATTGGAAAAATAAAGATATGATTTCCTTCCAAATTGACCATCCAATTTAAAAAAAATAAAGATATGATTTCATTGCCTTTGTTGCATTTTTATCAATTGCAAAAAAAAAAACTTCTTTTGGTTGATGATTGAATCCTCCCATGCTCTAATTTATTTCGTGCCCCATGTATAAGTATGTCCCTGGCGAATGTGAAAAGTTGAGTCAATAATAAGAAATTTTGGTTGCGAAAACGTGTTGGTATGTATCCTGACATGTCTAACAAATATCCTGTCAACATGTAAGTATCATCATGTCAACAATTGTTTTGTCATCCTGACATGTCTAAAAAAGTTGTTCTGGCTGTTTTGTGAGCTGCTGAGAAATCCCACGACTCGTGGTAGACCCTTAACGAGTCGTGAAGGTCTATTATCACTGTTTTGTGACATTCTGATAAGTTCCACGACTCGTGGGACTCCCTTTACGACTCACGATTTATGTATCCTGACATGTTTTAAAACATTTCCTGTCAGTATTTTAGTAACATCCTGTCATAATTTGTTTTTTCATCCTGTCATGTGGATAAAAATATCCTGTCGAACTATTTTCGTTCGCTCGTTCGGTCGTTCGGGGGAGAAGGAACAGGGAGATTTTCTGATTTTTTTACGTTTTATCTTTTCCCATTTACAGTTTTTTTTCTTTTTCTTTTTCTTTTTCGTTTTTATTTCTTTTTATTTTTTCGGTCTTTTTGTTTTTCTTTTTTCGTTTTTTTTCTTTTTCTTTTTTCGTTTTTATTTTACAAAATAGGAAAATTTGGCTTTTTTTTTTTTTATTTATTTCATTGGGGACTACTTTTTAGAGCATGGCAAAATGCCGTTTAGAGCATACCGAAAATACCCTTACAATTATAACAAATTACACCCCTACCCCACTACCCTATGACCCTATCCCACCCCCATTCTCTCTCTCCCATACCCAGCCCTCACCGCTCACGCTACCCTAAATTCCAATTGAACAACTACTACTGTCTTCAACCTCTATTAATGTCAAATTCCAATTGTTGTAATTTAGACAGATCGAACAACATCAACTACATCTACCACTCCTACCCTGAATTTGGATGTACATACAAACCAATCAATTAATTAAGAAAACACTAATTGGGAACAAAAGGGTCAAGGACAAGCCGAAACGGTCGCTAGCAACGAGATCCGTATGCTCGATCAACGAACGGGACGAGGCTACGACCGTCACGTCGCTCACCATATCGAGGTGCTCCTCAGCCGCATCGCTGAACGAGGTGACGGTGGCCGACATGGATCATGCTGCCGAGAAGTGGGGGGACGGTTGCGGGCTCGACGACTCGATCGTTATCGACAATGTGGGAGCCCATGACCACGATTTCGCCTTCGACCGGGTGTCGGAGTACATCTCGCAGTCGGCGGTGAACATTTTCGAGCATCCGCCCGACCACGAAGAAATCGACGTCGATGTTGGCGACGAGGAGGGAGGTTTGAGACGCTCCATGAGTTGCTCCAGGGGGCGGGAGGAGATTAATTGCTTCAAGTAGAAAGTAGTTGGTTCAGGTTTAAGATAACACATCTAAAAGTTTGTAAATCTCCAAGTTTTAAGAGTTGAATTACAAAATACTGGAAGATTGAAAAGGGTGTTCAATGGAAGATTGAAAATGGCGGAAACGGCGGGGTCACGGAGAAGAAGAGCTATTCTGCCTTTTAATTTTTATCCCGGTTCTTTAATGAACCGATCTAAAAAATATATATTTTAGCCCGGTTTTTAAATGAACCGAGGTAAAAATGATTTTTTTTAAAGTAAAAAATTGTCCTGATGGATGGTCGTTGCGACCAATAGTATAAATGGTCATTGCGACCAAATCAGTATATGGTCATTGCGACCAATTGACAATCTGGTCGTTGCGACCATACTGTATCCGGTCGTTGCGACCATGTGTGATTTTGTAAAAAAAGAATTGGTCGCAATGACCAATTGACATTTGGTCGTTGCGACCACTTGACCATGCGCTAAACAGAAATTTCACCCTGTTCTAAACGGAAATCGTGTATTTTTTTTCTTTTGGGCACATTTGCAATTTTATTAGGCATTTTTGCAATAAAATTAGGCATTTTGCAATAAAGTAAAAAACAAGGCATATTTGCAAATGTCCTATGAATTTTGGGTATTTTTTGCTATTCTTCCATTTAATAACTACTTTTATATATATTTTTTGGTTTTTTTATTAAATCACATTTTTTCCTTTGGGGCAAATTTATAATTTTTAGGCATTTTTGCAATAAATTTAGGTATATTTGCAAAAAAAAAAAAAAAAAAAACAAGGTATATTTGCAAATCTCTTATTGATTTGGAGTATATTTTGCTATTCTTCCTTGACTAAATCCCGTTAGGGTTTCTGGGTGCTATTTTCTCAGGGAGTGTGCGGCTCTGCACCAGCTTGGCTTGGCGTTTCTTTTCCATGGATTTGGTTCTGACTATCGGAGTCGGGATAGGTTGGGGTCGTGGTAGTATGTTTCGTGGCGTCTCCGTTACTCGGGTTGATTACTTCCCTGGAGTTTCGTCCTCACTGCCCACAGGATGATCAGGTCCTGATGTATCGCTGGCCTACGGTTCTGCTTCAGAGTGGGGCTTGGCTTCGTCCGTCGTCTTCGTCCATATCCAGTCTGGTTTTAGAACTGCTAAGTTTCGTTTTTTGTAGAGTTCGTTTGTTTGGGTTTGCATCGTTATGTTTTGTTGTATGTTTGGTTTCTAGACGATTATTCCGTCTGTCGGCTTGTCCGGCCTTCGAGTTTCAGATATGTCTGAACTCGAATTCTTACCTAATAAAAAAAAGATAGGGGCGACTTGATGTGATTTCACTTCATTAATTATTTCCCTTGCTAATTAGGGGGGCTTACTATTACTACATACAGATCAAAATATCGCCTAATGCATAGTCATGGTATAAGTTTTTCAAGTCGATAAACATTTTGATTAAAAACAGCCTACTAATGCCAACTTCTCAAGTCAACAAATAATTTTGTTGCTTTAGAAAGTCGATGTTAACAAGCCGTTTTCAGGCAAAAATGTCTATTGAATTAGGAAGCTGATCATGCACTTGGTGAAAATTTTACAATAAGGAGGAAGGGTGGTATGAGTATTGATAAAAAAAAAAATTAATTTTAGAGGAATTTTCTATTTGTCTAAATTTAGATAATTTCGTTTTCTCTCTTCAAATTTCTCTATTTTGCAAGTTATATAGAGGAGTGTTTAGGTCATAAAAACCCTATTTATAATTATTTATTTTCTATTTTATAAGGGTTGTTGGAGATGTTTTAATTATTTTTTAATAATTTAAAAAAAAAATTAATATTAACAAACTACCATTATATTAATTTTATAACTATATTGGAGTGTAAACTTATAGTTTTTCAAAAACTATTAGTGACATTAAAGTAAAATGAAATTAAGAGCATCGAATGCGCCTGTAGCTCAGTGGATAGAGCGTCTGTTTCCTAAGCAGAAGGTCGTAGGTTCGACCCCTACCTGGCGCGATTGATAACATTTTTAAAAAGTTTTTTAACTTCAGAAACATGTTTGACGAACCAACTTCATTAACAACACTAACAAACCTTCATCCCCCCCCCCCCCCCCCCCAATGACCGGAAGTGATTCGGTTCGGTACACCCTGAATATACCGAGAGATCGGGCTAACAAAAACCATGAAAAACATCTACAGATAAAGACCACCAAGATTCGGAACCATGAAACCGAATGACTTAAGGATTCGAGTTTGATCTCATAACTCATAAGAATATAAAGCTAGCTCAACCCATAGAGACTAAATACACTATAAAAATCAACATCACACAAAATTTATTTTCATGTCAGATAGAATCACTTCTTGTCAAGCTCACCATCACATATTACACACTCTAGTTGTACATAATACAGTCCCGACGAAACGAGCATTTAATTTACTACAAACAACAACTGGATCAGAACTTGGAATGAACAAGCATGTACCTGATTTACGCCGAGTAAATAAGATCCATGCCAGCTATATTGATAAAGAGGAGCAGAACCTACACTATGAAGCAACAACCGCAAGCCTCTTGTGCCCGATGAAAGCTTGTCGAAGATACTCATAACCATCCCGGTAATGCTCAAGGGAGAAGCACAGCTGTCGTATAGCCTCTCGTTTCTGTTCTGCTCCTTCTGAAATCAGGACCTTTTGTCTCTCGACTTCTTCTTTGAGCTCCTCAACTTTCAGCTTCAGCTCTTTGATCAAACGAGCTTCTGTTGCGAGTTTGGTGGCTTGGGCGCGAAGTTCATCTCTTTCGCTCACCAGGATGCCACATTTCGACTTCAGAGCTTCTAGCTGATCTTGTTTCTCAGATATATCTGCCTTCAGTTGTTCAATTTCGTCGTTCAGGTTCTTTTCTAACATCGCGTGCTGAGTTTCTAGAGTATGGCAGCGTACTTCCAGCTCTCTAAACTTCTCTTCTACTAGGACTTTTTCATTGGATAATCTGGATATCTCGGCATGGAGCTGATACTTCTTGTCAGCATCCGAAACTAAATCCTTCAGCTCCCTAATCTCAACATCCCGGTCTATTAAGCTGGCTTTGTATCTCGCGATCCTGTCATGCCACTTGGATGACTTTCTCATCTCCGAATCGAACTTTGCCTTGAACACGACAGCCTCTTTCTGAGCTGCCTTGAGTTGATCCTGCATGTGATGGATGTTTTCGTGAACCAACTTGTTCTCTGTCGACAACCTTACGACTTGTTTCTCTACCTCAAGTAGTCTTGCCTTTGTTGTGCTCAACTCTCTAACCAGTGCCTGGGTTTTTTGGTCAGGATCTGAAACATCTGTTTCCGTGCTGCTGTTGCATTCATCATGCTCTCGTGCTTGTTTCTCGTTAACGTCCGGATCATCCATCTCTAACTTGTTACTTGAGTTCAATGATCTTACCTTTTGAAGCTCCATCTTAAGGTTAGCAATCTCTTCTTCATAGCTAGCAAGCTTCAACTGTAGTTCAATAACACTCAAACTTTCTGTTCGCTTCAACGAACCATTACCATTCTCTCGTGCAACAGATAGCTCACTGTCCATCTGCATCATCTTCTCATGCAACGTATCATCACCGCTCGCTGGAAATCTAGGATAACTGTGGACAGAGGAGATATCAGATTCTTCAGAATCTGAAAATGAAGCTAATTCATCGAGTCTGGAATAACGATCAGAAGTGCTTCCTCCAGATCCAAGAAAGACATCAAAGCCAGCAGCACGATGAGTTGATCTTAAGCGGGGTAGTTTCATATCAGGAGAATACCATGGAGTGGTTGGTTCAGATCCCATATCCGGCACAATCGACCCAAGAGAGTGCAGATCAGGTACATTTTTTCTTAGGTCCCCAGTCAGCTGAGCATAACGCTCAGCTAACGCTTGATACATGCGCTGGAACTCCTGGACAACAGAGACGAGTTCTGGCCTCTTCTTATAATACATTTCGGCTTTTCTGACCAAGGAGTCTCCATCATCTTCAATCAACTTCATCATGCGATCAATATTGCTGTCCATTTCTGCAATCAAGGAGACCATAATCACTTTGATGCGCAAGTACAGAAATGATTACTACAAATAACTAACTACATGCTAAGATATTCCGATGTTTATATTCACATTTGTGAACACAAATCAGTTCCAACTGCATGATTATTTGTCTATAACCTTTAGGTATTTTTACGTCAATGCATCAAGCTTGTTGTCTAGATAACTCTGAACACAGGACGCGGTCTAAATGTTTATGCTTTTTTGACTTGTTCATATCAGCATGGAAGAGGAGAAGAAAACTAGTAAAAGAGATGCACTAGAAACTGACCCTCCATATTCTCAGAAAGCCACTTTGCACTCCTGGCATTTATATGACCCTCCCACCACCATGAATGTGATTTTCTCGACTCCAACCTTTCGACAGACTTCGTTGCATTTTCCTGACATTAGAGATAGATATATAGCAAGGTATGAGATACAAATAACCCAAATGACAATTATAAATGCACAGTCGAATGACAATGATCGAGCTAACCATAACAGAAAACTTGAACCACATAATGGGAGGGTATAAAACCTATACACAAGTAACTATTTTTAATATCCTTCCCTTCTCAGCTTTACCTGCACATAGCTTGATACATACATTTATGGCCTGCTTGGCTTGTCACATGGTGATCAAACAAAAGAATTGAAAAATGTAACATAAATTGGCTTATTTTCTTCCAACATCAGATTATACTCACACATTTTACTCCTCTTAAATGAAGATGATGAAGAGCAAATCTATAGTGTCACTAAAACAGGAATGTTTCCAACTTTTGCTGCAACTGGTGCCACAATTTCAACTTGTTCTACAACCAAACCTTCAAAAAAGGAGGGACATACTAAAAATACATGTCTAAATGAAGCCCAAATACAATCAAATTAAATAAGAATCTTTATGAATATAACGTTTCAATTATTGAATATGGCAAATTACGTATGCAGATTGAAGAAAAAGAAACAGTCCAATCCCGTAATTAACTCTCAAAATGTGACAACGTGACCCACCCAACTCTAATCCCAAAAGAGGGCAACGCCGAACAGGAAAGCCACGCTTCACATAAAAGTCTCCCTTTTCCCTATTATCTCCATCCTTTATAGCAAAGTGAAATCTATTTCAATTCAATTAAACCTAAAAACAGGGAATTCAATTGTATTTGAGCTCCGGCAGCCACATGCACAGCTGGTTGTGGCCGACATAGACAGCCTCAATTCCGCTCGCAAGAAATCCGTAGTGGTCAACTACTCAACAATTTCTTTTTTTGCAGGAATAAATAACATAATTAATCATCAAGTTGGAGAAAATTGACGATCAATGCAGACAAATTAACAAATAAATAAAATAAATCTGAGTTCAGTAATCAATCGATTGATTGTTTGCCGGAGTTCAACAGAAATCAGGAGAAATTGGACACGGTGATGAGTTAGTTTTGATTATATCAATGCCGGAACATAAACAACAATTACAGAACTCAGGAAACCAGACGCAGACAGGAACGAGTGAAACGAACAATCTAGAAGCCAAAAGCACGAAAACAAAGTGAGATAGAGAGATCTGCAAGCGAACCTTATCCATGACGATTCGCTCGCTATTATCAACGCACACAGCAGCGATTGCGGAAAGAGGTGTAGAAGACGGAGATAAATAGAGAGAGAAATGGGCGGCAGATTGTAGATAATAGGATATGGATCGATTCGAGGGAGAGGAAGAAGTCGAAAGATGACGCTGAAGCAGACGAATTCAAGTCTTCGGAATCGATGCAACTGATATGGAGAGGATGAGAGCGAGGCGGAGTTGCAGGTGCAGAACCGGCTATGGCGGGTGCATCAACCAAGGCGCGGGGGTTTTGTACGTTTTGTAGGTTGAAGATGACAGCTGGCAACACCCAAATCTGTTGGTCACATCAATTGCTTGTTTTGTGACACGTAATCGACGTGATGGCAACCCTCACCGTCCCACCTTACTAGTCTCTTTTCGTTTCTGCCTGATTTCATAAATTGCTCGTAAAATCTAACCCAACTCGATAAATTCGACCTATTTATCGAATTCAAATTTGATTAACTTCAAAAATCTACCGTTATTCACAACTTAAACTTGAAATCTAATCTGTCTCGAAATAATAAATATGAACACAAACAAACTCGACTTAACTTTCGACCCGACCTAAAACATGACACAACCCTTATAAATTGATGCACTTGTGTGTGTATATATATATGGGTTAATTATATAAAACTACTCTTAAATCATCCTTGAAATAAAAGTTTACAGAAAATCACCCATAAATTAATATTTCTTTCAAAGAACCACTCATGACCCTTTTTATGTGTAAAAATTTATAAAAAGTTATTAAAAAAAATGTTAATTTTTCATATTTCTTGAATATTTTGGTTACTTTATTATATAATTAAGTTATAGTGAATACAAAAGGTGAGAATTTAACATTTTTAAAACACTTTTTACACATAAAAATGGTAATGAGTGGTTCTTTGAAAGAAATATCAATTTATGGGTGGTTTTATCCAAACTTTATTTTAACGGTGATTTTGTAAAAACTCGCTTATTTAAATTTTAAAGGTGATTTTGGGAAAACTCGCTTATTTTAAGGGTGGTTTTCTGTAATTTACCCTATATATTTATATAATTAAAAAAACATTAAGATAAATTTTTTTCCAATAAATTATTTATTATACTTTTCTTCAAGTATTTTCCTTCTTTTTCTGGGCTCAATTAAAGCATAATATTCTCTTAGTGGCCCTCGTGAGTAATGAGTCCATGCTCCAAATCTATAAATGAAAAAACACTGTGAGACATTACAATTTGCTAAATTTTTATTATAATATTGATAAATATACTCAATTGACACAAATCTCCCTACAACCCTACCCATGAATTATGAAATTCTGAATAATCAACTTGAATTTCAAATCTCAATAATAAAAAAATGTATATAATAAATAGATAATACCTCGAATCATATTTAATTTTGCTTAAAAAATACTTTTTTAAAATAAATAACATAAATTACATTGTCATAATTCATCCACCCGAATATATAGATTCAGATCAAATAAAATAAAGTCAAATGAGGAAAAAAAAAGAGGTAATGAGCTTTATAGACCTTTTTTATTGTTTTTTTTAAAGTTTATAGACCCCATAATAAATTCTTTATTATATAGATCTTTTCATATATATTGTTTCATTTATACCCTTCAATGCTTTTTATTTTTTTTAAAGTTAACGTCTTTAATAATAAATTTGAAAAAAGGGTACAAAAAAAATTCAAATTAAATATAATATATATTATAAGGAAAAAATAATAGTTTATTATATTCAATTCCTAATAAAATATCTAAGTACGTACATTACAATTAACTTATTAATTATTGTAACACATAACTTCTGTATTGTAATACAATATTTCACATTTATTGGAATACAATATTACTACCATAGAGATTTCATATTGTGTAATACAATGAATAATTTAGTCTAATTATTCATGTATTACAATAACTACATTTTTTATTGTAAATGTATCATAATTGATTATTCTAATCGCATATGTAAATATTATAAACAAAGCTAATGCCAATATATATGTTATGCTATAAATTAGTGAATGCTCATATTATATGAATGTAGAATTTCAAAAAAAATATCTTTAACCATTTTTAAAAATAGTTTTTAATTTTATTATTAAAGTATAGTAACTTTTTATTAAACTAAATCAATTAAGGGTAAACAAGTAATAACACCAACAAAAGGGTCTACATACTTAAAAGATTTATTATGGGGTCTATTAAGTAAATAAATTATGCAAGATGGTTTTTATCCTCCAATTATCTAAAAAAACAATTATCTCAAAAAAAGGGCCAAGAACAACTCTTCGAGGGTATGGAAAACCATGCATGGGAAATATGGGAAATGGTAATCAATTGTCTTTCTAGCCTTTCACGATACTATAGTCATAAAGATTTCCTAAATTTGGATATTTAAATCCTAAAAAAAATAATTTATTTTTAAAAAAAAACGGAAAGAATTTAACACACCAGAGATGTGTGATAGGCTAAGACCGGAGAGGCCAAAAACGACAGACAGACTAACTGTCATGTACAACAACAACGGAGCCAAAATTAAAAACATTAAGAAAATATTTCCAAATTTAGCATCATTTCTAATCTTTTTAAACGTTTGGGCTTGTCATTTGGGCTTTGGGCTCAGATGAAAACGTTTGGGCTTGTTATATGAGCCCAATAAGCCCTAAGATCTTGAAAAAGTGGAGGCCCAATTCAGCCCACTGAAAATCATGAATTAACTAATCGAACGTATCGTAATGCAGGCATCAGCTTCCGTCAGTGCTTGATGATGAACTGGTCGAAGTGAGGTGTGAATGACGACTAAGTGACGATTGACATTTCTTACAACGACTTACTGTCGCTGCTTCTGAATAAGACCCATTATCTTATATACTCCACATATATATATATATGATTGTGGTTAGGTTAGATACTTAGATCATTTCTAAATAACATGATGTAAGAATTTTGTTTTCCATGAATCATGAGGTAACAAATAACTATCGATGGCGTCAACCGATAGCAATGGATATTTGTATTAGTATAGCGAGTAGTTGCAGTAGCGTTTTAGACCACTTCCTTTGTTTGACTGTAGTTAATTAAGGTGTCATACGTTTGATTCAAAATTGAATTGGACCTAAAACCGAATTTATAAAATTTTTTAATCAAAGACTGAATCTAACGCTTTACGTTTGATTCTCTTTAGGTTTGGTTTAGTTAGGGTCGGTTCGTGTTCTAATTGAACCTAATTGATAATTAATTATATATAATATATAATTATATTTTAATTCTTTTGTTTAAATTATGTAATGGAAAATTATATAAAAAATACAATGATTTATTATGTGAGGATCAAGAACCTCGGGTTCAAGAGTTGGGTCGTTTGGCTTTACCGCTTTGATAGCAAGCGTACTGAAGTTCGTTGAGACACGTGACTGAGGGAGGGAGTCGTGTGCACAGACACTTGTGCACTAGTAGTCTAGCACATAAGATGAGTGATTAAACCAATTATCAATAGGAAGAGGAGCTCAGTAACTTGTATACTAAGATTTATTTGTTCACATTTTCAATGTGGGATGCTTTGCTCTCTTCACATCTTTCAACATAATGATTATTTATATTGGTAAAGAATTTAGAATATACTACCTCTTGTTGTAAAATATGTCGTTTGACTTTTTGACAATTGAAACATTTTTAAAAATTAATAAGTTTAAAATTATTTAAAAAATTAATATTTTATATAATTTTTAGCTTGTTAAAAACATGTCAAAACAAACTACGTATATAATTTTCTCGTTACAAAAAAAATTTTCACTTCTCTTTTTTTTTTCAAGAATGACATCGACTTGAATGTTAATTTATAGTATTATCTAGACCATAAAAGTCAACATTTATTTAATTTTAAGTGAGGATGATATTAGAGTTAATTATGACAAGTGGCCGATTCATAATTTGGGGGTAAAAACAATTTCGATAACTTTTTTTCATGTATGTATAAAAAATATATTTTTTTAAATATATTAAAAATATTTTAAATTTGTGAATAGTTATTTTCAATAGAAAAAATATCAAAAAATGATATTTTTTTTATGTATATATAGAAAAGAATATTTATTTTTAGCAGAAAAAAAACTAAGAGAAATAAAAATTATGAAAAAAGTGAAGCTAATGAGGTTTAAATTCATGACCTCAAGATAAGGAAAATCACTCCTTAATCTAAGACGTCTTTGTGATTTATTACTCATTTTACAATCTTTTATATCTAAAATTAGTAAAAATTACCAAAACCCATAAAAAATTATCTTTCTTTCGAGCTAGGGGCTATAGCACCTTCGAGCCCCCTATAACCACCAATGATTATGACCAATTAAATGTGATATGGGAGTTGTTTTATTTTTATATCAAAATCAGCATGGATTTTTGGACATCTAAAAAGTTATATAAATAATGACCAAATATACCGTTGTTTGTCTGTTCTCATACAAGTAAACCTAAATTCTAAAACTAACTATCTAATGCAAACATTTTTACTTTCAAAAGGTGTCTAGGACCAAATTGATAAAATCAACAAAAATTTCTTTTAGAACAAATTAGAAAATGAAAGTAATGAATTAATGAGGATTAAGCTAAATCAACATGAACTAAGCATCAATCATCAATCAAAGATGGGAAAATGAGATTGAGGAGACAGATTCTAGAAGGGAAAAGGCAGCTTTATCCCATTAGGGTCTCTCCCATTTTCCTCAAATTACAGAAAGGGCAAGTCCAGGGTATATATACCCATGAAATACAAAAAACGACAAGAGGAAAAAATACAACTTATTGCCCAAGGCACACTCACTAAACATGATTAAGATGTGCAGGATAATAAAACAGTGATTAACTAACTTAACCACCAGTGACATTCACATCACTCCCCCTCGAGCTTGGAGTTGCTAAATTGATTCACCACTCCGAGCTTGCACAAGAGTTTCTTGGATTGTTCTTGACTAAGAACTTTGGTGAACACATCTGTAGGTTGTTCACGAGTGTTGATGTACTTGGTTTTAATTTGTTTTCTCATGACTTTATCTCTAAACAGATGACAGTCAACTTCAGTGTGTTTTATTCTCTCATGGAAGACAAGATTTCTAGCAGTGTGAAGTGGAGCTTGATTGTCACAATAGAGTTCAACTGCACCTTCATGATCCACACACAGATCCTTTAATAAATTTACCAACCAAGTAATCTCACAACAGGTTACAACCATAACTCTATATTCTGACTCAACAGTAGACATAGCCAAAAAAATTGTTTCTTGGTTCTCCAAGAGATTAGATAGGAGCCCAAGAAGATGCAAAAGCCAGATAGAGATCTTCTTGTCATTGGACAAGATTGCCATTCAGCATCACAGTAGGCTCTTAGCTTATAATCCGATGAGCTAGACAGAAGTATACCTTCTCCTGGAGCTGTTTATAAGTATCTAAGAACATGTTTTGCAACTTGTCAATGTTAAACACAAGGTGACTGCATGAATTGACTCAGAACTTGCACACTATAGGTGATATCAGGTCTAGTTACTGTTAGATAGATCAGTTTACCAACTAATCGTCTATACATGTGAGGATTTCTCAATTGCTCCCCCTCTTTAGATAGCTTTGTGTGAGAATCCATAGGAGTGAGCAATGGCTTTGCATTGCTCATGCCAATTTCCTATAATATTTCCAATGTATACTTTCTTTGATTGAGATAGATTCCACTTTGGTTCCTATCAACCTCAATGCCTAGGAAGTATATCATATCTCCCAAGTCTTTCATCTGAAACTGACTTTGAAGATGTTTCTTTAGTGTGACAACCTTTTTCGATAATTTCCTGTAATTATCATGTCATCAACATAGACAAGTAAGGTTGTGAACAGATTTCCCTTTCTCTTAGTGAATAATGAATAATCAGTCTTTGATTGAGTATAGCTCCTGATTACATCACACTAGAGAATTTGGCAAACCACGAGGGCTTGCTTGAGTCCATACAAGGACTTGTTTAGTTTGCACACTAGTCTTGAATTATTGGAATCATCAAATATCTCCCTCTAAGTCCAATAATTATGACCTTCCCCCTGTTTAGATAGAAGCTTCTTGAGGGCAGAATATGCTGATGGTAAGACATCTTCTTCAAGGTCACCATTGAGAAAGGCATTAGTGACATCAAGCTGAGTGACTGACCATCCTTTTGCAGAAGCAACAACTAGTAGAGATCTAACAGAAATCATCCTTGCAACAGGAGCAAAGGTTTCAAAGTAGTCCACACCTTCAAGTTGTGTAAACCCACGAGCAACTAACCTTGCTTTGCGTCTGTCTAAAGTGTCATCACTCTTAAGCTTGAGTTTGTATAGCCATTTGCATGTGACTAAAGATTGATCATCAGGGAGAGGTTGAATATTCCAGGTACCATTTCTTTCCAAAGCTGCTAACTTAGTCAACATGGCATCACACCAAGCAGGATCCCTCAAAGCCTCAAGCACATATTTGGGTAGTAGCATTGGCTATAAAGGTTTGATAAGGGAGTGAACATTTTTGATAAGATCAAGTAGATTCTATAGGATAAGGGGACTTAGCATTGATGCTAGATGAAGTCGATGGTGAATCCAAGATGGCCATGTGCACATAGTCCTGCAACCAAGATGGAGGCTTGTGATCTCTTGTAGAATGTCTAAAAATAGGTTGAGAAGTGGGGGTATCATCAAATTGAGATGATATGGGGGATGGAGAATAATCTGCGATGGATATAGGTGTTGAAGAAAGATCATGACTATCCTCTAAGGGGGCAGGTGGTGAAGTTGGTTGAGTGAAGATGGAAGGATTCATCAATCAAAGATGGGAAAATGAGATTGAGGAGACAAATTCTAGAAGGGAAAGAAAGGCCGTTTTATCCTATTAGAGTCTCTCCCATTTTTCTCAAATTACAGAAAGGGCAAGTCCAGGGTATATATATCATGAAATACAGAAAACGACAAGAGGAAAAAATACAACTTATTGCTCAAGGTACACCCACTAAACATGATTAAGATGTGTAAGATAATAAAACAGTGATTAACTAACTTAACCACCAGTGACATTCACATCAGAATGGTATCACCCACTCATTAGCTAGGATCGACTTTGCATCCCAAAACATGTTGGTGGACTTGGCTTCAAGAGAACAGAAGACATCAATACAACCCTCCAAGTAAAACTTCTTTTAAAAATTTTTACTCAATCGAATAATATCTGGGTCAAAATGGTAACAGAAAAATATCTTAAATAAGATCCACGTACTCCTATGACTAGAAGTAAATACAATGCCTCGTGGCAATTCAAGCGGCTACTTAATATTAGAGAAAAATTTTACATGGGACTTAGATGGCTTGTTGGAAATGGTACTTTAGTTAATATTTGACATGATCCATGGGTAGGAAATTTCACCTTGGCACTCCTAGGTCATGACAATGACGAAAATACACGTGTTGTTGATCTAATCACGAAAGAATGAAAAAGGGACTTACCTTAGCCCCGTAGATTAATTCTTACAGGTATTGTCAACAAAATAGTCAAAATAAGTATATTTATAAATAATATGCCGGATGGGCTCATATAGACACCAAGCCTAAATGGTTCCTTTTCAGTTAAATCAGTTTCCAATCTCTCAGTTGTATCCCCTAACAACGATTATGATTACAGGTGGATTTGAAAATTGAACGCTCCACCTAAAATAAAATAAAACTTTATTTAGAAAGCCGTTGTGGAAAGCATGCCAACTAAATGCAGACTGAACCTACACTATAATCGTGTTTCCTCTCAATGCTACTTATGTAACACGACGGACGAGGATGATAATCACATATTCTTTGAATGCTCGTTAACAATATCTATACTCAATGGCGTTAATAATAAGCTAGGCTATAATATCCACCTTCCATAATTAAGTAACGACTTCACATATAATCTAATCTTGACAAAAGTTGCAATAAGGGATTTTCATCTGCTTTGTCTTTTATGGTTTACAGTCTCGGAATATAGAAATAAGAAGATTTTTAACACCAATAATGCTCCAATGCCACAAAACTCCCCTACAAGTGACAATATCTAAAATTATGGAGTGGTCGCTGGCGCATGTGGTGTCTCAGGGCACTCCTAAGCCTAAGTGTAGGAATAGGGTGAAGTAGAAAACACCACTTAGTGGTTTTTACAAACTTAATGTTGATGGATCTGTCAAATCAATAGGAGAGTCCTACATTTGATGTATTATTCGAGATGAGATGGGGCAGGTAGTCGATCTTTTCCGTCAGGCGGCTTCACCTGGCTCCGTCTTGCGAATTGAAGCATTAGTCTTCATGGAAGGAATCAAGCGAGCTAGATCTTTAGACATCGAGAAACTCATTAGCGAGGGCGACAATCAAATTGTACGTGGTCAATGCAATTAGAGGTAGGAACCACACCTTGGGAAATTGTAATGGTCACATAAGTCATGAAGACTATCAACAATCAATTTGAGGTTGTCATTGTTGAGCATTGTTATAGGGAAGCAAACTCAGCTGCAGAGTTTATTGCTAGACATGATTATAATTTTAGTCTTGTCTCTATCCTAGCATTAGGGAACTTTGTAAAGTCATCTTTTTGGATGATGAGGGATGAATCTTCTTTCCGAAGAAATCCCTCTTCTTGCCTACTGTAAAAAAAAGCCCCATAATGTAGACACATCTGACTCAAGCGTCACAAGTCTGAGACTTATGAGTCATTAGGTTACGCCTCAAGAAGAGCACATACTTGAAAAAAAAAATGAATTTGAGGTGTCAATAGCAAGCGAGCGGAAGAAGCTCTCATTTAGATCTTGGCTCGATCCGCTTGTACTTGGCCCGAAAAAATGGTGTTTTAATTTAGACCCAAGGTTATGTCTTGGGCTCGGTGCAGCCCAAGGAAAAAAAAGGAACAGATAATAATAAATAAAAATTCAACCGGTTTCATATATATCTAATTTTATATATGGAAGGGTTGAAATCAAATCCCGAAAGGGTTTGATCAAAAACCCGTAAGAGTCTCGATAAAATCCCGAAAGGGCTTTTAGGTGCGTTCTACTAGGGTGGTTCTCGATTGCATCTCTGGGTGTTCTTGGCGTGCCTATTCTTAGTTGGGGCTCTGGAGTTCGGTGTTGGGTGTTGGACAATGACCCTGCTAGAACCTAAGAAAACAGCAACTTGCTAAAGAGCGTTAGGGATGTAGGCCGAACTGTGTTTCTGTGAAGTGGCTAGGGCTGCAGTGAAGCATGGTATGGGAGTCACTAAATGAGAAACGTATTTGCCCCCGACAGAGGTGCAGATCGTATGCGAGGCAACGTCCCCCAATGATTTCACCGGATTCTCTCACAAGTGCATTCGAGGGAGAGAAGATGGAACTGGAACAGGCGCTCAGAACGGGAAAAGAGTATGAGAAAACAGGAGAGAGAGAAGAGGCGATTGATCGCTGCGTGTTAAAAAGCGAAGCCCTTGACCTCCTTATATAGGCTATGAAATCTTCCTTAAGTTGTAAGCAAAAGGAAGGTTCGAGTCTATCTTCAGAAGATTCGGGTTTATCCAAAACCGTTTGAAAGTATAATTTCTCGAAATAAATCCAGTGAAAAATCAGATATTCGCGGATAAACACTAACAATTCTATCCGTAATATCTTCGGCCTCAAGTTAAGATTTTCCGCAAAAATTTAACTCTAATCTCGAAGCACGAGCAAGAGCCGGACGGCGGGCACGCGTGTGGGTGCCCCATCTCCTCCTCTACCTCTCAATGTAGGTAGTGGAAGAGTCTCGTTGAAAACCCAATAGGATACCCTTGAACTTTCCATGTGGGATGTGGGAAGTTCAAAAGACACCTTAAAACCACCTTCTATATGCATTAACTCCAACATTGGGTCTGCCTGAGGTCGTGGTGGTGTGTATCGAGGCGACCCAATTATCCAGAAATTTCCTTGGAAGACTGTCTTCACTTCCCACATGGGCTCTTGGCGTGCCTATTCTTAGTTAGGACTAGGTTCGTTTGTTCGTCCAGATCTAATAGCTTACCACGGTTTGTATTGTACCTATTTATTTTATATTGTATGTTTGACGGTTCGTCAATTCTTACCTTATCAATATATATATATATATATATATAATATATATATATATATATGGTGCAATGCCTATAAAATTTTAATTATTTGTTACTCATGAAAAAATGCTTATCTAAAAAGAATAACGTTTTCACAATGTAAGTCTAAATATATTAGTTAGTGGACTAGTCCTTTTTAGGGTGAAATCTTAATAGAATTATGTTTTAGACATCATCCCAAATCATGAATCCCGACAAATTCGAAACAATATTTTCTCTTCACATATTGTTTAATTTTTATATAATATCTCATTATAAAAGGATATCCCTATTCTATTATTTTCTTTCATTTTCTTGCATCTCTATCTCCCAAATTAACGTCTTCACCTATAACAATGAATTGACTTTGATGTCAAAAGGAATTATTGCTTACTTACATTTTTCATTCAAGTCTTTGCCTTCTTCCTCCCAATTGCAATAAAACATCAATTTTGTTTATTACTTTGTTTTCTTATTGATTGATGTTTTAGTGTGTAATTTTGTGCACTTTAGGTTTCATGGTGAGACAATTACTAACACTAAGTCAGTAAATATTATATATTCCCTTCACATTACTAACTCTATTTGAAATTAATATTACTATTACTATCATCATTAAAAAGCTTATATAAGCAATCACTTTCTAGATTTATTTTTATATTTGATTCAAACTAATTCATTCTCTTGAATTTTTATTTGTCTACCATTATTACCTTTGCATAAAGTTTTGAGCTTGCTTAAGTTAAAATATACTTTTTTTTACTATTTTATTTTTTTGAATTTATAGGTATAAATTGACACATTTTCGTTATTAATCAACATATTGATATGAATGAAATGTTTGATCATGAGTAACAAAGATATGAAATTTTCCATGAAATTATACAAAAGAACTTTATAATGTTAAAGAAAATAATCTTCAAAAATAAAATAAAATTGTGTCTCTATTGTTTTAAGAAATATGTTAATGTAAAATTATTTTCGCATATTATTGATCAAATTATCAGAACACATTTTTTCATCAATCATAAAATTGTACAGTAGTTGAGTGGACAAATTTGAATACACTAATTTTCATTCCTTAGAAGGTAGGTGCCTTTTAGAATTGTTACTTTTACTTTTAAATATTTTAGATATACTTTTCAATCATTAAAGTTGAGCACAAAATTATTGAAAAAAAAAAGATTAATACCAAGCGGATTTTTTTAATAATTTTATAGCAATAATATTTAATATGGTATATAGTCACATTTTCCCTACAATTTTCAAGAAAAAGTTGTTTTCACACACCAAAAAAAACTTTTTAGTATAAAATATAAAGTGGAATTGTCGGCCAAACGTGATAAATTTAGTTTTTAGTATAAATTTTTTGCTTTAGCTTGTTATGTTACCCCATTTATGTTTTTTACTGTATATTTTAAAGGTTTTTAGTCAATCGATTTATTGACCATCAAGATACAGATTTTTTTGATGTCAAATTCTTACTTAATACTCCATCCGTTCGGCAAAACATGTCACTTTACTATTTACGAATGCTTTTTTAAGAGATAAAAACTATATAAAATAACTAGTTTTTTTAATAATTTTTTTAACAGTTTCGTAGTTATTATTAATAAGTACATACTTGTTAAAAAGTTTTTATAAAAAATGAATATTTTATATAGTTTTTATCATTCTAAAGAAGCGTGCGTAAATAGTAAATGACCTGTTTTGCCGAACAGCGTGCGTAAATAGTAAATGACCTGTTTTGATCCGTGGGTTGAATTCTGCTATGCCCAACCCGCTCGTCTGTATTGGCAGGATGTTTCTCTGCGCTCTTGTCAAGGTGTACAACAAGGTGATCCGTTAGGTCCCCTTTTGTTTGCTTTAGTTTTGCATCCGCTTGTCACCAAAATTAATACCGCATGTGCTCTTGACATTAACGCTTGGTACTTAGATGATGGTACCCTATCAGGTGACACCAGGGATGTTGCTAAGGCGCTTGAGATTATGGTTAGAGAGGGTCCGAAGTTGGGGCTATTCATTAATATTCAGAAAACTGAATTATTCTGGCCAACTGAAGATCCGAGGAGCTTTGAAGTTAGTCTGTTCCCATCGGATATTTCTAGACCCAAATTAGGGGTGAAATTGTTAGGCGGCCCGGCCAGCAACAATGCTACATTCTGCAATTGCTTGATTATGAAGAGGGTTGACAAATCTATAGAGGCTCTTAAGGTTGTTAGAAGGCTAGAAGATCCCCAGTGCGAATTGCTCCTTCTACGAAACTGTATCGGGGTCTCTAGATTGATGTTTTCCCTTCGAACGTGCCCCCCTCATGCCCTCCCTGGCGCTATAAGGTGCTTTGATGATGAGCTTCGGGTCTCCCTGGAGCAGGCAATTACTGCAGGAGGCCCAGGGTTTGGTCAATGGCAGTGGCGTCAAGCGACTCTTCCTTTAAAACTTGGTGGGTTTGGGGTGCTTTCGGCGGAGGATGTTAGTCATTTTGCTTTCATCGCATCTCGTCTCCAAACGGCTGATCTCCAAACATCCATTTTGAGTAATTCAGCGTCTTCACCTTCTAGATGTCCGGACAGTTACCCTGACAGCACCCTCACCCAATCTATCTCGAGGTTTGTCGCCTGTGTTGGTTCGGATATTAATGACTTGTTTGTATCCCCCGCTCCCAAAAAAATCATGTCAGTATTGGCGGATCGATACTTCAAGTTCATTGATGAGAACTTAGTGGCCACACTCAATCCGACTCCAAGGCAGCTGCATGTTTTGCAAGCGGCGAGAGGAGACAGAGCGCATGATTTTTTGTTGACTACACCCATTGAGGGTCTAGCTCAGACTATGCCGTCTCGCCAGTTTCGTTCTGTCCTCCAATACCATCTTTCGATCCCTATGTTTAGTGGCTATCCGACCTGTCCTAGTTGTGAGCTTGACAGGATGGACCCATTTGGAGATCACGCTCTGCATTGCAGTCGAGGTATCGGGACGAAGCACCGACACAACATGGTCCGAGATGTTTTGGCTCACATTTGTTACAAAACGGGCATCGCAGTTCAGAAGGAAGCGCATACGGGTATGACCAATGAAGATGGTGTTGAGTTGAGGCCAGGAGATTTGTTGGTTTATGGGTGGGACAAGGGTAGAGACACTTGTGTGGATGTGGTTGGGGCTTCACCGTTCACAACTAGAGCCAATGATTCATTTGTACCCGGCAATGCAGTCTCTCAAGCCACTGAACGAAAGGAGAAGAAGTACGCAGATATTTGTGCTGCTAAGGGGTATTGTTTTATGGCATTCGCGTTCTCCACTTTTGGAGAACTGGGGGGTGATGCTATTGGTTTTCTAAAACGGGTTCAATTGGTTATGAAGAGTCATAGGGCAGAGTTTGATAATGGTGATTTCATATTTTATAGAGTTGGTTTTACTATTCAAAAAGGGGTTGAAACTCAATTTGTTACGAGGCTTCCAACTAACTTTATGTAAATCTTTTTTCATCGTAATAAAGTCCTAATAATAATAATAATAATAATAATAATAATAATAATAATAATAATAATAATAATAATAATAATAATAATAATAATAAAGTGGAATTGAGTAAAAGAAATGTATTTTTATTACGAGTTCGTTGAAAATTACAGAGAGTGGGAGGGAAAGGAAACATCTCACCGACTGAGACTGAGACTGAGACGTTACCTAATTCATAACCAGCAGGAGAAGCTCCAATGGCGATTGGGTCAAACTCCACCTTTCTTGCTACCCACCCCGCCACTGCCAAGTCCCAACCACCATATCCACCTCCTCAATTTGATCCCCGAGTTTCCATTCAGGTTGGATTTCGTTATTTCAACCCTAAAATTCAACATCACGCAATAAACTAATCATTAAGTAGTTCAACGATGAAATCGTCTACGTTTCACCTTTGATTATCGTCTTTTATGCTTATTGTATCCTTTTCCTTTTCCCCCCTTTTTAAAAAAAAATTTATTCAGCTTCTTCCGATTTTTCTCAGCCAGCGGAGTTGATGTTTGATTCACATAAATCGCTTTGTTGATCCCGGTAAGGATGTGGCGGAGAAGCTCAATTTCTCCGTCTTGCGGTTGCAGAGATGGTGTCGTCTTGTTCGTGATCTTCCTACTGCCGCTTTGCTTCTCTTCCAACGTCCAGGCGCGTATCACCCATCCCGAAGAAGGTAAATCATGGATTTTTTCCCAAATTGCTCCCAAATTGTTATTTAGAACTTAGAAGTGCTTTAGAGTATGATCGACTTTACAATGATTCAGAATTAACTAAAAATTCTTAGCTCCTTTGATACCTGTGCAATGTTCAATTTAGGTCTAACTAGATCAAGTAATTAAGTAAATTGGATTTGGAAAACACAAGGATCCAGTCATTTTTCATGGTTGTATATGAAGCACTAGCTTTTGATTTGAGCAAAATGTTTTTGGGGAAATATGATCTATGCCTATATGGATCTTTGTTGATGTTGAGTTTATAGTTTGTCATGACTTGCCTGTTTTAATTCTGCAGTCGAGGCACTACAAGCCATTAAATCGAGCTTACATGATCCATTGGGGAACTTGAGCAACTGGAATTCTAAGGACCCGTGCAGTGCCAACTGGACTGGCGTTTATTGTTCCAATCAGACACTACAGGATGGCTACTTCCACATCCAAGAGTTGTAAGTGGTTGATTATCATAAAAATTATTCCTATTGGACACTGGCATGAAAATTGGCTCTGATATGACTATCTCAAACTTGGCTATGCTTTGGGCATTTTGATGGCTGTTGTATAGTTAAGTGTTTCACTATGCTTGTATGTGAGTTTCAGAGATGTTATGGCGTCCACATGTCAGATTCCTGTATGGGTGCTAATAAAAGTGCACACACAATATCTATAAAGTATACCATACACACACAGGGTCCCCTTTCATTGAGAAGTAATTTTAGATTGAGAAATGAGAGATATGCATCTAAATGTATTATATATGAATCTCAACTGAAATGCATAGATAAACTTATTATACATGCAACTCAGTTGTGATGCATATCTAATACCCGAAGATGTATATATAATAAGTTGAAACGCATATATTAGCTTACTTCTCATTTCTCAAAATATTTAGCACTTCTCAGCAGAATAGATACCCCAAACACACACACACATTGCATCCACAATCTGCATTTCAGAACTAATGTAGTATTCATTTCCCTGTCTTCCTCTTTGTAGGGATCTGATGAACATGAATCTTTCAGGAACTTTAGCACCAGAGCTTGGCCTATTGTCTAATTTGAAAATATTGTAAGTCGGATCCCTTTTACGATATTACTCATCTTTTCCGTTAAACTGCCATCATCTCTTAGGTCCAGGTTTATGGTCTGCATATTAAGGATTTGGTTGGCAGCTGGTTGGCTGCCCTTATAGTGTGTAAATCTTTCATTTGCTAATCTCCTTCCACATTGCTGTTGTTAAAGGAATTTTATGTGGAACAACATAACAGGGAGTATACCAAAAGAGATAGGAAATCTCACAAAGCTTGAACTCTTGTAAGTTTCAAAGACTCCACTGTCATGTTTTATGTTTTTATATGCACCTGCTGTAATCATGGATGTATGAGCTGTCTTCCTGGCAAATGCTCCTTTGACTGATTTTTGGTTCATGATGTTAATCATAGTTGTGTAGGTGACATATGCCTCTTACAATGGATTTTCATTCATAATGTTCATTTAGTTGTGTAAAGTTGCCTTACACTGAATTTTGGTTCATTATTGTCACACTATTGGTGCTTTATTTATCCTCTTGCCCAAGGTTTCTTTATACCCTTCTTTCAACGATTTCTGATGTTATGCTATCTTCTTTGCCTTTCAGGCTCTTGAATGGCAACCATTTGACAGGTTCCTTGCCAGATGAGCTTGGTTATCTTCCAAATCTAGACCGAATTCAGATTGACCAAAACCAAATATCAGGACAACTACCTAAATCATTTGCAAATCTAAACAAAACAAAGCACTTGTAAGGGCATCTTTTGCTCCTTTAAGCAATAATTCCTTTTGTTCTTAATTGTGTTCATCAGTGATTGTTCTCTTCCTTTCTGCAGTCATATGAACAATAATTCAATTAGTGGTGAAATCCCTCGTGAGCTGTCCAGATTACCAAGCTTAATTCACTTGTAAGTTGGCTATTGGGTTTCCTTTTTAGGGTTCAGTAATTTGGAAAGTCATATGTGTGACATATAAGTGCAGTTCCACCTGCTATTCTGACAATGAGTAAACAATTGCAGCCTTCTTGACAATAATAACTTATCAGGATCCCTTCCAGCTGAGTTCTCCGAATTGCCGAATTTGCTGATACTGTATGCTTCTTTCTTGCCTAATGCATACATTTTATTTCATTCATTGCTTCAAGAGAAGAACTATATATATTTCATTTTATGTAATTCTCTTAAGATTGTAAAAGATGATTGTCATCAGAGTGCAAACACAAGTTTTTCCCTAACCTTTGTAATTTCTAATTTTTAGGATCTAATCTATTTCTTCCTATCATAATGTTCCAATAGTTTCTTCTCATATTTCATTTTGCAGTCAACTAGACAACAATAATTTCAGTGGGAGCCAGATTCCTTCCAGTTATGGCAAAATGACCAAGTTGCGGAAGCTGTAAGTGATCATTGTTTAATCCAAATAATTGGAATAATTTTCATTCATGATGATGCAAGGCTGTAACTTCTGTAAGGCATAATGCATAGCCATATTTCTTTATGTTCGTCTTTTTCAACATCCCCCTGCACATCCCCACCCCCAACCCCTTTGCCTCCACTCCTGCCAATGAAGTTCAGTGTGAAATTTTAATGTGATATTTTGTGATTCTTGTGTAATCTTCATGCTTATTTCAGTCTAACATTTAACCTTTACCAGGAGTCTTAGGAATTGTGGCTTGGAAGGATCAATTCCTGATCTCAGTGGGACTGCCAAGCTTTCTTATATGTAAGTTCATTGGCGTTTCCTTTACTTACTTTATACCCATTTAGGCATTTACTGTTCTTCAAAATTTGCATATTCTAAGTCTACCATCAAGTATATTTTAATACAATATTTCAATTGGATAAATGAAAACATAAGAACGTGGTTGAAACATAGAAATATGGAAAAAAAATATGGAAAGGAGGGGTGGAGTGATAATAGAACAACAATATTGCTTCTGTTTGGTATTTTATCTGTCTTTGACGTTCCTGATTGTAACTATTTCTTCTTCACACTGCACTTTCCAGAGACCTTAGTTTGAACCAACTCAGTGGACCAATACCGTCAGAGGAGCTATCTGATGATTTGACAACAATGTAAGACGGCTTTTATCCCTACTTGATCAATTTTGTTGATGACTAAAAATGTCAGGTTTTTTCTCATATAGTTTTTGTATCCCACAGCATTTTATCACAGAACAGGCTCAATGGGACTATTCCTCAAAACTTTTCAGGGCTTCCCCGTCTTCAAAAATTGTAGGCATCAGTCATTTCTATATTCCCAGTTCTTTTTTTTTTATCCTGAACCCTAGCGTGTTTCAAAGTTTTTTGTATTGTTATTTGCCTGATTTACAAATCTGCTCTACAACTTAGGTCACTTGATGGTAACATGTTGAGTGGTTCTGTTCCTTCCACTCTTTGGGAAAGCAAAAGATCTGATGTTGCTCCAAATCTTACTCTGTAAGACAACTTTAGCTTGCTCATGTTTTATTTATTTATATGTTTATTACCTGCATCTTCGAATGCATTTCTTCTGCAGATTAGATTGGACTTTGATTAAATGTTATAGTTTATTTTATATTTACTGGTGATTTTATGTTGGTTCTTGTCTACATTTTCTGGGAAACTGCAGCGTGAACTTTTTTCTTAAAGGATGTGTGCATGTTTCCAATCATTGCAGGGATTTTCGGAACAATAACCTGGCAGAAATTTCTGGCCCTTCAATTGTACCTGCTAATGTTACCTTGCTGTACAGCTCTGAACTTTATTATACTTGAAAGTCTTTATCCCGGTCCAGTTCGTGGACTTCTATACTATGTAATTCTTTCATGTTTTCTTTCTTTCTTTTCACTAGGCTTGAAGGAAACCCTTTATGCAACAACAGCAATCCAGGACTCTACTGTGTTTCTCCCACTCTAAATGGCATTACCCCACATTTGACTAATAATACAAATGGCTGTCCTAAACTAGCTTGTCTAATGCCGTATGAATATTCCCCTACAAGGCCAACATCAGATTGCTATTGTGCTGCACCTTTAATCATTGATTACCGGCTAAAAAGTCCAGGATTTTCTGATTTCCTCCCATACCAGTTGAGCTTTGAGAAGTACCTAACATCTGGACTTCATTTGGATCTGGACCAATTGAATATTAGCTCCACTGTGTGGCAAGAAGGTCCTCGGTTGAAAATGGTTTTGAAGCTTTTTCCTATTTATGATAATGCTACACAAAGTGCCCTTTTCAATTTGAGTGAGGTTCAGCGAATCTGGGAAATGTTTGTTGGATGGGAGATTCCTGATGTTGAAACTTTTGGACCTTATGAGCTACTTGACTTCATTCTTTCGGAGCCTTACAAGGAGGGTATGTACTGATCTCTTCTTTTCTTTCTACCTTAATTGCAATTATATGAGTCAAACCTCATTTCAGGCTGCATCTAATAAAGAGATTATGTTCACTTTTCTAGGCATCCTATTTTTTGTTAGTTGCTGCTTAAGTTCATTTTATTGTGTACATCTATGGCTCTCATTTTCATAACTTCGCAAAACTCTATCATAGAGCACAGTAGCATACCTTATTTAAGCCATCTTTCTATCTCATGTATCTTCATGCGAAACAGCTCTCTTTGGTTTAAGACTTGAATGACATGTTCTTTGTTGTTTTGCATTTGACATTAATGATATACTGATTTAGAGGCTAACTTGTCCATCTTTTGACTATCCCAGCTAGCATTTTCACAGCTCATTAGATTATTTGAGGTTTGATTCAGAGGGTAGCTTGTCCAACAATATAACAGCTAGCATTTTCTGTTGTATCAGCAACTGTGAAAATTTATTATAAGTTTGATATTGAATATTTCTGGACACGGAAGATATGATACGTGATCCTAGGTTGAGAAGTCTTGAACTTTCATGCTCAGGTTGCTTTTGGTTTATTCTCACAATTCATTAGACTAGCAACAGTGGAACTATATTTTCTCAGCGTGTTTCTCATCCACTCAAGTAGATAACACTGTTAACTGTACTTGTCTACAGCACTCTAGCCTGCCCTAATTGTTCCTTACTTCCTATTCTTTTGCAGCATTTTCCCATCTCTCATTTTCATCATCATCTAGCTTAAACAGGGGTTCCTTGGCTGGCATAATTGTGGGAACCATAGCTGGTGCGATTATATTATCAGCTGCGGTTTCACTTCTCATCATAAAAAAACATTCAAGAAAATACAGTGGTATATCAAAAAGACGAAAATGTGAGTCCTGTATAAACTTCTGGATTAGCAATGTCTTGGAGCAAAATTGCTTTATCCATACGATCATCTTTTTGTTCTTATACTGTTCCAAGGTAGTAATTTATGATCACATCAACGGGCTTTCTTGACTAACGATGTATCATATATTTATCTGTAGTATCCAGGAAGGCTCTTAAAGTTGAGGGTATGAGAGAATTCACCTATGAAGAGTTGGCACTTGCTACGAGCAATTTTTCTAGTGCTGCTGAAGTAGGAAGAGGAGGATATGGAAAGGTCTTCAAAGGTGTTTTGGCAGATGGTGCATTAGTGGCTGTAAAACGGGCTGAAGAGGGGTCTTTACAGGGTGATAAAGAGTTCTATACAGAATTAGAGTTTCTGTCCAGGTTGCATCATCGGAACCTTGTCACTCTGATAGGGTACTGTGATAAAAAAGGTGAACAGGTAAATATGCATCTCCCGAGTACTAGAAACTGAATTATGGAGCATCTCTTTTGTGATAGAGATAAAATTCCAACTTTCCTGCTATATTATGGTGAGATTTTCTCTCATGTTGCCATGTTGGTATATTTGAAAGTCCGAATATGATACTCCAGAGTCCAGTAACAATTTCCCATTACCATGAATTTGAAATTATCATAGTTTAGGCTAGAAATCTTCCCTATATAAGGAATGACAATAATCACAAACCTTGACATATACTTCAAATGGCTACTAGGCATCGGCGTTCTGCTAGTGGGTACAGTATAGACACAGTTGACAGTTGTGTGCAATAAGCTGATGTTACTGATACCATTTTATTCAGATTTATCCAACCTTTTGTCTTCATTGAGGGGGTTATTATAAAGAATTTCCAGGTCTACTTTTGTGATGGAGAAAACATATGTTTAATTTCCAGTTTATACACTTCGTTTCTCTGATTTACTGCTAGATGGGAGGTTACAAGCAGACTGTGCATGTTTGAGTTAACATTTATAATTGTAGTGCTTTTGTGAGAAAAAAAAATGTATTGATAATTTGGTCACTTTTTGACTTTGCAGATGTTGGTTTACGAATTCATGCCAAATGGAACATTAAGGGGCCAACTTTCAGGTTTGTATTATGTCGAACATTTGTGGGTCCCTCATTTTCACTTGAATTTGTCTTCGGTCCAACTTTATTTCCTCTCATCCATGTATCCAAGAATCCAGGATAAGTAAATACATTTCTAAGAAAAGCAGCTTTGATCACAGAAATTATCAAAAATACAAGTCATAAAAACACAAAAACAAATAATTGCCATGTACATTTTGTTGTAAATTTTCCTCTTTAAGTAAGGCTTCTCCTATGTCACATACGATCTCTTATGTTTTCTGTATGGCTAAATCTATATCATGTATAGCTTAGTGAGTCACAACTTGTATGGTAAAGCTTGCTAAATCTTCAGATATGCTCCCATTTCTGTACAGCTAGTTCTGAACATCCCCTAAGTTTCGCTAGAAGATTGAAAATTGCCCTTGGATCTGCACGTGGCATTCTCTACCTACATACTGAAGCTAATCCTCCAATCTTCCATCGAGATATTAAGGCTACCAACATCCTGTTAGACTCCAGCTTTACAGCAAAGGTTGCGGATTTTGGGCTGTCACGGCTAGCCCCGATTCCTGACATTGAAGGGGTTGTGCCGAATCATGTCTCTACAGTTGTTAGAGGGACTCCGGTATTTTTGCACTTCACTATATATATTCATTTGTGTGCAGAATCCCATTTTTTCCAGTCTATATTTCTTTGATTGTTATAGAGTTGCTTGCTCCATGCACAACTCTCATATTTTTTGAAATTATGCGGGTCAAGTGAGATGGGCCAGTCAGGTTGGTTGGGTAGGTTTGCATATGGTTATATATTTGATCAAATAGTTGTAGGTTCCAAGTCAACTGCAAATCCAAAAATAGTGACTTGTTACGCCATAGAAACCCCGTTGAGGGAAATTTTGACATCCCAGACCCTCTTGAGAACTAAGAAGAGGTTCTGAATGCTAATACTTGCAAGCATGAACCGTGAACATCATATTTCAGGATTAAGTAGGTCGATTTGGAGTGTCAAGATGTGGTCAATATTTAGTGATTAATAAGACTGACATTGTCTTCTCTTTTTCTTTTTTTTTTACTTGATAGTTTTCACTTTGCATATTGTTACTAAAGAGGGCAAAAACATGATCAAACTAATGTATTTTGTGCAGGGATACCTTGATCCTGAGTACTGTTTGACTCATAAGTTAACCGACAAGAGTGATGTTTATAGCCTTGGCGTGGTTTTTCTTGAACTCCTAACAGGCATGCGTCCCATTTCACATGGAAAGAATATCGTCCGAGAGGTACCCATGAATTCTGTCTTGAATTATTTGGGCTAATTGATCGTTGTCTCACATCGACTCTCAACGCTCTCGTATCTGTTTGTACTCAACTTTACCCGTCAGGTCAATATATCATATCAGTCTGGAAACATAGTCTCTGTCATCGATGAAGGGATGGGAAGTAATCCACCTGAGTGCCTGGAAAGATTTGCATCCTTGGCTCTCAGGTGCTGTCAAGACGAGGCAGATGGGAGGCCTGCGATGGCAGAGGTTGTCCGAGAACTTGAAGCGATATTGCAGATGATGCCAGAGTCCGACACCAGATCAACCACCGAATCTTCATGCAACAACAATCATAGGGACTCGAATTCATCATCGTCTCCCCGGAAGAATGGCTTCGTATCAGTCGACGTCTCTGGTAGTCACCTTGTTAGTGGCACATTTCCCTCCATTTCTGCCAGATAAAATGGCAGAAGGTGAGAAAGTGTAATCTAGCATATTATGTAAACTACTAAACTGTAGAAAGAGTTGGTAACTTGAAGGGAAGGCCTTGCACATTTTTAACTTGCAGTGCAATGTAAAAAACTTTAGGGACATTAATTTTCTAGCTCCCTTCTTTTTTTTCCTGATGTGGTCAATGAACAATTAGTGTACATATACAATTGATTGGTCAAATAACAAGGTGTGTACTGTTTCGTATAGCACAAGTAGAGCTGTTATATGAACCGAAGAGTTCGAACTCGGCTCGAAAAAGCTTGACTCGAGCTCTTTCACTTATCTAAACAAGTCGAGTTTGAACGGAATTTTAATCTCAGCTGAAAGTTCGGCTCGTTCGATTTAGGCTCGAATAGCTCGAATTTTATGGAATTTCTAAATTTCATTTAAGTTAATATATTATGACCAATTGGAACTGCTTAAAACTCGAAAAAAGCTCGGCTCGAACTCGTTCATTTCCTAAACAAGCCAAACTTGATCAAAAAAATAAGCTCGTTTAAAAATTGGGTTCGGCTCGAGCTCGTTTAGCAAACAAACTAAGCTTGAACATACCAAGTTCGGCTCGTTCGACTCGAATAACACCCCTATCTTAAAGGAACAATAGAAATTACATAGAAGTATAGAACTAAGAACATATAGAAGTATAGAACTAAGAGTATGGCCAACAACTTCCCTAAAAAATTCTCCAAAATGGAGAATTATAAATCACACATTTTGAATTTTTTTAGGCTAAATTCCATCAACTTTTCATTACGAAATTTATCCTAAAATATATAGAGTTTTCTCTAAATTTCGAGAATCATCTCAAATTTTTCTCCTCATTCTCTGTTTTGTAGAATGTAACGAGGAAGTTGTTGGATAAAAAAAAAACAATCTTAATATTTTCTAAAACTCAATATTGAGAATCTATTGGGGTTGCTCTAATAGGTCTTACTGAGATCAAACATGTGGCATTAGGCATTGTTATTTTTTATTAGAAGTTTTGCTCAATCTCTTCAACAATTCGCATTATGTATCCCCAAGTAACCCCAACAGCTTCCCAAAATAGGGATTTTTAAGGTTATTGAAAGTTTTAAGAGTGTTTTCGGTTCAATAGATTCTTCAACTCATTTTCTAGAATAGAAAACAACAAAAAAAAATCCAAATATGCACCATCTTCAAAACTAAAATTTCTCAAAATTTCGGGAAAAGCTAATATTGTTGCTCATATGATTGTTCATTCTAGGTTCTAATTGCTTTTCGTTTTCCAAAAAAAAAAAACTCCAAGGCATTGTTTGTTTGAGTAGAAAGGAATAGAAGGGAAAAGAATCAACTTTGATATGACAAATTTGTATGATCAACACTTTTTGTGAGTCTAGAGAAGGAAAAATTTGAGGTGAATAGTTAGAGAATCTTAAGAGATATTGTTACCATATCCTCAAAGTAGGTAATCAAATAGAGAAAGAAAATAACTTTCGTATGTAAAATGAAGGTAAAATGAGAGAAGAAAAATAATGATTAAAATAATAATAAATGAATCTAAAATTAAAAATGGACTAGATTTGGATCCCTTTTCTTTATCTAAAATCAAATGCAATCGAAAAACTGATAGATTAAGTAAAAGTTTCTCTAAATCTTCCCGATTAGACACTGATTGAGGCGATTTGGATAAAAACAAATTGAAAAAAACAATTGTGGATTAACAGGAGTTCAGGAGTCACTTCACATAGATTGGCAGGAACCCTAAAAGCAAAAAAATCAGTCAATTTGACAACCTTCTCTGGAAGAAAACCAATGGCCATCTACCCAATTGCAATGAGCCCTAAGCTCAGACAAACCATAAATCTTCAGATCATCTGTCAATTCAAAGTAGACCTGATAGCGCTTACACTGCCGCCACCGCTTCACCACCCTCCCACTCCACCACCCGTCGTTGTCCCACGCATCCACCTCCTCCCTCAGCATGAACTCATTCCCCTTCACCTCCGGCGGCCTCGGCCGCAGGTCTCCGGAAGCCACTATCTCCCTTAAAGGCGCCATCTTGTCGTCTTCCAGCAGCGATCGGTACTCCACTATGAATTCTCCGGCGCCGATCCGCGAGATGATCGTCGCCCCGAAGTACGACCCCTCGAATCCCTCTTGGCTTCCGCAGATCTCAACATAGTCGCCCCTTTGGAATTCGATCGCCATGGATTTACTGAAAGCGAAGATTTGTTTGTTTTTGCTAATTACTGTACAAATTGGAGCAATATCCTCGCAGTGGGCTTAGTAGGCCAGATAACAAATTTGGGCCTATATGACTCGGAAACATCCTCTCGATTTAGTCGGGGAATGCCGGAATAAACAAAAAAATACCTAAATAATGATAAACTAGTACAATACTTGTACCATGATGCATTTTTTAAAAACATAAAATATCAATAATATAACATATTACTATTTTTAGGTAGAAATATAATATATACTATTATAAAATAAAATAAATTATCAACAAAGTTAGCATAAAATAAGAAGGGTGGAGTTGATAAAATAAAAAATGTATAAAAAAAAATATAAAATTAAGGTGGATTTTGAATTAAGATAATATATAGATGGTTGGTAAATGAGTTACCAATAAAAGAAAAAATATAATCGGTTTAAAGAGATAAAGAAAAAAACAATAATAAAATAAAAAATTATGATTAGTTGAAAAAACTACAATTAATATAATATTGAGACATCATAAAAAAAAACTTTTGAATTAAGATTAGATAGATAGATAGAATAACACACAAGAGGTCACAAATACCCTGAAAATGCAATAACGAGGAGTAATAGAAAGGGGTTGCTAAATGAAGTTTTCGGTAGATATTTTTGTTTGAAAATAGTATGTCAACACTGCCTTTGTAAGTTAACAAAATGTCTATTATTTCGAAAGTCGATGTCAATTCAAGCAAAAATGTTCACTCGAAGCATGTGTTGTGACCGTACATTTGACTTTAATTTGACCATGTAAATATCAAACCCGAATAGAAAATAAGCAATGGAAAACCCTACCCAATGCAAGAGATAGTATATACTCCCTTCGATCTAAATTATTTGGTTTTTACTATTTTACACGTTTTTAAAAAAAAAGCTTAAAACTCTATAAAAAATATCAACTTTTCATTTTTTTTTAATAAATAATTTCATATTTGCTTTTTAAAAAACATGCAGAAAATTAGATTAATATCAAATAATTTAGATTGGATGAATTAATATTTATATTTGGCTTCGATGAACACATGCAATTAAATACTCAAATGAGAAGAAAAAAAATAGAAGTATCAATTCATTGGATTGTATTTTTAGAATAGTGTTGAGAGTAACCTAAATTAACTGATATATAATTATAAATGTGATTAACTTAAATCAAATGACCAATTTTCAGGTCTTTCTAAGGAATTTTTTCTCCTTCTTTCTCTTCTAAATTAGTGATGTGTTTTTATTTCATTGAGTAGACTCAATAAGTAGGTAAAATTTTATAAGCAATGACCACTTGCTCTAGTGATAAGAGAGAAGAAGCCCTTGCAAGAGGTCAAGTTTCCAAATCTCATTCTTTCATATTATGTGTAATTAGTGGGTGATCAAGTCTTCATTAGCTTGGGTGAGTCTGTCAGGTGGCTTGCCGGCTGACTTACCGGTTCGCGTCCTTTTCAGGCTAGGTATCGAACCCGTGGAAAATTAGTCGACAATCTCGGAACCCCCCACGTTACAAAAAAAAAGTAGGTAAAATTTTATATTATATATTTCATCCATCTCAAAATATTTGTTACTTTACTATTCAGCACCAGTGTATTTCAGGATCGATGACAAAGCTTTCAATCTCCTTTCGAGGTGGGCTTGGGTTGCCGGGGAGGAGTCGAGAAGGTGTCGATAGTCTTGGTGTGACCAGGGGTCATTGAAGTCTCGGAGAAGGGAATAGGTTTCTCGATGGGGGTAGTTGGATGGATGGCAAAAGAGTCAGGGGCTATTGGTTGGTGGTGGCAATGACCGGGGGGGGGGGGGGGGGGGGGGTTGTTGGGTAGTGAGAAATGTCTAAGGGTGGACACAAGTAAACACTGAAGTTTTTTTTTCCCGACGAGGAAAAATTAGCAACAACCTATGCAAGAGCATCCGAAAGGCTCAGATGCATGAGGTTTTGGAGACATGGATCGATGTAGATGTCAAGGATCCCAACTGAGCAATTAAGGTGTGCTACCTTATCCGCTCTATTGCTAGAACGAAGCACATGAGAGAAGGATATTTCTCTCTCTTGACATAATGGTTGCAATATCAGACATAAGAAGTTCAATTTTCCATGGGCATCTATCATTTATTTTAAGTTGATTATAAATGATAAGAGAATCTCCTTCAACTCGTATTTTGTTTATATCCCTAGTTCAATTACTTTATGACTACCTTGTCGTGAGCTTTATCCCTAAGAGAAGTTTTTTCGTTTTCCATTGATTTGTATCTCATGTGAATTAACTGATCATTTCAACCTCTTATAAAATACCCAATAGTACTGTTTTTGTTAAATAATGTTGAGCTATTGAAATTGAGTTTAAAATTCTAAGGATGGTTTCTTCCACTTTTTCCTTTCTCACTGAGTCCTTCTGTCTAATACTCGGTCTATCTTATTATGATTTTATGGGGGTTAGTTTTGAGTAATTTTCTTCCTTTCTTCATTGCATGCTTTAAGCCAAAATTTAATTTGCCGACCTTCATGGGGATATTACCCTTTTTTAATCAATACTAAACAATGTATATTTTTTTTATTTGGTAAAAATTCGAGGTCAGACATACCTGGACCTCGAAGGCTGATAAGTCGGCAGACAGATAACCGTAAAAAAATAAACAAAAATACAAAGATGGCACAACATACAGGAAAAAATGCTCTACAAAGCAAAACTAAACACAACTAAACCGAATAAGACGAGGACGTAGACGAAGGACGAAGCCAAGCACTACCGTGAAGCAGCACCGTAGGCCAATGGCACATCAGGAGTCACCTGTGGGCAGTGAAGACGAATCTCCAAGGAACCATTCTTCCGGAGAAAGGAGACGCCTCAATACACATTACCACGACCCCAACCTATCCCGACTCCGACTGCCAGAACTCCATCAAACGAAAAATAAAGTTCAGTCACGCCAAACGTAGAGCCACACAACGCCTGAACCGAACGCACCAGCAACCCAAGCGGGATTTACGCAAACCCCACATGGATTTATATATTATTAGATAAATGTTGATATTGAATATTTCATTTTTATTTTAAATTATTTCCCTTTTTATTTTATTATATTTTATTAGTTAATATTTTTCCGAGCTAGCTTTGGGTCCAAGGCAATAGCTTGGGCCCAAAGCACAAAAAAGGGCCCGAAAGTTGGAACAAACAACACCAGTCATCAACGGCCCAACGTCGTCCCAGTGCAAAAGATGCACACCCCAGAGCAGACGCCAACACCAAACCCCAACACCCAAGGGAAAGGAAGGGCAACTGAGGAGAAGCCGGACATGCCAGTGAACGGCGACTGACTTGAGTGTACAACAGGGAAGGAGCTGGAAGGGCTGAGTTCAAATAAGGGGGAAGAACAGAAGAGCCACTAGGCAGGCAGGCCAACCTCGAAACCCCGAGGAGAGAGGCCAGACGAGGTGGGGGTGGAGGAAGGCAGAGGATACCCCAAGGAGAGAGGCCGGACGAGGTGGGGGTGGAGGAAGGCAGAGGATGAACCCACACCAGGTAGGAAGCATCACCCCCACAAGCACCGTCAAAGGCCTGATGCAAGGACAACGAACATCGATTGAGAGATTGATAGCAAATTCAGGCTCGAAAAGAGCAGGAATGGGGAAGGAGACACCGACCGACAAAACCTCTAAATCAGTTGAGAGATTGATAGCAAACTGAAGTCAAAATCAGATTTGGTCTGGCGAAAATCAAAGGGAATTTTCACGAATAAGATGTAACTGAATATATCCGACCCATAGCAAGGGCCACGCCGGTGGAGAAACTGCAGCGGCGCCGAGGCAGACAAGGTTGGGTTGGGGTCGGCCGAGACCGAGTTAGGTCGGTCGAAGCCGAGTTAGGCCAACAAAGATGGATTTGAAACTCTTTCTCTCTCTAGAAATTAGAGGAGAGGGCTTTTTGTATTCTAATACTGAACACTATTTTTTTTTGACAGTATTCAAACATTAGAAAGGCTTTGCTAAAAAAGCAAGACACTTCCTTGATCATCCTCCTGGATGATGTTACAAAGATTCCTATTAAAAGGGAGATTAGACAAATTACAATTTCCTCTACTTTTAGCGATATAATCTGCTACTTTATTTGCTTCTCTATAACAATGTCTGAACTGAATATGATCAAAAGAGTCTGAGAGTAGTTTGATCTTCTCCACGTGGCGCATAATTTCCCACTTGATATTACTGCTTTCTCTAATCGCCTTTATAACTTCCAAATTGTCCCCTTCAATGATGATTTTTTGAAATCCTCTGGAGATTGCTTGCTGCATTCCAACACAAATTGCAGAAGCCTCTGTTTGGAGAACTGAACCTTGTCGAGTCTCCTGATGAAAAATATCAATAACCTTACCGTCGGAGCCTCTGATGACTTCCCCCACTTGGCACACGCCAATGGAATTAACCGAGCCATCTACATTTATTTTGAGAAAGGCTCCTTGTGATTTGCTCCATTTAGCTTTTAATCTTTTGGTTTTGGGCTTGGTTTTGGGCTTGGTTTTATCCATATTTAAATTTGTCAATTTCCAATTTGTTACATTACATATAGTCTTTTGAACCATAGATGTTGTAGCTTCCAAGTTTTTGTTGTTAAAGATGACTCCATTCCTAGTTTCCCATATTGTTTGCCAAATGAAACAAAGATCTTCAAAATGTGAGTTTCGTGTCTAATCATCATGATATCTTCTATCGACAGGTTCCTTCCTCTTAAGCTAAGAAAAGATTTACCTGTTAGTTGCTCATAACTCAAGATCACTGACTGAGTGATTTGACACTTCATAAAAATATGATGAGTATCCTCATCCTCAGAGTCACAGAGACAACACTGAGATGGAACTCTATTAATGTACCTGTTTAGCCTAGCCTTTGTTGGTAGACCATTAATTGCTATCTTCCAAACCAAATTCTTTAATCTAGGTGGTATTCTTAGTTTCCAAATCCAGCTATAGTCAATTTCCCCTTGTTGTCCAATCCAAATCCTCTACAACACTCCCTATAACACTCCCTACACCACAAAATTATATTTACATTTATTTAATCTTAAAAAAATTATAAAAATTATATACATATTCTAAACACCTATTTGTATATGTTTATAAATTTTATATTTGAAAAATAATGTTTTGAAATTTTTTATAATTATATTTCATAAAATAATACCTTTTGAATTTTTAAAAATTTTGAAAACATGATTTTTCAAAATGAAAACTTATAAACATATTAAAATGGGGATTTATAATATGTATGTAATTTTTATAATTTTTTTTAAGATTAAATAAATGTGAAAATAATTAAGTGATGTAGAGAGTGTTATAGGGAATGTTGTAGAGGATTTGTATTGCTTGTTGTCTAGGGCTTGTTATTTTGGTCGTGGATTTAGTTGTGAAGTTTTTATTAGGGTTTGGTTTCCAAATTAATTTATCCGCAATATTCCATTTCGGGATTTGAATTTCTAAGATTTTTTTAATTATGTATTGTGGAAACAATTGATTTAAGATTGTTACATTCCATTGATTTTTTTAATACTGAACACTATGTTTGTTTTGTTTTCGCCAATGACATTTTAAGAAATTGAAATTTTCTTACAAGAAATCAACATATGCATGGGTTAGGTGAATAGGTGATGACAGCTAGCATCTTAATCTTAAATCTTAATAAATGCTTGTGTGTAATTATCGCATATACGCCATTCATTAATAATACTCCGTATATATGGATATATATATATATATATATATATATATATATATATATATATATATATATATATATATATATATATAACGTGTGATTATTGGTTTAATTAGTATAATTAAACAGAGCAAGTTGATTTTCTATTTGATTTTTTTTGGTTGAAAAATGATTTTCTTTAATTATATATTAACAAGTGGGACTATTTATGTTTTTGCGCATGATAGACTTTATTAAAAAGCATTAAGGGATCATTTGATTATAATTGACCTTTGTAGTAACGCAGTTACCTGTACGTATAAAATGTATTTTTTCTAGCTTATATCCAAAGTTTTAAGAGTATATGTTAAATATACTTAAATTAATTTAAAAACTAAACTTGACAATATATGAATAATCCTAAAAAATCACACACACACATGCCTGTATAAATGAATTTCTTATATAGAAATTCATTTATACATTAATTTATATTATTATCTGTTTAAGAGATGAAAAATGCTAAACCTGGAGTGCAATTTATTGTTTCTCCTAGCTTTCATGAATTATTATTATTATTATTATTATTATTATTATTATTATTATTATTATTATTATTATTATAAAACATGACATTTTATTATTTTTGTAGGTTTTTTAAGATGTTAAAAACTATATAAAATATCATCTTTTTTAACAAATAATTTAATACTTATTAGTTATTAGTAATAACTATGAAATTATTTAAAAAATTAATTAAAAAGTTTATATTTTATAGGGTAAATTACGAAAAACACTCACTAAATATTGATTTTTTAACTTAACCACCCACTAATTTTGAAATTACACAAATCACTCGTTAAATATGATTTATTAATAAATCACCACCCAAATAAAAACATCCATCAAAACATCAATAAAAATAACTAATTTACCCCACTTTTTAATAAGATCTTCTTTTCATATCCATTAATACACCTTAGACTTATAATTAACAAAACTCCGAACGCGTAACCTAGTCAACAAGAGACACACTAGATTAATTAATTATGATGCAACTTGATTTTATGATGCAAGTACGTAAGACTTTGAATTCCGTAATTATCTTATCGATCTTAATTGCTTGGTTGCATCTTCTCATCGTCATTTGATCGATCAACTACCCAACACAATGAAATGAGTGATGAGTTAATTAATATATATACTCCATGTCTCTATTATATAATTTTGATTGAAGTTTTCTCTACGAATACGTAGTACATGGACCAAGTCTTTATATCCATAATAAGCCTTCGTATGGTTATGATTGTGACTTACGGAGTAATACTTAGGGTTCGTTTGTTTATACAAGAGGGTTGGGAAATGAAACCGAAAAATATTAAATTGTACATATAAAATATTCATGATCATCACTTTTTATGAGCTTGGAGAAGATGGTGGGGAAATGATTAGTCTTATTCTAGAAGTTACCTTCCTTAAAATTAGGGAATAAAATGTGAGAAAAGGTAACAAATTTTGTGTGAAAAATGGGAGAAGAAGGGGAATGATTAGAATAGTGATCAATTAATCTTAAATTTTCGGAAAAATGACTCAAAATAATACTCCCTCCGTCTCAAAATACATGTCTTTTTAGCCCATAAAATTTTGTCAAAAATACACGTCTTTTTAAATTTAATCATTACATTTAACCTACTTTTACATCTAATCATTATTCTAATTTTTACATCATCCCTACTCTCCTCCTCACAAATTAAAAAAAATAAACAAATACAAGTCTAATCATTACACTTAACCTACTTTTTACATCTATTTTTTTTTAATAATTATGGATAAAGTGAATGTGATTTTATTTAATGTCAAAATAAAAAGTGGTTTTTTGTAAACTTGAATAAATAAATAGTGGTTTTGGTGTATTTACAAATAAAGGGGATGCATTTGTACAAAGTGTGACTATATACTCATATTTTTATATTTTTTGTAAATAATGTTTTGTGTTGATTCTTCTCCTAGTCCAACTTCAAAAGTTTGTATTATTTTGAGTTAAAAGTTCATAGTTTGTATCATTTTTAGTTGATTTTAAAGATTGTATTATTTTTTGTTTATAGGTGGATAGTTTGTATTATTCTGAGACTTTTTTTAGTTCATATTATTTTTGGTTCATATCTGATAGTTGATATTATTTTGAGTCATTTTTCCTAAATTAAATATGGACTATATTTATAACGGTAATCATTACCTTTCTTTACACAAAGACAAACGGGGTTAATTTGATTATAATGTATATTATGTATGTACTACACCTAGACCTGTCAAACGGGTCATTCGGGTCGGATCACTTCGGGTCTCGGGTTTGTCAATTTTTTCTTTTTTAAATTAAAAAAATCATGATTTGATAATTTTGCGATAATTTTAAAATTCTAAAATTAAAGACGTGGTTCATAAGTTTTAGTGCTTGTAATTATATACTATATCTGATCCAAAATATTTGATTTTTATTATTTCTCGTAATTTTTAATAAAATGTAATAATATATAAAATATCAAAATTTTAAATAATTTTAAAAAAAAAATAATTTCATGAAATTAGTAATAAGCATAGATTTGTTTTAATATTTTTTAAAATTTTTATCTTTTTAAAAAATGTGTTGAAAAACAAAAAAATCAAATACTATCGATCGGACGGAGTATTACACAATACAAATAAATATAAAAGTTGATTTGAAAATGAAAGATCAAGTGATTATAATTATAAAATGTAATAAATTGAAATCTCCATAAAAAAATAATCATATATAATTATAAATCAACCGAGTCAATCGGGTCAAAATTACCGGGTCAATCGGGTCACCGGGTCGAAACCCAAATTACCCGAAAATTTTTTGGGTTTTCGGATTCGGGTTAGAAAAAATTTTCGGGTTCGGGTTGGGTCGGGTTGTGGTTTGACAGGTCTAACTACACCCATACCACATGCGATTTTTTAAATTTAAATAAATTTATATAAATATTCATTCAATCAGCTAATTAATTTTTTCTAATACTTTAATTTTAGTTGTTATATAATTAAAAAAATTAAATGAAATTCTTATCATATATACATATATATTTTCTTTTAATATTTTTTAATTTAAATAAATTTTATATTAACACAGTTCTACTAATTTCGATCTATATATTCCTACCATCATTGTTATCGAACAATATTTTGTTTCTCATGGACCAAACACCCCAAAGAGCAAATGCAAGAGTCGATTTTTGCTCTGTAGAGAGTTTTGCAAAAAATTCAGAAATTATATCCTTATACCTTTTGTTTGTTTTATCTGTATTATGAATTATTCGTTCGATATGATTGTCCGGTCTTTCTATAATTGTCAGGGTTGTTTGACACTCAATAAAGATATGTGTCGTATTTTCTTCATCGTAGTTGCAGAGCGGATAATCCAATGGTACATGTACTCCTTTATTTTGTAATCTGATTTACTAGGTGTTCCATTTAGTAGGTTTTTCCAAATGAAGTTTTCAACTTTTGACGGAGAGTCGATTTTCCATAACCATTGTAATGGAACGAAGTTAATTTGTCTAGCTCTTGTGATGTGATCCAATGCACTGACCGTGGATAACCACCCATCTTTACTAGATTTCCAATATAGTCAGTCTTCAATTTTATTAGTATGAATAAAGATTTCTTTGATTTTTCCACAATGTCCATAGATAGTTTTTCTTTAAGTTTTTCTATGCTCCAAGTTTTGTTTGGGTTAATATACAGAGCAATTGTCTCTCCTTCATCAATTTGGTCATGAAGTCTTTTTTCTTGCAGGCTTATGTCATAGTGTATCCATCTGTCTTTTCAGAATTTATGGTTCTTCCATTACCTTACCCACCTACTAGATAAGCCCAACGCAGAATTCTGGTTTTATGTCCATCAATTTTGTCCATTGCTATTTGCTATGATATTTTTTTTTGACAATAGTTCCAAATCATCGACTCCTAAGATGATAATCATAGTTTCAATTACAATGACTTGAATTGAAGTGAACAATTTTATCCTTTTAAAAAAATGCGTGAAAATAGAACTATATGTCAACACACCAAAAATCTTTTGAGAAAAATCCTTAAAAAAAAATACTCTGTACTACTCCCTCCGTTCCAAAATAAAAGTTGTTTGTCCTTTTGTGCGCGTTTTTTAATGAGCTAAAAACACTATAAAATACGGAGTATTATTTTTCAATTAATTTTTTTTAATAATTTCATACTTATTAGTCATAAGTATGAACTTAAAAAAAATTCATTAAAAAAATATTTTATATAGTTTTTACCTCCTTAAAATGCGTGTCGAAAAGTCACGTGACTTTTATTTTGGATTAAAGGGAGTATAATTCCGAAAAAAAAAGAAATTAGACCTTTCATATTTGACCCAAGAAAAAGGATACTCCGTAATCCGTGTGTACCTTATCTCTAGATTTGTTCAACCTTTTAGCCCCAAATATTCTCCTATAAACCCTAATATCCACCCACTACTATCATCCTCCTCAAATCTATCCTGTTTTTAGCCAAATCAACACCTCCAAACACAAATTTTCGGTTCCATCTCTTTCTATTTGTTGTCCCCTTGTGTTCTATGGCCGACTTTTTGCAGCCTTCCGGTGGTCTTCTCGTTTTCGATGCCGGATTTTGGGGCTTTTCGTTCGCCGGCTTGGTTTACTCGGTGATGGGCGTGGGTCTCCTTTGGTCGGCCCTTTCGTGTCGTTCTTGGGGTGGTCTAGGGGTCGTGGGAAGGGTGTGGCTCCTTCGCCGTCTCGGGGTTCTACTCGTCGGGTTGCTGGCCTGGTTTCATCGTCAGTTTGGTTTCCTCATTGTTGGGGGCTTCTTGGCTTCGTGTTGTCGTCTCCCTCCGGTTGTCCTCCTCGGCATCGGCTTGGCCTTGTTGCCTTCGGTGCTGCTCGGGTCTCCAAATCGGGCCCCCTCACGGCGCCACCTCCGTCTTCCCTAGACGCCGGCAACCTCCACGACCTTGGTGATGAATTTGTTTAGGCTGGAAAGAAAAGGAAAAAAAAATCTACCCTTGCGCTGCAAGGATTGAGAAGGTAAAAAAAAAGAATCCTTGTCCTTGTGCTGCAAGGATGTGAAAAAAAAACAAAACAAATAAATAATAATATTATCTTTGCCACCAAGGTTTGGAGGAAATTATGCCCGAAAGGGCCTTATTTAAATCCTGAAAGGGTTTGATAAAATCCCGAAAGGGTTGTTTCAAAATCCCGAAAGGGTCTGCGAAATAATTTGATATTATTAGTTTAAATAATTTCTTCCCGGACTTCTAGTTTAGTCCGGGAGTTTGCACACATTTTTCGTCTGATGGTTAGTTCTTCCTTTTTTGGCCTGTATTTGTTCCTTCATTTGGCGTCGGGTCACTGCTTTGGCGTGTGTGCGTTTAGTTCCGAGTTGAGTTGCAGTATCGGGCTTCCTGCATGATTGAGAGGATCGTGGTTGTGTTCGGGTTCTTCGAAGATCCCTCATCTAGGTGGGGGCAATGTCGGTGATCCGCACTTCCTCAAGTTTCACCCTTTCCGGTAGTGGGTTACTGTTCTCCGCCTTCTCGGCGTCGAGATGCCATGTGAGTTAACGCGCTCTCCCGTGTTCTCGGCATTCATGGCTCGCCTTGGACCTCCCTCGACTCCTCTGCTGAATGACGACTTATATGGGTTTTTAGGGTTGTTTCTTTTATATGTGTTTTTTGTGTGTCTATTATGTTGTATGTTGACGGTTAGTCCGTCTGCCGATTCGTCGGCCTTTCGAGTTTCAGGCCTGTCTGAACTGAAATTTTTACCTTATAAAAAAAAACTTCATAATCCGTACCGTATTTGTTATTGTATTGATAAATTGATGAGTCCAAAAAAAAGAGAGTTTCTCTCTCTTAAGAGAGAGAAACTCTCTCTTGTGCATTCATCCTTCGGGATCTTGAAGAATCGCTCCATATCAAACCGTTCTTTGCCAAATCTCCCCTCCAATCATGTGGTTTCTTGTCCGATCGTCTTCCTTCCTCCATTCCGGTGGGTGTGGTGACCGGATTTTGCTCTTCCGGTCGTCGTCCTTCCCGGAGCTCATCTTTCGTCTTGAGACTCTTCCGGCTTTCGCGCCGCCTTATTCTCCATCTTGCTTTGGATTCCTAATGGGTTGTGGTTGCCTCGTCTCTCTCCTCCTTTGATTTCGACCTGGGCTTGTTTGGCGGTGACTGGTGGTTCCGCCGCCGCCCTCCCCGTTTTATCCTTCTATTGGGGGTTTTCGTTAGCCCTGTGTTGGGTTGCCGGGGTGGGAATTTCGCTTCTCGTCTAGTGTAATTGGGTTGGGGTTTTTGTACATCGGCGACTTCCGACCTGGTTGATTCCCTCGTCGGAGTCGGTGCGCTTGCCCTTGCCCGTGTTCTGTCTCGCCTTCAACTCCGGTTTGCCATCCTCCCATGGCCATGGCGGGCCTGATTGTTTGTGCTTCGGGCCCAAGGTTTTGCCTTGGGCCCGGGGCAGCCCGAAGGTCTCAAAATTTTTTTTAAAAAATTATAAACATAGATATTACTTTTATCTATATTTATACTTATTCATTTATTTAAATCGTAAAACTCCCGAAAGGGTCTTGATAAATTCCCGAAAGGGTTTGAGTAAACCCACCCGAAAGGGGTTGTCGATATTCTTGTAGGTGGAAACTTGTTGGCGTTTTGTTCGAGTAGCTTGCGGCTCTGCTTCTGATGTTTTCTAGGAGATCTTCTGCTTGGTTGGGGGGCGTGGAGTCTGGAATCGGGTCTGGTTGGAGTCGAGGTGGTGCGCTTAGGGCGACTCCGTATCCGGGATAGAGTTTCCTTGGAGTTTATTTGCATTACCCACAGGAGCTAGAGTCTTGCTATATCGCTGGCCCGCAGTGCTACTGTTCGGTGGTGCTTGACTTCGTTCTTCAGCGTCTTTCTCAGCTTTTTTGGTTTTTGGTCTTCTTGGGATGTTTTGGTGTACAATTTATTTCTGCTTGTTTTATTTCACTTATTTACTGTATTCCTGTTTTTGATTGTACGTTTGACGGTTCGCCTCTCGATGAGTCTGACCTTCGAATTTTTACCTAATAAAAAAAAATTGATGAGTCCGTTAATAATTTGAAAGAGTGGGAAGGGAGCGGAAACAGCTTACGGAATGAGAGGAGTATCTAATTCGAAAGATGCAGGAGGAGGTGCTCCAATGGCGACTAGGTCAACCTCCACCTTCTCTGCTTCTCCACCCCGCCATTCCCACTCGCCACCTCATCAACGCTCTCCCACTCCTCTGCAGGTTCGTTTCCGCAATCCAAAAATGTCGACATCGCTCAATAAACAATTCCGTAAATCAAAGTCCGCGGAATGAAATCATCCACACTTCATGCATCTTTGAATTTCATCTTGCTTGCCGCTTTATAGCTATTGCCTCGTTATCTTGTTCTTCAACTTGTCCCGCTCTCTCGTTTGGTTCTAGGAAATCGGTTTTTTTTACTGATTCGGTGATTCCGATAGGGATGTGGCGGAGAAGTTCGATTTCTTCTGTCAGTGGTTGCGGAGATGGTGCTTTGTTGCTCCTATTGTTCCTCTTTGCGCTCTGCTTGTCCTGCCATGTCCAAGCGCAGATCACCCATCCCGACGAGAGTAAATCAAATATGTTATTTTTAATCCTGTTTTCTTCCGAATTGCTCCGAAATTGTTGTTTAGAAGTGTTCTATATTTGAATAATTTCAGCTTAAGTACTACTCCCTCCGTTCGGCAAAACTTGTCATTTTAGGGTGTTATTTTTGTTCAAAAAAACTTGTCATTGTAGGTATTTTGGCCTTCACTCTACAAAAATGCCCTTGATTGATGGTTTGTTAGTTGTAGTTTTCGATAAAGTAAAAAAGAAGGGTAATAAATGAGGGTAAATTAGTACATTTGTTAATTGCCTTAAAACTTGTGAAAAAAGCTAATATGACAAGTTTTGCCGAACGGAGGGAGTAGTATTTTAGAGATTGTTTCTCGAGAACGCATTTTGAGCGAGAGTTGATGTTTGGCTTACTGATCATTCTATCTAAGGCAATTTTATTTGCGGGGAGTTCCTTTTGGGAGATAAATTCTATTAAAGTTGTTTGATGCAGAGGCTATAATTTGTAACGGATTGTGTGTTGCAAACCTGCAGTCAAGGCTCTACGGGCTGTTAAGTCTAGTTTAGTTGATCCGATGAAGAACTTGAGCAACTGGAATAGTAGAGACCCGTGCAATGCCAACTGGACTGGTGTTTTTTGCTTCAATGAGTCATTTAATGATGGCTACTTGCATCTCCGGAAATTGTAAGCCTTGTGTAGTTATATCCATTTTAAATCAACATAATGCTTTTGAGATTCCAACAAAAGAAGATGTTGATCTTTGAAGTTGCTCAAATATGACTCGAAAATTTATAACACAATGTCTAAATTATCTTAGTTGTCTCGAATACCGTATCTTGTTTGCAAATATCATTTAGTTTGATCTAAATTCTCCAATTTTATAAATATAATGTAATATTCATCCCATGTCTTCCTCTTTCTTGTAGGGAATTGATGCGTATGAATCTTTCAGGAACCTTACCACCAGAAGTTGGCCTATTTTCCCGTTTGAGAATATTGTAAGTCAGATCATTTTGGTATACTCATCAGTTTAATGAAGCTGGCTTTGTCTCTTTGGCTCACTTTTACGGTGTCCATATTCAATTTCAGTTATTGGTTGGTTGGCTGGCTGCTCTTATGGTGTATACATCTTTCATTTGCTTATCTCCTTTCATTTGTTAATGTTAAAGGACTTTTATGTGGAACAACATAGGAGGGAGTATACCGAAAGAGATAGGCAATCTCACGAATCTTGAACTCCTGTAAGTTTCTAGATTGGACCACTACCTTGTTGAATGTTTTGATATTCAAACTGATGTAATTCATAAATGTATGAACACTTTTGCTCACAAATGCTCCTTTGACTTGATTTTGGGTCATGATGTTAATCATAGTTGTGTTTAGATACTCCAATGCATTCAAGTTTGCTGAAAAATGTTCATTGCAATGAATTTTTCGTCTGTGATGTTTATAGATGCATATATAGTTGTATAAAGATGCTACAAGTGTATGACTCTTTTGATGAAAAATGCTCCTTGCAATGGACTTTGGTTAGTGAAAATTTTGCACTCTCCGTTTGACCATATGTATTCTCTTGCTCGATTTTTCGTAATATTCCCATTGTAATGATTTTTTGATAACTGTGTGTCATCTTGTCTGCCTTTCAGACTCTTGAATGGGAACCAGTTGACAGGTTCTTTGCCAGATGAGATTGGGTTTCTGCCAAATTTACGCAGATTGCAGATTGACCAAAACAAAATATCAGGATCAATACCTAAGTCGTTTGCAAATTTAAACAAAACCAAGCACTTGTAAGGACATCTTTTTTCTCTTTTATGGCCACAAAGTCTCTATGATTCCTTTGGTCTTCTTGTATTCATCAGTGATTATATCTTCCTGTCTGCAGTCATATGAACAACAATTCTATTAGTGGTGAAATTCCGCTTGAACTATTCAGATTACCAAGCCTTATTCACTTGTAAGTTGGCTATTGCATATCTTTTTTCATGTTTACAAAGTTCGGGAAGTGATACATGCATTGGTGCAGTTGTGATTGCCATCCTAACAATGGCTATAAACCATTACAGTCTTCTTGACAATAACAACTTATCGGGGTCCCTTCCAGCAGAGCTCTCCAAGTTGCCAAACTTAATGATACTGTATGTTCCTTTCTTTACATTTCAAATGAATATATGTTATTTCATTCATTCCAAGGACTGTTATGAGAAAATGTGAGAGGAACCTATCCCCCTCCCCTCCTCTCTCTCATGAAAATTTAAACTCATTTCATTTGTCTTTTTATATTTCCATGTCTGACATGGTGTTATCTTCAATAAGCGGTTTTTTGAGACCCTCTGCAAATAAGTAATACGGCATACATCATATATCTCACTCTCCTTCAAGCATGCTGATTTTATAATCCTCTGTGTGATCCTTGTTTTTTTGTTGTAGCTTTTTATTTTGCTCAGTTAATGAATGGTAACTGAAGCTTTTCAGTGATGAGGTTTTGCTTTTTTAGTATCTGAAAACATTGATTAACAGGTCCTAATATGTATGGTGTATTTGCATTATTTTTGTAACTTCTGTAGTCTAGGATTTAACTGATTTCTCCCTATCATAATGTTTCAGTTGTTTCTTATTGTATTTGTTTATGCAGTCAGATGGATAACAACAATTTCAATGGGAGTGAGATTCCTACTAGTTTTGCGAACATGACTAAGTTGGTGAAGCTGTAAGTAATCATTGTCAAATTTAATTCAAATAGGTTTTGTGTGTGATGAAATTGATGTCTGTAAATGCCTGCAACATATCAAATTATTACTGTTTTTTCCTCTTGTTTTTTCCCCTGGAGCTTTAATGAGAATGTAGGAAAAAAAAACAAATGAAGGGATTGGGATTGGCTCCTTGTTGTCAAACGATCCTGTGCACCTCTTCATAAAAAGCTGATTAGAAATTTACTATGAAGTTTTGTGATTACGCTATTATGGTATCTTCTTGTTTTTACCAATCTCACATATCATCATTACCAGGAGCCTTAGGAACTGCAGCTTGCAAGGATCAATTCCTGATTTCAGCAGGATAGCCAACATGTCTTATATGTAAGTCCTTTTTCTGTTTGTGCTTCTTTAAGTTTTATATACCCTTTCACTGCTCTTCTATCTTGCATATGCTATGCCGATTGGTAAGTAATTGTTGAACTATAATATTTTAATTGGATTAATGAAATTATGTATGAACTTGGTAGAAACATCATAGAAATAAGAAATTGTGTGTGTGTGGGGGGGGGGGGGGGCGTGAATCAGGAGACGTAGAGGTAGAGCCATAATATCATGATACAAACTGCCAACTGCACACTGAAGTCATAGTCCTGCTCTTTTGGTTGTTATCATCCACAAAATAGCAAGGGATTCCAGTTTGATCAGTCCACGAAGCACTTAAATTGGTATATTAATGGGGCTGACTCACTTTTGCCTTTTTAAAGTGACCGATAAAGAGAGTTGAAAACGAATGTAACTGGATATTTAAGTGGGAAAGCAGTGTACTCAATGTACTTTATTGTCATCTAATATTGTGATGGTTTTGCCATGTGCTTTTGTATAGCCCTTTTGCAATCACTTATATTTTAATACTCCGTATAACTTACCAATTACAACAAACATTGTGATCAGAATCATTGATCTGTACGTGCTCTTATTTGATGGTTGAGCTGCATTGTTCCGCTAAACAATCTATCAGATAGTTACGTAGGAAATTCGTATGTTATTTGTGTGTACTAGATGAGATTTCTGATTGTAACAATTTCTTCTTTACACTCCATCTCCATTCCAGAGACCTTAGTTTGAACCAGCTCAGTGGACCTATACCTACAGAGAAGCTATCTGAAAATATGACTACAATGTAAGACCATTTTTTTCCAACATTTTAAGCTCTTTTGAGCACTACAAATGTCATTGTGTTCTCATACAGTTTTACAACTTTGCAGCATTTTATCACACAACAACCTCAATGAGACTATTCCTCAAAACTTTGCAAGCCTTCCTCGTCTTCAGAAACTGTAAGCATCAATGGTCTCCATCCAGCTATTTAATTTGTTGCCTTCATCACTCATTGTGTTATAAATTTTTGTCGTATAATTAGTTGCAACATTAACTAATCTGCTCTGTACCTTAGGTCACTTGGTAATAACTTATTGAGTGGCTCCGTGCCTTCCACCCTTTGGGAAAGCAGATCAACTACTGCCGGAAATCTTACTCTGTAAGACTACTGAAAATCCCAACTTCATTTTACTCTTGATAGTTTCACTTACTACTTGTCTACTTGGTAGCAACTAGCAATCCTTAAATTGTTTATATGTTTCCGATGGTTGCAGGGATTTTCGGAACAATAAGCTGACAGAAATTACTGGCAATTCTAGTGTACCTGCAAATGTTACCCTGCTGTACACTCTCAACTTTCAACTTTATAATTTTATAACACTTCAACATCATTTTTGCTTCTGTTTGTGGCGTACTATATTATGATTCTTTCATGCTTTCCCCCTTGATCACTAGGCTTGAAGGCAATCCTATATGCTCAAACAATAGCATTGGAGAACTCTACTGTGGATCTTGGTCTCTAGATAACAACACCCAAGATATGATAAATAGTACCATTAGTTGTCCTTCCCTAGCCTGTCCGCGCCCGTATGAATATGCCCCCTTAGCTCTAATGGGGTCCTGCTATTGTGCTGCACCATTGCTCATTTATTTCCGGCTAAAAAGTCCAGGATTTTCAGATTTTCTCCCATACCAGAGTGCATTTGAGGAGTACCTAACCTCTGAGCTTAGTTTGAAGCTAGAACAACTGAACATTAGCTCCATTGTTTGGCAAGAAGGTCCTCGGTTGAAAATGGATTTGAAGCTTTTTCCTGTTTATGACAATGCTACCCAGACCAATCTTTTCAAAACAACAGAGGTTCGGCGAATTTGGAGAATGATTACGGGATGGGAGGTTGCAGAACGTGATAATTTTGGACCCTACGAGCTACTTGACTTCATTCTTTTGGACCCTTACAAGTCAGGCATGTACAAAATTCTTCTTTCCTTGCTATAATTGCAACTAATTGAATCAAACCTCGTTTCCTGCTGCATCAAACTTCAAAGGCATATTTGTAATGTGTTCACTTTTTTTTCGGCAGTATTTTCCGAATCCTCGTCATCATCTGGCTTAAGCAAGGGTGCCTTGGCTGGCATAATTATTGGAGCCATAGTTGGTGTAGCTATCTTATTGACAATTGTCTCACTTTTCATTGCAAAAAAGTATTCGAGAAAAAAGAAAGGTAAATAAAAAAGGCGTCAATGTGACTTCTCCATACACTTTTTTTATCTTATAGATAAGTATTGTTAAAATTGATTAAGCATAGCAGATGTGTTCTTATGGGCAGCATGTTACAGATACCTCCAGTTATAATTGTTGTTCTCTTTTGAAAATTTCATTCACCGAATGTGCTTTCTGATTGAGCTCAAGTTTAGTGGTTGGAAAAATTTCTTGGTCCTGGTTATCCTGTAATATTACATTTATTTTTCGTTCCAAAAGACTGCTAAGGTTGTTATTTTATGATAGCATTCATGACATGTCAGCATCTTTGTTTTGCAGTGTCCAAGATACCTTCCATAATTGATGGTGTGAGAGGGTTCACCTATGAAGAGATGGCACGTGCTACGGGCAATTTTTCCAGTGCCTCTGAAGTAGGAAGAGGAGGGTATGGAAAGGTCTACAAAGGTACTCTGGCTGATGGTGGATTAGTTGCCATTAAACGTGCCGAGGGATCATTACAGGGTGTGAAAGAGTTCTATACAGAAATAGAAGTGCTTTCAAAGTTGCATCATCGGTACCTTGTCTCTCTGATCGGCTACTGTGATGAAAACGGTGAACAGGTAAGATTGCACCTCATATATTCCATAGATCAGTTTTATCTTGAACTTCTAATAGGCATGCAATCACTTCAAACCATGAAGAATTTCTCAGTCTATGACAAATTTTCTTAATACATGTTCAAGAAATGCTTTCAATGTTTCCTTGGGAGTGGATTCTTATGAAGCAGTGGGGCATTCTGAGATAGATTTACACTGTTTTCTAATTCGATGGGCAAAGCATATGTTACAAGGAATCTAATTTTATATCTAATTAATTGCAATATGTGAAGTTTGGAGCTCTTGGGTGCATACGTTGAATTGGAGTTTGGTTAATTTTGTCCTTGCAGATATTGGTTTATGAATTCATGTCTAATGGAGCACTAAGGGATCACATTTCTGGTGCGTTTCATGTTTTCAATTGTGTATCTCCTTATCTTCACTTTGAATGTCGTTTGCTCAACTCTATTTCTAGGCATTTTTGCATCTATGATGAGTAAAAACCTCAAGAAGAAAAATAAATTGAAAAGAACAAAATTACATTTGATTTACAAAAATTGAAAATAAATTGGCATTGCCAAATCCTTTATCCTTGGTGGTCTGACAACACAGACAAAGAACTTGACTCTTGTTTCAGTGTAAATTTGCTTCTTGCTGAACCAATCATACTATGCATTTCTTGTATCACAGCGAGGTCCGATCGATCTCTAAGGTTTGCCACAAGATTGAGAATAGCCCTTGAATCAGCCCGGGGCATTCTCTACCTACACACTGAGGCGCATCGTATCATATTCCACCGAGACATCAAGTCTAACAACATCTTGTTAGACTCCAAATTTACAGCAAAGGTTGCAGATTTCGGATTATCACGGCTAGTCCCAGTTTCCGACACTCAGGGAAACGCGAATACTCATCTCTCCACAGCAATCAAGGGAACTCCTGTAAGTTTTCTGAATATGTGTTGTTGCTCAGCTGATTGCAATAAACACGATCAAAGTCATCAAACCAGTCTTCCTGTGCAGGGATATGTCGATCCAGAGTACTTTATGACCCAACAATTTACCGACAAGAGCGATGTTTATAGCCTCGGTGTAGTGTTCCTCGAGCTTCTAACAGGCATGCAGCCGATCACATTCGGAAGGAACATTGTCGAAGAGGTACTCTTCACTCTTCAGCTCTTTCACCTTGCACAAGGATTGACCATTTTCTAGCGTTCATGTCGAAGGCTTTTGTCGTGTCTTCTTTCGTATCAGGTTACTACATCATATCAGTCTGGGGACATTTTCTCCATTGTCGACGAACGGATGGGGTCTTATCCTCGTGAGTGCGTAGAGAGGTTTGCAGCCTTGGCCCTCAGATGCTGTCAAGACAAGGGTGTCGAAAGGCCTACGATTGCAGAGGTTGTCCGAGAACTCGAGTCCATAACGCAGATGATACCAGAGTCCGATGCTAGATCAGCACCCGAATCTTCGTCGAACAATCAAACGAGGCTGTCGCCTTCTTCATCATCCCCTGCGACGAACGTGTCGTTCGATGTTTCCGGCAGCAACCTTGTCAGTGGCGCTTTTCTCTCCATTCCTCCTAGATGAAGGAATCCTGAAAAGGGACGAAGTTTGCTGAGGCGAGTGAGCCATGTTTGATATACTACGGTATAACTACTGTGCATATGTATACGTATACGATTGATTGGTTGGATAATGAGGTGTGTTCAAACACTTAATCCCTTTCGAGTGAGTTATCAGACTGGGGCTTACTTTAGGGATAAGAAAACGGGTGTAGTAGTGATTAGAGGTGTATGATAGTACTTTGCATAATAGTACCTTTTTTTTTTGGGTCATCCTAACTCATTTCATCAACAACAGTCGACTAATTGACAAGAGCCAAATCAACCAATTTCATCAAATTAGGCAATGTTAAATCTTTGTAACTGATAGACCAGCTGAAAACTTGCATGAATTCAACAAATATCAGTTGAACTTTCTCTAAAATTGCTTCAATCAAAGAACAACGACAGGTAGCTGACGCCTGACCTCATTGTAGCAAAGTTTGGGCTTATTTGAATTTTTTCTAGAAATGAAAAGGAATTGGTGCGTAATTTACTAAAATTTATCTTGTCAATATTTGTTTTTGATATTTTTATCAAGGCAAAATTACAGAAAACTACCCTTTAAATATGGGTGTTTTCACTTAACTACCCCATAAATTCAAAATAACAGAAAACCACCCTTTAAATGATATTTGTTTACAACTCACCACCCATTCAACTATTTTCGTTAATTTATCATTAAATATATTATATTTTAATATTTTTAAACTCAAATTTGATTGTAAATATATTCAAAATTTGAATTTAAGGGCCCAATTATATTTTAGGGATCATTGTATTTATTTTTAAAAATAATAATCAATAAAGTGTAGATCTATTATCTTAATTTATGTTTGAAAATGTTTATAAATTTTTAAAACATTATGTAAATTACTCTTATTTAAAATCGATTAACAATGATACACATTTGTCGATGCATTAGGTGGCTCGATTCCTCGCTATCACTCGGCCCATGTAGTTGGATAGACGTAGCTTGGACCGAGTCCTCGTCCCCTCCTGCTGCAGAATGGCCAAGAAGAGCTCCATTTGACCACTGGTATAGTATATGAGCCGAGTAGTTCGAGCTCGGCTCGGACTCGACTCGATAAAAGCTCGGCTCAAACTCGTTCATTTTCTAAACAAGTCGAGTATGAACACATTTTCAAACTCGGTTCAAAGCTCAAATCGCTCCATTTAAGTTCGAATAACTCGAATTTTGTGAAATGTCTAAAATTTTACTTTAAATTACTCTTTTCTAAGCAAATCAGGTTACTTAATGCTCGACAAAAAGCTCAGTTCAATCTCGTTAATTCATTTCCTAAACGAGCATAGTATGATCACATTTTTAAGCTCGAGTCCAAATTTAAACTCAGCTCGAACTCCTAAACTTGAACAAATAATACTCGCTCGTTCGGCTCAAATAATAACCCTAATTTCGAATCGTCTTTTTCTGTACCCTTGTGTGTTTTAAAACGGTCCGGATATTTCGACCGCTAATTTTTACTATTTCCACCGCTAATCACCATAGATATTGACGGTGGGGTTAATGATGTTTAACAAAAACTCACCGTTGTATAGTACGGTAGGAGTGATGCACCGTTGTATACAGCGGTGACGTTGAATTGACGGCCGTGAAGTCACGGTGGGAAGAGGCCACCGTATGTTCGAACGGTGGATTGACCCTGGAATTCGAAAAGTCCGAACCCACCGCAACCGGCTATAGTGGGCCAAATTTCGAAATTTGAAACCACCGCAACACATAACGATGTGTTCAAATTTTGAAATTTGAACCCACCGCAAGTAGTGACGGTGGATTTCGGCCCGTTGAGTATCCACTGTAAAGGGATACGGTGGGCTCCGGGCCCTATATAAAGGCGTCAGGGACCCACCGTATCCGCACAAATCCCAATCTCCCATTCCGTCCTCTCGTCGTTTTGTCTTCGTCGAAATTCCAAACCTTTTTGTCCCGACATTCCTAGTCTTTTGTCCCATTCCCTTTTCTTCGTTGCATGTTTGTCCTTTTGTGATACACAATGGTGAGTGAGAGTAGTCAGGATGGTGCTCGAGGGCGAGGTCATGGTGCGGGCCGTGGACGTGGTGATAGAGATCCATTACAAGTAAAATATTAAATATTGGAATAGTGTATTTTAAAATTTATTGAATTAGAATAAGTAATTGATAAGTATTTGTTGATTTATGAAATGTAGCCGGCTCCGATTATTCAGAGACATGGACGTGGTCGGCCTCGTGGTGGGAGAGGGACGTTGGGCTTACCGGTTGTGGGGCTACCAGAGGTATGACTAACGCTATCATATAGTTACATTTTAGAATAAAATTTAGATTTTATAATATAGTTTAGTGTTCTAATACATGTTATAGGTGTGAATAATGATATAATATAGTGTAGTGTAATACAACGTAATTCTAATTCTAATACATGTTATAGGTGTGAATCTGTAGTAGTCGAATGTTTATGGGATTTTAGGTCCTAAAAATATTTCGATATTTAATCGATAGGAATTAGAATTTGTTTGTTAATCGTATATAGACATTATCGCGTGGATTAGAGTATAGGGTGGTGTTGCGGATCGCCCGTAGCGCTGCTGTTAAGGGAAGACAGGCGTTGCGCGAGTCACGTCCACAGATTGAGTCTATTCCTTTGCGTATGCAGGGTGTAGATGAGCGTTTAGATACTATGGTAGTAGACGAGGGGGGGGGGGAGCTCTAGTCACACGGTTGCCGACGTAGCTGACGTACGTCCCCATATGGACGATGCGATGACAGAGGCATCGACCCAGATTCAGTTGGCGGCATTAGAGGCGGTTGACGACGTGGTTGACGAACGCCCCCATCGGGACGAAGCGATTACAGAGGGTTCGACCCAGATTTGGTTAGCGATATTAGAGCAGGAATTGATGTTGACACCCGGGGAGGTCGTATTGCAGGCATGTGAGGATGTATCGGCAGTTCAGACGAGTGACCAGCCGGCGACCCAGCACACGGGCTACGTGAATTATTTTGGCACTGCATTTCAAAGCGAGCAGCTGAACTCGTACGACGACACTACACTGTTCGTTGGAGATAGAGGGCTTGGGGGGGGGGGCGGGCACTTCTACTCATGATGCGGAGGGTGCTGGCAGGACGATGTTTGTGCCGGATATCAACCTCGACGACATTGATTTCGCGGGGTTGACACCGAGCGAGACTACACAACCATGTGTACCGCCTGAGTCTCATCTTGTCACAGCCGCAGCTGTCAGGGGCATTGGAGTCGGAGAGCGTGACATGTATGACCCTGAGCATGAGGTGGATGATGTACAAGAGCAGAGGGGTGAGGAGCAGTCTCATGATGTGCATGTAGACGCAGAGCAGAGATTTGAGGCGAGTGGATCACGACAAGGAGAGAGTTCCCGGCAACGGGGTGAGCCGAGTGGCTCAGGGTCAGTTGGCCCATCATATGGAGGAGGTCCGGGCCGGCTATCGTTGCTGCATGATTATGGGGCGCACATTGCTGAGGCTATTTGGAGACAGGACGAAGCCGCCTTGGTGAGGGTGTTGCGTGTGCACCGTAGGGGTCAGATGATAGTACGTGCTGAGGCCTTAGTGGAGGAGGATGGGGAGGATACGTGATTCACTGCTATTCGGGACAATGGGTTATGGCAGTTACGGGACTTCTCGTGGGAGTGCGTTGACCATAGTCTCATCAGTGCTTTTATTGAGCACTGGCACCCTGAGACTAACACTTTCCACTTTGCTTGGGGTGAGATTACAATCACATTGCATGATGTGATGTTCATTATGGGTTTCGCGATGGATGGGGATGAGTGCTCGTTTTTTGAGGTGGACGAGGTTGGGAAGACTCTATTCGGACTGATGTATGGCTTTACGCCGCTGCAGCAGAAGATAACACGCCGCTCATGCCGCTACAAGCTGCTCGGGACGCGCAGATACTGATAAGGCCGTCCCAGATTCACATCTTTTGGAAGCAATTGGATTATGATCGCCCCTATGTTGCCCATGCAGATGATAACACGCCGCTCACGAGAGCTGATGTAGACATCTCGCGCTTAATCACATTGTTCCAGAGTGGAGCCATGGACGACAATACTCGTTGGAGGATCGCCTCAACATTCAATGATGGCGATCGTCCTTCCCACACACCATTGACTCCGCCTGACCCCGAGGACCGTAAACCGTCCGGGAGGACGCGGACTCGCAACCCTTGTCGAACGAACCCTCTGCCGCGAGAACGGGAGCGTGATCGGGCCGAGCGTAGAGCCGCTAGGGAGGGCAGCAGCGGATCTGTGATGGGACAAAGTCATGGACGGGGACGATCTTCATCCACAGACGGTGAATCAATTGGGCAAAATGAAGAGGGTCGTGGTCGCAGTCCTTCCCGGGGACGGGGCAGAGGAAGATCAACGGCCGAGTCTAGAGGAGACATCCCAGCAGCACCACCTCATACACTTCCGCCTCAGAATCTCCCTCACCTTCGTTTCGATTGGGGAACAGGCAACATCGACGACTTCATGATTACTTTCATTCGAGCCGTAACGAACGTGAAGGAATTGTGTCCTTTAATTTGATGTGCAATGACTAAACATGGAATAGGACGATTGATAGAGATATACAATCCGATTATTTTAGGAGTCGTAGTGCTTTGCTAGAAGCCAACTACGATTAATGGAGTTAAACGGTTAAGTCCATAACTATTATAAACGGGTCCTATGAGGTCACACACTTTGAGTATACGGGCTAGATCAACGGGATTGATGGTTTATTAATATATATGTGATATATTATTAATAAAAAATAATAATATTTATTTAAGAAATAAATAATTAAGAAAGTTACTCAGAGATTAATTGTTGAAATTAATCAATTGGGAGTTACACTTTCTTTATTCAATTCAATACGTACGTTTGGGATGGTTTCCCACATTCTCCTAATTACTACCTTTGCTTAAGGCCTTATACGGGCCAAGAGGTTTTAGAAATTTGGAAAATGGAAACACAGTAGCTTTTGGGGTTGTAGAAATAAGGGAAAAGGTTTTGCTTATTCAAAACAACATGTACGTAAGCACAAAAGAGAGTTCTTGATCAGTGCAAACCCTACGGGGAATCAATGAGTTGATTGTTGTACGTGAGTGCAGACCATCATCATCCGAAACAATATGATTGCTAGCTTTTCGATCTTCGTCCTAGCAGTCGAAGACAAGAGAGATCTAGACGCCGGACTCGTGTGGACTAATTAGAGAAGTCGCGCTTGGGGCTTTCAATCTCTTCCGATTCCATCCAGATTCGATTCGGTTCACGCATCAACAGGTATATCCTATGAACAATGATTGATCTATCAATTATGCATGAAGATCCTTGAATTAGATGTTTAGATATGATCTGAAATTCCGCTAAACGCATCTAATTATCCTTCAATTGGTATCAGAGCATCTTGCATAAATTGATACGATCAATAGATTAATTGTTAATTTTTGATGCGGATATTGATTTAAATTGATGGTAAATTCTATATGAAGATGTAAAATTGAAATGGAGATTTTGATTAATTGAGAGATGATATTGTATGAATGAGGAGTATTATTTATTTTTGAAATAAATAATTAAATATATTAATTAGAGGAGTTATAATTGAGGAAGTTACAAAAAGTTGTAATGGTTATTTTCTCCTAATTAATTATCTCCTAATTAATTGATTGTCTCATATCAATCAAACGGTGAATTGAGATTTGCCCATAAAATTAAGATGGATAATATTATGATATTATTTATTTTAATTATTTTCTAAAAGTTAGGAAATCCCACTTAAGATTTAATATTTGATATTATATCTTTTTCATACAATTTTAATCCAATTATTACATTTTTATGGTTAATATTGATTAAGGCCATATAAGGATTTAATTTTAAATTAAGATATTGTTATGCATGATTTTATATTATGATATAAATTGTTTGCATAAGGTGACTAGTATGGCCCATAAATACGATCTGCGCATCGTTATGTTTTTTTTGTACACGATCTGCGTATCGTTATGTATTTTTGTAATTTATTTTCAGTAATTAGATTATTAGAAAATATTTTGATACAAGAAGAAGAAAACATAAGAAGTTCGAGGATGGAGATCCATGAAGGGTGCAAGGGTGGAGACCCATGAAAATTAGATCTTTAAAATTTTGCATCATAGGGGCCATACTAGGATCACAATTTTTGTTGCATTTTGAATGCTTGCTTTTTGCATTTTATTTAAGTTTTGCATTGTTTTATTTATTTTTTTCACTTATAAATAAATGACAATTGCATGCTTAAGTTCCAAAGGTAAATTGGGGCAATGCCTTTCCATATCATAACCCATTAAGTTCTGGATTTTTGGTTGGATGGGTTTCACAAAAGTGAGGGTGTCTTTCCATAATCTTGGACTAATGAGGGTGAATCTATACGGGGGTTCATAAACCTTGATATGGTTGTACCCAACAAGAGACCAAAAGGCAAAGTTTTGGATCTTGAGGCATGGGGATGATTTTACATTGGATGTGGATCATCAACCAAGAATTATAAGGAGTTATAATTAGTAATTGTTACTTACTTTGAACACACAAGACTCAAGGCAGTGCAAAAGTACGTTGGGTCTTGTCTGTAATAGGATCTTGGAATCATTTTATTCATAAGGAACGATAACATTTCGAATAAAATGCGCATTTACTTATATTAAAGGTGTTTAATTTTAAGTAATTGCATTTCGATCATAAACTGATTTGTATGTCATTTCTTTTTATATAGGCATTATGTCTAATGATAACTTGAATTTCACCCCGCGCTCAATAGTTGAGAAAAACAAATTGAATGGAACAAACTTTCTTGATTGGGAAAGGAATCTGAGAATTGTTCTCAGGTCTGAAGGGCGTGAGGACGTCCTAACAAACCCTATCCCTACTATTACCGATGCCTCATCGAATGAGGAGATAGTTAGAGAAATGGAGTTAAGGAGTGATTCTTTACCTGTCACTTGTTTGATGCTAACAAGCATGGAGCCTGACCTTCAAAAGAGGTTTGAATACCAGGGTGCCTACTCTATCATCACCAACCTGAAAATGTTGTTTTTAGGCACAAGTAAGGATTGAACGATATGAAACTCACAAGGCTATACTGGATAGCAAACTTGTGAAGGGAAAGTCAGTAGGTCCCCATGTGTTCAACATGATCGGTTTTTTTAGCCGTATGGAGACACTGGGTACCCCATATGACCAAGAGTTGGCTACAGATATTGTCTTGCACTCCTTACATGATGGCTTTGCCTCATTCAGGATGAATTATCATATGCATGGTATTAAGAAAAATCTGAATGAACTCCATGGTATGCTCAAAGCTGCTGAGCAGAATACTCCCACTGACAACAAGAAGGGAGTTCTTAATGTCAATAGAGGGAAAGGGTTCAAGAAGGTAGCCAAGAACAAGAACAATACCCAAGGGAAAGGCAAGGAAGTTGCAAAACCTAAGGGTGGTGAGAAGCCAAGGATGGCTGCAGACCATGATTGTTTCCACTGTAAGGCTAAGGGACACTGGAAAAGAAACTGTCCCAAGTACTTGGAAGACAAGAAGAATGGGACTTTGAGTTCCAACACTTCAGGTATTTATGTTATTGTTAACCAATGTCCTCACATTAGATAATGGTCCTACCTAGGTATTAGATACTGCATGCGGTGCTCACATTATTTCATATGTCTAGGGACTAAGAAATAGAAGACAAGTGAAGAAAGGTGAGATAAACCTACGTGTCGAAAATGGAGCAAGTGTTGCTGCACTTGCCGTAGGAGATTTTAGTCTATCTCTTCCTTCTGTTTTAATCTTAGAACTGAATAATTGTTATTTTGTTCCTAGCATTAAAAAAAATTTGTCTTGGCTGCAATATTATATTTTGAAGGTTTTGATTTTGGGACTAAAGATGGAGGTATATCTATGATATCTTCTATGCTCGTGCTCAAATGATCAATTGAATATTTGTATTCAACCTTAAAGTAGAATCTTATAACATAAAACATAAAGGCAAAAATCAAATGAGTTGAGTGAAGCCTACCTATGTCACTGTCATTTAGGCCACATCAGTTTAGACCACATGAAGAAGCTCCATAAAGATGGACTTCTAAAAGACGTGGATTGTGAATCCATTGATACATGTGAGTCATATTTGATGGGTAAGATGACAAGGTCACCTTTCAAAGGAACAAATGAAAGGGCTACTGAACTATTGGGCATTATACATACTGATATGTGTGGGCCAATGAGTACATAAGCTAGAGGTGGTTATAGATACTTCATCACATTTACTGATGACATGAGTAGATATGGATATATTTACCTTATGTCACATAAATCGGAATCCTTTGAATAGTTCAAGGAATTTCAATATGAGGTAGAGACTCAAACTGGCAAGAAAATAAAAGCACTTCGATCAGATCGTGGTGGTGAGTACTTGAGCCATGAATTTGATCATCATTTGAAAAAACTGTGGGATTGTAACACAATTATCTACTTCAGAAACACCACAGCTTAACGGTGTGTCTGAAAGGAGAAATCAGACCTTGTTAGACATGGTTTGGTTAATGATGAGTTTTGCTGACCTTCCGGTATCCTTCTGGGGATATGCCCTCACAACTGCCTTACTTACACGAAACAGGACTCCATCTAGAGCTGTAGACAAAACTCCATATGAGATATGGACTGGAAATGTTCCAAAATTGTATTTTCTGAAGATATGGGGATGTGAAGCTCATGTAAAAACGTTTACAAACTGATAAGCTTGCCCCTAAATCAGATAAACGCTATTTTATAGGTTATCCAAAAAGTAGTTTTGGATACTACTTCTACAATCCCATTGAGCAAAAGGTGTTTGTTGCAAGGGATAATGGGTTCGTATGGGACGGGGTTAATAAACTGACTAAAATTATAAACAGGGTAAAATTTATAAACTGTTGGTAAAAGTAGTTAAAAATTTATGAAAAAATATAAACTCCGTATGGGACGAAAAAGTGTTTATTTGTAAAAAAGTGGTGTTTATTTGGTTATTATTAGGGGTATTATGGTACTTTCAAACCAAATAAACACCAAAATAAGCTATCACAAGTAGCTTATTTTTTAAACACAAATTTTAACTGTTTTATGCTTATTTTGGGTTCCCATACCCACTTTTTAACTGTTTATTTTTTTAACATCATAAACGCTTTTAATTTTACCTGCTAAAATTCATTGCCATACACACCCAATGTCTTTTTGGAAAGAGAGTTTATTTCCAATAAGTCAAGTGGGAGAAATATTCATCTTGAATCAGTTCATGATGAAGAGCAACAAACTCGACAACGAGATGACATAGATGATGTCGAGGACAAGTTGATGGTTTTGGAAGGCCAAGGGCCCCAAATCATCCAAGAACCGGAACAAGAGGATCCACAAACAGTTGTGGAAACTATTCCAACTCCAGTTGTTGAACCAGTTGAACCCACTCGTAGATCAGATAGGCCAAGGGTACAACCAAGACGTTATGATGATTTCATCTTGAATGTAAAACTTGATGTTCTTTTGTTAGAACATGATGAGCCTAATACCTATAAGCAAGCAATGACGAGTCCAGACTCCAAGAAATGGCTTGAGGCCATGAGATCCGAAATGGATTCGATGTTTGAAAATCAAGTGTGGGACTTGATAGATTTTCCAGATGGAGTAAAACCCATAGGGAGCAAATGGATTTCAAACTCAAGACATATAAGGATGGAAAGGTATGGCAAGGTATCTGTATACAAGGCAAGATTAGTTGCCAAAAGTTTTTAAACAAATTCATGGTATAGACTATGATGAGACCTTTTCACCAGTTGTCATGATAAGATCCATTAAGATAATCCTTGCTATTGTTGCCTATTATGATTATGAGATTTGGCAAATGGATGTTAAAACTGTCTTCCTGAATGTATTTTGGAAGAGGATGTGTACATGACACAACCCGAGGGTTTTGAAGATCCAAGTGATGCTGGGAAGGTATGCAAGCTTAAGAGGTCTATATATATATATATGGACTTAAGCAAGCATCCAGGAGTTGGAACTTTCGATTTGATGAAAAGATCAAAGAGTTTGATTTCATCAGACGCGAAGAGGACCCTTGTGTATACAAGAAGTTTAGTGGGAGTAAAGTGGTCTTCCTAGTCTTCTATTTGGATGACATACTACTTGATGCTAGAGTCCATTAAGGAATGACTAAAGGAATGTTTCTCAGTGAAAGACTCTGGGGAGGCAGTGTACATACTTGGAATAAAGATCTATAGAGATAGATCTAAGAGATTGCTTAGATTGAATCAAGGAACTTATATATAGATAAGACTCTTAACATATTCAATATGCAAGATTCCAAGAAAGGGTTTTACCTATGTCATGGTGTGTACACGACCTGATGTTGCATTTGCTTTGAGCAGGTGTAGCAAGTACCAATCGATTCCATGAGAGGCACACTAGTGTGCAGCTAAGAACATCCTGAAGTTCTTGAGAAGAACCAAGGATGATTTCTTAAGGGTGATGACAAGTTGATCGTACATCTTATGAGAAAGTATCACCTTATTTGACATTAAGATGTGTAAGGTGCATACAGATGACAATATTGCAAATCCATTGACAAAGCTTATGCCTAAGCCCAAGCGTGTTGGTCACACTTGGGCTAAGGGTCTCAAACACATTGGAGAATGACTTTGAGATTGCTTTCTATTACATTTTATGTTGAGAGTGTTAGACACTAAGTTTATGTTCGACTTGATGATATATGATATTTCATCTTTATTTATATATTCTTTTGAACAATGATAAATAAAATGTCCAAATAATTCGTAGTTCGCAAATGGGCTTATCTTAAGTGTTTTGGTGAATGAAACCCCATTAAGTGCATTAAATGCAGTTATGAATTATTTAAAGTCCGTAGTCTGAAATCATCAACTTGGACATAGATGATTTTATTAACGACTACAATGTAAGTTGACTGATAGTGCCAGATTTCATGGGTTATAGGGACATGGAGATGTCTAGTCAATTAAATTTGTATGTATGGGTGATACATATAGGATAGACCCACCTTAAGACTCTACAAAAGGGATTGCAGAGTTTTAAGTTAAACCATGATTAGTAGATTCCTCAGACATGAGTATGTTATGATCTATCTTGATGATTGATATTTCTTTGACACGGTTAAACGCTTTCCGTAATAGGGAGTTATAAAGGTCGTAGTTGGGATTGCCAAAAGTTGAGTGGGAGTCATAATCATACAAGATTGGAGATGTCCTCCTTCTTCATGCATACTGTGATGCATCGAAAAGGAATGGTGTCTAGGCCACTTGAAGAGCAAGAACTGAAAATGCATGGCCATGCTCGGATGGATTATTTGTAATCATCTGTTTATTCGACAGTTCGAACTCGGAGTTCAAGAAACATATTTGATAATACATATGAATGTCACTATATCATCAAATAAGACAATAAGAGACACAGGTATCTTATATTGCACACTTGTTTAAGGACAAGTGGGAGATTGAAGGAATTGTGTCCTTTAATTTGATGTGCAATGACTAAACATGGAATAGGACGATTGATAGAGATATACAATCCGATTATTTTAGGAGTCGCAGTGCTTTGCTAGAAGCCAACTACGATTAATGGAGTTAAACGGTTAAGTCCATGACTATTATAAACGGGACCTATGAGGTCACACACTTTGAGTATACGGGCTAGATCAACGGGATTGATGGTTTATTAATATATATGTGATATATTATTAATAAAAAATAATAATATTTATTTAAGAAATAAATAATTAAGAAAGTTACTCAAAGATTAATTGTTGAAATTAATCAATTGGGAGTTACACTTAATTTCTTTATTCAATTCAATACGTACGTTTTGGATGGTTTCCCACATTCTCCTAATTACTACCTTTGCTTAAGGCCTTATACGGGCCAAGAGGTTTTAGAAATTTGGAAAATAGAAACACAGTAGCTTTTGAGGTTGTAGAAATAAGGGAAAAGGTTTTGCTTATTCAAAACAACATGTACGTAAGCACAAAAGAGAGTTCTTGATCAGTGCAAACCCTACGGGGAATCAATGAGTTGATTGTTGTACGTGAGTGCATACCATCATCATCCGAAGCAATATGATTGCTAGCTTTTCGATCTTCGCCCTAGCAGTCGAAGACAAGAGAGATCTAGACGTCGGACTCGTGTGGACTAATTAGAGAAGTCACGCTTGGGGCTTTCAATCTCTTCCGATTCCATCCAGATTCGATTCGGTTCACGCATCAACAGATATATCCTATGAACAATGATTGATCTATCAATTATGCATGAAGATCCTTGAATTTGATGTTTAGATATGATCTGAAATTCCGCTAAATGCATCTAATTATCATTCAATTGGTATCAGAGCATCTTGCATAAATTAATACGATCAATAGATTAATTGTTAATTTTTGATGCGGATCTTGATTTAAATTGATGGTAAATTCTATATGGATAAAGATGTAAAATTGAAATGGAGATTTTGATTAATTGAGAGATGATATTGTATGAATGAGGAGTATTGTTTATTTTTGAAATAAATAATTAAATATATTAATTAGAGGAGTTATAATTGAGGAAGTTACAAAAGTTGTAATGGTTATTTTCTCCTAATTAATTATCTCCTAATTAATTGATTGTCTCATATCAATCAAACGGTGAATTGAAATTTGCCCATAAAATTAAGATGGATAATATTATGATATTATTTATTTTAATTATTTCCTAAAAGTTAGGAAATCCCACTTAAGATTTAATATTTGATATTATATGTTTTTCATACAATTTTAATCCAATTATTACATTTTTATGGGGTTTCAATTACTAGAACACTTAAGATAAGCCCATTTGCGAACTACGAATTATTTGGACATTTTATTTATTATCGTTCAACACAATATATAAATAAAGATGAAATATCATATATCATAAAATCATCCAATCGAACATAAACTTAGTGTCTAACACTCTAAACATAAAACGTAATAAAAAGCAATCTCAAAGTCATTCTCCAATGTGTTTGAGACCCTTAGCCCTAGTGTGACTATCATGCTTGGGCCTAGGCATAGGCTTTGTCAATGGTTCTGCAATGTTGTCATCTGTATGCACCTTACACATCTTAATGTCACCCTCGGTGACTATGCGTCGAATAAGGTGATACTTCCTCATAACGTGTCTGGATTTGGAGCTCGAGCTCGGTTCCTTGGCCTGGGATATGGCACCATTGTTGTCACAATGGATGTCAATAGGCCCTGAGATGCTAGGAACAAAACCGAGTTCATCTATGAACTTCCTCATCCAGACAGCCTCCTTAGCCGCTTCACTAGCAGCTATATATTCAGCCTCTGTCATAGAATCGGCAACTGTGTCTTGTTTAGAGCTCTTCCAGCTCACAGCTCCACCATTAAGGACGAAAACATATCCCGATTGAGACTCAAAACCATCTCGGTCAGTCTGGAAGCTCGCATCAGTATAGCCTTGCACGATCAACTTGTCATCACCCCCATATACTAAAAAATCATCCTTAGTTCTTCTCAAGTACTTCAGGATGTTCTTAGCTGCACACCAATGTGCCTCTCCTGGATTCGATTGGTATCTGCTACACATACTCAAAGCATATGCAACATCAGGTCGTGTACACACCATGGCATACATGATAGATCCTATAGCAGAAGCATAAGGAATCTTACTCATCTTTTCTAGCTCAGTAGGTGTCTTAGGACATTGCTTCTTGCTAAGATGTACACCATCTTGCATAGGTAAAAATCCTTTATTGGAATCTTGCATTTTGAATCTGTTGAGAATCTTATCTATATAAGTTTCCTGATTCAATCCAAGTAATCTCTTAGATCTATCTCTATAGATCTTTATTCCAAGTATATACTCTGCCTCTCTCAAGTCTTTCATTGAGAAACATTTCTTCAGCCATTCCTTAACGGACTCTAGCATCGGAATGTTATTCCCAATCAGTAGTATGTCATCTACATACAAAACTAGGAAGACCACTTTACTCCCACTAAACTTCTTGTATACACAAGGGTCCTCTTCACATTTGATGAAATCAAACTCTTTGATCTTCTCATCAAATCGAAAGTTCCAACTCCTGGATGCTTGCTTAAGTCCATATATAGATCTCTTAAGCTTGCATACCTTCCTGACATTACTTGGATCTTCAAAACCCTCTGGTTGTGTCATATACACATCCTCTTCCAAGAATCCATTTAGGAAGGCGGTTTTGACATCCATTTGCCAAATTTCATAATCATAATAAGCGGCAATAGCAAGGATTATCCTAATGGATCTTATCATGACAACTGGTGAAAAGGTGTCATCATAGTATATACCATGAATCTGTTTATAACCTTTGGCAACTAATCTTGCCTTGTATACAGATACCTTTCCATCCTTATCTGTCTTAAGTTTGAAAACCCATTTGCTCCCTATGGGTTTTACCCCATCTGGCAAATCTATCAAGTCCCATACTTGATTTTCAAACATCGAATCCATTTCGGATCTCATGGCCTCAAGCCATTTCTTGGAGTTTGGACCCGTCGTTGCTTGCTTATAGGTATTAGGCTCATCATGTTCTAGCAGAAGAACATCAAGGTTTACATTCAAGATGAAATCATCATAACGTCTTGGTGGTACCCTTTGCCTCTCTGATCTACGAGTGGGTTCAACTGGTTCAACAACTGGAGCTGGAACAGTTTCTACAACTATTTGTGGATCCTCTTATTCTGGTTCTTGGATGATTTTGGGCCCTTGGCCTTCCAAAACCATAAACTCGTCCTCGACATCATCTATGTCATCTTGTTGTTGAGTTTGTTTCTCTTCATCATGAACTGGTTCAAGATGAATATTTCTCCCACTTGACTTATTGGAAATGAACTCTCTTTCCAAAAAGACACTATCCCTTGCAACAAACACATTTTGTTCAGCGGGATTGTAGAAGTAATATCCAAAACTACCTTTTGGATACCCTATAAAATAGCATTTATCTGATTTAGGGGCAAGCTTATCCGTTTGTAAACGCTTTACATAAGCTTCACATCCCCATATCTTCATAAAAGACAATTTTGGAACCTTTCCAGTCCATATCTCATATGGAGTTTTGTCTACAGCTCTAGACGGAGTCCTGTTTAGTGTAAGTACGGCAGTTGTAAGGGCATATCCCCAGAAGGATACCGAAAGGTCAGCAAAACTCATCATAGATCGGACCATGTCTAACAAGGTCCTGTTTCTCCTTTTAGATACACCGTTAAGCTGTGGTGTTCCTGGAGTAGACAACTGTGTTACTATCCCATAATTTTTCAAATGATGATCAAATTCATGGCTCAAGTACTCACCACCACGATCTGACCGAAGTGCTTTTACTTTCTTGCCAGTTTGAGTCTCTACCTCATTTTGAAATTCCTTGATCTTTTCAAAGGATTTCGATTTATGTGACATAAGGTAAATATATCCATATCTACTCATGTCATCAGTAAATGTGATGAAGTATTTATAACCACCTCTAGCTTCTGTACTCATTGACCCACATACATCAGTATGTATAATGCCCAATAGCTCAGTAGCCCTTTCATTTGTTCCTTTGAAAGGTGACCTTGTCATCTTGCCCATCAAACATGACTCACATGTATCAATGGATTCACAATCCACGTCTTTTAGAAGTCCATCTTTATGGAGCTTCTTCATGCGGTCTAAACTAATGTGACCCAAACGACAGTGCCATAGGTAGGCTTCACTCAAATTACTTGATTTTTGCCTTTTTGTATTTATGTTATAAGATTCTGTTGTAAGGTCGAATACAAATATTCCATTAATATCTTGAGCACGAGCATAGAAGATATCATTCTTGTGAATAATTATACCTTCATCTGTAGTGCTAAAATTAAAACCTTCAGAATAAATTACTGCAGTCGAAACAAGGTTCTTTGTAATGCTAGGAACAATAATAACAATTATTTAGTTTTAAGATTAAACCAGAAGGAATAGATAAAATAAGATCTCCTACGACAAGTGCAGCAACGCTTGCTCCATTTCCAACGCGTAGCTCTATCTCCCCTTTCTTCACTTGTCTCCTATTTCTTAGTCCCTGCACATTTGAAGTAATGTGAGCACCACATGCGATATCTAATACCCAAGTAGGACCATTATCTAATGTGCAAACATTGGTTGACAGTAATTCAATAACATAAATACCTGAAGTGTTGGAACTCAAAGTCCCATTCTTCTTATCTTCCAGGTACTTGGGACAGTTTCTCTTCCAATGTCCCTTCGCCTTGCAATAGAAACAATCATGGTCTGCAGCCACTCTTGGCTTCTCACCTCCCTTAGGTTTTGCAACTTTCTTGCCTTTCTCTTGGGGTTTGTTCTTATTCTCGGCTACCTTCTTAAACCCTTTTCCTTTATTGACATTAAGAACTTCTTTCTTGTTGTCAGTAGGAGTATTCTGCTCAGCAGCTTTGAGCATACCATGGAGTTCGTTCAGGTTCTTCTTGAGACCATGCATATGATAGTTCATCCTGAATGAGGCAAATCCATCATGCAATGAGTGCAACACGATATCTGTGGCTAACTCTTGGTCATATGGGGTGCCTAGTGTCTCCATACGGCTAAAAAGCCCAATCATGTTAAACACATGAGGACCTACTGGCTTTCCCTTTACAAGCTTGCTATCCAGTATAGCCTTGTGAGTTTCATATCGTTCAATCCTTGCCTGTTCCTGAAACAACACTTTCAAGTTGGTGATGATTGTGTAAGCATCCTGATGTTCAAACCTCTTTTGAAGATCAGGTTCCATGCCTGCTAGCATCAGACAAGTGACAGGCAAAGACTCACTCCTAAGCTTTTCTTCATTAGCCTTCTCCTCATTTGATGAGGTATCAGTAATGACAGGGATAAGGGTTGATAGGACATCTTCACGCCCTTCAGACGTGAGGATGATTCTCAGATTCCTTTCCCAATCGAGAAAATTCGTTCCATTCAATTTGTTTTTCTCAACTATTGAGCGCAGGGTGAATTTCAAGTTATCGTTCGACATAATGCCTATATAAAAAGGAAATGACATACAAATCAGTTTATGTTCGAGATGCAAATTACTTAGGATTAAACACCTTTAAAATAAGTAAATGCGCATTTTATTCAAATTGTTATTGTTCCTGGTGAATAAAATGATTCCAAGATCCCATTACACACAAGACCCAACGTACTTTTGCACTGCCTTGAGTCTTGTATGCTCAAGGTAAGTAACAATTACTAATTATAACTCCTTATAATTCTTGGTTGATGATCCACATCCAATGTAAAATCATCCTATGCCTCAAGATCCAAAACTTTGCCTTTTGGTCTCTCGTTGGGTACAACCATATCAAAGCTTATGAACCCCTTGTATAGATTCACCCTCATTAGCCCAAGATTATGGAAAGACACCCTCACTTTTGTGAAGCCCATCCAACCAAAAATCCAGAACTTAATGGGTTATGATATGAAAAGGCATTGCCCCAATTTACCTTAGGAACTTAAGTCTTTTATTTGTCTTTATTTATAAGTGAAAAAATATCATAAATAAAAACAACATAAAACATAAAATAAGGCATTCAAAATGCAATGAAATTGTGATCCTAGTATGGCCCCTACGATGCATAAAATAAAGATCTAATCTTCATAGGTCTCCACTCTCGCGCCCTTCATGGATCTCCATCCTTGAACTTCTTATGTCTTCTTGTATTAATTACAATATTTTTCTAACAAACTAATTACTGAAAATAAATTACAAAAATACATAACGATACGCAGATCGTGTACAAAAAAACATAACGATAAGCAGATCGTATTTATGGGCCATACTAGTCACCTTATGTATGCAAGCAATATATCATAATATAAAACAAGCATAATAAATCCATGAACATTCTTGATATTTTAATTCAAAAACTAGCAATAATATATATGGAATTAATTTTATGGTAACTATTACCTTGTATAATTGGATAGAAAATTTTTATTATGGATAAGATATCTACCATATCTAATTAAGGTAATTTAGGATTTTACACTAAAATCATAAATATCTTCCATAACCCTAATTCCACCTCCATCAACTCCCACTTAAATTTTGTAACAATTACAAACTTTTAAGATGATAAATTTTGATAAATTAATATACATGAATCAGATTCATATCAATTTTAGGGATCAAAATTATAAAACCCTGAATTTCTTAAATTCAAAATTAATTTCAACATGAAATCGTCTATTTCATTATTTATAAAAGAAATCATATTGCCTTGTATAAATTATGCCAATTGATTAAAGATCGAGAAAATAATAAGGCTGACGGCTTTTCAGTCGGAATCATATTCCAAAACTAAATAAATACTCCGTAGTAAATAAAACCAAGACGATCGATCATCCGTGATCCACTATACATCTATACCCTTAATAATCACATAGATTGATTTCCAGGTGTAGATGTTTAATCAAATTAGCATATGTATGGTTGATTACTAATTATTTAGAACAAGGTTGGTGGACGGTGGTTATCGAAATCATATTCCGATCGAACGTGTGCAAAAAACCAATCGAAATCTTATTCCGATCATGAAAACAATTTGCTGTACTAAATTTTATACATATCCAATTAATCAAAATCAAAATTTTAATCATACAATAGATTCCAAATATAAAAATTATTGCTAAATTGAATTAACACTAAAAAGAAAATCAATTGATCATATCAAATGAGTGTGTTATGCTCTGATGGAAAATTAGATGCGCAACGGAAGTTTTAGAAACTATTTTCTATCATCTAATCGCAAGATCTTCATGCATAAAATCGATAGATCAAATCATTGTTCATAGGAGATACTTGTTGATGCGTGAACCGGATCTTATCGGATATGATCGGAAAGACGAGAGCCCCACGCGTTGCTCCTCTACTTGGTCCACACGAGCCTGGTCTAGATCTCCTTTGCCTTCGACTGCTAGGACGAAGATCGAAAGGTGAATAATCAAATTGCTCTTGATTGATGATGGTGGAATTCAACCCTCCCCAACCAATTGGTGCGGCAAAACTCACGTTCCTCTCCTTTAGGATGTGTTGAATTAGGTCAAGTCCCAATAAGCCCATCTTTATAAGCTCATATTTATACCCTATTCAATTAATTATTTATTTCACAAATAAATCTTATCCCATTATTATTAATATACATCTAATATACACTAATAATAAAATCATCTATCTTTTGATCAAGTCCGTCAACTCTAAGTGTGTGACCGCATAGGACCCGTTTATAATAGTCATGGGTTTAACCCGTTTAAGCCCATTAATCGTAATTGGCTTCTAGCAAAGCATTACAACTCCTAAAATAATCAGATTGAATATCTCTATCAATTGTCCTATTCCATAATTAGTCATTGCACATTAAATTAAAGGACACAATTCCTTCAATCTCCCACTTGTCCTTAAACAAGTGTGCAATTTCAGATACCCATGTCTCTTAATGTCATATTTGATGATATGGTGACATTCATATCTTTTATCAAATATATTCCTTGAACTCCGAGTTCGAACTGTCAATTAAACGGATGATTACAAATAATCCATCCGAGCATGGCCATGCATTTTCAGTTCTTGCTCTTCAAGTGGCCTAGACACCATTCCTTTTCTATGCATCACAGTATGCATGGAGAAGGAGGACATCTACAGTCTTGTATGACTATGGCTCCCACTAAACTTTTGGCAATCCCAACTACGACCTTTATAACTCCCTGTTACGGAAAGCGTTTAGCCTTGTCAAAGAAATATCAATCATCAAGAGAGACCATAACACACTCATGTACGAGGAATCTACTAATCATGGTTTAACTTAAGACTCCGCAATCCCTTTTGTAGAGTCTTAAGGTGGGTCTGTCCTATATGTATCATCCATACATATATATGTAATTGATTAGACATCTCCATGTCCCTATAGCCCATGAAACCTGGCGCTATCAGTCAACTTACAATATAGTCATTTAATAAAATCACCTATGTCCAATTTAATGATTTCAGACTACGGACTTGTGATAATTCATAACTGCATTTCACTTAATGGGGTTTCATTTACCAGAACACTTAAGATAAGCCCATTTGCGAACTACGAATTATTTGGACATTTTATTTATTATCGTTCAACACAATATATAAATAAAGATGAAATATCATATATCATAAAATCATCCAATCGAACATAAACTTAGTGTCTAACACTCTAAACATAAAACGTAATAGAAAGCAATCTCAAAGCCATTCTCCAATGTGTTTGAGACCCTTAGCCCTAGTGTGACTATCATGCTTGGGCCTAGGCATCCTGAGTCCCCTTTGTCTCCTGTGTACTCTACATGGACACAACACCACCATCCCTCAGTCAATGGGTGGGACGAGCAGTTCGCAGCCAGGATTACACGATACAGAGCCTATCGCCGGCGAGATGGTGGTCGTCAGCTGCGATATTAACATTTTCATGTTTCCCGGACTTGCATCCTCCATCTTTCTTTCTTTCATTTCTTGACAAATGTTGTTCAATATATCTTATTGTCGTAACTACGTTTGTTTTTTATGACATTCTTCAAAACTTGGTTTTATCCGTCTCCCTTTTCATATACTTACATATGCTCGCTCCACACCGACCCATCAATGTACGCTATTATTGAAATTGTGGATGTTTATTGCTAATTTCAAGTTCTATTAGGGGAGTAAAAGAGCTACAAAAAATGAGGTTATCCGGTCCGGAAAATAATTCATTTCGGGTTATCGAATCCGGAAAATAATTCATTGGACATTTTTTCGAATTTTTGATAATCTCAGTTCGGGTCAGGCTATCATCATAAATCGGTCCGGGCCGGGCTGGGCCGGTCCGGTCCTTCACCTCCAACATACATTTTTGATAATCTCAATTCGGGTCAGGCTATTCCACCGTAGCTCGGTGGGGTGGGATCCACCGTCATAACATATGATGGGTAAGATACCCTTAACGCCGTCTACCCCCGACGGAATTAGCCACCGTCATCTACGTCGGTTTCCACCGCAGCGTACAATGGTGGCTTTGGTAAGCGTCATTAAAGCCACCGTCGCCAGTAGGGATGGCAATGGGGCGGGGACTCCCCGATCCCCGCGGAGAATCCCCATCGCGGGGACGGGGATGGGGAAATTAAATGGGGACGGAGACGGGGATGGGGGCCAAAGTGATTTCCCGCGCGGGGACGGGGACGGGGACGAGGATAGTAGTCTCAACCCCGATCCCCGCCCCGCCCCGCCCCCGTTGGGGAACCCCGCGGGGATCCCCGATGGGGAGTATAAAATCCCCATTTTTATTTAGATCTTACATAAGTTTAAATAATTTTTCTTTCATTTTTAAACTTTTACCTTATAATTTACATTTATGAGATATTATATGTAATATTTATATCATATTTTTTTACATAACTTTAATAATATCTTATAGTTTTCTATTATATGTGGGAAAACCATGGGTTTTAAATGGGGAACCCGACGGGGAAACCCGCGGGGAATGCAAACGGGGAAAATTAAGCGGGGACGGGGATTCCCCGATGGGGACGGGACCTGACGGGGATGGGGACAGGGGACATTTTTCATCCCCGAACGGGGACGGGGACGGGGGGACTTTTTGCGAACGGGGACGGGGACGGGGAGGGTACTCCCCACCCCGAACCCGCCCCGTTGCCATCCCTAGTCGCCAGCTACGGTGATTAGCGGTGGAATGGTAAAAATTAGCGGTGCAAATAATAACACAAATTGAATGTTTTTTTTACCTGGCTTTAAAAAAAAAACCTCTCCCGTCGTCCCGTGTCCGTTTCCCCGAATTGCTAAATCCACCCCTAATACATATAAATTCAGAAGCAACTCTTTTGTAAAATATTGAGCCACGTGGCAAAATCTGAGCCATTAAAAAGAAGCAAAATCAAGTCTAAATCTGAGCCATTGAAAAGAAAAAAAATTAAGCCCAAATATGAGCAGTTAAAAAAAAACTTCTGCACGTTCTCCCATCTTCTATATTTCTTCTTCACAGTTATCTATTTGGGCTTAATTTTGTTGTCATACATACCAACGCTCTTTGATCCATTTGAACAATTTTTATTTATTTTTTTATTCGGTAGGACACCAAGGAGGTAGCACTTAAAAAAGATGTTTCATTTTATGAAAGTAAGTGAGCTTTAGATATATTACTTTGTGCTTGTAAGACAACAAATCATAAGGATAAATGAATTAATTTGTAGGTATTTGTATACTCTTTTTTATTTGAGGGACAGGTTTCATCTCATCTTGACCCGTAAATACTGTTCGATTGATTTTAACTTTGATAAGTTATCATTCGCAATCCATCAATTTCTTTGAATGAAGAAAAACAATTCCAAAAATGGTTCGGGAAAAGAACTACTTGCTACTACTTCACCGGTGGAGCAAACAAACCTGCTCTCTTGTTTTCACTCACCTCTCTCTCGCACCCCTCTTCGCCCTTGTCCCATGGAATCTGACGATGCACCGCCCGCCGACGTTGTGGATATGAACCCTAGCGAAGACGATAACCCTCCGAATGCACCCGCCGTTAACGCCGCTTCCGCTTCCGCTTCGGAGTCCGATTCCGACTCCGACTCCGACGATGATGCTCAGCAACACTTGCAAATCCAGAATATCGAGTCTCAAATCTCTTCTAATCCTGGTAATTACGACTTTCACGTTCAGGTAATCTCCTCCGTTGCTGTTATCTCTCTTGCTAGGCATGGATTGTGATTTTCAAACTTCCGATTTTATGATTTTAATTCGTGTTTCTGTTGGAGTGCACATCAGTATATTAAGCTTTTGAGGAAATCGGGAGAGATTGAGAAGCTGAGACAAGCTAGGGAATCCATGAGCCAGCTTTTTCCTTTGAGCCCTTCTATGTGGCAGGAGTGGCTTAAAGACGAGATTTCTTTATCCTCCTCTCGGTAGCACTATCATTTCTATCTATCTCAATTTTTGGTTTGAAATTGATTACGTTATTTGACTTTTTGATTGTTGATTCGCTAGGCCGGATGCAGTTTCAGCTATTGAGCAGCTTTTTGAGCGAGCTGTGTTCGATTATCTGGTTAGTTCGTTACGCTTTGTGCTTATTTCTTGGGGTTTATCCATTTAGGGTTTATAGAATAACTTCTTGAATGCTTTGATTTCTGTACTCTCGAAGAACAATTTGAATGCCTTAATTTCTCACATTTGGTGTTCCATCTCACCATAGTCATTAAGAACTGACAAGTTCTTTACCAGATACGTCTCAATACAGTCTTCCATTTTATCATAGTCACAAGGAAAGGAACTATTAAGTCTAGGTACTTTAGAAAATAGTATTTTGTTGTTTCATGCACTTAACCCTTCTGTTCTTTTGCAGTCCGTTCCTCTCTGGTGTGACTTCTTGAACTTCATGCGGGAATATGACTCGTCAGTCCGTGATTGTACTGTTGACGGTTTGTCTAAAGCGAGAGCCCTATTTGAGCGTGCTCTCACAGCAGCTGGTTTGCATTTCTCTGAAGGTAGTAAGCTATGGAGCGCATATGAGGAATTTGAGCAAGCGGTCTTACATAAAATGGAGGAATCAGATACTGAGGTGATAGCATGTGGCAATTTTAACTTTCTGGCTTATAAAATTCCTGTTTATGGTCATTTTCTCAATTTTTTTTTCTGCAGGCTTGATGGACACCTACTTACGTAAGCATTTTGAGTTGGATATTGTTTTCATGTTAAATCTAAAGTGTGTACTATTGGTGTTGCGTCTTCAACAAGGATGATAGAGCTGATTGGCTCACTCCAAAATTAGCACTAGCAATAACCAATTAACATCTAAATATGTGTGCTACTACTTAGAAAATTTATTAAGAGAAGTTATAATGAGGTTTTACTCATGATTATAGCTGAAAGAGAAGCAAGTTCAGCACATACGAAGTATATTTCATCGTCAGCTGTCAGTCCCCTTAGCTGACATGAGTTCAAGTCTACATGCTTACAAGGCTTGGGAGGTCGAACATGGGAGTCTTCTTGATGGAGACTCTGATGACTTGAGTAGTGTTTCTTCTCATGTTGCTTCTGCATATAAGAAGGCTGTGATCCTACATGATGTTCGTGTTAACATGGAAGAACAAATCTCTAGAGTTGGCATAAGTGACTCTGAAAGACTTTCATCATTCATGGTATGTAGAAACACTTTCGGACATATTTATGTGGAAATTAGATATACACTTGAAAATTGGATTTTTTACAACTATATTTCCTGCTTATGTTGACTGATTAATGACTGATGGTTTCATGGTGTTTCATGGAAATTAATGACTGATGGTTTCATGGTTTCATGGTGTTTCAGAGCTATTTAAGGTTTGAAGATTCTAATGGTGACCCCGCACGTGTTCAAATCCTTTATGAGCGTGCCGTTACAGAGTTTCCTTTATCAATTGATCTTTGGCTTGATTATACACGTTATTTGGATAAGACCTTGAAGGTATTATGATTTAACGTGCTTGATTCTTCTTTCACTATGACTGTCTTGTAACTTTAATTATATATGTGCTCCTTGTTCAGGTTGGGAATGTTGTTAGGGATGTTCACTCGAGGGCCACAAAGAATTGTCCATGGGTGGGTGAACTTTGGGTGAGGTACTTGCTTTCCTTGGAACGAGGCCATGCTTCAGAGGATGAACGATCTATGGTATGGTCTCAACTGTAATGCTGAGTCGAAATAGTATTTACAATTATAATTCTTTCTAAGAATTACCAATTAGTTCTTGCTTCTAAGACATCATGAATGCTACTTGAATGTCCATCTATAGCTTTATTTTTCTTCATTGGATTGGATTGTAAAAGAGATTAGTTGTTTGAGAAGAGCATCTCTAACTGTTGAATGCCATACACATATCTTTGGTGGCTTCCCATGTGGTATAGATAAAAAAGGCTTAGCCCTTCGTTGGGATGAGGGCACACTTCAAATTATTTTTCAAAGATGTCTAGCGCGCCCAAAAGATGGTATTGTGAGCCTTTATTGGAGCTGCTTAGTTTCCATACCTTCCAAATCTGGCATATTTACCTCATTAGGCTTTGAAACAGTGCCAACATATTTAAACCTCCTCTGAAGTATTTAGGCTGCTTGATCATAATATGGTAGATGTGCTTTAAACTATTGTTGAGGATTTGAATTCCTTCATCTTTCATATAAGAAATTTTATCCTCTGTTTTCCTGTTATGAACATAATAAGAGAACTCTCTGAACACTCATGTGCAGTGTTCAGCTAACTCTTTCTGAATGTGGTGCCTTCCCTTCCACTTCTCCCTTGACTAATTTTCCTTCAGATCATATTTGAGTTTTTTCTGTTAATCCATTGCAGGTTTTTGAGAAGGCCCTGCAGTGCACATTTACAAGCTACGAGGAGGTACTTGATCATCTTTCAGAAAAAAAAAGTTTTTTTTTCTTTTAATTTCTTTTATTGTGTGAGTTTTCATAAGACTTCATCTCCTTGTTAACAACCTTGTTTAATTGATATATGCACATTCTTAATGTTATGCATATATGTCACATGATTGCATTCATGTCTGTTCTCTTACATGTCTAATCATATGATTACAATATTAGTTTATTAATTAATAATAATAAATTTGCCACTATCCTACCATCGAAAGTTGATATTATCAATTGAGTAATAGTGTAATCATATATTCATATGATTAGACAAGCTTGTCAATAACACTATAACCAGAAAATAGTTGCACTCTAATAAATTTAAAGAACTTTTGCACCACTTATTGTGTGGCGTACAGCTACTTTTTTGGATTATATTTGATGTCCGAAATCATAATCAGTGATGCCAAATATGTTTCTCAGAGAAGATAGGAATCCTACTAATGACAACCCTTTTTGTCCATAGTACTTGGATTTGTTCCTTACTCGAATAGATGGCTTGAGAAGGATGATGTCAGTTGCTAAAGAAATTCAGGTGTTCGATGATGATGTCATTAGCAAAACCTTCCTGGTATAGTCTTCAGTAGTGATTTATATTTACTACTACTACTAGTAGTTTTTGGTATTTACTTATCTGTTTTAATGTTTCTCACGTCCCATCCAGCGTGCATCAGAATATCTAGCTCTACAGCCTGAAGGCACTGATGCTTTATTGCAACTGCATACTTATTGGGCTCGTTCGGAGTTGAGTTTGCGCAAAGATATTGCTGCAGCTCGTAGCGTTTGGGAACGCTTGCTAAAAATTAGGTCTGTATCTTTCCTTTCCTTCTTGAACAGAAAAGAATCATGCTGTTACAGATTCATAATTTTTGATTGAATGTTTTGTTGGCATAGTGGTTTGACATTGGAGTCCTGGAAAGGTTATATAGCAATGGAAATTGAGAATGGGAACATCAGTGAAGCTAGGTCCATCTACAGAAGATGCTACTCCAAAAGATTTCCTGGTTCAGGTTCAGAGGTAAACCTTGTCTTGCTCCTTATATTTACTAGTGATAAATTGGTTGCTGAGAAGATCTTTTGCAGTGGCTGGGATTGTTAAATTTGTTGCCATGAAACTACTCATGTTTGTAACTTCCCTTAAGTTAGGAAAGATAGGATAGGTTGAAATGTTTGCATAATGACTATTGACTGCACAGTTTTGTTGGCTCATACTCATTAGTGTAATAACAAATATGTACTTCAATCTGTCATGTTCATGTTGAAATTTTGCAATCATTTGGTGTGACAACAAATACTCGGGTGATATTTGGCGCCCAAAGAAATTAAGATAATATTTCATTGGTTTGAGAGTACAATGTGTTGGTCCTTCTGATTGATGTAGGATGTTCTTCCATTCGAGCTTCCTTATGGAGTTTATCGTCCCATAATGAGGAAAAACCTCGAAGTCATAAATTACTAAATAAGTGAGAAACGCTAGGGAAGACTGATAATATGTGAAAAGGGAATGATTGCACAAAGCTTGTGAGAGATGTACATCGAATTTATTTGATTTTAGTAAAAGAAGTTATTGGCTTTTATGGATGATGATTGGATGAACTGCAAATACATTAGAAGTTGGAACTTGATCAATACTTGTATAGTTGTACACTTGCACTTGTACTCAGTGGAGCCTTTATTAGAAAAAACTATGAAATTAATGTTCCGTGCTGGACCTCCGATAGCAGAGCTTTTTGAATTGACCGTGTTTTTCTATTTTGACTGATTTATGTCGAGTACAACCTGGTAGTCTACACAGTAGCCTATGTAGATGCCCTACTATGTAGATGATAAAGCATCAATGTGACATGCTCACTCTGAACGTCCTTAACTCTGCCATATTGTCTCCTCTTTTGTATTACTATAATTGCTGAGTGTAGTTTATTGAGGATTAGATGATACCTTCATTTCCTAAAAAAACAGATTAATTCAGGACATATGTCATTCTTGGTTGCGGTTTGAGAGGGAATTTGGCACATTAGAAGATTATGACCAGGCTCTCTTGAAGGTAACACTTGTGCCATTCTTATCTGTTTGTTCTTTTTCCTACTTGAAGAAATACAAAATTATAATTTGTGGTTAGTTTCATGTGTTTACATGAAACAAGAAGGCCACCTTACTCTCCTGTAAAAAGAAAAGGCAAAAAAGGAAAAGAAATAATAAGCATCAGCCATCTTTTATTTCACTCTGGAAATTGCTTTTACTACTTGACTAGTTCAGTACCCGCACTGTGTGCGGTTTTTTTAATTTAAATAAATTTAATTATAAAACTCATTTATTCAATTAATTAATTTCTTCCATACTTCTGATTTCTCAAATCTGAAAGAATTTGTACTTAATTAGTATAAAAGCTAATTTCTCCTTACTCCTTAATCTTTGCTAGTTAGTACATATTAGTGGAAACAACATATGAAAAGCTATAATTTCTCAAATCTGAATGAATTTATACTTTATTGACAATATATGAAACAACATGTGAAAAGCTAGTAAATATTAGTGGAAACAACAAAATAACATACCTTGTAACCAATCAGCACATTATTTCGAAAAGCTTACAAAGGAAATCGTAAACAAAGTCGTAAATAACCCGCAATAACAACACCAAAAAGAAGGGAAAAGACGTCAACGTTTGTGAAATAACATTAACAATCTAAGCTATATATAGGTCAAAATCTAAAAATCTATCCATAATTATATATGTATAAAATCCAAAAATATATCTCATAAATATATCAATACCTTCAAGATATATAGGAAAATTTTATTTCTTATTGAATTCCATAAGTTGATAACTTTTACACGGCTAAATATTATTTTTTCAATTTACCCAAAACCTTTTATCTTCTTCATATTGATAAAGTTATTGATAAATTTATTTAATTATTATGGCCATACTAAGTATTATTTCAATTTCGTCAAAAGTTTTTATCTTCTAAAAATATGTTCATATATAGTGAAAATAGATAAAATCTTATCTTATATAATAGTCTTTAAAATTAGTTAATATGGAGTATCTTCTAAAAATATATCCATATCTAATCAAATTGGGTCAAATTTTATCTTATGCATATATAGATATACTGATTAAATAGAGTTAGAATAAAAATTTATCTTATGCATATATTTTAAAATTAGTTAATATCTTCTAAAAATATATCCATATTTAATCAAATTGGGTCAAATTTTATCTTAGACATATATAGATATATTGATTAAATAGAGTAAGAATAAAATTTTATCTTATGCATATATTGATTAATTAAAAAATTTGTGATTGGTTCATACGACTACGATTAAGGAGAAGCCGCCATGTGTCTCAGACGACTTCTCCTTTATTATATATAATTGATGATGATTTGACTATTGAGTTGAAGGTGACGGTTGGTTTGCTTCTGTTAAAGGTTTCCCGCCGTTTAGAAGAACTGAAGTTATTTAGGCAACAACAGGAGGCAAAAACTGCCTCTGCATCAGTAGAGCATAGAGATAATGGCTCCAAGAAAACTGCCCGTGAAAAAAGGAAAGCAGGTCCAAGTATTACAGATCAACATACTGTGAAGCGGCAGAAAGGGTCCGAAGAAGTTCCAAAAGAAGAGGTGAAGATGAACTTAGACCTAGGGGATAAGCTCGTTGAAAAGATCAAGGAAGAGGTGGTGACGAAAACTGAACCAGGCGGCACTGAACATCAAAAGAAAGAATTCACTCGAGAGAAGCCAAAATTCACTGACCAGTGCACTATATTTGTATCAAACCTTAACTTGGATGTAGGTTCAGCAGTTTCCATGCCAACTTTCTATCTATTTCTAAACCTTTTTCCCCAAATTCCCCATTTCTCCACAAAAGTACTCAGCAAAGTGGTATTAACCTTACTGGTCCTCATATGCAGACAGATTATGAGCATCTTCAGAACTTCTTCAGTGATGTTGGTGGGGTTACTGCAATCCGGATATTGAAGGACAGGTTCACAGGGAAATCAAGGGTGAGTCTCTGTAATCTCATTCTCCAAAGGACCCAACATGTTCACTGTTTACAGTGTATTTAGACCGAAGAACATTTTGGTTTGTTGAACTCCGGCATTCTCCTATTAATATAATGATACGCCACATTTGATGTTTTAAAATCTCTAGCTTTCGTTATTTAATGCCATTGGCTAGATTCTTTTCAAATGGTAAATTTCCTTGCATCATTTGTGATTGGTTGCTATGTTACTGATTTGTTTTTCATTGATGTTTGAAGGGACTTGCTTATGTTGACTTCTCTGATGAGGCACACCTGAATGCAGCTTTAGCTAAGAACAGAGAGACATTGAGGGGAAAGATACTATCTATAAGAAAATCTGATCCCACCAAAGGGAAAAAGCAAGAGACTGGAAAAGATGGTGAGTTGCAGGAGTCGCAGAAATTTGTTTTATTGTTCCCTCTTTTCTTCCATTTTCTTATGCTGCACTAACCTCTGTTCAGGTATAATTTGACTGCAACAAGTTTTGAATGTGACTTAAATCAATGCATATTTACTCATCAGTGACAACTTTGAAGTTGTTAAGTTTCTTCCATACTAAGAAGAAACATGCACAAAACGGTTGTCTGCAATGTGTATAATCCTCTTATGCTTCTTTTTCTTCATTTGATACCTCGTCACTTTCATCCCTGTGCTAGCACGGACTAACAAAAGCTTGGTAAGCTGCATATGTATATGGGCTTCTTATTCATTAGTTCTGCTTTGCTGTGGTAGGTAAGGAATCATCCAGCGGACAGGATGGCAACATGGACAATTCTAGGGCAGCCAAAGGGTTCAAACCCGGGGCACCTGCCCGTGGTGGTCGAAGACGTGGCAGTGAGAGCATCCAGCTGGAGGGGAAGAACACATTTGCAGTCCCACGGACTGTGAAACCTATTGAGAAGAGTACGGGCACGAGTAAACCTGCCGAAGATGATGAAACACCAAAGTCAAATGATGAATTTCGCAAACTGTTGTTGAAAAAATAAGGTATCAAAGTTGGTTATATTTTAGCGCATGAACGCTGAAACCACTAACTAGACGACGCGACGACAAAAACCAAACTTGCTGTTAGCCCAGTCTCGGAATGGGGATGTTTTCTTTTCGGCAGAGGTTGATTTTCTTCTGTTTTTAGACAGTGGTTTGGATGGAATCAAGCTATGTAGCTTATCTTGCAAACAAAAATGTACCATTTGGGGATATTTTAGTGTGATATTTAGTTTATGGTAATTTTCATTTTAGGTGGGGTTTTCATTAATCTTACAAAAGATGAAATGATTATACAGATTTTAAGATTAAAAAAAAATATTGGCTCATACTGTGATGATATGTACAAGTTGAACCTGATTCATATTCAACATGTTTGACCACTACGTCTTGCGCCGCCCCCGCCTACTTCTCCTTGCCCTCACCAGCCACCAACCACCAGTCACCAGCCACCAGCAACCTTGGCCCCGGCTAGCCACCTTTGTCCAGCAGCCCTCTTCTTGCTACTGTCCCTTTGCCCTGCAGCAAGTCCGTTAGCCTTCCTCGGCTCCTGTCACCTCCACCTGCCGCCATGGCTACCAGCTCCTCAAGCTTCTTTCTGTTTGCTTCCGGTTCCTTCCCCGACCACCATCGTTCGGCTCGGGCCACCTCAGGGCAACCGTGGCTCCGGCCTCGGCTCTGCTCCCGGCTCCACCCTCTTTGTGGTCTCCTCGGCGTTGTCCTCGGTTCCGCTTCTCTTTGGCCCTCCAACCCCTAGCGTCGTTTGCCGCCTCCCCCGCCTTGTCGGTTCTCCGGTGGTCTTTCCGATGCTCCGTCTTTGGGTTCCGGTCACGATGTGTCACCCTCGGCTCCGCCCTCACGCCGCCCTTCTGCTCCTTGCGTTGTGCTGCCTGGTGGTGGTCCTTCGGCGTTTGCCACCAAGGGCTGCTCTTAAGCTTCTTTCTTTTGAGAGAATTTTTTAGAAGTGAAAACAATTTTTTTTTTAAAAAAAAAGTTTATGTCCGATTTTTCATTCGCCTCGCCAGTTCGCTTTTGTTCGTGTTAGCTTCCTTGTCTCATTTTTATCGCCTCTATTTTGGCTTATCCTTGTGATAGCCTTTTTACGATCTAATTATTGTACTTGAGGGTTGTGATGAGTGCGTGCGTGGTTTGTATGGGCAATGGTTTGGTTTGGGTTTGGGTTTGCGGGCTTGTGTACTGTGCTGCTCTTGTTGTGTTGCAGGCTTCTTGTGAGCGGTTGTTGATTTGGCATGTTCGGTGACGTCGTGGATGTGCGATCGATATCTGATGGCTCGTTTGAGTCCACAATCTGAGATGTCCGATTGTGTCTCCAGAGTTCTCTGTGTGCGTTGCCCCTTTGTCCGATCGATTCGTTTCGTCTTTTGTCTTGTTACAATGTAGGTTGGCTTGTACATTCTTTGTGTTTGTTTATTTTTGTCATTTGCTTTTGTAATTTCTTTTTTGTCATTTGCTTCAGTTATTTGCTTCTGTAATTTGCTTTCAGTTGTACATGATGGTTAGTCCATCTACCGACTTGTCCGGTCTCTCAGTTTCGCTAGACTTGTCTAGCGAACCGAATTCTTATCTTGCTTCAAAAAAAACATGTTTGACCACTATTGTAATTAATTAACATACTCATGACTTTATGAGTCATGAGTCATGACTGACATCGATTGGGATGGAAAACAACCCACAAAATATAAGGTAGGGTTGAGTTTTGCCCTAAGTTTTTTGGGTTAGAAACTAGAAGTTGAATCTCGATTTTATAATAAAAAATAAAATAAATTCAATGACTCTTGTTTTTAACATTCTAAAGAGTGTAGGATGCGAAAAAAAAAAAACAAAGTGTTTTTAAGTGTCAACTTGAATGAATTAGATATTATAGGTGAATTTTAGTGCGTATTCATTGTCACAAAACCCTTCCTGTCTCCCATGTCTCTTCTCACAAAATCTCACCCTTTATTATTTTTCTTTTTTCAAATTTTAATCATTTTTTTTATTTTGGGGTGAGAGGAGCCCAAGAAAGGGGGTTGTCCCCTCCTCTTCATGTCTCTTCTCACAAAATCTCACCATTTATTATTTTTCTTTGGGTCAATTGAGCAATATGGCATAATTAGGGCCTTTATTAGTAAAATGTCCACCCTTCCTTCCAAATTGGCAAAATATCCACCTTACTTCCCTTGTCCCCTTTGCCCCCCCCACGCACGCCCCCTGTGCCCCCCTCCTGTTTCAGCACATTTGGTTTCAGCAACCCCTATTTCAGCTTTTTTTTTTCGCGCGTTGCTGAAACCAAAGTTGCTGAAACCGAAGTTGCTGAAATTGTTGAAATTAGTTTTTTTTTTCGCTCGTTGCTGAAACCTAAGTTGCTGAAACCGGAGTTGCTATTGTTGTTGCAATTGCTGAAATTAGTTTTTTATTTTTTCGCGTCAGCGCTTCGAGATCGGAGTTGTTGAAACCGTGTTGCTGAAATCGGAGTTGCTTTTTTTCTTTTTTTCTTTTTTTTTTTTTCGTGTCACCACTTCGACATCGGGTTTGCTGAAATCGGAGTTGCTGAAACTGTGTTGCGGGATATAAAATTTAGCCTATGCGGGATTCGAACCCACGTATTTGCGCATAAGCGCATTGCTCTACCATTTAGCTAAGAGGCTTTTAAAGAAAATTTAAAGCAAGGAACATCAAAATTCATGCTGAAACCGTGTTGCTGAACATGCTTGTGTGTAAGATATAGTAGCTCATACAATTGTATAATAATTAATTTCAGCATAACGAATTTTGCTAATAGGAATTAATTTCAGCATTTTCAGATCACACAAAAACACAAAAAGCTAATAAGCTCTCCAAGAGTCCGCATTTCAGCATAACGAATTTTGCTGAAATGCGGACACCCACTAAGGCTCAAAATACCGTTGACGTTAAAAAATTTTGCAGACACCACTAATTTTTTTTTATAAAAAATAGATATTCCTAAAAGTATTGACACGCTTAAAAGTGCTGAAAGCGTAATGTAATATTACTAAAAAATTGCGGACATAAAAAAATTGCGGAAAACATACACACATAATACATTTCAACAACAACAAAGAATTCTAAAGATTATGACAGACATTGAACAGAAATATTCGAAAATTAACCACAAATTCTATTTTTCCAATATATAATTGTTAATTAATTATAAAAATTGCTGAAATTGTAAAAACTCGTGTTCTTGCTCACTCGATTTTCAACACTCACCCAAGTTTTTACATTCATCTCTCTGGAACAATCAAGGTCTTGAATCCATATATAAAAGCCAACTAGAATTGTTTATATGAGAAAGTTTCTTCGAGTTATTACAACATCACAAAATAAGAAATTTCACCAAATTAAGAGATTTCAGCAAGAGCATTTCAGCAATTACACTCAGCAACAATGCAGAGATTTCAACAGTAATTACAACATCACAAAATAAGAGATTTCAGCAAATTAAGAGATTTCAGCAAGAGCATTTCAGCAATTACACTCAGCAACAATGAAGAGATTTCAATAGTAATTACAACATCACAAAATAAGAGATTTCAGCAAATTAACAGATTTCAACAGATTTCAACAGTAATTACAACATCATAAAATAAGAGATAAAAGTTAAGATTTAAGCAGATTTCAATAGCAAATTAATGAATCGTAGTTGATTTTTTTTTCGTGTCAGTACTTCGACACCGATGTTGCTAAAATCGGGTTTGATTAGCAAAATCAAACACAAATTACACAACCTAGCAAGCAAAGACATGCAGAAGATAAAAGTTAAGATTGATGGAGTCGATATATATATATATATATATATATATATATATATATATATATATATATATATATATATATATATATATATATATACATACCCCTATATATATATTTTTGATTGATGGAGTCGATCTACCTATATATATTGATTAGCAAAATCATGATCTAAAAGCGGGATTGAGATTTGATCAACAAATGCCCCATTTTCATCTTATCCATCGCACCTACCTATTACAATCCTCCTATATTATCAATTCTTAATTAGAGATCACACAAATTCAGACTTAAATCACTTATTTGGTTCAACTAACAAGACCAAACACTAATTAATCCGACAAAATTCAGAATGAAACAACTGATTAAGGATCCATCCAATTAATCTTATCCAATCCAACCACGCATCCCTGAATTGAAACACATACCCCTATCAGCAAAGATCAAATGTAAATAAACTTCAACATCAACCGAACCCTCCAAAGGAAGAAAACAGCTAAGTTTTTCATTAAACAACTTAGCAGTACCAGTTCTCAGTAAATTGCGCAAAACATTTCAGCAATTGTCCACTTCAGCATATTCCACTCTATGAAGCACTGCATAATTCAACAGTAGGAGCAAAAGGAGATAGTATGAAGAGGAGCCTGACCTTTCTCCATCCTTGATTCTGGATCAAATTGAAGCACTGCGAGAGTAGAATCTGCTGAAGTGTAATCGAATGCTCCTCATCATCACCATCTGCTGCTGTTAGGGTCTCGGCATCACCATCTGCTGCTGTTGGTGGAAGCTGTTCCTCCGACGCTTCACGCTCCTCCGGTTTTCTCCATGCTCCTCGTCGGCGTCGTCCTTGGGCACAGTCACCACCAAATCGCCATTTGCGGCCTCGAGGACGATGGGAGGCAGAACCGCCACAAAATCGAGCTCTTCTCCGCTGTCGACGATCTCGGATTCTCGTTGCCGGAAGCGATGAACAGATCTAGATCTCGGATCCGATGTTAACAATGGCGCCCTTCTTCATCCGGAGCATCACAGGGATCATCTCCCGAATTAAAAAGGTTAACAATGGCGCCCTTGTTCAAGAGCTCTTCTCCACTGCTCCTTCACATCCACCTTCAACACCTCCGGCACAGTCGACCTCCAATTCGGTCTCCTCTTCGCCAGATCCGGCCGACGATTACTCCATCGACCTCTTTTTGATAGAAAGAGAGATTATCAGTTACCACCATATCTGGATCTAGAATATTAGGAATCTTCAGATAGAAGACGAAGCTCGAAATTGAAATCGATTATCAGTTACCACTAGATCTGGAGATCGGCGGCGACCTGTATAGAAAGGGGAGACGAAACTCGAAATCGATTAAACGGACCACACTTGCAGGGTCATATGTGCCATCACAATTCTTGTTGTAGCCATGGCTGCCGTTGTTGCCACTGCTGTCGTTGGTCGCCTCCTCAACCGTCGCTTGTTGTCATCGGGAACGAGCAACCATGGGAGAGGAGAGGGCTCTGAGCATCCATGGGAGCAACTCCTCCATCTCCATCGCTACAATCGATCATGAAGATTAGTTTAGGGAAGGAGGGGCATGAATTTAGGTATAAAATTAATCATGGACGTTTAACTAATTTGTAGGGAGTGGTGGACATTTTGCTAATTAGAGCCTAAAAAATGGCCTTTATGGCAAATTAATTCTTTTTCTTTTTTATTTTTCAAATTTTAATCGTTTTTTTTTATTTTGGGGTGAGGGGAGCCCAATACAAGATTATAAGGGTTGTCCCCTCCCCTCTGGAATAACTGATCCCACTCAGGTGATTTTGGACAAATTTAGATTTGACCCATCCTTCACCCTCACTCTTTTTATTTTTTAAATTCAAATTCACTCATGAATTAAAATCATGATTCAAACATTCGAATTGGTATGTTATGAATTAGCTTAAATTTTTTAGTTAGAATGAAAATTCAGACTTTATAATATAAAAACAAAAATAGATCTAACATAACTCTAGTTTAATACCGTCTAAACAAGATTCTCATAATTTTACAATATACAATAACAACATGTCCAGTATATCCCGCTTAAAGCAGGGTCTAGGAGTCGAGATGTACGCATCCTTTCCCCGACTAGGTCGAGAGGGTGTTTCCTAGTGACCCAAGACAAGTCAAGCAAAGACAGGACAAGACTCCACACCAAAACATACAAAATAAAATAAGGAAAAAGGACAACCCACACTAAAGAGCTAAGGAAAACAGGATGCGCATAATAAACAAGATGAGATGGAAGGAAAGCACGATGTTGGAACCGCTGCACCCAACTAGTTTTCGTCAACTCGGATAGCACTTCTCCACTGCACCCTATCGCGTGACATCTCCTCAGTGAGTCCCAAAACGGACAGGTCATGTCTAATCACTTCACGCCAGCTCTTCTTCGGACGCCCTCTGCCCCGACGGACACTGTCGATAGCCAAGTGGTCACATCTGCGCACTGATGCACTCGGATCTCTCCTCTGAACATGTTCATACCATCGCAGTCTCGCTTTCTGCAACATAGCCTGAATACTAGTCACTCCTACCCTTTTTCAGATAGTCTCGTTTCTGATTCTGTCGAGCAAGGTGACTTGGCAAGTATAATTTTTATGCGTGACTTGGCAATTAGGAAACCGATATGATCGATGAAAGTTCGGTAAAACTTGGGTATGATTTAATAAAAATGTGACTTGTACGTATTCTGAGGGGACAATACATCATTGCTCCTATTATTATTACAATAAATCACCATAACAAGACGAAGCCATTCCAAATGGTTCAAAAGAAAGAAACCCACGCTTTGTTAGCTTTCCCCACCTTCACCATCGAGTTGGCCAAATCTAAATAACAAGGTATGTACAAAAGACGCTATAATAGCATTTCCAACAAAATTTTCATTTTGGGAGTTTTGGTGTTTTTAAAAAATTTGAACTCTTTTTTTTGTCCAATATATTCTCCATTTTCAAATGGCATGATAAGAGTATCACCAACAAATTTCTCATTTTGAGGTTATGAATTTTTAGAGAATTTTAAGTCTTTTTTTAAGTATAATAGACTAGTTCATTATCATTGCCCGCTTTTGCACAGTTGGTTGATTGCAAAAATATTTTATAAATTATGGTTAATAAATAAAATACAATAATTGTTATTATCCTATTTTTAACAGATTTTTTTTTAAAAAAAATTTGGCCAAATTTGTATTTTATGAACAGTGCAAATCATAACTATAAACACAAAAAAAAAACCCTAATAAATCACTAAAAAGAAATTATACTAAATAATAAACTATAACCTAATACATTGTGACTAAGTGGCAAAGAAATATCGATATATATACCATTTAAAAAAAAAACAATTCTCATGCATTGTCAGCTAATTAATTATTTTATTTTATTTTTTAAGTACTAAACTACATTGTGACTAGTTAATTAATTATTGGCAAATAATAGATAGAAAAAAAAACTAAAATTTCAAGTAGAGATTCTTATCACATTGGAAAAAATTATGGACATGTATATATAAAAACCAAAAAAAAAAGAAAATAGGATTAATATGTGGCATTAGGTGTTGGTGGGGCAAAATATAATTGGCAAAACACTTAGAGGAAAAATACATAAGAATTTGACATGTGACAAAAAAAAAGTTGTTATTTTAGTATTGTATTCTTCCTCTCATTCTCCAAAATAGGAAATTAGTATAAAAAAAAGTTTCTTCTAAATCTATAGCATTTTCCTAATAATTATTCAAAATTTTGAAATGGAAAAGTTATTCGAGTTAGAATAATTTTTTAAGAAAATATGCCTTTTATTTCTTAACTTTAGATAAAATTTAAAAAAATTGTTGAAGATGATCTAAGTATAAGTGAAAAACATTAGTTTTTTTTAATGATACCGATAAATTTGACATTTAACCCTATAATTTGGTATTTTTCACCAAGTACCATGAGACGTTTGAAAAGTTAAGAGTAAATTACACAAAATCTATATCTATATAAACTCTTAAAATAGAATAATTTTCGTATATGTGTCACATCCATGCATCTTTATTATTTCCTTTTCAACCAATCACCTTTTTCCCCCTTTTTACAATTGATTTTCATCTTTAAACATATCAATGGTTTAATTCAAAATATAAAATTAATATATAACCTATATCCATTTGTAAATCTTTATATACTAGTATCATAAGAGCAAGCCCAACAACTTTGCTAAAATAGAAAAAATGGGAGATTTTAGAGAAAAAAGTCATTTTTTCCACCCCAAAAGCTTCTCCAAACTCATATCTAAAATAAAGAAATGGATGGAGAGAGGGAAAAAATCTCTAAATTTGTAGGAATAGAAGTTGTTCTCTATAATTTAATGTTCACCTGTGACTTGTCCCTATATAGAATTTAATGTCACAACCCCACATTTTCATCCATAATATAAAAAATATAACTTCATACTTATTAAGTTATTAGTAATAAAAAAAATATAATTATTTTTAAAAATTAATAAAAAAAATTGATATGATTTGATATAATATATAAATTAATTATATTAAATCAATATAGATAGATAAACAAAACATCATAATTCAATTCTATGTTAACTTTTATAAATAAAATAGCATAATTAATTTCATCTAATTTAATGCTATAAAATTCACATTAAAAAATTAGTCTATAAAATTTTTCACTTCAAAAAATATTCACTTGAGCTCATAACTCATATTGGAATGATTTTATTTTTATAAATTATAAAATAAGCCTTATTAGTTAATTATTTTTATAAATACATTTATTTATTATAATCTTTAATAAATTAAAAATCTGTAAAATAGAGAAGCTGTTGGAGTTGGACTGAATTTTTTTTAGAGATTTTGATATTTTTATCTATTTTAGATATTTTTTACCTAAGTAGTTGGACTTGCTCTAATGAAGTCCATCTTGAATAAGCTTATTACACATTTCCCCCTTTTTCCATTTATACAATTGATTTCCTTATTTACTCTTCTGTTAACAATCGGGCATCCTAGGTATTTTCTAGGTTTTTTTTCGTGTCAAATTTGAAGACATCTCTCCAATTTCATCATTCTAGATCTTGTAATTCCTTTTGTAGTTTGGAAGGTAGATTGACTTGTAGAAATTAACTTTCTGTCTAGATAGTAAACAATATTCTTCTATAATTGTTTAAACTTTTCTACATGCCGTTTCATTGTCTTTTGAGAAGACAATAATGTTATTCGCGAAAGATAAGAAAGGGATTCGAGGTTCCTCTCTTCCACATTTGAAGCCTATTAATCCATCAGGAGAAGAAGAAGTTGCAGATAGTTTCCTAGCTAAGAACTTCTAATCTTACAATAAAAAAATAGTGATAAGAGGTCTTGACGAAGACCCTGCCGGGACAAAACACCTCTGTGCGGATAGTTACACTTACACCTAAATTGATTGGTTTTGTTTATGTTTTTTTAAATATTTCTCAAAAATGTCAAAACTTGTGCTATTAGACAAAATTTCTCAAAAGTAAAAGGAAAGAACTAAACATAACATGATAACCGAACAAGTATGTGAAGTGAAAGGAAGAAGCAAAACCCACAAGCTTTGTTTATACTTTTATAGCTAAAACCGACTTATTATTACTTTCTCTCATTCTTCTTTACTTATTATTACCCACCTTTGTAATCTTTTTTCTTTTTTCAAATAGTGCTTCTTAAGATTCACTGATTCAGTAGAAAGGACCACACTTGTTAGCTTACTCAAAATTAGCTGATAAAATTCATGCATATTGTTGATGACTTCATGTACACTAGGCCTTGTTTGGATTATTTCATTAACTGCAAATTCCATATACCAAATTTGAGCTGATCATGGGTCACATGCTTCAGTTTTAATATGGTTTGAATTAAGGGTTTTTTTAGTGATTGTCCATAATTTGGGCAAAAATTAAGCCCTATGACAAAAGAAATGTGAAATTAGGGGAGTGTCCACAATTGACACTTTTGCCCTTCCTTCCCATTTTCCTCCTTCCCATTTTTTAATTTTACCATTGATCATTGACCGGTCAAAGACATTGACTTTTGGTGACACAAGTGTGGTGACATGTAAATTTTGTGATTACAGTTTTGTTTTTATAGTTTTTTTTACGGGGTCACTGTCACCACCCTTTAACAGTGGTGACAGTGGTGACACGTGTGTGGTGATATGAAATTTTTTTATTACAGTTTCGTTTTTAGAGTTTTTTTTACGGGGTCACTGTCACCACTCTTTAACAGTGGTGACACGTGTGTGGTGACATGAAATTTTTTTATTACAATTTCGTTTTTAGAGTTTTTTTTACGGGGTCATTATCACCACTCTTTGACAGTGGTGACACGTGTGTGGTGACATGAAATTTTTTTTTTATTATAGTTTCGTTTTTAGAGTTTTTTTACGGGGTCACTGTCACCACTCTTTAACAGTGGTGACATGAAATTTTTTTATTACAGTTTCGTTTTTAGAGTTTTTTTTATGGGGTCACTGTCACCACTCTTTAACAGTGGTGACACGTGTGTGGTGACATGAAAATTTTTTTATTACAGTTTCTTTTTAAGATTTTTTTTATGGGGTCACTGTCACCACTCTTTAACAGTGGTCACCACTTGTAACCAAAAGGAAAACCCTATGATTAGGGAAGCACAAACCCTAAAGGGGCTAATGAGAAGCCAAAAAAACATGTGATGTACAGTATGGTTTAGGGTTTAGGGTTAAGTCTTTAGGGTTTAGGGTCAAGGCCCTAAACCCTAAATCCTAAACCCTAAACCCTAAAATGTTAAGTACAGTACGTCGTTAAGAGATGATTGCTGTCACCAAATGGAAAACCCTAGGACAAGGTAAGTACAAACCCTAAAGGGGCTAATGAGAAGCCAAAAGACATTAGGTGGACAGTTCTTCTTCAATATATGAATGGGTAGGAGAGTCATAAACACTGTCACCACTATTAAAACAAGGTCATAGATACTGTCACCACTATGAAAAAAGGGGCATATGCACTGTAATCAAAGGAAAACGCTATAGATATTGTAACCAAAATAAAAACAGAGTTATAGAAACTGTCACCACTATAAAAACAGGGTCATAGACACTGTCATCACTATAAAAATAAGGTCATAGACACTGTCACCACTATAATAATAAGGTCATAGACACTGTAACTAAAGGAAAACCTTAGGACAAGATAAGCACAAACCCTATAAGGGCTAATGAGAAGCTAAAATACATGTGGTGACAGTTCTCCTCTAATTTATGAATGGGTATGAGGGTCACAGACGCTGTAACCAAAATAAAAACAGAAATCCTTATTAGTGGTGTCATCACCCTTGATGACAACTTTTTTTCACGATGAAAGTGTCAACACCCTTATTGTGGATGAACATATAATGACAACTTTTTTTCACGATGACAATGTCAACACCCTTATTGTGGATGAACATATGATGTCAACACGCTTATCGTTGTCACCATCCTTATCAGTGGTGATTGTCACCACCCTTATCAGAGATCACAATGTTATCACCCTTATCGTTGTCACCACCCTTATCACTGTCACCACCCTTTTCAGATGTAATGGAGATGGTGACAAAAACTCTCAAAACTCACAAGTCAAAACTCATCCTTTGAAAATCAACACAAACCAAGCAATAGATGGACAAAAATTGTATGCATTCACTACAATATTTCTCTTTCAACTACTCCGTATAATCTATGAATTGACTGGATACCTAAACTCCAATATATGAAACCAGAAGTAACCAAAACTCCAACAAACCCTCCCCAAATGCACATGAACCTGAACAGGCTAGAAATGACCATGTCATTGACAGAACAAATTAAAAATTGAGATCACCTTCTCAACCTTCCCCGCCCCCGCTCCGCCACCAACTCAACTAGTGGCTTCACCACGACGGCGCTCAACGCCCTCTCCTTGTTCAGCATGACGGAAATAAATAAGAATCTATCTCTAACAATGTTAAATCTTGCTTCAACTGCATTTGGCCATGCAATCAAGACCAAGCTAATCCCTCTTCACCCAAATCTGAAGCTTCAACAACATATATAATAATCAAATTGAAGATTGAAGGTAAAAAAACCTGGGAAATCAGACATTAAAGAGATCATCGATGAGCATTTAGCAACATAAATAAGAATCCATCTCTATTAGTGTTAAATCACGTTTAGCAATGCAATCAAGACCAAGCTAACCTTCAAGCAAATCTGAAGCTTCTAGAACCTAATTAAAAATCAAATTGAAGATTGAAGGTGCAAAACCTGGAGAAGCAAACATCAAAGAGATCATAGATAAGCATCAGTCGCGAAGTCTCGGCTTGCACCTCTCCCTTGGCAGTAAGCATGAAGAAATCGGAGCTACCTTGGATTTGCCCCTCGGCATTCCACGTGCTCTGATCCGTCCCTCACCAGCACTACTCTCTTCGCGGACTCGACTCGATTCGTTTACCAAAAGCGCCATCAACAACGGAATCGCTCCGTAGGCGCCGATCAACAACTTGTTGTCCTCCACCATCGCCAGGCTCATCAATGACGCCGTCGCGTTCTTCTTTGACGTCTCAGTTCCAGTCTTCAGGACATAAATAAGGGATTTCATCAATAAACTAGCGAAGCGGCGCGGTGCGGCGACGACGGGAGCCAGCGAGCGCGACTAGGTGAGGGCGGTGACGGGTGTGAACTTTGGCGACTTCGGAGAGGGAGGGAGCGGGGCGGCGCGGCGCAGCGACGACGATGGAGGGAGTCGGGCGAGGGCAACGACGGGAGGGAACTGGGAAAGGGAAATAATGAAAGAACGAGAGATCTGATCTCAGATCTAAAGGAAGAAGAAGGGGGTTTGGGGTAAAATTAAAACAGGGGTAAAAGTGGGATTATGAAAATTTTTTGGACAAATGCAAGGAAAGGGAAAAGGGTGGGAAAATGTATTTAATACTTAAATACATTTTTCTTAAAAAAAAGGGAAGAAACTTTCACCCTGAAGTTTCTCATTGCTCTATTTTTTAGACTAGTTAAGTTGAGGCTAGAGAAGATTAGCGGAATCCTCTGATCCACAGATATAGCACTAAAAATTTTTTAAAAATTATATTGATATTTTATACACATTTTACATTGACATATTTATAAAATTTTATCATATAAAATCACATGTTAGAAAAAAATTCCTTTTATAAAATAATTTATCTTTCAATTATCTATATTTTTTAAACTTTAATTTTTATTATAATAGTTTATAAACACGCATATATGTGTATCAAAAATAAATAATTATTTTTTAAAAAATTCGGTGTTTATTTATATTCAAAATAGTTAATTAAATAATATATCAAGGGTTCTATTGTTGTGTACAATGACGGATCCAAGGGTGGACAAAATCCCGATCCGGAAAAAAAAAGAATATAGGAGTATGGGTTATATAAAAAAAAGGTAAAATACAAGTAAAATTCAATCAACTCTTATTCAAATCTCACTAGCCACGTATTTTTATATATCTTTTTCCTCAATTCATTTTCCATTATTTAAAAATTCTTATAATTTACTTGGTATTTTATAATTAAATAATAATAAATTTTTTTTTACGAATTTAAGGCATTCTCTTCATATATTAAAAAAGGATTTTAATAAAAATAATATAAAAATTATCCTTGAAAAATTGTGTTCACCCGATAAAATTTCTAGATCCGTCCCTAGTTGTTTCTGCTCCACATCCGTGGTCCAGTTATTAGTTCACTCATTCTTATTGCTGAAATAATTGTTAGCTACCATTTCCACTTAATATGAAAAAAAAAATGAAACCTAATAGACTAATAAATAGACTACGAATTGTGAACTAGATAATCTTGAACATAGGATGTACATAAATGGGCTAATGAATTGCTGCGCCGGTTAACACAGTATGACAGAAACTCCATATATACGGAGTATTATTTCTATGCCAAGACTACTTAATACAGTTTCTTGCTATTATGAATAATCTATATGTTTCACCAAAAAAAATGAATGATCTATATGTCTTTGGGTCTTGACATCTAAGTTAAAAATGATTTTCTCCAATTTTTTAAACATTTTTTTAATGTATATTCATAAAGTTAAAAAAAAAAAAGAAGAAAGAGTGAACCTGGTTTAAATGTATTCATGATAAAAATTAATATATTGAAAAAAAGAAAACTATAATTTTTTTAAAGAAATATTTCTCTTTTTGAATTGTCTAAATATATGGCCCATACATTATACATATTTTTTTAATAATAAATTATAATATCTAAATAAATTTTAATATAAAGTATCTATCTATCTATATATACATATACTAAAACCGATGCATAGCGTCTTATGTGGCGTGTTGTGGTTGATTCTAGAAAAAAAAATCATATGTGGCACGTTGTGGTTAATTCTAGGGGAAAAAATTATAAAATAATATGTTATAATAGTTTATAGAAAGTTATATAAGGCACAATATCTATCTATCTATATATATATATATATATATATATATATATATATATATATATATATATTTTAGTTAATTGACAAAATCATAAATAAAAAATATTTCATAGTCGTACTTACCAAAAATATGAATAGATAAATATGTAATATTTGATAAGTACTTCCTCCGTTCGGCAAAACTTGTCATTTTAGCTTCTTTCACAAGTTTTAAGACAATTAACAAATGTACTAATTTACCCTCAATTATTACCCTCCTTTTTTACTTTATCGAAAACTACAACTAACAAAACATCAATCATATCAAGAGCATTTTTGTAAAGTGAAGAGCAAAATACCTACAATGACAAGTTTTTTTGAACAAAAATATCACCCTAAAATGACAAGTTTTGCCGAACGGAGGGAGTACTATTTTATTTATATCTAGATTATTTTTTGGTGGAAAAAATTATTTATATCAAAATTAATTATTTAATAATTGTTATTTATTTATATCTATATTATTTTTTAGACCAAAATAATTTATCAAAGTATTACGTAGCCACAATCCATCCGTGGATAGATATTTTAGTAAACTAACTTAATAAATATATACTATATATTTAATAAAAACAATATTAAAATATTTTTAAAGAATAGTTCTCTATTAAATTATATGAGATTCATTAATTATAGATTAGAAAAAAATTATCTTATAAATATGAATTATATATATATGTTTTGAGATGATATAAATAAAAGATATTTAGATTTTTTTATAAACCTTCGAACTAATTTTATTATATCTATATAAATATATTAATGTATTCTCCGTACACGGGACGAGACTTTCACTAGTTTGTATGGAAAAAAATTATAATTTCAATTATGTATTACTCCATCCGTTAATTAAAACTTGACGTTTTACTATTCACGCACACTTTTTGAGGTGTTAAAAACTATATAAAATATTAACTTTTTTAACATATTTTTTAAATAATTTCATACTTGTTACTATTATATTATGAATTTATAAAAAATTTTAAAAAATGTTAATATTTCATATAGTTTTTATCATTCTAAAAAGCGTGCATGAATAGTAAACGACAAGTTTTAATTAACAGAGGGAGGGAGTATTATAATTTCATAAAATAGAAATTTCTTATATATATAAAAGTTAAGACCATCGTTTAGTTTTTTAGGTATTTATCTTATTAATATATAAAAGTATTTTTTATCACAATATATAAAAGCTAAAAGTAACTAGCTATATTTGTAAAAACATGATTACAATGTGATTTATTGACATGTACACACATTCATATATATTTTATGTTGATTGATAATATATGTTTTGTATTATAATAATTTATTATATGATTTATTATTTTTATAGTATTACACTATAAAAACACAAATTTATATATAATGTTAGATTTATATCTTCGTATAAAATATTTTATAAAGTTCGTGTGTGACACGCAAATATTAAAGTAGTTCCTTTCTTAAATTCCCTTAATGTTGAATTTTGTTATTCCAAGTCTAAACCTAAAACCAAAAACAAGGGCTTCTTGTTTAAATTTTACTTTCAGTTTTGTATTTGAAAATTAAAAGTAAATCTGTACACTTTTTATTTTATTTTATTTGAGCTTTGAGTGGACAATTGTAGAAACTAAATCAATCGAAATAGTTTTTTTTTATCAGAAAAACATAGTTTAAAAAAATTGATTTAGTGATTAATTTATGATTATACAGACACAACAAATACTAAATCAAAATGAGAATCCAATCACCGAGTAGAAAGTTACTAGTGTTTGAAAATTAAAGATATATTAATCACTTTAATCTTATTTTAATAACCTACAATACTTTTATATTTTATTTAGATTGACATTCATATATTATAATTTATCTCTAGAACTTTAAAACGAGATATTATATTACTCATTTCGACAATTAGGTAAGAAGTTATAGAAGTTTAAACGAGGGGGAATGCCAAATTTTCTACTTTGCAAGATATTTGTGATGTTCCTAAGAAGATGGTCAAGATAGAAATTCACAAAACTTTTGACTTGATATATCTATCTCATCGAGTTGGTTTTAGTGTTATTAGTTGCAACAACTATACAGTGGAAAGAACTTTCTCTGCTATTTATCAAGATATATTTTCGCAATAAGATGGGAGACGACTCTCTCTGAGAGTTTGATTTGCTATGTCGAAAAAGATGTTTTCAACCGCATTGATAATGAGGTTATCCTTCAACATTTTCATGCTATAAAACTCATAAAATGGATCTACCCTATTTATCGTTGAGTACGTTGAGCCATTTCAGTATATATATGTAACTCTAATTAGCAATAAATGAACAACTATTTGTACCCATAAAATGGATCTACCCCATTTATCGTTGAGTATTTTTTATTGCTATTTTGTAGTATTGAAGACGTTGTGTGTTGTATGAGTTTGTATTATTCATTGTCGTTTGTCACTAGTGTGCCCCTCCTTCTTCGGGTTCTAGCTCCGTCACTGTTCTTAATAATGACACTACCATTTTTGTAAGTTTAATTAATAAAATTGCCTTCTTGAATGTATAGGGTTCCAAACATTGCATTGAAATATCTCTTTCTCAATATATATTTATCCTATCTTTCATCTTTCATCTTCATCAGTGAATGTGAGAATGTGACTAAGCGTGATGTTTTCCCCTCTCCATCTTCTGACACACTTTCATCCATATGGCTTAAGCTTCATGTCCAATAGTGCAAGCAAAGCAAGCAAAACTCACCCAAAAATAAAAACAAAAATTACATTAGTCCAAACAAAAACATTTTTTTAATAATAAAGCTAACAAGATATATCATAATGTAATACTATCAGATCGAAAATGTAAGATATTTGACTTTTCAAAGCATATTTTAAAGAGGTTAAAATTATATAAAATATTTTTTATTTTTTAAAACTAAATACTTATTACTGATTGAGACTTGAGAGCAACTCGGCCGTCTTGAGAAGGTGGGGCTGTTTACTCGATAATGTGTTAGACGCAAGCGTAAAACCTCGGTTATAAAATAAAACTGTGTGAAGGAGGGAGGAGAGATGGTTTGATTTTTTAATATTCATCATATACTCTAAAGAGTTAAAAACTATATATCAATTTATAGCCCTCACTATTTAATTAGTGAGTATTTCACAAGAGTGTTTTTGATAGACTTGAATCCTTAACTTTTAACGAATGAGAGAACAATGACACCTCGTACTTATCTTCACCATCCCCACACATTTTTATTTGAAAATCGAGTTTTTAGGCAATACTCGAGTAAACAACTCCAACCTCTCAAGATAGTTCCCATGTAAATCGGCGAATCGCAGTCATCGAATCTAGCTCTTGGATTCCCAAATTTCCTGATCTGTTGTATCAACTCAAAACCCTAAACATTTCACAAGCTAGAGAACAAACCTCAACCTTACCATTTACCCCCACACCCCACCCTTTTTTTTTTACTCTCACCTCTCCACAATCCAACATAAACCAAACTGTTTTTTCACGCTCTGGTAAGATTAAAAGGGGGAAAAAGAAAAGAAAAAGAAAAAAACAGCTTTTTATTATTCTCTTCATCTCCCACCACACTACACCCCACAACCTGTCTCTATTGGGCCCATCAGTGGCCATTACAAAGTACAAACAAACAGCTATAAGCAGGTTGTTTAGTGCTTCAGTGCTTCACTAGCAGAAACCAGTTTGCAAAACACTCTCTTCATCTCTTCATCTCTCCTTCCTTTGTCCTTCACCCAGTAAAGCACAAACAAACACTTGGGTAATAAGTTCATCTCTTTACCAAAAAACAACCCCCCCAAAATCTCCTAAAGCTGCTTAATCTCTCAAGATTATGTACAAGTGAAGCTCTTGTTGAGTCTCAGTCATGTAAAAACTAAAAACCCTTATCCAATTGCAAGTCATTTGTTCAGGCTTAGTGCAAAATTTCTTCCTTTTGGCTGCTAAGAGTACAAACCCATATGTCTATTTGTGTTTGTTGCTGCTAAAATCTGTGTTTTGTGCTTTCTGCAACAGGTTCCTGTAAGTGGAGAAAGGTGGTTGAAAGTTGGAACCCTAATTCCCCATTTGCTGCATTTTTTCCTCTCCAAGGAAGGAGCTTGGCCCTGGGAATTCACCAAAAGTAATCATCTTTCCCTCTCTTTCCCTAAATCCCCATGGTTGCTCCTCTTTATTGCTCTACAGAAAATATTTTAGGCATTAATTGATAACTTAACAAATTAAATAAAGGGCTTTTTGTATATCCACTTCAATAGCTTCAATGGTTGGTGTTGTTTGTAAAAGAGGGGACAATAATCAAGCCAGTCCTAGGAATTGAGTCAATTGATCTCAGTTATTTTAATTTGCTATAAAAAAATTAACAAAGCTTTTAACTTTTAATAGTATAATTAAGAAAAAAACAAGAATCACTAAAGCTTCTTATTAATCTTGTCTCCTTCTATCCTATCTTTCTTTATTTTGGTCTCCAACCAAACATACAAGACAGGTAAGATACTTAAGCTGAAGAAGCAAGGAGGGTGCAAAAGCAGCAAAAGGGCTCTCATAGGAAGGAAGAGGAGACAATGGATCCTTCAAGAGAAGAAGTGGAGATCCCAATGCCACTCAACAGTGCATATCCTAGTTCTCATATTCATGGCCATGTACCAAACATGTTGTTTCATCAACATCATTACCATGACCATGACCATGACCATCATCATCACCATGATGAGCAATCACATTCACATACCCACTTGCAAGTCACCCCATCCAATGGTCCACTGATACCCATAGCCCTAAACCATGAGAATCACCATCATGAGCATGTGTTGCTGTCCAATAGCAAGCAAGGAGGAGGAGGAGGAGGACAAGTGAGGTACAGAGAGTGCCTGAAGAACTATGCAGCTTCCATGGGAGGGAGGGTTACAGATGGGTGTGGTGAGTTCATGCCCTCAGGGGAGGAAGGTGAAATTGAAGCCCTCACTTGCTCAGTTTGCAACTGCCACAGGAACTTCCACAGGAAGGAAGTAGAAGGTTACCCCAATGGCAGAAAAGTCCTCAACTTGGGCCACCATAAGAATATGTTAGGGCACCCTACAACAACAGCTGGTGCCCTTGTTTCTGGGGGTATAGCCAGACCAGTACCAATGATTCCCTACAACATGGGGTCCTTGCTGGTTTGTTCAGATCAATCTGATGGTCAGGATGAAGGGGATGGTGGTGGAACAGCTGCTGCTTCTGCTGGGGTGGCATACATGGGATTTCCTCCTCCTCCACCACCACCACCTCCATCATCTCACCATCACAATCAGATGCTGAAGAAGAGATTCAGGACAAAGTTCACCCCAGAGCAAAAGGAAAAGCTACTCAGCTTTGCAGACAAAGTTGGTTGGACAATCCAGAAACAAGAGGAATCTGTGGTGCAGCAGTTCTGTCAGGAAATTGGGGTCAAAAGGAAGGTGTTGAAGGTTTGGATGCACAACAACAAGCACAACCTAAACAAGAAGACCTCTCCAATTACTGATGGTTGATGAGAAGAAACTGCACCCAAGAACAACAATTGATGAAGGAAGCAAAGAATGAATGTCTTTTGATGTCTCAAAGTTTGATTTTTTTTTTTTCATTTTATCTTTCTTTGTACTCTTTGATTTTCTTTTTCCTTTGCCTCCTTAATCCACCTATGTCTCCTGTGTTTTGTGCTATCATCATATAATTAAAATAGTATGATTAAATTAACATGTGTGTATTCATATATGGTGTTAGACTTTCTAGGTAGATTGTGTTAAACTTAGTTATCACCTAACTTTTTTGTTTCTTTCAATATCTCATTGTCTAATCACATGGGAATCAGGGCTCCATGTGATTGTCCTCTGTATTAACTACACAACACAGTACATATAATGTGATTTTTCATTCAAATCAACAATAAAAAAATATATATATAAAATCAAGGTGTACGCACCATTTTCCTACTACTATCGCACAAGCGAAATACTGACACGGAAAAATTATAATAAAAATTAAGTCATTTTCGTGATTACTTTAGTATTCGTCGTCACAACTACCAATCTTGGTAGCATTCAAGTTAAGTATATACTTATAGTCCAAATAGAGTAGTTGAGTTACTCAAAAACATCACATGATTGATACAAATAGAAAGGAAGTGAAAAAGGGCAAAGTTCTCCCCAAACAAGAACAATCCATTTGTGTGATTATAAACTAATGACAAAAGGGAATTGACATTATTCACTTTAAAGACATGGCCTACTTGTTACACCTATCCAAATGAGGTGACCACACAATATTGGTTGTTAGTCCAAAGAAAAAAGAGTTCATTGTACTTTTATAGCCTTGTCATAATCAATCCCTAGAAGGAAATTAATTTTTGCTTCTCTCTACCATCCCACATCAAATTTTATATGAATTTAAACATAACTTTTGTTTTTTGTGTGTGTTGATATAAATAAATAATCACATTTGACCTTAGTTTTTATCATTATTTTAATTTTGCAAAAGCACAGCTAAATCAAATTCAGCTGATCCATCAAATGTCTTTTACTTGAAAAAATTTAATGTGGTTTTTGAGAGAATTTGGGTTGGAATCAGTAACAGCAAACCTGCATCTTTCACGTGTTACCATTAAATTATATGGGATTTAAAACATTTTGTATTTATTGAAAGAGGGAAATAGTCCTTTGCCCCCATCTTAGGGGCTACCAAATCCTCTGGCAAACATCACATGGCATGCCCTCCTGATCAGACCCATCAACTCATACTTACAGCATGAAGTGTATTATACACTTTCATCAATTCACATTCATGTAGTAAGCTTTTTACATTCAAAATACATCTCAATGATCTCATCCTTGCTTATCTTATGTATATATGATCACCTCATCAGTAAAACCTATGATTTAGAGTACTAATCAAAGTTACCAAATTTAAACCGCTTTTAACAGAAAACTGAATGATAACAGTAAAATTTTCACCCAAACTTCAGTTATGGGGCAATGTATTTCAAAATGGTAAAGCAGTAACTTTGTTTGGTGCAAGTAACATGAGCTGTTTATCAACGTCTCGAGTCTCGACGCCTTATGAGCAATTAGCGTATTGTGGCAAACGAACCAGAGCCGAGCACCAAGAGGTTCGGATTACAATCATGGAAGCATGGAAATCTGAAAGTAATATTCTTGCCAAAAGGGTGAGGATATGAAAGATGATACTAACAAGGCCTGAACTGACCTTGAGATTCCCTGTGATGTGAGGTTCTTTTAAAAAAGCAAGAAACCAGTTATTTGGATAGATGCGGGGATAAGGGAGATTCTATTAGCACAAACCCTTTTTCCCCAAATGACAAAAGACTAAGAATATTTTTCACCATTCAACATTGAAGGGGAAAAGGAGAAAGAAATCACACAAAGGAATAATATAACAAAGGATACAGCTTAACAGCACGCATATTGCAAAGGCGATATTTACAACAAATATTCTCAAAGCATCAAACCAGAACAAGTTCCTCGAGTATAAAAGGAGAAATAAGAAGGCGAAATTTTTAAAAGTGCATCGTGCGAAAGAAAAGAATGGATATGAAGAAAGATTCTTGACAGTAAATTCTCTACTAATCTACTATACATTACTATCCTCATATCATCGACCTCCTCAAGACTAACGAATAAAGTGAGGTTATGCAACTAAAAGAAGCAGCATTATTGAACAACCTCTTAGGCTAGCGTATATTGCCAGGCCGAGCATTCTTGAGTTTGAGTCTAGTAAATCTAAAGAGAACTATCTGGCCCAAGAGAACTTACGAGGAGCGTTATATAAGATAACCTAACTACACGTCAGTAGGCGAGCTCGTCCAGGATTAAGAAGTGATTCTGACATCAACCAACCCTACAAAACAGACGGAGGCAATCATTTCCAGCATCTGGTTCACAAAAAAAATACACTCCCCTGCTAACCACAGGTGAGTTATGTATAAAGCTGTCTCAAAGAATCCCTACATGCTTGAACCACAGATAAAGGAATCAAATGGTAATCTATCTATATGGAGGGTTTATTGTGAAAGAGCAATAAGATAATACTCCAGTTTATCATCCAACTCTTAACACTTGAATTTTTCCCACATTCTTTTGTGTAAATACTAAATACAAGATAAATGGTCCAAAAGCAGGGTTGGCATGCAAGGTGATGAGCTAAATAGAAGGAGTTAAAGTGAACTTTAGGCCAAAAGTATAGGCATGGAGGGTGATCTTTGGTTTTGAGATCTATTTTAACACCCCCAAGTTTAAGGAGTTCGTTGTCAAGGTTGAGGAGTATTTGATAGTTTAGTACTTTCAGGGTTAATAGAAGCAGATCTCATACTGTTAACGACCATGCAGTATGGCAAAGCATTAATTAAACCCTAACTTTGCATTCATGTTTAGTATCAAGTATCAAGAATGCTGATTTCAAGTTACCTCCTGTGCGGCTTTTTCCTTGAAGAACCCATATGTTGCCGAAACTATCTTACAAGACTCAGCTAGTTGAGCATTAATATCCATAGGTGTCTCCGTGAAATTAAAACCATCAGTTTCTTCATTTTTCCCAAGGGAATCCTGCTTCTTAACCGACGAGCGGATAGAATGAAGAAGCACATGACCCTGCAACACATAAACTTAACATATGCGGAGTATAAAAAAAGTGAAGGAAGAAGAAATTTGAGAAAATTCCAAGCTTCCATACATGGAATGCGGCTTTCAATATGTCATCCGACTTTGCCTGATCCTTCAAAAGAGCATACACCTTTCCCTTGGCAGCATTATAAGTCACCAAGTATCTCTCACTCTGTCATATAAAAGGGTTAGAATTTTAGCCACCTGGGGTCAGAAAGATCAAAATAAGGACTAAAAGTTTACCACATACTATATTTTAAACAGAAAATTTGTACATGAAGTGCATAATATTGTTACTATTTGTTCTTTCATACCTCAAATAGAGGCTTCACCATGTAATATGAACCTGGATCTTGGAATGCATCTTTAAATCTGGGTCCTGCAAAGTTCAGCAGTTAAGAGTGGACAGAAAATAATTGGGTAGTGTTTAGGAGTCAAATGACAGAAATGAATAAGAATTATTGAATACCAAGAACAAAAGGTCTGTCCTTCACCCAGGGAAATGTGAATATGTTTTCCTTCAAATTAACCTCTCTTAGGGAGGGAACATAACCTACATTTAATTATCATTTGCTTATATCAGTGCAATTCCAATCGAAGCATATGACAGCAAACAATAAGCTTTTAAATCAGAAAGGCCAAAAAGGAACAAAATTAAAATTAGAAATCATAAAATGTATTACCGACCTGTCTTAAGAAATGAATCTACTGCCACTGTGAACCTTTCCCTGTTTAAAGTCTGCAATACAACCGATCTTACCTAAAAGAAGAAACAGTTCGCATGATCCGAGCACAACATAGAAGCAGGAAAATAAAATTTTAAACACACCTCTTGATATGAACTGAACACGTAGCCACAAGACAGAAGAGCAAATGTAGTAGCCAAGGATGGATTTCTCTTTGATATCATGATACCCAGTCCAGTTCCCAACTACAAACACCAAATCACAAATTAGTTGTAGAGGACGAATATACTCGAGAACTAGAATATGATGGGATAATATAGCACAAAGCATGTCTAGATCAATATTTAACAACAAAAGAAAAATATGATCTTTATTAATAAAGAAAAAATATTCATCAAGATTGCTTATGAAGCAGTCAAAAGATGCTTAGCGTAGTGCCCACGCTGAAAAAAAAAAAGAAAAGAAAAGAAAAGAGTCAGGTTATTTTGGTAAACTCTGAACACCTTTTTTCTATCTTTTATAGATATTCAAAATTAACAGACAGCCAGAAACAAATTGTCCAAACAACTGGAAGTACTATAAATCTTCACTCTTTGGAAGAACAAGGAAAGGCCTATGTCCAAAATTAAAATGAACAGACCCTTCACTACTTAATTAAGGTTTCCAAATTACCAGGTCTGCAATATTGCCTACACATTCCCCTTTTGCAGTGACATCTCCAATGTTCTCACCCTTGCCAAATGCTTTATATATTGGAGTACGAGTTGCTGTTGATGTAACGGCACCCACATTCTGTCAAGAGTAGGGAAGCATAAGATTAACACAAGCGAGCAGTGAACACAAACTCTTCTTGAGATAAAACATGAATACGCACTAAGCAACAAAATCTTTTTCAAAAGCTTAAGGTCTCTCTCATTCATTAGCAGGACTATGTTTTCCTTGATACATAACCAGCCCAATCATTGCCCTCATAAAGAAAACCATCACAGGGGGTGAGCATAGACTTTTTCCACGCTGGGAGATGACTATTTTTGAAGGAACAACAAATGGGAATTAAGTAAGAATTGGGAAAGCTCAAAATAGGCAGAAAAATGATTGACACAGTAACATTTTCTTTCCTTTGGAGAAAAAATAGAAAGCACAGCATAGAGAATTGCTTTTATGTGAAAATCCTGCATTCCTATTAATATCCTGATAAGTAACGATACCTTTAAAACATTGGCAGCGCATGCCAAAGGCAGAAATAAGTGTGGCATAGCCGCAGTTGCCAGCTCTACACCTGCTCCCAACTCCATTAGCAGATCACCGGAAAACCTAAGCTAAATTACAGAAATTCCATAAGTGGATACTTGAGTACATATCTCAAAAGTTAGAAACTAGAAACAAATAAGAGCGAAAAAAAGAGAAGAAAGGAAAAGGGAAGAAAATAAATTCCTACTTGTTTTAGGTCAGAATCAAACTTCTTCCCTTGCTGAGAAAAGATCATTTTTCCAACCCTTCCAGCACCATCCTGCATATATAAATTAGTTAAACAAAAGCAATGTTGAGAAGCAGAAAAACAACGGAGCCAAGCTAGTGTGAATAGTAAAGCTAAGAGAGTTATTTTCACAAAGCAATAAATAGAAAAATAATGGAATTTTTTTTCAGAATTAGTCAAAAAAAACAGATCAACTATTTTGGGAATTAGCCAAAACCGGGCTAAGTCGCTGATTGTAACAGTGAGTCTAGCCGAGTTTAAAAACAAACTTAAGTCCTTTTTATCAGTGACTTAGGAGTGTTTTTTATTTTTCTGAACTGTTGTTTGTATTTTTTTTTTCATTTTTAAGCCTTCCAAATTAAATAAACACCCGGAAATTCTTTTTAAAAAAAACACTCTCACTGTTACAAACAACGAATTTAGTATTTTTTCCCACTTAGGCTAGACTTGTTGTTTGTAAGGAAAAGCGAATTATCCTGGTTTTGTTTAATTCCCAAAACAGTTTTTCTGTTTGGCTATTTTCCTAATATTTTTTTTATCTTATTGACTAATTCGAAAAAATATTCAAAATAATGAAACTAAAGAATAAAACACTACGACAATTTTGGATCCATTGAAAAAATTAGCAGCATGAAAGTCATATAGCACTCTGTCACAAAGAATCTACTACTATGACGGGGATGTATACAAACCTTCAGGATCCAATTAATTGCAACAGCACTGGAAGATGCTCTGTCTTTAGAAATACCAACTGAGCTCAACAGGGTCTGTGTAGTGAAAACACCCATGGCTCCACCAAAAAGGTGCTGCAGAAAGCATTATCAAAATTACCACTTTCGATAAGCATGCACCAAATAGAGAAAATAGACAAACATGAATTGGATCTACATGATACAATCAACAAAAGTGTGATAGATTGAGGGGCTGGTCAGATGGAAACTCCTGATAAAGTAGATTTCAGCACTGTAATAGACAGAAATATCCACATTTATGAATTGAAAGGTCCGAATGAGCGACTAAATGCAGAATAAGATTTCACCTCTAAAAGCAGTCAAGCTCTGATGTAGAGCATGTGATGAGACTTCAAAATGTACCTTTAATGCTCGCCATGTCATGTAAGGCGCATACGATGGGGTCACACTATCAGGGAAACCTTCAGGGACGACATAGGATCTTATGAATGACACTAGCTCCTGCAGAAACAAATAACAGTTTGCTTTAACCAAGCACATCACATTGCCAGCAGCTTTCTCCTGTATCAACTGATTCAATCTCTATTAGACTAGTAATTCATCATCATGCAATGGAATACACTGATTTCAGATATCAACCACAAACCACAATAGAACAAACTGGACCAAATTTTTACAATTCGATTCATCGAATCCATTAGAAACTAATCGTGATGATCAATTCTTAAAAACAACCACAAAATCGCCTATAACAGCACTACAAACTAGAGATGGACGTCTGAATATAGAAAAATTTCCATCTTCTACCGCATAACTTCAATTTAGTTGTTCTTAATCAGATTTCACTAGTCCACTCGGAAAAATTGCAACTATTTTGCTCCCAGAAGCCAAATGCGTTCACCGCAACGAAATTGAACACTAACAAATTAAAACCAAGACTGCAGTCTCTGCAGAAACACGCAGCAATAAACCATAAAAGACGTACATTAAGAGGATTTTGCGGATTCTGCAAACAAATGGCACGAATCGAAGCTTTGCGGTTCAATTTGAAGGAATTCCGCGAACAGTCGTCGGGAACGGCCAAATAATTCCAACGACGGCCATCGACCTCTTCGCAGCAGATCAAGCGGAAACTAGAACCGAAGAACTCTTCGTCGACGAGGCCTGCGAGCCTGACGCCGACGTTCTTGGAGGTCTGATCCAGCTGCAATGGCGGGATCACCGGCGGCGGAGGAACCGAAGTGGAAGAAGTACCAGATGAGGCCAGTGTGGCGCTAATACGAATCGACTCCCTGGTGAGCCGCCGAGCGTCAGCCGCCGTGGAGGCCGTCATCGTCTGGGCGGCGGACCTTGGCGCCGATGGCTTCATGATGATCGGCGCCAAAGGAGGGTTTGAGAGTGGTCAGGCAGGGGCTCGCAATTGAAGGCGCGGGTTTTGGCCCGTTTGGGATGCGCGCGTGGCGCGATGTACGTGGCACGTGGCGCGTTCGAAATGCCACGCACTTTACGCTGGGATCCAGGCCAGCGTAATTAAATTGGCAAAGAGAGGAGTGGGGGCCACCAAATACTAGATGCTTACTTGTATTGTACTCCGTAATTTTTTTTATACGATTTGGGGTCACCAACCGCGACTGACCCACGTCCAAAGGCGTTCTCGCAAACGAAGTTTTCAATCTCATGAGAAGGACGGTCTAGCAGCAGCAGAGACGTCGAAAGACTCAAATGCGTCAAACAATCTGCAACTCGATTTCCCTCAAGAAAAGTGTGAGCGAAAAAAAGACCTTAAATTTGTTATTTAATTAAGCATTTTTAGTAAAACAAAACTAAAAGAAATAAAAATTATAAAAAAGTGAATCTAATGGAATTTGAATTCATGACCCCAAGTTAATAAATACCCTCATTCTCAACTAAGTTAAGCTATCTTAGTAATTTATTACTCCATCGGATCCAAAATACATGTCGTTTGACTTTTCAACACGTATTTTAAGGAGTTAAAAACTATCATACATTATATATTAATTTTATTATTATTATTTTTTTACAATTTAATACTTATTACCAACAATATTAAGTTGTAAAAAATTTATAAAAAAGGTTAATATTTTATATAGTTTTTAGTTTCTTAAAATACGTGCTAAAAAGTCAAACGACATGTATTTTGGATCGGATGGAGTACTCTTTTTACACTCTTTTTTCTAAAAAAAAATTAGTAAAAATTATCAAAAAAACATGTAAAAAAAATTCCTACGCTTTTTTTTCCGAGCTAGGGGGCTTCAACCACCTCTAAACCCCCTTGGATCTGCCACTTTGCTGACATATCTCTTACTAGGGTTGGCATTGTACGATAACTACCACAAAATGGTGATTACCACGTACCAATCACCGAATGGTGGTAAGCTAATTTTCGCACCACACACCAACCACAAGTCGTGGTTACTATATATATTGGAAACCATAATTGTGGTCACCATCGATACATTACCATGGTTACCAAGCTACATTTCTATTTGTATTTTTTTGAAACTCATGATTACCGAATGGTAGCCGTCAAGGTTATCAAAGGAAAAAATATGGTAACCAAAAAAATATGGTTAATTACCACTTGTTATGAAGTTTAAAAATTCAACCAAAACAAACCAAGTTCAAACATTCATAATGTTACTCCAATTGAGAGGGGAGGTCGAAAGCCTTGAACGGTTGAATGGGCGAGCGTGATCACCGAGATCGAACCTGCGGCCAATGTAAGAGATGGATGTCTTTAACAAAGAGATGACTAGATGAGAGAGGGAAACCTGAAGGCTGTGGTCGCACACTGGAATGGAATTTAGGTTAAAAGTCAAAACGTAAAAGGTAAATACATTAAATAATAAAAACAAAAAAAAAATATTCTCGGAATCATGGGAGTTCAAATATCATTATCATTACCGTACCAATTTCATGTGGTTACCGTCACGTTGGTTACCACCAGAGTGGTTACTAACACAGTCGGTATGTGGTTGGTATGACAATTTTTGTACCATTTGCCAGCCCTATCTCTTACACGATCTTTAACGACTTATTTGTTAGGAGTTACTTCCTTCATTCACTTTTAATTGGTTTTATCTATTCATGCACATTTTTTAAGGTGATAAAAACTATACTCCTTTCGTTCGGCAAAACATGTCATTTTACTATTCACGCGCGTTTTTTTAGAGGATAAAAACTATATAAAAATATATAGTTTTTTAATAATTTTTTTAACAATTTCGTAGTTATTATTAATAAGTACAAATTTGTTAAAAAAAATTATAAAAAAAATAAATATTTTATATAGTTTTTATCATTCTAAAAAAGCGTGCATGAATAGTAAATGACATATTTTGCCGAAGGGAGGGAGTATTAAATATTTAATTTTTAAATAATTTTTTTTGATAATATTATACTTATTACGAAAAAGTATGAGATTATTAAAAAAAATTAAATAATATTTTATATATTTTTTTATCATCCTAAAAAAAACGCATGAATAGTAAACGACAAATAAAAGTGAACAGATAGAGTAATAATTATTCAATTGTAGTGGGTGTTATTTAGAACCGCTCCAATGGTCAGGTTCCCCAAACTTTTTTTTTTCTCTCTCTCTCTCTTTTTCACATTTGTCCACCTCACTTCCCATAATGATTAGGTTCTGAACAATCTATCTCATCACTTTTTCCATACCCATTATATTTCCCCTCATAATTAATTTCTAATGATATTCGATAATTATTTAAATAATTTAAAATATTTTAACTAAATTTTAGTACATTCAACAATTGAAAAAATATTAATGTAATTATAAAATTATATTTGATAAATATTTAATAAAATAATTTTTAATGAAATGATTTATTAAGTTGTACATGTGTCATCATTTTATTGGTTTTGCATATGGAAAGATGCCCAATATAGATGAAAAAATGAAATGGGGAGGGGTGCTCCCGCAATCCCGCTTATTGTGGATGCTCTTAGGAGTTAATAGTTATTCAATTGTAGTGGATGCTATTTAGTCGTAATAGTTATTTAGTTAAATTGGATAATTGGATAATTAATTAAAGATTGGATTACATTAAACTATTATTGTCAAAACCAAGAGGATGTTTGTGCAAGATCCAATGATCCATAGTCGGTATTTATGAAACGGTTTGTCTATTGTGTTCCCTAAAAACTTATGATAAAAAATACTTTATTGGGAAAGAAAACCCTAAAAGTAAATAGATGAACCCCATAATCTAATTTAAAAATGGCTAAACTAGATGTATCCAGTGGCAGAGCTAGGGGTGCTTGGGAGTCCTCGAACACCCCCCGGCTCGGGAAAAAAATACCAAAAAAAATAATTTTTTTTTGCTTATATTTAGTATTTTTAAGGTAACATAACATGATATTTGACACAAGAGTGTTATCTAGCTCAAGTGTTAAAAGGAAGAAAGGAATGAAGGAGAATTAAAAGGTCTTGAGTTCAAATCCCAACTTCTTGAGTCAGGAGTGTATCTAAGAAATTTTTTTCCAATTTGGTTTCTTATCCTATGCCCGAAAATCCGTTTATAAAAACATACTCCATCCGTTAATTAAAACTTGACGTTTTACTATTCACGTACGCTTTTTGAGGTGTTAAAAACTATATAAAATATTAACTTTTTTAACATATTTTTTAAATAATTTCATACTTATTACTATTAATTATGAATTTATAAAAACAAATTTAAAAAAATGTTAATATTTAATATAGTTTTTATCATTTTAAAAAAGCGTGCATGAATAATAAACAACAGTATATAACGACAAATAAAGAATAGAGAAAATGGTAAGAAAGATCGACAAGGAAACCACATTTCCATTTCAATTTCAACTCGAGTGACAAACAGATCTATCAATAGATGATTAAGAAAATGGGGCTTCATTATATACATCATGATTAACATTAGTTTTAACACAATACAAATCATCACAACATCAAAACCAAACTAATAACAAAAGCAATAAACAAGCAAAAGCAACTCATCCAAGTTAAACTCGAATTCACAACCAAGGCACGCTCCCTAGGGCACGCAGATGAGTCGCATAGTCATCGAGCCCATGGCACTGATTCTATTTCATCCCGAGCTGCCTTGTACAATTCAAGCCTTTTCGCGCATTGCATCCGCCTCTCCATCAGTGTCGGGTCTTCATTGAGCAACTGACCAAGTTGTTTACCCTATAACACGAAAATTGTCATCAATAACAGTCCAACAGATGTCACAACACCCATCATGGTTCATTTGCTTGATTCATAGTATGCAAATTGATCAGTAAAATAGGAAGGGCGTACCTCTCTCTTGCCAATCTGAACATAAAAGTGATTGAGCAATGAATGTTTCGCCTGACGGACTTGACAATAAACAACTGCCTTAGGAATGGTAAGCTTCAGGCCTTCAGAAACCATAATGATGTAGGAGGAAACGTTTGCTGCTATCCTCTTGAAGTGCAACTCAGTGTATCGGTCCACAACAGGTGTGTTAGGGTTCCCTCCTTTCTCAAGTTCTAGTGGAAGCTTGCGGAAGAAGTCGACAGTCAGGTAAGAAGACTCCATCTCCACCAACCTAGTAACTGTTTTCCTGCTTTCCTCGCGAAACCTTTCTAACGCCTCACTTGCAGCTGCACCGATTTCGGCTTGCAAACTAGGGAAACGTTTAAGTTCCTGGAAAACAGCTCAACCATCAATTTCATAAAAAGGAAGACCTGTCTTTAATGGTAGCAAATACGTGTCAGGACTCAGGGTTACATTGTTATGATTTCTATTCTATGTCGGAGGACAATCCCATGCGAAATCTCTCATCACCCCCCGCAAGTATAATGAAGTACAAAATTTATTCTATCTGTCAAAATATTTTTCATTATTTTTTATGTTGAGATTTTATTTAAAATTAGCACAGACCGACTATGACTTGGTTATCAGAGCTAGCCTATCCCAATAGACCCTGGCTCTGATGCCATGTGAACAAGCTTGACTTCCTCACACGGCCTACCATCGGTTAATTTCACACAACCAAATAAAGAACAAATCTCAGTGTCTCACCATGGTCTCTGCCAGGGACTTCCTCACTAGTTCCTTCAAGACAAAGTGAACCTGCATAGTTTTAATTGGAAGTAGGCTTCAGTGTGTGGCAAATTGAAGTTGTTATTTTGCATGTCAGACTCCATAAATAATGAACTTGAAAGCAACAAGAACTTTTTTGACTTACAGCATCAACAGATGCCTCAGCAGGACCCCTGAAATAATTCAGTGATCCATCAATAAGGCGCCGATAACCTTGCTCTGGGGCTATAAGATGAGGCTGATACCCATCAGATTCTGATACCACCTTCCTAACATTCTGGGGGGAAAGATGACGATCAAATGGAAGCTTTCTGATAGCAGCAGGAAGTTGGTTGTCAAAAACCCCATAAATACGATCACCTCCAGGACGCCTAAAAGACCAAAAGAAGAAGCATCAATTTTTAGGATGTACACATTCACATTTTTGCAAATGGGAAAAGAAAAAACAAATGAAAACGATTCATCGAATGTGGTACCATACTTATTGATTTATGCAGCAAAACAAAACTAATGTGGTTAAATTTTATACAAAAGCAACAGAAGTAATTTTTAAGAGAAGGACAAACTCAACAAAACCAGAACCAACTCGAGCTCATGCTCCGAAGTAATTTTCCAAATTCAGTATGCAAATCAACATACTGCTAACCCATAACGCTATTTAATCAGAGGGAGTGAGAAAGAGAATCAGATATCATACCCTCCATCCAAATGCTCCTTGAATATCTTATCAAATGCACGGCAGAGTTCAAGAATCGTATACAACTGAGCCTGGAGTATAACATCTTGGTTAATATCTAAATGCAGTGTCATAGCTTGAACTTATGACGGAAATGCTACTCACCCCTGCATCAACACCAACTGGTCTCCCAAGACGGTCCAACTCTGATTCTAGTTCGTCGATGGTTTTGTTTATCAATGAAGTAATACTTGGTATCTTGGCCCTAATCACAGATTCTAAGTGCTGAAATCCAGATCACCCATAACATAGATATTAAACATTAAAAAAAGCCACAATTCCACTCTTGAAAATGAAAATCCACAGATAGTACACCTTTGAAAGAAGTTTTGCAAGATATTCTGATCCCATTTTGTTGGCTAAGTGCGAATAATCAGGACTGGTTGCAAAATACTCCTTTTCCTTGCGCCTTGCATCAGACATATCAACACTTCTATTGATATCCGCCTGTGAGCGATTCACTATTCCGACCCACGGATGTTGCAGTCTATATGATCTTCCTTCAAGAACCTTGCCATTTAGATGGAAAAATCAATAATAAAGATAATATTCCATCCAGAAATAATTTTGTAAACTCATTATAACTGGAGCTAAGAGCAATGAAACGAACACTTAACTACAGTCAATTAGAAGGCTGCCTTTTAAAGAAAGTACTCCAAGGCTGCATGGACTTATTTTAAAGGGAAATTCCTCATGATGAACATGAGCTTTTGCAAATTCCGCACGGTACACAAAGTTTTGATAAATTTTGTGTGGTACCCATGAGGTTTTGCAAAAGTTCTTATGGTAACCACGAGGTTTTAATAAATTAGCTTACATAACCATATCGTATCTTTCTATTATTGTGCATCATTAGAATAAAATGTGAACCATTGAGTTTTAAAAATATAAAAATGGTGTGGGATGTCATCATTAAATACCAAATGTAATTTCGATTTTAAAGAAGTAATATTGAGTAGAAAATTGGATAAGTAAATTAACTCTAGAATCCAATTTATGCTCAAAATTAGTTTTTTTTTTCAAAAATTAAAAATTTGGAGATTTAATGATGTGACGCCCCGTCATTAAATTTTCGAATATCCAGTTGTCTCATCATAAAATTGGTCGGAATTTGTTCCGTATCAAAATTGGTTTAATGTGGAATAGTTTGTATACTTTTTAGTAATTTTAAAAATTCATATTAATATTGGTTCACAAGTGATAACTCGTATTATTTTTAGTCATTTTTTCTAAAAAATTAAAATAAACATTAAGAACAAGTCAAAATTAAATGTATAAGATTTTGAAAGAAAATATTAAAATTGGTTAGATTATCTCTAAATGTAAATTAAAAAAATTAGTTTTTAGAAATATTCAAAATAATGCACAATGTTATAAAGTGTTTTCCAAAATAATGTACAACAATATCATTTTTATTTATTTGTTTAAAATCAAAATCTCAATTTTCCAATATTAGAACACCTTGTGGCTATCACATAAACTTTTGCAAAATCTCGTGCCGTACCATGCAGAAATTTTCAAAACTTGTGTACTAAGCAAAATTTGCAAAAGTTTGTGGTCACTAGAAGGAATTCCCCTATTTTTAAATATCATCTGATATCCATGTTCATTCATCCACTAATTTTCCATTTATAAGTGAAGAACTCATGGTAAAAAAAACAAATCATAAACGCATTTGTAAAAGGAGGCAATGACTGAAGAGAACATACATCCAATGCGTTTGTTCCCTTATCCATTAGATCTAACTTTGTCAAAACCCCAAATGTACGATCACCTGCACAAGATATAAACATAAATCACAAGTAGAGGGGACAACAAATGAAATAATTGCAGTACATGTGTTAGATTCATAACTATGCATACAGTACAAACATAACACCTGCAGGGTCCACTTCTCGAGCAAGTTTTATAGCGTCTGATGTCGCAATATCTTGATTGGCAGGAGATATAGCCAATATAAGGCAATTGGGCTGCTCAAAAGATATTACATCAGAATTGATTTGTTTCATGTGAAGAAAGATGAAAAGAATAGATACTCAAAGTAGAGAGGTAACAAATTACCTTATCAACATATAATCGAACCATATTTTCGATGTCTGCAACAATACTCTCTGGCTGTCCCTCTGCAGATCAGAAACCCAAACCACAGAAGTGAGAAATTCTTCTTTTTAAAAGAATCACATTCCAAGGATAAAATATGTCACTCACCAACAGCAACCTTTGTCAACCCAGGCAAATCGATGAGGGTTAGATTGACAACTGTTAAGATCAAGAAACAATCAGCAGAAAATTATGAAAAAACTCACAATTCATGCATCAAACAATTCTTTCCCAGTGCAAAAAATATGAGCATTGGAAGAAACATCTAGTATCCCTAAAAGAAAAAAATATGAGCATAAAGGAATTTACCATTAGGGGAATAAATGCTGAGGTGTATTGGAATAGGAGAGATCTGTTTTGTCTTCCCTGTTACTCGATCAGTTTCATCTTGGATCTCCTTACGAACCAAAGCTACAGAAGAAGACAGTTATCAAAAGTAAGGTATTTGCTTAATGCCTAAACTGTAGAGGCCACTTTACAAGCTCCATAGACGATGTAACAGAAAGTTGCAAGTAGCTCAAATTAGTGGAGAATTCACTTGTGTTGTGTGTGTTCTCAACAAAGATAAGAACAGATAAAACTCACCGAAATCAGTAAATCGGCGCTTCGGCAAGTGAAGAAACTCAGCAAATTCAGGCGTTCCTCGCTCAGTTTTGTGCAATTGCAACACCAGTGGCCTCCTCGTAACAATCCCTGCGAACACATGACCATATCCCTAAACAATCGACCTCACATGCAACAACTCGAAATCGATCAGAAAAGAAAAACAGAGAAACCCTAACCAGATCCTCGGGGAAGAAAGTCGCGTCCGACTATACTCTCAAGCACCGAAGACTTACCAGAACTCTACAAAAGCAACGAAATCGGTTAAACGGCAAAATTCAAGTGCTAAGACGAGCAGGTGGAGGAAAGGAAGAGGGAGGACCTGGCCACCGACAACGGCGACGGAGGGAAGAGCCTCCCAGAGGGAGGAGAAGAAGCTGTCACCGCCGCCATGGTCACCGAGGACAGTACAGGCTCGCTGGATGCGGTTGACAAGGCCTATCAAGCTCTCCATGGTCGTCATCTTTCACAATTGTGCCAACAGAGCAAAACCTCAGCAAGGAGAGAAACCGGCGATGGGAGATTTGTGGGGAATTGCAGAAGGCGGGGTGAAGGGAGAGGGAAACAGGGGAGGGAGGGTTCGGGAGAGGAGAGAGAGAGAGAGGATTGGAATGAGGATATCGGGGTTGTTGGTCGTGAGAAAGATGTTGATTGCAGAGAGAGTGACACTAGTGGGCTTTGATTTTAATTTCAATTTCATTTGCATTTTGGTGAGTTTGAATTTTTTTTGTGGGTGTTGGGACCGATAGGGTAACGGATAAATTCGGGACGGGAGTACGGGACAAAAAGTCTTTATATATACTACGTATTTAAAAATTCCATTGACCTATTTGTGACTTGTACGGATTGGACGGATTTCTATCCGAATATTTTACCGGTTGCAATTTTTTTTTAATAAGCATAATATCTATTTTTTTTTCGATACAAGGTAAGAGTTTGGGTAGTGTCAGACTTTGCTGACCCACCACCCAATCGCATCCTTTCGGACGAGGACAACAAATTCTCAATGTTTTTTTTTTCCGATATAAGGTAAGGGTTTGGGTAGTGTCAGACTCTACTGATCCACCACCCAATCGCGTCCTTTCGGACGAGGACAAGAAACTTCAATGTGAAGAGAGAGCTCCAACGTCCATCGTATGCCCGAGCCTAGCCACCAAATCCGCAACTCGATTCACTTCACGGAAAACATGTCGACAGGTGAATTCCTCAAAGCATTGTAAAAGGTGTTGAGCGTCTGAGCATTGTAAAAGGTGTTGAGCATTGTAAAAGGGACACCGCCATACACTAAAGACTGCATTGATCACTAGAAGACTATCCCTTCAATCTCATTCCGTCGGTAGCCCAAATCTCTAGCAATATCTATCTAGCTACGGTTTTTAAAATTGTGGAATTTTTTTTTTTGGCTCTTAAAAATTGTGGAATGCTGTAGCAATGGTTTTCAAAGTAGTAGGATAATATCTTGTTCTTTTTTTAACTCTTAAATGAATTTTATGTATTTTAAAAAAAAACTGGGCAGATTTATACGATTTGTGAAACCGTGGTCATGGCTCACCCCCCCGATTTTTGAAATCGTAGCCAGCTAAATCTTCCATAACTTTCAAAATCGTCTTCGTCACCATCTATTTAGCGAGATATTCAACATCCTAATAGTGCCCCTTTATATACTTTTTTTTAATAGGTAAAAATTCGGCTGGACAAGGTCCTAGCCGATAGCATCCCCACGGATGAGATCAATAAGATCTGGGTGAAGTTCTAAATCCACCTCATTCGCCAGGCGGCCAAGGTGTGCAACCATGTCAGCCGACCTGTTCCCCTCACGAGGCACATGCGAAAAAATTACATTATGAAACTTCCAAATATGTCTTTTGATGTCCCCCATTAACAATTTTATTTCCCAGGGGCAATGTCCACCAGATTTTAGGTGGTCAATTATGGTAAGGGAATCGCCTTCAATTTTAGGGGTCGTTTGGTATTGATATCTAGATATCAGATATCAGCCCCGATATCTGATATCTAATGTTTAGTATGGCTTAGATATCGATATCACTTAAAGTGATATCGATATCTAGTAGGGGTGGACGTGGGACGGGACGGGATGGGGGTCGTCCCGCGTCCCGTCCCGCGTAATTTTTGCGGGACGAGACCGGGACGGGATTCACTATTTTTTTTTCAATCCCGCGCGGCACTTGTCCCTCGCGGGACGAGACGGGACGGGTCTTGTCCCTCAAATAAAAAATATTATAAAAAATCTAAAATTTTTATATATTTTGCGGTTTTAAAGTGTAACATATATAAATTTATAATATTTTTTATATTTTATGATTTTCCTTATACAATACTCCCTCTGTTCGGAAATAAATGATGTTTGACTTTTGTACACGTAATTTTAGGAGCTAAAAACTATATAAAATCTTATTTATTTTAATTAATTTTTTTCATAATTTAATACTTATTACTAATAGATATTAAACTATGAAAAAAATTAATTAAAATAAAAAAGATTTTATATAGTTTTTACCTCCTAAAACTACGTGCACAAAAGTCAAACATCGTTTATTTCCGAACGGAGGGAGTATAATATATATATATATATATATTAAACAATGTATATACACACACATATATATATTACTTTTTTAAACAATGTAGTCCTTCCGTCGGATCTCGTCAAAACTGTTTCTGAGTTAGGGCTTGGTTGTTTCTTGGTCCCTTTCTTCAATCTCCCTAGATTTCAATCCGTGGTTGTGTTTGCTAGAGGGGCACTCGTGCCTTTTGTTCTAGTTTCATCTTCAACCATGGTGCTTCCCTCCTTCTCCGATCGTCTTCTTGACGGTGGTCGGCTGAAGTTTCGAGCTCGGGGCATGGTACGGTAGTGTGCCTAAAAACCCCCAATTCGAAAACCTTCTTTTCAACCTCGTCCTTGCGCCTCTCCTCGCTTGGCTTCTGGGCTAGATCTGCCCATTCCACCTTCGTCGGTTCCGCCTCTGGTCGCCGACGTCTCCTATTCCGCCTCCGGTCTCCGTCGGACTGGGCGTAGGCTATCCTTGGCTGAGGTTCTCCTCCTCCTCGGCCTGGTCTCATGAACTATTAAAAAAAAAGAAAAAAAGAAGAAGAAGAAGAAGAGGTTCTGTATTAATTAGCCTCATATAGTCCTAGGCATACTATCACGTGTGGGTTCTTTTGGCCTTGGCGTGCAAGGCTTGATTAGCCTCTTGCACGCCAAGTTTCATAGACAATTAAAAAAAAAGATGAAAAGTGTGAAATATTTTTTATATATTGATATATTTAGATACTTCTATTTTTATATATCGATATATATTTATATAAAAATCCCGCAAGGGCTTGATTAAATCCCGTAAGGGTCTCGATAAAATCCCGTAAGGGTTTTTTGGTGCGTTTTTTACTGAGGTGGTTCTCGACTGCTTCTCTAGGTGTTCGTGGCGTTCTTTTTCTTAGTTGGGGCTCTGGCGTCCGGTGTCGGGTCTGGCTGGGGTCGAGGCGGTGTGTATCGAGGCGACTCCATGATCCGGATACTTCCTAGGAGGATCGTCTTCACTGCCTACAGGGAGTCCTGATGTACCGCTGGCCAGCGGTGTCTTTGATTTGGCGCTTGGCATTAGGTTGTAGTCTATGTTGTCCCCAACATTTTAGGATTGGTTTCGTGTGTTCGCCTAGATTTGTTGCTTATCACTTTTGTATTGCACCCTTCTTTTATGTTGTATTTTTGTTTGACGGTCCTCCGTCTGCCGACTTTGTCGGCCACTCGAGGTGTCAGGCCTGTCTGACCCTCGAATTCTTACTTAATCAAAAAAAAATATATATATATATATATATATATATATATATATTACTTTTTTTTATTAGGAAAGAATTCGGGCAAACGAGCTCTACCCGACAGCATCCTTTCGGATGAGGTCAAGAAGACCGGAATCATTATAAATATCGACACCCCAGGCAGAGTGGCAAAGGTGTGCAACCTTATCTGCCACTCTATTGCCTAACCGAGGAACATGAAAGAAAGAGACTTCTTTCAAAGTCGATAGTAAGAGTGCGATATCTGACAAGATCAGCTCAATTTCACAGGGACATTTCGTTTTTTTGTTCAAGTGGTTTATGACTATACTGGAATCACCTTCAATATGGATTTTGTCGATTTGGAGTTATAGTGCATGTTGGATTCCCAACTTAAGAGCAAGAGCTTCCGCTTTCAGGGGGCTTTGTTTTCCAAGTTTTTGATAACATATTTGTATCGGCCATGCCCATGACTATACTGTATGCATGTATGCTTACCTAAAAAACAATGCTACTGTATACAGTAGCTGCAGTAGCATGTGCGTGTATATATACAACTGTATTCATATACTAGTATACATATATGCCACTGCATTATATACATTGTGTAGTATATATATTTGCATTGATTAGGTAGCATATATATGAAGACAAGGTAATATACACTGTAAATATAAATAAATAAATAAATAAATAAATAAATATATATATATTATATGCGGGACGGGACGCGATTTGCGGGATAAGAAATCCTCGTTCCGCGTCCCGTCCCACATAATTTTTGCGGGACGGGATCGGGAGAGGATTCATTTTTTTTTCAAATCCCACCGGGATCGGGACGGGCCCGGGATTTGAGGGATTTGTGCCCACCCCTAATATCTAGTGTTTGGTATCCTGCAGATATCAAGTGATATCTGATATCTGTGTTTGGTATCGCCAAATATCGATATCAAGTGATATCTAGATAACAAATTTTGCCTTATTTGATATACTGATTTTTTTGGAGGTATCACTTGATATCGATATCACCCGATATCGATATCTTGATACCGAAACCGATATCTTGATACCGATTCCGATATCTTGATATCAAGATATCAACCGATATCGATATCTTGATATCGATATCGATATCTTGATTTCTAGATATCAATACCAAACGATCCCTTATAATCTTTTCATGTCTGATCTGCCTTGCCCAAGAAATGCCTTATTTAAGTGCAATAGTTTCCGCTAACAGGGGGCCCGCACGACCCAGCTTTTTGACACCTATTTTGACGATGTTTCCTTCACTGTCCCTTATAAGGTATCCTGCAGCCGCTTGTCCATTGATGCTTACCGATCCATCAAAATTTATCTTTAGATAGCCACTCTCCGGTTTACGCCATTTTACATTCTTCCTACTTATTCGACGTTTCTGTTTTGGTCTGGGATGTTTGACAACGATCGAGCTCTTCTATCTCATCAGCAATCAGCGCTTTTTCCCAATTCTTCCTTGTATGAATTAGGAACTTCTGAATTTCTATATTTGATGGCTTTAAAATTTTACCAAAGGAAATTTGATTTCTATAAAACCATATAGTTCACCACTTGAGCGTCATTTCCTTCTTCTCCTCTTTATTAAGGTGGTCACCTAACTTCTGTAAGATTGTTTTTCCACACCAGTGCTGGTCCTGAGACGAACGAATTTCATTATAGATTTTATTAGAATGTAGGCATGAATTTTTAACAAAATGCCCCTTCATATACTATTTTACATAACCTGGACAAATTGGGATCATGTTATATTTAATTAGTTTGAGTATAAAATGTTATATTTACACTCTATACACTTATATTAACATGTTTATAACCTTTGGTACTGTAGTATTAAGTAGCACATTAAAAAATTTGTCTGTCCACCGGTCAAAAGTTGACATAGTAGTTATGGGATGATATCTCATAAAGTTTCAAATTCGAATTCTCTTAAAAATATGGAGTTGATTCTAATTAAACACATTAGGGCTTATTTGGTTAAACATAGAAAGTACGTTTCCTAGAAAGTTATTTTTTCATGAATTCAATTCCCATGAATCATAATTCCCATGAATTTTAAAAAGTTGGTTGGTTAAATTATAAGATGTAGAGAATTTAATTGGGGGAAGTTGAATTTTTCGGAATTGCAACTTACCTACCCTCTACGTAAGTGAAATTCCCCCATTTTTTATAGGAATTGAAATTCCTGGGAACTTAAATTCCTGGATTTTTCGTATTCAAAAAAGCAATCAAACACATATTTATCCTACTTTCTAGGTTTTTAAACTTTCTAGGTTTTTAAACTTTCTGGTTTTTTTCAATATTAACCAAACGAGCTCTATTCCCAAGCTTAAATTTCACCATAAAAAATAATAATTTGGATGCTCAAACCCAAAAACATTTCCCTATTTAAAATACAAGAGTTATTTTTTTAACGTATCAAACTCCCGTGTTTGTATAATGCAATCTATACTACACCTAAAAGCAGAAGCTCTTCCCTCCTACGTGGCTTCACCAGAGAGCAGCATCCCAGATGTCGAAAGTAGGAAGAGCGTTCCTCCTTTGCCTCTACACCTCATACCAATGTGGCACCATGTGGCAACCTTTCTTTTACATGCTGGCCTCCCCACATTCGCCCTCTGCCTCCCACGTTCTCCCACGATCTTCTCTGCAACTATATGGACAATATATCTACAGCTTCTTTTCCATCACATGCCGCGGGAGGAGAAGGCGATTCAAGGTCGACGATCTCAGAGGAACGCCCTAGCGTCGGAGTTTGTCGCCAATCCGGAGAGGCTAAAGCCGCAGGAGGATCGTTCGTCGACTCGAGCCTGGCTGTTCGCTTTTGACTCAGAAGGCTTGTGAGACATTTCCCTTCTTCCTCTGTCTTCTTCCCCTTTCTTTTGAATGTTTAGGGCTAATCAACTCCGCCTGATTTGGACTCGATTTCAGGGTTTTTCAACTTGGACTCGAATTTAGGGCTAATCAACGTCGCCGATCTTTGCTTAGTTCCGATTGGGATTGGAATCTCTACCCGCCGCCGCCAGTAGCAATGCTTGTTTTCGATTGGGACTGGAATCGGAAGTCGTCGCTGCCGCAGGTAGCAAATCTTGGTGCTCAATTGGCATCTGTCAAAGCGGGTTTTCAATTTCTCCCACTTCATACCTACGTTCGTTTTGAATTCTGCTGGTAAGTTCCTTCATTCTATGTTTCCCCTTTTCTTCCTCTGTATCTCCCTTCCGGATCAGTTTCGCATTTGATTCTTCCTCATTAGGTCTAATCAGATTGGCTTGCAGTACTCTCGCAAGCGCTACTTCGTTCTCGAAGATCATCTCCTCAAGAGCTTCAAATCAGTTCCCACTTCTCTTGCTCAGGTTCATCTCTCTCTGTCTCTCTTGGATTGACTTTTACTGGATTTTGTTCATTGTCAATCGATTTACATTTGCTTGAATGCAATTTGATTTACTTGCTGCAAATTGATACCAGATTGAGCTTATTCTTAATTCCCTAGCTCTTGATCTCCCTTGGGTTTGAACCGGCTAACTTTGATGACATATTGTAAATCAAATGTCGGGTTTTGGTTGGCCATTAGTTTCATTCTCACCAGTCACCACACCAAGATCTAAAGGAAAAAAGAAAGAGAACTCCCTTACCTTTTTAGGATTTTCAAACTGCTTGGCATAAATCTATTTCTTCTAAGTGGTTTTATTTTGATTTTTCTTTTAGGATCCCCTGGAGTGTGTTTCATTTTGATTGAATTCAATCATTAAAAACAGATAAAATAGTGGAAAAATTCAGCAATTTCATATACAAGTATTTGTTTAAAATTACGTCTATTACAATTGGTGATGCAAATTTTAGGTCTCCTTCCATTGATGATTGGTGACTTGGTGTCAACATAGTGGAATAAAATAGTCCCGTGTTTTATTTCAGATATCCTTAGGCATGGGTATGGAATGACTGATAGACCCTGTTTTTAATGATCGACGATCACGTGAGGAGAGCTTATAATTTCTTACTCTTTGTTTCCAGATTTTGTTCCACACCTAGAGTATGTTTCCTTTTGATTGAATTCTTTCATCAATTTGACAGCCCAGGTGTGGTGATTAGTTATATGTGCATGTTGAGGATGGAACTAGAAGTAGCGTATTTGCAATGTTTAATGCTGAAGTCATTCAAATGGTGAAAAAGTCTGTGACTGACTTACTTGAAGGTGTGGCTGAGGTATCCTTTACATTAATGTTGTACTCCCGCCCCCTCCCCCTCATTGTTTATATTTTTTATACTTGTAAATTAAACAGTGACTGTATTTTTTTGCAGGATTGCCGATGAGATTTTCCTACTGAATTAAATGGACTACTTGGCAAAAAATATGTTTTTTTGGTCCAAGTCACCGAAGCCAACCTTAAGAATCTTGGATTCACTTTCACTGTCAAGAAGTTGAGTTGTGATGAAGCCTCTATCAAACAGTTTGAGATAACTCACCAAGAGGTCGAGGTATGTATATTGCCTACCATAGCTTATCTTTTTGTGAAATATATATATATATATATATATATATATATATATATATATATATTGTAGCATTACTGAATTTATGTATGTGTTATTTATGTTACTTCTAAGGCTGCTTTTACTTCCGAATGCTCTACAAATGACGCTTCCACGTCAGAGTCATATGATATTGCCACTCCAAGTAAGCGGCGCCGTTATTTTGTTGCCTTGGATAGCAGTGATGATGACATTGTGGAGAATGATCGGTCCAACAACAACGAAGTGGTTGTTAAGCTTGAGAAGGATGCTGAAATGGGAAATGTTTAATTATGCATATAATGTTTGCTTATATTTTTATGCTGTGTAGTTTCAATACTTTGCTATGGTAATTTTAGTTTCCCACTTCCCCAATTTTTCATGTCCTGCCTTTGGTTTTATGTTTGCCATGTAATTAGTGTCTCAACACTTTATGCAATACAATATGTTAATGTTTTATATTTGTAATTAGTGTCCGTCCTTCGTTTTTTGCTATAAGAATAAATGGTCATTCTAAATTGAGCTCCAAATCAATAAAAACTCAAATATTTTTGTAAACATTACCTTGACACTTATATATCAAATATAAAATTTCATAACAAAATAGGCTACCACTAATGTAGTGTATAAAGAAGTTTTTCAGAATGTATGAGGATGTATTATGTAATATACAACCTTTTGATATTATGTTATGTCAATGGTCATTTTCTATGCGATGATTATCAATTTGGCTAATTTATCGTTATTTTCTCCTCATCCATATTTATATGACATTCTTATTTATTTTCTATTTATAATGCTTTAAGAAGTGTTCTAGTTGTTAGGTTAAATTGTCGGTTATGCTACTTTGTTTTAAATATTCGACCTTTGATAAATATTATATCCTCTCATAAATATTATATCCTCTCATTTGAAATGGTCCAAGAAAAGAGAAATAGAGATCGGATAGAAAATGCTTTATATATTTGTATAATATTATATCGTAGTATATAATCAAAATATTTCATACCCGTGCCTAAGGCACGGGCCTTACACTAGTTATACTTTGAAACATGGAGTTTATGATATTTTTCTTTTCAAGTGTCCAACACAACTTTTTTGTACAACAAATAGAGCCTTTTTACAACAAGTTGTTGTTACATGCACCAAGTAAACTAGTAAAGTGTTATATGCACTCGGGCACACAAATTGTAGTTCTATCTGAAGCATAATCTAACACGTGTTTAAAAAGCTAAGAACGGTGATCCGTTCTTATTAAAAAAATTTAAAAAAAAAATTAAAAACAACATGTATACATTTTTTTTTTAAAAATCAAAAATTTTGAACTTGTAATTTTTTTTTTCCAAAAAAATCACATGAACAGATTTAATATCCGTTACACATATTAAACGGATTATTGATCCATTTGTAATTTTTTTTTAATGTTAGACGTATTTAATACCGAACACATATGAGTTTGAGGTTCAAACGGATCTAAGATCCACGGACATGATGACAGATGACATGAATGCATATAACATGCGGTCTCGGTGCATATAGCTTTGTCGTTTACAAACAACACATATGATTGGATGATGGACTCTGCTGTGATCTGTATTATGTGGGGTTGAACACAAAGAGGCTAAAACAAACTATGCAGACAGTTTCAAATTTGAAATCCATGAAAAAAATACTCTATCTAGCTTGATTGGGACTTGGGAGCTACTGAAGCACCAACAATATTACTAGCTTCCATTCCACCCAACTGCAGAGCTCAAGCTATGTATAGCGCTGCTAACTCACACTACCCAAATTATCGCCCATGAACTTTGAACCATGATGAGGAATCTCAAATCCTGGCAAAAGAGCAAGTAGTGTACGTTTGACGCGATGTGCTAACTACTGGATAAAAAAAACTTCTTTTGTGTATGATTAGGCACTTCTAATGAAATGAAAAGGTGTACTTTAGTGCCAAAACACACCTTGATCCCAAAAAAAATAAATGAAAAATGCCACAATAAAGAGCGAGTCGAAGTAGAGAGAGAGTGGAAACTGTATGAAGATACTCATACCATTGCATAAATACACACAGAACTTACAATAGCCATACTGTGGTAGATCATGTTTCTGAGTGGGACCGTTATCAGACTGGAGGCCAATGCAATCTTCAGTTTTAACTTATAGTAGAATACATCTGGCGCGGTTATTTGGATGATGGGATGCAGAAGCCAGCACCGTGATCAGAGCTACGCTTCAAATGTGAAATCCGTGCACAAATATATAAAGCAAATCATAAATAGTGGAAATTATTATACATACAGGAACACGAGTACGCATTACGCAACATAGTACAGAAGGGTACTTGGGAGTAGTGTACAATGCAGTGCTTCCTTTCTGTGTCAAGAACTGTGAAACAATTCCTCTGTATCTTACTGTCCATTTTAAGGGAAACTAGCTCTTCTTGTACACCAAGGTAGGATATTCCGGACTCCACATGTTGTGGGTGACATATGATCGTAGCTCCTCCTGCAAAGTCGGTGAATTGAATTGAATATTATGGTTACTTTCAGTGTCCTGTTGTTCAAGGTCAGGACTTTTGAAACATTGGATAGAGGAAGAGATCATTATTGGAAAATGCCATGTAATTTCTAAGAGCGAAAACGAAAAACTTGGGTAACACTCATTTCATATGCAGTCAATGGAGATGACTGAAAACAAAAATCTTGGAATGTTCTAACTTCTTTGTGGAAAGCTTCATGCTTTCTTTTTGTTTTTTTCTTTTTCACGTCTTCAAAAAGGTATGCACATCCAGAAAGTTTGCATATCTCCTTAGAAATAATGAAGTACACTAACAGCAAGTTGCAGTTGTACCTCATTGAGCTTCTTAAGCTCTCGAGCATCCATTCCACGATAACCTTCAGCTACGTCCTCTTCTACAGCTTCCTTTATAACAGCTGCAGCCACCTCCCTTGTAATATCACGTATTCTGTGAACATAAAGCGGTCACTACACGTGCAGCTTGTATATACAATGTATATAGTTAGTTGCCAAGTCAAGATGATGAACCTTGATGTGGAGGGAAAAATAACCCCATTAAGCACCTCTTCTTCCGTCATATATTCAGCTAAGCTGAAGATCAAGAAACAAAACTAAATATGAGAATTTATTTGGCTGATGAGATTGCATCAGGGTAGCAAATAATTCTGAGATGGTTCAAAAGGGTAACAATGTAACATCGAAATTGGCTGTGAGCTACAAGAGAGAAGATTATAGACACTATCGACTAACCTAAGCTAAAACCAGATCTCCAATATAAAAGACAACATTTGGTACTATTGATATAACATAGTCATGCACTTATGCCTGTCGCCCAATTGGTTTGTTCTGTTCTCTATGGTCTTTATTTGACCACTTCAGTTTCTCAATTGAAGGATCAAGGTAACAGCACATAAACAACATTACCGTTCAGCTGCAGCCTGTAGCATTCCGTCAGTGATAATAGTAGCTCCAGAAAGAAGAGTGCCAAGTCCAATCCTGAATGTTTTTAAATTATGAATATTAAACTAGGTCAAAGCGAAATACCGAACCTTCGTTCAGTTGGTACATAGAAGCATCACTTACCCTGGAAAAAGGTACATATTGTTTCCTTGGTTGCAGTGGCCAATTTTACCATCGCCTGCCAGCAGAGCTGTTAGAATATATCCTACACTAACAAGTTGCTCAAAAGGAAAAGAGAAAAACAAATAAATAAAATGTACCCTCTTAGTCCTAGCATCACGACATTATTCAGGGTGAAACAGAAAAGGAAATTTTTTTTGGTAAAGAAATGAGAGTCAGGCTCCCATAGTATATAAGATAATAGTAATATTAGTAACTTGAATACTGCTCGAACAGAAACATCTTATAGCATGTTTTAATGGTTTGCAAATAATCATATATAGACAAAAAAAATGTGTATCTTAAGAAGTCAATTATATATTAAAAAAATCACAGTTGTGTAGCATCAAAACTTACCATTTAACAAAAAAATATTTGATAGCTATAAATGACATGCAAATTAAAACAGAAAGGTTATCAATGAGTCAATGACCACTACTCAGAACTTATATGCCGGGCTTGTACATCCTCAGAGCTTATATATCCCTACACTACTTCACATATATTTCCTCTCCATTAAGGCAAAGGAAAACTTCAAAATTGAATATGAGAAAAGTCATACCCAGATCAACATGGTTGAATGGACTCCCACTAGCAAAGATAATGTGTTCGCCCAAAATGGAAAATGCTTCCTCAGGGGTACATTCAGCTGTTTAAAACAGAAAGGAGTAGAAATGGTTATTCAAAAACATTTTTTTATGGAAAAAAAATGGAAGAAACTAACAACTGTTTTGGATAAGTATACCATTCTTTGTAGGGTTTGACATAGCAAATATTGCAGGCCTCGTAGAGGTTGAGCATTTAAGAGCTTCTAGGACCTAATCATTTCTCAAATAAAAAGAAAACAGTTAGCTACAATGAGGAACAACAATAATAAGAGCATAAGTTTCGGTATGAAAAAATCTAAGGAGCTATAAACATCTCTGAGAAAACAAACTACAGGATCCTTAAACCAGTTGCAACCGAGGGAAGAGCACTCTATCAATGTACCAGCAATTTAGGACAATATGATGCAAGAGGGACAATATCACCCAAAAGTAAATTAATCATCAAGGCCTTAACGGAGAAGAAAGGCAGAAGCCTTCACTTCATTAATATGACAGTTCAATAATTACAAACAAACGACTCCACTCCAAAACAGATATCTAGCTTCAGATTTTTGAAGAACAGCTCATTGTTAAACTGTTATGTTAGTCTGTGCGTAGCCTGTTGAGTTCACGAGCATCGAGCAATAAGTCATCTCCAAGGAGAAGATAGTCAAGAGTAGCACATTTTTCTTAGTTTGAATTATTAAACCTCCAAGGTTGATAAAAAGGAGTTGATTGTTTTACTATCAAGGATGGTTCTTTGGGGAAATCATTAATAAACACACAGAAAAATAAGATTCACAGCATTTTCGAGGGTAAAAGAGTTGTTAGACTCTCAAATTCATATCTTAAATAACCTGCACATCAACAACATAGATGTCGCAGGAGATATCCCATGCTCATTTCTTATGAAAAGCTTTCGAAAGGTGAACTAGACGCAAGACTGAAAACGAGTCCATTATTGAAGAAAAATAGTTGTATATGCATGATTGCATGAGACATTCAGTTTTCGTGCAATTAAAATACCTTATTAATACCAAACTCACGTAAGACAGAAACCTAGGTATGTTTAAACATTATTTCACTAATTCAGCTTTACCTCTTTTGAGAACAAACCTCCAACTGCAGACAATCCAAGAAGAACATCTGGCTTGACTTGGCGCACCTAAATATCGAAAGGATGAATTAGAAACTTGAGACTTGAGAGCATTCTTGTTGCAATTTGTTGCCATGAGAAATAGAGGAAATAATCATTTTTATCAAATAATCATCAAGGAAGATGCAGTTTCATTCCAAACTGAACATTAACAAGTTTTCCAGAATAAGTGAAAAGGAGAAAGTATACAAGAAAACACAGAAGAAGCTGTTCACTCACCACATCCACTAGACTTGCCCCTTCACTTAACCCTTGGCGAGCTATTTCCTTGGCCTTCCTTGCAAATGGCCGTGCTTCTGGGTCAATTGCTTCACGATCCTCTGTGATTAACCCCTAATATAAATCAAAAGCAACACTTCAATATAAGTTTATTGTTTGCCACAATCCCTTCTTTTGCTTTCTGATATGCAAGTTATGGCACATTCAGCTGCAGCTGTGCAGCATTAATGAATTCACTGACAAAGGGGTATTAGTGGAAAAATATACCTTGGCATCCACAAGCCAGAATTGGCTCCTTGCACTTTCAAAAGCGGTTTCATTATTCCCCAACATCCTTGCCATGGTTTTCCTAGCAGCATTAAGAACACCAATTCCTGCACTGAAGTGAACAAAACCAAAAATGAAGAATTTTCCAGTGAGTTTCATTCCATGGTAATGTTAAAAACAACTATTATTTTTCATGGAATTGCCTCTTAAAATCTACAAGTCTACTAATAAAGAAAGTACATCTTTTTGACAAAGGCACACAAGTCAATAATAAAGATCCTTCTTCCACAATTGAATGTAGTTCACTATTGTCTACAAATTGTTGTGAGCTCAAAATGTGTCTCACACTTGCCCACATTGCAAATTCTAACCAAAGATGATATTCCTCATCAGAAATTCATACTGGTGATGTGGTCAGAAAGCTGGGGTGTAGTATATATGGCAGGCCAAAGGGACAACAGAAAGACATTGCATTGCAGAAGTATGCCCAAATGAACATGTGGCAAGTAAAATGGGGAAGAGGGCTAAAGAAAGGCAGGTTCTGTATGGCACTATGAAAAGCAAGGATAAGAATCAAACCTCCCTGCCCCAGCAACAACAATTTTTTGCTTTGGAAAGTCAATCATTGGTCTTCCCTGGGCCCTCACAGCTCCCAAAAGGCCAGCAATTGCAACACCTGCTGTACCCTACATATAAAGATCAACAACACATCAGTGATGTAACTCAGCAGTGACCTTTATCGGTCAGAAAAGAAACTTCAATTAATAAAGAGAAAATAAACCCAAAACAGATGCTACTAAATTACTTGTAATTCTAATACATCCAGAATCAGAAATCCTGTTAAAGCTCAATCTAAAATACATGGCACAGTTGTCAATGAAAAAAAAACACAATTTAGTTTCTTCAAGAACCAACAGAAATAAAAAAAAAAAAAAACACAATTTACGCTACAAGTAACAAAAATTACTTCGGGCAAAAAGCTGTACCTGTACATCATCATTAAACATTCTATAGTTATGCCTATAGCGTTGCAGCAACTTGAATGCCCATTTGCTTTGGAAATCTTCAAACTGCACACATCACATACCAATTTATCCAGTAGATATTCGCAAGCCTTGAGGGGTTAGCAGAGCATAAGGATAAACAATAGCAAGCACCTGTACAATCACATGTGGCCATCGTGTAAAAACAGCCTCCATGAACTCATCAACAACTTCAAGATACTCCTCACCATCAAGACGAGGTTCTTGCAATCCCAAATCTGTCCACAAAAGCATAACATTGTTTGTTAAATTTAGTATGTGACTTCATCTTCAGGCTTGTAGACAGAATGAGATGGAGCCGATGTTTAATCAGTTACAATAAGCGAATTTAATTTCAAAAAGAAAGATTAAGATAAACCACCAAGTCAGCAACATTGAATAATGATGAGTCACAGTAAATGCACTAACAAGAGAAATGTTAAAAAAATCCAGAAAAATAAATATCCTCACACAGTGGATCTTTAAGAAGCTTCTCATTGTTGGTTCCAACATCAATCATAACAGGAAGTACCTATTTGGAGGGGGAAACAGAGAAGTTAAATTGTCAGTGTGATTGAGAAAGAGGATATTAGGAAACTAAATATGGATGATTGACCAGAATTTGAATATTGGCTTCAACAGCACAGAAGTACACAACAATGATGGAATCATACTAATGCCGTTGAAAAAATAAAGATGTCATTATATAACAACGGGAATATACAGGAAATTTCACCAATTAACTTACTCTTTGTGGATTCATTCCAGCAGCAGCAACATATAGATCTAATTTTCCAATCGCAATTCCAATACCCTGTACTCCTTGGTCTCCAAGGCCTAATATTCTACTTCCATCAGTTACCACAATCATATCGACCTGCGAAAAACACAAAAAGATGTACAGATAAAAAACAAACGGAGCAACTGAACAAACATGTCCATTCCTCATGAAAAGTCCATTGAAATATCATAATGCATAATGGTTTTCCAATATAAAATGAATATTTTATTAGCCTGTGATCTCCTGACAGACCTCCCCAGCAACTAAAGGGAAAATACATGCCATGTTGGAATTTTATCTGACATTCATTTGATACAAAGAGCAGGTGTTGAGTCAAGAAAATAATGGCTCTTTGGGGCTTCTTATTTTCCTTGACGCCCCATTTTTCCATCTGCGGAAGAAGGGTATAGTGCACAGACACTAAGTTTGGAAATATCTTGATCATGTAACTAATGAAATAGAAAATTATATGATAGCCAGATTTATTTTTTTTTAAAAAAAAGACCTGATTTGCTTATAGATAAAAAATAAAAATAAATTAAGGAGCCTTTTGAAGCTTGAAGGCATGAAAGTCCCACATATACTCGAACAAAATAGTACACGACACCTTGATAAAATGGTTGTCAATGGTGCTCTACCTGCTCTGCTGGCCAATTGTAGACCATTGACATCATTTCTCCACGATCAGCGGCACTAAAGTACATTCCTCGTGGCCGTCTAAATAGACCACTATAATTTTGACAAACCAAACCAACTGTAGGAGTATAAACTACCGGAGCATATTCTGCAATATTTGCAATCAAAACCTGCCAAAAAGATAGAATGTTAGGGATATGAGAAAAAAATATTCACAGCTTCTCATATTAATATTTACTATATATTTAAAAACCTAAAGTACAGTTCTAAAGACAGCAGTGTTACTACATATTTAAAAACCATATACATTCTCCAACAGAAATACTAAATCAAAAGGTCATCCTGCTTGGAGTGGTTAGAAGACTTCATGAATAAATAAAATCGTTTATGTAAGCCAAACTGTAATAGAAAAATATTGCCTCCTACAATTAGCTTTTCACAAAAAATAGATAATTTTTAATAACAGACATAATTTCATTGAAAGATATCGAAATCTAATTTAGGGTCAGTTTGGTAACACGGAGCTGATGGGGCAGCTGAAGCTGATAGGGTAGCTGAAGCTGATGGATTAAGTGTGTTAAATATATGTTAAATTGGAGTTTTCATAAGCTAGTAAGGTGTTTGGTAACCCAGCTAATAGAGTAGCTGATACAAACTAGCTGATCAGATAGGAGAAAATGAATAGAATTCTGAAAAGCTTGCGGTTAGTAGCGGTTGAAAATCCAATTTCAAAAGCTAATTAAATTAAAATCTTATATTTAACTTATTTAAAACTATAATTTATTAAAACCAAAAGCTCCGAAAAGCTACATGCATTACCAAACGGACCCTTACTCAACACAAAACACAACAACAACAACAACAACAACAACCTAGTGTATCCCCCACACTCTTTCCCCGAGTACTAGGAAGAGTGTTTCCGATAGACCCAAAGACAGGTGGAAAGGGCACTTAGCAATAAGTCATAAGCAACACCAACCAAGGCAAAGAAGGACGCAAAACTAAGTATCCTCTAGGCAACTATGGAAACAAACAAACAAAAAATATATATTTCCAATCAAATACAGGGAACAGTGCTGATGTCTTACCTTATAGTACATTGTCTCATTTCTATCATGTAGCCGATTTAGTATACGCCACTTGGCTAAGGCATTTGGATCAGTAGGCCCATCCCGTGCATGCACTTCAAGCCTCTTCAAGTCAGCCACTATATGACAGAAATGTTAAAATGACAGAATAGGTGTAACAAGCAGTCCAGCACTATATGAAGAGATACATACTGAAGCGCTCAATTTGTTGTTCAGAAGTCATAACATTTGGTGGAAGAAGTCCTCGAAGGTCAAGACGATCACGTTCAGTCATTGAAAATGCAGTACCCTACAGTTGAAGACACAAGTTTAAAAACAGTGGCAACTATATAGTCTAGTATTCACTATTACTAACGAGCTGGATACATTTAAGTATTTAACATCATAAACCAGAGAAAGCAAACATCTCTTGAAGGAATGCGCAAATCATTGAAATGCCACTGACATACAGAACCGAACAGATTTGAGGTGGTGTGTGCCCAACGTTCGCATATTTCAGGGGGAAAAAAAGTATTCCATTGTAGATCAGGATCGCTTTCAACAACAGGATATGAAAAACCCCCCATTAAGATTCCCGCACTATCTGATGCACTACCATACCTTCATAGCTAACAGCTATGCTATTTTCTCTCCGCAAATTCCTCATTAATTAGTTACTTGACAGGCATCAAATATGTCCAAGCACAATTAATCCACGCAGTACCACGTGAACCAGAAATCAGCACATGGACAAGCAAATACAACATGAACCAGAAATCCACCATTTAGCTACTTGAAAGGTATCAAACAGGTTTGCGAGATTTGAAGTCATTCAAAAACAAAAGCACAAATTCGCATAAAAAATCCACACACGCATACTCCTGCAAGACAAATCGCACCAAACTTTGATCTCCGCATCTGATGGAGCAGAATCAAAACCACGAGCACAGCCAAATCTAGAATCCAAATCCAATACATCAAAAAAAAATCGAAGCTAGAGCAGCGGAGATACAGACAGACCTTATTGAACCAAGGATCGTGGAGGATGTCGACACTGCGCTTGTTGACTATGATAGGACGGTGTCCTTCGGAGGTGGTGAAGGATCTCCGGGTGGCAGTCATGGAAGAGGCCATCTGGTGCCTGAATCGTCTGATAAGAGACGCGGAAAACCTAATTTTGTCCCATTGATTCCACATTTCTTGATCCCCGGAGAGAGATCGACGGGAAGGAGGAGAGATCGGTGACACTGAAGTGACCGTGGTGGTGGTGAATCAAATCATACAAGATAATGGGAGTATACTATAGGGAGAGAGAAGCATCTGGCCGACCAACACTGGACCGTGGACTCCGCGTAACGGCGTTACTTTGGGTACATTTCCGAAAATCGACCTTAAAATGAGTTTTTCACAAAATATCCTTAAATTAAGACATTATAAAAAAAAACGCCCATAAAATAGATTTTTCAACAAAAAAAAACTGTGAATTTTATGGTTAAAATATGTTTTAAAATGATGAAGTAGTGATCAAAGTATACCATATTGTATAAATGGCTTCCAAATATTTAAGAATAAAAATAAATTAAATTTTTTCGATATAAAGTAGGATTATAAATTATTCGTTAAAGAGGTATAGTTTTGTATGAATTCTTAATTTATTGAATTTTGGGGGGAATGTCAATGATAGGGTAATAATATCAATAAGACTAGTCAAGTGTAATTTATAAGTACAATAAATAATTGGTAAATTAAATTTTTTGATTTGAGCTCGAGCTATTAGAAGAATGAGGTATTGTCATGGTAGATTGGATGAGAGTATATTCATCAATTCATCAATTAGAGCTATTAAAAGAATGAGCTATTAGAAGTTGAGTGGGTTGAGAACCAACACTCGTTCATTTGGCTCTATCTTTGTTTTTTTTTTAATGGTAAATCGAACCTTATTTATTTCATTATGAGGTAACCTTGAGGTTTAAGTTTTTTATGGGGTAAACACGATTTTTATGTATTTTGCGTGGTAACCTTCAATTATTTATGTTTTTCCCAACGTGTCCATTTCTCGAAGGTTTGGACAAAAACGTTTAGTTGAAAACTATTGGGCAGACATTGTTAATTTTCAAAATTTGGGGCTAAAAAGAAGATGAGAAAGAACGGATGGAGAAACATGATCACCTTCCTCGTTCTCAATCGACTTTCTCATTAATTAAAATTTATGGTATCCTAACTTTATCGATAAAGTTAAATCTTTATTTCATTTCTAAAAAAAAAAATCTTTATTTCAAACTTTGAATTTTCCTTTTAAAGTACCACCTACACATAAAATACGTTAACCCTACATAGGTTTTTGGAAGAAAATGTCAAAGATTATTGCAAACTTTTATTTTATTTAATTGGTAATTTTATCAAAAAAAACTTGTTAATTTATTATCTTTTGCATATTATTTTCGAATAACATTGAATTATACCTTTATGAACTCATAAACTTATGAATGAATTTCAACTTATTTCAAAACGGTTAACTTTTAGTAAAAAAGAGAGACGTTATTAATAATAATAACAATAATAATAAAAGTATAAGATAAGATAGTGTAGCTATATTTACATCATTTAATTAAAAAAACTACATTGCGAGGTTTATCTAAAACATCATAAATCTAATGTAAAAACGAACATCAAAGAGCTAAAAGCTGACAATTCCTGATAACTATGATGGAATTGAACAATTCAATCCGGATTGATCCAAACCCTAACTGGACCAAATTACAAAAACTCAAAACTATTGCATTGTCACAATAACCGCAAGAAGCACTTTTAAGTCTTCAACCACTCCAACACTTGATAAGATGTATATTAACTTTTGCTATAGGATTTCTATGTATAATAGGTTTAAAGATATTGGGCCTCAACCATTTTTAGGCCTCTGCAGATAGACCGCATGAACCGACCCCTGAGCCAGGCCTGCAAGGGATCATAAGTCATAACACAGTTCATATTTCCATAATGCAAGACAAAAGTAGAGCCTGTATATGCGGATATGCAGCTAATATAGGTGTGGCAACAGTCCCTAATACCTATGGCTGAATTATGGGGGTCCTGTTTGGTTCATCTGTTTTATAGCCAGGTGTTGATTTCTCTTTTGAATGAAATTGTATGTTTTTCAAGATCCTACTTTATTGCTGTGGAATGACTTTAGCAGAGTTGTTTCATTTACAAAATTTATTACATAAGTTCATACTCTTGTTTACCATATGATTAAACAACTATACAGTCTATATTACACAATCCACATGTATGTATGTCCTATCAAAAGTTCTCTGTTGTGTCTCTCCAGTGCATAAGTAGATGCTAGATCTCCTTCTCAAGTCTCCTAGTACCACATGCGTTTCTCACTCGCCGGAGCAATGATTCTCGGGGTTCCACACCAGCAGATTTCATCTGATACAGAGTCTTAATGGCTTCAACGTACGCCCCGTTCTCCAAGTAACCGTTGATCATCGCATTCCAACACGGAGGACTTTGATTCTTGGTTTGGCGACTTATGGTATCGAACACTTTCCTAGCGTCTGTTAGCTTCCCGCATTTGGAGTACAAATCCACCAAACTGCACTGCACAAAAACATGAGCATCAACCAATCCATGCTTTATTGCATCGGCGTGGGCTTGTTGCCCGCAAAACCCACCATCTCTTAGTCTTCCGGATGCCTTTAGGACGCCTGAAAACGTGAACTCGTTCTTGTGAATTCCAGCTCTTCCCATGTCTCGGAACATATGGATAGTTTCTTGGAAACGCTGTTCGCGGCAATTGCTCACAAGTGCGCTCGTCCAAAAGACGGTGTCTCCTCTACTTTCTTGGATTTGATCTTGGAATAGGACATTGGTTTCTCGAGAGCACCTGAACTTCGCATAAAAATCTATGAAGGCGGTGCATATATGTAAGTTCCGAATGTAACCCAACTTCATTGCCCAGCCATGAAGTGTTCTTCCTACATCCATGTTCATGTCACATACGCAAGCCTTAAGGACGCAAGCGAACAATATTTGCAACACAGCATCATTCTGATGATTCAAAGGTTGGAACATCATTTGCGAAAACAAATCCAGAGCTTCAAAATGCAAGGAATTGTCGACTAAACCGGCAATCATAAGACACCAAACAGCAGTGTCCCTGCTAGACATTTTATCAAACAGTTGGTGGGCGAGCTGCACACAACCGCAACTCATAAACATGATCAGTACTCTGTTAACAAGAACCAACCCCATCGGCTTCGACAAAAACCTAATCATCGGTATGTTCCGTTTCATGTGCCCCCACAACTCCAACGCCCGGCAATCATCTCCATTATGGGTACATTCATCAATCAGGCATGCATAGATATCAGGAGTCACAGTGAGCCCTAAAGAGTCCATTAAGCACAATACATCAGAGCTAGTGTTGTTCCCGCCATTACAACCACCTTTCTTACTCCTTTCATGGCTTATTTTCAATCTAGGTATTTTAACTGCCTGATCACTACAATCTTGGCGCTCAGGGAGTTGTGGTTTGGGTCCAGGCTGGGAAACCCTAATATCAGTAGCAATTCGATTCTGGTGAAGAGCAGGCGGTACGAAATCGAAAGATACAATCTTTATAGGGTTATGTGTATTTGTAGGTGAAATCATGATGATGAGCGGTATCAATAGCGAATTTTTTCTTACACGCTCATATTGTTTATGCTCTGCAAAAGAAGCAGGAAACAAGGTTTCAATGACATCAAAAAAGGCGGGAAATGAAGTGTAGAACAAACACAAATTAAAGCTTCAAAAACATCAGAAAACTCATGTAGTTCAAAATTCTGTATTAAATCACACAAACTGTCATGATTCTCTCTACGGCATTTCATCAAACAGGTAGAGTCCATGACTAAATTACATGACTAGATTACATGATTAAATTACATGACTAAAACCCTTGAGCTTGAATTTCATTCCACTAATCAATAGAACTCATCAAAAACATGTAAATGCAGGTCACAATTCGGTCAATTTCTGAAGTAATAAGCATTTTGAGAAACTTACAGCTGTGCACATGTTCATGATTGGGACGGTGGCCGCATTCCCCAGCACCGAGCGTTCAAAGGATAAGAGATGTACAAATCCAGACAGTGCTGATCAGCTGATTAGGCAATCGATGATGATTGATGAAGCATACGGAGTTTACCAAAACAAGTCAGATAAGCGGAGGGGAGGAGGAGCGAAGGATTCATGGAAAATAACGGCTCATTTGGAACTCATCAAATATTAATAAACTAATAATGGGCTTAGGTTTGGCCCATAATGTCGGGATATAAAACCTCTCCACCTTCATGGGTTGGGGAGAAACCAACGCAAAATGCTCCTGATGGATAGCCCGGGGATGGCCTAAAGGCAGTGGAGATCTTCTACTCCACCTCCTACACCCCTCCCTACATCACAAAAATATTTTCACATTTTTTTCTATCTTAAAAAAATTTTAAAAATTATATTTATATTACAAACATATATTTTGATATATTTATAAAATTTTATTTTTAAAAATCATATTTTACCATTTTTAAAAATTAAAAAGGCAATATTTAAGAAAATACAATTATTAAAAATTTTAAAACGTGATTTTTTAAAATAAAATTTTATAAATATATTAAAATAGATGTTAGTAATATCAATATAATTTTTATAATTATTTTTAAGATAAAATAAATGTTAAAATATTTTTGTGGAGTAGAGAGGGAAGTATATATGTGTTGTAGGGGATCTCAACTGGCCTAAAGGGGGCCAGTAGGTTTGTCTTGTTTCCTTTTAGTGGGTCAATGCGGTAGATGCAAATGATTTACCTGGTGTGTGACTCTTGTCGTCTGGGTCACACGTTCAGAGTTTGTCACGAACTAGTGGGTTTCCTCGTCATTGAAAAAAAAATACAAGGGGTATGAATTCCCGGCGCACTGACTTGAGCTTTTGTGTCGGAAATTCAAAATGATAGATCTTGATCTTATACCAAAATTAATATAAACCCAACATGATTCTCGTTTTGATATGATCTAACCGGCAGAGTTGTGCTAATCATTTTAAGGGCCCTATACAAAAATTAAAATTAAATTACCATAATCTCTTTATATGTTATTTGAAATACTACTCTATTTTTTTATTTATAAAAAACAACTAATCTCAATTGCAAAGGTTGAATGTTTTATGAAATTTAAATAATACAAAAATGAAAATCACACAAAACCCTTCATAAATAAGAAGACTTCTTTAAAATTCAATGGCGAATTTGAAAATTGTACTATATAACAACACATTTTATGTTTTTTCTTTAAAAAGTTGACCATGAATTTTTAATACTTATAAAATGTTCCGAGTATTGAAGTATCACTATATTGATCAAAAGTTTAGATTAAATTAATTAAATATTTATTAATAAAGTGATAATTAAATAGTATTAAAGACTAATGTTTTTTTAACATGAAAAGTCTGTAGTAAGATATGTGTGACATTTGCCAAGTTTTCTAACAAGTATAGATTAATATAGACAACAAAGTCTATAATGTAATATAAATGTGTGTTGTGTGTTTTTCAAAGATCGAAAAGGCTTCTTAAAAGAAAGAGCAAGTTCAATTTAATTCATAAGGACAAAAAATTTATATACTAATTTTCAACAATATTGAGCCTTATAAAATTTGTAGACCCTGTTCTATTGGTCCAAATGAACATGTTTATACACGGGTCTGCGGATCGGGTACATTTCCTAAAATTTCACTCATAACCATAAGCTTAACTAGTGATGAAAATTATTATAATATAGTTGTAAATTAATATCAAATATAAAATAATTAAGTCAATTCATGGGTAGATATATTTCAATTAAAAATAATATATATATAATTCTTTACTTTATAAAGTAATCTAGACATAAATAAAATAACAATTATCAAATATTTATCTATTACTCTAATATTTTTTGGTAAGTGCGATTATAAAATAAATTTGATTTATATTTTTATTAATTAACTAAAAATAGATAGATAGATTGTGACTTTAAATAAATTATGACAATATATTATTTTAATAATATTATTTTTACGGGGAAAATTTTTTATCATAGTCAACCACATAATACCCCATAAAACACTATGCATCAACTGTAGGAAAATTAAAACATTCTTAAATCTATCTTAATTTAATTACAGCATTATTTGTTAAGGAATGGGGAAAAGTTGCTCTCAAAAAATTAAAAATACTAATTTTCGATAATAAACACCATAATTCAACAATAATTATTGCATAAAAATGAAAGGCTAAAGGTATGTTTAGATTTATAATATAGAATTACCATATTATAATATTTCATTTGTTTGGAAAAATGTGTTGTTGATTATTCATGGACACTTTTTAGGATGATAAAAACTATATGAAATATCCGTGTTATATATATATAGATATATTATTAATTTCGTACTTATTAATAATAATTACGAAATTGTTAAAAAAATTATAAAAAATGGATAATTTATATAGTTTTTTATCATCCTAAAAAACGTACGCGAATAGTAAACGACATGTTTTATCGAACGGATGGAGTATAATATTTTGCATTATAATCAGACATAATGAATGGCGATTGAAACCGACTCTAAGGGCTCGTTTGGTTACCTTCCTACTTCCCGGGAAGTCCAAAATCCTAGGAAGTAAGCCTCAATACATGTGTTTGGTATGATTTTTGAAAATGGAAAAACATAGGAATATATTTCAATTCATGGGAATTTCAATTCCTATGAAATGGGGGAAGTTAGCTTACCATGAGGGGGTAAGTAAGATCTACTTCCTCCATTCACTTATCCCAAATCTCCTATAAATTTTATTTTTTTAATAAAAAAACTCCAATTACTATGAAAATTCCATGTTTAAACAAACAAAACATAGGAATTGAATTAATGGGAAATTATTTCCAACCAAACACTTTTTTACATTTCCCATGAAATAGAATTCATGAGAATTACATATCCTGGAAAGTTACTTCCCGGGAAGTCTATTTCCCACGTTTAACCAAACGAGCCCTTAAGTCTAAACCAGTAAGAGGAATGTCATTATTTTTAATCTCTCACTTTAGTTTATATAGTCTGGATATATTGTAGAGGCCTTTTATGGGAATAATCCTCTCCCTTCAGGTTTTCCATGCACGCTATCAATCAAATTTGAACATTAATCTCTAAACAAACACTTTAGCTAGAAAGAAATATCACCATTTAAAAAAACACAAAGCAATTAAGGTAAATTATTGATAAGTTGTATATATATAAACACTGTAAAATCCAGCTACCTTCAGCTGGACAACACTCACAAGAGTGTGATCTGTAGCAGAAGAAGGTGTAAGAACAATCACAGAAAATGAAAATTATAGAAAGGGGATAAAAGGGGAAGCTTTCAGTGATAAATCCATTTGGGGATTGATGAAGAGATGCCGTCAGGCTCTCATTGATTGATTAGAAAACCCTACTATAGCTGATTGTCCATAACTAGCTATTTATATGAGGTGAGCATGTGTTCTCCACGTGACTCAGCTCTTTATTACAATAAGGACAAAAACACTAAATGCAAGATGATGTAAATGCAAACGATCAACAGAACGTGACCATGTTGCAGTGAGGCATAGAGCATAGGGGAGGTATAGAGCATAACCATATAACCATGAACTCTATACCCCCCCCCCCCCTTCAAGTTGGACTTGGGTGAAAACCAACAAGTCCTAACTTGGAAGAGAGGAAATTGTGTTGTCTTTCTCCCAGGGCCTTTGTCAATAAATCAGCAAGTTGCACACCTGTTCTGACATGTTGTGGATGCACAAATCCCTCTTGCAACTGTTCTCTCACAAAGTGACAATCAATGCGTAAATGCTTCGTTCTCTCATGGAAAACTGGATTCTCTACTATGTAAATAGCTGCCTTGTTATCACAGTACAGTGGAATAGGCAAGGAAGCATTGATCCTGAGTGCCTGAAGCACCTCATGTACCCAAATCAATTCACTAGTGGTCATAGACATACTCCTGTACTCTGCTTCAGCAGAAGATCTAGACACAGTGGTTTGTTTCTTTGTTTTCCATGATACTAGTGCATTCCCAAGGAACACATAATAACCAATAAGGGAACGTGCACTGAACTGACATGAACCCCAGTCAGCATCACAATAAGCATGGATAGTAGGAGAAGAATCCTTTGGATAAAATAGACCAACAGAAACAGTCCCTTTCATATATCTGACAACGTGGAGTGCAGCTTCATAGTGTGGTTGTCTAGGGGCAGACATAAATTGACTCAGATGCTGTATGGCATAAGACACATCAGGTCTAGTAAGATTAAAAAATAATAGTCTGCCAATCAATCTTCTATATCTTTTAGGATCTGTCAATAAATCACCAACATCAGTTGACAATTTCAATCCTCTAGGAAGAGGAAAAAGAGCCGCCTTGCATCCAGATAGATTGCAATCTTGTAAGATGTCCAATACATACTTTCTCTGGTGTAAGTATGTTCCTGCATCAGTTCTGGCTATCTCAAAACCCAAGAAATATCGAGCCATCCCAAGATCTTTGATGGTAAAAGCCTGATGTAAAGCTGCTTTAGTGGCTACAATATCATCTTCATCATCTCCATTGATGAGCAAATCATCTACATAGACCAAAGCAGTGACAATTCCCTTAGGAACCACTTTAACAAATAGGGAGTAGTCCTTCATAGACTGCCTATATTCCAAGCTAATAAGAAACTTGCATAACTCCAGGTTCCATTGCCTTGAGGCTTGTTTGAGTCCATATATGGACTTTTTTTAACCTACAAACCATCCCAGGTTTAGGTAAATCATAGCCATCAGGTGCCACCATGTACACTTCTTCTTCGAGATGTCCATGTAAGAAGGCATTGTTTACATCCAGCTGATGCAAATGCCACTCTCTTACCGTTGCTATAGCCAGCAAGATCCTAACTGTAGGAAACTTTGCAACAAGAGAGAAAGTGTGCTTGTAGTCCTTCCCTTTGATCTGATTATATCCTTTGGCAACCAATCTGGCTTTATATCTTTCCACAGACCCATCTGGTCTGTATTTGATCTTATAAACCCACTTACTACCAATAATTTTCTTCCCATGTGGAAGATCTGTCAGCTCCCATGTGTCATTATCCTCAAGAGCTTTTATCTCTAGCTCCATTGCCTTTGTCCATTGAGGACTCTGGGCAGCCTGTGAGTAAAGGTAAGGTTCTTGAATATTTGCCATGTTGGCAAAAGATTCAATGAAGGGTGCACTGAGTGGGTATTTGGATTCAAGGCATGTAGCCAAAAAAGAGTTTGAAAAGGATTGACTTCTGTTGGTGCTTAGTCCAACATAATCATGTAATCTTTTGGGTAAGGCTATTTGTCTGGTGGATCTCCTGAGAGGAGGGAACTCAGTGAGATCTTGTAAAATCTGGTTAGACATTTATGGTTGGGAGGTAGATGATGATGATGGACTAAGGGTATCTTGGGCAACCATGATTGTGTCAGATGGAGAGCTTAGTGAGGGTAAGGAAATTTTTGGAGCTTGGTAACTTTGTGAGGGTGATGAATCTTGTGGTTGATGATAGTTTCTACTCATAGATTCAGGAAAATCTAGAGCTGGGTTCACAAGAGGTAAGGATGGAACTTGTGTCTCTTCAATCAGAGCCACTTCATCTGTCATTCCCTTAAAAGGAAATATATCCTACTTGAAGATAACATCTTTGCTAATCACCAAGCAATTATCTGTAATATCCCACACCTTGTAAGTCTTTTGGCTATGTGGGTATCCAAGAAACACACACTTTCTGCTTCTTGCACTCAATTTGTCTCTTCTGCTATGAGCAACTAGGACATAACACAGACATCCTATCACCTTTAATTCCTTCAGTCTTGGTGCCCTTTTAAACAGCCTTTCATAAGGTGACTTCCATTCTAAAATCTCAACAGGCAGCTTGTTGATTATGTGTGTAGCAGCCAACACACACTCCCCCCAGAACTTGATTGGAAGATTCCCATAAATCCTCATAGATCTAGCAGTCTTTATGAGATGTCTGTGTTTCCTCTCAACTCTCCCATTTTGTTGAGGAGTATATGGCACTGATTTCTGATGCATTATCCCCTCAGCAGCTAGGAATTCAGTCAACCTATTTTGCACAAATTCTGTCCCATTATCTGTTCTTATACACTTTACTGAGCACCCAAACTAATTCTTCACATATGCCATGAAGTTGCACACTGTCTGAAACACCATGAGCTTGCTCTTGAGCAAGAATGTCCAGGTTACTCGAGTATGATCATCAAGGATAGTGAGGAAATATTGACAACCATTATAAGTAGGTGACTTATAAGGATCCCACAAATCTATATGTAAGAGATCAAAAGCACTATCAGCAATATTAAAACTCTTTTCAAAAGAAAGTCTATGCAATTTGGATAATGAACAAGTTTCAAAATGGAAATCATTCAAGGATGAGCTATTAAACAAATGCAATTGTCTTAGCTTAGATACTGAAGTGTGCCCAAGTCTAGCATGAGTTAAATCAATGCCAGCAATAGCCTTATTACAGCTGCTAGAAATTAAAACTTCATTCCCATGATGCCTTCCACTTCTCTGTTCCCCCTCATTTGCTGATGAAATTATCTTGTATAGCCCATGTCTTTTTTGCCCACTGAGCACAACTTCTTTAGTTCCAAGGTCCTGTATAAAGCAATGAGTTCTAGTAAACAATGCATTCAAATCATTGTCATCTAACAACTTTCCCACAGACAATAAACCGTGTTTGAACTCTGGAACTATCAGAACATCATCAAGAGTAAAAGATTCTGTTAACTGCATTCTTCCTATTTCTGTAACTGCCTTCACAGAGCCATCAAGAAGCCCAATGAGGATAGGCTTATTCAATTTGACCTTATTCATCAGGTGATGTGATTCAACAATCATATGATCACTGGCTCCAGTATCAATTATCCACTCAGTTTTGTGATCATTAGTAGTTACAACATTGACCTTTGAGTCAAGGATTTTACCTGCAAAGTTGGCAAAAGCATTCTCTGAACCACCCTTTGCCTTCATCTTCCTCAAGACCTCTTGAAATACTACATTGACCATGGCATTATCCAGTTGCCCCTCTCCTGATTCTCTAGTTTGCCCACCATCATCTAGAGGACTGTCCTGCATATTTCCACTCATGAAGCCAACAGCATTAGCAGAGCTTCTCTTCTCCTTTTCCTTCAATTCTTTGAACCATTCAGGTATCCCATGTAGTTTAAAACATTCATCCACTGTGTGCCCACTTCTACCACAGTGAGAACACTTATTCTCAGCTTTCAACTTCTTCCAGTCTTTCTTGACAAAGGAGTTCTCATAATTGTTTCCTGTAGAACTCCCATAGCTGCTTCCTGAAGGAGTCCCATAATTGCTTCCTGATGAAGTCTTGGGCTTGTAACTCTAGCTCCCTTTGTTCACAGAAAAGGCACTAGCATCAACATTGTTGGACTGTGTTCCAACAGAAGCATCGTTTCCTTTCTCCACTTGCAGGAGTATGTAATATGCCCTGTTAATACTTGGCAAATGATCCATAGCCAGGATCTGATTTCTAGTTGCCTTATAACCATCATTCAAGCTCATCAGAAGTTGCATCAATCTGTTTGTGCTCTGGATCTCACTGATTTTTCTCTTCATATCACATGTGCATTGAGCCATAATCCCACATGTGCACTCAGGTATCCCCTCTAGCACTTGCAATTCATCCCAGTATCTCTTCAATGTGTTGTACAGATCAGGCAAGGACATCCCTCCCTGAGTCACATTACTTAGCTTCCTCTTGATTTGAAAAATCAGAGGTGCATTACTCTGCCCAAATCTCTCAACAATATCATCCCATAACTGTTTGCTAGAGTCCACAAACATGAACCCTTCAGCTATGTTCTTGTTCATTGAGTTGAGTAACCAACATCTCACCATAAAATCGGCCTTGATCCACCTCTGCTGATCTACAGATTGTGTCTCAGGTTTCATACAGCTTCCATTAATAAAACCCAGTTTGCATTTTGCTCCCAAGGCCATCATGACTCCTCTACTCCAGGTCATGAAATTAGCACCATCAAACAAGATCCCAACTAGTTGGGCTCCAGGATGATCAGAATTAGATAAGTACAAAGGATCTCCAAGGTTAACTTGCTGAGCTCCATCTCCATCATGAGGTATGCTATTTTCACTCTGATTCTCGTTCCTACTGAACATCTTCAATGCTGTCGTAGAATCCTTCTTCTGCAATAATCGTTACAAGCCAAACGCTTATAAGATCTGTCTCCAACCTGAGAGCTCTGATACCATGTAAAATCCAGCTACCTTCAACTGGACAACACTCACAAGAGTGTGATCTGTAGCAGAAGAAGGTGTAAGAACAATCACAGAAAATGAAAATTATGGAAAGGGGATAAAAGGGGAAGCTTTCAGTGATAAATCCATTTGGGGATTGATGAAGAGATGCCGTCAGACTCTCATTGATTGATTAGAAAACCCTACTGTAGCTGATTGTCCATAACTAGCTATTTATATGAGGTGAGCATGTGTTCTCCACGTGACTCAGCTCTTTATTACAATAAGGACAAAAACACTAAATGCAAGATGATGTAAATGCAAATGATCAACAAAACGTGACCATGTTGCAGTGAGGCATAGAGCATAGGGGAGGTATAGAGCATAACCATATAACCATGAACTCTATAAACACTCCTTACCATATAAACGGTGAACAAATCTTGGCCGTAGATTTGGAAAATCCGACGGACGAGATCAAATTTTTGTTTTGTTTCTAAATTTCGGTGGGGATCAGGGATCTGGGGTAATGAAGGGGTAATTTTTGATTTTATAAAATTAAGGATTTAATCTCAACCATCGATCTCATCCAATTTGACGATTAAGATGTCAAATGTGAGTGGGAAAGTCAACCTCATGCCAAGAGGTTTGAAGTTCGAATCTCTTTGGAAACATGGAGTCGCTTGTGAGTAGGAAAGTCAACCCCTTAAATGGGCCACACAATACCCGATCCAGATGTAGAGTTTGTAAGTTGATAGCGGCCAGCTAGGCAGCTAGTGAGTGGTAGAGGTGATCGAGGAGGCATATCCCCTAAATGGGTCACACAATACCCGATTAAGATGTAAAGTGGCTGAGCCGATCGAACTGGACTATAGTTATGTTGTAAGTTGATAGAGGCCAGCTAGGCAGCTAGTGAGTGGTAGTAGAGGTGATTGAGGAGGTGTATCCCTTAAATGGAACACACAATACCCGATTCAAATGTCAAGCGGCTGAGCCGATCAAATTAGAATAAAATAAAAAATATAAAAAAATATAGGTAAAACTAATTCAAATAACCCAAACTTTGGTGGGGTGAGCAGGTAGCACCACGAACTTTATAAAGAGACAAAAATAACCCAAACTTTTAATACTATGTGCTTATATCACCACTAGGCACCAATATCTTTTTTAAAACAAAAAAAAACCTAACTTTTATAGTTTTGAAATAAAATCTAAAACAATACTTAAACTAGGTTTTTTTAATCGAAATTACACAAAAGGTAAATTTTTTTTAAAAGAAAAATAAAATTTCGATTTAAGATAATTGAAAACAATATCGCTAATTTATGTCATAGTTTAAAAACCCAAAATTTGGTTTGAACAAATGATATACGTTAGAAATATTTTTTAAAAATATTTCTCAAATGAATTTTTTAATAAAAATTACACAATATAACTTTTTATATATATTACCTTGAAATATTTCTCAAACGATATAACTTTTTATATATTTCAAATAGGACCTAAAAATATTAAACTAAGTTTTTAATCAAAATTACACAAAATATACATTTTTTAAAATAAAAAATAAAATTTTATGCTTAAGATAATTGGAAAAAATCGCTAATTTATTTCATATTTCAAAAACCCATAATTTGGTTAGAACAAACTATATAAGTTAGAAATATTCTCAACTGAAATACTCCGTATATTTTTAATTTGTTGTATTTTTGTTAATTTATTATTATTTTTAATTAAAGAATAAATTAAAATAATTCCTTTGATAAATATTTTACAAATATAATTCTAACTTATATCATTTGTTTAAACCGAATTTTGGGTTATAAAAATATGACGTAAATTAGCGATATTTTTTTCAACTATCTTAAGTCAAAAAATTTATTTTTCATTTAAAAAAATTTACCTTTTGTGTAATTTTGATTAAAAAACCTAGTTTAATATTGTTTGAGGTTCTATTTCAAAATTATAAAAGTTAGGTGTTATTTTTTATTTTAAAAAAGACGGTGGTGATATAAGCACATAGTAGTAAGAGTTTGGGTTATTTTTGTCACTTTATAAAGTTCATGGTGCTACATGCACACCCAACCAAAGTTTGGGTTATTTGAATTAGTTTTACCAAAAATATATTAGATATAGTTATGTTGTAAGTTGATAGTGGTAGAGGTGGTTGAGGAGGCGTTTGAATTGGGAAGTGGAGATCATTATATTTTTGACGATACTAAAGCTGACTTTTTAGAATTCTTGATGGCGCCAATCAAATATCAAAACTAGTCCATACAAATATACAATCATACATCGCTAATTAGGCACATCCCTTATAATCAAAGCATCTACACTTTTTTCCCCTTCGATTTGGTGTTTTGCTATAAATTCATCAAAATTGGAAGGTTTTCGATTGGGTCTATTCCTATCTTACCAATTCATTGTGTTTGTGTCTAGTTTGGGTTGATTTGATTGTGGGTGTTTGTAGCGATCAATGCTCAATCCTAGGTTGCTCCTCGCGATCATCTTCCTTGCTCGAAGCACACCTACACCTTGGTCGTCTATGTCAATATATGGTGAACTCTTTTCTTGTTCACACTATTTGGACACAGTTCGAACTTAATTCGATATTGATGGAGCATCAATCATTATTAAAAAAAACTATGGATGTCATTCTAAATTGATCATCATGTTTGTAAGGGTGCAACTAGTAACGGAGTTGCTTTGTTAGATTAAATAATTATTAGTAAAATTCTATATAATATGATAACAAATGATGTCGTTTTAGTATAAAAAACTGTCATTTTATAATGAAACGTCGTCGTTTTTTCTATTTATAAGTAAGAAAAATAAATAAATATATGAATTAGAAGATGGAAAAAAACTAACAAAATAAGGATGGAAAAAATAATATAATAAACATTGAGTCAGTAGACAATTCAAGTTGTTATACTCTTAAGATATAATAATGTATAACCAGCTAAAAAAAATTTAAACTTCAACAACTTATTACCTAGTTATTGAAATGAGTAATATAAGCTGTCATTTTAAAGCTCTTGAGATGACTTATTGTATGTGAATGTCGATCAAAGTAAATATAAAAACATTGTAGTTTATTAAAATAAGATTAAAGTGATTAATATACATTCTTCAACTTTCAAACATTCATAACTTTTTACTCGGATATCTTATTAAGGCGTATTATACATCAAAACGAAGCTATCGACGAGGAGAATATATATACGGGGTTCATCGGATGAGGGAGGGGGCACGTGCTCCCCCTTGGTTTTGCCCCTGGATGCAACAACATATAAATGTTATTGAGTATAGTCTATTTATATCTATTTTTGTGAGGATCTATCTATATTTATATAAACTCTTAAAACTGATGAATTTTGGGTGATGTATAAGAACGACCTCAATTTTAAGGAATTCACCTTTTTTTTCATTTAAATGTCCAATTATGTTTAACTATACCTATGACCCAAAATTTTAACAAAACCTTTTAAATACAATTATATTTATTCATTATTACAATATTAGGTAAGGATAATCTATGTTTTAGAATTCTTTAAAATAATAACAATGAGATTAATTCAAAATATAGTAGTAATAATTAATAAAAAGATTTTTTATCAGGTAAAAATTCGGGTGAGCGTACATACTCTACCCAATAACATCTTGATGGATGAGGTCGTTAAGACATAAATGATAAATCATTTTGAATATTGGATCCCCTGGTTGCGTATCAAAGATTTTCAACCTTGTCAACCACTCAATTGCCCAAACGGGGAATGGGAAAGAGAAACCTCCCTAAAACCCAAAAGAATGGTTTTAATGTCTACCATCAGAAGCTCAATTTTCCATGGACATTTGGTAACGCGCGGAGTTAAGACAGTTAACGATGATCTTAGAGTTCTCTTCAATGATAATTTTATTTTAAATTATAACAATGGGAGTCGTGAGACATTAAAAATATATTATTAAAAATTATGTTCTTGCTTAAATCTTAATTTTAAAGAAATAAACTCCCCATATACTTTATATTTTACATAACATCATTTTCATAATAATTTACAAAAATCAAATCTATCAAACTTTACTTAATTATCTTCACAATAGTTATAAAAATCATATCTATATGATAACATCATATTAGAGTTCATTAATTTGAAGACTTCATACAAATCAAATTTATCAAACTTTTTAATGTTTTTAGAGCTCGTTTGGTTGGCAACCCAAAAACCCAGAAAGTAGAACTTCACAGGAAGTAGGAGAAATTCATGTGTTTGGTTGGTATTTTTGAAATTAAAAAATGCAAGAATTCAACTTCCCGGGAAGTTGAATTCCCCCAAAATGGAGGAAGTTCACTTACCTAGTCCCCCCTAGGTAAGTTCAACTTTCCCCATTTTTAACATGGAAATTTTCATTTCCTTCATTTAATCACCTAGAATAAAAAATCAACCAAACATATTTTTAGAATTCCCGTCAATTGGATTTCTCGGGAATTCAATTCCCATGAAGTAACTTCCCGGGAATTTCAATTCCCACATTGAACCAAACGAACCCTTACTTTATTTTATCTCTATAATGTGCTACATCATCACTATTTTATCAAAATAAAAAAAGTCATGATGTGGGAACTATACTTGGTTACCTTAAATTAAAAAATAATAATTTTTAATTTGAAATTGTAAAAATTGACGTGAGTGCTCTCTCTCTCTCTCTCTATATATATATATATATATGGATAGATCATGTGTAAGCAAGTGTTACTGTGTAATTTGTGAGCAAATCTAGAGCGTCGGATTAAGAAAATCAAACGGATGAGATTAAAAGTAACTTGTGAACAGTAACATTATTTGTAGGTACGAAGTGATTATTCGTATGTACATACATATGAATAATCTTTTGTTACTTACAAATAATTACATTTGTTCATACATACGAATAATTACATTATTATACACGAATAATCGCTTTGTACCTGCGAATAATTTCTCTGCTCACAAATTACACCGTAAGGGTCGCTTACACGGGATCCAACCTATATATACCTATATATATATATATATATATATATATATATATATATATATATATATATATATATATATATATATATATATATATATATATATATATATATATATATATATATATATATATATATATATATATATATATATATATATATATATATATATATATATATATATATATATATATATATATAATCTTGTGATTTTTGTAGTCATACATGGTAGGCCAATATATTTAGTGTGTAAATTGGTTATCGCTTATTGGTATATGTGGATTTTTAAAAAGTAAAATATCTACAAATAAAATAATTTTTTAAAAAAGGATGTAATCAATAACTAGCCATATACTCATAAAAAATAACTAGCCATATACTCATCAAAAATAACTAGCCATATTAGTCTATTCATTTATCACTTGAAAAAGCAATACTTTAGTTCAAAGAAAAATGAAAGACAGGGAAGCCCAACCTTCTAGCTAAAAAAAAATATAGGGGCATTTACCCACATGTCTATATTTTTGGTCTTTTATTTTTTTTAAATGTCCATCAACTTATCCCTATGAGCTAAAAATTCAACATCTTCCTTCACCCTTGCTGACACAGTTATTACTGACACAATTATTGCTGACATTGTTAGTGCTAACACGGTTATTGATGACATAGTTATTGTTGACATGACACAATTATTTTGATAATGCTGACAACGCTAATGTCGAAAACACTTACATTGCGGACGTCGACGACGTTGCTGACGCTGACGCCACTGACGTCGACATTGTTGATGAGACTTTAAATGTTTTTTAGTAGTGGCTGACAAGGTTAAAATAAATCAATAATCAGTGCATATTCACAAATCACAAGCTTTTAACATTCTTCTCGCCTTCCTTTAACAGATTCCCCATAGTTTCAATACAATTCATCCACGTACAAAAGAAATACAGTTAACTAATTGTCTCTGCAACCAAATGAAATGCAGTTCATATCCACACACAAAAGAAAATTCATAAAACCTAGAAGTCCTAAATCCCTTCCATTCTCTATCCGTAGTTGACCTCGCTAATGTCATCAACTTCCCTTGGACTGATAATCAGAGATACGAATTCAACAAATTAAACGAGTCCAATCAAGAAAACAGATCGAAGAAATAAAAAAGATCGAGTCCACTTGACACACCAGAATCAAACAGATCGAAGAAATCAAATAGATTAGACAGATCGAGTCCACTTGATGCAATGGAATCAAACAAATCGAAGAAAACAAACAGATCAGACAGATCGGGTCCAGTCAAAGAAACAGATTAATGAAATCAAACAGATCGAGTCCACTTCACACAACAAAATAAAACAGATTAAAGAAATTGAATGGTGATCCAAGGAAATCTGGACGTAGGAAGCAAAACTTTCAAACCTCTCATGCATAGATTCCTCTCTAGTTGTCGCTTCTTCTTCTTCTTCTTCTTCTTCTTCTTCTTCTTCTTCTTCTTCTTCTTCTTCTTCTTCTTCTTCTTCAAGTTGTCTGAATTGATTGCTTTACAATCGACCTTGATCGATTAACCAATCAACAGGATCCGACTCACATGTCCCTCTTTTGATAGCCACGAAGTGTCCTTGAACAATCGATCACTCAGCGCCTCTGGAAGGAGGTCTCGTACATCTGGTGGATCTCGTACACGTTTTTCTCCCGGATGTAGCGATAGAGGTGGATGACGAAGGTTTTGACGGAATCGGGGATGAAGTTAGGGTTGTAGTCGACGACGACGGTGGAGGAGGCCGACATTGGGGATTTCTAGTAGGAGTGATCATCGTAGTCAAAGGTCCTTCTTAGACGATGTACGAGCCCTCATTAATCTCTAATTTGATGGTTTATTCTATTGTAATTCCCCGATTTGTTGAATTTTGGGGATGAATTTTGTGCTTTGGGTTTTCGATCAAAAGTGAGATGGAGCGAGATTTGTAGATTCAAGGGTGAGTTGGAGCGGGATATGAAGAACATCAGTAAGAGAGAAGGTTTTTTGATAAAATTGAGGGAGAAAGAGATACGATTATGATTAGTTTGAATAAAAATAGTGAGATAAGCTTTTAGTTAATTTGTATGAGTTGATGGACATCTAACTAATTTAGACCATTTAAATGGACTCTAGGTAAATTTTCTAAAAAATATATTGAGGGAAAGGGACAAAATATAAATAATTGACAATAACTATAAGGGAAAAAAATAAATATCCATATAATAAGATCTAATTGAGTAAATAGCCACCAAACTAGCTTTATTTATTAAATGTCCCCCGGACACCCTACCTTCTGCCCCCCGTTACTCCCAAGATCGTCCCACCCTACTTTTCTCGTGAAGCAAGTTCCAAGTCCAACGCGTAAATTTCATTCATGTATTTAATATTTATTAGCACATTCCGATTACAATTTAAAATTGACAATGTCGCTCGATTGATTTCATTCATGTATTTATTAGCACACGAAAACAATTCTTTATATATAAATCTCTTTTACATTATAAACATTAAAATACGTTTGTCAGTGACTCAGTATATATATTTACGAAAATGTCGTTTGTCAGCATATACACTTCTCTTCCCAATAATGCTGATAACCATACATACGTATTGTGTGTGTGTGTGAATATAAATATAATCGTACATATATACCAGCACGCATATGTGAAGTCAGAACTAATCATACATGTATATTGAGTGAAAGGAACAAAATAATCTTACATCATTTTTTTTATTAGGAAAGAATTCAGGTGAGCACGCTCTACCCGACAGCATCCTTGTGGATGATGTCAATAAGACCAGAATTGTTGTGAATATCGACACCCCAGGCATAGTGGCAAAGGTGTGCAACATTATTCGCCACTCTATTGCCCAATCGGGAAACATGAAAGAAGGCAACTTCTTTCATATTCGATAGTAACAGTTTCACATCTGATAGTATGAGCTCAATTTCCCATAGACATGTAGTTTGCTTATTTAAATGGTTTATGATTATGGAGGAGTCACCCTCAATGTGGATTTTCTCAATATGGAGTTGGGTGGCCTGTTGAATTCCTAGTTTTAACGCTAGCGCCTCGACCTTGAGTGGACTTTGAAAGCCAAGTTTCTGAAAGCTTATGTTGATAGGTCGCCCTTCCCAGTCCCGGATTATTGCACCCGCCGAGCTGTCCTTATTAGATAGCGAAGAGCCATCAAAATTCAGCTAGCTTGAAGATTCCAATCAGAGGTTTACGCCATTTAGAATACTTACTCTTTTTCCTTTTTTCTTGGTGCATGGTTCCTTGGTTAAGTGATGTAAGATCCGATTCTAGACCAGATTCTAGTTGGTAAGTGCCTCTTTCATCTTCCAAGCCTCTTCACCACCCTTTAACTCCCACATGATGGAAAATCAAATAATCTTACATCATATGTGAAGTTAGAAATAATCAGGATGAATTTTGTGCTTTGAGTTTTTTTTTTTTATCGAAGGTGAGATGGAGCGAGATATGTAGATTCGATGGTGAGATGGAGTGGGATACGAAGAACATCAATAAGAGAGAAGGTTGAGCGATAGAGGTGAGGGAGAAAGAGATAAGATGAGGATTAGTTTGATTAAAAATAATGAGATAGACTTTTAGTTAATTTGTACGAGTTGATGGACATCTAATTAATTTAGACCATTTAAATGAACTATAGGGTAAATTTTCACAAAAATATATTCAGTGAAAAGGAACAAAATATAAATAAGGCGAAACTAATTAAAATAACCCAATCTTTAAGGGGGTGTTAAAAATATATCCCTACCTTTCAAATGTAAGATAAATATCCCGACCTTTTTAAGGGATGGTAATATAATATACCAAAATTTTCTTCCCCACAAAAATGCTTACATGACACATATGTGGCAAAAAATAATGATCATATTCACAAGCGTGCCCTTGGATCTTAATGCTCGAATTATACAAAGTATAGTCTAGATTGTCATGATAATTTTAAAAAAAATAAAAGTCACTTTTGTAACCGAAAAAAAATCTGTCAATTTAATACGTTTTTATAGATTATAATTAAATTTAATCAAAACAAATATAATAAAACAAGTAAATATTTAAAATATAAATATTTAAAATATAATTTTCAATATCTTGATTGTGTAAAATATCATTCAAGTTTATTAGATTAAATTAGATTGATTTTTAAGTTTATCTTAATTTTTTATTTTGGATTTAAGAAAAAATAAAAAATAAAAAATTACATTCTTTTATATATTTTTTAATAATAATAATTTACTTCTTATATATAAATGAACACCATTGAATAATCTAAATGATTAAATTTTCATTTCAATTTCGTAGTAACATAAAGTTTATAATTGATAAAATATTCTTCAGTTTTGATAAGTTAAATCACTAGCTAATCATTTACTAATTGAAAATATGTTATTTTGCTTTACATTTTTTTTTATTTGGTTTGTTATAGATATTGATTTAAAAAAAGATATAAAAAGTTAGGTACAAATTAAATCTAAAACTACGAAAGTTTATTAAATAAACTTTTAAACTCATCTAATTTAATTTTATACAGTACGTTTTATTTGAATTGAAAATACATGAGTAATACAATACAAAAAATAAGAATTTTATTGGAGAGAAATCATTGGGATATTATATTACCATCACTTATAAAGGTCGGGATATTTATCTTACATTTGAAAGATTGAGATATATTTTTAACACCCCCTTAAAGGTTGAGTTATTTTAATTAGTTTCGCCTATAAATAATTGACAATAACTATAATAATTGATTTTCATTTAATGACCTAAAATTAAATACCTCTTAGCTAGAGAGAAAAGGAACGAAATTTGTGCAAAAATTAAAGAAAAAACGCCACTTAACTCCCAACTAAAAAATTGCAAAAGAAAAACTCAATAGTCAGAGATCCATTTTACTTTGTTTTTGTGCAAATTTAAAATTTTAGAGATACCAGCCCTTAATCACTTTCCAACTCCTCATATTAGTTACAAAGAACCAAAGATTAGCTTCCTCTAGGAGGATTAATCTAATCAAATTCAAACTTAAATAGCAATTTACAATAATTACAGTTTACAATCACAACCATGTATAATTACATGATTTAAAATACAACGAATAGATCAAATATATGGTAAATTTACATGAATGATCCCTAACATTTTACGGTACCCATGTCTCAAACAAGTCCTTATCCTTTCAATTGAGCAATTAAAATCCTCAACATTTATGTTAATTCCCAAATGAGTCTTCCAACCAATTGTTCAATGTATTAAAATCCTTACCGAGTTCACGGCAAAGAAATAATTCATATATGGTATTTTGATTACATTATTTGATCACATATCATATAAAAAAATCAAAATGTTTTATATGTACGTTGAACACCTATATGAATCTCATACTGTATCACTGGTTAACGATGTCATTATTTGGTGGCGTTTGACTTCGATTTTAGTCTACGTTGTCCCAAGTTTATTAGGATTAAGCTCGCTTATTCGACCGAAATTGTATGTTTGTTATTGTTTGTTTTGCACCTTTTTATTTTACATTATACGTGTGACGGTTCGCCGTCTGCCGACTTTGTCAGTCTCTCGAAGAGCCAAATTTATCTGTCCCTCTAGTGTTTTTCAAATTAAAATAAAATAAAATAAAATAAACGTTGAGAATTTAGGAATTTTTTTTTCGAATTAGCCAAAAACCCGAAAGAAATTTGCAAAATGGTCAAGATCTAAAAGTAGTTAGCGATTTAGCAAAAATGGGGTAAAGTCGTTGTTTCAAACAGCGACTTACTCATTTGTATATTATTTTAATCTCGATTTATTATTAAAATAAGTAAAAAAAAAAAGAAATACATGGGAGAGTCGCTGTTTGTAACAGCGACTCTCCCTTTTTTTTTTTTTTTTTTTTTTTAAAACTTGAAATCACTGCTCTGCAACCCCACGCCATGGCAACAAATTGGTGGAATCAAGCCCGACCTTCGCCGAAGTCCAAGCTACCCCGACCTCGTTGAAGTCCAATCCCGTCCGAGGGAAATCTCATTGTCCGGCAAATTGATCGCCGGCACTGTCCGAGGCAAATTGATCGCAGTCGGTGATGGGGACGACCAGCCTTTGTGGTCAGGGGGGAGTTGGGGACTTGGGGTGGATAGCTGCCGAGGAGGAGTGGTGGTGGAAGCGGAAGACGCGGCGAGGTGCTGGGTTTGTGGTCAGAGAAGGCGGCGACCATGATGGCGGGGGTACCGAGTTTCGGATGGTGATTTTAGGGTGGAAGAAGTGGTGGTGGAGGCGGAAGAGGTGGCGGAGGAAGTGAGATTAGAGGAAGGAGAGTCCCCTGATGGCATAGTTATTGATTTTGGGCAGTCGCCATGGGAGAACGAAGAAGGAGAGTTACCTGTAGCCCTGTAACTTGGCGGCGGAGATGGTGCCTTCTTCGAACAGACCGGGGTGCCCTAGTTTTAAAAAGAAAATAAAAATTGGGAGAGTCGCGGTTTCAACCAGCGACTCTCCCCTTTAATTCTTTTTTTTTTGTTTTAACTTTTTTAAATGTAAAAAGCCATTTAAAAAAAAGGTAAGTCACTGTTTAAAACAACGACTTACTTATTATATTATTTTTTTAAAACCTGGGGTAAAGTCGCGGTTTGAAACTGCGACTTTACCCCATTTTGGCTAAATCGCTAAATACTTTTAGATCTTGACCATTTTGCAAATTTCTTTCGGATTTTTGGCTAATTTGAAAAAAAAATCAGAATTTAGGGACCTTTAATGTAATTTACCAACTTTATTTTTTTTTTTTAAAAAAAAGGCAGATTAGGCGGTGCATGAATGTGGCACCTCCTCTTTCTCCTCAGAGTGGCCTTATATAGCATCACTCCATCTCGTCCTCTTCCTCCCATCTTCAAAGGTACTCTCGTCAGGTCAACGAATGATCACTGGTGTGCTCGCCGGAACGTCGATTAATCCAATCCACCGGTCCAGCGCTTAATTCAAGATCGGAGAACGTTGAAATTCACAAGTTATCGATCAATCGATCGATCGACCCATAGAGCTTGATTGATTGATTGATTATGAGGTGTAAGAAGCACTTCCGCGACGACACCAGCAGCAACGTCGGCGTCTGCGCTTCCTGTCTCCGTGAACGCCTCCTCGCTCTTACAGAGGCCCCGTCATGGGCCCACCAGCTACCCGAACCACGCCGGAGCCCCGACCCCAAACCGAAGCAGCAGATTCCACATCCGTCGCCGCTCGTCTTCCCGCGCTCCGTGTCTCCGTACATATCTCGCCGGAAGTCGGATACCTCCGACGACTACCACCTCAGGCGCCAGCAGGAGGAAATTCGGTTCTTCAGCACTCCACAAGTGGGGCCCGCTGCCGGAGCAGTCAAGAAGAGGAGCAAATTCCACGCAATCTCGGATCTCTTCAGATCTAAATCCGCTAAATCTGCGCAGTTTTTGTCAGATCCGTTCTCGGATCCTGCTGGCTCCGTTTCGAGCTCCAATCACGGCCAGAAGCCGCCGTCCGCGTTCATCTATCCCGGCGCCAGTGACCGGAAAAACGCTACTCTCAGACTCCTCTCGCTCGACGACGCCCCCGCTTTCGGCGATCGGCGGCGGAAGTTTAGGAACCGGGGGATGTCCCCGGAAGTCGCCGACGATTCCGACGCCGAATCGCTGTCTCCCAGCGGTTACTCGCCTGAAAGACGAAAGAGCAATCCGAGTTCGGGTCACGGGTGGACTCGGGCGGGTCGGGCTAGGGCTAGCCCGGCCCGAAGCTACGTGGTAAAGAGTGGGATCGGGATTTGCCTGAGCCCGTTGATGAGACCGAGCTCGAGCAGGCAATGGATCGGGAAAAGTGTGGGCCCCGGCGGTGGAATGGAGGCGGTGTATTCCGGTGAGGTCAGGTCCACGGTGAAGCCTCACCTGTCGACGGCGGCCTCGTTTTACTCCAACCGATCGAGGAAACTCGCCGACTTCGGCAAGTTTGATCGCAACCGTTGACCGAATTGTTCATATAATAGTAGTATTATTTATTTATTTATTATTCTGTAGTTTTAATTTTTTACACGTTTTTTAATGAATTAAAAATTATATTAAATATTAAAACTTTTATTAATTTTTAAAAATAATATTATTCTTAATATTATTTTAAAAAATTAATTAAAAAGTTAATATTTAATATAGTTTTAGTTCTTAGAAAACGTATTAAAAATCAAACGAATATAGATGGATGTGTACTTATTTTAATTTTCCAAAAGAGAGACAAACAAATGAAAATTGCATTTTATAGGGTTTTCCCCTTATATTATTATTTGAAGATCTTCAAATGTTCATCATATGAAAAACCAGAAAAATTAAAAGATATTTGTTGGTGGGTAAGAAACTGTATTAAAAAACCATGCAACGTACATAATACTATTATGTTATCCCCTCACTTAAGAAGAAATATGTCATTTAAAGTTTTTTCATTTTTTAAATAAATTAAAAAGTATATAAAATATCAGACTTTTATTTATTTATTTTAACAATTTCATAAGTCATGAAAATTCATAATAGTATGGTATTACTCCCTCCATTAAGAAAAGCACTTCTTTCAAATTTTTTAAGAAATTAAAAATACTAAAATTTACAGTAATTGCAAGAGGAATATAAATTTTTATTAAAATTTAACAATTTCATACTTATTTTTTTACAAAATTTAATTAAAAAATTATATATTTTTACAAAAAAAAATAACTCATAATTAAAAATTAAAGTGACATAAATTGCCAGATGGAAGTAGTACTTTCTTTCAGTGGAAAATGAAATAAAATGAACAAATACATTCGAATCGATAGGGAGTATACAGTAATGAATTAGTTAGAAGGCATGTGAAGCAACTTAATTTGGGTCATTTGGGCAATAAAGATTCAATGTAACACCATGTATATTATATACTACACTACAAAATTAATTTTCCCTTTAATAAATCATTAAAAAATTAAAAAAAATATATATTTACAGTCTTAAAAACTATTCATATTTATTTATAAATTTTGATTTTGAAAAAATCTATAATTACATTTTGTAGAAAATTGTCTTTTTATTTTTAAATTTTTTTAAAGTATAATTTATCAAAACAAAAGTTTATAAACATACATTAATATTTTTTAGGAATATGAATATAATTTTTTTAAAAGATTTATTTATTTTGTGGTGTAGCATATGATAATATAGTGTTATAGAGGATTTTAATTGCATTTGAACATTTCGATTTAAGTCAAAAAGTTGCGTTATGTACTTGCCTACATAGCATTTGATGATAAGATCCTTTCTCTCATTCTTTGTAACTTGGTACGACTTTGTAATGAATCATTTGAAGAAAATTATCAATGAATATTGGGATCGAATCATTTTCAAACATGCACGAATATCTTTTCAATGCCTATTTTATTGTGGGGAATGCATATATAGATCAATTAAATTCCAAATCAATCAGATATCAAATAATTAAAGACACACTATATCCATGAGAGAGAGAAAAAATAAAATAATTAAAATAACGATACATTAATGAAACGGAAAATATGGTGTAACGGTGAAATGAATTAATACTGTATTTTATATCCATATGAATATTGTATTTTATTAATACTTTTTTTTGGTGCTAATGTTTTATTAATACTAATTTTAGGTTATTTGAATATGAATATGATATAAATATGGGTATATCAATATGATATTGTGTATACTTATATAACATAAATTAATAATATTATATTCGCATTCACACACAACATTCAATATTCATATATTTATATCTATATACATAATATTCGTATTAGTATAATACAATATTAATTTATTTCAGTGTTGCACCGTGACTTTTTTCCCTAAAACTTTTACCTATATATATTGAACTAGTTTAATATTAATTAATTGAGAATTTTTTAGAAAACCACCCAGTAAATAACTAAATATAGGTTTTTACACTTAACCACTCGTCAAATACAAAATTATAGAAAATCACCCATTAAATGATTTTTGTTAACAAATCACTACGTACCCACCACATATTTGCATTAGAATTTCATTAAATTTAGCATATTTTAATATTTATACTTAAAATCTAAAATTTAAGCTTGATTATATTTAAATTATATTTGTGGTAGGGATAAAAAATTATATATAAATATATTAGGGGCAAAAAAATGTGTAAAAATTTTAAACTCTACATTTATTTGGAGGGCAGATGTTGTAAATGTGGAAAATATTATTGAATTTTATTTAAAAATTTAAGCAAAATTTAATAAAGATACTTTTAATAAAAATATTTTAAGTCTGGAAAAACTTTTTAAAAGATTTAGATAATTTTTTTATTTATAGTTTAGTTGTTTGTAAATGAAGGAAAATGAGACATTAATTATTAGTATATCAAAATTATAAAATTTAAAAATGTTTATAACTTATAAACTTATTTTAATTTTGATTAAAAAGTACTCTATAAAATATTTTTAAAATTTATGACCATTTATAGGAATAAAATAGGAGAATTTGTTCATATATACATCAAGTTTTGTTAAAAATTATTTTTTAAAATTTAGTCAAATATATTTTAAATCTATTTAAGATTCTAATTTAAATATAAAGCTTAAAATATTATAATACCATATATATTTGATAAAACCCTAATAGAAATAAACAATGGGTGATGATTTATTAACAAAAACCATTTAATGAGTGGTATTCTGTAATTTCGTATTTAATGAGTGTTTAAATGTAAAAGTCTATATTTAACGGGTGTTTTTCACAAATTTCCTTTTTTTTTATTGTTGTTGTTGTTTAATGCAAAAAGGTTTCCCAACTTTTCATAAGGGTTGGAAAACTTGGAATATTAGAATCATCCTAATTTTCTAATTTTTATTAACATGTTTTTATATATGAGATGAAACACACTAGTATGTTAAATATATTGGATATGTCATATGACGTGGGGGTCCCACTATCTACCAGTTTCATTAGATCAAGAACCCACTCTGATATCATGTTAAATTCTGTTGGGCTATATATCATGGGGGGTCACACATTCGAGCGCACCATGCGCTAATCAAGTCGAGCACATAAGACCAACAAACGACTGAGTTCTAGCCTAAAACCAATTAACATTAGGAGGAGTACTCACCGGCTTATATGCAAGACTTATATTTCTTATATAATCAATTTGAGAGGTTCATTTCACATCTTCCACACATATGTTGGTACATAGGTATAACTTGGGTAAGTTATTGCACGTTAGGGTTTGTTTGATATAAGTTTTTTGGATCGTGTTATGTAGCGATTTACAATTTTTAAGAAATTCGCTCCACGTTGTCTGTTTGACAATTTATAGCATTTAAAAAAAAACTCAATATTTCGTTTAAATTTAGAGTTTGTTTGGTTAACAATTGAAAAACTCAAGAAGTGACAAAACCTTTGTAATTTTTTTCCTTCAAAATCTCAGGAACTTGAATTCCCAGGAATTCCAATTCCTATGAAATTGAGAAATTTAACTTACCTAGGGGGGACTAGGTAAGTTGAACTTCCACCATTTTGTGTACAAAATTACTACTTCCACCATTTGAATTTCCTATCATTTAAAATCTAACCAAACATCGATCTTTTTTCCATTAACCGGAAGTACAATTGACGGGAATTTAATTCACGTGAATTGAATTCTTGGGAATTGCACTTTCCACATTCAACCAAACGAGGCCTAATTTAGAATTTTATTAAAAAATTCATTTAGATTATAATTTTAAGCTACTATTAACTTAGATTAAAATATTAAATAGTGGACACGTCAAATAGGCTCTAAAACGACGTGGTAGAATGACTTGTTCCTTACATCTTTAATTTTACTGGACTCAAGACTTGCATCGAATAGATTTAATATTGAATAGATTTAATAGGAGGGTTAAAGTGCTCCCTTAAGGGGAAAAAAAATCCATTCTGATAATTCAAACTCTGGATATCTGTCAACATGAACTATTTCTAAGGTAATTAATGATTCAAGAAGATATTTTCATATTTGTGTGGAGATGGATCTTAAAATCATATCTTAATTTCTAACGTTGATCCGAAATGTAACTGACGTACGTATAAATAAATACTGTTTTTATTTGGGTAGGAGATCTAAACTTGTTTTAAAATTTTTTAAGTAGTTCTGAAAAAAAAAAAGATGTAAGTAGTTTTTTTTTAAAAAAATTGTAAGTAGCGTTTACAATATGAATTCCTCCCATATTGCAATCGAAAGTCATGGTATTGCTTTAACCTTGGGATTGTAATTAAACCATGATTTTGGGTATGGTGAGTAAAACATGTTTTATTCGAGAAGGAAAAACAGTATTTTGAGATTTAATTAGTAAAGGAATTTAGCACGTACTTGTGAAGCATTTATGAGAAATGCAGCTTCTTAATAACCACTTATATATTTTAATTTTTAAATTAAAAATAGAGGAACAGTTATAGGTTTTTTCTAGCTATAATTAAGACGATTTTGGAAGGGATATATAAATCATGAACTATAATGGGTCATGCATGCATAATGCTTATAAGCTAAGTTATAAATTCAACTATTTAAAAGAAGTCATGTGTCATACATTGTTATTGAATATCGAGGGAAAATGTTGTCAAATGGCACAAACTCACGAAAAGATTCATAAAATTCAATTATAACGCCTTAACTGATAAACACAAAGGTGTGGTATTGAAATTACTACACTAGATGAGGAGGATCAAGGGTGCATTAGTGATGACGGTTTATACCAAAAAAAGTGATGACGGTTGTGAGAGTTATTCAAATGAGCTCAATCGCATATTGGATGTGGCAAAAACGAATACAATCCATTATATTTTTTCAATTGGTATGAGACGATGGTTTGCCACATATATTTGTGGATTATGTTTGTCAGACTGTTAATTAAATTCATTACCTGGAGAATAAAAACTTGTTTGAGGAATGTGTTGAGTTTTATTTTGAAGAAGATGGTGTCCAAGGATAGAAATTTTTGAAATTGCATGATTGATCTTGTAAAGACTGAATATATATTTTATATATATTATATTATTATTTTAATTGAATATGTTAGTATTTATTGAAGCGGAGAAAAATCGTCCGGCGAGTTCAAAATTTAAAATCCTTCCGGCGTCATTTTAAATTAGGATTTTGACGGGATTTGATTTTCGACTTCGAGTCGGGTATTAATACAAATTTATTTAAGTTCCGAGTTTGATTGAAATTTTATTTAGAGTTGGTTTAGTCGGAATTCGATCGGGCGAGCGGGTTTTGAACCTATTCCGCTAAATTGAATTGGTATTGTGGGGGACATCTTTTATTTCCTATTTCTTTTCCTTTTTCCTTATTCTCTCTCTCTCTCTCTGTCTCTCTCGTTCTCACTGCTGCCCTCTCCAGCCCAGATTTCAGAAAAAATAAACTGGTCCCCTCCCTCCCTTTGTCCTCTTCCTCCACCTCTCACACACACCCTCTACCTCCTACCCCTCCTCCTGCTTAATTTCTGAACACAAACCAGCCCCTACGTAGCTCCCCACCATCATCTTCTACATTGCCTGATGCTTTGCAGCCTTCTCACCTCCATCTCCACTTTTCTGCAGCCCTCTCCACCCCTCCAATTTGAGTCCGAACAAAACAACACCACACAAACACCCAAACTCCATCCTTCCCTTTCACCTTCCTTTTCCTTCCCCTGTTGCGGTGAACCACCAAGAGCTACAACACCACCACAACACCTCCATCTCCCTCCTCGTCTGTCGCCGTTAGTAGCTGCTAGCTCCACCATCCTCTTCCTTCGACGACGAGCAGCCTTGTTTTTTTTTCGAGTCTCCGAGCGCCCCGAAGAGCCGAGCACCACGAGACTCCATCCTCTCCTCCTCTGTTCCAGAACCAGCGACGCTGAGCGGAGCCACCCCCGAGCGCTCCCGAGTCCCACCTTTGTCCCCGTTCCTCTGTTTTCCCTCAAATCCGCGGCAAGGCCTTGCCTCTTTTCCTTTCGATTCCAAACTGCAAAAACCTCACCTTTGACACTCCCACATCCGTCCCTGGCCAAGATCAACACAAATCCACCTTCGTCGGAGTCGAATCGAGCCGAATCGGACCACCGTTCCTCTTTCCAGCGAACCTCGGGTGAGCACCTCTCTCTCTCTCTCTCTCCTTATTCGATTTCTGGGTTCATGGCGTCGGGTCGGGATGTCGGGAAGGCTGAGTGAGGTCGGGTCGGGGCAAGTTCTCCGGCGACGTCCTCCTCTTCCTCCCTCTCTTCCTCCTTCGATTTTCCGGCGGCACCCCCCTCTCTCCGCTGCCTTCAAATAACCAGAGGAAGAAGAGGATGTGTGGGCCCCACCCCTTGCCACCTCCTCCGCCAAGTCACCCTGGGCCCATCTCTTCTTCTTTTTTTCTCTATTCTGGGTATCCAGATAGGGTATCCGGGTCTTGGGCTGGATCTTGGGTCATGGTTTGGGCCAGCTAGGTTTGACTTCGGTTTGGGTCTCTTCTTTTTCGGGTGGGGCTTGGTTTGGGCTGGCTTGGATTCTTATTTTGTGTTATGTTTGAATATATATGTTTAGTTATGTTATATTGATATGTTATTTATATATTATGAATAGTAGTTAAATTTTGTTAAATATTATCCTCATAATTCAGATTTTGTGATAAATATATATTGTGAAATTTTAATATATTTAAAAAGGTTTTAAAAGTAATATTACTTAATATTGGGTTATATATATATGTTCTACCTTATGTGATGTTGGTAGTTTAGTTTGATGGTAGATATTATAGAGGGACTAAAACTGGATTATTTTGATATACATATTATATTATTGTGATTTTATGTGGTGTTTAATTAAATGTTTTGGAAATGATAAAGTAAGTTAGTTTTGTGTTTTATAAAGGTGGGTTGTTAAAATGGATTGATTTTGGTAAGTTTTCTATATCTAAATATTATTTGGAGTGTGTAATATTATATGTATTTTATAAATTTGTTCTAGAAATGAATTATTGATTTTGATAAGGTTTTGGAATAAAATGCCGGAATGATTTCTATAATATGATTTTTAGAAAATGGGCCTAAAGGTTTAAATGTTTAACGTCGGGTTTTGACTAAGTACGATTTTAAAAGAGTTGTTTGATTTTCTAAGTTGAGTTCTTTGAGAGGTTGTTTTGAAAATGAGATGATGAGATGAGATGAACATGAAATGAGATATGAGGAGAGATGTATGATAGTTAGGGGCGCCTTGTGTGAATTAGATAGACTTATGCATTTGTATGTTATTAGGTAATTGTGATATGTTGGACATTGCTTGCTATTGGTGACTCATTACTTGGATTCTGCTTTCGCCTTGTTCTCTGCTGTTCGGCTTATTCAGGTAAGTTCCTTTATGGGCTTACTCAGATTCGAAAGAGATTACTTGCTTGTGAATATATGACATACTAGGTGTTGCATAAGCATTAAAGCATGCCATATAATATCATGCTAGGATTGCACTTGTGATTGAGCATTCTATTTCTTTATGCGTATGAAACAGAACGGCCGTTATCTGTGATAGTCCTAGAGTCTCTGTTAGGGTCATAGGGTAGCCCAGCCCCATTGGGTGCCCTGAGTCTATCGAGTCGATATGACATGATATGATAGCCCAGCACCATCGGGCAAGAGATGAGATGAGATGATATGATATGATGTACCGTGGGTGAGTGCACCACCACGAGGATATTGCTATGCTATAGCACCGAACTGGCCAGTCTCTGCACTAACGGGAAGGGGTGCAGAGGTAGGAGAGGGACATGACACTTGGCATTCTTTGGGCGCCTTTATAGTTCTTTTTCGCATATTGTAAATTAGGATCATGTTAGTGTGATTTAATTTCCGCATCTGCATCATCTTTATTATTAGCGTATGTGTATATTTGCTTGCGGGACAGGGTGTGTTGGGGCCTCGGTCTGATCCTGCTCGCACCAATTGTTTTTAGGTTTGATTGCTCCCTGTCTCTATGGCGTGGGAAAGTCCCCCGAGCGATTGCAAAGAAATCTGTCTAACCCCGCTAATTTGGCCATATGACTTTAGAATTATGTTTTGGTTTTGACCCGGCTCTACCGTGGCTTTTGTATCTAAACCGTATTTCCGCTTTACTTTCGTTTAAATTGAGATTCTGAGACTTTGACTGATTAGAGGTTTGAAACCTCGACCCGTACCTGAATTGTAACATCCGAACGAAGGTATCCGACCTTCGAAACGTATCCCGAATATTTATATCCGGGCCGTTACAGATCTTATGTTATAGGAGGGCAGACAATTCAATTACATGCTTATTTTCTCGCTCAAATTAGATTTGTTTCTACTTTCTAAATATTTTTATTGTTCTTATTTATCTATTAAATTTGTTTTAGTTTTGTTAGAAATTTATGATTGTTAATTAACGAGGGAGTTTTAATTTCATTTTGAAAATAATCCTCCGGTACTATTTTTTTAATAAACTATATAAAAATTATCATAAGATTTAGATTATCATTTTTATTTGTAGATGAACTTTATTTATTTTTTAAATGTTAATATTTTTTATGTTTAAATATGAAAAATATTATAATTTGACACTCTATAATTTTTTTACATTAAATCTGTGCAAAACACGGAGAATAGACTTGTGTGTGTGTATATATATATATATGTATATATATATAATAAAAACTAATGATATTTACCTTCCATCCTTGGTTTAGTTGAATGTGAGAAATCTAATTCATATAAATTAAATTAATAGAAAGACAATTCTTAGGGGATGCAACCATGAATTTAATTGGAATTAATATATGTCTAGTTTAAAATGGTTTAAAAAGTCTATTTTGTATTAAATATGATAAACCTCTCGAACTACTAACTACAACCATGGGATTAAGTAGTTTTCAATATGATAATTAACGACTTTTCCAAAATTTATCCAAAATAGGAAACAAAATGCATACTCTTCATATTAATTTTATTTTACCTCTAACAATTTCCTCATTTTGAAGATTTGTATAATCGTTTAATTTTAGAGAATATTTCATATTTAGAAAAACCTTTTGATTTTTTCTGCTGCTTCTTTATTTTGGAGAATGAGATGATAAATTTGTTGCAAAAAAAATATAAAATTCTCTAAAAACTCCAAAATTCACAAAATGGAGAATATGTTGGTAATGCTCTTATTATCTTTTAAAACCATCTCCAACAAATTCTCCAAAATGGTGAAACAAAATACATAATTTTCAACTTATTTTTGGATTAGGGAAGACTATCTATTTTTTCTACTGCTTTCTTATTTAGGAAAATGATATAAGGAATCTGTTGAAAGAAAAAACAATCTTAAAATTCTTCAAAAACCTCAAAATATCTAAAATAGAAAATTCGTTGTAGATGCTATAAGAGGTTATGATTTTGGTTTATATTTTTAAAGAAAGATAAAGCTACAATCGGGCTATAAAACTTATGGTTGATAATTTTTAAGAATTTTTTTTTCAAAATATTCAAAAAAAAAATAAAAATTTACGAAAAAATTCACAATTTAAAAATATTTACAAAAATATTTAAAATTTGCAGGGATTGCAGAGAAACGCGGTCTCAGACCGCGTTTCTTTCACAAAAAGTAAAGGGTGGAAGTTGAAAAAAATAAACAAAATAAACGCGGTTTTAACCCGAGTTTTATAATTAATTTTGGGTAAAACGCGGTTTAAAATCGCGTTTATAACAATTTATATTTTTTAAGTTAAAAAAACAAGAAAAATGAATGAAACGCGGCTTAATGTCGCGTTTCATTTGGATCTCACTTTATCTGGGCAGAGGCAGCACCTCTGGCCTCCCTTTCACCTTCGTACACACAGAGGCAGCACCTCCGGCCTCCCCTTCACTTTATCTGAGCAGAGGCAGCACCGCTTCGCCTCTGGTCTCCCTTCACCTCCATACACACAGCGGCTCCGACACCGAATGGGAGGAGGACGAGCCTACAGCAACCGATGAAGGAGGACCATGTCAACGACCTCAAGCTCGTCTAGATCCAATTGAATAACCCGGCGTTCGCCCGACCTGAAGAGCGAATCATGATCAATCTCGCTCTCTAGATCCACCTTCTTCTCCAAATTCGCACACTTGAAAGTTCCATTCTTCTTCCCCTTCTCGCCATGCCCAGGGAGGAGCAAGAAACCTATGGCGGCGAAGAGGCCGACGGAGGCGGTCGGGGTAGGAATTGACGGGGCGAGGTGGAGGAGGAAGCGGAGAAGGGAGAGGAGCCGGCAGATTTCGGGGTGGACAGGTGAGGTTCAGTGACGGCGGCGTCGAAGGGGTGGTTTCCTTGGCAGAGGAGACGACGTCGGAGAGGGAGGGTTAGAGACGTACGGAAATGAGTGCACACGAATGAAACGCGGCTTCAAGCCGCGTGTCATTCATTTTGTTTTTTTTTTAAATAATTTAAAAATATAAATTGCTATAAACGCGGTTTTAAATCGCGTTTTATCAAAAATTAATTATAAAACGCGGTTTAAAACTACGTTTCTGTCGTTTATTTTTTTCCTTTTTCAGGTTTTACATTTTGTGAAAGAAATGCAGTCTGAGACCGCGTTTCTCTGAAATTCCTGCAAATTTTGAATATTTTTGTAAATATTTTCACATTGTGAATTTTTCCGTAAATTTTTATTGTTCTTTGAATATTTTGAAAAAAAAATCAATTTTTAACCCCAATTTATTTCAAACCTTTTAAAAAATTTCTAGTTATATTTATAAAAATAATAATATTTTCTCTCTATTCAATCCCTTCCTATATATATGAGAAAAATAAATAATGTATCGCATTCAACACAAAATACACATTTTCAATATGAATAGAACTTCCCACCAAATTGGGCTTACTCAACCCTCAACAATTAAACAATACGTATATTTTTACATAATTTCCCGGTTAAAAAATAAACAAAATAAATATTTTTGAAAGAGAGAATATGTAATAGTGAAGAATATATAACTCCATTTTTGGAAATGATGTTTGTTATTCATATATACTCCCTTCATTAGAAAAAATATGATATTTGCTATTCACACATGCTTTTAGGAGGATAAAAGCTATATAAATACCAACTATCTTATTAAAATTTATTATTATTTTTTTAAATTAAAACAATGTATATAAATAATAAAGGACATATTTTCCTCGAACATATAAAATATCTTTTAAAGATAAAAATATATAATATTGTTAATTAGTTTTTATAAGTAATTTTATACTTATTACTAAATAATTATATAATATCTTACCAAAAAATAATAATTATATAATATTTTAAAATAATTTTTATAAATAATGTCATACTTGTTACTAAATAAGTATAAAAATTAATATTTCATATATTTTTATAGTAAATATAGGAGGGACTATTCAGGTGTATGTATATTATAGTAAAAAAATCTAATAATGTACGCTCTCTTTTCAGAGCCTTGGCCCGCCGCCACTATCCTAACCAAGGTTTGCACCGCCGCCCTCGGTTGCCGCCACCTCCAACACCCTCCTAGCTACCGGTATCCCTCGGCTCACCACCGCCACACGCAGATCTCCACCACCTCTCAACTTCCTCCACAGCGTCCTCCTCCTTTGTTTCTATAGGGGTTTTGCTTCAATTAACCCAGCATTTTGTTTCTCTCCGACTTCTCCATCTTCATCTCCGGTCGATGGTTCTTTGGCCCGGGAGTCCATCGTTTCCCGCAACGTCGTCGGCTCTACCGCCATCATCTGATTCCGCCTCTGGTTTCCACCGCCTCGGAGTTGCCCTCGGGTGTTTGTTGGATGTAGGTCTGGCCTTCCTAGGCCTCGTCTGATTCCACCGCCTCGGCTCTGCCCTCCCTCCGCACTCCTGTCTATGTTTGCTGCGGTGGTGTGCTTCGCCGCCCCTCCGTGGCTTCGTCGCGTAGTCCGTCGTCTGTCACTCCCCATGGTTGCCAGCCTTCACCTTGACCCATGGGTGATAGCGTTTGACCAACACTTCTTTCTTTTCTTGGATAAAAGAAAATAAAAATACAATTTTCAATCTTGCTGGCCTTTGTCCTTTTCTTTTTTATTGTTGTTTATTTTTCTCCTCTTACTCATCTTGTCCATCTCTAATTTGGCTTGTCCTTGTACAACCTATTACGATCTTGTTATCGTTCTCGAGGGGTTAAGATGGGTTTTTGGGGGTTTGAATGAACAATGGTTTGGTTAGGTTTTGGTCTTGCGGATTGGTGTGCAGTGTTGTTCTTGTTGTCCTGCAGGCTTTATGTGAACGGTGGTCGATTTGCTATGTTCGTAGACGTCGTGGAAGTGCGATCGATATCTGAAGGCTCTGTTGGAGTCCATAATCTGAGATGTCCGCGAGGTTCCCCATAGTTCTCTGTGTACGTCTTCCTTTTGGCCGATCGGTTTGTTTGTTCTGCTAGCTAGTTTCAGTGTAGGATGACTTGTACGTTTTTTATTTTGTCATTTGCTTCATGTTATTTTTTATGTCATTTGCTTCAGTCATTTGCTTCTGTAAGTTTTTTCGGTTGTACATGATGGTTAGTCCATCTACCGACTGGTCCGGTCTCTCGGTTTCTCTAGGCTTGTCTGGAGAACCGAATTCTTATCTTGGTTAAAAAAAAAATGTATATTATAGTCAAACACTATGACTTGTTGCATACATAATATTTGCATATTATAATTTTCAATATATAATTAATACTCCTTCGATCAAACCATATAAGATATTTAATTTTTTACACATATTTTAAAAAGTTAAATTTTTATAAAATATCACTTTTTTACAATTTAATACCTATTACTAATTTACTACTATATATTATTTTGTAAAAAAACAATAATAAAAAAGCTTAATATTTTATAAAGTTTTTTTTAATTCATTAAAAATGTGCAAAAAGTCAACGTATTAGGGACAATTGAATGTTTGGCTATCCAAACAAACCTATTATATTATTGACTGATGGAGTAATTTTTTTTTTATCTCAGTCTAATTCGATTCGACTTCGTCGCTTGATATTTAGATCAAGTATTGGATAACTCATTTAAAGTGTTTATCTTTTCATTCACAAAAGACTCAAATCTATGTTTTCAAAATGATTCAAACTTATACTCCTCCGTTCCTTTTTATTTTACTTTTTGTCATATACGTTTTTTAAGAAACATAAAAACTACATAAAATGTTAGTTTTTATACAATCTTTTTTAATAATATTATACAGAGTACTTATTACTTACCTGTTTTAAATTAAACGTCGTTTATCATTTTGAAAAAATTTGAAAAGATGTAATATAGCCCACAAATCCACAATCATTATATCAAATGGTAATCGGTTGAAGGAGTAAATCTTGAAAAGATGTTCAATCAAAAAATGACAACTTAGTGGTAGATTAAAAGGGTACGTTAGTTAGTTAATCGGTCATAAAGCAATTGGATTGGATTGGGTTGGGTTGGGCTCATATAAACCATGTTCAGAGGGTAGGGGAGATTATAATGTGGATGGAGGCAGTCAACGCAATCATGATTTGACTTAATGGGAAAGGAAGTGGAAGCAATTGTTCCGTTGAAACGGGGACGATAATCATTAACTCCATGTGCTAAGTTCAACCCACTCACTCCACCTTCTTAATTAAATTTCCCATATCATGATTCCCACTATCTTAATGAATATGCAAGTATCATGTATACCTACCATCTCTAAAATTCTTTTTGAGAATTTAAAAACTTTTTTTTATTTAACAAATTCTCTATCCTAGGTTCAAAAACTAGTACCGATCACAAGTTAGTGTAGTAGTTGTGGGGCTACATCCCATGTCAAGAGCTTCGAAGTTCGAATCTCCTTAGAAACATAAAGTTGCTTGTGAGTGGGATGGTCAACCCAACCCCCTAAATGGACGACACAATACCCGATACAGATGTAAAGCGGTTGAGCCGATCGAATTGGACTAAGATAAAAAAACAGTGTTTTTAAAAAAGGTCTTGGCAGACCCACACCGTCCTGAATTTGGTGGGAGTGGAACGACACCTTGGCGGTTTGGGCGGGTGAAAATCGGGCTTGGCATGAAAGAGTTTTGGCGGGCGCTGAGTAAAGGGGAAGAGGAGACAGAGTATTTGGCTGATTTACATGTACATGAACACCCCGAGTATTTAGCTGAGATGGTGCAGGGCAAACCACCTAAGCAATGCAGAAGCATGGGAAACGACAAGAAAGGTGGATGGTACTTGGGTTTGGAAAAATGTGCTTGATGTCAAAGAGGAACTTAAATTAGCTATGGTAGCTACGGGCCTTAATGATACAGATTTCGAGGCGCTCTTGGGTGAGAATGGAAGTGTGTCCAGCCGAAAACTATATGATCTGTTCAGAACGCAGGGGCAGAATATGGATTGGGGGGATGATTTGGCGCAATATGCAATGCAAGAAATGAGCGTTCATCACATGGTTGGCTGCCATAAACAGACTTCATAAAGGGAATAAGGTAAAGCATTGGAAAGGACCGGAGGCGGCTGACTGTACTCTTTGCAGGAATGAGGAGGAAACTGAAGTACACTTGTGGTCAGTTGTGCTGTGATTAAAACAGTACAGAATGATGTGTTTGATTGGGTGGGAATTCAGTGCCGATTTGATACAATTGGTGAGTGGCTTCATTGGTTCAGCAGAGAGTCCAGGAGGATGCAGAAATCGGTACAGTTCCAAGGGAAATTGATGGCATTTCAAGCGTTGATATATTTTACTTGGTCATCACGGAACAGATTGAGTAATATTTTGTAATGAGGTCTTTGTTCCAAAAGCTTGTGCTATTCAAATCATTGAGAGTTGTAGGAATTGAATATTCGTGAAGGGCAAATGCCAGTCTCCTGCGGATATTCGTTGGCGTACAACTCTCTTGAGTAGGTATATGACGAGGAGTAGGTCTTGAGATGGAAAGAGTGGTATAGAAAAGTATAGAGAAGTAGGAGAAGTAGAGAGGAGCCGCCCAGGGCTCCCTTGGGTGGATTGTATTTTTTGGGTAGCTAGAGGTGTTTCGGGGAACCTTTTGGATATATGTTCCCTGCTTGTTTTCCTTACAGAAGGCCCTTGATATGGTTTTATCTTTTTGTAACTCGGGGATCTCCCATCACATCTATATATTTACATTTTTAAGGAAGATAAGACAGAAGAACACCTGTGGTTTAGATGACTGGTTGTCAAAGAAATCAAAGGTTGTGTTTGGGATTGGATTGGGATACGATGGAGGGGTGCTTCCATTGTTGATTACCTCTCATGGTTTGCGAGGGAACCAATTAGAGTGCAGAAGAAAGTGATGTTCTAAGGGAAGTTGTTATCACTATTTGCTCTTTTTTATTTCACATGGTTTGCTCAAAACAAGCTTTTATTTTGTAATATGACTTGTAATCAAAGATATTGTGCAAGACATATTATAAACACGTGTAAGCCTCGGACCTCCCAAATGTAAGTGCAAAGCCCTAAGGGCGTGTTTGGGACAGGGTGGCAGGGGTGGGAGGGGTTACGTTGTATATTTTTTTGGGGAATCGGGTCTGCATGTTTGGGAGTGGGTGGAACCGTGGAAGGGGTGGTGGTGGTGGGGGTGGATGGAGTGGCGGGGAAGGGAAATGGGGTGATTCTCCCATCTTCATTTCCGGGGTGGATGGGGGTGAAGAAAATTTTCCAGCCCAGATGGACTTTTTTGCCCCCAACCCCTACCACAACATCCAATATGAAATACTTCCATCCAATATGAAATACTTCCAATCATTAGCTTCAATCAATTGCCCACCTTCCGGAGTCAAGACTCAAGACTATCGAGAGATTTGCAGAACTGGCGTCGGAAAAGGAGAGCCAAAGGCTGCTTAAGTCCTTGCCGGAGTCAAGGAGGGTTCCGACTTGACTTAAATCAATTGCATAACTGAAGTCTGAGCCTCTTCAAATTTCTCTACTTTAGGCATATAAAGATGCTATTAGAGTCATAAAAACCCATTTTTCTCTATTTTACCGGAGCTGTTCGAGTTGATCTTAGAAAAGACCGAATTATTTATTTATTTACAACAATTTTTTCTAACTTATATTTTAACGTATAGATTAAATAACATATTGGAAAAAAATTCCCAATATCTCAATATAATTTAGAAAAAACGTATATACAAATTTGCCATCATACTGCAACAAATTAAATTTGTCTCCTCAAATTGGCCAATAATAGTTATTTATAGTATGTTGATGTTGCCAACCCCCTATTGTAATTGTAAGCAAAACTTGTAAGATTGATATAATGATATCATGGTTCACAAGTCACAACCACTCAGCTTTCTTGGATGACATGAACTCTGTTAAGTTAAATTGTTATGTAATAGCAATTATTAAACCCTCGAACAATTCAATAAAAAAGATTTTAAATCTTGTGTTAAATTTGAATTAAATGATTCAGATTTTCCCCATTCTACCTTTTTATATATAAATTATAGATTATAGATAATAATATTTAATATTATATAATTGATTTTTATAATATATTACCATTAAAAAAGTTTTTATACAAATATATTAAGATTTTTTATAGTTAACATTAACCGCTAAATTATTATCAAATATATAGTCTTTCTAACTTTATACTCATATTTATATTTGATATCACAAACATTATACAATTTAACATTTTACTTTCTTCTATTCATTCTTAAAATTTAAGATATTGATTTTATAAATAAAGAAAGACAATGTTTATGCAAAATTGTAAATTCTATGATATATTATGTTGTGTGCTATATATTAATTTTAAAATGGTTAATCTAAACAGATGTGTAGTTGTCGTTGTTGTTAATCTAAAAGTTTTTTCTAATTGTTGAAGAGACATTTAGTTAATAAATTTATTGGGCGAAAAAACTCTTTGATAAGTTAATTCTTATAATATTATTTCTAATTAAAATGGTTATTCTAAATAAATATATTTTAATTATTTTTAATCTTAAATATTTTCTAATTGTTTTTTGTTTATATTATCATCTAGTCTTATTAGGATAGATTCTAAACATATTACTGTGTAAAAAATAAATAATATCCTTAATTATGACCAAAAATATTGAAAATTAATAATAATATATTATTATAATTATTATAATTTTGGTTTATTATTATTATTATTATTATTATTATTATTATTATTATAAATTAGGTTGTTTATCTTTCAATTGGGCATTAAATGGGCAAAAAAGCCTCTTTTATATATATATATATATTATCATCTAGTCTTATTAGGATAGATTCTAAACTTATTACTATGTAAAAAATAAAAAATATCCTTAATTATGACCAAAATATTGAAAATGAATAACAATATATTATTATTATTATTATTATTATTATTATTATTATTATTATTATTATTATTATTATTAGGTGGTTTATCTTTTTTTTAACAAAGGTGGTTTGGCTTTCAATTGGGCATTAAATGGGCAAAAAAGCCTTTTTTACATGTTATATATATAGATTATTATTATTATTATTATTATTATTATTATTATTATAAATTAGGTGGTTTATTTTTTTTAAACAAAGATGGTTTGGCTTTCAATTGGGCATTAAATGGGCAAAAAAAAGCCTATTTTATATATTATATATATATATTATTATTATTATCATAATTATTATAAATTAGGTGGTTTATCTTTTTTTTTGACAAAGGTGGTTTGGCTTTCAATTGGGTATTAAATGGGCAAAAATATCTCTTTTATATGTTATATTATTATTATTATTATTATTATTATTATTATTATTATTATTATTATTATTATTATAAATTAGGTGGTTTATCTTTTTTTTAAACAAAGGTGGTTTGACTTTCAAGTTTCAATTGGACATTAAATGGGCAAAAAAGCCTTTTTATACTGTAATGTTAGATAGACTTGCTAGTTGCTACTCATAAGATTTCATAACTAATAGATCTCTTTAGCTTCACATACGGAAACACAGGATTTGCGTTTTTTCCCACGTGGGTGTCTGGTGCGTTCGGTTCAGGCATTGTGTGGCTCTATGTTTGGCGTGACAGGATTTTCTTCTCCGTTTGATGGGGTTCTGGCAGTCGAAGTCGGGATAGGCTGGGGTCGTGGTAGTGTGTATCGAGGCGTCTCCTTTCTTCGGAAGAATGGTTCCTTGGAGGTTCGTCTTCACTGCCCACAGGTGACTCCTGATGTACCGCTGGCCTACGGTGCTGCTTTAGGGTTGTGCTTGACTTCGTTTTTCGTCGACGTCCTCGTCTTGTTCGGTTTAGTTGTGTTTTGTTTCGCCTGTGTAGTGTCCTGGCCTGTATTTTCCACCAACTTTGTATTTTTATGTTTGTTTAGATGATTACCCGTCCGCCGACTTGTCGGCCATCGAGGTTCAGGTATGTCTGATCTCGAATTTTTTCCTAATAAAAAAACATATAAAATTCTCTTTTTTAACCAAAAAAAAATCTCTTTAGGTTCCATCCCATCCAAAGTTTCTCATCAACGTCCATAAGGACGCAATTATATGATGGTCAACATGGGTTGAAACTGCCTAAAATTTTATCTTACTAAAAAAAAAGAATTCTCTTAATTAACACACATTAAAAAATTTGACACCTTTTTTTTATTCGTTAACAGATTTTTCATCTTATTCTCCAAAATGGAGAACTAGTAAAAAATAGAGAAGTTTTCCTAAATATACGATTCTTTTTTTTTTGGTCAATAAGAGGGCTAACACCCTTAGTTTATTAAACAAATAACAAATCAAGCATCCATAGTTGAGCAGTCCAGCAAGCTACTAAAATTAATCGGAACAACAGAAAAAGTTGTGAAAGGTGCATCCAGTGTGAGCGCCCAGTTGCCCAAGGCGTCCACTACTCTATTCGCTTGGCGCCGCACTTGTCTAATTTGAATCTCCCAAGGTGTCTCCGATAGTATCTGTCTGCAACGACGTATGATATTAAAGTCCGATTGTGGCTCCTCTTCCGCTGCTGTCAGACTTTGTGCAATCGCTGCGCAGTCCGTCTCCAACACAAGTTTCGGAATGGCCATCTCCTTGGCTAGTGACAACCCATGGAAGGCAGCCCAAGCTTCCGCCGTCCTAGTTGTGCACCTCCCACACTTGAAGGTAAACGCCCTTAGCACACTACCAGCTGCATCCCTAATCACTCCTCCACCCCCGGCCTCACCCGGGTTACCCTTAGACACTCCATCCACATTCACCTTCACCCATCCCTCCTGTGGACGTTCCCATTCCAAAGGAATTTGTGGGCTGTTATGATTGCTGGTATTCACCCTATTCACCTTTTGTTTCACATGGTGATATGTGGACACCTGCCTCCAGATTCGACTGACCAAACCCTCCAGCCTATCCTTGCTCTCGAAAACTAATTCATTTCTGATCTTCCATGTTAGCCACAACATAGTTGCAAAGATGGAGCTCCAGCGGCTTTCCCCTTTGACATTTGATGCAACCCACTCCTTGACCTCCGTGGGTGCAAAGAAATTCGAAGGCAAGGACCCGCACCCCAGCTGTTGCCACACTTGTTGAATTGCAGAGCAATCCCTCAGGAGATGTAGCACAGACTCCTCCTCGTTACATCTCGGACAGGTTGAATGGTTGGACAAGTGCCGCTTCACCCGAATTGCATTGCAAAGGATCGCTTCATGAGCAACGACGTGAACGAATGAGCGGACCCTCTGCTGCGCATTCAGCTGCCATAGATCCTTCCACATTGACTTCACTTCGAGCTCCCTTCCCCTCCGAATGAAGCGTACAACAGAGGCTGTAGAGAATCTCCCCGACGAATCTCCTCCCCACACAAATTGGTCGTGCGATTGATCGTGTGTGTCCAGTTGGACTGACTGCAACTTCAGCAAGCTATCACTTGGGAGAAACTGAGAGAGTAGGCTCCAGTTCCATCCCTCACTCGTCCATGCCTCTGACACCGTCATTCCCAAGATATCCTCTGGAATCTGGTGTGTAGCCATTTCCTCTAGCGGTTGGTCCTCCAGCCATGAATGAGACCAAAGGAGGGTGGACTCGCCATTCCCGACATCGACCCGAATTCCTGGGACGAGAGCTTTGGCGCCATGAACTATTCCTCTCCATTGTCATGAGTCGCCCCTTCTCCTTATAAACATATCCACATCTCTCCTCCCATCACAGTACTTGCCTCGGATTAGGCGGCTCCACATCGAACCCGGGTTAGACAGGATTCTCCAGCCCAATTTCGCGAGTAGTGCTTGATTTGTGTCCTTCATGGATCGGACTCCCAATCCCCCTTCCTCTTTAGGTGCATACAGAATGTCCTTACGAAGTAAATGAATGCGCCTATGATTCGGAGTTCCTCCCCAAATAAACCTTCTGACCGCTGAGTCAATTCCTTCACAGACGCTAAGCGGGACAAAGGCTGATTGCATCGTATACACTGGGAGACTCGTGAGCACCGACTTGGCCAATGTTACCCTTCCCGCAAAGGAGAGGGTGCGGGACTTCCAACCGTTCAGTCTTGCCGTCACCTTACCTAACAAAAAATTGTACCTCTCCGATGTCATCCGCCCACAAGCTGTTGGTACTCCAAGGTAATTTCCAAACTCCATAGCAGTCGGCATTCGGAGCTCAGCACTGACTTGCGCCTTAACTGCAGCAGGCACATTACGCGAGAAGAGCACCGAACTCTTCTGGTAGTTCACTCTCTCCCCCGAGGCTTCACAAAATTTATCAAGGCACCTTTTAGCTATTTTCGCTTGCTCGAGCGATGCTTCACAAAGGAGTACCAAGTCGTCGGCGAAAAAAAGATGAGACAACTGCACACCTCCCACAACCACCGGCTTCCAGGATTTGTCAGCTACTGCATCTTGGATGACTTGGGACAAGAATTCCATACAGAAAACAAATAAGTAAGGCGAAAGGGGATCCCCTTGTCGGATTCCCCTCGACGGACAAAATCTCCCAGTCTTTTCGCCATTCCAAATCACCTCCGTTCTTCCTATCGATTGACAATTCATTATCACTTCAATCAGCTTCGGAGGGAGGGATGCTCTTTCTAACATTGACCGTAGAAAACTCCATTTTACCCGGTCATATGCTTTCTCCAAATCGATCTTGAACACCATCCACCGACGTCGTCTGCGCTCAGCCATTGAGTGAATCACTTCTTGGACGATAACAACGTTATCGATAATTTGACAACCCTGAATGAAACTTGCTTGAGCCGGGTTGATCATATTCGGCAGGACCCTTTTCAGTCTGTGGATGATCATTTTCGTGGATGCCTTAAATATGACGTTCAATAACGAGATTGGGCGGAACATGGCTGGCGTTGATGGACTATCTGTCTTCGGCAAGGGCACCAACAGCGCGTCAAAAACCTTCTGTGGCAGCTGCACTTCATTCAGAATAAGAAGGACCGTGTCGATTACTTGCTTTCCTACCAAACCCCAATTCTTTTGATAGAATATAGCCGGAAAACCATCCGGTCCGGGGGCTTTATATGGACCCATATGTCGGATTGCCTCCCAGACCTCATGGCCCTCGAAAGGGGCTGCTAAAGTATGTTGATCCTGCTCGGACAGTACCGGAAAGGTGTGTAATGGCCAAGCGAAACTCAGATCAGCCGGACTCCGCTCTTGGTCAGCAGTGTACAACCCCTTAAAATGGTTGATAACCATTTCCTTGATCAACCCCTCGTCTCCAATCCAAGCCCCATCCTGACCCTGCAGCTGCATTACCCTGTTAGCCCTACGTCTAACAATTGTTGACACATGGTAATAGGACGTGTTTCTATCCCCCTCTAGAAGGAAACTAGACCGTGATTTTTGGAACCACAACATTTGCTCATGTTGCAACACCTCCTCTAGCTTGTCCTGCAACTCTTTTTCTAAATGGATATAATGGCTTGAGACTCTGACTGCTAACTTCTTCCTCACCCCCTCCAGTCTCTTCGTTAAGATATGTTTGCGCTTAAAGATGTTCCCAAAAACATCCTTATTCCACTCCTTCAAATTTTCAGCTAACCCTTCCAAAGCCTCGCACGTATCCACCGAATCTGCCCATTTTGCCTTCATAAAATCTGAGAAATTTTCGTGCATGAGCCAAGCCGCTTGGAAGCGGAATGGGCGATTGGCTCTTTCCCCACCTTCTTCCGGACGTAGCTGGATAAGCAAAGGCGCATGGTCTGAATATGCCGAGGTAAGATGTGTCACTGCTGCTGTGTGGTATCTCGTTCTCCATCCCGCATTACATAGAGCTCGGTCCAGCCTGGCTGCAATTCTACTTCCCACTGTTCTCCCCCTCCACCATGTGTATGGGTTGCCCGAGAAACCGAAATCTAGAAGTTGCAGCTCATTAACCCAATTGTTAAAAGCCTGAGATGCCCTGTTGGAGCCTGCAAATGAGACCGTCGACCTCTCTTGAGGACTCATAGTTGCATTGAAGTCACCCGCCAGCATCCACGGTCTACGATTCACATCCGCAAATTCGGTCAAGCTCCTCCACAGGTCGAGTCGTCTAGCATGGCTAGGAGCTGCGTAAACGGCCGACAAAATCCATGGCTCTTCTCCTCGTCTCCTAATTTCAACCGTTATATGTTGTGGATGCTCAATTATCGGTATCACCTCCACTTCCGTTGATCTCCAGAGCAGCCATATTCCTTCTGCGAACCCGACTGCTTCCATTCTCATGTAGCTATCGAACCCAATTCTTCGACAGACCCTATCAGCCGCTTGACCACTGATCCGGGGCTCCACCAAAGCGACCACTTGTGGGTCATAGGTTCTGATCAATTCCCGTATCGCTGCAAGGAAAGCATCACTGCTCGCCCCGCTCGTGTTCCAAGTTAATATGCTCAGACTATTCATGGATGACAGAGTATTGCGAAGGGCCCCGAAGATCGGATTGCTTGGCATCTGCATGGCTTCTGCGAAGGCATGGGCAACATCATCAAGTCGCTTAATAGCATTACCGGTCCTGCTGGGCATCGAGGCCCTGCACAAGATCGGTTGGGTCTCCGTCTCTAGGCGCTGATACTGCATTATCATTCTGTCTACTATTGGTGGCATCTCTGCCAGGAATGGTCCCATCCGGAGGTCTGACATCAAGAAACTCGCTTGACCCCGGACTGGGATCACCATGACCCCCGACGCTTGACTCATTGCTGACTGTGCTAAACCTTGTGGGTCCTTGTTGATCAGCGTTCACGGTCGTTGGACTGACTTGGGATGGGACTCTGAGGGTCTTCTTGCTCTTATCCAGGGCCTCCACCTGTGTTGTAAGTAGGTCCTCTTCGACTCGGTCCTTGCTAATAGTCACCCGAGGGCGGTAGATTCTTTTGGTGGGTTTCTGTTTCCTAACCGCCAAAACAGAGTCGCTCCTTTTTGTCTTCTTGTTCTTCTCCTTTGAGGGGTTCTTCAAAACAGAATCTTTGGCAATCTTATCTTTCCCAAGATCTTCTACCAACTTATCCTTTCCTTTTTGCTGATTATCCCTATTTTCTTGGGGAATATCTTCCTTATCATTATTCATTCCTAATTGCTGAGATTCGTCCTCCCTTTCCAATATCGAAAATCTCGAAGATTGCCCAATCCCAATCCCCCCTTGATTCTCGGGATTGCTTCCTCCTCTTGTTTCCGACGACGAACTTCCCTTCTTACCACCGCCGCCGGTGGACGTCTGCCCTGTCACCTGATGCTGCCCTTCCTTCACCACTTTGTCCTTCTCTGCTTGGTTTCCCCCTCTACTACTCTGTCTACGATTTTTCTTGGCTTGCATCCATCCTCCATACGTCTCATCTGGTCCCGGGATCCTCGTCTCAATCTCCTTCTCCACGTTCCCCTCCTGCGGTCCACACTTTTCCGCTGAATGTCCGACCATGCCACATTTAAAGCACATCATCCTCAGTCCCTCGTACTGTATCGGCCAGACTTTTCCATCCATCTTGAACTTTGAGAGCAACGGTTTTGACAGGTCTACTTCGACACTCATCCTTGCAAATTGGCCTCTACTTGCCGCAGCTGTTGTGTTGTCAATGCGCAGGACTTTCCCTATACGCTGACCAATAAGCCTGAGGAATCTGGGATCAAAATATTCAATGTGGAGACAAGGGATCCGAACCCACACCGTGAGTATCGTGATCGTCTCAAAGCTCGCGTCAAACTTTGGAACCCACTTCCTGACCGTGAGGTAATTGTCCCCGATCATCCACGGTCCTTCCATGAGCACGTGATCATAATCGACCTGGTTCGAGAACCTCGCAATGTAGTAGTCGTTTCCCAAATCGATGAGATGGAATTGAGCACTTAAGGTCCATTTCTGGGCAAGCCTTCGATGCAATTGCATATAACCTGGTCCTTTGTCGAACATTTTGATGATCAACGTGTCTTTCCAGGGGCACCATAGTTCCTCTTTCTCTCTTCTGTCGAGGCTAATCGTTGGGCAAAGCGGATCATCATCCTCCGGAGGTACATCATCAGTAGCGATCAGTTCCGCCTCTGGGCCCCCTAGAGCCCCGTTGTCCGGCAGGACGGTTGTGTAGCTACTGCCACCCCCCTGCACCAGCTTCTCTTTGTAGTTCATCCTTTTGTCCCCATTATCCTTAGCCTTTTCAGACAGACTTGGGAATTTCGTCCCATAGTCGTCCTTCTCCATACTCTCCATTCTTCCGAAAACTGCTTGCTGCAGGTTCTTGTCGCCTCCCGCCCCATTCTCCTCTTCGCCACTCAGCGCCATATTACCTTGAGCCATCTGCGTATCCATACTTCTGTCACCGATTTCACTATTCCGATCTCGATCTTTGTTCCGCTCTCTCACAGGAGATTGCATCTCTATTCGGGGTTTGAAGTTGATAGATTCTAATATACCTTTATTTCAAATTTCTTTGAAAGATTTTCGAAAAAAAATATACGATTCTCTAAAACCATATGATTTGTCATATCTTGGGAATAGAAAAGCTATTTGAGCTAACAAAAATAATTTTAAAAAATATATATTTTATTTTTCATTTTAAATACTTTGTAAAGATATTCCCCATGCTCTCCCTTCATAATCGATATTCTGATTCAAGATACTCAAGAAACCGGCCCAAATAATCATTTGAAAGAAACCTGGCCCGGCCCAATACGGTTCCAATTTGACAGTCAACAGTCACAATTTGAAGCCGGCCGATTCCGCAGTTCTCCGATCACCCAAATCTCCACCGCAGCGGTTACGCCGCCGGCGAGTTTCAGAGATCCGGCAGTCGGATATGGCAGCCGCGGTGAGACGGACAATTCCAGGGCATCTGAAAGTCACAGTTTGAGCTCAAACCAGCTTCAGCCTCTCCCTCCATAGACCGCAGAAGAAGCTCAACGCCCCCTTCCTCGCCCGCCTCTTTTCTTCCCACGATGACCATCTCACTAAAGACGAGGTTGTACAGAGAGTACTCAGTGTAATCAAGGACTTCCCCAAGGTCGATCCTTCCAAGTTAGCAAGGTCTCTCTTCTCCCTCCCTCCCTCTATTCCATTTCAGAGCTCTTGATTTCCTCTCAATTTTCTCAAATGTGCTCGATTTCTTATATTCCTTTCAATTATCGTTAGATTTGATGTTTACTTTTTTAAATCGGAGTATGTGCTTAGGGTTTTGGGGATTCGACTTATGTGGATTGATCGGATTTGGTCGATTGCCGTTCAAAGTGACCGCTTTATATACTGATTGATTGGGACTGCATTTCGAATCTGAACGTTAAGTCAATTTATCGGAAAACCGACCTGTTTTGTTCATTCTGTCTGAAATTGTGCCGAGTTTTAAGTGCCTGTCACTGATGCTGGATGTGTAATGGAAAACCCAAAAACACTGCATAGGCAGATAGGCTAGATCAAACACCAAGTTATATCCATTTCTGGCAGATCTAAGGTTTACTGTGAAGAAGGTGTTTCATGATTGTTCCTGAATGATCTGTTTGCAATCCGTGAATCTCTTCAAGTTCTGTCAATAGCAGCGAAATGCTTGTTGTAGTCTTGTAGATGAACTTGTACATTACCGTTAAAACACGTAAACACGACGACATTTATAACGAAGCATATATGCTTTGGCAACTGGCACCATCTAAATCTTTGGTCTGATCTTGCAGGTGACACCGGATGTTCATTTCCAGAAGGATCTATTGGTGTACTGCACATTTGGTGAGCTTCATCTGTCATGAAGTGAGGCAAAGATAGCAGATGACCAGGAGCGACGTCGTTTTGATTCAAGCTGTAGCAGATAACAAAGAACGACGTCGTTTTGATTGTAAACGTTGTAAATGAACGCACGTGCCTATCACGTGACTACTGCTGTACAAATAACAAACTCGGTTGTTACACCGAGTAACGAATTCAATTGAGTTTTCATCTTCTTCAACCTCTGTTCTCTTTCTCTCATTTTCTGGTTTTCAATTCTTGCTTCCACAAAATCCAACATGGTATCAGAGCCATTCTAGCTCCATCTTACGTTCATTCCGCGTTTCTGTTTTTCATCTCTTTCGCGTTTGTCAGAAGATGGATCAAGTTCCTGATCAGCGAGCGCGAACTGGTTTTGACACACGAGATCCGCTGTATCTTCATCCGTCGGATAGCCCGGGGATGGTGCTTGTTTCAAAGGTATTTGATGGATCTAGTTTTGGTACATGGAAAAGATCAATGTTGATTGCCTTATCAGCAAAGAATAAAGTCGGTTTTATGAATGGTAGAATCGAAAAACCTAGTGAAGATTCTCCTACTTTCTATGATTGGCAAAGGTGCAATGACATGGTTGTATCTTGGATTCTGAATGCTTTGGGCAAAGAAATTGCAGAGAGCGTGATATACAGTGATTCTGCAATTGAAATTTGGCTTGATTTGATGTCTCGCTTTGAACAAGCGAATTTGGTTCAGCGTTTCTCTGTGCGCAAAGAACTTTGTGTAATTTCTCAGGGCAGTGATGATTTTGCTACTTTCTATACCAAGATCAAGAAGCTTTGGGACGAATTGAAAGCTTTGCAAACAGTTCCAAGGTGTTCTTGTGGTGCTAGTCAAGATTTCTGCAAATTCGAAGAGGATCATAGGCTTCTTGAATTGTTGATGGGATTGAATGACAGTTTCAATTCAATCCGTGGCCAAATCTTGATGATGAAGCCCAGTCCAACCATTGTAGAAGCATATTCGATGTTGAGTCGTGAAGAGAAACAATTGAATCTCAAATCCAATAGTAGTTTCATGAGTGATTCATCTGCTATGAACACTCAGAGTAGGAAAGCTGGTGGAAATGGTTCACAACAACAAGGTGCTAGACAGAAACCTAAGCAAGAAGGGTCGGTTCCTACCAAACGACCTTCTTATGTTTGCACTCATTGCAAGAAGACAGGGCATAAGGTTGAATTTTGTTATAAACTGATCGGGTATCTAAGTGATTCAAAGGCTCCTAAGGACATGAGGTTTGCTGGTAGCACTAGATCTGAGGAAGTGACTGAACAAGCACCTGCCATCCCAGGTTTCACAGCTGAGCAGTGTTCTCAACTTCTTTCTATGTTGACTAAAGGGGCTCCTCAATCTCAGTCACAGGGTACAGAGATGGCTAGCTGCTCCATGGCAGGTATTCACACTTCAGATCTTCTGAATTACTCTAAGTATTTAGCTCTAAGTGCACAGTTTGAAATGAAAAGTAATGGTCATGTTTGGATCTTGGATACTAGCGCCACCGATCACATGTGTTTTGACCACAATTCTTTTGACCAGCTTGTCCCTCTTTCTCATCCACACAAAATTACCAACCCAAATGACACCTTTATCACTGTTAAGTTTCATGGTTCAGTGAAAATTTTGCCTGATATCACACTGAGACATGTGTTTTTTGTCCCTGAATTTAAATTCAATTTGTTGTCCATCAGCAAGTTGACCTCCCAAATGAATTGTGGTGCTCATTTCTCTTCAAATATTTGCCTATTACAGGCCCCTTCTCTGAAGAGGCCACCGGTGCTTAGTGAGCACAAGGATGGACTTTATCTGCTGCACTCTTCTCCAAAAATTTCATTGCACTCTGATGATTCTTTTTCAACTTGTAATACACTTAAATGTGTTTCTGATTCTGCTATACTTTGGCATTTGCGATTGGGTCCCATGCCTTTTGACAAACTCAAATTGTTAAAGTCAATTGATGTTTCTTTTCCTTCTATAAATGATCATGTGTGTGATGTATGCCATAAAGCTAGACAACACAGGTTGCCATTTCCACACATCTCCATTAAATCCAAGCTCCCTTTTGACCTCATACATATTGATGTGTGGGGACCTTATCACACTCCTACTTATATGGGCCACAAATATTTCATGACAATTGTAGATGACTACACCATATGCACTTGGACCCATTTACTGTCTTCAAAAGCTAGTGCTTTTTCTTTCCTTAAGAGTTTTGTCTTTATGGTCCAAACTCAATTTCATACAACCCCAAAAGTCATTCGTTCTGACAATGCTTTTGAGCTTGGTTCAAGCCTAGCAGGCACTGAGTTTTTTAATTCTCATGGCATTATACACCAGACTAGTTGTGCTCACACACCACAGCAGAATGGTGTTGTTGAAAGGAAACATAAACACCTTCTTGAAACAGCCAGAGCTTTAATGTTTCAATCCCAAGTTCCTGTCAAGTACTGAGGTGATTGTGTTCTTATGGCTACACACTTGATCAACAGATTTCCCTCCAAAATCCTTCAAAATATCAGTCCTTATGAGAGACTATTTTCTGTCACTCCTGACTATTCTCTCTTGAAACCTTTTGGTTGCCTGTGTTATGCTACCACATATCCAAAGTCCAAAGACAAGCTTTATCCCCGTGCTCAAGCTTGTGTTTTTTTGGGATTTCCTTTTGGGAAGAAAGCTTACAAGCTTCTCAACATTTCTTCCAAAGAAGTGGTTATAGCCAGAAGTGTTGTTTTCTATGAGACAAAATTTCCTTTTCAGTCCCTTTGAATGTCCTCATCTGAAGTCATTCTTCCTTGTCCTGCTTCAGATGGTCAGTTTGACACCACAGATGTTTCTCCCTCCCCTCCAGTTCCTTCTACATCACCTCAAATTTCTTCTCCATCTATTTCAGACCTTGATCTTTCTCCCATTGCAAATCATACTCCTCCTAATGTTGATTCAGAGCACATTCCTGTTGTTAGAAGATCATCAAGAGTGCATGTTCCTCCATCCTATCTCAATGATTATGTTTGTAATTCTTTCTGCTCAAACACTATTACCTCTTCTTGTTTTTCACCCCCATCCATTTGTGCCAGTGTTCTTTCCATTGGTGATCACCAGTTACTTTCTTCTCTTTCTATTGCACATGAGCCATCTACTTATGCAGAAGCAGCTAAATCACCAGCTTGGCTAGAAGCTGTGGACAAGGAGTTCATTGCTTTGGAATTGAACAACACATGGTCTCTTGTCCCTTTGCCCAAGGGAAAGAAACCAATTGGTTGCAAATGGGTGTTCAAATTGAAGCTGCGTCCTGATGGTTCAATTGAAAGGCACAAGGCTCGATTAGTAATCAGAGGGTGTACACAAAAAGCTGGTATTGATTTCACTGAAACTTTTTCTCCTGTCATTAAGATCACAACCATCAGAGTTCTTATTTCTATTGCTCTTAAGCGAAAATGGAAGATGTTTCAGCTAGACGTGAATAATGCTTTTCTACATGGTGACCTTCATGAGGATGTCTATATGAAGGTCCCTCCTGGTTTAAATGTTGAGGATTCATCTTTAGTTTGCAAATTAAACAAGTCTCTGTATGGTCTTCGTCAAGCCTCTAGGCAGTGGTATGCCAAATTGTCTGATTCTTTGAGTTCTCGTGGATATTCCCATTCTCCCAATGACCACTCTTTATTCATAAGAAGAGTTGGAGATTCAGTTATTTTTTGGCCATTTATGTTGATGACATTCTCCTCACTGGAAATGATGAGTCTGCTATGAGTGATTTGAAGTCCTTCCTTGATGATCAGTTTAAAATCAAGGACTTGGGGGAGCTGTATTATTTTCTGGGTATTGAGTTTTTTAGAGTTCCTCATGGGATGGTTTTATGTCAGAAGAATTTTGTCTCAGATCTTCTGAAGGAGTTCAATGTCACTTCCGGATCTGCTCAAGCTCCTTTGATAGCTGGTGTTGATTTGTATAAGTCTTCAAGTCCTCCTCTGTCAGATCACCTTTTCTTCAGAAGGTTGGTTGGGAAGCTCAATTTTTTGACTCATACTCGTCCAGATTTGGCTTTTGTTGTTCAGTATTTGAGTCAGTTCATGCACTCTCCCCCGAAGGCTCATCTGGATGCAGCTTTCCATGTTTTGAAATACCTTAGGCATCGTCCTGATTTGGGTATTCTTCTAAACTCATCTTCTGATATGAAATTGCTGGGATATAGTGACTCTGACTGGGCTGCTTGCTCCCATACTAGAAGGTCAGTAAGTGGGTATTTTGTTTCATTTGGAGGTTGCCCTATATCTTGGTAGGCAAAGAAGCAGTCCATAGTATCTCTTTCATATGCGGAAGCAGAGTACAGGTCACTGCATCGCCTAACTGCAGAGATTGCTTGGTTGACGCGTTTATTGGCTGAATGTGGTGTTACAGGCATTCTACCTGTTCCTGTGAAGTGTGATAGCCTTGCAGCAATTCATATTGCTAAAAATCCGGTTTACCATGAGCGCACAAAACATGTAGACCTCGATTGCCATTTTGTTCGACACAAGTTATGTGAAGGATTGATTAGCCTTTCTTACCTTCCTACTCGAGAGCAGCTGGCTGACATCTTCACCAAATCGCTTCCAGGTCCTCGTCACCATGAACTGTTGTCCAAGTTGAAGATGGTCTTACCACCTTCAACTTGGGGGGGGGGGGGGGGGGGGGTGTTGGTGTACTGCACATTTGGTGAGCTTCATCTGTCATGAAGTGAGTCAAAGGTAGCAGATGACCAGGAGCGACGTCGCTTTGATTCAAGCTGTAGCAGATAACAAAGAACGGCGTCGTTTTGATTGTAAACTTTGTAAATGAACGCACGTGCCTAACACGTGACTACTGCTGTACAAATAACAAACTCGGTTGTTACACCGAGTAACGAATTCAATTGAGTTTTCATCTTCTTCAACCTCTGTTCTCTTTCTCTCATTTTCCGGTTTTCAATTATTGCTTCCACAAAATCCAACAGGATTTGGGGGTCTTAACAGCTTGGACAACGTCGAGCTAGTAATGGCATTAAAGGAGGAGTTCAAGTTGGAGATTCCTGACTTGGAAGCTGATAAACTCGACTCCACAAAGCTTGCCATCGAGTATATCTATAGCCATCCCATGTCCAGTTAATCGCAACGGTACCAAGCTACTTGGTTATTGCCATTTCCTCTAATTTTCCTTCAGTTGAATGGGTGTTGAAGTCACCTTTATATATCATCGAAGTGGATGGACAATAATCTCCTTTCTCTCTTTGCAATTTGGTCGCAGAACATTATCGAACTTGTGGGTTTTGAGCAGTCGGTTTTACGATTGCTGACCATACTCTGGTTCATTCATCTTTGGTAAATCCTTTCTTAATCTGCATCTTATTTTCTTTTGAACTCTGTGATATCATTTGTTCTTTTATGATTACAGCATACCTGATTTTTCAGGGTCTTTCTGAGTTTTGCTTACATTTATATTGTTAACGTTAGTAACTTTTTTTTGGATCGGTAATGTTAGTAATTTTAAGAGTAAATTACACATAACCACCCTTAAATTAGGCTAGTTTTCACATAACCACCCATAAAATTATAAATTACATAAAACCACCCATAAATTACATTTATTTTTAAAAGACCACCCATCCATTAAACCTCTATTTGTTTTGTTTGAAAAGACTAAAATACCCTAATTCAAACTTATTTTTTAAAGGAAAGACTGAGGTGGCAATTAGGCGAGTCGGGTCGGATTCGGTTAGTCAAGTTTCGGGTCATTAGGGTTTCGGGTAATGTCTAATAATTTGATCATTGGGTTGGGTCGGGTTCGGGTTTCGGTTGTATCGGGTTTTGATTGTCTCGGGTTTCAGTTATTTCGGGTTTGGATTCTCTCAAGTTTTCATTATTTCAATATTCATTTTAAAAATTTTACTAGAATCTATCTTAAAATTCGGGTTATATCGGGTTTCGGTTATAACGGGTTCGAGTCTTAATGAGTTTCGGTTGAATCGGGTTCGGTTCATTCAGATTTGGGCGAGTTTCGGTTATCGGTTATTCGGATTTCGGGTCCAAAATGGGTCGGGCCGGGTCGGTGTTCAGGACAAGCATTTCCAAAATACATACAATAACCCTAGAGCTGGCAAAACTCGACCCGAACCCGAAAACCCGACCCGGTCGACCCGAAACCGATTGTCTTGAACACCGACCCAACCCGACCCATTTTGGACCCGAAATTCGAATAACCGATAACCGAAACTCAACCAAATCCGATTCAACCGAAACTCATTAAGACTCGAATCCGTTATAACCGAAACCCAATATAACTCGAATTTTAAGATAGATTCTAGTAAAAATCTTAAAATGAATATTGAAATAATGAAAACTTAAGACAATCCAAACCCGAAATAACTTACACTCGAGACAATCGAAACCCGATACAACCGAAACCCGAACCCGACCCAACCAAATGATCAAATTATTAGACATTACCCGAAACCCGAATGACCCGAAACCCGACTAACCGAGTCCGACCCGACTCGCCCAATTACCACCTCAGTCTTTCCTTAAAAAAATAAGTTTGAATTATGGGTATTTTAGTTTTTTCAAACAAAACAAATAGAGGTTTAATGAATGAGTGGTCTTTTGAAAATAAATGTAATTTATGGGTGGTTTTCTGTAATTTATAATTTTATGGGTGGTTATGTAAAAACTAGCCTAATTTAAGGGTGGTTATGTGTAATTTACTCTAATTTTAAAGCACAAGTTGCAATCTGAAATGCAAAACCTATGAAAAATGAAGATGCAGTTTCTGTTATAAATCAGATATTAGTAGACACATACGGTAGAAATCATCTGGAAATATTTTATTTTATCCCCAAACGGGGCTACAATAAATACTAATTTCAGCATTCAATTATAATTAAAATCTATATAAAATACTAAAAAGAGGCTGAAACCGACGTAATTCGCATACGGGTCATATTCTAGAGCAATTCGCATGTGTCATATACTGGATTAATATGGTATTATCTTTTTTATCCACATCAATTAATAAACAAATTTTCCATCTCATTTATCTTAATTAGTTAGAAAACTTATATTTTTAGCTCAAATAAACTATCCAATATTGTTATTATCATATCTTACTTAGTTATATTTTGATAATATTTTGTTATAAATATTATAAATTTTTATATTTATTTACATTCTAAAACAATAACGCAATTGAAGTTTATATATTTACTTTATATGAAGTAGGAATTTATATTAATTCAAAGATAGTTTATATAATAAAATCTATTAACAAGTCGTGCAACGAGCGAGTAATAAAACTATTCTAATCAATAAAATACGGAGCAAAAAAAACTGGCAAATGGTAAAATACTAAAAATAGCATAAATATGAAAAATCAGGCAAATTTATTAAACGGAGTACAAGTCGTTTTATCTTGTACTTAAATTTTAATATAAAAAAATTCATTTCCAAGTAAATTTACTCCTTTTTTTAATTGACTCTTTCAATTCATACACGTTTTTTTAAATAATAAGTATGAGATTATTAAAATAAATTAAAAATTAAAAATTTTATATAGTTTTTTTATAAATTTAAAAAGCGCATGTAAATGGTAAAAAGTCGATTAAAAATGAATGGAGGTTAATTAATCAAGGGTGATTTTGGGGATTATATCTTTATGAAAAACTAATTAACTAATTAGACCCCAAACATTTTTATTTAGCCGTGTTGCACCCCTCTCTCATAAACACATGCGCCTAAAAAATGAGGGTTCTCCTCCCTAAATCTGCAACTCATCGATCACCATCCTCCCCTAAACACAACCATCAAGCTGCAATACCTAGTTGGTTTAAGATCAAGTGCAAACAGTTGGTTTAAGATCAAGTTTGGTGGATTCACGCCATCCTATGAGTTAATTTTGTTCATGCCAATTGGATCTACAATTCGATTCGAGGATTCTGAGCATCCACCACATTGTCTCGATTCAATCCAAGTCAGATCCGAGCGTTTTGGTTCCAGCTCCTTTCACATCGCATTTTTTATTAGTTGAGATATCGAGTCCGCAGCCAATTTCTGTGCTTGTTTGAAGCAATTTTCGGCTCTTTGTTGGGGGTAATCTTACTCGCTGTGAATTAGGTTTTTTTTTTTTGTTGGTAACTTGAAATCGGCACTTCCTTGTTGATCTGATCGGACAAAGCTTTTTGATTCAAGGCTTAATTTACCTCCGGGTGCTTCTTCATATAAGGGGATGAACAATTTTAGTGTTTCTGTGTAATGTAAATCTTCGATTTTGGCTTTTGTCCATTAACCATCACCGTTTTATTCTTCTGTTTCTTCATCTGTTCTGTCTTTCTGATCTTCTTATAAGGGGATGAAAAATTTTAGTGTTTCTGTGTAATGTAAATCTTCGATTTTGGCTTTTGTCCATTAACCATCACCTTTTTATTCTTCTGTTTCTTCGTCTGTTTTGCCTTTCTGATCTATTCCAAAATGTCAAAAAGAGAAGTTTCTTCATCTGTTCTGCCTTTCTAATCTATTGCAAAATGTCAAAAAGAGAGCAGAGTGGACCCTTCTCCAAGTGTGGACAATCATGTACTTTCCATGGGGAGAGGTGCACAACATCCTTAAGCCTAGCACATAAACAAATGAGTTTCTGACCCAAAACCAATTAGCGTTGAGTGGAATAGCCCGCCTACTTATATCCTAGCTTGGAACCCTCCCAACTTCCGATATGGGATTGCTTGCTTCTTCTTTTTCTTTTTTGGTGTTTTGCATAACTAACCCATATTCCCGCCCGGTTTGCAAAATTAGCCCCCACCAAGTGGAAATAGCAATCTTGTCATGGGGGCTATTTTTGCAAATGTAAAAAGTGACCAACTGAGGCGGTAGCAGGTGAGAGGAGGGAGTGACTGAACTGTACAAAGAGAGCACAAATTGGGGGAGTTTTTGGCGCCAAAAATGTGATGGGACACCCATCAAAAGAACAAGGGGATGTGATAGGGGGATTTTCCAACCTTTTATAATACGTAGTATGTAAAAGGAGGGGAGGGAAGAGGGCAATCAGTTGCTTCCTCAACCTATAAAATCTCACAAAATAGGGATGGAGAGGAGTGTCACCATGGAAGAGGAGTCGAGCTTTTAGAGTTCCAGTTGCAGAACACTTGTCACCCTAACTGAGTGCCTTTGTCACTCAACAGAATCACCCATATCACTTAGGTTTATGAGAAATCTTTCTTCGCATACGCAATTGGTAAGTGTTGTTCCCGTATTCGTCCTCATCTATGGCAAAAGCTACAACTCCAACACGTGATTTTCATCCCTCATTTCACTTTCAGGTGAGAGGGGTTAGACATGATATCCATCAGCAGCGAAACGGAGCCCATAGAAGAAGAAGACAAAGTGGCAAAGGGGAAGAACAAGGTTTAATTTATGTGATTCTTTCTTTGATTTTTTCCATATTCTTCTCATATCTCACATATTATCCCCCCTTGTCAAATCTAAGAATTTTTTTCGTCTCTAATTCTTGCAAATCTGAGGATTTTTTTTTCGAATGGGAGTCCAAGGAAGAAGAAGAAGGCAAAGTGGCAAAGGGGAAGAACAAGGTTTGATTTCTGCGATTCTTTCTTTGATTTTTTTTCATATTCTTTTCAGATCTCATAGTTTGTTCCTCATTTCATTTTCAGGTGGCAAAGGCTTGGTTTGCGTTACTCTTATACACGATTTCCACCATGGAAGAGGAGCGGTCGTTCTGAAGTTCAAGTTGTAGAACGCATGTCACCTTAATTCATTGTCGTTGTCGCTCAACATAATCCCCGTGTCACTTATGTTTCTGAGAAACCTTTCTTCCTATACACAATGTGTAACTACAATCCCACGAGGCCACGACGCGAAACTGAAGAGTAGCAAGAAGCTCCAGTATACTAAAGGAAATAAGACTCTAAAATCTGGCTGATTACATGAACAAAAAAGGCGAATTTGCGGATATACCCTACCCAAAAAAAAGGATTGCAAAAATACCCCTATTTCTTCCAAATTGCAACAGATGCCTATTTAGGCATATGTGCAATAAAAGTATTGTAAAGTTAAATATTTTTTTAATAAATATAAAGATATAAAAATAGGATTTTCGGAATTTAAAAAAACTAGATTTTCAAAAATTACAAAAAATAGGATTTTTGAAATTAAAAAAAAATAGATTTTTGGAAATTGGGAAAAATTGGATTTTCGGAAATTAAAAAAAAATAGATTTATGGAAATTGAAAAAAACAGAATTTTCGAAAACGTATGCTGACATGTGTATAACACTATCCTGTCAATGTGTAAGTGTCATCCTGTCAACATTTGTTTTTTTATCCTGTCATATTGATAAGAATACCCTGTCAATGTCTTATTTTTATCATGTCAGGTTATAAATTTGTTCATATCAAGTGTCGAAATTAACGTGGGTGAATGATGTTTCAACCCAACAAAAGACCAATATAAGTGCCTTCTTGTCAATATGTAAGTGTCTTCCTTTCAACATTTGTTTTTATCCTGTCATATCCGAATATCTTGTCAATGTCTTGTTTTTATCCTGTCAGGTTATAAGTGTGTTCCTATTAATATGTAAGTGGCTACGACATTTGTTTCATTTCAGAGTTTCCTACGTCGACTATCGTTCCGAACATGCTCCAACACATCAAGTGTTTTCATGGATATACAATGACACCGAAAATGCACCAATGACCATCTCCATTATAGAATATTGTCGCTTATCATCCTTCACATATGAATTCGCCAATGCAATAATCAGCTCTTTCTTAACAACCACGTCGTCTCATTGCTTCACCAGCCTAAGATTGTACTAACCTCTTCTTTAGAGATATACAAGTAGCTTGAGATATTAACACCAATATATAGATAACCAAGTGGAACAAAAGGACGAAGACACAAGTTCATGGCTCCATAACACAGAGAAGGTCGATTCAGACAAGTTCAGCGGAGGTCGACAGAGTGGTCCGGACCGACTGATGACCGAGGGTGAACGCTCTGATTCAATTCGAATTAGCGTTGGATTGTTGTCTGTGACGACGGCGGAACAACGCTCGAAGGCTGGGCCGAAACAGGCGGGAGGAGAGGAGGAATATGAGAGGAGGTCAACCGGGGAGGCAGGCCGACTGTTGACCGAGGGCGAACGACGGGATCCTGATGTGCTGGTGATGGCGGTATGATACGTACTCGATTTGGGTTGAGCGAGTACAACGCCCAATCGTCCGGTGTCAAGGTAAATCGATCGACCCTCGCGTCGTGGAATAAGACTTGGATCGGTGGAAGCTCACGTTGAAGTTGATTCCAAATTAAAATTAGTACTGCATTGATAAGTCCAACAAATCCCACGGGTGCCTCCTTGTTCACTTCGATTCCGAGTTGACTACGGTGGCAGTGATCTCGCATTCTGCTCGGCCTTGCAAATACTCCGTAATTAATTAGCAAGTGCTCCATGACTTCAATTCCCATTCCTCATGATCGATCAGTGGCGGCGAGTCCGAATTTGGCTAATTAGCAAAGGCTATATATATATATATATATATATATATATATATATATATATATATATATATATATATATATATATATATATAGGCAAGAGATCTAGTGAAACGAATAATATGGTGTAACGGTGAAACGAATGAATATTATGTCATATTCATATGAATATGACATCATGTGAATATGAATATGTGAATATTATGGTGTATCAATATGAATATGGTGTTATTCATTTTATGTTTTTTGAATATAAATAATATCATATTCATATACCCATATTTACATCATATTCATAATCACACAACATAATATTCATATTTTCATATTCATATAAAATAATATTCATATGAATATGATGTAATATTCATTCGTTTCACCGTTACACCGTATTATTCGTTTCATTAGAACCCTTCCCTATATATATATGTCACGATCGAACTCCCTAGTGGCTTTCTTCGACTCAAGACGCGCGTGACGACAGTGATGGCTTGAACCGGGGTTCTTACGAAGATGATGGTGGTGGTGGTCGCGGGCTGTGGGTGGTGGCGGTGGTGCTGCAGCGGTGATTGGTGAGACGGTTTTGATGGCGGAGACGGAACGGTAGTTGTGATGGTGATCAGAACAAGGCAAATCCCTTCCAAACGAGGATGAGATTCCGATCTTCAATCACGGTACGGCGTTGGCGGCTTGGGGCGAATAACGAGAGGAGAGATTGAAGAAGATAGTTTGTTCGGGCTTTTACTTTATTTTCATTTTTTATAAACCCTAATTTTATCTTTTCCAAAAACTAATTTCATTTTATTTTTTATTTATTTTTTTCATTTTTTTTATTAATTCACATTATTTTTTCGTTTTTGGGCAAATATGCAATTTTATTAAGCATTTTTGTAATACTTTTAGGCATTATTGCAAAAAAAATAAAAAAACAAGGTATATTTGCAACTCATTTATTAATTTGGGGTATATTTTGCTATTCTTCCAACAAAAAATAGAGTAGCAAGAAGCTCTGTAACAAAATCCGCTTGTTTATATTTCTGTTCTGTTTTGTTTAAATTTTGCATCATATGGTTTTATTGAAACAATCCTTGAAGTAATTCAAATTGCATCATTAATTTGGTTTTGTTGAAACAATCAACTTGCATCATCTATGTCATCTGTTTGTATTTTACATGGCTTGAAAAGGTAAATATATAAATGAGTGGCTTAAAAGCCAAGGGTACAATAACGCAAAGACCAAACAAAGGGTCTTACGGAAAAATACATAGAGAGCCCAATAATAAAATACCACACTACTAAAAACATATCCACACTAGCTACTACCACTACTAAAAACATCCACCTAAATTTTACATGTCACCTATTATATTTTTTCGTGTCACTCTTCAGTCTTTGAACTTTAGTTTCTTATGTACATCATCTATGTCACCTGTTTGTATACCCATGACACCCGAATGATTTAACTTGTCACTTTGTTTGCACCGAAACGGGTGAAAAGCAAACAAAACCAAACAAGTTCACAAATGCAACACTTAAAAGCAGCTAAGGAATTTGAGATCTAGTGTTCGCATTTTTGTGTGGGGAATAATGTGAATGAAAAACTTATTTGTAAAATTGTGGGTAACGTACAAGTAGGTTTTTGTAACCGAATCGCATGATTTTAAGGGTGACATGCATGAGTTAAGCGTTAAGAGGTGACACGTATGGGTTAGTTAACCCATTCTCTCTTTTTTGGGTTAGTCGTGTAATTTTTAGGGAGTGGAGACTAATTTTATAAAATTTGGGGTTCGTCTTGTAATTTTTAGGGAGACTAGTTTTGCAAACCAAATGGAAATGTGGATTAGTTAACCCATTCTTTATTTTTTCCTTCATAAATGTGCACACCCAACCAGATTATCAATTTGTTCCTGTGCACTAGTAGGATGGCTTTGAATTTTTCTCATCCTACCATCTTTTTCATCCTTGTTATAGTGTGCAGGTACGTGGTGGAATATACCTAGCATGCTTGGATCTTGGCTATTAGTGAATGTCTATTGGAATCATCTCGTAAATATGAGACACAAGAAAACAATTGATTTGATAATACAAATGCACGTATATACTACTTTAATATACCATTCATCTTAAAAATGTCATCAATAAAAATTCGACATCAACATTATAAAAAATCCCTTTATAAAGTGTCATCATCATATAATTCACCTTATAAGGGGGAATAATCAAATACATAATTCACCTTGTAAAGATATGGTATCGACGTATAATTTCCCCTTTAAATATCACAAATATAGAATTTACATACTAATGTGGCTTCGAAAAGATTTGATGTATACGGGTGATTCTTTTGTAATTGTAGAATTTGCGGGTGGTTATCTTAAAATCGCTATAATTTAAGGGTGGTTTTCTTTAATTTGCCCTTTTGTTTACAAGTGCAGTGGTGAAGAACAGGTGATAAGGAATCAACCAAGCAAGCGAGAAATGGCGAAGACCCAGATGGCAATGGACGCCCAATTCTGGGACCTAAACCTAGCCAGCTCCCGAAACCTCGACGGCTGCGCCCGCGCCATCCCCGGGGAGCCGCTCCCCGTGGACGGGGCTCGTGCGAGCCGACTCCACCGGATCAAGCAGCTCGCGCTTCTCCGCTATGGCTTCCCATTCGGCCTCATTCCTTGCTTCTCCCCCTCGACTTCTCACAAGCAACTCGGCTCCTTCGCTCTCCAGGCCTTCCCCCTCCGGGTTTCCATGGGCGACTGGTATGCCGCTTCTTTTCCTTTCCCTCATTCCTTATCTAATTGAGTTTGTTTCTTTGTCAGTTGTATTGATTGCTATGGAGTTGTGATGTTGAGTGTACCCGGAATCAATTTGATGGTGAATTTCATTTCCACTTGTCGTTTTTTGTGGGTGATTGCTATGGCTGATTGAGTTCCCCATTGTAGTCTTCTGAAATTGGAGAGGGGAATATATAGATAATAAATTGATGTTTTGAATGATGCTAAATTTGCCTTTCCTATGTTTTTGAGTAATGTGGGGGTGTAATTGAAGAAATTGGAAGGTTCTTGTTAGGCTTTGGAGAGCTCGTATCAATGTCAAACACCAAGTATCGGGTTGGTTGATTGTGGATTTCATTTCTACTTGTCTTTTTTATTGGTGCTTTGAATTCTATATTTTTTTGGGAATGGTATGGTTAATTGAGTGCACCATTGTAGTAATCTGAATTGAGGGGGAAGTATGAAGATAAGCAATTGATGTTAACTTGGTCGTTCCTTTTTTTGGATTTTTTGTGTGTCCGTGTTTCCATTTACACTGGGGATCTTCCCCGAGATAAATACTCCAAACTAGTGATCTTTGGGAAAGCTTGCTTTTGACCCTAGAGAACAACAAATCAACGATCATGATGGTGAACTTGGCCTATCCTATTGTTTGTGAATAATGTGGATGGATTTAGGTGTTTAATGGGTGCATTTGACTAAATTGGATGATCTCTTGTCATTGTGCTTTGCTGATTATGTGTTAGTGTAACGATTGCCAATTTTAGCTCTACAATTCTTGTGAATAGGCTTTTTAGATACCTCTTGTCCTCTCAGAGGACTTCTTATTCTTTTTAAACCTAGACCCTTTGTTTTGTCTAAGGTCTTTGTAACTCTCCTTGCATTATGTCAGTATATTTACCATTTCTAAAAGAAAAAAAAAATTGTTTCTTTGGGCCTAGATTAAAATTGTACATCAAGGGAAGTATATAAGAGATTAGTAGAAATTAGCAATAGCAGCGATATGAGCACCTTTGCCACTCAAGCTTCACTCGAAGCAACAGGTGATTATGGAGCTAGTAACTGGCTAACTGTCTTGTGTTACTCATTAATTTTTGGTATCTCCTTAATTTCCAATGGGAAGGATTTGGAATTTAGGGTTTTTGACAGAAAATTCGGTTTCAGGTGGCTTGGAGTAGTGGGTCAGATTCGTCCAAAGAAACTGATCTCTAATTTTGTATCGCAATTATCTTCTGGGAGCGGCTGGGACCTTTCGACTTTACAAAACCTTGCAAAACCTCTTGTGGACAAGTCAATATATTCAACAGGTTTATTTTCTGAGATCCCCTTGACAGAGTCTTCGGCTTTGATCTTAAGCTCAGAAGAGCATGGTGACCGGAAAGGCCGTTGCAACAAACTTGCATATTTTCACAAGGCAAGAGTTGTTCCGAGTTCTTTTTTTTTTTAAAATAAAAAACTTTCCACACTGTGTGCTTCGTTCTTCAAATGCGATCCATCACAAAGTCTTAGCAATGCCTAGCAATGACCATATTTATATGAAACTGGGAAAAACAGCTTTGATCTTGTGTTCTTGTTTCTTTTTCTGATGAGTGGTTTGATCCTGGCATCTCACTGACACAGTTGACTGCGTTTGGCGCGAGGAGCTTGATCATTATAAGCTCATTATCAGTTCTTAGCAGCAACAAGTACATTATGAGCACAAAAAAGTTCTTTATAAGCAATCAGCACATCGTGCCAAAGATGAACCTGTAGATCATTTGGCTAATGCCAGTTCTATAGGTAGTGTAAAGAATTCGGTCAACTTGAAAGCTCTATTCTTGGTGTCTCATTAGATATCTTTTCCATGGTTGCCTGTGATGGATTTTCCTAGTCACCCAAGTAGTATTAGGGATTATATTCCCAAAGATTTATTCCAGTATTTTTTATGCTTTTATGCTTATATATCATTAAAATATTATGTTTTCTCATTTTAATGCATTTTCTTCTGGATATTTTAGATAATGTAGAACCTATCTTTTAACACAACACAATCTTGTTTGCAGCTTTCTGAGCATGATGTTTCTTTGGAGGCAGCTTGGCCAGAGCTGTATATTGATAACAAGGGAAGATATTGGAACGTGCCTGAGTCAATATCTTTAGATTTAGCATCTCTAGATCTTGGATCAGGATTTAAATATCGGTTTGGAATGCATAAAAATAGTGGCAATCCACAAGCGGTAAATGCCACATCTGTAGATGCTCCACCTACTAGTCTAATGCCTGGTTTGTGTGCCAAAGCCGCCTTTTCATTTGAAAGGAGCAAAGATTTTTGGAGGCAAAAGGAAACAATTGATGATATTGTCATAAAGACAGACGAAGGCACATTCCGGCAACTTGCTTATGATGAACGCCTGAAAGAGCCTCATGAAACTTTATCTGCCATAATAGGTGATATCTCTATGAACACGATGTTTTTAAAATAAGTCCCCCCCTTTTTTGCTTGTTCTGTATGATAATTTAGAACCCAAGCATCCTTTGATTTTGTCATCAATCTCCCTAAATACCATTATTCTTACTTTTTTTGACAGGGGGAACTTGTGGGGCTTGGTTTACGGGTAACAAGAATCCCGAGTCAGGTGCTTGGATAAGGAGTCCTGCGTTTGTTGATTTATTCGGCTCATTGTGCTATACGCTTCAGCATGGGAAGTTTAGGAGGAAATATGGCGACCTCACAAGGGTAGATGCTCGTCTGGATGTTTCTTCAGCGTCCGCTTTTTCCAACAGTATGCTGAATATCCTCAAAAGTTCGTCGAGTACTACCCAGGAAACTCCTCCATCTTTACCCCGGCTCAGTGTGATCTTTCAGCAACAGGTATTACAATTGAGGAATAAATCATATGTTGTATGCGCCTGAACGGCATGAGGTGTATGACATGGTCTACGATCCTTACAGGTTGCAGGTCCCATTGTGTTCCGAATGGACACAAAATGTGCAGTCCACACAAAATACCCTGGCTTAGTGAAGGTGGAGGATGTCATTTACAGCTTGAACTACTCGATGAGGGTTCTAGGCTCTGGGAAGGTGATGGCGTGGTATTCTCCGAAGAGGAAAGAGGGTATGATCGAATTGCGATTATATGAGTTTTAAGGATAATTTTCTAACCTATCTTCCCTCATGTATTATGGTTTTTTTTGGTCTAGTTAGCGAGGTTCAAAATCTTCACTGTAATGTCCCGAAAACTGAACTGAAGGTGCAATTTTCTCATTGGAAAGTTTGGTTTGTCGAAGATGAGTTGGTGGTATAGATTTATACTTTATTTGATCCGAAACATATGGCAAAGAAATATGTGAAGTGTGTAGGAGCAAGATAAACTTTCTTCAATTGTATTTGCCAAATACATTTGAATGCACCGGATAGACCAGTGGATCAAGAAACTGAAAAACAAAGGAGAAAACACCGAGGACAAACCAAAGTGGGTGATAGATGATGCTGCATGAAAAAGAATACCATCCCATCGTCGTGGGTGGTATAAAAATACAAAATATAAGGAGAGAGAGGAAACTCTACACAAAAGCTTAAGCTTAAACTTTTGTGTAGAAGAAGGATCCTGACCTTATAATAAAAAAACAAAATAAATTTGATATGATTCACGTTTTCATACGACCCGACCGGGTTTCTCGGAATTTCACATGGTATCAGAGCAAGTTCGAGGCGGGTCGGTTTTCCTAACTTCGGGTAAGGCTAAAAGAGATTGAGATGTCAAAACCTGTCATACAAAAAAAAAACGGACGAGCTATAAAGAGATTAAGATTCTCGGCTCGAGAGAAGAAAAAAAAAATTGTTGAAGTGTCAACTTGATCCAAGCGGGTTGCACTTGAGGGGGCGTATTGGGATGAAAAAAAATTATTATCTCACGTTGATTGTGAGAGGGGAAGCCCTACACATTAGCTTAAGCTTTTTGGTTAGAAGAATGGATCCCGACCTTATAATCAAAAAATAAATAAATAAATTCGACATGACTCTCGTTTTCATACGACCCGACCGGATTTCTCGAAATTTCACACCTGTCATTAAACGTTGTAGCTAAAGTGGCAAAATGAAGTAGCTGAATTAATTTACTGACTTTTTTTTTCCGTCTAGTTAGAGAGGTTCAAAATCTTCACTATAAATTTTTTTAGAGCAGGACGAACATACTCCTACAAGTAAATTAAATTACACACTTACCCTACCCCACCCCACCCCCATCTCACGCCAGTAGCAAACACAAAATTTCAGCAAAATATGCTACATTCCAACAAGAATCAAGAATCGCAGATCCTCACAACTTTCACTAGCGAATAAATTAATAGATCAACAGCTTCATCGCAGTCGGCCAATATAGCGAATTACAACTGGCCGCTAAATTTCACCATCTAGAGCATCGTAATCAAAAGCTTTGAAACAGAGAATGTTTTAGTTTGGGAAAAATACCTTTCCAAAATTTGGAGACGACGGAGATTGGAGGGTCCATGCGGCCCTTACTAGGCAGGCTAAATCTGATTTAGGAGCGATGACGTGCAGGTCAACGTTCCCGTTCACGACTGTCATGGGAGATGGTGACTGAGCACATGATCGAACACTGAATTTTGGGGAGAAATCGAGAGAGGAAGTAGACGAGAGATAGAATATGGAGGAGGAAAGAGAGTGGGCAAAGGCAAGAGGGGAGCGTTGGTGCCTTGGTGGAGAGATGGTTGAAACTGCAATGCCGCCATTGTCGAAGATGTGAAATTAGGAGATGACTTTTCAGACCGATTCTATTTAGAATCAGGCTAAAAAAAAAATGGTTGTTGTGACCATATTACACTTAGTCGTTGCGACCATGTGTATTTTGTAAAAAAAAATTGGTCGCAACGACCAATTGACATTTGATCCGTTGCGACCACTTGACATGTGCTAAACGGAAATTTAACCCTGCGCTAACCAGAAATCGTGTATATATATATATATAGATAGATAAGGGAAAGGTCAAGTGAAAACAACCCTTCCCATAGAAACACTTTTATAGTGAAAACTTTTAATTTGAATCCTTTATTTCTCATTGTGGAGAGCTTTTTTAATTAGTTTTCTTTTTATTTTTAGTCATTAAATAAGTGAAAAAAATAATAGTCATTGATTAAGGAAGATAGGAAGGGCTCAGATTAAAAACTTCCATAGTAATAGAGTTTCTATGAGAATGGTTGTTTCCACTTGAAATCCTTGTGTTCGTCAAAATACGTTGTTTTCTATTCAAAAGCTAGTAAACAAAGTGAGTCAGTGCAATCGAATTATCATGTCCCACCTGAACTAACTCTGAATTGAATGGGCATTTAGTTTGAGCTACCTATTTATATGATCACGGTGAATGGTATTTAATACCCCTAATAAATTCTAAAGGACTCAATCTATACTAACTGCACCTACCAACTTAATTACCACCATAACTTAGCCAAAATCAAGAGTTTTTTTTTAATAGTGTTACTTGTTATAATCTACTGTAATTTAATTCAAATATTTTGGAGCTATACTTGAACTGTGCTTGGGAACATTTGATGGAGCGATTTTAATTAAGTTGAGCTAGATTATTCGAAAAGAAGAAATAACTAATGCGAAAATATACTCTCTCCGTATCCATATAACAATAACGTCGTATTTTTAAATGAAGGTAGTATCTATAAAAAAAAAACAAATTGAATTGGTATGTTTACATTTTTATAATCAGGCACAAATAATATATATCAAATGATAAATGAACATACAATTTACCCTAATAAACATGGATCATCCAACACTACTTATATATAAAATGAAAGAGACGAATTAAGGAGATACGCATACTGCCAAATGCAAATGCCAATGCCACAACCCTACGGAATAGACACAACAAAAGAGCCCTTTTTGGTCACAAACAGAATGTGATATTTGGAGTGGTGCTCAAGATTCCTTTTACCTGGCTGCTTCTCCTAAAATTAGTCTCGTTTTCAAAAGGGACCGGTAATTTTTACTACCTACACTGTTAATGGGTCCGTAATTTGTTGATGATACATTAGTGGGGTCCATCCATGTTAAGTGTTTTTAAAAAAAAACATCATTAGTGAGTCTATAACATGTTGCGGACCTATTAGCGGTGTATCCAGTAAAAATTATCGGTGTATTTAGCTTTTCTGTTTTTAAACGAGTCGGAACTTGGTTTAGACTTAAACGTAAAATTGTGCTCAAGCTCAATTTGTTTAGTATATGAACGGGGTTGATTCAAGTTTTATTTTTACTACGGAGTATTAATTAAGTAACCTTACTTGTTTTTGACATAATAATTTAAAAGAAATTTTGTAAATTTCATAAAATTTGAGTTATTTGAGCTTGAATCAAAACAAGCCGAACTTTGAATCAAGTTTAAAAATGTGCTCATACACGACTCGTATAGTAAATAATAGAGCTCGAACCAGATTTTTATAGACTCATATAACAACCCTTCTAAAATCACCAACTAAACACAACATTGATTTAAATTTTGTTTCATAACATACCATATGGTGAAAAAAAGGCATAAAAGTATATAGTAGATAATTAATTTCACCGGAATTTACTTAAAATTTGTTTCTTAACGGGAAAAAAAATACATGAAAGTATTATATATATACAAACAAGGCACAGTACTGAAAATTGCATACAAAAATCTAATCCATGGCTGAAAAATATTATTTGTAACGTACCATCCCAATTTTTCCTCCCCAAATATCACCAACTATCAATTTATGGGAGCATTTATGACTTTGTAGATCAAGATGTGTATTGTGCAACGTTAGTTTTCTGGCAAAAAAAAATGGACAATACTGGAATCCTGAATCCATTTCTGGACGATGATGAAATGACCAAAATGTCCTCCACGTACCATTGGAATTACCAAAATTTACACCGCGGATAACCACCTGAACATCTCGCCGATTTCGTCTCCGAGTCGACTCGCCTCCAGGTCCAACTCGTTAACCCTAGCGGCCTCCGTTCTCCGGCTGCTCCCGACGAAGAATCTGCCGGAGCTGCGAAATGAAGAGGAGAGGGAAACCGACGCCGTTCTTGCGATCCTGTCAACGTAGTCCTTTAGCCAGCTGCTGCTTCGGCCCCTCTGCTGATCTCCGCCGGCCACTTCCGCCGCTAAGATTTCTATTTCATGATGTCTGTCGCTCTTGTCTCCGGCGCCGGTGGCGAGGTCCGATCTTCTGCGCGCGGAGGAGACTGTGAGTTCCGATAGGGCGTCGTCGACTATGTAGTCGAAGGCGCCGATTGAGTACGATCGGCGGGGGTTTACGGAGCCGGTGTCGACGGAGGGGAGATGTCGGCGGCTGATGCTTCCGATTTCTACTCGGAAGCTCTCGCTGCCGCTCCTGCCGGCGGAATTCGGCGGCGCCGTTGAAAGGATCTTGTCCATGACCTCCGATTCGGAGACGAAGATCGTCGATCTGCAAAGCGGACAGGTCTGATTTGTAACGATCCAGGCATCGATGCAGTCCGCGTGGAAAGCATGGCAACAGACAGGGAGGAGCCGGAGCTGATCGTCCGGCTCGAATTTCGAGAGGCAAACGGCGCAATCTCCTGCAACGGCAGCAGCAGCGGTTCCGGAGAGGGAAGCGAATTTGAAAAGAGGGAGGGAGTCAATGAGAGAGGCGTCTTGAGGAGTGAACGATCGGAGGTCGCCTCCGTGGAAATGGTGGAGCGAGTTGGAGGCGGTGGGGTCGATTCGGACGGTGGCAGCGCGACGGCGGCGCTCGCGGAGCCATCGGAAGAGGAATATGATGGCGATGGAAGCGATCACGGCGACCACTATGACGACGACGGTGGTGCAAATGCTAGGTTTCAGGCTATCGGTTTCCGACTGTGTGGAATCTTGCTGCGCGGCCATGAACAAGGGCAGTGAAGGTGCCAAAACGGCGTCGTTACGACGAATTAAATTGTACTCCGTATTTCGTAAAGAGAAAATAGGAAGACGGGGAAACGAGTTGGATTGGTATTTATAGAATTATAGTGAGGGAAAAGCGCTGCCTTAGTCGTACGGCTATGTCACGTGCAGCGCGCGTGCACGGTGGACTTGGCGGAGGAGTGGTGGTGGCGATACGGCGGAGAGAGCGACTGATCGGGACGGTAAATTAAATGGATGTTGCAACGAATGAGGTGTTTGGGGGGTAAGGGGGGGGGGGGGGGGGAGTTAATGAATTTGACCCACAAATAATAATTTTGTGGAGTAATAATTAATTTTGGGATATAAATGTGGTTTGTGAGATAACATTATAAAGTCTATAAAACAGTTACTGCATGGTTATATAGTTACATATATAAACGGTAATTTTGGCTATTACTCTATTAAATTAGTCAAATTTTAGGAGTTTAGTTGATAAAAAATAATATATAATAATTAATATAAAGGAGCAGGTAATATTAATACCCATTTTTAAATCCTCATTACATTGCTCCAAATAGGCTCTTCCTTATATTCTTCTTTATTTAGTTTATATATATTTTTATTTACGGGATAGCATACGTATGCCTGTGGATTACTTTAACTCTATCCCTTAACTGAAATCATCTATAGGATTATATAATATGATTTCATAACAATATCATGTGTGGAATTCTATCATTCAATGACAATGGATTTATAAAATCAATAAAAAAAATATTTATAAATAAAAATTATGTGGTCCCTATTTAGTTACACATTTTTTTATGTTATAATTAAAATTAGTAAATTACCCGTACCTAAATGTACGCACGAGATTTGTAAAATATTTTATACTGTATGAATTTATTTTTTATATTTATAAATCTATATTTTGATAAATTTCTTAAATTTTGATTAAGTGCTTAAATCTCAATTAGCAATGTGTCATGTCTCATAGTTTGATAAAGTGCTTTAGTCTCAATTAACAACGTCTAAAACTCTTTTTAGTCGTGATAAGTAGTGAGAGTTCACTACAACATATGAAATAAAAGAGAAATAATGGAAGTTTTTTTATCATAAATGAGAGGTTATGTAATGTAAAAAATAAGTGTAGGAAAAGATAAGCAAGTGAGCGACAAACTCTCACTATTTCTCACGGAAGAATTACACAATTTTTCCACCAATATTTAACAACTTCCCATTACTTAATGCAACTTCACACTACTTAATGTAACTTCTCATTCTTTTTTCTATATTAAGCATCTTTTCACTGCTAAGTGCTAAGCAAATTTCCATTACTTTTAACCAGTCAGTTATGTTACTTGTCTTTCATCATGAGAGTTCATAAAAATCAATAAATCTTGGCAATTTTTCATTTTATAACAATTTAGCAAATTTTCATTACTTTGATTCCAACTAAAGCATCATCTAAAAGAGCTTCTTCATGTAGTACGCGGTTCTCTTGCTAGATTTTTCATGACGATAACAAATATGTACGGTGCGAGAGGATCCCCTTGTCTAATATGCCTGCTTGGTTTGAATTGTTTACCAGTGCAGTTATTCACTAATACCGAGAAAGTTGTGGTAGTAATGCATTTCATAACCCATTCCACCCACTTGGGATGAAATCCAAACTTAGTGAGCACTGCCTTTTCATATCTAACTTTAAGGTCATTCAACCTTTTCTTGCCTTTTTTTTTTCCAATGGAAACCGTGGAATATTTCATGAGCAATTAGAGTATTGTCTTGGATTGATCTTCCTAGCTTCAACAAAAGCCCCTTGAAAGGGACTAATAATCTTCGGGAGAATTGGTTTTAGTCTATTTGCTAGAATTTTTGTGATTATCTTATAGACTGTGTTACACAGATTGATGGGTCTATAGTGGTTGATATTCCTAGGGTTATCTATTTTAGGAATAAGGGCCATAAAAGTCTGGTTGATTTTCGTAAGTAAATTTCCGAAATGAAAATAATGATTTGATTGTCTTACAAAGAGATGGTCTTACAAAGGGATCAATTGTGTTTTGTCCTAGCCATACTTTCAACTGTGTTTTTTATTTCTATATCGGTTGGATTCCTAAAAAATGATTTAACTTGTACTCTAATAATGCATGTTAATTAGACAACCTGATCGAATAATTAATTCCACACTGAAACCGATAACTAAATGATTTTTTTTAAATAAACTCTAAAACTAAACAACAGTCTCAATCAAAACGATCCACCCTGCGATTAGCACTTAAGATTCTTATCATACAACGTACGATTCCTAATAATAAAACTTTTGTTCGTCATGAATGATCATAATACAAAAACTTATACTACTCCGTATGTGTGACAAATGAATACACACGATGAAACGTACAGACATTCCTGTACTACAAAGCCAGTGAAATTATATATAAAATGAGTTGACCTGGTCAAACCAAGAAAACAAATTGATACTTAATAGTATAAATTATATATTTGATGTACGTTGTTGTTGCTTTGTTAATAAGTAAACACGGCGTGTTATAGGTAATTATAGTACGTACAACTTGATTCCTGGAACACGTTGACCTTCATTAATTATAATTATAATTATAATTATAATTGACATTTGGTAGTTTAGGAAAGCAAAACAATGTTTAGGTAAAATACCGTATGTAAGTTTACAAAATCCATCCCTAAGATAATTAGTACGTCGTATGGTATATGGTATATATACATGGTACGTATTAATCGGGGGCAAACGGGCTTAAGTATTATTCTAGTTTGGTACAGACTACAGAGTAGTGATGGAGTCGGAAATTTTTCGAAGGGGCACAATTTTGTATACACGGTATTATTTTATTAAAGAGACATAAATAACTTTATATAATATGATAACAAATAATGTTATTTTAAGATAAAACGTTCCCAGTTTATGATAAAACACCGTTATTTTTTCCTGTTACATACATATATATATATATTTTATTGTGTCATATTCATATGAATATTATGTTATATGAATTTAAAAATATGAATATTACATTCTGTGAATATGAATATGATGTAAATATGGGTATATGAATATGATATTATTTAGGTAACGTCATATTCCTATTAATATAACACAATATTTCATTCATTTTTACCGTTACACCATATTTTTTATTTTACTGACTAGAACTTTCTCTCCGTGTGTGTGTATATATATATATTAAATCTCTGAAGAAATTAAAAACTAACAAAATGAGGATAGGAAATGCAATATTAAAATAAACATATCAGATATAACCAGATATAAAAACTTTCAAACTTGGACATTTTCTTATCTACTTGTCAAATTGAATAATATAACCTCTGAGTTTCAAAATTGTCAATGTGAATTATATTATTAGAATGTCAAGTTAAGTAAAATATAAAAACACTGCGATTCATGTTAGGACTACCCCCATTGATTATGGAGTAAAAATAAATAACAAAATATAAGAGAGAGTGAAACTCCTACACAATGACTTAATTGTTAGTTTTTTACTTTATAAAAAAACAAAAAATGATTTTTTTTCTTTAGAAGGTGAATCTTAACCTTATAATAAAATAAATAAAATAAAACAATACACGACTTTCGTTTCATACAATATCCATGTTCAATTTTCAAATATTCTTAAATTACCAATGAGATATCAGATTGAGATTTATAATATATCAAAATAAAGTTATTGAGGAATAGAACATATATATATATATATATATATATATATATATATATATATATATATTTTGTTAGCAGTATATATTTTATAGATAGAGTTGTACATATTTACGATTGTACCCTCAGGGTTTTCACCCAATGATATATATACAGGAGTAGGCTCCTCTGAGATCCTTCAAGGACTCAGTTATCTAAACACTTACATGGTATCACAGCCTTTTGTGAAACCCTAAAATTTTTTTTTTTCGTTTCACAAATTCAATCGATCTAGCCGCCGCCGCTCCTAGAGCCGTCGCCGCTCCACATCCGCTGCCCTACACAGCCGCCGCCGCCGCATCCCCTGCCGCCGCCGCCGCCAAACCCTAGAGCCGCCGCCGCTCTAAGAGCCGCCGCCGCTCCACACCCGCTGCCCCACACAGTCCTGCCGCTGCCGCCGCATTCCCTGCCGCCGCCGCCGCCAAACCCTAAAAGCCGCCGCCGCCTCTTTTGTTGCCGCCGTCGCTACCTACCTTCCTTTCCCGATGGCTGACGTTGTCAACCCCCCACCCCCACCGCAGCCACAAAACCTTTACCCACGAAACCTACCAATAAACCAGCCCAGGCCGACCAACCAACGCGGAGGCCATGACCAAGGGAGGAACACCCGTCGGGGCCACAACGGCGGACACAGCAACATGCCGCGGCCGCAGCAACATGTCGCGGTCGCAGCATCATGCCGCGGCCCCCGCCGCCCTACCCGCAGCATCAGTCGTATGTCCCGCCGCCACCCTCCCCCTATCCGACGTGGGCGGGCTACCCACCGCCGCCGATACTCTCCGCCGCTTTCTCCACCATGGGACTTCAGCAGCCGGACAACAACTGGTATATGGATACCGGGGCCTCCTCTCACATGACGAACGCGCCAGGTAACCTACAAACTGTTTTTAATTCTAGCACTCTACCATCCATCTTTGTCGGAAATGGCGCCCCACTATCCATTGTCGGTTCGGGTCAAGCAACCCTCCCCACTGGCCCACCCCTCCGCCTTAACAACGTCCTACTTGCCCCTGACATAGTCAAAAACCTCATCTCCGTTCGTCAATTTACCATTGATAATCACGTGGCTGTCCAATTTAACCCTTTCGGTTTCCTTGTGAGGGATCTTCGCACGGGGACCCCAATTATGCGGTGCAATAGTTCCGGCGACCTTTATCCACTCGCCCCAGTGGACAATTCCGCCCCTGCCGCCCCCACCGCCCTAGTCACCCTTAGTTCCGACTTGTGGCATGCTCGTCTTGGCCACCCTGGCGATCACGTGCTTCAAAGTCTTCGCTCTAGCAATTTCATTTCTTGTAATAAAGCCTCGGGCGTTTGCACTTCATATGAGATCGCCAAGAGCAAAAGACTTCCTTTTAGCACTTTCCATTCTCATACCTTTGCACCGTTTGACATTATTCATTGCGATTTGTGGACATCGCCTATCCCTAGTGCTAGTGGTTTTCGTTATTATTTGGTTGTGCTTGATGACTTCACCAATTTTGTTTGGGTCTTTCCACTGCGCCATAAATCGGAAACACAGGGCCACCATGTTAGCTTCCACAGCTTTGTTCACACCCAGTTTGGTTTGCCTATCAAGGCCATTCAATGTGACATGGGAGGCGAATTCGACAACAACATTGTCCGCTCCTTTTGTCAACAACAAGGGATAGCCCTCCGCTTCTCTTGTCCACAAACGTCACCTCAAAATGGCAAAGCGGAACGCATTCTCCGCACGCTCAATGACAAAACCCGAACACTCCTTCAACATGCCTCTTTACCCCCCTCCTTTTTGGTTGAAGCTCTTCACATGACCACTTACCTCCACAATATCCTACCATCAAAGGCCATTGGCAACTCTAACCCCACCTTGGCACTCTACCATCGCTACCCATCCTACGATCATATTCGAGTGTTTGGATGCCTTTGCTTTCCCAATATGAGTGCCACCGCTCCTCATAAGCTCTCCCCACGGTCCACAAAATGTGTCTTCTTAGGAATTTCCCCACACCATCGAGGCTACCGGTGTCTTCGCTTGGATACCAATCGGGTTGTGATATCTCGCCACGTGATTTTCGACGAACATACCTTCCCCTTTGCCCCCCACCATCAACCCACTATCCCCACACCCCAAGAATCCAGCAACTCGGCCTCATTCCCACCCCTCCTACATCTCCTACTTGGCAGCAAACCACCGATGCCGCGGCCGCCGCCTCAAGCTGCGGCCGCCGCCCCACCCGCCGCAGCTATGCACCATGCCGCGGCCGCCGCCCACATGCCGCGGCCGCCGTATCCTGCCGCGGCCGCCGCTGCCCCCGTCGCACCCACCCCTGCTGCACCTGCCCCTGCTGCGGCCGCCGCCCCAATGCCGCGGCCGCCGCCACCCGCAGCGCCCGCCCCAACCATGACTACGCGATCTCAAGCTGGGATCGTCAAACCCAACCCCAAATACAACCTCATCACCACATCCACTCTCATATCACCTATACCTAAGTCACCACAAAAGGCCTTACAGGACACAAACTGGCATGCCGCCATGGTCGATGAGTTTAGTGCTTTAATTAAAAATGGCACGTGGGACCTCGTTCCTAGGCCTCGGGACTCTAATATCATTAACTGCATGTGGTTATTCAAACATAAGTACAGGTCTGATGGGTCACTTGAACGACACAAAGCTCGCCTCGTTGTCAATGGCAAGTCTCAGGAGGTTGGTGTGGACTGCGACGAAACGTTTAGCCCGGTCGTCAAACCCGCTACCATACGCACTGTGTTGAGCATCGCTCTCTCTAAGGACTGGCCTATTCACCAGCTGGACGTCAAGAACGCTTTTCTACACGGTAACCTTCAGGAAACTATGTATATGCATCAGCCTCCAGGCTTCTATGATCGCTCGCGACCCTCTCACGTCTGCCTTCTCCGGAAGTCTCTCTATGGGTTGAAACAGGCGCCCCGCGCCTGGTATCAGCGTTTCGCCACGTACCTCAGTGCAATTGGTTTTCGGAACAGTCAGTCAGATCACTCCCTATTTGTCTTCCATTCAGGATCTGACACGGCGTATCTATTGCTGTATGTTGATGACATTGTGCTTACTGCATCTTCTCCATCGTTACTGTCTCGCCTGATGGGACTGCTGCGTTCAGAGTTTGCCATGACGGATCTAGGTCCCCTGAGCTATTTTCTCGGCATCTCTGTGACTCGCACTCGGGATACATTGTTTCTTCATCAGAAGAAATATGCCCTTGAGATTGCCGACAAGGCTAGGATGACATCTTGCAAGCCCGCTACCACTCCTGTCGACTGCAAGTCCAAGCTCGATGCTGCCTCCAGTCCCAAGGTTGATGACCCTACCGCATATCGCAGTCTGGCAGGTGCCCTCCAGTATCTGACGTTCACTAGGCCAGACATTGCTTTTGCCGTCCAACAGGTTTGCTTATACATGCATGATCCCCGTGAGCATCATCTACAGGCACTCAAGCGGATCATCCGGTACATCAAGGGTACCAGTGACCTGGGATTGCACCTATGTCACGGCCGCTTCGACACTCTCACAGCCTACTCAGACGCTGACTGGGCGGGTTGTCCGGAAACCCGCCGTTCCACCTCTGGCTTCGCCGTCTACCTTGGTGAAAATCTGGTATCGTGGTCCTCCAAGCGTCAGGCAACCATATCTCGCTCCAGTGCCGAGGCTGAGTATAGAGGTGTCGCCAACGCCGTGGCGGAAACATGCTGGCTACGCAACCTCCTCTGCGAGCTTCGCGTTCCACTTCGTGCCGCTACATTGGTCTACTGCGACAATGTCTCCGCAGTTTACCTCGCATCGAACCCGGTTCAGCACCAGCGGATCAAGCACATCGAGATTGATATCCATTTCGTCAGAGAGAAGGTCGCTCTAGGCCAGGTTCGAGTGTTACATGTCCCTTCTGCCTATCAGTATGCGGACATCTTCACAAAAGGATTACCTACTCCTCTTTTTACTTCTTTTCGTTCCAGTCTTGCTATTCGCTCACCTCTAGCTGCGACTGAGGGAGGATGTTAGCAGTATATATTTTATAGATAGAGTTGTACATATTTACGATTGTACCCTCAGGGTTTTCACCCAATGATATATATACAGGAGTAGGCTCCTCTGAGATCCTTCAAGGACTCAGTTATGTAAACACTTACATATATATATATATATATATATATATATATATATATATATATATATATATAAGCAATTTGTTGGATAAAACGAAAGGTGGTTGTTTCACTTGCTCCTAACTTCACCTATATATGATCCTATATATATAAAGATTTAATTATATCTCATAAGAGGTTTTTTTTGTGAGCAAACGGCTCCCCGCAGGGAGTTCTTATTAGAAAATAAAATCCAACAGTTAGGTAATATGAGCACAGGGATGAGCCACCCCCTGTATATCACCCAGCAAAATGTGTTCGGCACCCCTAGGGGGACAGACAAAAATAACAGAATCAAAAGCTAAAGAAGAAGCCAGGGAGGCCAAGTAGTCAGCCAGACAATTAGCCTCCCGAAAAATATGTCGGAAATGGATAACCCAATTCCTACTTATGAAGCCTGGACAAATAGAAGCCATGCTAGCACACCTATGCGACGGTATGATCGGTTTCTGAATCAGCTCCAAAGCCAATCTCGAGTCCACTTCACAGACCACTTTCTTGTATCCTTTAGACCAAGCCAGCTCCAAACCTTTGGCCACACCTCATAGCTCCGCAGCGAGCACGGAGCATGCACCCACACTACAAGCAAAGCCGGCGATCCACTCTCCCTTTTCATCCTGAAGCACCCCACCAGTAGACGCCCTTCCGGAGTTTTTCACGGAGCCATCGGTATTGATTTTGACCCAACCTGGTTGCGGCTTCTCCCACCTCGTCTCCACAATCCTTCTTTCTTCTATCAAGCTCTGGGTAAGCAAATGCTTCTTGGCAGATCGCCACTCCATAGCCCTCCTGCGACAAAGCTCCGGTGAAATACTCCTGCCAATGCTGCCATTGAAAGTCACATCATTCCTCCTAGTCCAGAGAGTCCAGAGCACTGTAGCAAACAGGTCCCTCAACGCCAGTCCATCCGCATCCACCCGGGCTGAGAGAATGTTACTGCAGATCCACGCTGCGAACGGTAAGGAAAAGAAATCCCTTTCCCGTCCGGCGCTTTAAACCTGCATCCAGAAGTTCTTAGCAACACCGCATTCTCTAAACAAATGAAATTAAGGATTCGCTCATAATATTACAACAAGGGCACAGGTCGAAGTTACCGAGATGGCGACGGACACGCTCGGTGTTAGTTAGGACCCCCCTTTACTGATCGTCCAGACGAAAGTGCGAATCCTTTCATTCACACCCAGCTTCCATATATATTCTTGAAAAACAAAGCATCAGCAGAACACGTGTCATCAAAACCACAAACCGCCAAATAGTCAGTCTTCACCGAATAGGTGCCATCTTCTTTCTTCGCCCATCCCAGGGTATCCTCCTGCTCAGTAACAACAGTGGCTGCGATTTTCAGGAGCGAGGAGGTAGGGATGACAGAGCCCAACCTACTCCAGTCCCAACCACTACTTTGGATCTAGAAATCAGCCTCCCGGTCATTCTCGAGGCCACTAATACTATTGCTATCCACCCGGACTTCAAGCGCCTCATCCTCAAGCCAAATATCCTTCCAGAACCTGATGCTAGTCCCGTTTCCCAGACACCATCTCGCATTCGGCCGGATGACCTCAGAAGTCGCTCTCCGGAGGCCTTTCCAAATGTACGAGGCACCCGGGGAAACGCCCAGCGTGCGGTTGGCATACTTGCTACAAAGAACCTCTTTCCAAATGCCATCTTCCCCATTGATGAGCCTCCAGCCCATTTTCGCCACCAGCGCCAAGTTAAGGTCCTCAAATCGCTTGAATCCAAGGCCCCCCGCCGCTTTCGGCTTAGTCACTTCCTCCCACGCTATCTTGTGCAACCGTCTCTTACCCGGCGTAGAACCCCACAGGAAACCTCTATAAATCTTCTCCAATCTATCACACACATTCCTCGGCAAAACCAGCGTAGACGTCGAGTAGATCGGAAGCGCCGAGAGCACCAACTTCACCAACGTAATCCTCCCCGCAAAGCTGAGAGTATTCGACCTCCACCCAGCAAGCTTGCCCATGAACTTTTCCATAATGGGTGTGAACGTAGATTTGGAAATCTTTTTGTGCAAAATAGGGATCCCAAGATAGTTGCCAAGATCATTAGTAACCTCGATGCCACATGCGCTGTAGATCCTCTCCTTTAGTTCACGGCTGACATTTCTTGACACAAAAACTTTGGACTTAATCAGGCTCACTCTCTGGCCAAAGCTCTCACAAAATTTGTCGAGAAATTCCCTAATTGTTTTGACTTGACCGATAGACGCCTCCGCGAAGAGGAGAATATCATTTGCAAAGAACAAGTGGGACAACTTAGGACCTCCTCTCGCAATCTGGATCGCCTTCCAATCGCCTTCTTCAACTGCCATGGAGATAAGGTGTCCCAATCTTTCCATACAAAGAATAAATATATATGGCGAGATTGGGTCGCCTTGCCGGATGCCACGCGTGGGGAAAAACTGATTCGTGGCCTCTCCGTTCCAAAGAACATGCATCCTAGGCGTCCGGATACACTCCATGATCCATCGAATCCACTCAGTCGGGATCCCTGTGCAATTGAGGGTGTCTTCAATGAAATCTCACCTCAACCTATCGTAAGCTTTCTCAAGATCCAGTTTGAGGCACATCCAGCCCTTCTTGCCTTGCTTTCTCCTCATGGAGTGAACAACCTCCTGCGCCACCACTATGTTGTCTGAGATAACTCTACCGGGGACAAAACTGCCTTGCAAAGGTTCGACTAAATTAGCCATCAGTGGTTGCAGTCTCGAGGCCAACAGCTTCGTGATTGCTTTGTACAGCACGTTGCAGAGGCTAATCGGTCTAAATTGATGAATGAATTCAGGCTTACCCACCTTAGGAAGGAGGACGATAAGAGTATCATTAGCACCAGTCGGCATAGCACTCTCCTTAAAGAAATCTTTCACAAACTTGGTGGCTGATTCACCCACCGTTTTCCAACATTTCTGAAAGAAAACAGGCTGGAAACCATCGAGACCCGGGGATTTGAATGCTCTCATGTTGAAAAACGCCTTCCTGATTTCCTCAGACGAGAAGTCCTGTTCCAGGTTGGAGAGATCCTCCGACTGCAGACGCATGAACATATTCGGCAGAGAAGGCATGGGTTAGGCATCCTCCAAAGGCAGGCTATAAAGCTTCACGTAGAAATCAAGGGCTAGACTCTCCATATCCTTGCAGTCGGTCATCAATCTGCCATCCTCCGCTCTGAGCCCCTCGATCCTATTATCTCATAAGAAGTGATATAAGTTGTTTGATATTGATCATGATGGTTAGTTTGTTTGTCGATTTATCGACCTCTCGAGTTATCAGTTCTCTCGAATTTTTTCATATATATATATATATATAAAAAGATATAAGTAAGCAAAATTAGTTAAGCCCGTTGTATTTGATGAAAAATCTTGGGGAAGGGATATAAGTTGGCAGAAGATTTAATTATTGTTTTTTTTGCTCCTTGTCAAACCTATTTAACGAGAAGTAGTTGTTTCAAAGAAAATTAGAGATTGACATAAAAACTCATACGTATGCAAAGGGATTCAACGTGTAAATATCGAAGACCGTTGTATATATAATTATGTGTGTACATAATTAAACAATGACCGTACAAGTGATGCATATATATATATATGCAAAATGCATGCATTGAACTTCTTTTTTTTTTAAATCCAAAATTTGGGATTGCTTCTTAAAATATGGAAATTACATATGCATGCATTAAACTCATCATCTGGATTAAAACTGTTACAAGCTAAATTACGTGTTAACACGTAGATTAGAGGGTATCTTAAAAAAATAAAACTAATAAAAAATTCCGGTGGAATCCTAGACGCCAAAATTCGAAGCAGCATTCGTCATTCAAACTTGAGATGCCAATAGATTCCTTAATTATATATGGTATTAATTTATCCAACTATATGGATTTTTTTTCCTCCATAGGTTTAATTAAAAGATTGATTCTTCTATTTAAAGATATTAATTCAATACTTTATAATCATTACATATAAACTCATCAATCAAATTCAAAATGATGGCATCAACTATAATTGAATCTGAAAGCTAAATACCTTTAAGAACCAAAAATTTTATTTGAAAATCAGCCGTTGATGCCCTACACACAAAATAAAGGTTGAATAAATATTTTCGATCAGATGGTACCCTTGATGGAGTACAAATTGAGATCAAGCTCGGATCAGCTTGAGTCAATTCAAATTCAAACATGCAGTTAGGCATGGATGGATAGGATTTATTGTCTAGATTGTGTAGGATTGGGATTGTGCCACGTGTACTGGATAAATGTGTATAAAATCCACACTTTGTATTCAGACAAGATGATGAATGAATTGATCAGCTCATCTTCTCCAAGTTGTGATATGCATTTTTCCCCAAATTTTCGTTTCTTCCACACAAACTAACATGGTATCAGAGCTTTATCTCTATTTTTTCCAATTTCGCTTCCGCAACATTTTTCTTGAGATCAAGCGCCTTCATCAATGGCATCTGATGATAGATCGAGTGCAGACAGGGTGGATCCCTCTGATCCGTTGTACCTTCATCCCAGTGATCTTCTAGGAACGACTCTCTCGTTGCTCACATGTTCGATGGGAAGAACTTTGGGGCATGGAGGAGGGCAATGCGTATAACTCTTTCAGCGAAAAACAAGTTTTGCTTCGTGAACGACACTTATGCGATGTCGCATGTTACGTCGCCAAATTATGCTCGCTGGGAGAGATGTAATGACATGATTATCTCTTGGATAATCAACATGTTAAATGCTAAAATCAAAAGTAGTGTAATCTACACTAAGACATCGAAAGAGATATGGGAGTAGCAGGAGGCAAGATATGGCCAAGCATCTGGTTCGCAGGTGTATTCCATCAAGAAAGAGATTAACACGATCACACAAGGTACAATGCCAATTCCATCATATTTTGCAAAAATCAAGTCTCTCTTGGATCAACTTTGGTGCTTTCAATGGTTTTCTCACTGTTCTTGTGGTGCAATGGCCGAAATCACCAAATATGATGAAGATTAGAAAGTGTATCAGTTGTTACTTGGTTTGAATGAAAGCTTTAATTAAATGTTTTGTTGATGAGGCCTTTGCCTTCCATAAATGATGTTTACTCTCTTCTGGCTGAAGAAGAAGACATAGAGAGGTCAAATCCACCTCAAATTCAAGACCAACAAATTCAAGAAATTTTTTGGTCATGTTTTAGAGGGAGATTGCAGTAGAGCACTCGAGTTCACAGTCGACCATTACAAGCAGTTGATGGAGTTGCTTAAAAATTGAGATGGAGACAAGAACATCACCACATTGGACAAAAATTTTGCAGGGTAACAATCTCATTACAGTTGAATCAGATCAGTTTTGGATTCTTGATAGTGGAGCAATGAATCATATGTGTTGTGATAGTTATATGTTTGATCTATTGACTGTTGTTTCCCAGACCTATTCCATTTTATTGCCGAATGATTTGTCCTTACAAGTAAAGTCATATGGTGATGTTCAGATTTGCTCTCAAATAAGGTTGAAAAGATTCTTGTCTGTGCCAAATTTTAAGTGCAATTTGTTTTCCAATGGGAGATTGACAAAAGACATGAGGTGCAATGTGGTTTTTACTCCGTCATTATGCATGATGCAGGTAATGCACATGAAGCATCCACTGATTCTTGGTAGATGCACAAGAGATCTATATTTGACACGGTCAAAAACACCTAAAGCTTCTACAGGACAAGCACTAACTGAACAGGATATTGCTATTCAGCATTACAACAGTTACTTTGAAGATTCTAATAATGTTTCAGTAGGCTTAAATAAATTTTAAGCAGGTTTTATCTCTCCCACAAAGTTATGGCACCTTAGATTAGGGCATTTGCCTAAGTACAAGCTTAAGAATTTTTCTTTTGTTAAAGAAGATAACACTCTTAATGATCCTTGTGAGATCTGTGCTCGAGCTAGACAACATAAGCTTCCTTTTCATAGCAGTATCATCAGCACTATTAAACCTTTTCAATTGGGTCACATCGATGTTTGGGGACCATTTCAAGTTTCTACCTATAATGGCAACAAGTATTTTGTTACTATTGTTGACGATTTCTCTCGTGGTACTTGGATTCACTTGATTCCCTCGAAAAGTAGTGCCACAGCTATTCTCAGAAATTTTGTCTCCATGGTTGAAACACAGTATGACCGTAAAGTGCAATTTCTTCGATCTGATAATGCTCAGAAGCTTGGTTTGAGTCATGATGCTACAAATTTTTTAGCTCGGAAGGGCATCATTCATCAAGCTTCTTGTGTTGCTACTCCTAAAAAAAATGGTGTAGTTGAGAGGAAGCACAAGCGAATTCTTGAGATAGCTCGAGCTCTATTATTTCAATCACACTTACCTCTCAAATATTGGGGTGAGTGTGATCTTACAGTTGTATATCTGATCAATCGGCTTCCAAGCAAAGTATTGCAGCATAAAACTCCTTTTGAGGTACTTAATATTCATAAATCTGCTCCTGTTTATGATCATCTTCGAGCTTTTGGTTGTTTATGCTTCATGTCTACTTTCACCCAAGGAAGACATAAGTTTCAAGCTCGTGTTGTCCCATGTATTTCCTTGCCTATCCCTTTTTAAAGAAAGCCTAAGAAGGTTTATCCTTAGACATCCATACAATTCACACTAGTAGGGATGTTGTATTTCATGAGCACATATTCCCTTACACTCAATCCACACAAACCACACCACTTTTTCCTTCTCAACCTTTCATTCATGATGATCCACACCAACCTCTTTCCCTACCCAAAACTTCTGTTTCTTCCCACCCACCTCCAAGGAGGTTTACCAGAACTCATTCCACCCCTTCTTACCTCAATGATTATATTTGTGGCAATGCCACTGTTGTGTGCTGTCACACTTTTACCTCCACTATAAATTTCCAAACACAAACTTCTTCTTTTTCCCTTCATATACCTGTTTCTGAACCCCTCTTACAATCATGCTTGTCAATATGAAGTTTGACAAAAGGCTATGATTGATGAGTTTATGGTCTTGGAAAGCAATCATACATGGGACAGTGTCACTCTTACAAAAGGGAAGAAACCAATTAGCTGTAAATGGGTATACAGGGTTAAGCACAGAGTTGATGGCTCTATTGAGAGGTACAAGACTCGACTTGTGGTCAGAGGTTTCACACAAAAAGAGGGCATCGACTACACTGAAACCTTTTCTCCGTGGTCAAGATGACCACTGTTCGTGCCCTTCTTTCAGTTGTTGTGAAAAATCATTGGTCATTGATGCAATTAGACGTTAACAATGCTTTTTTTCATGGTGACTTATATAAGGAATTCCACATGAAGGTTCCACAGGTTCTGCACGTCAACAGTGGCAATGTTTGCAGATTGCGCAAATCTCTTTATGGCCTTAAACAAGCCTCTCGTCAATGGTATGACAAACTTTCTCATGCCCTTAAGCTTCGACATTATGTTCAATCTCTCAATGATTACTCTCTTTTCATTAAGAAAGATGTTGATCAAACCATATACATTGTTGTGTATGTTGATGATGTTATCATCACTGGAAACAATGTGGATGAGATGACCAAATTGAAAGAATTTCTTCATCACACTTTCAAAATCAAGGATTTAGGTCAGCTTCACTACTTCCTTGGGATTGAGTTTGTGTCAACTAGCAGTGGGATGGTATTGAGTCAAAGGCAATTTATTCAAGACACTATTTCTAAATTCGGTTGCACCACATATACTCCTGCCATCAGTCCTCTTGAGCTGAATACTAAGTTGCTTCCAACAGAACAAAATCTTATTTCCAATCCTACTGCTTATCGTCAGCTTGTTGGGAAGTTGAATTTCATCATAAATACTCGTCCTGATATTGCTTTTTCAGTCCAACACCTCAGCCAGTTTATGAAGAAACCAACTCAATGCCACATGGATGCTGCTCTGAGAATACTAAGGTACTTAAAAGGTTCCACAGATCGTTCCCTGCTTCTTAATAACTCTCCTGGTTTTGGATTGTTGGCCTATTGTGACTCAGATTGGGCTTCATGTCCCTTGACTAAACGAAGTGTCAATGGTTATGTGATATTCCTTGGCGGGAGTTTGATTTCATGGAAATCTAAAAAGCAGACTACTATTTCTTTATCTTTAGCTGAGGCTGAATACCGTTTTCTCCGTCGGGTTTGCACTGAGAGTGCTTGGCACACCAGGCTCTTACATGAGTTAGGTTTCCCTGACATTACTCTCATTCCAGTTAAGTGCGATAATCAAGCTGCAATTAACATAGCCCGGAATTCGGTCTTTCACAAACGGACAAAGCATATTGATCTGGATTGTCACTATATCCGAGAAAAACTACTTGAAGGTCTCATCTCCCTTCATCACGTTCCAACAACTAATCATCTTGCAGATACTTTGACAAAGACCCTTCCTGGTTATCGTATGCCTTTAGTACTTGACAAGCTGGAAATGGTTCCACCCTTTCCACCTTGAGGGGGGGGGGTGATGGAGTATAAATTGAGATCAAGCTTAGATTAGCTTGAGTCAGTTCAAAGTGAAACGTGCAGTTAGGCATGGATGGCTAGGATTTATTGTCTAGATTGTAGGATTGAGATTGTGCCACTGTACTGGAGAAATGTGTATAAAATCCAAACTCTGTATTCAAACAAGATGATGAATGAATTGATCAGATCATCTTCTCCAAGTTGTGATCTACATTTTTCCCCAAATTTTCGTTTCTTCCACACAAACTGACAACCCTCACAATGTTGTTTATGTGACCATGGTGAGGAGGCTGCTCTCCATCCCTTCTTCAAATGCCTCTCTACACATGCAATCTGGGAACTGAGAAATCAAATTATATTCCATAATAAAGGAAATGTAACACAAATAGATCTGGTACATAAAACCATCATTTCCACAAAGACTTGGAACCAAGCTCATGCAATTGAGGACAAACCCAAACAAAGAAAATTAAGAATAACAAAGTGGGAGAAACCATCTAGAGGCGTCTGCAAACTAAATGTAGATGACTCTAGCCTTCTGCCGAGGAATAAAGTCTGCAATAAGAAAATGAGTCAGAGATCTTATTGTTGAATGGGATAGCCTCGGGTTTATATCCGCATTAATAAAAGAACTACAACACCATGAGAGATCCTCAGAACAATTGAAGAGATTCATGTGCTTAGTCGGAATTTCCACAATATTAGATTTAAACACTACTATCGAGTATCAAATAGTGCTGTTGATTTCATAGCTAAGTCTACGGTCACTTGTAATATGGGAACACTCCCTGTGTGGGGAGCTTTGTAACATCATTCTTATGGATAATTAAGGTTGAGCTTTGTCCGACAAAGACAACCATTTTTTGCCTACTGTAAAAAAATACCTTATAATCATTATACTAACTTATAATCAATTATTATATATAATAAAGTTGAAGTCGTGTGTGATATTTGTTGGTTTCTCCTTAATTATAGTATTTTTAACCAATTGCAATTTTATCCATTAACTAATACAATATTGTATATAGACTCAAGATAAGATTTTACTAATTTTTTTTATCCAATTCTACTTAATCAATATATATAGAAACATATGTTTAATATAAGATTTTACCCAATTTAGTTAGATATCGATATATTTTTAGAAGATTAATTTACAAAATTGTGTTAGATATTGATATATTTTTACAAGATTTTACCCATGTTTGTTAAATATGGATATATTAGATTATATCTCTTTTATTGGTAGTCAATTAAACATATTGACATAAATTAATTAGTTAAACGGGTGCTAATATAAAATTTATTTAAATTTTTTAAAAATAAAATAATATATATAGTATAGTGATTGTTATATTTAATGTTTAATTACAAGTTATTTTATATATATGTTTTTTTAATATCAAGCGAATTAATATTACAAAGGTGGATTATTTGGATAAGTAGAAACAAAAAAAATTTGATCATATCAATACAACAACAATACAAAACATGGAATAATTCACAAAACAATCACTAAAGAATTAAGAGACCCCAAAATACCTAATGAAGAGAACAGAAAACAAGCAAAAACACTGAATCAAAGGAAACAAAAGAACTTAAGATGGCAGAAAATGCCACTTGTCACATTCAAAATCAATTTTGATGGAATCAAATTAATGTTCGAATGGTTCGTTTGCTATAGGTTTCATCATCCGTGATCGACTCTGATCGCAGAAACAAAGACCCTTCAGCTCGGTATATATCAAGAGCAAGGGAGCTTGAAGTCCATAATATCCCGGTAGAGGGTGACAACCTGACGATTGTCAATGCGATCAAGGGATGTTGGAGTTGCCCGTGGGAGATTGAGATCATCATCATCTCATACTTTCTATTTCCGCTATAGTAGTTCCATTCGATCTCCATCTCGCATACTTTTCACGAGATCAACACAATTGCGGATTGGATTGCCCGCTTGACGCTAACTATCTCGCTTCCTCAACCCCTACTGGATGATCGCGAGTTATATATTTATCCTTATCCGAAAGGATGTTCTTGAATGGTGGTTTAGCAGGATCTGACATCACCCAAATTTTTATTTTATATAAAAAATATATGAAATTTTAATCAAAGTTTTTTATTCTATAGCTATTCAAATAATTTAATAGTGAATGAAGGTTGATTTTAAATCAGGAAACGACTTAGAATTACGACTATTCATCCATATATGCCACAAATAATATCGATAAAACCTGTGGACCTTATAGATATACATTAGGCAATCGGTCGATAACGAAAATGTTGATAACATTGTCAATTCAAAATTAAACATATGAAATTATAATGGTAGCGAACACATCGGTTAACAACGACAATTTAATTAATTAAATAAGAATTTATCCCTCACCAAATCCATGTATTGTTTACATTTTATAATAACAAGTGAAATGAAGTCAAGCACAAAACAAAAACAAAAACCTCTACTAATTTGACTCACATCTCAAATCTCTTTCTACTTTTAGAATCTATACCAACGAAATTTCATTCGTTATCTTTTAATTACCATATGGGAAGAAAATCCGGCCCGATAAGAGTGTGAGTGATGATTCCGCATCTCGAAAAATAACATTAAGGTTTGGATAAAAGGATCGAAATTGAAGTTGTTATATAAACTGAGTAGTTCGAGTTTTCGATTGATTAGAAAAAAGATTGGCTCGAGCTCACTCATTTGATAATCGCGCCAAGTATGTATGAACAAAATTTTAAGCTTGATTTGAATCAAATTAAGGCTTAACTCGACTCAAGTTCAAATATTGCGGAATTTGTAAAATTTTACTATATTATGAGTGAGTAGAGTTGCTCTAGTTTTGAATAATCTCATATTGAACTCATTTATTTACTAAACAAGTCAAATATGAACATTTTGTGTCGCAGGAGGAAGTTTGCGAGGTAAGTACTCAGATTGTTGGGCTAGCCCTCGAAGTGCTCATCCTGGTAAAATATGTAACTAAGTTGTTGTTATGAGATTACATCCAATAATTTTGATTCCTTATTAAGTTGTTTGGTGATTCTTTAATGGTTGCAGGATATATACACCGCCGGGTGTAGTGAAATCCTTTCAAGTTTTGGCATCAACATTGGTGAGCTTGTGGCTTATACACCTCTGGCGCATATGTATTAGTAGCCTAGCACATAAGCCGAATGAGATTACATCCTAAAACCGTGATGAACCTGGGCTCGGGCCAGAAGGCGTGGTTCAACGAGTGCGTGGAGTCGAAGAGCATGGCAAAAGGTTACTTGTGGGAAAATCATTCATTTCATTTGAAGTACTCTTTATCTCTATCATAACATCATTTGTACACCACATATAGTGAAAGGTTATTAATTTCCATGATCCATATCAATTTAAGGAGAGCTACATACATCGTTTGTCATCTATGTTTTCGATGAAATCGAAGCAACAAAGAGCATCATCTACAATCAAGAAAGCCCACACATATGAACACTTGAAGGCAAGGAATTAGGAAACTAACATATAGAGTAGTATATAGTTGGAGAAAGAAGTGAAATACAAATATATAAATAAATAAATAGAGTGCACCAACCAACAGCAACAGCAACAAGAGGAAGCTGTTGAAGAAGATTAAGAATTTAAACTTTGGTTTTTGGTCTTCCAAACACATTTGAAAGAACTAATACACCATAAAGACTTGGGCCGGGCCGGGCCGACAAAAAAAAATAAAGACTTGGGCCGGGTTGGGCTTTATGTTCAAGATGGGAAGTGTGAATTTTTAAAAGGGAGTTACTAAATAGCATCCAGGAGAATCCATGACCGTTTGGCTATAAAAATTTCATCAGCTAGCTTATTGGACCTTTTGATTTTGATATTATATAGTTTTAAATGAAATAGATATAAGATTTTACTTTAATTAGCTTTTGAAAGGTGAGTATTTCAACAGCTACTCACCAAAGCTTTTAGGATTTTCTATTTACAAGTTTCCATCAACTACTCCAACCGCTAGGTTTACCAAACATCATAATAACTTATTAACATATATTTAACACAGATAATCCATCAGTTTCAGCTAGCCCATCAGCTACTATTTTGCCAAACGGAGCCCATGATTCCAGGAGAGACCTTAACTGCAACTAAAATAGCATCACCTGAGGCGACAAATAAGCAACTCAAGGGCTTAGCAATTTTAGAAAAATCAGGCTTGTCTGACCTCGAATCTTTACTTGATAAAAAAAAATCGTTTCGGGTACATTTTTACTTCGTTTTTTTTCATGTTTTCTTTTCAATTTTTTTTATTTGTAGATTATGATCCAATTTTGTTTAATTATGTTGATACTTGATAATATGAAATGAGATAGTATTCCACATGGAAAATATAGTGAATTCAAGTCTTGTACATAAGTGGATGAGCTACTCCTCTTAACACCAATTGGTTTTAAGATGGAACCTCACTTGACTTGTGTGCTCGACTTGGTTAATTACGCATGTGCGCTTGGGCGTGTGATCCCCACGTTGTATGACCCACCGTTATTTAACAAATTACAATAAGACGTCTTGTCATACTCGGGTACATTTTTACTTGGATGAAGTACATTTTTACTTTATTTTATATTAGCATCAATTTATTACTGTACTAATTAGTTTCATTTTTTATTTTTCATCAAAGCGACTACAAGAGATGTTGGTCCTGTTGGAGGCTGGAGCAACAAAATGGAAGTCTATAAACCGTTTCCTGTAATCTTTGGGTTAGCTAGACATAAACCGATTGTGATGATATATTTTTTGGTTTGATGAACTAATAGTAACAAAGAGATTGAGATGTTAAATCATTTTAAGTGCCAACTGAAAGAAGGGCTCCTGTGAAAAATGTTAAAAATGTAAAAAGTCTTTCAAGTTTAATGTTACTTCATTTAATTCTAACTAATTTATCTAGCTTTATGCATGTGTTGCGGACACTGCATAGGCAGGATGAATGACCCCATTGATTGACCCATCATTTGTTCAAGTTCAACTAGCCATGTTCCTTAGTTCGCTTGCATAGGCATAGGCATGTTAAGGGCTACCATAGTTGTAGAATGAAAGGATTCCATATGCACCAAACATCGAATGCACTCAGACAAAATAGATTTTAAATCTGTTTATATCGTATAATTTGACATGTATGTGTCCAATAATGATTGTATTTTTTTTAAAAATAACACAAATGGATCCTGCATTCATTCGTATTATAATTTTTTTAAAAAAATTGAAACTTAAAAAAACAACATCGGACGGATCATATATATATATATATATATATTTTATTTTTTAAAAACTTTAAACTTGTTTTTTTTTCTAAAAAAACAAATGAACGGATCCATGATTCGTTACTAGGGTTGTCATATGAGTCGAGTAGCTCAAGCACGACTCGGGCTTAACTTGATAAAAACTCGACTCGAGCTCATTCATTTTCCAAATAAGCCGAATATGAGTGCATTTTTAAACTCGGTTCAAAACTCGGCTCGATCAATTTAAGCTCAAATAGCTCAAATTTTGTTAAATTTCTAAAATTTTCTTTAACTTACTGTGTTTTGAGCAATTAAGTAGAGCTGCTTGATGCTTGATAAAAGCTCGGCTCGAGCTAGCTCGTTCATTCCCTAAATGAGACGAGGATGAGCACATTTTTAAGTTTGAGTTCAAATTTAGGCTCGACTCGTTTCTAAATGAGTTGAATATGAACATGCAATACTCGCCTCGTTCGGCTCAAATAACAACCCTGTCCGACACTTAAATTGAACGGATCTTTGACCTGTTAGTTACTTTTTTAATGGCATACACATTTAATGTTGGACATGTGTCAGACTAAGGTTCAAACAGATCTAGAATCCATTGTATGAGTGTATATACGACATGTTCTCAGTGCATATAGCCTTATCGGAATGAAACTAATTTGTTGGATTTTTGCCACATGTACATTTGTAAACACGACTCTCATAAGAAAATTTAAATAACAAAATTTATTTGTATGCAATAACGTTATTATTATTTATTTATATATAATTTATAAGAATAATCATATTGGTACACAAATAATTTTTACATAAAAAACTATTATTATATTATATCATGCGAATATTTATATTATTATGTACAAATCCTCAATCTATTTACAATTTATACCATAAAAAATATCTACCCTAAAACCATCCCCATCTTATATACTCCGTACTCCGTATAATACTCCTATTACTGTCAACGATTTCTGTGACTTATTAGCAGTCATGTAACTGTTGTATATATTTTTTTATTTTTTTTATTAGTAAAGAATTTGGGCGGGCGAGCTCTATCCATCTACGCTGTTGTATATGCATCAAACATAGGTGCGGTATACTTCGACAAAAAAAAATATAGGGGCTAAACGTACTCATACATGTGAATTTAAAATCCGTTTTATTTTGTCCAACAATCATTATAAAAATTTTAAAAAAAAAGCAAAATTAGATTATAAACCCATTTAATTTTGAAAAATATACTGCAAACGAATAAATAATCTGTTTATGTTGAAAATTTTAAACCAAATATAATGGCTAAACTTTTTTTTTTTTAAAAAAAAGTGAACAACGTAAGGATCAAAGATCCGTCCGTTCATCTTTTTAAATGAGTGTATATAATATAACGCATACTAAATTCACACATATAAGTGTATATACTCCATAATATAACGCATCTACCCGGTGCATATAGTGTCCCGTTTTAAATGAGCCAAGTCCCCATAGTTTTTGGGAAACCAGCCAACCCTTTTCCCATCCCATCCATGGTTTTGGCATTTAAACACACACATGTCTTTTTCTTATACACTATTCCCTCCTACGAAATTACTTTCTTGCTTAAAAAAAATATTTTTTAATAAATCCAGCCTTTTTTATGTTTCATATATATATATATATAACTCGTTTCTTCCACAACTCAACATAAGCTGCAATTTAAATCACCAAATTAAACTTGAATTGACTCAAATTTCTGAGACGATCACATCATTTTCCTCTGATCTCTTCAATGGCTCCTGTTTTGTTCTACTGCGAGCCCGAAGAGGTCCACTTCCATGGCAGCCCTACCCCGTTCTTTGATGTGTGCTCGATGTGCCGGAAGCCCCTCGACTTAAACGACGACGTTTTCATGTATCAGGGCACCTCCGCCTTCTGCAGCGAGGAATGCAGGCAGTGCCAGATTGAGATTGACAATCCTCCTACAAGAGTATTGAGACCAACTTACAAGCTTTCCGCCTCCGCCTCCGCCACCGGCGCCGCCGCAGCTCCCACCAGTCGACCTGTACGGACGGGGGTTACTACGGCCGCTTGATTATTGGATCTTCTTGGGATCCGATCGAAATAGGAAACTAGCTGAGTAAGAGATGTCAATTGCTTGTTTGGAGGAAAGATTAAAACAAGATCCAATTTTGTACTAATAATTCTGATTCTTAACTTTCCTCATCAATTTTGTGTATAGAATTTATGGACGATTATTTAAAAATGTGATCATTTCTACAACTGTCGTCCATATTTGGGTGCTGCTGCACTTTCTACCTCATCAATTACTTTGCAGTGCTTCCTTGAATTAATTGTTCTTCCAAATTTAATGATTGAAATTTAAAATATATTCATCAATTTTTGTTACTCGGACGAGAATGTGGGTCTCGGAATTAGACACGAGAGGGTAGTGGTTGAGAATGTGTTAAAGGTGCACTACTTTATCCGTAACGTATTAGATTAATCTTTCTGAAAACATGGACGTAGGAAACCACAAGGAAGCTCTAAAGCGGCTTTCAAGAGTTGGTCATGATGAACTCGATCACCCAAGGATAGCTCCAAACATCATTGATATCGTTAATAACTGCTAGACAATCACGTACCTACACTCTCAAGCCTCATAATCCCGAGTTGGCGAGCTGCAACCAAACCCTGGTGAAAAGCCATTGCCTTCGCCTTGAGTGCGGACATCTCCTCGCAGTGCGAATCTTGGCAGAAAGCTACTGAGCCACAATGATCTCGAATTACAATCCCAGTAGTCGCCTCGCCCGAAGAACTCACCGCCGCATTAAAGTTCTATTTCAAAGATTCTTCTGCCGTTTTTTTCCATCTCATGTTCTTCCTTTTCTTTTGGGTCGGTTGTTTTGTATTTTCCTTACTTCCCTCCTCTTCCCAAAAGAGTTGTTTAGTTTCTTTCCATTGTGATATGTGGTATTTTGTATATTATTCTTGTTTTTGTTGGTTTTTGAAGTTTTGATCCTCCTCAAATATAATCTTATTCCTAATTGTCCATATGTAACACCAGATAGTGGCTAGATGTATTTTTTGTTTTTGTAGATAGCTTTCCAAAAATCTCGGTGGTCAACTGGGTTATGTTTGGGCGAGAGTAGTACTAGGATGGGTAACCTATTGGAAAGTCCTTGTGTTGCATCACCTTTTAGAAAATGTCTCTTTGGAGACATGATAAAATTGGAATGATACCGGGAAATGTTAACTGAACTTCATGAATCTGAGTGAAAAAATACCACAAATATTACTACACTCAAACTTGTAGTATCCTTGAGATGACTATGGATCTCCTACTATCCAATGTGTTCTAGGTGTGACATAAAATTATTTATGATATTTTTTAATAATAAAAATATAAAATTATATCAATTATATATAATAAAGGAGAAGTTACCCGAGACACATGGCGGCTTCTCCTTAATCGTAGTCGTATAAACAAATCGCAAAATTTTGAATTAATCAATATATGCATAAGATAAAATTTTATTCTTACTCTATTTAATCAATATATCTATATATGCCTAAGATAAAATTTGACCCAATTTGATTAAATATGGATATATTTTTAGAAGATATTAACTAATTTTAAAATATATGCATAAGATAAATTTTTATTCTAACTCTATTTAATCAATATGTCTATATGTGAATAAGATAAAATTTGACCAAATTTGATTAGATATGGATATATTTTTAGAAGATAAGATTTTACCTATTTTCACTATATATGAACATATTTTCACTAATTAAATAAATTCATCAATAACTTCATCAATATGAAAATATTTTTAGAAGATAAAAAGTTTTGCCGAAATTGACATAATACTTAGTATATGTTCATAATAATTAAATAAATTTATCAATAACTTTATCAATATGAAGAAGATAAAAGGTTTTGGGTGAATTATTAAAAATAATACTTAGCCGTGTAAAAGTTATCAACTTATGGAATTCAATAAGGAATAAAATTTTCCTATATATCTTGAAGGTATTGATATATTTATGAGATATATTTTTGGATTTTATACATATATAATTATGGATAGATTTTTAGATATTGACCTATATATAGTTTAGATTGTTAATGAACGTCTTTTCCCTTCTTTTTGGTGTTGTTATTGCATGTTATTTACGACTTTGTTTACGATTTCCTTTGTAAGTTTTTCAAAATAATGTGCTGATTGGTTATAAAGTATGTTATTTTCTTGTTTCCATTAATATTTATGTTGTTTCATATATTGTCAATAAAGTATAAATTCATTGAGATTTGAGAAATTATAGCTTTTCATATGTTGTTTCCACTAATATGCACTAACTAACAAGGATTAAGGAATAAGACCGGAGTAAGGAGAAATTAGTTTTTATACTAATTAAGTATAAATTCATTCAGATTTGAGAAATCAGAAGTATGGAAGAAATTAATTAATTGAATAAACGGGTTTTATTATTAAATTTATTTAAATTAAAAAACCCGCACAATGTGCGGGTACTGTACTAGTTTAAATTGTATATATCAAATAACATATATCTGTATAACTGTTTAATACTCCCTCTGTTAATTAAAACTTGTCGTTTATTATTCATGCACGCTTTTTTAGAATGATAAAAACTATGGGAAATATTAACTTTTTTTAAAATTTGTTTTTATAAATTCATACTTAATAGTAACAAGTATGAAATTATTTTAAAAAAGTTAGTATTTTATATAGTTTTTAACACCTCAAAAAGCGTACATGAATAGTAAAACGTCAAGTTTTAATTAACGGAGGGAGTATTAAATATTGTTTTAAAAACATTAAAATTAGAAGAGTCGTTACATTAGAATATTAATTATAGTAATTATTAAAATATCATTTTGTAAGAAAAAAATACGCAAATATATATTATTAAACTTGTATAATATAAATATAATTTTTTTTATCATAAAAAATATCTTAAAAATTTATAAAATGGATAAGCTATTAGAGTAGATTATTAAAATTTTAGAGATTTTGATCTTTGTCTCTCTATTTTAGAATTTTTTTTAGAAATGTTAAAATAATTTTTTTTGGTTAAAAGGAGAGGCGGGACTCTCCGCGCATCTAGACGTGCTTTTATTAATAAAGTAAAAGTGAGCTAAGTAGCCAGCAAGCGGGGGATAGCCCGACTCCTAACATCATGTTGCAGGAAAGGTAAAACACCCTCTGGCGTGTCAAACAATACATAAGAACCAATATCATAATTGAAAGCTAAGCTAGCTAGGTGATCCGCGACGCCATTGGCTTCGCGAAACACATGTCGAAACTGGATCATTCAGTCTCTTTTGATCAAGTCTTGACACTTAGTGACAAGACTAGTGAGGGAGTGGCCCCAGGGATTCTTTGATTCTTTAGGAGGGTCGCTACAAGCTGAGAATCTGTTAAAATAATCTAGTACACTAAAATATAAATCCACACATATAACTTATAAGTGTATATAACATAGGTGTTCGGTGCAGTGTCCCGTTCCGTTTTAATTAGCCAAGTCCCCATAGTTTTTGGGAAACCAGCCAACCCTTTTCCCATCCCATCCATGGTTTTGGCATTTAAATAGACACATGTCTTTTTCTTATACACTATTCCCTTCTACGAAATTACTTTCTTGCTTAAAAAAAATATTTTAATAAGTCCAGCCTTTTTTATGTTTCATATATACAACTCGTTTCTTCCACAAACATAAGCTGCAATTTAATCACCAAATTAAACTTGAATTGACTCAAATTTCTGAGACGATCATATCATCTTCCTCTGATCCCATCAATGGCTCCTGTTTTGTTCTACTGCGAGCCCGAAGAGGTCCACTTCCATGGCAGCCCTACCCCGTTCTTTGATGTGTGCTCGATGTGCCGGAAGCCCCTCGACTTAAACGACGACGTTTTCATGTATCAGGGCACCTCCGCCTTCTGCAGCGAGGAATGCAGGCAGTGCCAGATTGAGATTGATAATCCTCCTACAAGAGTATTGAGACCAACTTACAAGCTTTCCGCCTCCGCCTCCGCCACCGGCGCCGCCGCAGCTGCCACCAGTCGACCTGTACGGACGGGGGTTACTACGGCCGCTTGATTATTGGATCTTGTTGGGATCCGGTCGAAATCGGAAACTAGCTGAGTAAGATCGAGATGTCAATTGGTTGTTGGAGGAAAGATTAAAACAAGATCCAATTTTGTACTAATAATAATTCTGATTCTTAACTTTCCTCATCAATTTTGTGTATAGAATTTATGGATGATTAATTAAAAATGTGATCATTTCTACAACTGTCGTCCATTATTTGGGTGCTGCTGCATTTTCTACCTCATCAATTGCTTTGCAGTGCTTCCCTGAATTAATTGCTCTTCCAAATTTTATGATTGAAATTTAAAATATATTCATCAATTTTTGTTACTCGGACGAGAATCTGGATCTCAGGATAAGATACGGAGGGTCGTGGTTAAGGATGTGTTAAAAGTGCACCACTTTATTCGTAGCCTACTAGATTAATCTCCCTGAATACATGGACGCAGAAAACCACAAGGACGACCTAAAACGGCTTTCGAGAGTTGGTCATGATGAACTCGATCTCCCAAGGACAACTAGCTCCAAACATTATTGATAGCGTTAATAACTGCTAGACAATCACCTACAACCTCGAGCCTCATAGTCCCGAGCTGGCAGGCTGCAACCAAAACCTGGTAAAAAGCCAGTGCCTCCGCCTTGAGCGCGAACATCTCCTCACAGTGTGAATCTTGGCAGAAAACTATCGAGCCACAATGATCTCGAATCACAATCCCAGTAGTCGCCTCGTCCGAAAAACTCCCTGCTGCTTGAAAGATCAATTTGAAAGATTCTTCAGTCGGTTTTTCCATCTCAGGTTCTTCCTTTTCCTTTGGGTCGGTTGTTTTGTCTTTTCCTTACTTCCCTTCTCTTCCTAGAAGAATTGCTTAGATTTTTTCCATTATGATATGTGGTATTTTGTATATTGTTCTTGTTTTCTGTCGGTTTTTGAAATTTCGAATCTCCTCAAATATAATCTTATTTCTAATTGTCCATATGCAACACAAGATAGTGGCTAGATGTGTTTTTTGGTTTGTAGATAGCTTTTCAAAAATCTCGGTGGTCAACTGCTTTATGTTTGGGTGAGAGTAGTACTTAGAATGGGTGACCTCTTGGAAAGTCTTGTGTTGCATCACCTTTTAGAAAATGTCTCTTTGGATACATATGATAAAATTGGAACGATACCGGGAAATATTAACTGAACTTCATGAATCTGAGTGAAAAAAATACCACAAATATTACTACACTCAAACTTGTAGTATCGTTGAGATGAGTATGGATCTCCTACTATCAAGGAGTTCTAGGTGTGACACAAAATTATGTATAATATTTTTAATAATACAAAAATTATAAATATTATATTTACATTGTATATGTCAAACAAAATATATTTGTATAACTTTTTAATATTAAATAATATTTTAAAAATATTAAAATTAGAAGAGTCATTATGTTAGAATATTAATTATAATAATTATTAAAATATCATTTTGTAAGAAAAAAGATGCAAATATATATTATTACACTTGGATAATATAAATATAATTTTTTATCATCAAAAATATCTTTAAAATTTATAAATGGATAAGCTATTAGAGTAGATTATAAAAAATTTAGAGATTTTGATCTTTGTCTCTCTATTTTAGAGATTTTTTTAGAGATTTTTAAAATACTCTAATACACTAAAATATAAAGAATTATAAAGATGTATTATGTATATACATACTAGTGTAAATTTTTTAATAATTTTTATTAATAACTTCATGCTTATTACTATTAATAAATTTATAAAAACAAAGGTAAAAAATTGATATTTTTTATAGTTTTTATATATTTTATATAGTTCTTATCATTTTAAAAAAGCATGTATGAATACTAAAAAGACATGTTTAAATTAATAAAGGGAGTACATTATAAACTTAATATAATTAATTAACATAATTTATAATGTATTTTATTTTAAATAAAATTTAAAATGAGTTAACAATATTATTTAAGTGTTTATAATTACATTGCATTTGAATCCAAACACACTCGCGTCTCCAATCGACATTATAAATTTTTCAAAATTTAGGTGATTTTACCGCCTTCTTTATATTTTGCAGAATGAAAAAAAAACTTTTATAGAAAAAATGATTGTAAATGATCTAGTCCAAACAAAAATAGGTGTTCCAATCAGCAGAGAAAATATAAAACAAAGAAAATTATCTTTTTGTGAAAGCCGCCAAAGGGACATGCAAACTTAATTTCAAATGATCAACGCTATCCAACAATGAAAGCTCGATAGGCATAATTATACAGGATTGGTATGGGGAACCAATTCATATTGGTTATCAAAAACTGGTTTGTCAAACCCCATTTAATTCCGAAGCTTTGGCTCTTAAACAGGGAGTTCAGAAAATTATACAACTCCAAATTGACAAAATATATATTGAAGGTGACTAATCACTTGACAAACAAGCCTAACAACCCTTGAAAAATTGAAATGATCATGACAGATATCAAAATCCTTTTGTCGACTGTGTAAGAAGTCTCTTTCTTTCACATTCCTCGCATGTGCAATAGAGTAACTGACAAGGTTACACCTTTGTCACTCTGCCTAAAATGTCGACATTGCCAACAATCCCGATCTTCTTTACCTCATCTGAAATAATACTCTCGCCCAAACTTCTCTAAACCAAAATCTTTTCTTTTTTTTAAAAAAAAAGGTGTGTTTATCAATCAACCAAGCCTTTACGGTTTTAACTACCACTACCACTTAGCCCACGGATTTGTCACAAATTAACACCTTTGATTAACCAAATCCCCCCTTGTTTTTGGAAAACCAGCCCACCTATTTGTGATTTGTCATTTGTCATTTTCATTAAATTATTTTTCGTCTTCCTCCATCAATTAACAAACCCCACTTGCCCCTTTTTCCTTTGTCTTCTTCCTCTCATCATATCACCATATACATACATATCACCATCTTATTAAGCTAATCACTAATCAAATTTTCATCAATTTCTCAAATCGTATCCTCCGATCTCATCAATGGCTTCCGTTTTATTCTACTGCGAACCCGAAGAGCTCCAATTCCATGACAATCATTCCAATTTCCTTGAGGCGTGCTCGATGTGCCGGAAGCCCCTCGACTTAAACGACGACGTTTTCATGTATCAGGGCACCTCCGCCTTCTGCAGCGAGGAATGCAGGCAGTGCCAGATTGAGATTGATAATCCTCCTAGAAGAAGAACAACAGCTTACAAGCTTTCCAGCTCCGCCAGGCAACACTGGAGGCCGTCTTCTGGCGCCGCCGCAGTCGCCGCCACCGGTGGACCTGGACGGACGGGGGTTGCTACGGCCGCCTGATTCTTGATTAGTTTTCCTGTTTGGCATCTAAATGGTAAATTGAGAGATATTGTTACCTGTTGGGGAAAGAAAGAAAGAAAGAGTAGTAAAGATCATATATGAATTAATTAAAGTGATCAATTTTGTAATACTCTCTCTGAATTTTCCCTCATCAAGAATTTATGGATCAAGATGTGATCAATTGTACAAAGTTCTTTCATTTTTTGTATTTGGTACAAGTGTGATTCTATATCGATCACCCCAATTACCTCAAGCCTCGTCTCAAGTTTTATTTTGTCGCATTAGGATTTCGAATATTTGATTATAAGATCGGAATCTACTTTTAACACAAAAACTAAAAACATGTTATAAAGTCTTATATTTTGATTTTTTTAAATTTAAAATTTTGGTCTTTATTTTCTCTCCCAAATCGAGATGAAAATCCCAACCGTTGTAAAACGCTTCTGTTCTATTATCTGCCTTGTATAGTATAGCTTCATCTATATATGCATATGGCTAGACGCGTAAGGGTGTGTTTGGCGTGTTAGATTTGATCCCTTTTAATTAATGATACTATTAAAATAACTACGGTTTTTCTAATAAGAAAATGTTTCTCCTATATATACCCGTTTTAGCCATTTTAAATTAGATTATAGGGTTCACCTATTTTCTTTTAATTTTTTTTTCCAATAAAATATCTTTATCGTGTAACTTTAGGACATACAATAGACAAACCGAGATAATTATAAAATCCTTATTCTAATGGTAAGGAGTCACTTCTTATTAAAAGATTATGCATATATAATTTGTTTCCTCTTGTCAATAAGTGGGGCAGTGTTGGTGGTTGATCCTTAGGGATGGAAATGGGGCACATATATCCAATTCACTCGCTTCCTCTGTAACATTTTTGTGGGTGAAAATCCGCAAAAAGCGGGTGATAGGTGAAGTGGGTAACAGGGCGCCTATAGATGATGATTTTTCACCTAATACCCACTTCAATAACCTGCTCCATAACTCGCACCAATAATCACCCAATAAGTATTCAATAACCCAATTAAAGATATGATTTTACTTTTCTATCCCTAATGAAAAACCCTAAATTTCTTTCTTTTACTATCACTTCCTCACATTGATTTTATATTGTGCTTTTATATTTGAGTTTATAATGTTAGAAGATTCCGTATTTAATTTGAAAATTAGATTAAGTAGTTAATCCGAAAATATTTCTATGTTGTGATCTTATTAAAGATATCCCCATCATTTTTTATTTGTAGGTTTTACATTTTCCATGCATTGTTAAACTAGAACCCAAAATTTTCTATTTTATTAGTTGTGTATTTTTCACGTATTTTTAAATTCGAGCTTGATTTGTTAGTATTGATTCTAAGCTAGGTAAATATTTCAAATAATATTTAAAAATAAAAATAATTAATTCATCTTATTGGATATCCAATATTCACCGCACCACTCTTTCACCCGCACGGGTTGGATGCGAGTGAAGGATTTGGGAGTGATGGAACAGTACAGGTGATGAAATGATGATTTTCACCCATCATCGCCCCATTTCCACCCCTATTGATCCTAGAGATTATGACATGTATGCCCTAATCTAAGGGAGAATTATTATGAACTAGCTATAGGTTCATCTCCCTTTTCTGAATCCACATACTCCTCATAGATGCGTTTGGCATGCATATTGACAAATTAGGTGATAATTTGTAAGATACCTTATGGTAAATGACACAAGACATGTGACTTTGTTTTGTACAAAAATTAGGATTCATGAATGTACACATGCACAATAACATCCTTATTTCTTATATACTCGTAATGTACTGTTTATAGAGATGTTGTATGAGCCAAGTAGTTTAACCTCGGTTTGAAAAAAGTCCAATTCAAATTCATTCATTTGTTAAATAAATTAACCAAGTATGAACACATTTTTAAACTTCCGTTTAAATCGAGGTTTAGCTCGATTCAAACTCGGATATTACTATGTTAATTATAAATGAGTATAATGCTAAAAAAAACTTAGTATGACTATATTTTAAAACTTATATCCAAATTTGAAACTCGGTTCATTTTTAAGTGAATTGAATATGAATAAGTCATTCAGCTCAAATACCGGCCTTCATTGTAGCGAAGATACCATATTTTATCTTCGTTGTATATAATCGTAGCAAGTAAGTAGGACTTGTAGCAAGTGGTGTGTTGTTGCGAAATCAGATCACCCGTCAACCCCACCATGTGTGCAACATGTGTGGTTGTTTGATAGCTCTCAATAAGACTTGTTGCGTCCGTGATATTTTCAAGTTCTAAAAAGGAAGAAGGGCATTGGTGTGGAGCACCTGACGGGGTGTGGAGCAAGGGGGTTAGGAGGTTTTGAGCTGAGCCGGTGCGTGACTCTTGTTGATTGTGTCACGCGTCCGATTGGACTCTTATCGATTATATCACGCCTTCGGAATTTGCACCAAATAGAGGGTTTCCTCATAGTCCAAATTGTCGGTCCCCAGTACTTGTCCCCTCCTCCTGTCCATCCTCACAAACTTTTCAATTCTTTTATTCTTTTACTATTTAATTCTAATTTTAATTTATTTTTATTTTTAAATAGAATGTTATGAGAGGAGACGGTGGAGGAGGACAGAAGATATGACTCCGTTTCTTCGTCATAAAATAAAATTGGAACTTATGTTTTATCCTCGCCACTTGATTGATGAGCACCTCGAATGAGAGGTCAAAGATTATCTATGATACAAGTTAATAAAAACAACTGAAAACATAGATAATTCGTCACTCACTATAGCCATTCCGTTATTTAAAATTGGTGATTGTCCGCAATTTTTTTAGATTATCCATGTAGGATTTCGAACCCTATCTTATATCAGGGGTTGCTATAGGGACAGTGAATATTTCGTCAGACACATAGTGGTGCTACTTCTTCATAGTGGTGCTTGGCTTTGTTCTTCGCTTGCGTCCTCAACTTGCTGGTTTTAGGTATGCTTAGATCCGTCTTGTTGTAGAATGTGTGCTACTTCTTTGTTGCACCTTTTTCGGGTTTTATATTGTATGCTTGACGAATTATTCGTCTATTTGACTCGTCGATCTATCGAGGATCAAGTCAATCAGACTTGATCTCTTGAAATTTTTCCTTATAAAAAAATATCATTAACATTCTCTCTTTATATATACGAGGCCTATACTTTCAATTAGATTTGGTTAACCATTTAAGTGTTGAACTCGTGCGAGACATTTCTCATCTCGCAAAGAACAGAACCCCGGGTTCTACGAGATTTAAAAGAAAATGAGAATCTTATCTCAATCTTGTCCTATAAAAAATAAATGAGATGATCCCAATTTCATTCTGTTATGTTTCATGCTATTGAATTCCGTTGAGACTTCTGACCGATGAGTCGTGTATATAGATAAACATATGCTAACAATTTAACACATAAGTTGAGACCAATTACAATAGGAGAAATAACCAACTAACAAGTATAACACTTGTTATACTCAACTTTAGATTTGAGACTCGTCTACCTCGAAGGCCCGTGTGCGAGGGAGTATAATTAACATAGGCACACCCCTAACCTCAAGGGCCCACGTGCGACGGAGTATATGTTTAGACTCCGTATATTGCCAACGGTTTGTGTCACTTCCATTAGCAGTTTCAATAAACCCCAATTTACCACAGTTTTTGGAATCCCAGCCCACCCTTTTCTCATCCTCGGTATTGCCACATACTCATGTCATTTTCTTAATCTATATAACTTCATTCCCTCCTACAAAAAAAAATATATTTTATTTGCAAAAAAAATACTTTTATTTCTCCTCAATTAATTAAGTCCCCACAGCCACTTGCCCATTTGATATTTGTCGTTTTCAATTCAGCCTCAAGCCTTTTTATATACAACTCTTCCTCCACCCTTAACTCACCATCTTATTCTTCCGCTGCAATTGATCACCAAACCTTCAAGACACAAATCATCTTCCTCCAATCTCATCGATCAATGGCTTCCGTTTTGTTCTACTGCGAGCCCGAAGAGCTCCACTTCCATGGCAGCCATTCCGGTTTCCTTGAGGCGTGTTCGATGTGCCGGAAGCCCCTCGACTTAAACGACGACGTTTTCATGTATCAGGGCATCTCCGCCTTCTGCAGCGAAGAATGCAGGCAGTCCCGGATTGAGATTGATACTCCTCCTAGAAGAATGATAAGACCAACTTACAAGCCTTCCGCCTCCGCCACCGGCCCCACCGGTCAACGCTGGAGGCCGTCTTCTGGCGCCGCCGCAGCTTCCACCAGCGGGCCTGTACGGACTGGGGTTGTTACGGCCGCTTGATTCTTGGTTTTTTTTTTCTCATCAATTTTGTGTATATAATGTATGGATGAAGATGAAGATGAAGATGAAGATGTGATGATTGATTTATACAACTATCTTCCATTTGGGTGTTACCCACAAACTTCTTGATTTGAATCAATTGTTGTGTTCGATCCAATTGGTTCTATCTTTAATTAGACGGATCTTTTCTTGACAAGTAATTCCAAATTAATCAATCCACATTTAAAGATGAAGATTTAAAATTCATTTATCTTTATCATAGTTTCTTTTACCGGATTTAGAAATAATTACTAATAGAGTAACGATATTGACTTTTATCCTATAGACTTTGATATAGTATTAGCGTTGTTAGTGTAATAGTTTATCTAAGTGGAATAGTTTATCTAAGTTAAGTAAAAAAAGGAATGAGATACTACTAGTTACTAATTGTCCAAGTTCTTGTTCGGTTTAGTTTAGTTTTATTTCGTTTTTTAGAGTTTTGGCCAATATTTTGTACCAGTTTTGTATTTCTATTTTTGTTTAGACGGATAAACGATTATCCGTCTCCTAACTTGTCTACCTTCGAGATTCAGATATGCCTAATCTCGAATTTTTTCTTAATAAAAAAATAGATAAAATAATCATACTTGTACTTTGTGGGGTTGAGATGTAAATGAATAAATTTTTGTCACATAAAAAAATTTAAATAATATACAAGTAATCTGGAGGATTGCACAAAATCAAAATCTCAACGAGTACTCAACTTAATTATACATTAATTTATGAGTCGAGTAGATTACAAGTGTGTTTAATAAACTATTCAATTATACTAAAAAAAAAAATCGCGTGTATTTATCTATCAAACAAATTAAGGCTCTACCTACCTTTTAGCCCACGGAATTGTGACTCAATTTAACAGTGTTTGGAAAACCAGGCCACCATTTTTTGTCATTTTCATTCCTTCCTAACTTTTATTTTTGGCCTTCGCTCAATTATCAAAAGGCCCACTTGCCCTTTGTCTTATTATACTCTTATTCCACGTACACCTCCTTTAATAATTCTATACTATTTGTATAAATATCTTTTCCTCCCCACTCATATCATTGGTATTTCACCATCTAATTAATCTTGTTAATTACATGTCAATCAATCATAATATTTTTGATCAATTTATTATATAATTATCAAATTTAATAATATAACCTCTTGTTTCGAAACTATTGGGTTAAATAATATTACCCAAATATCAAATTAAGTAAAATGTAAAAGGATTGTGATATATTAAAGGCAAAATTACAGAAAATCACCCTTTAAATATGAGTATTTTCACTTAACCACCCCTTAAATTCAAAATTACAGAAAACCACCCTTTAAATGGTATTTGTTTACAATTCACCACCCATTCAACTATTTTCTTTAATTTATCATTGAATATATTATATTTTAATATTTTTAAACTCCAATTTGATTGTAAATATATTCATATTTTGAATTTAAGGGCTCGATCATACTTTAGGGATTATTTTATTTATTTTAAAAAAATAATAATAAATATAGCCTAGAATTATTATCTTAATTTATGGTTGAAAATGTTTATAAAATTTTAAAATATTATGGAAATTACTCTTATTTATTTATATTTTAAATAAGAGTAATTTACATAATGTTTTAAAAATTTATAAAAATTTTCAAACATAAATTAAGATAATAATTCTAGGCTCTATTGATTATTATTTTTAAAAATAAATGCAATGATCCCTAAAATATAATTGGGCCCTTAAATTCAAAATTTGAATATATTTACAATCAAATTTGAGTTTAAAAATATTAAAATATAATATATTTGATGATAAAGTAACGAAAATAGTTGAATGGGTGGTGAGTTGTAAACAAGTACCATTTAAAGGGTGATTTTCTGTAATTTTGAATTTAAGGGGTGGTTAAGTGAAAACACCCATATTTAAAGGGTAGTTTTCTGTAATTTTCCCTTTATTAAAAGACATTTGAAATAATTAATTTGTGTTTAATTTTCAAACGTTCACAACTTTTTACTCGGATATCGGATTGAGGCTTATAGTATATCAAAACGAATCTATCGACGAGTAGAACAAATATAGACGATTCGTTAGATGAAAGGAGGGCGAATGCTCCCCGTCGCTCCCCCTAGCTCCGCCTATGCACATAGTTAAATAACATAAGATGTGCACAAAAATGTCCCGAACCTATGTTGCACGGACATAGTGTGAAGTGTCTTTTCTTGTGTCCGATACGACTCGACACGATACTTGGACATATATAATTGATTAATTGGACACTATAAATGAAACTTTTTAACCCTAAAAACCAAATCCTCTTTGTTTCATTTTGGTCTCCTCAACCCTTGAACATAATCTTACCATTTCCTCAATATATATTCATATCTTATAGTCGGTTATATTATCATTTCTCGATATCCATATCATATCGTTTTCTCATTTTCATGTCCGTATATGTGCACCATAGTCCTGAACGTTGTTTAGCATAAACATTAGGATTCTTGGATGTACACATCCTTATTTCTTATATAATCATAATATATGCATGACACCATATTTTATCTTTGTTATATATAATCGTAGCAAGTAAGTAGCTAGTACTTACTGCGACTGACTACAAGACTAGAAAATTTTGTAATATGTCGAATCTCCCCTATGATAGGAAATTATATAACATCTCATGATCAAGATAAAACTTTGCTAAGCAAAGACATATTAGTATTGGCCCACTGAAGGTGGGGAAAAAAACAAGTAGCTAGGACTTTGTAGCGAGTGGTGTGTTGTTGCCAAGTCAGATAGATCACCCATCAACCCTACCATGTGTCGATCATGTGCTTGTTCGTTAGCTCTCAATAATTTAATTAATTTACCCAAAGTTATCATGTCAATCAACACAATCACATAAAATATATACTATAAAACGCCAAAAATTAAAGACATTGAACATTCGCAATAAATAAATAAATAAATAAATGGATCGATGATTAATTAAGAAATGAAAGTTGCAAAATCAGAGACGTACGTGGTGGACAAGAGATCGATCTGCATTAATTTTTGCAGCATCCATCGATCGTTCCGAATCCTTTCCCAAACCGTAGAAGCTGCCAATCTTTTGCTTGTTTTGTGCTGGTGCTGCCCTGGCGTTCTCCAAGCCCCACGTGTACGTGACGGGCAGCAGCCCTGCCCGTGAACCGTGGTAGCATCCCTCCTGCGTCTATTTTAATTCACTCATTTAACTCACTTCGTATCGAATAGATTTTAATAAAGAAATGAGGTAATAACGTGACAGATAAGGTTGCACGTATCGAATAGATTTTAATAAAGAAATGAGGTAATAATGTGACAGATAAGGTTGTGTGCACTACACACCTATATTATGCTACCTAACGCGATAGTCTTTCATATTCCGCTTCAAGATAGTCTTTGAAATGATACATTATTTATGAGGATACTTGCGAATGACACCGGTACATCAATTCCTCCGAATTAATTATTTACTATATTTAAAAAAAGCACCTCTTCCAAATGATCAAGGTTGTGCACACACCTATGTAATGCTACCCAAAGTCATAGTACATCTTTGAAATGATCAAGGTTTTTAAGACTTTATCTATAAGGATGTTCTCGAATATATGATCTTGAGGAGTTGAGGGTGAGTTCAATATTAACTCGTCACTTTCTTCTTATGTGGTTAACTACATATTTTTTTATATCATACACTTTATTATTAGTATCTGTCTTTTTATATTATGATGTAAAAAATAGGATAAGAAACTTATTTAGAAAAGATTATATATTAAATATCAATCCTAGGAAAACAATTTTAAATAAAAACTAAAATAATTTAATTGTACAAAATCTTTGCTAATTAATCAAACTTTTTATCATATATGTCAAGGGCATAAGATAAAAAAAAACATATTAGTATATATAATGTTATATTTTCCATATCAATTAGTTACATAGTCATACAATATTAGAAGATCTTGTTAGTATATCTATTATCAATTATCATATAAATAGGAAAAAATATTACTAATTATGAGGAAGTTATCTTGGAGAGTAAGATATATAGTTGTATAAGTTTTTCTTGTATATATTCAACTCTTAATCATGCAACTATTCATAACCTTATATTTATAATATCATGAAGTTAAAAATGAACAATAATTCTCACTTATAATTTTTATTTTATTTTTATAAAATACCTATTTTACCCTTACAAATTGAATAATATTTCAGTTACCAATTCATCATCAATTGAAACTGTCAAAGAAAAGAACCTTATAGGTAGTTTATCTGCCTATAAGACTATTTTTTTTAAATGTACTTTAGATATAATCTTTGAGATGATAACGATACTAAGATATGCCATAGTTATATTAAAAGCAAGAAATTATGATGACGAAATAACATTATATTTATGAAACCATGAACTTTGGAAATACCGCGATCAAATGTCTCCATCATATATTATAAGCTAGCTAGGTGTATGCTTAGGTTGATATTTTTAAATTAAATATATGTTTATTTTTACATATTTAATTTTGTTTGAATTAATCATATTCTTTTTTTTTTTGATCTGTTGAATTAATCATATTCTAATACTATGATTTAATTGATTTGGAATTCCAGTGGCCTTAGAACAAAGGAATACGCCACAAGTTTAACTATACAAGCAACAAACTACCAACCTTTTCAATTCAAGTTTTTTTTTTTTGTCAATTTTTTTCTACATACTTTTGAAATTGTGAATTTACAATTTATCTAGAACTACCAGTGAGAGTATTTAACTAAGTATTGCCTTCTTTTAGCTACTCTTCAATATTTATTTATTAATTTCGATCAAAAAATATTTATTTATTAATTATTTTTATGTTATGAATAATCTTCTAGCAAATCCATAAAATTAATTTAGTCTCAAGCTAATGTTAATTTAAAAAAGATTGGCTTACCCGGCTCGAGTGCTTTACAGGCTAGTGCTCGACCCGTGGAGGATTAGTCGATAACCTCGGAACCTCCACGTCATAAAAAAAAATGACAATTTACCAAATAATATGTTAATTTTAAAAAATAAATTGACCTAAAGTTTCCAAATAACATTTTTAATCATAGTAGTGTTTTAAGTTTTAACTAATAAATCTTAATTAAAAAATAAATAAATTTGTGAACCACCGATCAGTTTAAAATAACCTAGTGAGCAAATTCCCCAAATTGAAGGGGCCACTTTCACATAAATCAGTCAGCAAACAAAAGAATACTTAAAAATAAAAGAAACATAATGAGATTTTATTTGAAAAGAAAAAGAAAGTATAGACATCACTATTCAGCACCTTGAAAACATCAGCAATATTGAATTTATATATGTTCTGATCATAAAATAAAATAAAATTATATGTCATCCCTTTTTCTTCATTAAATTTATCTCATTTCAATGGAATTTAATTTAGATCCTTATATAGTTAAAATAAATATCCCAATTAATAAGACTTATAAATCTTTTTAAATTGGAATATTTTTATTGAAAAAAAACTCCGAATAAAAAAACAGCACTAAAAATTTTAATTTTTATCATGTCTTAAATTTAAATTAAATCAATTTAAAAAATTTATTTACTTATACAAAATTATTTGTCTAACTCCTTATGAAATAAAATAATGTGATTAATTCCTGCACCGTGCCAGTGGAATTTTCAGGGTCTTTGGAATCTTTACCCCATGGTTTCCTAATTTATAAATACCTTTTTTTCTCAAAATATTCCCACCCAAGAAATGATCATAGACCTTCTTAAATCATAATTAAATTAAATTAAATTAAATATTCCTATAAAATAAATAAAAATAATAAAAAGTGTCACAAAACCCTCTAGAAATTTGGCCTTTACTTGTATATAAACTAATCTCAATCCCTCCCTTTCATACATCACACTCCTTAAAATCATTCTCTTCCTATCCAACCTCCGGCCACCTTAACACCTCCTTCACCGCCACCGTCGGTTTAATCGGTTGCTTAGTAAGATATGGCTTACAACGTGTTTCGCCGCCACCGCCCAACTCACTTCTTAGAAGCTTGTTTCTTGTGCCAAAAGCCCCTTGGCCTTAACCGCGACATTTTTATGTACATGTAAGAAAAATGAATGAATACGAAAAAATATATATATAGATATAGTAACGATAGATGTTTCACCGTCCCTTATATAGTAACGATTTTATTCTGAACTTTTCGACAGGGGAATAACGGCGTTTTGTAGCGACGAGTGCAGGCAAGAACAAATCGAAATCGACGATGCTAAAGAGAGGAATTGGAACCTCTCAGCTTCCATGAGAGCCCTAAGAAAAGCTTCCCCTCCGGCGGCTCAAAATTCGGCCGTCGCTTCCTCCACCTCTATCGCCGCCGCCAAATCCGCCATGGCTGAGCCACTAACGGTTTCCTGATTGGTGGCTGGAAACGCCGGAGTGTTCTGCAAGGGACCAAAATCAACGGCTGAGATCTTTTTGAAAGTGGCCGGGAGATCAAATAAAGGGGGAAAAACCAACCAAGGGAGTTTGTAACTTGTAATCTAACATGTACTTAGTATTTTTTTTTTTATTTTTTTTTTTTGCTCTCCTATTTTCATGAATTCCTGTGTGTTGGGTTTGATGTAAGAGTGTGGGGAAAACGATCAAAGGAAAATTTTTGTTTCTATGTATTATATATGAATTAATTAAAAAAAAGGAAATGTATGATCAACAAATATATAAGCTTGGTTGCATCATTTCCTTTTTCTAGATCTAGTTAAGGTCTTGGAGCTTTTACAACAAATCCAGTTCCTTATTGTCATTGAAATTGTTAAACTAAATAATCATTATATGTAAAGATAAACCAAATTAAGTTTAAAGAGAAAGAAAAAGAATTAGGATGAGAAGTCCAGTTATCTGTTTAGTAACTAAAGTCTGACTCGGATCAATCACTGGGATTGTGTGCACGAACACACATGCGTTATTAGTCTAACACATAAGTTGAATGATGCTATCCTGAAACTAAATGGCGATAACTTGGACAACTGTTAACCCAAACCAGGATTGAAGGACGGGTCATTAGGCTAACCACTCTAATACTATATTAAAGTCCGACTCGAGTCGATAACTGTGAGTCGTGTGTACAGTACACATGTGCTAGTAGTCTAAAATATAAGTCGAATGTGGTTTCATTTTAAAACCAATATAGTACAAGAGTTATTTACTCCATAAAAATTTGTCATTTAAAAACTTATAATTATTGGCAAATTAGTAGTATAAAATGCCGAGATATGCAGAGACGAAAACACAACCTTATGTCATCAGTCTCTTCGGAGACATTTGATAAAATTGGAACGAAAACAACCTTATGTCATCAGTGAGCTTGTTGAACTTTATTGGTAAATCGGTTTTATTAGTGGATCTTAGTGTATGTTTACATTAATATTCTAGTGCATTTGTGCTTGTTAGAAATCGGGGTTGCACTCATCAAAGGTCAGATTAGGGTCGAAGTGGTCTTTTAGTCCGGTTTAAACACGAAGGATCTAGATCGATCCAAAATAGAGAAACCGAAAGGTAAGATAACATGGACACACACGATATGTTTACGAGGTTCGGGCTAATCCCTACGTCCCCGGCTCTAGATGTCATCCAATATGCTCTAAGGCCAAAACGAGAAAGATACAAGGATCCTAAGAGGGCAACTAAGCAACATCGAAGAAACTGAGAAGCATAAACATATGTAATGAGTACAAATCAGATGCAAGGAAGGGAAGGAACGAAAACCCCCTTAAACTGAGAAGACGGACACAGCAGGGCTGCGATCTCAGCTTGGCGCGTTGGCGTCGAAGACCTCCTTGCTGGCTTCTCTTCATCGTCTCTTCAATGTCGCTGCAGGAAGGCTGTCGGAGCATGCTTTCTTCTTCCTCGGATCTCCTGCTCTCTCTTTCTCTGGTCGAGTTTGGCTCACATGGAGATTGCTCAACGAGCCTCTCTCACCGATGAACCCAAACTCGAGCCTCTCTCTATCTTCTTCTCTCGGCTTTAGCTTCTTCGAACGGAACCCAAAACCCTAGCCTTGAACTCTCCTGATTTCAGCCATGGGAGAGGAGCTCCCATGCTCCCTTTTTTTTTTTGGAGCGGCGCTACAGTGCCCAACTCTTCTTCTTTAGGGTTTGCTGATGGAGACCTTATAAAAGGTCGGAATGAAGCAACGGTCGGAAATTGGAACATTTGGCAAGACATGGGCTTGGGCCTAAAGGCCCACTTCCTAGTAAACTAGAATTACAATTCTCAACAATTGCCCTCTTAAATCTAGTTTACAAGGAAAAAGATAAAGAAGAAAAGCCTATAGCATATTGAACAACTCCGTCATCACAGTACCTGCACTTCCTACATGAACATGGTTAGATATATCAACCAAATATAGGAGCTTAAAATCTAGCAGGAACCACTCATGGCACATCTAGCAAAATAAATGCAAACATATGGAGAATGCATCGATAGACCTCGAGTCCAGAGCTAGAAAACCAAGACAGCAGGGTCACAATGACCCAGGACAGAGAGACTTTTGAGGGGATGGAACCCTCTAATCTCTAAGACAGATTGGGCTAAGCAAGTAGTGCCCTCTTAGAGGGTAACTTCAAGCAAGCAATGCCCTCTGAAGGGAAACAAACCAAGCAAGAAATCAGTTAACATGAAACTGAATTTTCTGGTAAGTGTTAACCCTTGGACAGGTCAAAGCATCTCAATCTCGTATAGCTTGACCAAGGACAGGACTAGCATCTCAATCTCGTATAGCTAGTCATATGTCACTGCTCATGAAATCCTAGACATGCATGTAGGAAAGAACTCAAAGACTCAACTGATTTAGTAAAGCATGTAACCACAAAAGTGAACAAGCACCAAAGACCATGCAAACTAAATAGTCTATGAATTAGAAGCAGCAAACATCAACCACCAGAGCATGTTATCCAAGTATAAGCAGGTAAAACATGTATGTAAACCATGCATTTTAACTCAGATTGGAAACATGACAACAGAAATCAGCAACACAACAATATCCAAGTATAGGCAAGTAAAACATGCGCACACAAGCAAGACATGCATATTATGCATCTGGACTCGGACTAAGTGTTGCTGATTTTTGGACACAAGGCAACTTATTTCAGCTGGCTTTGGACACAAGACAGCAAGAGGGGAACAAACAATAAGCAAGGGAAACAAACAACATGCAATGATCTTATAAGAGCATGAATTTTTGCAAGACATGATCAAAAGATACATATAAGCAGTTGTTAAAAGCTATCCATCACCAACTATAGAGCAAGCTCTACCAAATTTTAGTGCTAGCAAACTTCTACCTAAATCATGCAAGTTTTTTGAAAAATAAACTCAACCAGAAAAGTCATATGTATAGATAGCAATTCACATGCACATGTTTCACAAACATGACAAGTTTATAGCAAGCAATACATATGCAAATACTTCTCAACACAAGGCAAGTTTGTTTTAAAAACTGGAAAAGCATGAAAAATTAGGGTAGAAATACTAACTTTCCCCACCAAATTTGGTGAGTTCACAAGCTGGTTGGCCCTTTTCCCACCAGATTTTGTGACTTTGCAAGCTGTTTTACACATCCCCTTTCTTCTTCCAACTTTGGTGATGAAGATCCTCCACCTTCAACTAGCTTGGGTATGCTCCAATGAGACAACCACCACCTTATAGCTATTGGGCAGGGAGGTGACTCTTGTCACACATCTTCCTTTCAGATGAGAGTTACCTGTCAACACACACAATAGCACACAAGCTCAGTGCCTCAAGCAATTCTCTTAGGAAAATTTCAAAGTATAGGAAGAACTCTCACTATGAACTTGCAATAGATTTTTAACTCATGAAAGAGAAATTAATCTATAAGAGAACATAGAGAAGCTGTTGTGTCATAGGTGCTACTGAATGGAGCATATGAGGCACACAAGGCAAACAATCAGGCTCATACACAGTAGGCACATACACAGGTATAAATCCTGGAGTCAAGAATTCTACAACTAAGCAATTAGTTGATGCAAAACATAGATATCTCAAAGATAATCAAGTAAGCATGCATGAACTCATAGACAAGAAGGAAATATACATCACCAGGTAAATCCTAATATCATGATTTCTAAACCTAAACCTAGTTCAGGTAAGAGCATATGATCACAAAGATGTCATGCCACTTTTACATAGAAATCAATAAATGAAGGATTCACATGTCATCATAAAACCAGCAGATTTTGCACTCAAAAGGTATGACAACAGCAAGGTTTAACCTAACAAAAGTGCAAGCCATCAGAATCATGGTTTATGCAGAAACACAAGATCAAGCAAAGTTGATCTTTATCAAGTAAATCAAGCATAGTTATATAATTCAAGAACACCAAAGGTGTCTTAAGAATTTATAACATGCTCAGAATTACTTATAAAGGCAACTGTACTAGTTTTAGCAAAGGAAAAACACAAACTGTATCACTAAGGCTTAACTAGAGAACACAAAACTCATAGAGAGACATATGCAAGAGACCAATCAAACTGAAAAATAGGAGATAAAAGGTGTAAGAAAGACTCCCTTTGGTCTTGTTTTAACAAATCTTCGATGAAGCAAGCATCTCCAAGGATACCATCATCATGGTTTCCTAGTCATCTTGACATTTGATGCTACTTCCATCTTGAAGGAATGTCACCTGGTTGATTCCTGATTTGAACACCATCCAGTTTCAGTTCTTCTAAGGTCTTGACATCTCCCTTTTCAGATTTCATTGCACAAGAAATAAAGAGTTAGTTCTCATGAAGTAAGCCAAGTAAAGATCATAAGGTTTTCCTATAAACTGGAGCAGACAAGCAACCAAGGAAATTCCACACATTCAGAACTTCATTTCATCTCAAATTATGCAAAAATGAGAAGAAAAACATATCTGAGCAAATGCCTATAAAACACATGTAACTACAATTGAAGAGCATGAAAACTTTTGCAGAAATACATCATGAATGAGTATAAGAGTGCAACAACGCAGAATAGCTCAAAATGACAGGTAGTTATGCAATGAATGAACCAGATTTAAGGCAAATAGGAATTTCATAACATATATCCATGCATGTGACAGAAACTGAACCTAATATCTCAAGATAAAAGGTTAAGAAAAAACACATTATCAACGAGAGACCAAGGCAAGCAAGAGAGCTATCCAAATCCATGTCACATGAAACAAGAAAAGAAGCTACAAGCAGCTGCACAACAAGCCTAAAGAAGGGTTTACAAGTTTGGTCAGATGAACCATAGAATTAGCAAGAAAGCAAGCATCAATATTACCGTGATCAAGAGTAATAAACAACTTATGAATTCTAGCAACAATTCTAATGGCAAAAACTTTAGGAACCAAACTTAACCAAATGAATAGGCAAGAGTCTCAAGTCATGATAATGTCAAAGCCACAATGGATAATAATGGAGAAGGCATAGGATAAATGAGAGAAGAGACATAAAAAATCAGCACTTAGAAACTTCAAGGAAACTTCATATATATTCCATATCAAGAGGAAATCGTCAAGCAAGTCTAGACACTTTAAGAAGCTGAAAAATTTCATGATAAACACATAAATAAATCAGCAATCGAGTATCACATGCTAGGAAGACTCTTAACATAGTCAAGAACTTCAATATAGATTTCATATGAATGGAATAACATGAAAAGCAGGGCATCCAATAGCAAAGATGAACACAGATTCAGTGAGGATGCATTAGAAGTCTCAAAGTTTCAGTTTAGCGCAGATATGAGAGGATAGAGCACATAGAAGCATATAGACATCAACTTAGAAACTTTAAGAGAACTCATAATTTCCACTCAAACAGAAATTGAGAGACACCTTGATAATACTTATAAATGCTGAAAATTAAGAGATATACTCATGAATAAATCAACAAATAAGTATTACAAGCCAAGAAGATTCCTAAGCACACAAGGAACTTCATCTCAGATTTCTTATAGAAGAGGAGAAATATGATAAACCATAGAACACTTATATGGAGCTGAATTTAAAGCACAAAACATGGAAGCAAAATTCAGCAAGTGTTCAAAGTCTCAAGCAAGTTTCTGGACAGCAACATTGACAGAAAAAATTTCTGGACAGCAACATAACAGTCCACATATCCTTCTCAAAGACCACATAACCAAGTCTAAAATTCAAGAAACTCATATATAGCATATAGAGGTTCATCAAGAACATTTTAGACATGAAAATTCAGCAAGAATTCACAAATAAGACCCTTAAACAGGAGCACAACAATTCAGAATCTATAGCCCCAGAAAACAGCCTCCAAACAGTCCATATAAAGCCCAGATTTCAGCAATAATACATACGAAAAATGCATCAATTCGAATCCAAGCAAAAACAAAACATGGACAGCAGTTTAGAGCGATGAAAATGCACAGCGGAAGGCAAAGATCGAACATATGCTCTGATACCAATTGTTAGAAATCGGGGTTGCACTCATCAAAGGTCAGATTAGGGTCGAAGTGGTCTTTTAGTCCGGTTTAAACACGAAGGATCTAGATCGATCCAAAATAGAGAAACCGAAAGGTAAGATAACATGGACACACACGATATGTTTACGAGGTTCGGGCTAATCCCTACGTCCCCGGCTCTAGATGTCATCCAATATGCTCTAAGGCCAAAACGAGAAAGATACAAGGATCCTAAGAGGGCAACTAAGCAACATCGAAGAAACTGAGAAGCATAAACATATGTAATGAGTACAAATCAGATGCAAGGAAGGGAAGGAACGAAAACCCCCTTAAACTGAGAAGACGGACACAGCAGGGCTGCGATCTCAGCTTGGCGCGTTGGCGTCGAAGACCTCCTTGCTGGCTTCTCTTCATCGTCTCTTCAATGTCGCTGCAGGAAGGCTGTCGGAGCATGCTTTCTTCTTCCTCGGATCTCCTGCTCTCTCTTTCTCTGGTCGAGTTTGGCTCACATGGAGATTGCTCAACGAGCCTCTCTCACCGATGAACCCAAACTCGAGCCTCTCTCTATCTTCTTCTCTCGGCTTTAGCTTCTTCGAACGGAACCCAAAACCCTAGCCTTGAACTCTCCTGATTTCAGCCATGGGAGAGGAGCTCCCATGCTCCCTTTTTTTTTTGGAGCGGCGCTACAGTGCCCAACTCTTCTTCTTTAGGGTTTGCTGATGGAGACCTTATAAAAGGTCGGAATGAAGCAACGGTCGGAAATTGGAACATTTGGCAAGACATGGGCTTGGGCCTAAAGGCCCACTTCCTAGTAAACTAGAATTACAATTCTCAACAGTGCTTATACAAACAACTTTCTGTCTTCAGCCAGCTTGTTGAACTAAACCGTTTGGATAAACGAGTCTAACGGGTCCGTCGACTTTCGATTCTGACCCAGGCTAATTCAGTACAGAGAGAATAGATTGAGATGTTTTTCTTATATAAAAAAAATGTTAGACCCATTTACTTTAATATTTGACCAACAAAAAAAAACTAGACATATTCGATAAACTAGACTTTGATGCTTATTTTTTAATACATGTTTGCCTGTATACATAACCCCAATCACAAGTGAATACAATGTAAAAGGGGTGGACATGTAAAAACAAAGTATTTCGTATTAATAATTAGTTAAAGACAGGCTGAAGCTCAGTACTCATATAACTGCAGTCAATTACTCAATTCCAAACTTATATATGTATTATATTAATTCATACGGAATCTATATATATATATATATCAAGCTAATTAACAAACCTACCCCTACCACTAAGTTCTCTTTTTTCAATTCTTTTTTTAAAAAAGAATCCCCCGGAGTATCTGCCAACAGATTTTTTGAGTAGTCAACAGTTTTTAATATACCAGCTAACACACACCTTTTTAAACTTTTTTTCCACCCAAGGTATTGTACATGTATATATATGTGTACATATGTGTGTATACATGTGTGTGTATTTGGAAGTTGTTACGGTTTCAAAAATTGTTTTTTTTTTAAGATGAAAACTTATAATTATGAACTATTGTCGTCGAGGTGGTGGGAGAGTGTCGCAGAGGTGTAGAGACGAAGCAATTGGATCGATTTTTAAGAGAAGAAATTAGGAGTTAGATATGATATAAAAGATAATTATTTCAGCCTTTAACGGGCAATTTCAAATTTATGATGTAGATCGAGATCATCACCATTTGTCTTAACAACATTCCAATTTTTAAAGATTGAATTTGCTTTACAGGGCCATTTATAAATGGGTCAGACTGTTAAATGTCCATCAACTTAACTAAATTAGGAAAATATCCATCTAATTCCCCTTTGGATCTCTGAGCGTCCCGTCCTTCATCTCCACTTCCTTCAGTGGATTCCCTATCGTTAAACGTCTCTCTCCCTTGATCCTCATCTCCTCCCATATCTCCTAAACTCAGAGATCTGATGCCCCTCCGATTCTAGATCCAAGATCTGGTGGCGGAGGTTATCAGCGCCGTTAGGGTTGTTGTAGACGCGGCATCAGGGGGACTTCGATGGCGATGTCGATGGAGGCAGAGATGAGACGGCGGTCGGTGGTGGTGCCATTGATGGCGATAGGGAGCGACAAAGGATGAGCGGTTGATGGCGACGTCGATGGAGGCAGAGAGGTAACCCTAGCTCTTCGTATCGTAGTCTCCGGCCACCGAAAGCCGCATCGACGGCAACGACTGTTGTTGCTTCTTCGTGATTATTGAAGATGTCAGTTTCCTCGTCTTCTCCGCCTCCGTCTCTCTCTTCTTCGTTCTTCATCTTCAGGTAAAGGCGAATCGGATTTGAGGGAACAAACAGGGAGCGGTGAAGGCGAAACGAGAAGGAGATGGAGTTATGAATCTATCTGCAACATCGTTTTCAGACGGTTTGTTTATACTCCGATTATGTATAATTGTTTTTGTTGATGGTCTCGACACGGAGTTAGATGCTTCCCTCCCTCGAGCCTCTTACGTCCTCCCTTGTCTGTGCTTCCCTCTCTCGAGCCTCTTACAGAAAGGAGCTTCCTATAGTGGCCTTCGTTGATCTTCGAAAGATTTTGCGGTTCCTTGTTCACCACTTCACGCTCTCGTCTGCAAATTCGCTTGCTTTTGGTTTTGATTTCAATTGTAATTACTGTCAGATCTGGAATTGTTGTTGCTGAAATCTCTTAATTTGCTGAAATTGTTGAAATTGTTGTTGCTGAAATTGTTACTGTAATTGCTGATAGTGTTAAAATTGGGCAAATTGTGGTATGTGCTTAAGCTTCAGCAGATTGTGGTTCGTGCTTGAGCTTGAGTCTTTTCTTCTATTCAATTTGGTTGTAAAGAAATTGGGCAAAATTTCAAAATTCAGTGATTGAGCAACTCCGGTTTCAACAACCCCGTTTCAGCAACGTCAGCGTCAGCAACTCTGGTTTCAGCAACTCCCAGTTTCAACAACTCCAGTGTTAGCAACCCCGGTTTCAGCAACACGCACTAGTACAAAAAACGGATTTTATCACGGTTCCGTTTAGGCTTTTATAACGGTTTTAAACCGTGATAAAATATTCCGCTATAATAGATCAAGCGGTACATAACCGTGATAAATGATAACATTTTATCACGGTTAATAACCGTGATAAAAGCATCATAAAACCGAGATGAAAAGGTTATCCACACCCAGATCAGGGGTTTTTATCACATTTTCTTACCCGTGATTAAAAAGTTAAAGACCGTGATAAAAAAATGTTGCAACTAATTACGAATACATTTTCGCGCGCGCGGGAAGAGTTGAGTAAATTTCTCTTAAAAGAATTTATCACGGTTATTGAACCGTGATATAAAATTATCATTTATTCTATTGATTAATTATATACATACACATATATATAAAGACCATTCATGTTTAAATAGAAACCACTTTTAATAAGAAAACTGCAAGATAACTTAAACAATATTCATTTCATAATTAATGGGCAAATATAGTATTCTAAATGAAATACTACTAAATAATTTACCCTTCCTAATAAGTATTCTTATAATAATATATAAGCTACCACTACATAAGTTTTTACTATGTGGGAACTGGGAAAGTTTAATGTTTCGTGGATGACTCGATCCTGATGTCCTCGTATTCTTGGTCCATTGATATTAGCTTCAACATGATGTTTTGCGGATCGAGCTTGTGATTTCTGCAATGAATAAGGATAAAACAAAATATAAATGAAATGAGTCACTCGCTTATAAGTTCTAAATGATTTAAAATTTCAACTGCTTGAGATCAGTGATAGACTGAGAGCATGAGGTATACCTAAACCTTTCTCATGTCTTAACCGACAAAAAGCTCAATACTTTTCAACTACGACATTAGATATTTACCCAATACCAATATTAAACAGGGGATGAAACTTTAATACCAAAATATAAATGAAACTTTATTACCTAAATGTCATTTATTTCACTCAAGTATTCCAACCACTCGACTCGAATCTCATCAATTTCTTCTTGGCTGTACGATATATGTTGTCTCATGTAGTACTGCAAAATGAAAAATAAAATACACAAGAATAAATTGAATTTCTAAAATTTTCTAATGATGCCATAAAGTCACAAACAATACCTGTGTCGGGATAGAATTGGTATAGCGCTTTTCAATAATCTCTCGCATGAACCTCAATACATAGTATCCACAATCAACACTTCTAGAATGATGAGGACACTACAATTACATAAACACATATATATATATATATTATCAAACAACTTTATTTAACAATAAAGACAACAAACAGATGTGCATTAAATTATCTATTGAAATGTCCATTAAAGTAGTTGTTGCTTGGTACTCCGTGTGGTCAACTGTGAAGACACTGATCACTACATGGATGTCATATTAGCTTTATAATTCCCATTTACAAATTGAACAAATTAGAAATTTTTTAATGGTTGCTTAATATCAACAAACAAAGAGAAGGAATTATTTTAAAACAAAACCCGAACAAAAATAAGGCTAAGAACTTAAACAGAACAAGTTCAGGTTCCCAGATGAAGTTCATCCCAACATAATAGTTTTTGCAATCTAGATGCAAATTCTCACTACTTTCATTTTTCACACTTGCACTCCATTGTTCATGAGGATTGTTAAACTCAAAGATAATCGGGTAAACATAACTATGAACTGAAATTTATAAGATCCTCGGAGGTCAAAAAGAAATCTTTAGGACAATAATTGTATCAAACATGATATTAGGAGATGGGATTGAAGACAAGGGTTAAAATTTTTACCTCTACTTTGACCCAACGTGTTTGTGTGCGAGGTTTCTTCAAACCTTTTTGAGCCCAAAACATCTTTAATCCTCTATCCACCAAAATAACCAAATAAAATTCTACTTATAGAACATGTAATAAGTGACAGCTCATTTATTTGAGTATTTGAAATAAACTTACGTATCAAAAAAATTTTGGACATCGACTGGAATCTTGGATGCAATCTCATCTCTTAATGAATTGAGGTAGTACACAGTGTCATCTTTAACATTAATAGCCACTAAAGCCCAATGTATCCTATATAAAATCTCTTATGTAAATTCAATTCATAAATATATAGATGTGGAATATTAAATTGATAAATTCAAAATATTGATAGATGGATTACCCAAAGTTGCATGGTGCGAAAACCATCTTCATTTCAATGTTCCCCCTAATTGCAGTAGCAACATATTGTTGTCGGTCTGTCATTGTCTTACGAGGTCCTCCAGGAGACACAACTGATGGGCAAAGGAATCCATACATGTCCCCTGTATTGTTACAATGTTTGTCCCACAAGTATCTACAATCCCACCAGAAGTGAACATTTGCAAAAATAGTTATCTATAGAGTAAATGCACAACTGAGGATGATTACGATCTTACTTGATGTAAAATGACACATGAGATGCGCATATTTCTTCTTGGTCCAACAATTGCCCAACTTCGGACTTACCAACCATAATTGTTGGTTCATAGCCCATGATTGACTCAGAGAGAGTAATGGATCGTGGTGTTTTCACCATGGCACGATGATACCATTTAAAGTTAATCAATCTCTCGATGTAGGAGTTGACCACCCTTTTTGATGAAAGTTGGATGGTTGTCCCATTGGATGCAAATTTCCTCTTTGTATTTAGATTTTGTGTCTCCTTGTGGGTTGATGCCTTCAAATGAGATAAAAATTAAAAAATGCTTCACAATATAGATAAATAGAAAATAAATATATACAAATGAGTAACGATTCAAATTAATATACCATGGTTGTTGAAACAAGTTCGGTTGGCCATGCAACAAATTGACCAACGGCTTCAAAAACAGTACGAGCTTCACTAGTCGGCTGTGGAATTAGTTTTTCACATTGTAGAGGGGTGATCACCTGAACTTTAACATAACCGGGCTCTAACGGGCGATGGTGCAATATAACACCCGAGGTGGAAAGACAAACACTTCCTATTGCAACTTTATCATTCTCATTCATAGTTGGAGAAAATAGATGACAAGGCACAAACTCCTAAATTGCATAAATAACGCACAATAAGCTAGTACCAGTAACGCACAATAAATTGCATAAATAGATGACAAGGCACGAACTCCTAAATTGCATAAATAACTCACAATAAGCTAGTAGCATAAATGCATAAATTGATATCACTATAAACTTATAAGAAAGCTTCAGAATATATACCTCTTTAAATAAAAGGTCTGAAGTAGACTGGACAACTGGAGAAGGTGCTGGTGATGGCTCAATGACCGAGCAACTTGTAGGGGTAATTTCAGATGCTTCATGAGTTATAGGCACTTCATGAACTGTAGGCTCCTTAGGCACTCCAGGAGCCGTATGAAATGTAAATTGAGGGGTTGGCAAACTAGGATTATCCTTTCTCATTTTTTCAAGTAACACCATCATGAATTCTTGCATTTCGTTAATTTGTGCTTGAGATTGCGCCTGAGATCGTGTGTGATATTCTTGCATTTGTCGAACTTTTTCTTCCATCTTTTTTATTTCTTGCGCAGCAGCAGTAATATCTTCTTCTTGTACACCCAAGCCTCTAAGTGACTTACCTCTAGATGCATGTCCAAAGCAATCGGTGATTGTGAGATTCTGACTAACTCCTCTAACACGTCCCGGGTGTTCTTGCTTGTCCAAAGCCATTGACAATACATCTCCTCGACCGGAAAATACAATTTCTCCGACTTTCTCTTGTTCTAATAGTTGATCCTAATTTATTATCAATTTCTATGTTAGTAATATGTAACTTGAGTTAAAGTACATAATCATTCCATAAACTCACCATTTTATCCACCACCTCTTGCACATCAGGTGAAAATTTTCCATCCTTTTGTTTACGAGCTCTCTTCCATATATCTTGGCGTGGTGGTACAACAGAACTGCCCATCTCTAATTTCTAAAAATAAATAGTACTTAGTAATGGGTTATAAATAGTATAAATAACTTTATAGAGCATATAAGAAGTGAAAAATATCACTTTATACCTTTCATTTGAAAATTCATCAAGTGTAGTCCCATCAAACAAAAAATACTAAAGACATTAATGAAAGCAATATGTTTAATGCATTTTTGACATATCAACTTACTAGGAGAAACCAAGTTACCATGAGAAAGTACCGTTATTTGTTTCCTATTCCCCTCATTTGTTTCTAATCAAAATTTACCCACAAAACTCTTGTACAGAGATATTACTTCAATTTGTTCAGCTACCATTTGTTTTTACAGAGGCATTAGTTCAATACACAATTTCAGAGTTGCACATAAGTTTAATAACCTAAGAAAAAAAGGAAATTTGAGAGATAAGGTTTTAAAAATATCGAAATCGTTACCATTTGTTGACCTATTCCAGGATAACCTTGACGAGACCCTCGATATGGGTATAAATTCTTTTGCGCTAGTTGTCGATGAGCTTCACTGGATTCCTATTTTCATGCGAACAATAATGAATAGTATATGGCAAGTACAATTTCCAAGGTTCGCTATACTAGTTAAGTATGGTTAAACCTCACCTTAAATGTACGAGATTGGCGAACCTCAACAAACTCGGTCCATTGTTCTTGTGTAATGTATGGAGCATATTGTTCTGGAGGAGAAGATAAGATTTCACCATCTTTATCAAACATATATATTGTTGTCAAGTCTGACTTGAACCTCCTCCACAATACATTGGCTATCTTCACCACCCAATCCTTCTTTTCCTTTGGGAGAATAAATCCAGTCTATGCCAAAACAAAAAACAACATCAGACAAGTACAGAAACTTCTGAAAATTTCTTCCAAAAGTGTTATGTGATTATGACCACCACATGCTTCATGACTATCTCTACAAAGAACCAAGTTGGAAAAATCTAACCTAAGCTTGTAGTACTTTTTTAAAATTACCATTACAAGAATAGGTACTTACCAAAACTTCTTTCCAAACCATATCCTTTAGTGCATCAGGAACGCAACGCCAATCAGAGAATGTAACTCTTACCAACCGCTTGACAGTTGTACCAATAAAGCTCTTTAATTTGGCTGAATTAGGACCTATGGATTCTCCTTGATCATCCCACTGAAGTCCAAACTTCTGACCATTGGCAATTGCTTTAGTCACCTCCTTTGACATGGTAGCTCCCCTAGCATTGTATGATTTAGAAGATTCTATTTGTTTTGTGGTGGCATTATGCTTTCGAGGAGCCATCTGCAAAGCAACACAAATACAAGCTTTAAATCAAGATTGAAGAATATCATCTTGCATATACTCTGCTATCAAATGTTACCTGTTTATTACTGAATGATCCAAAATCAGTTCAAATAGGATTCAACAATTACGTATCACAAGCAAAGACCTGAATGAATATGAAATCTCACATGCTATATTTACTCTTAGTAAACGAAATATATTTTGTAAATTCCGCAGTCAACGTACAGGCTGTTGATTATACTAATGGTTTGACTGTTCACATAGATCATTAGTGAATACAATGAAGACCGATAATGCTGAGCTAGATTTTAAGGCAAAAGTTGTTCTAGCAAAGCATTATATTGCAGGTCAGCTCAATGACAAGGTTGAGTCAATTTTGAAGGAGATGAAGTTAAAAAATTGAAGGAAACATACAATTAATAATTCAATTCTTGAAGGTGATTGAAAGTTTCAGAAATACATAAAATGATTAATCGACCAGCCTATATAAAAAAAACTTATAATATTTACTGTAATCTACTTATGAAACAAAGATTTAGATTTTTTTTCTTTTCTTGTTTGATGTACTGGAGCTGCGACCTTGTGCTTCAGTTTCTCCACTCAACCATATCCCTTCCTCGTGATCGTCTCTTAAATAAATCTCCTCATTTTCATCTTCAACAGAAGTTGTCATCAAACTCGTGTTAGAACTCTCATCACACATGTCTTCATTGTATTCATCAGGGTTCCTAGATGGAGTTGACATGACAACAGACCATCTACGATCACAAGGATCACAAACATAAAATACTTGTTTTGCTTGTGTGGCCAATATAAATGGATCATCTGTATAACTAACTTTATTAAGATCAACTAAAGTGAACCCCATTTCATCATGTCGAACTCCGCTATTGTTGTCAACCCATTTGCAGTAAAATAACGGGATTTGTATCGTATCTGTATAGATTAACACCCAAATCTGCTCAATTACTCCGTAATATGACATGCTTTCATATACTGGATTCTTGTCTTTTGCACTAGCCACATGCATTGCCTGAGCGACTAATGTCACGCCACTATTTTGAGTTGAACTTTTATCATCTTGATCTTTGGTGTAGAATGTACAACTTTTCACTTCCATGGTTGTATACGTAACAACTTGACCTTTTGGACCTTGAAATAACCATTTCAATCTTTCTGAAATATTTTCTCCATTTTCTAGCTTGAGAAGTATAAGTTCTCGTAACCATGTAGGGAAGGTTCGGTTATGTTCTCTGGTAATCCACCGCTCATCCCCAACATTCCGAGGATTTTGAGTTTTCACATAATCCATGTGATCTTTAATATATGGTAGAAATTCATCATCATTGTTAAGCACATATAGATGTGCTTGACTGCATATATCTTGGTCAGGATTCAATGTCTTAAGTCCTGATATTCCCCTCCACTCTACTTCGACGGTATGATGTCGTTTTGGGAGACCAATTGCTTCCATGCCAGGCAAGTAATCACTACAAAATTCAATTGCTTCTTCCATTATGTACCGTTCAGCAATACATCCTTCAGGCCGATTCGGATTCTTCACATACCCCTTCAAAATTTTCATGTACCTCTCAAATGGATACATCCACCTTAAGCACACAGGACCACAAAGTTGCACCTCTCGAACTAGGTGCACGGTTAAATGCACCATAATGACACAAAATGCAGGTGGGAAGTACATCTGAATTTCACAAAGGGCTACTACAATACTGGTTTGTAAATCTGGTAAATCTCTAGGATCAATCACTTTACTACAAAGTTTTTTAAAAAATAAACAAAATCTAGTGATGGAAAACCGCACATGCTTTGGCAATATGGAACGTATAGCGACAGGTAACAACTGTTGAAGAAGAATATGACAATCATGTGATTTCAACCCTATTAATTTTAAATCTTTGAGAGACACAAGACTCCTAATATTGGAAGAATATCCAATTGGAACTTTCACATCATGTAGAAAGTTACAAAACTCCTCTTTTTCCTTCTTTGATAAAGTGTAACATGCAGGAGGCAGGTATGTCCGTCTTCCGTCATTCACTGGATGTAGTTCCCCTCTAATATTCATCTCTATATAATCCATTCTTGCTTTAATGCCATCCTTTGACTTTCCAGGCACATTAAGAAGTGTGCCAATGAGATTATCACATACGTTTTTCTCAATATGCATTACATCAAGACAATGCCTCACAAAGAGATCTTTCCAATATGGAAGTTCAAAAAATATTGATCTCTTTTTCCAACCTTCTACCGACTCAACACGTCCTGTTTTCCCATATATCACATTTATATCTTTCACCAAATTAAAGATTTGGTGGCCAGATAACGGGAGCGGGGCCATTTCTTCTTCGATTTCACCATCAAAAGCTTTACGCAATCTTCTGTAACGATGGTTTTTAGGTAAGAATCGACGATGCCCAAGGTAAACAGTCTTACTACTATGCTTCAATTGTTTATAGCAAGTATTCTTCAAACATATAGGGCATGCGTAGTGTCCTTTAACGCTATATCCCGAAAGATTTCCATAAGCCGGAAAATCATTTATGGTGCAGAATAGCATCGATCGAAGACGAAAATTCTCTTTACGATATGCGTCATAAACATCAATACCATCTTCCCACAAGACCTTCAAATCTTCGATAAGAGGTGCCAAATAAACGTCAATATCATTTCCTGGCTGCTTTGGTCCCGAAATCAACAATGACAACATCATGTATCTACGCTTCATGCAAAGCCCTGGTGGAAGATTATAAATCACCAAAACTACTGGCCATGTACTGTAATTGCTACTAAGACTACCATGAGGATTCATACCATCAGAACTAAGAGCAAGGCGTAGATTTCTGTCTTCTTTTCCAAACTCCTGATGCAAAGTATCAATCGTTTTCCATTGAGGAGAATCAGCTGGGTGTCGAAGAAATTGGTCTTTTATCCTTCCATCCGCATGCCATGTCAATTTTTTAGCATCTTCAGGGTTAGCAAACAAGCGTTTGAATCTTGGAATTAAAGGAAAATACCATAACACCTTCATGGGTGCACCATTCTTCTTATAACGTGGAGTTTCACATGTAGGGTTTGGGCATTTATCCAAGGATTTATATTCCTTTCGATAAAGTATGCAATCATTCGGACAAGCATGTATCCTCTCATAATTCATTCCCATTGAACGCAATATTTTCTTTGCCTCATATGTATGCTGAGGAAGACAATTATCCTTTGGAAGCATGTCCTTCACGAGTTCAAGTAGGGCTGTAAAACTCTTATCCGTCCATCCATGATTAGTCTTCAAGTTGTACAATTTTAGCAAGGCGGACAATCTTGTAAACTTTGTGCAGTCAGTGTACAAAGGCTTATTAGCATCATCTGTCAAGTTTTCAACTATCTGAGGATGATCTTCAAAATTAGTAGACAAATCATGAATCATATCAGCAATTCGATTATCCTCAACTGTATTATCAGTAATAAATTCTTCAGTGTCACAGTGATGAGTTGAACTGTCAAGAGTTTGATCCTCTCCATGCCATTTCCACCATGTGTAACCTTGGGAGATGCCTTTAGTAATAAGATGGTCCTTTATTAAGTCAACATTAATCCACTTCACATGACCACACTTCACACATGGACAACGTATTTTATTTGGATCAGCACCATGGTCAAGGGCAAACTTTATGAATTCATCGACACCATCAGCATATTCTTGGGACAACCGACTTTTTTTCATCCAATCTTTATTCATTATTCTAAAGAAAAATATGGCAAGACTGGTCAGCGTGTATAATCTAACAAGGTGTTTCACTAAGGTTATAAAGGGATTGGAATTCAATAAAAAGGATGGATTTCCACGGTACATAAATTCTTATAAAAGGATTACAAGAATTGCTTTAATTTGGGTGCATTTTTCTAGCAGAATCAGATATCAAATCACCTTGGCAACAAAAGGATGAAAGAATAAGGGCAACAGAAGGCAAGATGAACAATAAAATTTGGGAATCTGTTTTTTAGATGGGGTTGTCATGGAAAGATGAACAAATGAAAAGAGCATGTGATATTAATGAATGAAGATAAAAAAAATATTTCATTTTTTTTATCCATCATTAATCACATAGGTTTCTCTACCATAGTCGTCTAGAGGATTAGCCTAGCTTTTGGAAAACTAATTATACAGATAATCAGATGTTGCCATCAAATGCAAGTAGGAGCTTTAACTTCACATGTATGCACCTAAACACATTTTGATTGGACAAATGGAGCGGGGAGATACTATGAACAATGTCTACGTTCACACCTAAAGTGGTATGGATAAGGTATGAATACACATTCATTCATTCTAATTGCTTAACAACCCAAGAATCATTTTCAAATCAAATGGTACAGTTCTTAATAAACCATGAAATTTAGAGTTTTGATAGTAGCACACAAAAGCAAGCAACAAATGTCGGTCGAAAGAAAGAAATAATCAAGTGAGAAATAAAAATAGCATTCATAAAATTGCATAATTAGATTAAGGCTGTGAGGATTTGAAGAAAATAATGGAGCTAAACATTGAATAAGCAATAGGAAAAAAATTCAAAGCCTAAGCCATGTACATGCTTTCAAGAAATAGATGGATGAAGGGATGCTTCAGTGATTGCCCCGTAAAGCCGGGAGTATGTAAATATATGTAAATGTAGTTCTTTTGATGGGTTACCTAGCTATTTAAATGATGGAAGAAAGTATATATCCGATTTAAAACTAAGTTTATGTTTACTAAAATTACTAGTACTTGAATGGATCTGTATAATTTTGATTTAGCTAGTGATGTCATTCTTTTTGTCTTTTAATCCGAGCTTAATTGCAGCTTGCTTGTTATGTATAACTTAGAAAATTTTGTTAATATTGTTCCAATTAATTATATACACTCAAGGTGTACACTCAACCTAAATGTACATGTACTATATTTTAGTCGATCGAAAACGTTTGGGTGTTTGATCTGAAAATTCATTCATATCCAAGTGAACAATAAAGTTTACTTTTACCTACACAAATACCAAACAGATAATTGAACAATAAAGTTCACTGTGCATTGGTGGCTATTTTCATACTCGATCTTTAGCTATTTTCATACTCTTCTATGTTACACAAACATCAAAGATCGAACCCACCATGGGAAGACATTATAAATGATAAGTTAAATTTAACTATATATCATAAATTCTATAACATTATCATACAAGACACCTAAGGTAAAAGAGCAAACGATGGTATTGCATGAATTTCAAACATTAGTAACTACTTCTAAACATGGGACAAATCATGATGGCGCAAAATTGACAAAACTGGAAGTTCCCTACTAAAAACTATAAACCAAAAGAAAGAACAATAAAAAAAATAGGGGTTAATTTACATCATGTCATGTATAAAATATTATATTAAGCTCCAACCATGACTAGTCTTCCAGCACAAGGATTCAAGTCTAAATTCTCCAAATTCTTTGAATGTGAGATAATATTCACCGGACCTTGAAATTGAAAAACCTCTAACTCAAACTATATACCCAATGGAAAGAAATATAGCCAAATTTCATAACTACAAAGCAAAACCCTTGTACTCGCTAGAGTCTGATAGAACAAAAACTGAATCTTCCAAAATCGCCGAGGAAAAACTCACCTATTGTTGGCACAAAATTGCAAAAATAAAAAATTAATTCTCCAAAGAACAGAAAAAAAATTGAAGCTTCGAATTACCTTGTTCTCGCTATAGATTCGGTCGCAAAAATCTAGATGGTAGCAAAGGGCAATGAGCCGATATAGGCACTGTTGCCAACCGTCGAAATTAGGGCAACACAAGGTGCTTCTTTGAACTCAAAATTATCTTCTATGTAGTGGAAATTTGTCGATCAGAAGAGGTAGGAGCATTTGTAGAACCGACCGCTTCTTGACTGGATGGACTTTCGTCCTTTCCTTTTTATCGAGCTGAGGTCTATCTTTTTTTTTTTTTGAAGCTGTGAGTTCTATCTAAAAAGCAAAGAAGTCTAGAATGATGCGATTTGTACTTTTTTTTTGCTACTTTAATCTATTTCTTTTTTTAATTAGGCTGAAAAAATAAACATGGCGCGTTAATGGGAAAAGAAGCGGCAAGTGACCGCAGGGTATAATACATCACAGTTTTCAACAACCGTGATAATAAATATGTGTAAGTAGGACACATGATTTAGTAATTATCTCGGTTCAGATATAAAACCGTGATAATAAATTTAAAAATACATTTAGGACGTTTATGAGCGGAACCGTGATATATGATCCGAGATAAAAAGAGGTTTTTGTTCTAGTGACGGTATACATTTAGCCAATATGGATAGGTTGGTGGACAAAATGCTAATAAAGGCGGAAAATATGGACATTATAGTAAACACCCCATTTTTAAATCTTTTGTCACGGTGGCATTATATCATGAATAAATTTGTTGGGAAGGCCTTTTTTTAGATCAAATTAAGAAATTGTCAACCGACCCTTCTAAATTAGTGAAAAGTCCACCCCTATCCCAACCCCCCTCTCTCCCGTTCTCGCGTCAGATCTAAAGATTTGAAAGCCTGAGTAGGATCCAGGTCGACCGATCTTTGTTCTCCCCGACAACCTCTAGCTTGCCTCGCCTCGCCGGAGCGCTCTCTCTCCTTCTGGAGGTTTTTTCTTTTGATTCATGAAGTAATTTATGATGCTCCCTGAAGTGTTGTTTCTCTCTCTGATTTCTTGAGGTGATAGATTTTTAGGTCTGAATCTGTCTGTTTTTTCTCTCACAGTTTTGAAAATATTTAAAATATAAATAAATAAATAAGAGTAATTTACATAATTTTAAAAAATTATAAACATTTTCAAACATTAATTATGATAATAATTCTAGGCTATATTTATTATTACTTTTTAAAAACTAATAAATTGATCTGTAATATATAATCAAGCCCTTAAATTAAAATTTTTTATATATTTATAAACAAATTTGAGTTTAAAACTATTAAAATATAGTATATTAAGTGATAAATTAGCGCAAATAGATAAATGAGTGGTGAGTTGTAAATAAAGACCATTTAAAGGATGATTTTCTATAATTTTGAATTTAAAGAATGGTTAAATATAAAATCCTATATTTAAGGGTGATTTTATGTAAATTTCCATTTTGTACAATTTACCAAATACTTTTGTCACGCGTAAGCAGTTTTAATGAACCAAAAGTCACCGTAGTTTTGGGAAAACCAGCCCACCCTTTTCCCATCCTTGGGTAATTTTTGGTATTGGGCATTTGGCATATGTCATTTTCAGTCAATTTTATATAATTTCATTACTATATATATAAAGTACAAAATAACTTTATTTATTGCCACAAAAAATAATTTGATTCTTCCTCAATTATGAGTCCCCACACCCCACTTGCCCATTTCGATAATTTATTTTGTCGTCATTAATTCAACCATATATATATATATATATATATATAACTCATTTCAATTCCTTCACTCATCTCACCACCATCTTGTTAAGCTACAAATTAATCACCAAATTAATTAAACTTGACTCAATTTTCTCAGACTCTCATCAATGGCTTCCGTTTTGTTCTACTGCGAGCCCGAAGAGCTCCACTTCCATGGCAGCCATTCCGATTTCCTTGAGGCGTGTTCGATGTGCCGGAAGCCCCTCGGCTTAAACGACGACGTTTTCATGTATCAGGGCATCTCCGCCTTCTGCAGCGAAGAATGCAGGCAGTCCCGGATTGAGATTGATAACCCTCCTAGAAGAAGAATAATAAGACCAACTTACAAGCCTTCTTCCTCCGCCTCCGCCACCGGCCCCGCCGTTCAACGCTGGAGGCCGTCTTCCGGCGCCGCCGCAGCTGCCACCGGTGGACCTGTACGGACGGGGGTTGCTACTGCCGCCTGATTTCTAGCTTTGATTGATTTTTCTAAGCATCCGACATCCGAATTAAAGAAGATCAACACGAATTGCTCAATTTTGTAATTACCGTTGATCAAGATCGATGTGTCAGCTTGTACATATAAATTTTATATAATTCATCCATTTGTGCTCTACCTCAATTGCTAACTCTCCCGAGCAATACCAAAACAATTTGTGTTGTGCTTCGATCATCAAAGAGTATATAAGATTGATGGGGTTGGTGTGGAAGATGTGAAATGAACATCGCACATTGAGTATTTAATGAATCCAATTCAAGCCTTACATTAATTACATATAAGGTGGGATACTCCTAACGTCAATTGGTTTTAGGATGAAACTCTATTAATCTTGTGTGCTCAGTTTGGACGGCGCGCTTAAGGCATTATGTCATCAAGTGCAACTGATATACATTGTGTGGGCAGCAGACAGTGCACTTGAGGGGTGTGTGGAAAATGTGATATGAACATCTCCCATTGATAGTATAAGAAATTCAAGTCTTGCATATAAGCGGTAGACTATTTCTCTAACGTCAATTGGTTTTAGGATGGAAAGTATAAGGAATCTAAATCTTGCATATAAGCCGGTGGGTTAAACCCTTACACTACGCCATATTACAATTGGGGCGACGGACAAACCCGGCTTCGTCACTTGAATCACCTTCAGGTGACGGGCAAACTTGTATTCATCGCCAGACTAATTTCCACTTGGAACTCAACTGGGTACACCTTCAGGCGACCAATGTTTCTCTAAGTTTGTCACTTGAATTCATCCAGGTGACGGACATTGAAGCAGCGTCGCCGGAAAGAGGGAGTTGATTCCGAAGTTCAACAGGCTCCGCTATCTAAGGAACAACAATGTGATATTCTGATCGACGCTTTTGGAGAAAGGCAGGGCACAGAAGTTAGAGGGATGGGATGTGCTGCTAGAAGGCCTGCTAAGAAAAGGGGTGGCTCTTGGACTGCTGAAGCTGTTGTGAAGAGGAGAGAACTGGAGGATCGAACAAGGAAGGCACAGGAGGATGTTCAGAAAGCTAGGACGGAAGCTGAGAAAGCGAGGCAAGAATGCGAGAAAGCCAGGGAGGAATTACTTCTGATGCGCAGCGATAATGACTCCTTGAAGGGTCGTATCTCGGCCTTGGAAGAGTTCATGTCCAACTTCTCCAAGTCACACCCAACCTCCAAGGGTCCGGATGCCTCCCATGCTCCTGAAACTACCGAATCTCCATAAACCACCCAAGGTAAAGAATCTTGACTCAAGCTTTATATTTCGACAATTCTGGACAGCTTTGCCTATAGTTTACGGTGTCACTGTTTTATGATTTTGTGTTATGGACAACAACTAGGGAAATATTACTTTTGTGTCATGTGAACACCAGGAATTGTCGTGTATTTTGGTTGAATGTGTAAAGGCTGTGTGGACATCTTGTTTTCCTTCGTTTCGAATGCAAAAACAGGATTTGGTCATTGTGTGTGTTGTGGTTGTGGTTGGTAAATGTACATAGATTTTGGTTATGTGTGAATGGCGAAAACAGGGGGTTTGTACGCCCTACAAACATTTTATTTTTCTGTTAAACCGTATTCATGTGACGACAATGTCGTCACTTAAGCAAAAAATTAAAAAACACCTAAATAACTCAGGCGAGGAACTTATATAACACAACGTCGTCGCCTGACAATTTGCACCAGCCATTCATAATACTCAGGCGACGTACATGGAGAATAACAACAGGTCGCCCCAGCATTCAAGCGGCGGACATGTGTCGTTGCCAGAGGTAGTTCACAACCCTTGCCAATTTTTAGGCGACCACATCAACTTCGTCTCCTGGTTATGCTCAGCTAACAAGCATTAGCATCTTCGTCGCTTGAATACTCAGGTGACGATGTCCAGGTGACGACCATTCAGGTGACCACTATGTCGTCACCTGAAGTCTGAGGCGACCTGGAAGCTAATCAGGCGACCAGATTAGGTCCGTCACCTGAGATGTTAAATGGCGTAGTGTTAACGCCAATTGTCTGGTTTTAGACTTTTAGCATGGAACACCACTTGTCTTTTAACAATTGGGCTTCTAGCAGATGTGTGCTCATATGTACAATACTGCATTAAATGACTCAATTTATGCAACTTCAACATGTTTTAGTTCAACATCATAAATAGCCATTATATCAAGATTTGGTTGGCATTGTAACTCATGTTGAACGTACTTTAATACCCTAAACAATATATATGTAAGTAATCTAAAGACTAATTACATCCTCGTAGAGGTTGTGGTATTACATCTCATATTAAAATATTCATAATTCAAATTATTTTAAAATTTTGGACTCTCTTATGAGTGAAAGAGTCAACCATTTAAATGAATTATACATTATCTAAATCAAATCGGATTAAACCCCCCAAAAGAACAAAATTTCTATAGAAAAAAACACAAAAAGTACTTGTGATATTCAACCATCTTCATTCTTTGTTCCTTACACATTTAACTTGCTATACTCGAGGACATCAAATCCCATTACAAGTATCAATCACAAGTTGGTGCAGTGGTTGTGGGGCTACATATCATGCTAATAGATTCGAATTTCGAATCTCCTTGAAATACGGAGTCGCTTGTGAGTGGGAGGGTCAAACCTCTTAAATGGGTCACACGGTACCCAATCCAGATGTAAGACGACTGAATCGATCTAACTGGACTAAGATAAAAAATCAAAATTTATCAAAATTTTTTTTCCCAAAAATCAGAATTTAAATATAAAACCATATAAACAAATCTTAAACTAACTAATTAAAGCGGGCCGGCCGATCTATATTCTCTAGAATCAGAACAACCAAGTCTTTGATTTGTAACTATCAAGAAATATAAGTCTTTGATTTGTTTGATTTTATTTAATTTTTCCGTGTGAAAACATAGAGATTCTGCATTTTATAGGCATTTTTAGTGTGAATAATATGCGATTAATTTGAATAACCATAAGTTTAATAATTTTTTTCTGGTCAAGATATGTGTTTTTTTTTGTGATTGTATAGTACATTACTCCAAATGAAAGTCTTCTGTCAAAGCATTGTAAATTGTTAATTAATAAAAAATTAACCGAATTATATAGATTGTGTTTTAATTTGAAAGCTACTTTTTAGATTACTTAATTAGTTATTTGGTTAATCAATTAATTTCAAATATCGAATCCTTTCATGAGCGGTAAAAGAAGTCTTAACGACTCTATTATATCATATCGGACTTTCGGCTTCTTAGATAATGGACATGGTGAATAGATTAATCACTTATGTGTAAATTTTTATATATAGGGTGTTGAAAAAATATACTTAAAAACTATTAGATGAGTTGAAACTTGAAACCATGTATGTGTAGATAAAATAAAAGATGATTATTTTTTTATATTTTAACATTTAACCTATCTCAGTAATTTATATAATATAATAATAATAATCAATAATATCACATGATCACAAACCTAAATTTGTGGTATACTAAAGTAAATAAACGCAACAGTAAGCTTTCGACTGACAACTTTAAACCTCCTATGTAAACGTATGATGTTTCATGTTTGAAGGTTGTGTCTTTCTTATGAATATAAATAATACAAGGAGAGTAAGGATTTGGTTCTATCCTTTTACACACCAAATCATATAAGAATCCTAACAAGAGATTATACAAGTATTGTGAATATTTACTCTAACAGGCCCCCGCAAGCTCATGGGCGAGGACGAACATGTAGCTTGAGACAAAGAGAATGAAAGTGATGATTGTCGACTGCCTTGGTGAAGATATCAGCAATCTGATCATGTGAACGAACATGGCGGACAATGAGGTCACCGGAGGCAACCTGTTCCCGAACAAAATGATAGTCGATTTTGATGTGCTTGGATCGCTGATGAAACACTGGGTTTGCTGTGAGGAAAGTGGCACTGAGATTGTCACAAAGGAGAATAGGAGGCCGAGCAACCGGAATGACCATCTTTTGTAGCAACTACAGTAGCCACATGAGCTCAGCCGAAGCAAAGGCAATGGCCCGATATTCGGCCTCAGTGCTGGACCGAGCAACTACATTATGCTTGCGAGAGGACCAGCTGACTAGTTTCCCACCAAAGTAAATTGCAAACCCGTGCTGTGATCGACAATCATCCGGATCAGAGGCCCAACCGGCATCAGAATAGGCAACGAGGCGAGCCTCAGAGGCCTTGTGCAATGATAGGCCGGCAGAGATTGAGCCTTTGAGATAACGGAGAATCCTCTTGACCACTGTCCAATGATGCTCCGAAGGATCATGCATAAACTGGCAGACTCGATTGACGGCATAAGAGATTTCAGGATGGGTGATAGTCACATACTGGAGAGCCCCTACAATGCTGCGATATAGATGAGGATCAGAATAGGGGTCACCAGAGCGAAGCAGCAGAGAACCTGGTTCGGCTGGTGTGGTAATCGGCTTAGCCCCAGTCATACCATATCGGTCCAGAATATCAACTATGTATTTCTGCTGACTGAGGTGGATGGTAGAGGGTGTGCGAGTGACATCGATGCCCAAAAAGTAACCCAAGGAACCAAGATCCTTCAGAGAGAAGGCCTGATTCAGGCTGAGAACAAACTTATCAATGAAGGTAGCATGAGAACCCGTAATAATCAAGTCGTCAACATAGACGAGAACATAGACAACATCACGACCATGAGTTTTGATGAAGAGGGAAGAGTCAAACACACAACTTTGGAAACCTTGACGCTCTGGGGGCCTGCTTGAGACCGTACAGGGCCTTGCGGAGCCGACATACATGAGTGGGTCGATCAGATGCGACAAACCCTTGCGGCTGAGTCATGTAAACAGTTTAAGCAAGATCCCCATTGAGGAAAGCATTGTTGACATCAACTTGACGAAGCGGCCACGACCGAGAAAGCGCCAGACTCAGCACAAGAAGGATCGTGGTGGGTTTGATGACCGGAGTGAAGGTGTCAAAGAAGTCAACACCCGCTTCTTGATTGAAGCCTTTGGCAACCAGGCGAGCCTTGTAGCGATCAATAGAGCCGTCAGATTTCTGCTTAACCCTGTAAACCCACTTACAACCAACAATGTTAGCGCAAGGAGGCCGAGGAACTAAGTCCCAGGTCCCATTTTTCATTAAGGCGTCATATTCTAGCTGCATAGCATTTTGCCAAGGCGGGCTTTTAGAGGCTTGATGGTAAATTTTGGGTTCTATTGTTGTCGTGAGGGCAGTGGGTAGAGGGTGTTTAGTTGAGTGAAAGGACTTGGGTTTGAGGGAATTTGTGGCAGCTCTTGTGGCCATGGGATGGACCGAGACGTCAAATTGCCGAAATCAAGATGGTGTTGACGGTTCAGGTGATGGGTCAAGGGAGGTGGAGGATGATGATGGGATGGTGGCTTCGGTGTCTGAGGTTGCTGAGCTTGTGACTTCCGAGGGCGTTGAAGGTGTGGGATAGACCGACGCAGGGGATAGTGGTGGAGAAACGTGAGGGGTGACGGAGAGTGAGTGGACTGGAGATGAGGACGAGGGAGGGAGCTGAGGAGGGGTCGACACGGAGGGGGACGCAGAGGAGGCTTGCTGCAGCAGATGAAGGGGAGGGGAAGGTGGTGGAGTATCGGACTCGACAGGGGAAGAGTCCGAGACATAAAGGAAAAGAGTCTCATCAAAGACAACCGAACGAGAGATGTAACACCGACTTGTGGGGACATGATAGCACAGATACCCCTTGTGCTTCGAGCTGTACCCCAGGAATATACAGGGTAGTGAACGAAACTCCAATTTAGACCGATTGTAGGGACACAAAAAGGGGTAGCAACGACACCCAAAGGACTTCAGAAAAGCATAGTCAGGTGTTTTGCCATAAAGGAGTTGAAAGGGGGACTTGTGACCCAAGTTAGGTGTGATGGTTCGGTTGGAGAGAAACACGGAAGTGTGGAAAGCTTGCTCCCAGAATTGCTGAGGGAGGTGCGCATGAGCGAGGAGCGCGGGTCCCTTTTCGACGATGACCCGATTCTGACGTTTAAAAGAGTCGTTTTGTTGAGGTGTGTATGGACAGGAGATGAGATGATTGATGCCAAGAGTGCGGAGCATGGTAGAGACATTTCGATACTCACCACCCCCATCTGATTGAAAAGCTTTGACAGTGGTAGAAAATTGTGTTTGAATCAGTTCGAGAAATGGCTCAAAAATATAGTAAACTTGAGACTTGGCAGAGATGAAATAGATCCAAACAAATTTCGAATAATCATCAATAAAACTAATATAATATGTGTTTCCATTGGTAGATGAGAGTGGGGAAGGACCCCATACATTAGAATGGACAAGATCAAAGGGTTTGACTGCAGTAACCGTACGAGCAGGGAGGTGAACTCGATGACTCTTGCCAAGCTGACAGACACCATAGACGGTGCTTAATTTATTTGACGACACTAGAAGGTGATGACTGGAAAGGAGACGACGCAAGACGGACTCATGAGGTTGGGCAAGACGATGATGTCAACAATCAAGGGAAGCACGCTCACCCACAAAGGCAAGAGATGGACACGAACGTGACTGACTAGACTGGAATGAACGGGGAAGACAATAAAGGCCACCTTCAACGATTCCTCTTAGAAGCACCTGCCCCTGCAGAGTCTTAACAAAACAAGCATCTTTGTGAAATTCAAGATAAACAGGGTTATCTTTTGTCAGTTGAGACACACTTAGCAAATTTTTGGATATCGTAGGAACACATAAAACATTGGAGAGGGTTAAAGGGGCAGAGACATCATGCTTAGTAGATAGAATAGAACTACCAAAATGAGAAATGGGGAGAGACATACCATTCCCGACAACTAGGTTATCGGAACCAAGATAGGGCGTGTGTGACTGGAGAACGGAGAGATCACCGGTGACGTGAGCATTAGCACCAGTGTCAACCACCCAAGGGTCTGCGATTTCTGATTGGCAACTTACGGAATAGGTTGATCGGTTGGAGGGAGGAGCCGAATCAGACCGACCCAGAGCCGCTGCAGCATGACGATTGGTGACCGGATAGTCGGTGAGATTAAGGCGCCCAAAGCAATTAAAGGCCTCATGCCCGGTTTTGCCGCAGATCTGGCATGTGGGAGGAGAGGACCTATCAGCATCCGAAGAACCAAAGCCAGCAGCAGGAGTGGGTTGACGATCGGAGGAGGATCGGCCACGCCCGCGGCCAAGACCCCGACCCCGACTAGAGGCAGCAAAGTTGGCGGCCAGTTGGTTGCTATCGGAGAGAAGCTTTGTGTCTTCAGCGAGGCTCTTTACTTCCTGCAGGAGATAGCCGAGGAGTTTCTCAGAGGAGACACCTTCCAATTTGAGGGCAAGGGGTGAGCGGAACGATGCAAATTGAGACCCTAAGCCGAACAAAATATAAGAGAAGAGATCAGCGTCCGAAACAATGCATAGACACTCCGCAAGTTCATCAGCGATGACCCTTTTCTTCTCGACATACTCAAGAATAGACATGGAGCCTTTGGTAAGAGTTTGGAGTTGATGGCGGAGGTGCATCTGGCGGGCGCTAGATTGGGCGCGGAACATCTGAGCCAAGATTCGCCACGCTTCAGCAGCAGTGGTGGCTCTGGCGACGTGGCCAAGAAGTAGCGTGGTGAGGGTCGACCGTATCCATAGAAGAACGAGTCGATCCTTGCGAACCCAAGCATGGTAAGCCGGATTGGGAACGGTTGAAGAAGCAGCAACAGGGATGGATTCGTTGGTGAAGGCATCAAGGGCTGCTTCCGGCGTCAAAGGAGAGGCAGGAGGTGTGGTGACAGGTGCGGTGATTGTGGATGGAGGTGGCGCCGTCGGTGTGAGGAAAGAGTCCAGATCGAAGGCTTCGAGAGCCGATCGGACTGTATTGCGCCATAAAGAGTAGTTACTCCAATCAAGACGAATGGCAAAGTTGGGAAGATGGAAGGTAGGATTGGATCCATCAGACGAAGCAGAGAAAAGGAGTTGAGGTGGAGAGGTAGGAGTAGAGTTGGAAGCCATTGATGATCGTGAGGATCGTTAGGGTTAGGCTGATACCATGTAAACGTATGATGTTTGATGTTTGAAGGTTGTGTCTTTCTTCTCATTAGTTATGAATATAAATAATACAAGGAGAGTAAGGATTTGGTTCTATCCTTTTACACACCAAATCATATAAGAATCCTAACAAGAGATTATACAAGTATTATGAATATTTACTCTAACATCCTAAAATCTAAAACTATAGATTCGACTAAAAAAAATACATTCACGCTTAGGGGAAAAAAACTCCGAAGTCTACGTACTAATCACCTGTCTAAATGTTAAAATTTAATAATCGTTGTGCTAAACAGACCTAGACGGGACTAGGTATGACTAGCTAGCTAGGCGGTGCCTAGGTACAGGATTAGGCGTCGTCTAGGCGAAACTAGACGGTGTTTAGTTAGATTTCTGCTTGTAGACGCGTCTAAACTTAATTTTTAGAACAGTGGTAAAATGACATATACTCCGTATTGATTAATGAATGGAGTATGGTCTTGTTAAAAGTCAATTGATAAGTAATAATGTGAATATTTCTAGTAGTCTGGCTATTTATACACATAAGTTTTCTTATGATAATAAAAAAAACTATTTAAAAAATTATTATCATAAGAAAATGTGTATATATAAACAGTAAAATACTTATAAAAAAGGGGATAAGCGACTACACGTCTTTAAAGGCAATTTCTTATTATATTTGACGGTTCTCTGTCTGTCGACTTTGTCAGTCTCTCGAGGAGCCAGATTTATCTGCTCATCGAATTATTACCTAGTTAAAAAAAGGCAATTTCTTAGATATATATTCATAACATTGAAAGAAACATTATAGATGATATATGATGTGGATGGAAATTTTCATGGATTCAAGTTACAACAGCCAAACCCATAACTTTATACTAGTAAATTTTATATGATGATGTAATTAATTTACAACATTAATTTAAAACAAAATTAATTTCACTCTTAAACTTTAATTTCAAATACCCAATCTAAATATATAAAACAATCTTATTGATTGAACCAAGCGAGATTGGTCCCTTATTAGCAGTTTTAGGCCGTGTTTGGCAACAGGGTGGGAGGGGGTGGGAGGGGTGCGATGGGGTGGGGGTGCGTTTTCGATTTCCGAGCCGAGGTGTTTGGCAAGGGGGTGGGACGGGGTGAATGGGGTGCGAATTAGGGGGTGGGACGGGGTGGATGAGGAGATTTCTCCACCTCGTTGGAGGGAGGTGGGAGGGGGTGGGGAGGGGAAACGCCCCGATTTGCCCCTCTCTCCTCCATAAATACACGTCCCGTCGATTCACGGCTCCACTCGTGTGTTGCAAGCCAGAGAAACCAGAAGAAGAAGAAGAAGAAGCGACGATCGTGGGTGTGGCTTCACGAGTGGTGCTCCATCTTCATCAACCTCCCAATTCCAGGTATGTCCAACACCGATTTGCGTCTTTGTGATTGATTTCAGTTTCGATTTTAGGGTTTCATCGATTTTGAGTTTGGTTTGAATGACATCTGATTGTTGTTAGGGTTTTCGACATTTGAATGACATCTGATTGTTGTTAGGGTTTTCGACATAGACAATAATATGGTTTCTTCTGGAAGTAGAATGGTTTAGCTTGAATGATGAATCTGTTGTTTGGTTTGTGATTGATTTCGGTTTCGATTTTAGGGTTTCATATATACAAGGGCCAGTGAGCCATCTATACATATACAAAAGTTCACAGTCAACTAGTCAAGCCATGTCCGAAAGGAAGCTACCTAAAACCCCCAAATCTACATGAGGGTCATATAGTTTAAGATTAATGGCTATGAGGCCAATATAACCTTTCTGCAACATTTTTAAAAAATTTGAGCCTCAACCTCTTCTAGATTCGACTTAAAATCAAGAAATGAATGCATAAGATGTAAAGGTTATGAAGATTGGCCTTTTAACATAAAGTAACAGTTCAAAAACCAAATTTGTGTATCCAAGCAATTACTGCATTGGACCAAGCTAATTAGCAAAGTCAAAGTGTTCATAATTTCAATCAATGAGTAGAAGCAACTTCGTTGTTTTAGTTTGAGTGGATGTAGTGATGATGATTAATGAACTACGGAAAACAGGTTTCTTCTTTTTAGTTTTTACCCTCGAGGTTTTTGTTCTTCCTACTTTGAAGTGACTAAACTAACCACCATGTCTTTGTGCTGTTGTGCAAATCCAAGTTTATGGATTTGATAACAATCCATTTATAACTTTTTCTTCCTTGAATTTGTTTTTCTTGCTTGAATTTGTTTTTCTTACTGTCATACCAATTGATTACAACTTGTTTGAGCAAGTTTATTTTGTAATTTTTGTCCAACAAATTGAACATAACTTGAATATTTTACTTGTAGATGCAAGGTGACCTATTTTTATGGGGTGAAGTTATTACAAAAAAGGCATTTTACCACTTCATCTGTTGCTTCATATTTTGCTACTTTGCTAGGCATGATTCATCATCAGTTGTGTGTTTGCTGCAATATGAATAGGTAGTATAGGGTTATTGGTCAGCTTTAAGTCCTTAATTTGAATGTCAATAGGAGTATTTTGTGGGATTATTGGTTTTAAGCATCAGATATTCAGAATATTGAGTTCTAATATTATCCCTTTGTCTTTGACAAAGGGTTGCCAAAGGTTGATTTTGTGCAGGTTCTTTACTTTTTTCTGTACAGTATAAGGTGATCATAAAGAAGTTTACAAAACCACATTATAATGTCAGTTGCATTTGGTACTCAAGTGGTTGCACATTAGCATAATTTTTTTACTTCTGACTGTTGCATACTTTCCAGTTGAAACATATCATAAGTTTCTTCAAGGTTCCCACCCATTATGCAGATTTCCCTCCTTGTCAATACAATTGATACATGTCTGTCTTATCAGTTATATGAGTTTGTTATCAGATTTGTTGCTCTGATTTGTTGATTCATGGATATGAGTTTGTTATCAGATTTGTTGATCATTGGCCACATGGCATCTTAGAAATGGCATCTTAGAAATTCCATCATAAATGTCCCCCTTTTGAACTAATGTAACAGGTTACAACAAATATATCCAATGACAGAAATTACACAGCCATATTATGACATTGACAAATCACACATAGGCCCTTCTGTTTCAGCTTGGTTGTATATGCTGTTGTTGTCTTTGATGTTGTCTTTGATGCTCTTGTCATGATTGGTTAGTCTTGTTCCATCTCACGTTTCATTTCCCTTCTACTGGTAGGAACCATGTAGCCTTACGGAGACAGCGACGTTGACACGGACTCCGACAGTGACCGGAGCTACCAGAGCGGTGACGACAGGAAGTACTATTGGCTGCGGACGGACTATGACTACGGGCGCAGCAGGCGGGACCATGCAGAGGAGGAGGAGGATGAAGCTCAGTCAGACAGGAGGGACCCCGAGGAAGAGGCTGAGGACAATGCTCTCTGGGACTACGCGGCCTCAGAGCTCACGGAGCTTCGTGAGAGAGTTCAGTCGCTGCTGAACCGGGATGCTGCTAGGGAGCAAGTTATGGCCGCAACGAACACGCAGCTTCAGGCCGCCAACACACAGCTCCAGGCCACCACTACTGAGTTGCAGGCCACCAGGGAACACAACGTGGACCTCGCCAACAGGCTGGCGAGGAGCAACGCTAGCAACAACCACCTGGTGCAGCAGGTGGCCGACCTCTCCTCCTTCCTCTGTGGGCAGTGGGTGGGGCACGCTAGCGAGCAGCTCCGAACCCGCCAGCTCACCCGCTGGAACAGGCTGTTGGGGTGGATTCTGGTGCTCATGATGGGTGTGATGGTGCGTTTGGTGACCAGGGCTTAGGACCTCCGAAGCCAGGTCAATAGTTTTTGCTATAACTTATCGCAGTTGTTGTTGTAGTTGCCATAAACTAATGGGATGACAAACTGTTGTGGGATTTTGACTTGTTGGATAAACACTATGTGGTGGTTGGCCCCCATTTTGTACATTTCGGGGCCTATGTAAGGGTTGGTAGAAACAATGTCTCACCCACACTCGGCCAGTTGTTGTTTTTTGATACGCCGAGTGTGGTTGCACTGTTAACAATGGTGCAAGTATGATCGGATAGGTTATGTATAGGGTTATGGCCCTCCTATATTAATGCATTTCGCTTACATTTCCACTTGTTGTTGTGCATTTCAACATTGTTCATCCATTACCACATTACATACAATTATCCATCACAAAATGTACACTTATGGCTTATATGATTGCCACATTACATGCGTATGACACCCTACCCGTACATCACCACGGTCCATGCCATTGAACCAACCATTGAACCAACGGTGTTAAGGACAAAATGTTAATTCCCTTCGAACCACGAAATGTTAATGGACAAACTGTTAATTCACTTAAATAATTGCGATCCTTACCATGACCCAACCATTGAACCACCAAAAGGACATAAGACATGGTCAACCACCAAAAGTGGCAACCTACCGTTACAGGCGACCACCACGGTCGTTCCATATCTGCTGAGCAATGTCATCCCTCAGAGCCCTCATCTGTGCGGTTGTAGCATGCGCCACGTCGTCTGGGAAAAACGGGTCGTCGTCCTCGTGTCCAACCTCCTCTCCCGCGTCGTATGCATCTTCGTCACCATCCCCGTCAGACGGGATGTCATTCCCCGTAGGCTCTGTGAACCTGGGATTGTCGTCTTCATCGGAGTCTGATGGATCGTGCGTATCACGAACATAATTGTGCAGGGCGAAGCATGCAATGATGATGGAAATTTGCTTACGTATCGGATACTTGGGAAGCTGATGGAGGATCCTCCACTTGGCCTTCAATATCCCAAATGACCTCTCTACCGCACCGCGGAGGGAAGAGTGCGCCTTGTTGAAAGCTTCTTTCTCGTTCTTCGGTTGGCTTGCCACAAACGTCGGGTGGTGGTACTTCGTCGTCGAGAAAGGGATCATGTAGCCATTTCGGAACGGGTATCCCTTGTCGCAGAGGTAGTACCTCCCTGGCGGTGGATGGGGGAACCGAAGGGCGCTCGTCTTCAATGTGTGATCGAACACACGAGCATCGTGTGCGCTGCCCTCCCATCCGGCGGATATGAAGGTGAATCGCAACTCAAAGTCACATACGGCCATCACATTGTATGTTGTTGTGCCCTTCCTGCATCGGAACCGTATCTGGTCCTCTCTCGGTATTTGTGCTTCAATATGCGTCCCGTCAATAGCGCCGATTGCACCGTTGAAGTACGGCCAATATCGGTTGTCGTTCCTGATCTGCTCTGGTACATCGGCAAAATGAGGATCTCGAGGCCGGATCAGGTCCCCCGCTAGTCCGCGGTACCCGTTAGATGGCCCCCCACATATGACTTCTAGCACTTCCGAAATGGACTCCGAGATCGTGTACGTCGAACGAAGGAAACGCTCGCAGGAGTTACGCTGACTCGACCCCCACGCCATGGTGTTGACGAAGATGGCCACCTTCTCCATGACAGAAAGTTGGTCAGAACCCCGAAGCCCATACTGGTGCTCCAGCATCCCGCACAGTCGGATGAAGGCACCCTTCTCCATTCGGAATGCGTTTACGCTCCTAGATTGGGAACGGTGGGTGAGGATCTGGTCCACCCAACGTGCTCCGGTGTAGTCTCCTATAAACTGCGGTACCTTATGCACCCTTTTGAAGTAGTGCTTCGCAATGGGGATCCAGGTGCGAAGGAGATCGAAGAAGGCGGTAACGGCCTTCGCTTGTGTACGACGACGTCGTCGACGGCGCTCGCGCACCGTGTCCTGGTTCCTGCAGGGACAAAGATCATGTTGATGAATACAACAATCGCCTAGATCGACAAAGTGTATCCAAAGCACAGCGCACACCATAACTAACATAATATGAAATAGCATACAGGGGGTCATAACATGCTTATTACAAACTGGTGGAAACTGTATGCAACGCAGGAACTGAACGACGCGAGGAGATTGTCAAACAACAACGACATGAAATAATTGTAAAACATCACCACTATGGAGTCCGGACAGATTATTCAGCATCATCAAATAAATGAAGATCGAAGTTCAGACACGTTACAACGTGCGTGAAAGATGAGAGTGAATCATTGGTCACGGTGGTATGGCCATCAGCTGCTGCCCGTCGTTGGTGGAGTACAACCACCGAAGCCACTTCAACCTGGCCACGTTGCTGTCGAGCTGAATGAAGACCTCGCGTCGCTCGGGTGACCTGATGATCGCTAAGCTGAAGCACCAGAGGGGGTCACCTTCGGCGAAAAGCCCCTCGTCAACCATAGACCTCACAACGTCGAGCACTTCCTTCGTTGTATCGTGGGGGGCGTTCGACGATACCTCATCCCATTGTAGTATGTCAACGATATGCTGTGACCTGTCTTCTATGATCCCTACGCTCCTTTCAAACAGCCTGGTCCCCTCCGACGAACGGATGTTGCGCTTTGAACTCCTACGGGCGGAGGGAGTCGATGACCCTGTGCCGCGCTTAGACCTTGATGGCTGGGAAGGGCCTGCTCCAGAAGCGCCAGGGGCTTGAGGGGGGGTGTGTTGTCATCGTTGCAAAGGCCCCGAACAACGTCTTCCATAGAGGGCGTTCCACGTTGATCACGAGGGGTGGAGAAGAGCGCTTCGAACTCCTTATCAACCCCCTCATATTGTGACCCAACGGGTTCAGCTCTTGGGTCGGGGTCGTCGTCACCAGTAGGGGGGTCATTTTGCTGCTCCTTGTCAAGGTCAATGGCCGCCTGCGCAGCACGTGCTGCAGGGTCCATGGAGGGGGCGACGCAGTACTCGCCCGTTGCGACGGTGCCTCCGAATACTTGGTGCCACAGATCTTCAAGATCGGGAGGAATGCCCTTCTTCCGGAACCTGCTGAAGTTGTTATCCTCCTGCGCAATGGGGGTGATGGTTGTTCAATGACGATGACATTGAAGGGTCCGTTGGATCAGGAATATATAAGGCAAAGGGAAGACGAGCACATACCGCGATTTTCTTCTCCCACCACTCGTCGGGGGCCATAATAGTACCACGGGCCTCATCCCATCCTAGGCCGGTCTCCCCTTGTTTCAGCTTCTTCCAAGATTGGAAGATTTGCTTCATGTCGTGAGTTCGGTTCTTGAGGGTGTACTGGTTGCACTTCTTCCCTATCGCTGCCTCGAAGCTAGTATTAATTGGCCCCCATTTGAAGGACTGGTCCTTACCATTTTCCCGCTGGTACGCAAGGAGCACAAGCATCAACTTCTTGGTCAAATCCAATGCCCAATAGAACGCAGCAGGCACAGCGTTCTTCTCGACAGAAGCCGACTTAGCTTTCTTACCCTTTCCTTTACCTTTCCCGTTTGTCGTCGCAGGGGAATCCATTTCGTTCTCGAGCATAGTTCTGTCGTCGAGGGTGGCGAGTAAATGGAATCAAAAATTCGGTAGGTTGTGGCCGAAGTATAGAACGAACAGCAAGTTATAACCATTAACGAACAGCATAAGGAATTCTACAAATAAAAAAAACCAGTAGACACAACATGGTGTTCATAGCTAATCAGTCCTTACCCGAACACCTCTAACCCTAATTCGTAGTCAATTTGGAATTCATTCGCCCCCAAATCGGTACCTAACCCCCAAATTCATCGAACCCCAAATGATGGAACCCCAAATCATGGAACCCCAAATCATTCTAGTCCTAATTACGCCCTACTTCAGTTCATGCCATCTTTCGTCAACAATGGAGAAGTTGGGGTTTTCCACCACTCGCACCCAGTCCCAACTAATCCCGACTGTTCAAAGGGGAACCCCCAATCTACCTTCAAACTGAAATAATGGAACTAGGGATCGGGAGAACTTACATGTGGCCGGCGATGCTCTGTAGGGCGTCGGAAGTTCGGGGCAAGGGCGGCGGTGGACCTGGACCGCGAGCTGCGTCGTCGGGCTGCTTCTCTTTGGAAGAGTTCGCTTATGACGGGAACTGCGTATTAATGGGTTGGGGGTGAGGGTAATTGGGAGGGGCATAATCGGTATTTCATGTGGTTAGTGGGGGTAATTCGGTCTTTTTGAGTGGATCCATCCACCAAAAATTTATAACCCAACCAAACACGAAACGGGATGAGAAGGGATGAAAAGGGATTCAAAACTCCACCCCGAGATTCCATCCCCACCCCGTCCACCCCAAAAACCCATCCTCAACCACCTACTCCCACCCCGTTGCCAAACACGGCCTTAATCAAGCAAATACCCCTCGTTTTTTGGATAACGTCCACTCTTTTTTTTTTAATCCAATTTAATTTGTCATTTTCATATCATATCTCCTCCTACTAATAATGATTATTTTATTTTATATTTCTCAATTATCACACTCAATTTGCCCTTTACATTTTGTATCTTGTTCCACACTCAATTAATTTAAAATAACACACTTCCTAACTAGCTCCTATATATAATATATTCAAATCACCGGCCATTTAATTTGTGTTCTTGTCAAGTGTTAATTTCAATTAACCATCAACAATGGCTGCCGTTTTGTTCTATTGCGAACCCGAAGAGCTCCACTTCCATGGCAACCCTACCCGCTTCCTCGACGCGTGTTCCAAGTGCCGGAAACCCCTCGACCTAAACGACGACGTTTTCATGTATCAAGGGATCACTGCCTTCTGCAGCGAAGAGTGTAGACAGTGCCAAATTGAGATCGATAATCCACCTAGAAGGCGAACGAGTAATTACAAGCTTTCCGCCAGGCGGTACTGGATGCCGTCTTTTGGCACCACCACCGCGGCTGCCACCAGTGCACGGCCTCCACGGACGTCGCGGATTGCCACCGCCGCTTGATTTTCATTTTGCACTTGGCGTTGTTTCTTTTCCCTTTCCGATATATATGTGTATATATTTAAATAGATGATTACATATGTGTACATATAAAACCAAAAATAAAAATAAAAATAAAAATAGATCATTATTATCAATTGGTTTTTTAATAGAATCTCATTTGTTTGTGTGCTAGTTTTGAGGCTGGTGTGCATCACTATATGAGGAGAGGTCTATGATTTCAAGTGTTGGAGTCTCGATGTGTTCTCTAAACAATACATAAAAGTTTTAAAACAAAAGTCGTATGTTGTAAAATAAATTGGTAATGAGACAAAGAACTCACCAAAGTTTATAAGTTGTTCAATATATTTCATGATTTTCAATGTGGAATAGTTTGTGAGCTTGTTTTAATTAAGGTCGGCAAACCTGATCCACTATATCGTTCCTAAACTCTAACCAAAACTTTATTATGATACTATGTTAAAGTTGATCGATTAGATTGGGACTGATAGAGTCAATGAATTATAAGGGGAATATGTGTAAGTCCATACATAAGGTGCAAGTCTACCATATAAATCGAACGGGTTTCATCTCAAATTAAATTAACTGATTGTCATTTAGTTTTGAGATGAAACTGTTATATATGGTGAGATTGTTGCTTATATATGAGCTCACAGATGAACCTCTTCCAACGTTCTTAATCCATCTAGTCCAATCGACTTTAACAACTAATTATACTCAATTAATAATTAAACAAGTACTCAACAAGTAATTGGTAGTCTGGTAGACTGACCTTCCTTGATCCCACTCACTCGGTTAACCTTTCAACCGATTATAAATCTATTTAAGAGCGAAATGATGGACCTATATATATATATATATATATATATATATATATATATATATATATATAGGTTGGATCCCGTGTAAGCAACCCTTACGGTGTAATTTGTGAGGAGAGAAATTATTCGTAGGTACCAAGCGATTATTCGTGTATAATAATGTAATTATTCGTATGTATGAACAAATGTAATTATTCGTATGCAACAAAGGATTATTCATATGTATGTACATACGAATAATCACTCGGTACCTACGAATAATGTCACTGTTCACAAGTTACTTTTAATCACATCCGTTTGATCTTCTTAATCCGACGCTCCAGATTTGCTCACAAATTACACAGTAAGGCTTGCGTACACAGGATCTATCCTCTATATATATATATGATTGACTCGGGTGCGGACCACTTCTTCCGGTGAAAACTGAAAGGAGCATTCTCATTGGCTACTTTATAAAAGTGGACCCCTCCACTTTCCAACTAAAATCCAGACAAAAACTTAAAATTACCTAGAATAGCCACTATTTTATAAACTTTAGTTTGTGTGTTATTTTCAATTTTCTTTATAATTCCGCATTTATCTTGTTTTAGTTAGTGATCCTGAAATTTGGTATCAGAGCCTAGTTAATTAAAATATCTGTATTTATCTATAAGTCAATCTGGAGGTATCTACTAATTGTCCCCATAAGACTTATCCTCATGCTTTACATCTAGATACAAATGATAAGCACTTTGGAGCAATTTTAAATGCTATTTCAGACCAACTTATAGATTTAAAAGTTGAAGTTAAAAAATTAGAACAGTTATATCTAGAGATTAGCGGTAAGATTTTTAAGATAGTAAAAGAAACAGGTGAAGTGCATCACTCAACCAATCTCAAAGCCATCAACGAAATTAGTCATCAGATAAGCCTAAAATCTGGTGGTGAAATTAAGAAAGGAGATCCTTTTAAATATAGTTATTCATTTAAAAAATCCAAAAAGAAGTTTTCTACTAAGATAGATAATATAAAGAAAAAAGGTATTATTGAAGGAGAAAATCAAGACGAAAATCAAATCCTTAAAAATGAATCAACATCCAGTTCTACAAACAAGGAGATTTAGCACTAAGTTGGACGACCCAGAGTGGAAGTTGAAATTACAGAAACACAAAAACATTGAATTCAACTTCACAAACCAAGAAGTTATGAGTGATGATGAGTCTGACAGAAATTCTGATGAAGAAGCGGTATATCAGCAAATGGGACTAATAAATCTGAAAGACATGGAAAACATTCCCATATCCAAAGTTCAACAGAAGCTAGATGAAATACTAAGACAAAGAAGGATGAGGGAAAATGAACCAGTAGAACATAATGAAGCTAGAAGAAACTACAGGCGATATGAACATGGTTCAACCAGTAATTATAGACCTAAGCTAAAGCCGAAGGAGTTTCTAGAGAAGAAAGAAAGATTTGGAGTAAGTATTATGCCAAACCATAGGCAAAGAGAAATTAACCTAGAGCCCATAAGTGAAATAGGTTACAAATTAAACCTGGATGGTGTAAGGAACAGGCGTGAGATCATAGAATTCTGGAAGAAAAGCATGATGAGCGTATTAAACATGAATGTAGGATGGAATTCTTCTCAATTCCTTAATTATATAGAACACAGTTTCTATGGTTGTATTGCCGATTGGTATGGAGCCATTGGTGAAGAAGCTAAACATGAACTTAGGAATCTGGCAAGTCCAGTGAATATGTTCACATTAATATGTGAGTTAATTGAAGATGAATTCATTGGAGAAAAGGAAGATGAAGATAAGGAAGCTTTAAAATGGCAAAAAACTTTAAACAATCTTGAAATCTGTAACATGAAATATGTTGATAACTATATAACAGAATTCGAGAAATTTTACTATAAGATAGGAGAAAACGGCACTAATCTTCAAATGTTCTTTGATAAACTCCCTGCCCCAATTAATGAACAAATAAGTGACGAATATCAAGAGCTAATAAAAAATGGAAGCAAAGATTCTCTTGGTAATAGAATTTCCTATGTTAGGAAATGGGTTGAGAAAAAATGTCGAGATGTAAGAAGCACCCAAAGAATGAAGAAACAATTCTTAACTTGTTGGGAGACACCAACAGAATGGGGATGCAACACTAGAGATTATCAAGGAAGAAAGAATTATAAGAGAAAAAGTTTCAACAAACAAAGAGGTGAGAACTATTATAAAAAGTATTATAAAAAACCTTTCTAAAAAATAGAAGATTTTTTCAGAAATCCTCATTTTGTCCTGAGAAAAAGAAAAACTGCAAATGTTGGGCATGCGGTGAATCCGGTCATTATGCTAATGAATGCAAAAACAAGAAGAACAATAGATTAGCAGAAGCCCTAGGTAGTTTGGATTACATAGAACTATCAGAAGATGAAGCAGTAGATTTAGCTCTAAGGAACAACAAAGGAATAGTGGAAATAATTGAAGAAAAGTTCAATGAACGTGAAGAATCTGAAAATGAGTCAATTGAAGGTGAAGAAATTAATGAGATGATGGAAGGAGAAGCTCCTACTCCTAGTGAGTTCTCTGATGAATATGAAATGACCACCTTAGCTCAACTTCAGCAAGCTGAAACTTCTATTGATGAAGAACAAGTAGAAGAAATGACCAGATCAGGGGTTGATTTCCCGATCATTGCCAAAGAACAGTTTGTTAAAAAATCATTGTTCTCAAAATATGCTAAATATGTGTGTGAAGAGATGTCTGGAGACGTAATAGTTAAAAACAATGAAAATCAAGCAACTGAAGTGAACTTAATAAATTGGGCAAATATTCAAAAACATAACAAAGACAAAAAAAATTTAAATATATCTTTATATGTGGCATTCAAGTTATTATAACTCCATTACAAGACTATGGTAAGGATGTGCAATGCATTAATTTCGTTTGTGATATTAGGCATAAAAAGTTTAGTGACCAATGCATCAGTGGAATAGTCTGTAATCTGAGTCAAGGAGCAGTCTCTTAGATCTGTAGGCCGAACTATTATGTTAGTTTAGAAGATCATTATGCATCCAAATTCTTAGCTATAAAATTGTTAACAGAAGGTATCAGTATGCACAAGGGAACTTGTCCATTACAGCTAAAGTGGAAGGTAGTTTATAAAGTGGAAAACACGACAAATCCTCCACGTAAGTGTCACATAGTAGAAGCTGAGAAACACGAGATAGTAGGACCTAGCAAAGAGGTTGTGCCAGTAAAGCTAACACCAGACCAGATAAAACTAAAGACCATTTGGGTAAATGCATTCGAAAATTTTGCAGCCACTAGCAGCGATAAAGTTTTAACTATAGATGAAGAAGGTAGAATCCATACGAATGCTAAACCACAAGTAAACCTATCTAGGTGTCCGAGTTTAGCCAGAAATCCCAGTTTTAGGTTCAATCCTAATCTCAGTATTACCCCAAGAAACCAAGGAGCTACGACAAGCAAGAAAGACAAGTCGTTTGTGGTAGATGAGGATATAGCTAGCATGATAGCAGCCTTAAACAAGAGGTTAGAAAATAGAATTATAAGAGAACCATCTAGACATAGTATTGATCTAGGTTCCTGTCCTTCTAGGAAAAGTGGTATAAATCCTTCCTGTCCTTTTAGAGAGACTGGTACAATTCCATTGTATCCTCCAACACTCGCAAGTATTGAAGAAAGACAGGGAGAATCATCCAGTTCTGGGCATAAAGGAAAGATAGTGGAATATCAAACCAGAACAATTAGTGAACCCATTTTTGAAAATGATGTAAGAGCAAAGAATTTTGTGGAACCTCATAAGGAACCGTTTTGTGAACCGTTTTGTGAAGAAGAAATGGGAATGAGAATGGAAGTGATGGATCTTAGGCATCTCTACGAAGAGAATGTGAGGATAGAAGAAAGCCTTGAGCATGTCAATAGAGGATCCTTGAAGAAAAATTATAGAATCACAAATCCCAATAGCATTTATATCCCAATAAGTATTTGTTTAGAAGGGTTCAACAAATATGAATTATGTGCCTTTGTGGATAGCGGATGTTCGGTATGCTTTGGTAAAAAGGCATTATTTCCTGAGTTCATATGGCAGAAATCTCGTAAACCAATCCAAGTCAAGATAGTTGACGACAGTATCATGGTTCATTCAGAATTAGCTTCTGATGTGCCAATCATGATAGGTGGAGTCTCGTGTGTAATCCCTACACTATGGGCTACTACTCAACCTTCACACGACATGTTAATTGGAAACAACTTCCAATGACTTCATGTCCCAGTCACTCAACACTTAGACATGATGGTCTTTAATATCAATGGAGAAGATGCTTGGGTTAAGAAGATCAAACAAGCATATACACACCAAGCAATAGAGTTCACGCGCACTAAGCGTGGTGAGGAATATATTCTTCCTACTCAAAGAGAATTTGCACTCTCCATATGTGAAATAGGTTTAAAAGAAAAAATTCTTAAACAGCAAGAAAAAATGTGCAAAGAGTTATATTCTGAAAATCCTTTAAAATTTTGGGAAAAAAGATAAATCATTTGCTACCATAGAATTAATAGATCCAAAAGATGTCATTAGAGTAAAACAAATGGTTTATACTTACAAAGATCAGCAAGAGTTTAAAGAACAAATTGATGAGCTATTAAAGAAAGGATTACTCAGAGAAAGCAAAAGCCCTCATTCTAGCCCCGCCTCTATGGTCAGAAATCATGCTGAAGAAAAAAGAGGAAAAGCTAGAATGGTTATCAACTATAAAAAGCTTAATGATAATATTGTTTTTGATGGATACTATATCCCTAATAAAACAGTTTTATTTAATAGAATACAGGGAGCCACTTGGTTCTCTAAAATGGACTGCAAAAGTGGATATTGGCAGGTAAAGATGAATGAAGACAACATTCCACTTACTGCATTTAGTGCTCCACAAGGACACTATGAATGGATAGTGATGCCATTTGGGTTAAAGAACGCACCACAAATATTCCAGAGAAGAATGGACAATGTTTTCAAAGAAGTTAAACATTGTTGTCTTGTTTACATTGATGATATCTTAATCTTCTCTAAAACCTTGGAGCAACATAAACATGATTTAAAAGCCATAACCCAAAAATGCATTGATCATGGAATCATTCTAGGACAGAAAAAGTGCATTTATGCTGAACCAGAAATTGAATTCCTAGGACTCAAGATAAAAGCAGGTCAAATTGTGTTGCAGGAACATATTTTGGAAAAGGTAGAAAAATTTCCTGATGAAATGAAAGATAGAAAACAACTAGAAAGATTTCTAGGATGTCTTACTTATGCTTCTGATTTCATTAAAGATTTAGCCAAACTAAGAAAACCTTTACAGATAAAATTGAAGAAAGAACAAGTTTGGAATTGGACTCAGCTAGACACCAAGATAGTCAAGGAACTAAAAAGAAGATGTGAAAAACTTCCAATATTAACTCTACCTAATGAAGATGATGAGTTAGTTCTTGAAACAGATGCTAGTGATTATCATTAGGGAGCTGTTTTGAAATTAAAGAAAGATAACAAGCTTTGCAGGTACAGCAGTGGCAGCTTCAACAAATCTGAGTATAATTACACTGTCATGGAAAAAGAGATTCTTGCAATTTATCGTGGAATCCAGAAGTTTATAATATTTTTAGCCCCTAAACCTTTTACAGTCAGAACAGATTGTAAAGGAATATTGGGTTTTATAAATAATAATCTTGATAATATGAAAGCGCATAGGAGGCTCCTGCGTTGGCAATTAGCCCTTAACCAATTCACCTTTACTGTTGAACATGTGCAGGGTTCAAAAAATTCTCTAGCAGACAGCCTAACTAGAGAACTAGCTGATGGACCAAAGAAATCAGACTCGATGGGAAGACCCTCGATGGGCAACCAGCGAGATGGATCTTGATTTCTTAAGTGGCATAAGGGAATATCAAGGATGGGTTTCCCCTCCAAGCTTTTACATTTCTGTTGATTTTGGAAGATTTACTCATAACAGATTCCGTCGTGGACTCCTTGAAACGAGACACAGAACGGTTGAAAGATTTTTAACTTTGGAAATCATTATAAAAGTTCTTCAACTACCTATAGAACTTCAAGAAGATATCTGTAGAAGATGAAGGATGAGAGATTTCAGACACTTCTACTGGATGATAACCGGAAGACCACCAAGAAGAGTGACAGACGGATGGTTTAGCCACTTTATAGTAGACAATGGGGCAGGATTGGGAGGAATAACGTTGCCCATCATGCCAGGTGAAGACGCGGATTACTTGAAGTCGTGGAAATATGGAATGTGTAGCGGACTTTATAGAATCAATCGACCGTGGCAAAAGGAAGAAGAACAGAGCATCATTTTCAAATACTTCACCAAGTTCCAGAAGGAGATCTTCCTCAGAGCAGCAAAGTCTGAATACATGGAAAGGATAAATGGGTGTCGAGTTATCAGCGCTTGCATGGATGTTAGCCCGGGAAAAATCCGTTTACCACATTACTTGATCTTCATATTATTTAAAGAGGGATACTGGTACATAAATGATCCGGTAATAGGAAACATTGGTAATACCATAAGACATCCATGGGTAGCAAGAGCGAAAGGGTTCTTCTACATCTATTTTTACATCAACAAGTTTAGACACACTGACTGTGGAATATTCAAAGTTGGGAATACCACCTTCATCATAACCCCACAGCTCAAGCCATTGATGCAGCAGGCAATAGATAGGTCCGAGTCCATTGAGCTCTATTTAGCACAAATAGAAGCTGGACGCTTTTTAGACAGAGAAGGCCATGAGAGGCTGATTGATATGTTAATCACATGGGATCGAGAATACACTGAAGGTCTGATGCTTGATCTCGATTTGGATAATGAGCAAGATTTAGAGATTGATAATCTCCAAGATCTGATAATGGATGATGATGATGACTTAGAGGCCAATATGGGAGAAGAATGGGTCCAGAACCTGAATGATTAAACATCACCATTGTGCACCTGCATAATTATTGTACCTTTCTGTTTGCTTTTTATCATGAGAGTTGTATAATTGAGTCAGCACTGTGTGCTTTTATTATTTTCTGAGTGAGTAGGGGCCCATATGTCGGCCATTAGTTTTTAGACGTTATAAAGGCATCCAATGCCTTTCAACCAGCTCTATATATAGAGCTCTCCTCAGACTTCTAAGGGCATCGAAATCCAGAGAGAGAGAAAAACATATGAAAAGAGAGAGAAGTCTTGTAATACAGAAAGAGAAAAAGAAGCATTGTTGAGTTCTGAGTAGGTTGGTTTCCCATCACTCAAAAACTCAAGAATCCTTCGATGGATCTTTCTGGTGTGAGAATTTAGTATGTTTGTATGTTTGTAAGCTTTAAGTAAGGAGTGCTTGTGTGTTGTAATATTTTCCAAATTCAATAAAAGTTTGTTTTTAAGAAAGGGAAAGCTACTTAATCGAACTCTATGTTCTGAATAATTAGTTTTCTTGATTTCAATCCTTTCACCCTCCAAAAACAAAAACTGAGAGTTAGAGACTACGGTCTGAGGTAGGAAACGAAACAGATATGTGCTGTGCTTGGACTAAGGGAGGCCTGGTTGAAAGTTAGCCACCTCTAGAAAACCGGAAGCTAAAGGAACGCCGGTGGTCCAGTGTAACTAAGTTCAGGTATCGGTCAAACCTCTCTATCTTTAAGTTTTTAATTGCAGAGCGTGGTGGGTTTGAAACCACAGAAAATTCATTATTTATAATATAGTCAGTAGATTATGGTAGTTAGTACCACCAAAAGTCATTTATAAATCCTTGTTGTTTCATTTCAAAAATATTAAGAAAAATTTGCAATTACTTTAAAGTCTGGGTACCTTTGCAATTTGCTATAAAAATCACCCCACCTGTGAGCCCCACAGTGTCAACCAATCAAAACACTCCTCACGGTTTTTACCACAATATTGGTTTTAACCGGAGCGCGACCCTATATATATATATGATGGGGTCGGTTGTTCATTTATCACTCGATTTTTATTAAATTTCGGTGGATCATATAAAAGACCGTACCTTCTGCTCTGATACCATGTTAAATTTTGGTGGGTCTGATGTGAATGTCACACAAATACAGCATGTTATCATGCACTAACCAAGCTGAGCACGCAAGCTAGACTTGTAGAGTTCCATTCGTAAATCAATTGTCGTTAGGAGGAGTAGTTCATCGCTTATATATGAGGCTTGGATTCCTTGTATTATCAATGTGAAATGTTTATTTTCACATGCATCTTCCGCGATTTTTGGCCATCACCCGTTTTAATCGATTTTCATCCATATAGTAAGTTCTTGCAACTAGCTAGTTTTCTTTATATATATAAATATATATATATATATATAAGGTAAGAATTCGAGATCAGATAGGTCTGATTCTCGATAGGTCGACAAGTCAGTTACGGAAGTAAAACCGTCGAACATACAATCAGAAAACCAAAAAAGAGTGCAATCCAACAGGCAACAAGCACTCTACGACAAGATGAATCCAGGGAAAACCTAAAACTAGCAAGTTGATGACGTAGACTAAGAACGAAGTCAAACACCACCATGAAGTAGCACCGCTGGCCAGTGATACATCAAGAGTCACTTGTCGGCAGTGAAGACGAACATCTGAGGAAGCTCTTTCCCGAACATAGAGTCACCCTGTACACACCGCCGTCACGATCCCAACCAGTCCCAACTCCAGGCGCCAAAACCCCAACGAAGAAGAAGATTGCCCAGACACACCAAAAACAAAGTCACACACCGCCCGAGCAAAAAACACTCAGAAGAACTAGCCTAAACGGATACGAATTTTATTATTTGTAAAAAAACAAAGGGTTTTCAAGCCGTCTAAAACAAAGGATTAAACATCATAATTTTAATTTGAATTTTGGTTTTACCTCATAATTTATTTTATAATTTGGTTTTCCATACCCTTTCAGAATTTTTAGCTAGCTTTCTGTTAAGTAACGATGGGTCATACGACGTGGGGGTCATACACACCCAAGTGCAACACGCGCCAACCAAACCGAACACACAAGCCAAGTTAGGTTCCATCCTAAAACCAATTATTGTTAGTTGGGGTAGCCCACCGACTTATATACAAGGATTGAATTCATCATTTTATCAATATGAGATACTATACCTTTCATATATTCAACACTTTCGTCATATTTATAGCCATTAGGCTTTTTTAGAAAAAATAGAAAAAGCAAAAATTAAACTCGTGACCTCATAGCCACATACTACATGATGAAGGCTTTTTTTTATCAGTAAGTCAAAGTCAAACCAATTAATACGATGATACCGTGCTCATAAGAAATTAAGTCTTATAGCGAGAATACATAGGTTATGATCCGTGCTCATAAGAAAGTATTATAGCTTGAATTGTTTAGGTCAAAGTACACACCCTATAAATCTTTAAACATGAGTTTATATAATCACTTTAGCCCATCAAAAGATAACATCGCTGGCCAGCGATACATCAAGAGTCCCCATGTGGGCGATGAAGACGAACTTCTGAGGAAATTTCCGGAATACGGAGTCGTCATGATGCACACCGCCACGACCCCAGCCAGACCCGACACCGGACGCACGAGCCCCAACTCAGATCAGAACCGCCAAGAACAACCAGAGCAACTGCCGTGAACCACCCTCGAACAGAGCGCACCTACAAGCCCTTTCGGGAATTTGTCAAGACCCTTTCGGGATTTAGACTACCCTTTCGGGTGGGTTTACACCATATCTATATAGATATTTTTTTTTTTTTGAATTTGACAAAATCTCAACCTTGGGCCCGAAGGACCCGTAGCTTGGGCCCAAAGGACCCGAAGCTTGAGCCCGAAGGGCCCAAAGCAAAGGCCCGTAGGACCAAGGGAGAGAGGAGGTGCGCAGCCAGGAGTGACCAATCGGGCGGCGAAATCAAGCCGGAGGCGGCCGAAAACCAGGCAACCCGCCAGAAAAGGAGGAGGAGGAGGGCCATAAAGGGGAAAGGGAGAAGCAAGCAGCGGCTAGGAGGTAGCGTCGAAGCGACGACGCCACCAACCCAAAGTCGGCAAAGCGCCCGCCACAACCAAGCCAACGAGCCCCGATTAGACAGACAAACCGACATGGAATCGACGATCGGGGAGCCCAATTCCACCAAACACCAGGCTTGAGACGAAAAAATGGTGGAGGGTTCAAAGTTAGGGTTACACACCCACCCCAAATCGTGCCCGAAACTCACCGGGAGGAGGTCAATCGACCACCACAAGGCCAGAAACGAAACCGAGGAGGGGCGAGGAGGTACAATAGAGGGCTATGGCGGAGGATTTGCAGAGCTGGAGGTTGGGGATGATGAAATTGGAGGCGCGTGGCCCCTAGGGGCCAGCGCGTTCTTTTTCTAGAGGATTTACATATTATACTTTGTGTTTTTAATTTAACTACCCATGTAGTAACTCTAACGTTTTCTCAAATTAAACCGACTTTATATTTTTAATTAGATAATAATAATAATAATCATAATCATAATAATAACAACAATAATAATAATAATTATTATTATTATATCATGTTTTTTATGTGTAATGATCATGATTTTCGAACTCTATAGTTTTGGATTTCTTTTCTTGTTTTGATTAATAAACTTTTTAAAAGACCACCCTTCTTTATTTTTTTATAATTAAAAGACATCATTCTTATTACTTTGATGAAAATTTTAAAAGGTTATCCTTCCAGTTTCTTATAATGAATACAATTATTGTTTTTATTACTATAGAATTTAAGTTAATTATATGGAAAATAACTCAATCATACTTATTTGCACATATGAAAACTTCCCATTTGTAATTTTAATTTTTTTGGGTGAAAAATACCTATTTTTCCCTCATCAATTATATTATCATCTTATATTAACTATGTCCTTTTAAGCAATTTCCATCTTTTTTATAAAATGTTTTTTTTACCCTTAAAATTTTGAATTTAAAAATATTAATTTTTTTATTTCAAGGTCCTTTTATGTCTTTTTAAAATTATAAATTGTCATATTTCATCAATTTCACCTAACTTTATATCTTTTTCTTAAAATGCCCAAATTACAACTTTAATTAAACTATACAAGTTACAATTACAAGATTTTCCCAAATCAACTATACTCTATGTTTTTAATTTAACTACCCAAGTTGTAAAGGTTTTGTCAAATTAAACCGACTTTATATTTTTAATTAGATAATAATTAATAATAATAAATATTATTATGATATCATTTTTTGATGTGTAAGTGTAATGATCATGATTTTCGAACTCTATAGTTTTGGATTTCTTTTTTGTTTTGATTAATAAACTTTTTAAAGGACTACCCTTCTTTATTTTATTTTTTTAATTGAAAGACATCATTCTTACTACTTTGATAAAAAATTTAAAAGACTATCATTCCAGTTTCTTATAATGATACAATTATTGTTTTTATTACTATAAAACTTAATTTATATGGAAAATAACTCAATCATACTTATTTGTACATATGAATATTTACACATATATAAAAGGCAACATGTACAATCTAAATACGAATAGACTGCGCGCGTATGCGCGCAACACCTAACCTAGTAAAAGAAAAAGAGAGAGTAATTAATAACAATTTCATAGCACATTTTACACCATCCAATAGAGTAAAATGCCCATTTACTGTTTGGCGCAAGCTTATTAGAGCTTTTCAAAGAGTCGTGGTAAAGTTTTTTGCGGTCTTCGAAAAAATAGTTTTACAAAACTCTATTTAATCTGTCATGTCGAACAAGAATTTACCCTCTTAATTAATTTACAAAGTTAAAATTTTATCAAAAATTTTAACTAAATTTTAATCTTTTAAGTTAGATTATAATTTTAAACTATATTAATTTTTGTCGCACCAAACAAACCCTAAATGATTTTTGTTTTTATTATTCACCTCGAATATTTTCGGAGAGTTGGGTCCCCAATCAACACCCTTGAATAGGCCTCTATATATACAGTGTAAATAAAATGTTGACCAAACATTTCGAACCCAAAAAAAAAAAATATTGACCAACCAAGTCTTGGTTTGTTGATAGGAAAGGTTCAATACAAGGAAGCTACATATCATACGGATTATTTTTGTAGGCATTTTATTTTTTAGTGTGAACAATAAGTAATTTTAATCGATATATGTATTTTTTTTTTTTAAGGTCAAGATCAACATAGGTTTGTTTATGTGGTCAATTTACAGTACAGGACTCCAACTGAAAGCAATTGCATCATTTTAAAAAGTGATTATTTAACTGGACTGCAGATTGTGTTAGTAATTTGAAAAGTACTCCTAATTACTTCACTCAAATAAATACTCCATAATAAAATAATTAATCACTTAATTAATCATCTCAGCCAATTTAAATGGATTTATCCAAAATATCATATCAGCAATCACTTTCAACGTTTTGGATCATATCATCCATCCATTGATGAGCTGTCACCCATTGTTTTAGCAACTGCAACTGCAAGATAACGATACAACTGGACGTTTTTATAAGGCGGCCTATAAAACTTAGAAGAAAAATCATATTTTCCCTCTTAACTACTGTAGATAATGTCATCAATGGACAAAATTACTACTAAGTAACCTCTATTATTTATTTACTCTCTCGTCTCACAAAACTTCTTTTTTGACTTATTGACATATTTTAAAAATATTAATTTTTTAAATAATTTTATTGATAATTGTATTAAATATAAAATAATTTTTTGTAAATTAATAAAATTATTGATATTTTATATAGTTTTTATCGTTTTTAAAAAACGTGTCAAAATTAAAATGACAACTACTCCTTTTGAAACGGAGGGAGTATTATTTATGTATGTAATTTTATTATACTAAAATACTAATTTTTTAATAAAGTTTTTATTATTAAAAATGTATATAAATAATAAACTACACTTGATAAAATAAAAATGAAGGGAGGAATTGATATGAAGAACAATTTTAGCCCAGGAGCCATTAATGAACCCATTTGGTTGTCAAGAGTTGGTCATCAAACTTTGAAATTTTGCTTGGTTATGTACCTACTTGGATTTAGCTTATGTATAATTGAAAAGAAACCGAAATTGAAACTCAATCAAGCTTTGATCAAGCTCATCACTAGAGGTTTTGTGTTTTCTGTTTTAGAGTTTGTTACGGAGAGAGAGATTTTCTTTTAACTGCTTTCTCACTTTTATGAATGAATCAATGATTACAACTTAGGCTAAGGCATTTATACACTCATGTACATAGAGAAAGACTAAAATGCCCTTACCCGACCATCCACTCTATATGTCTAAGAGCTCGTTTGGTTGACATTCCAAAAACCCAGGAAGTAGAAATTTTCAGGAATTGGAGATAATACCAGCGTTTGGTTGGTTTTTTTGTTACAGAAAAACCCAGGAAGTTGAATTACTGGGAATTTGAATTCCCCCATTTTGGAGGAAGTGCACTTACCTAGTCCCCCTAGGTAAGTTCCAATTTCACCCTTTTTAATAGGAAAATTCTATTTTCTTATTTCAATTCCTATAATCCAAAATCCAAAACCAAACACAATTTCTCAATTCCCATGATTTTCAATTTACGGGAATTGAATTCCTAGGAAGTTAACTTCCCGGGAACTATACTTCCCACGTTTAACCAAACGAGCCCTAATAATAATTATATAAAAATCAAATATTGTACTCCCTCTGTTTCAAAATAAATGTCACTTTACTATTCCGCACGCATTTTAATGAGGTAAAAACTCTATAAAATATTATTTTTTTAATCAATTTTTTTTCATAATTTCATACTTATTACTAACAAGTATGAAATTATGGAAAAATTTTGATTAAAAAAATAATATTTTATAAAGTTTTTACCTCCTTAAAAAGCGTGCACTAAAGTCCGAACGACTTTTATTTTGAAATGGAGGGAGTATATTTTTTTTATCAAAAATAATATATTAGATTTTTTAAAAAAAATCAAAAAAAAATTACTTTAATTTGTTTTATTACACGTGTGATTTTAGAGGGTTTTTTAATCAATTCCCTTATCCTAAAATATTAGTGGAAGTAGTGTATGAGTGTATAGTGACAATAATAGTTAGATAAATATATCTTTTTACTATCGATATTGGCAAAGATTATAACAACGTGCGAATAAATAAATATCGCAAGTAAAAAGAATAAAGTAACAAGAATCTACAAATTTCATAGTGACACAATGTAAAAAAATATCCATAAAATTGCACTATTTATCGTACCACTTTTACACTTCTTTATTCCAAAATGAAAAAAGTAAATTAATAAAATAGTAAAACCCACCATCAGCAGTCCACCACTCCCACAAAACCGGTGGCACAGTTCGCTTGTATTTCATTTTCTTTATCTCTTTTTCTTTTTCCTTTTCCTTTTCTTCATGAGTTTATCATCGCTAGTTTTATCGTATCAGGTACTTGTTTTAATTTATTCGATAATCGATATTTTCTTATTTGTTCATATATTTTTTTTTTCTTATTTTCAAGATAGTTTGTCCGTTATCAATTTTTTTTATAACTTCTTAGTTTTATCTCACTTTCTTTATTTATTACTCTCTCTATTCGGCAAAATATGTGTTTTACTATTTATTCATACTTTTTATTGTATAAAACTATATAAAATATCTATTTTTTTTTATCTTTTTAACAATTTTGTAGTTAATATTAAGAATTATGAACTTTTTACATTTTTTTAATATAAAAATATGGATATTTTATATAGTTTTTATCATCCTAAAGAAGTGTGCGTAAATAGTAAATGACATGTTTTATCGAACAGAGGGAATATAAGAGACGAGAATTTTAGAGGCGTCCGGACTTATTGACACACTATCTAATTGTGTTTTTTTGGACGAGAATTAAGAACTATGAATGTGATGATAGAGATCCAAGATCCATCACATGTTTGAGCCGATTCACTTTATCTGTAACATAGTTCACTTCATATAAGACATGTTTGCATGTAGCTTCATCAAAATACTACACCAGGTGTTAAGTGTTTGTGATAATTATCTCGATCTCCCATAAATAGTGTCACACACCAAAAACATAACTTATCACTATAAAGTTAATAATTTTTTTTAACATGTAAAGATTTGGAAAGCGTCATAGACGACTCTTACACCAACTAATAGTAGGACGAGAGCTTGGAGCACTGGATGAAGAGACAATGAGCCGAAAGTGTCAACATGGCATAAATGAACAATACAGTCTGCAACAGAGTTGACTTCTCGAAAAATATGTCTTAAGGACACTGTCTGAAAAGCCCAAGCCAACATCAGGATGTCAAAGACGATCATTTCAATCTCTCGGGGACACTGCCAAGTGTCGTTGACAACATTGATGAGGATAAGATTATCCCCTTCTAGCACCACATGTGACTAAGCTCTTTTGCAGTTAGCTAGAACTCTCGCATGAAGCATCAGACTCTCCGCCTCCAACGCGAACTCGATCTATCCTGCGAAAAAAAAAGCATATGGCACTAAAAGCGTACCAAGATGATCTCTGATTAGAAACCTTGCAGTGACATTTCCGAGCGGCCCGTGATCTTCGACTCATCAAAATTGTTATTGAAGGCTCCCACTAGTGGTGATTCTCATTTGATGTTTTTTCTTCCTTCTTGGTTTAGATGGTTTTCTTGTGTTTGATTGTACTATACCATATTGGGTAGTTGTTTGTGTTTTTTGTCTTCTCCCAGGTATGTAGCTAGTGTTTTAGATACTCCATTATGAAATTGTCAATATAGTCTGTTCTATATGGTTTAGATAGTAAAATACTCCCTCCGTTAATTAAAACTTAACGTTTTACTATTCACGCACGCTTTTTGAGGTGTTAAAAACTATATAAAATATTAACTTTTTTAATATATATTTTTAATAATTTCATACTTGTTACTATTAAGTATGAATTTATAAAAACAAATTTTAAAAAAAGTTAATATTTCATATAGTTTTTATCATTTTAAAAAAGCGTGCATGAATAGTAAACGATAAGTTTTACTCCCTCCGTTTCAAAATAAAAGTCGTTTGACTTTAGTACACGCTTTTTAAGGAGGTAAAAACTCTATAAAATATTATTTTTTTAATCAAATTTTTTCCATAATTTTATACTTATTAGTAACAAGTATGAAATTATGAAAAAAAATTGATTAAAAAAATAATATTTTATAAAGTTTTTACCTTATTAAAATATATGCGAAATAGTAAAGTGACATTTATTTTTAAAACAGAGGGAGTAATCAAACTCTTGTAGTCTTATGTATAGAATTCATATCTTAAAAAAAAAATAGAGAGAGAATGGTACGGAGTATTAAAAAAAGAAAAAAGAAAAAAAAAGAAAAGCAAGTTGCAATCCTGCAGGTGACTTACTGACCCGTTCGTTAAGTGGGACCCACTCCTCCCCCTCCCGTTATATATAAACTAACCCCCAAAATCCCCAAATCCTCAAATCCCTAAACCTCACTTCCTCTCCCCATCAAATTCAACCTTCCCCAAACTCTGAATTTCTTGATTTCTTCGATCAAAGCAATGGGATCGAGCTTGTTCTACTTCGAGTCCGAGGAATCGTACGGCTACCACCGGGCGGAGGAGGCGCATTTCCTGGACACCTGTTGCCGGTGCCGGAGGCCTCTCGCCGCCGACCGCGACATCTTCATGTACAAAGGAATTAACGCCTTCTGCAGCGACGAATGCAGGCAAAGTCAGATCGAAATCGACTCTCGCCCGCCATGGCAGCCCAAGAAGACCTGCTGGGACCTCTCCGCCTCCTTCCGCGCCCTCCGGAAGGCCATTCCAGCCGCCGCCAGATCTTGGAGGCCCTCTTCTGCCGCCTCGCCCGCCTGATTTCTTCCCCCGAAATCGAGTTAGGGTTTCGGCGTGTCCCGGTCAGCAATTTCTGTGTCTGAATTTTGCAAATTGAGGGGTCAAGAGATGAGAAAAAAGAAAGGACTTCTCGATCTTGTAGATGCCGTATAGGTTTCTTAGCTGTACTCTTCTCTTTCTCTGGGAAGTGGTTTAATCTGTAGATAAACTTGTCAAGAAGTGAAATTTCTTGGATTGCAACATATCGATCCATGTAGCTCTGAATTCGACATTGTTCCATGTTTGAACAGCTTGTATGATTGATTGTGCAAGTGTATATAAACTTGCTTTTGCTTGTGTTCTAAATTGGATCAATTACTCTGAATTTGGTGTTGTTGATGAGTATAAACTTCTCAAATTGCAGCTTCTGCCAAAAACTATGGTTTACAACATGACAGTGTGATTTTTGATGATGTATAAACATGACAGTAAATTCAACAGCTTCAAAAAATTTCATTTGATGATGTATAAACAACCCCTTGTCGCTTAGCTTTGATCTGTCAAAACACAACCCGACTTTACTTGCAAAAAGTGTAGATTTCAGGACGACTCGGACCTACAATAAGATGGATTAAACCCAAGTTGATGGTGGAATGGTAGGGCATGAAAGCTTGCAGAAGGAAATAACAACTAACCAGCCAACAGATGCAATAACTTCACAATTTGGTGGGTCTAACTGATCTCTTTCAACTTGCAATTCAAGAACCAAGTTTGATACAGTTACCTTTACCAAAGTTGGGTGACCAAAAAAGTGTAATTAGGCGGCCACATTGTAATTTTGCAACTACTGCTAAGATATTTTCTCCAACGATTTTTTTCCAGGATGCAATAAAGTGTAAGTGACCATTGTTTTCGTCGAAACGTCGCCATCTGTATTGCTTGATTCTTCTACTTGCACATACACACAAAAAGTCCTTTTATTCGCGATCAATTTCTTTTCTTTTCTTTACTGCACAATTTGCATAAGAGTTATATTGCTTATGTTTAATTTTGTATTATTTTATTTAAGTTAAAAATGGATCATTGTCACATATAAATTACACATCTTTAGTTGACATGTGATCTCAATTATATGAGTAGGTGAGGATGGTAACACTTTAAAGTCAAGGGGTAAGTATCATAAGAGCATCTTTAACCATAATACCCATATTGAGTATCATAACTTACTTTTTGTCATTTCTCTCTCATCCACCTCATTTTAATATTTGATACTCCACAACCATGGTACTTGGTATGAGTATCTTATTTCACCTTTTGCATCAAAATTGTTTTTTGTAAGTAAAAATCAAATAGGACCCACTATTAATATTTGATTGGGTAATATTCTATGGTATTGTGTCATATTGAGTATCATATGTATGATACTTGAGCTCACTTTTTCTTTTGGGTTCTTTCAAAAATATAACTTTTTCTTACATTTCTTTTTTCTTTTATTGTTATGGTACTTGGAGTACCACCATTAAAGATGCTCTAACTGTCAGCTGATTTTGCCTCCATTGCAGTCTAAACCGCTCTCTAGCTATTGGCGTTTCTTTTAAAAAATGAATTGGAGTTTCCAGTTATGCAGAGAGTATGATCATCTCTAATAGTTTTCTCAAAATTTCTTCAAAATGGAAAAATAAAATACATATTTTTAATTTTTTTTTTAAATTCCAATTTTTTTAAATTCCAATATAATCACATTACAGGTTTGAGAAAGTCTCTTTATTTTTTCTATTGTTTTTCAATTTTGGAAAATGGGTTGGGAATCCGTTGGACAAAAAAACCCTTAAATTTCTTCAAAAACTCCAAAATTTTCAAAATGAGGTATTTGTTGGAGATGCTCTAAGCGTTAAAAAAGAGAGGTAATTAGATAAGATCTTACCCTTTTGGAATTTACATAGAAAATGGCGAGGGATAAGATATGGGGAAGGGGTGCCATTAGAATTATAGAGGGTGGGTTTCTACGGCGGAAAGGTGTTGTATTCTTTAAGTTTTCGCCTTAGGTGTGTTTTTCGTCTAATTCTCTTCTTCTTTTTTTGTCAGTATACTTTTCATCTTGATTTTTTGAAGAATATTGGGATCGATTTGGTCTTACAATTGTGAATAAATTGAGATCATTTCCTAAATTTGGAAAGAGGTGTATGGATGGCAAAAAGTAGGTAAAAGTGGTTAAAAAAATGAGTTAAAAAAAAGCTAGAAAACAGAGTTTTTTTTGTGTTTATTTTGCAAAAGTACCGTTTCACCCCTTCCCTTTTATCTTATTTGGTTTGAAAGTACCACAATACCCCTAATAACAACCAAATAAACTCCACTTTTTACAAATAAACTGTTTTTCGTCCCATACGGAGTTTATATTATTGCATAATCTTTCAACCTTTATTTCACACAAAATTTTAATTCAACCTATTTATAAATTTTAGCCACTTTTTTAACCCCGCCCATACGGACCCTTTATAATGAGAAAGGTGATAAAATTGGAGTTAAAAAATTTAAAATATATAACTTATAATTCTCTATTTTGAAATATATATATATATAGGGAAGTTGTTGGGATGGTCTAACATTACTAGGACATTTGAAAATACCGTATGAATATAATCAATAAAATGATGCATAAATGTGATAAAGTCCACTATGAGGAAGATTTACTGGATTTTATTGAAGTTATGATACTTTTTTCTCCTAATTTATAAATATTTAGCAAACAAGGTCCAAAATGTAACACCTTGGCCTTCGAACACCACTTAATTTCCTTATTTGTAGCCCTATGTGGCTATAAATATGTTAAGCCGTTGAATGTTTGTATTTTCCCAACTACTCCAACTTACCTTCAAATTAGGTGATGTTCTGTTGACTTTGTAAAATATGGACTGGGCTCATATGGGCGCCTTCCAACGCTGACCCTCTTTAATTTTTGAAGTGGGCCTATGCTTCCATACTACTCAACCTTTTATGTACACACACTTCTTTACTGTTTTTTTTCGGTTGGAAGTTGGAACAATTCATTGTTGTTTTTGTTTTTACAAAAACTAGTGTGAAGCCCCCATCGGGATGATTTAGTGGTGTGGAACAAGTGATAGTAGGAGGTTCCGGGTTCGATCTCTGTTTCCGCCGGATTTCTGAGATGAAAATTCAAGATACTTGTCTTGCTCCCTACTACTAGGTCGAGCCGGTCGACGCAAACCGGTTTACCTAGTACGTGACTCTTATCGGTTGGGTCATGTGCTCGGAGTAAAAAAAGTGTCAAACCCGCATTTTAGACATAGGTATTTTTTTTATATGTTGTCATAAAGTTAATTTTTATAACTTTTAATACTAATTATTTGTGATGACAATATATGTTTGTTAAAATGTACACATTCTTTAGTTAAAAAAAAGGAAAAGGAAATTAAGAAATATTATCATTATTCTGTCAAAACATGAAACAATTTCTAATTTTATATAACAAAATAATGATCAAAGTAACATTAAATTAGTTTTTATTATTTTAAAAACCCTAATTTTTTTTATAGTTGCATGTTGTATTTTAATTGTATAATGTATTTATTTATTTATTTGTTGTTTTCAAAATACAAGAAAAGAAAATGTATATAGTAGTGAAAAGAATCATCAATAAACCACGCCTAAGAGAGATGTTCGAGGAGGATAAAGTTCACTCTAGAATAAAAAAATGATTAGTAACCGATGCTATTTGTGTATGATAAAATTCACACAAGGAGTAAAAATAACGAAAACATATGGAGTTTGGGAAAAAATGAGAAAGAAAAAAAAAGCTTTATTGAAAATTTGAAGTAGAACGGGCTTAGTAATGGTGGGTGTTTGTAACTATTTTTATTTGCTTATTTAAGTTTGACTGCTCAATATATTCCGAATGCAAGCATCCCCTAAATCGACTCAAGTTTAAGCAATGAATATGAAGGATTTGATGTGGGTCACATAGCGTCATAACTACTTTGAGTTTAATTGATAAATATTCTTGAGATCCATGATAATTATACTGATGAGTGATCTTTCATATAAATTTCTTTGAGGTTTTTCTGCGTGTCTTGTGTTTGTTTTTCTTTGAGCCGGTTTAAACGTCAATCTTGATTAGTTTGCTTGAGAACAAGCAAGGACCTAAGTGTGGAGAAATTTGATAGCACACATTTAGATAGGTATATTAGGTTGCATTTAGCATGATTTGGATGTATATATAATGCATGGTTTAGGTTAGATTTGCATTCATACTCATTTCATTGGTGGAGACGGAATCTACACATTTTTATTGATTAGCTTAGGTATATGTGGATCCGGTGAGGAACGAAAAGGCTCATGGATGAAGGAAGAGTCAAGAAGATAAAGACAAAGGAAGAGCTCGGGAGTAGAATCGAAGTTCGAGAGTGTAAGTGAAGAACAAGTTAGAAGAAGTTATAATCCAACAAGTTGAACTTGTAATGCACTTTCTAGAGGCCTAAATGGTCCGATTGACTATTATAAATATGTGTTGGAAATCTCTTTTTGAGAGATACAACTTTCATGTTGACGTTGAGACCAAATTTAAAACAGAATAAATGCAGAGAAGGTTGGAAAATTGGCGCCGCACGGCCATGTCGCGGCCTTGATAGTAGCTACACTTCTCATCTTGACAAGTCATCGTGCAACTTTTCCAGCCTTCATTGCATTTTTTTTTTCATTTTGAATGTGGTCTTGACATCAACACGAAAGTTGTAGTGCTCAAAAAAAGATTTTCAACGCATATTTATAATAGTCAATCGAACCACTGAAGCCTCTATAAAGTGCATTACAAGTTCAACTTGTCGACGCGATAATTTCTTTTGACTTGTTATTCACTTAGGCTCTCAAACTTCGATTCTGCTCCCGAGCTATTCCCTAGCTTGTCTTCATCTTCTTGACTCTTCCTTCATCCATGAGCATTATCATTCCTTACCGGATCTACATCTACCTAAACTAATCAATAAAAATGTGTAGATTCCATATCCACCAACGAAATGAGTATGAATGGAAATCTAGCCTAAACCATGCATTATATATACATCCAAATCATGCTAAATGCAGCCTAATATGCTTATCTAAATATGTGATGTCAAGTAGTATGATGAGTAGTGAGGTGGATAATTGGTTTTAATTTGTATTTTTAAAAAATGGATGTCAGGTAGGTGTGTCACATATAGGCTTGTGTGTAATTATACGAAGAAGTAGAAGATGTAGATCTATGTAATTAATGATGACACATGAAACTGTAGATCTAAGCGTTCTTGGTCTCGCAAATCGGAGGACAAGATTCAAGATCGAGAAATCGAAAACGAAAACCAACAGAAACAGGAAGAAAGAAGGGGATTTTTACGTGGTTTGGTTTCCCTACATCCATGGAGCCTCAGAAGAGGAGACTCGAGCTCAATCCACTATATCAAATCAGATTTACAAGGTTTTGAGATCGACAGTCCAAATCTTAGACTTATACAACTTATACGAAAGGAAATCACACAAATCAAGCAAGAAACGAAAGAGAAGTGGTAAAGCGTCGAAGAAACTCCATGGATGTGGTGTCTGAGACCAGATCTGTGTCAGAGGTCGTCGGAGAAGACTACCGGTGTCGGACGAAGGAAGCACACAACAGTGGTGATGATCTTCGAAGTTAGATCTGAGGTCTCTTAGCTAGAGAGATTCGCCTTAGATCTGAGCAAGACCGTCGGGGAGGTGAAGAATCACCGGTAGAAACCCTAGCACCGCTCTGTTTTCTCTCTCTCTCTCTTGCTTTGAGTTGGATTACCTGTTGAAGCCAACAAAAGTGAGGAAACCCTAGTGCTCTCTTCAACTTATATAGACGCACCCAATTAGCTAAAACGAAGCGTTTAGCTATCAGGTAAGTCTCACAAGCTGAGATATGGAACCTTGAGCTTTCTCGTTATGGGCTTGTGTTTGGCCCATCTGAAATTAACCAAAACACCACATTTAACTCTTCTACCATACTTTATATATTATACATGATCCCAAGATATACTTGCAATACTAATCAGAGGCGGATCCCACCCTCATCCGGCGAACCTCATATATGTATTCTCCTAGTCGATAGCTTCGTTTTGATATATAGTATGCATTAATCCGATATTCGAGTAAAAAGTTATGAATGTTTGAAAATTGAAGGTGTATTAATCACTTTAAATCTTATTTAAATAACCCACAATGCTTTTATAGTTTATTTAGATTGACATTCCTATACTATAATTTATCTTTAGATCTCTGAAATGAGAGGTTATATTGCTCATTTCAACAATTATGTAAGAAATTACGAAAGTTTAAATGAAGAAAAATATTAGATTTTCTACTTTGCAAGATAATAGTGATGTTTCTAAAAAGATGATCGAGGTAGGAATTCACAAAGCTTTTGATTTGGTATATCATCTCATCGAGTTAGTTTTAGTGTTACCGGTTGCAAAAACTATAGTGGAAAAAACTTTCTCTACTATGGGTATTATTAAACCATATTTGCGCAACAAGATAAGCGAAGATTTTCTCTCTGAGACTTTTGTCAACTAGGTTGAAAATGATATTTTCAAGCGCATTGATAATGATGTTATCATTCAATATTTTTAGGGTATGAAAACCCATAAAATAGATTACCCCGTGCCGAGTTGAACTATTTTATTATAAAACTCTAATTAGCAATGAAGAATTTTTTGTACTAGTGAACTCTTTTATTTTTATCGTTATTTTGTAGTGTTGAAGACGATATGTGTTGTACGAGTTCGTGTTATTCATTGTTGTTTATCATCGGTGTGCCCCACCCTCTTCGGGTTCTGGCTCCGCCACTGATACTAATTTATAATATATATAGGGAAAATTGCAAAAAATAGCCCAACCTTTAGGGGTTGTTGCGCTTAATAGACTGAACTATAAAAAAATACAGAAAATAGCTTCAAGTATTTACTTGGTTGCAAAAAATATCCTCATGCTACATTCCAATTCAAATAATTTTTAAAAAATAGTCTTAGGCTACCTTTAAATTCAAATTAATTAAAAAAACCTCTCCAAAACAATTTTTATTTAAAAATAATCATCACTTCTTATATAAAAAATAGCCTAAATAATTTTTATTCTCAAAATCTACCACTTCTCATAGTTTTTTTTTTTTTATCAAAGTCATTATTAGCTAAATTCATCATTGAATTAATTATAAAAACTACCTTATACCATATAAATTTTGCTCTAGCAATAATTTTTTTTAAAAAGGCTACTAAAAAATATCACAATATCTTTATTTTTCTTAATAAAAAATTAATTTATCTTCATCCCACAATTTATTCAATGCTCAAATAAAAACCATTGTTGGGTGAATAACGTATGCACACTTTTTTTCTTCAATAGATAACAAACTACACTAATTGTTAGGTTTAAAGCAATATATAATGCATGCTTAATTGCCTTTTTGTGCTAGTTTTGCTCAGAAGATCGCCCTAAATCGCTTATTAAGTCAATTGCGAGTACAAACTTAAGTATTTATTCACTTTTAATGATATGTAAATAATCTAATTAATTTTTTAAATATTAAATTCAAGTTATATTTATATGGTTTGAGATAATTTTTATAATTAATTCAACTATGAGTTTAGATAACAACAATTAGTTGCAACATTTTTTTATTAGAAGTGATGAATTTTTAAATAAAAATTATTTTGGAGAGGTTTTGTAATTAATTTGAATTTAAATGCATCCTAAGACTATTTTTTGTAATTAATTTGAATTCGAAGGTAATTATTTAAATTTGAATGTAGCATGAGGCTATTTTCTGCAACCAAGTAAATACTTGAGGCTATTTTCTGCATTTTTTTATAGTTCAGGCTATTAAGCGCAACAACCCCTAAAGGTTAGGCTATTTTTTGCAATTTTTCCATATATATAAGATAGAAGAGAGTATAGAATGTGTAAGTATAAACCATACAAAGCCCTTAATCTTAACTAACTCTAACTCAAAACCACTAAAGACCTAGAACCATGATTAAGATGACATTACAGAAACGAAAGTTTTTGGTGAAGTCACGTAGGATATCTCACTTCTGGTTTTATATATAGTATAGATGATGGACTGAGTGCGCACGTAATCTAAATTCACTAATGGTGAAACAAGTCGGTTTGTAGCAAACTAGGATTATGAGGGCCATTGTTGTGATTTGCATGTAATCCTAAGTTTGTGTAAAGATAGAACCCTTGTACGATATGTACGTATGGACTCATCACACAGGTGATGTGTTTTGATTTTTACCTAGCAACTATTTAAGAGGTAAAAAAACCTTGCTACTCCATAAGTGATTAGATTGGAGCTCTTCTCGCTGAAAACTCAGAGAGATCGAGAAACTAGAGTGAATGATGGAACCATGAAATGCATAAGCCATAAGGTAAAATGCGAGGTTGAAGAAAGATCGAAGGCTCGATTGTTCTTGTACTAAATTGTTTCATGAGATGAAGATCTCTAGCAATATGCCTCGAAGTTAAGATTAGGAATTATGAAGTCTTCTTCATCGAACTCGCTTTGTGCAGTTAAAGTAGAAAAATCGAACCGCGCCAACACGCTATAATATTGATCTCTCTTTCTGCCATTAACGCTGAAACCTAAAACTGGATTCATTCATAAGACTTTTATATGAAACTTTTTTTTTGGTAAGAACTTTTATATGAACCATTTAGATCTCATGGAATTGAATAGTACGGAATAATGTATCAAAGATCATGAGATCTATGCATAATAATGCAACCACTTTTATATGAAACTTGCATTATTATGCATGGAATCTATGCACAATAATGCAACCACTGGCGACGGATTGACGAACGACGTTTCGTGTGACAAAACACGACGAAAGTGCATCGACGAGCAAGAAATAGAGCGACGCGCGCGTGACGCACACTCCCACGAAAACCCCTCCTTTGAGCTCTTAAGAAAACCTATCAAAAGTGTCCTTTTGATTCGCATCTTCAACACTCTCCGCCTCTACACACCGCCTCTTCCTGTTTCTCTCTGCGTCGTAGTCATGGTGTTTCCCGCCAATCTCCTCCCTCTGTAATCCCCCCTCTCTTTGTTTTCCTCTTCGTCTGCTTCGGGAGTTTCTATTAGGTATACGTACTGCTGCAGCATTCATCATCGTCGCCAGATTTCACTTCCGTTTTCCCGAATTGAACACTCGCTAACCCTAATTTGATTTCCTTTTGTGTGTCTGTTTTGATTGGTGGTTTTGGTTGCAGATTAAGAAAGTGATTGTTTCGCTGCGTCCGGATTTATGTCCGTCAATCAATTCAAGTCGGCGAAGAACGACTCGCAGTATAGAAAAGCCGGCGCCGGTAGTCGATCCGGTGGTTTCGGTCAGCAGAGGAACTTCTCAGGCGGCGGCGGCGGTGGAGCCGCCCCTCCTCTTGTTAACAATCCTCCCCCCGTTTCCGCTAATCGGAGGTAAATTAGGTCTTTCAAGTGAATGTGTGAGGGATTTGCGAGCGTTTCTGAAGTAGAATTAGGGTTTTCAGTTTTTTGTTTGTTTGTGAGATTTATTTCTTTGGTATGTATAGTTTTACAAAGACAAATAATGGCCAAGGTGTGCAATCAAGAGTGAATGCGGGGCCTGTGCAAGCTGCTGGTGTTGCCCGAGCTCCTTTACAGAATGGTTCTCATTCACAGTCCGCTTCCCATGGTGCGTTTTGCCCTCTTCCTCTATTAGTTGATAACCAACTTATGATCTGTTATTGGTTACTTTTTGTTGCTTGGTAATGGGCATAGGATTATAGGAATGATCTTTCTATTTTGTAGCACCACCAGCTCTTACTTCAAAGCCAAATAATGCATCAACTCAAAGGAGCACCTGGCCAGCTCCTAATGCTCTGCCTTCTCAGTCATCTGCAGTAATACCAGCTTCCACTGCTACACCGACAACCCCAGGAAAAAGTTTGTTCGATGTCTACTAATGCTGCTTGGATTTGCGTAACTGTTGGAAGTATTTTGTTTCGTGTTTTTATTAATGTTGGATCATTCCAGGTGATGGAGCTAAGGGGATCTCTCTGCAGTTTGGTTCCTTAAGTCCTGGCTTCATGAATGGCATGCAGGTATCCATAACCTGTTTTTATGCACTTGTGGTAGAACCTTCCTAGTTCTTGCTTTCCCCCTTTCATTTGCTACTTTGAGCCCATAAGCTTTGTTATATTTTATTGCAGGTACCTGCTCGAACCACGTCAGCTCCTCCTAACCTGGATGAGCAAAAACAGGTTTTCTTTTGTTGCCTTCTGCTGCTGTTTTTATTTTCCGTGTGGCAATGCCTCTTATGCTATTTTGTAAAATGCTACAGTATCTTTGATTCTATATGTACCGATGACTGTATATCTGAATTACATGCTATCTATGAGTACCAAACCCGTTCCACGAGTTGGGTGCTGAAACTCTGAACTTGCATAATGTATGCTTGTTAGTGCTGGCAATCTGGGTTCATCGCAAAACGTCACTCTTCTTTTTTTCTTTATTTGTATCCCCACGTATTTGTCCTTTGTTTAATCACTTTTCTCGTCAATAGTTTGAGAGGTCATGTTATCCATTCTCATGCAGGCTCAGCGTGCGGTTTCAAAAGGAGCATCTACAATTCCAATTGCATCTGCACCAAAGCCGCAGCTGCCTAGAAAGGATGCTCCTTCTGCACCCCAGCATAACAGTAGAGAGATCAACACAGACATGAAAACGAAACAGAATGCACCGGTTACATCTGTGCCTCAAGCATCACAAGCACAAAAGCCTGCTGTTCTTCCACTGCCTCAGATTTCCATGCAAAGGCCATACACCCAGCCTTCTGCCCCCATGCAATTTGGGGTACCCAATCCTCAAATGCATTCTCAAGGGAAGCCAGCAACACCCCTTCCAATTCCCATGCAAATACCAGTACAGATGGGAAATCCGTCCCCAATGCAGCAACAGTTGTTTATGCAGGGTCTTCAACGTCCTACGATCCAACCACAGGGGATAATGCACATAAGTCAGGGCATAGGGTTCAACCCTCAGATGAGTCAGCATCCACAACAGTTAGGCAGTCTAGGAATGAACCTACCCCCACCACAGTTTGCTCCACAACATGCTTCAAAGTACAGCAGCCCTCATAAGACTGTCAAGATAACCCATCCTGAAACACGAGAAGAATTGAGGTTAGACAAGAGGTCCGATATGCATGGAGATGGGACATCAGCTTCAAAGACTCTTCACAATGTGCCGCCACAACAATATACATCTGGTCATCCAGTTAACAATCACTCCAAACCTTATTCTGCAGCTCCTTCATATGTTGCAGCACCTTCTGGCTCACTTCCTTTAAACAGTGCACAGCTAAATCCTGTTTCACAGCAGTCATCTGGATTTAACTATCCTGTTAGCAAAGCGCCACATACTTTGTCATTGGCGAACCAATCTGCTCCTCATTCCGTGTCAGTTATTGGGACTGTTGCTCTTGGAACCATTGAATCGTCCAATTTAGATTCATCTAGAGTGACCAAGAATGTAGTCTTATCTCCGTCTGTATCTGTTCCCATCAAGCCAGCAGCTCACTCTTCCACAGAAAAGGGCATGGACTCAAAACCTGCTGAACAGGGTGAGACTCAAAGAGCTTCTAGGTTGGCTGAAGAGATGGGTTCTTCCCATTCTCGTAAGGACTATCAGATGAAGCCTGACAACTTGTCGCATTTAAACCTTGGTTTTGAGCAACTGAAACCAACATCTGCGTCTGCAGGTTGGAATGCTACTGATGTGACAGCATCTTCTATTCCTGGTGCTTCTCAAGTTGAATCATCTAAAGTGAATATTAATGGTAAGAAGCAGGATGTAGTGGTTACTTCTCACACTGCTGAGGAAAATTGTAAGAAACCAGTACGGAAAGAACATGCCCAAATGCCACATCAGGTCTGTCTCATTTTGGCTTTTCAGCTTGTTCTATTTGTTTTCTTTTGTAACTCATCAATTATTTTACATGCATTTTTTTTTTATCCGTAGGTTGGCATAAATGCGTCCTCGGCCCCAGGCTTGTCTCAAGCAGTTGAAGGAGGTGATGATTCTTCCACTACAGTATCTTCTCTATCTGTTGAATTCAACAACAATCTCGCTGACTCACAAGCAGGCTGTGGTACAGGAGAGGCTTGCATAGAGCAGTTATCAGCAGTTACTCCAGCTCAGGTTGATGATAGTAGTTTTGGTGCTGGTGATATACATGACAGCCCCGCTTGCAGTGCTTCTGATGTAGTTGGAACCACGGTTGGTGTAGGTATAGGGCTTGATTGTTGCACTGAACTACAAAATCTTCCTCCATGTGTCGAAGCTTCAGGAGCTGAAAATCATGCAGAAAAGACAACTATCCGTGCACTGGGTGAAAAGATGCATTTAGAAACTTCTTTTGCGGAACAGTGTATACATTCAGTCTCAGATGATGGAACCACTGAGACTTCCAGCACCTCTTTGGAAACAGCGGTGTGCATGAATGGCAATGAAGCAGTCACAGAAGTGTCTTCTTCAGGTCATGAGAGTCAAGTAATCTCTGCTCATATAGAAGTTTCTGGACCAAACTCAAGGCCTGGAGGAGAAGGCATGGAAGCTAGACAGCCCAATTCATCTTCTGGATCTGTGTTAAACTCAGTTAAAGCCTCTGTTGAATCAAATAAGTCAAAGAGCACATTACTAAGGGGCAAGAAGAAAATAAAGCAAGTTCTTCAGCAAGCAGATGCTCAAGGGACAACTTCTGATCTTTATGGGGCATACAAGGGCCCTGAAGAGAAGAAAGAAAGAAATTCTATTGTAGAACACATAGAAATCCCTTCTAACGATAATTTGAAGCCTGTTTTTGATGGATGTAATGGGGAAGATGGTTCCATCAAGGAGAAAGTTGATGAAAGTAAAGCTGAGCCAGATGACTGGGAGGAGGCTGCTGATGTGTCGACACCTAAGCTGCTATCCAGTAATAAGGATAATAAATTAACAACACACCAACGTGAAGAGGATGTGACTGCTAAGAAATATTCAAGGGATTTTCTTTTGACGTTTTCCGAGCAATACACTTATCTGCCCGAGGATTTTGGCATCACCCCTGCTTTTGCAGATATTATGACGCGTCCGAAGAGCAGTTCGTCTCATGTAGTTGGTCGTGAGTGCCCAAGTCCAGGGAGAATGATTGATAGGACATCTCGTGGCCCTAAAGTTGATCAACGTGGGAGTGGCATGATGGATGCTGATAGATGGAATAAACAGCCAGGTCCATTCCCATCACCCCGAGACATGGACCCAGGTTCTGGGCCTATGTCAATGGGGCTCCGTCCTGGCCAGGGGGGCAACCATGGTGTTTCAAGAAACACTCGTGCACAGCCACCGGTTCAACATCCTATCCTATCTGGCCCAGCACAATTTATGCAACGTAGTAATTCTGATGCTGATCGCTGGCGAAACATGAACTTTAAAGGTTTGATGCCACCTCCTCAAACCCCAATGCCATCAATGCATAAAGCTGAGAGGAAGTATGAGGTGGGTAAGGTGACAGATGAAGAGCAGGTAAAACAGAGGAAACTGAAGGGTATATTAAACAAGCTCACTCCACAGAACTTTGATAAATTGTTTGCTCAAGTTAAAGAGCTTAACATTGACAATGTTACAACACTTAGTGGTGTCATCTCACAAATATTCGACAAGGCATTAATGGAACCTACGTTCTGTGAAATGTATTCCAATTTCTGTTATCAGCTGAGTTTGACCTTGCCAGAATTAACTGTAGATGATGAAAAGGTCACCTTTAAGCGGTTGCTCCTCAACAAGTGCCAAATGGAGTTTGAAAGAGGGGAAAGAGAGGAAGAGGAAGCTAGTGAGGTCGATAATCAGAATGAAACTCAGTTATCTGATAAAGAAAGAGAAGAGAAAAGGCTCAAGGCTAGAAGGCACATGTTGGGTAATATTAGGTTGATTGGGGAGCTGTATAAGAAGAGGATGCTGACTGAGAGAATAATGCACGAATGCATCCAGAAGTTGTTGCGTCCAAATTCTGATGAAGAAGACATTGAATCTTTGTGCAAATTGATGAGCACCATCGGAGAGATGATTGATCATGCAAAGTCAAAGGAGCATATAGATTATTACTTTGGTATGATGACAGAGTTGTCCAATAATATGAATCTGTCTTCCCGCGTGAGGTTCATGTTGAAAGACACTATTGATCTTAGAAAGAACAATTGGCAACAGAGAAGGAAAGTTGAAGGGCCGAAAAAGATTGATGATGTTCATAGAGATGCTGCTCAAGAAAGGCAGGCACAAGCTACTCGACTAAATCGCGCTTCAAGCATGGGCTCTGGAATGAGAAGAGGTCAACATGCAGATTTTGGTCCTAGAGGATCAAGCACACTGTCTTCACCTGTGGGCCAGATGGGAAATTTCCGTGGGTCTCCTCAGGTTCGCAGTTATGGCATGCAGGATATGAGAAATAATGAGAGAAACTCATTTGAGACTAGGACCATCTCTGTGCCCTTGCCTCAAAGGTCATCAAGTGATAATTCGATCACTCTTGGACCCCAAGGTGGTCTTGCGAGAGGAATGTCTAGTAGAGGTCAACCATTGGCAGATAATTCTCTTGGTCATGGGGAAGCTAGAAGAAATGCAGGTGGCATGAATGGTTTTAGTTCCATGTCTGAACGGGCAGCTTTTAATTCAAGGGAAGATTCTCATCCTAGATATAAACCACCAGAAAGATTTGGTGGCTCAAAATCGAGTTTGCTGGATCCTGCTGCAACTTCAAACAGGGATCATGCGAATGTGGATCGTAAATCACCACCTAGAAGGATCCAGGGGACATTGACAGATCAAAACTTGTCATCAGAAAAGGCGTGGCCTGAAGAACAACTTCGGAAAAAGTCAATTGCTACTATAAGGGAATTCTACAGGTATCTATCTTGCCTAATCTCTTTCAATCTGCTTATTCTCTTGTTTTCTTGTATCAAATGCCTTCTCAAAAGTCTGGGCTTCTTTTGTTGATTTTGCAATCTACTTTGTCTGAAGAATTTTAGCTTCTGTAAAAGTACAACGTTGCGGCCATCATGAAAAGCATATGGTGCTCGGTACATAGATTTGGCATGCATTGCTACCTTTTCTTTTTCATTTCTTTCTTTTTTTTCCCTTTTTCTCTTTTGGTGCATCCTAAGTAGAAAGCCAGCTTCCAGCCCAACATTAAATTCTGGTTTCTCAACCCTCATTGCTTTTGCCTTTTTTCGCTTCTTTATTGGGTGGTTTTTTTTTTGGGGGGGGGGGGGGGGTTGGTTGGTTTCATGATGGAGAAATGGTTGCAAATCCAAGCAATCACTCACACAAAGACTAAAGTTCACACAACCTAAGGAAGCCATGGGATCCAAAGCTACCCTAGAGGCCTAGACCACAACACCACAACTTCCTCCAGCAGAGTTCACTACTCAGTTCTAAATGGGGCCAAGGGTTTTTGTTTCACGCGCATTCTTGTGATAAATTAACTTATATGGCTAATACTGTATAATAATTGACAAGGGACTAATGTTTCATATAAGTTATACTTGTGTCTTATATGTTGTGCATATTAATTAACCCTTGTACAATTGATATTCAAAACATGTCTAAGTTTAGAGCGATATCATATGCAATTTTTAGTTTTGGAAAAGAAAATACGCACTTAGGGCCGCAATGGGTCATGACATTGTCTACATTACTTTTAATTCTGCTGGTTTCCTTTGTGGTATTGTCTGTATGCATGTTCACATAAAGCAATTGAGGTTTTGGGTATTTCCATGTCAAGTTTGGTGGACTTCCTTGTTTCATGCCTTTTGAATGAGGAAATTGGTAAAGGTTTGTTTGGCTGCAACAAAATTTTACATTTGTGAGGACCTTATCTGTACTTAATTGGGAAAAATATGTACCTTATCAATATCATCAGACATTGCGCCAAGCAAAACCTACTTTGTGTTGGCCATGGGACAAGTTGGTAATTCTTTCTCCTTACCCTTCCCAAGTTCCCGGTCCCCTTGTACTAGGGAAACTGGATATAGCATGATTACTCTTAAAAATCTGTATTGTAGGTCATTAAAATTTATGTATGAGAAATCAAGTATCAGGATTAATCTCTTTCACAGTCTTCCAAGATTATAGGTTATTACACAAAGTGAATGACTCTGGTTCTACCTTCACCTCTGAGTTTGTGATTATCTCTTAGTCATCTCCTTAAATATGCATTTAGACTCTGCTTGGCATGCCTCATGCTAAATTATATCTTATGTTTTCAGTGTCAAGGATGAGAAAGAAGTTGATATGTGCGTCCGGGAGCTGAATGCTCCCAGCCTCTATCCATCAGTGATATCCATTTGGGTGACTGACTCATTCGACAGAAAAGACTTGGAGCGAGATTTGTTTAATAGGCTTATTGTGAACCTCTCCGAGCCCCACGATGGCCGGCTGTTTATTTCTGAGCAGCTAATCAAGGGGTAAGGCGCTAAAAGTTCTCATAGTAAACGCCTCTTGTTTCTATTTCTATCATTTTTAATCTCCTTGACTGATTTATCTCTACAGATTTGAGGCAGTTCTCGCCAACTTGGAGGATACTGTCACTGATGCCCCAAAGGCACCCGATTACCTTGGCCGTCTCTTTGCAAGGCTTATTTTGGGGAATGTGGTATCCTTGCGGGAGATAGGCGGCCTGATATACGAAGGTGGAGAGGAGCCTGGTCGCCTCCGGGAAGAAGGGTTGGCAGGCGACATTCTTGGAAGCATTCTGGAGAACATAAAATCCGAGAAAGGGGATGCTGCAGTGAAGGATGCGTGCGCTAGCTCTGAACTGCGACTGGAGGATTTCAAGCCTCCAGATCCTCTCAGGTCACGCAAGCTAGAACAGTTTATTTAGGAGGGTTAATTAGTTGGAGATTTCATTTTGTTATGTGCTTACTAACTAAAATTACCTCGCGGGAATTTAGGTTTTTGCTGGAAAAGTCTCTGGTATGGGCAGAGCTGAGATTTTGTTCTAGGGCGTTTTTTCCTCTGATGATGACCTTCATGAATTGTTGAACTGGATCTTCATGAATTGTATGCGCCATTTTTGTTGCTTGCTGTTTGGTTTATATGAAATATATTATTATTCTTTTTTATTTGACCACCTCATATTCATTCAATATATTGAAAGATTCGTTTGTTGCTTTTTTAAGGTTAGAAACGTGTCAAACTGGAGGACAAACGAATCTATGATATATTCGTATTGAGTGCATATCTATGAAGCTATGCTCGGTGCATATAGCATTTCCGACAAGTAATTACTCTTTAATAAGGTTGAATTGATTGTGTATATCACGTTTCAATTCCAATTTCGAAGTTCTAGTTCTTCAAATTTTAATTTTCTTTTGCTTGTGGGCTCTTTTTAACAATTGTCAATCTTGGGGACACAAATTTGATAGTAAGTACAAGGGCCATGCTTTTCCACTTAATAATGCATGACATTGTGATTTATTATTTGTGTATATTGAATTGACTATAAAAGTGCTAGAGCCTAAAATACAAGAAAATAACCCAAAAATCTCTAATCCGCCTAGCCTCGTCTAGGCGATTGGCAAGGGTCACCGCCTATCCCCTGCATAAGATTCCTTTAGAACACTGCTTACTAACATATCAAAAGTTTGGTATTTTATGCAAACAAAATATGCTGTAAAAATCTTGCTTTGCTGGTTCACAAGGCTTACCCTTCATCATCATATGGAGTAAACAAGTCATACACAAACCTAAGACCTTGTTTGGCTTCCCCGCCCCGGGTGTTGCATTTCCAGGAAACCCGCCTTTGGCAAAGCATTACATGACAATGTTACAATCATGTAACATGTGGAATCAATAAGCAAAAGCCAAGCAGAAAATTGTTACAATAAGCAGACAAGCTGGAACTAGCCATGGTATAAGCAGACGAAAACAGAACCTGCCGTGACCACAACTTCCTACATTGGATTTCTTGCGGTTTTTTCTCTTACATATTGGTAGAAAAAAAGCAACTAATTCACATACAACACTGGCTGGGTTACCGGTTGATGCCCTAAGAACCGGCTTTTCCTTGCCAAGATTCTAAGCATGCCACTTTTTAGTGCATGCAACAACAATAAAGGAGACCACACAAGAGAAAGCGACATAAATTGCTCCTCGAATAGATGGTCATCATGTCATGTGCTTATGGCCATCGGCCAGTACAGTGCAACTTACGTCACACACGACAGGCCCTCAATCAAGGTAAAGAGAGAGGAGGTTGTTAAAGGAAATTTAAAACAAAAAAAGACTCAGGGGAAAAGAACCTTGTCATGGCCCACATTCTTCATGGATGTCAGAAGGAAAAGACAGATGCCTAATAGATCAGAGTACCGGGATTGGAAGATTCTCATGATTGATCTGTTGAATCATTAGTGTCTGAACTGCTTTTACTGCTGCCACTCTAGCAGCATTGGCAGCTCGATTGGAAGCAGCCACTGCCCTGTTCACCCTTTCATCAACCTTGGGTGCATCAAATGCTTTCTCAGCAGCACCTCTCGCTTCCTGACCGTTCACACGAGAGTAACACAATAGTAAAATTAGTTTCAAGAAGAAGGGAAAAAAAAAACTTTTAGGTATTCAGACCATCCTGTTCATGGACTATGCTTAGTGGGGAAAATTCCGTTTAGGCGTTGCTAATTGAAGAAGAATTCGCCACTTTAGCACTTGGCGGTGACAATGTGTGTGTGTATATATATAGAGGTTATAAACTTCTATTGCCTCCAATTTATTGCAAAGAGATTGAAAAAGAAGCCGAAAACACAACCTTTGTTTTATCTAGATAGCCCTCAAAAGACTACAAATATATAGGTGAGTAGGAAGAGGTGTTGGAACTATTTTAATTAAACGAAATATGCGATGAAGAATTTTAGCTTCAAAAAAAAGAGCAAGAAAGTATACTATTATACATCCAATCAGTATGTTTAAGGGCACAATAAAAATAGGATAGAGAAGAGAGGTCAAGATAGATTCCTAGATCAAAATTATGCTTCATCTCATATAATCCAAAGATACTCGTGCCAAAAACATACTCTGGGCAAGAATTAGATGCATTATTTTCAGTCCATCAAACTTAGTAACCTTATTGCACTGTTTCACCATGCCATGATGGACTAAAAGCTAACATAATACTTATTGGAACAGGTAAAATGAGCTGAAGAGAACTTTTAGCAGCTTTAGAGCTATAAACTAGATTTTGAACTCCATCCTCTACACTACAGTTTTGCAGGATTTTAACTTCATAGACATATCATAAGCCCAGTGGCAGCACTGGACTTCATCAAAATGCTTATTCGTTGAAGTTCATCAATATTTAAAAGCGTTGATTGCCCAATATCAAAGTTTCAACTGAAAATTTTTGTAACAGTGAAAATTCATCAAGAACTTTAATAGACTGGACATTTAGTTAATTTTCGTCTCATGGTTTACCACTGTACCCCAATATGCAGATTTTGTTTCCAAAACATCCGAATTGCGAAATATTTTTTTTTGAAAATTGATTAGCCATAACTAATTAAGAAAAGATTAGATATTAGTGATCGTTACCTGGACTGCGTTGAGCACTTTGGAATGGTTGACTGCAAAAGGAGATCCTGGATAAGTGGGATTTTGGGTGCTAGGAATGTCGATTCTCCCATTATTCCAGTGGCCGGACTGGGTTTCTCCATTTCTAAATGTGTACATGCCAAGACCTTGCCTTTTGCCCTCATGCCAAGCTCCTTCATAACGATGTCCATTAGCAAACTTGTACACCCCAAACCCATGCGTTTTGTCCGCAAAGTATTCTCCAGAATAAATGTCGCCGTTTCTATCACATAACCCAGGTAGGAGTTAAACACCATATAGTTGTGCCCGAAAAATAAAGATAGAGAGATTTACTATGCAAAGAAGTGATAAAACCCAGTAGGTTTTTAAATGGGCAATATTACTCTGATAACAACACATCATTTGTATGTTAACTATAATTTTACCTAATACAAACCACCAGAGAATGATTTCAAAGTTGAAAGTGAATTGAACAGTGCACAAACTAACAAAGTAGCGAATGCTTTTTACTAGTTATTTTTCCAGCAATCGAGACAAAAGGTATAGAAACAGTACTTGGATTATAATGCTATTAGTGGATTAAACTTAAGTAGAAAAAATAGTTCAAACACAGACCAACTGTTCCTAATATTCAGAGTTGATCCTCAAATGATTCTTAGATGTTAGAACCCATTTCCATATAGCTTTTTGAGATGAAAGCCTTACTCAGCCTTACTCAGTGCATAGAAATTGGAATTAAAGGCAGCAATTTTAACATACAAGGTAAAAACTCAATACAATAACATGAACGAGAAGGACAGTTAAACTAATCAGCATAATCTTTCAGACAAATTTAAGAACTAACAAGGACTTCAACAATCACCTAAAATGGTAATGGCCAAGCCCATGCTTGATACCCAACTTGAATTCTCCAACATATCGGCTACCATCCTCACAGGTATGAATCCCACAGCCATGACTCTGGCCATTACACCATTCACCAGCATACACATCCCCAGTGTAAAACCTGTAAACTCCATAACCATGCCTAAGACCTTGTCTATACTGCCCGCGATACCGACTCCCTCTAGCCCAGGTTTCAACCCCATACCCATCATACTTGCCATCAACCCAATCACCCTCATACCTACCACTCATGGAATAGTAATAAACTCCACTCCCAGAACACTTACCCTTATGGAACTCCCCTTCATAGACATCCCCATTACTGTAAACCTGAACCCAGCAACCTGAATTCAACTTCTTCTCAGTCTTAGGTTTAGACCCGATTGACCAAAACACCGGAAGAGGCGTCCGATCGACAGATGAGCGGAGCTTGATGGGGAAGGGGAAGGAGCGGTTGAGGAAGAGGCGAATTGAAGGAAGGCGAGGGAGGGCGAGATTGAGGGAGAGCAAAAGGGCAGCTGAGAAAGCAAATGCGGAGAGGAAATCGAGGAGGAAAGAGCGGGTGGGGTGAGAGACAAGGAAGTAAAAGGGAGGTAGGGCGAGGAGGAGGATGAAGCGGAGTTGGATCCGGAGGCGGCGGAGGAAGCGGAAAGCTGCGGACTTTATGCTGGAAATCGCCGAAGAAAGTGATGGGCTTGGGCGGTCGGAAGTCGAGGGTTGGAAATTGGAATTGGGTGAAAATGAGTAGTGATGAAGTGAAGTGGGTAGAGTTGGGGATTTGACAAGAGATGGTGTAGGGTTCATCAATGGCCGCTTATGAGGAGTTGACAAGGGAGACGAGGTGGCATTGCTGATCTTCTTAGACCCTAAATTGAGGTCATTTGGGGGAAGAATTAGATCGGAATTAGAATTTGAAATTGAAACTGAAACTGAATTGGAATTGGAATTGGAGTTGTTTCTAGGGTTAGGTTGGGAGTGAAAGGGGAGATTGAGGTGCTGCTGGTGATTGATGGGTTGAAGGGGTGGGATTGGATTGAAATCGGAAGAGACGCCACTGCTTTCTTCCCCGATCTGGATTTCTGATTTCTTCTGATGCATTTACATATGCAACCAAATCAACTCTCTCAGATTTCTCTTCTGTTTGTTGTATCTATGAACTGATTTGAAATTCGATTGAATCGGGAAACTTGTTTCTTCCTCTCCTCCTTCAGGAAACTCAACAATTTCCCTCCTTTTTTATTTCCCTTTTTTGGCTTCGTTTTGGTTTGTGAGCGCTTTCTGCGTGCAGCTTATGGTTGATTCAAGATTTGAAACCAGAGGTCAAGCAGGGTCTTGTTGCTTTGGGAAGACACATATTTTTCATTTATCAAAATTAAAAATAAATGAAAAAAAGTAGTCCACGTTTGCCTCTAAATTTCTCTTTCCGATGCCTTTTTTTAAAAAGAAATTAGCAAGAATAAATAAATAAATAAATAAAATTCTACTTCATTTCTCCATTTTATTTCTTACATGTTTATGATTTTCAACTCAAGGATACAATAAAAAATATGGTGCTAGACAAGAATTCATCAACATTTATGAGTTGTGTGAGAAAAATCAATTTGGAGCTTGTACGGTTACATCGGACAATGAAGTGTTTGAATAGTCCACCAATTATTTGATCAAATTTTGCTAAATTTGTTGTTTGAGCAATGTATACAAAAATCAAGAAAAAAAATATATAGGGTTGCTCATATATTAACGGAGATCAAGTTCCGCAAGGTAAGTGAGACCCGACGGAATTGGACTAAGAAAGGTACAATCAACACCATTTGGTGGAACTATTCTTGTAACCGAATGTGTTAGAGTATTGTCCTTCCTACAAATATGATTGCATGAGAACTCTTCAAAAGTCGAAGTAATAACACGAATATCTTCCGCTATCAAGCCACTATAGGACAAGCCATGTGAATTAAATTTAATACACTGAATCGCATGTAAGGCATCGGTCTCCAACTCGATTTTTGTTGCCCCAAACGCTCTTTGCCTGTTCAAGCCCAAGAAGGACAGGACAACCTTGAGTTCAGTAGTCTCCACTCCCCAAGATGAGCGAATTCTGAGGACATTGGTCCATAGCATATGCCCCTCGTGGTCTCGGGCCATAGCCCCTAACCAAGCGAAGCCATTAAGCACTAGGGCCGCATCTATATTAACTTTAATTACTCCTAAGCCCGACCTACTCCATGCCCATTGTCCTACCTCGCGGCAAGCCAAGACTCATGCGCGATCGTTCCGGGCGTCCCGTACCAACAAGTAATCCAACACCATCCCCAACGGGCACTGGTGTAGCCAGGAAAAATATTGGGGTGGGCACAACCTTGAAACTAGGACATAGAACAAGAAATAAGAAGGTGAAAAATAAAATGCAAATGGAGAAACCGTTAAAGTAAAAAAAAAGCTATAATATCCATGAGGGGATTCGAATTCGGGTGGAAGGGTGGGCTAAAATCCCAAATTCATTTTCCACTAGAGCAACTTCCAATAAGTGTTCCTTGTTCTCCCAATATATATCTATACATTTTTTCCAGATTGGGGTGAGCTTGAACCCATACAAACTCACCCTGTATTCGCCACTGCCAACGGGATGTTTGGTGGGGTATCTTGAAATAGGCGATGGTTTCAGGCTATCAATGCATTTGTGAAGAAATCCAACAGACCCTTGGATCCCTCCCTTGCTTTGACGTCTCATACAAGATGTTTAAAAGAGTGGACATCCATCACAAGAACACGATTGCCGATCTCCGACCCTTCCCAGGCATGTTCAATTAATGGGCACTCCGACTCTTCCCACGAACACGTCTCGTACATTTTTTTTTGTTTTGTTTTCACTCATGTAAATAGTTTAAAATATATACAACACATGACAAAATCAATCGAGTAAAAAAATCCATTTGTTTGAAACTAAATTTACTTTTGCATCCATCATTTACTTAAGTAAATTCAATTTCTAAGTGTGATCCGTGTAGATGCTCAAGGGTGGGATGGAGCGAAATTTACATAGTAAAGTTGTAGGTGCAACAACAATTGCATTATGGAGTGTGTAGACTCATTCGAGGCTAAAAGAGGGCTATCACTTCTTTTCTTTTCTTTTTTGGATTAAGGTAAATATTTGAGTTGTATCAGACCCTGTTAGACCACCACTCAAGCGTATCTTTTAGAATGAGATCCCTAAAAAACATGATTGTTGAGTAAGATGTCGTTGTCTGTCGTGTTAAGAAGCGCAATCCGGTTAACAACGTGGCTGACTTCACGAAAGTCATGCATCAAGTGAATCTCTTGAAAACGTTCGAGAAGGAAGAAGTAGTTCGAGATGAGGAGTTCAATCTCCCAAGACGTGCGTTAGAAACTGAGGATGTTATTGACGAGAACCAGACAATCAATCACCTTTAAAGATTACACAAGTCAAACCAAGCTCGATGGCTTTGCAAATACCTTGGTGGAGTGTCAAAGCTTCAACGAGGATCACTGAGGACAACCTACATCGCGTCACTCCAAATGCTAGGACAACTCCGAGATGATTTCTGATAACAAAACTGACCAAAGAAACACCAGAGTTCAACCTAGACACATCAAAACTAAATTTGTCGATTCCGTATACATTAATCCAAAATACATCCTATTTTAATCTCTTAAGATAAAACTTACGCTTGTCCATCTTAGATCCATTCAATTTATAAATTTTAGATCCATTCAATTTATAAATCTTAGTTCAACATGCTTTATGCTTACTTTTCTCTCTTCTTTCTATTTTATTTTTAAAAAAAATCGTTAGGGCATTGGAATATCCTCTTCCATGTGTCAAGATTTGTCCACATTTCAGCAAATTTTAAGCAATACTTTTCTAGTCCCATGATCATACATAAATAATTGAGAAAAGGTCCATAAAATAAAATATAAAAATACGAAGTATCAACAGTTTGATAATAGAAAAGAAAATGACCTATGTTGTTTCTCTCTTGATGCAATATTAATATTTTCTGTAGTGCACATTAAGCTTGTTAGCAGGAAAATGTCTACAGTATTTATATAAATTTGTCTCACGACTGATTTAGTGATTTAGCATTTTAAAAAATAAAATTTAATGTAACCATCATTGATATGAAGCTAATAAATTTAGTTACAAATCCACCGGATCCTGACCCAATAAAAAAAATACCAAAGCACAAGTTCATCAGACAACTCCATTGTTTTGTTTCAGATTTTCCTCTGTCCAAAGGCAAGAGGGAACCAACTGGGTTGCAATTTTAAACAGGAAGATTCATCACTCATCCAACAACAATACAATCAAAGAACACTTCGGGGACGGTGTCGCTACCATCGGTGTCGAGGCCATCAAAATTCAAATGTTACAATGCACCGAAGTAGACCATGTTGGACAATGAACTAGCTAGCAAATGGAGATTAAAATTTGGTCCTCAATCGAAAAAGGGGGAAAAGTGAAGGGAAAGGTAAGATACATTTCACACAAAAAAAAAAAAAAAAAAAAAAACCTCATCTAGTGCAAGGGAACCTTAAAGTTACCTGACATGGGTCCATCCTAACCTTTAACTGCTTCATATCTATGCATGAATGGCCGGGGGCAAAATGATTGCATTCTGCATAACAACAATTTCAAGTCTCAGGGCCTGTGGATCTTGAAACCAAATACTCTTGGCACATAGTTTTGTGTGGGCTTTTGAGGCCTGGCGTTCCCGTATGTCATCAGAAAGAGGTGAGGAAAGGTGGCCCCGAAATATGCTCCATCTACACCTTAAGTCGAGTGAAGGAAATCTTTCATAAAAGCAAAAATAAAATGCTTTAAAAAAATTGAAGTTTCAAACTATGATGATATATGGATCTTCCGTGAACTTCACAACGTTGATGAGACTCCTATTGAACAATCTCATATTCTCGTAACATGCAGATCAACCACAGGACTTTCTAAAATGCAAGTGTTTATATTTTTCATCAATGCTATGTAATCCTAACTAATAATGTAGGATTCAGAAATTAAGATTCACCACACAACTCACAAAAAGTTTGGGAGTTGGGAAACAAAAGGATACTGCCTTGGTATTTCGATATTGGATAGTAAATGTCTTCGCATTTTGGGCAGTAGATCTTCACGTTACTTGATCTTGGAATATCTGATTGACCAACAGGTAGGCATGGCTGCCCAGAGCAGTAGACCCTAGGGCATCGCCCAAATTCATAGTTTTTGTACTTCTCAAACTGGACGAGAAAATGGAATAGCATTTCATAAGTAAACAAACAAATAAGATAATAAGTACAACATAATAGACAGAAGTTGATGTCAAACCCAGACAAGAGACTGCATAATTTAAAATTTTACCATCGCGGACATTCCCTTGCTAGTTAAGATGAAGCGAGCATGGATCAGACCATATAACATCTCAGCTGCAGACTCAACCAGTTCATTCTGTTCCTCAGTGAACATGTCACCTAACCATGTTCCAGAACATATCATATAAAAACCATCAAAAGTGGAGTAATAAAAACGATAACAGGGCATAAGGAGGCTTAGACACAAGCATGAAATCTGATAGACATGTTGTATTTGTGCATCAAGTTGCTCCCATCAGTTTCATTTCTGCTGGTCAGCATGGCTTCATGCTCACAGCTGTTTCTACTTTCTTTCTATCATTACTTAGAGAGGTCTAGATTTTTTTGGAATCAGATAATAAACTCCAGGTGACGTTTAGGGGTTAATGAGATGGAGCAAGTTTGCTACCCTATGACTCAATCTCTGGCAAGGAATACAGTCAAGGCAGAACAAGTCAGCCTTAATAACATCAACCCTGAAGAATTGTTTACTGGTTTAATTGTTCACTCCCTAAAGCAGGTAAGCATTGCAATGGCTGTCATATTGCCTTACCTCTTTCTGTAAATTTTCTCACAGAAAGCTCTTGAAATAAAACAGAGATTTTTAAAACAATCAAAGGGACAAATTTCAGATAAAAGTGCCAATCTTTATCATATTCAAGGCAATGCGTACCGTGAGAAGATTCGAGATCCAAAATTAGGTCAAGAGCGTAATCATAGTACGGAACTTGACTGCTCAAGCCACACAGGTTGAAATCATCTTGAATGTATTCATCATCAACTTCACAGAAAAATTCATTTCCCCGTAAATTGCAAAACCATGAGATCCATGATGTGTCTTCACCTTCAGAACCAGAAACATCCGAGTCCGCACTATATGTTTCAGACTCTGTATCAAATGCATACAAATTCAGGTGATCAAAACTCCTACACAGGAAAGACATATACACCAATGCAGACACCGCTCGTCATAAGGATCCACACAAGACAGTAATCAAAGATAATCACTACAGTTAAATCCTTCATAGATCGAACAACATAGCCATCCACTCAATTACTACCAAAGACTGGGGACCCCTAACAATGACAATGGAACAATTAAGCCTCAAAAACTGAAACTAACCATCAGAACACTCCTTATTCTTGGACAGAGCCGATTCGCGGTTATGTGATTGCGATGGCGCCCTACTAGCAGAAATAGACTGCGTCGATAGCTTACTATCCTTATCTTTGGAGCCGAAGCCTCTCGACGTCGACGGCAGCGTTCGTTCTAGATGTTTGTCGAGAACATCGTTGATCCGTTTCCGATCGAACGTTCCGACCTCCGATCTCGAAGATCCGCCTCCCTTATCCTTGTACATAATCTGTGATATATATTCCGCCCTAATTCAAACACAGCTCAACTTCAGAGGAAGGTAGCTCAGTGGCCTTGAACGGAATCTGCGAATCCGTTTGAAACTCGAGAGGAGGAGACAGGATTCGAATTGGAAGGTTTTGGGATATTTGGGGATGAATCTGTAAGCATCAGATGGATCGGAATCGAAATTTAGAGGCGATTGATGGAGAAGATATTTTTTTTAGGGTTTTCTGTTGGGTAAGAAAGAGTGCTTAGAATAGAACATTTGAACAACACCCCTTTTTATTTTTATTTTTAAAAAGGAAATTTTACGTAAAACCACCCGTTAAATGTGTATTTTTACACTTAACCATCCATTAAATATGAAAAAATTACAAAAATCACTCTTTAAATGGTTTTTATTAACAAATCACCACCAGTTGTCTATTTTTGTTAGGGTTTTGAAAAATATATAAATATAATTATATTTTACTAAATTTTTTATTTTTTTTAACTTGATATATATATATGAAAGAACAAATTCTCCTATTTTATTCCTAAAAATGGATATAAATTTTTAAAAAAAAATTATTGTCTACTTTTAATCAAAACTAGTACGATTCCCGCGCCATGGCGCGTTTTTTTTTAAAACTAAAATATTACATATAAAAATAATATAAAATATTAATAAATGTTAAGATAAAATTATAAAAAACTTTACAATAAATGTATCTTATAATTATCTCAAAAAATTATTTTTTAAAAATCTTATGTAAAGTATAATACATAAATATAGATATTTTAAATTATTCAGTAATAATAATACCAATTATAACATTGTTTAAATGTGATGTGTCATAATCAATAGTTATATTCAATATTTTGAATTAAGTGCAATAGTTAGTAAATAAATTTGAATTAAGCCCAATAGTTATATTAGATTGAATTCAATGTTTTGAATTAAGCCCAATAGTTAGTAAAATTAAATAAAAAAGAGAATTAAAGGAAAAAGAAGAAAAAAATGAGAATTAAAGAAAATCAAAGAAAAATGGCAAAAAAAATATGATTGGTCAAGACTCCTAAAATGCCTATAAAATTGACACATCATCCTAAACTCTTCTAAATTAAGAGTTTATATATAGATAGTTAGTAAAATTAAATAAAAAAGAGAATTAAAGGAAAAAGAAGAAAAAAATGAGAATTAAAGAAAATCAAAGAAAAATGGCAAAAAAAAATATGATTGGTCAAGACTCATAAAATGCCTCTAAGATTGACACATCATCCTAAACTCTTCTAAATTAAGAGTTTATATAGATAGTTAGTAAAATTAAATAAAAAAGAGAATTAAAGGAAAAAGAAGAAAAAAATGAGAATTAAAGAAAATCAAAGAAAAATGGCAAAAAAAATATGATTGGTCAAGACTCCTAAAATGCCTATAAAATTGACACATCATCCTAAACTCTTCTAAATTAAGAGTTTATATAGATAGTTAGTAAAATTAAATAAAAAAGAGAATTAAAGGAAAAAGAAGAAAAAAATGAGAATTAAAGAAAATCAAAGAAAAATGGCAAAAAAAATATGATTGGTCAAGACTCATAAAATGCCTCTAAGATTGACACATCATCCTAAACTCTTCTAAATTAAGAGTTTATATAGATATAGATATAGATATATAGATAGATAGAAGTTAGTAAAATTAAATAAAAAAGAGAATTAAAGGAAAAAGAAGAAAAAAAAATGAGAATTAAAGAAAATCAAAGAAAAATGGCAAAAAAATATGATTGGTCAAGACTCCTAAAATGCCTCTATGATTGACACATTATCCTAAACTCTTCTAAATTAAGAGTTTATATAGATAGTTAGTAAATAAATTTGAATTAAGCCCAATAGTTATATTAGATTTAATTCAATGTTTTGAATTAAGCCCAATAGTTAGCAAAATTAAATAAAAAAGAGAATTAAAGGAAAAAGAAGAAAAAAAATGAGAATTAAAGAAAATCAAAGAAAAATGGCAAAAAAAATATGATTGGTCAAGACTCCTAAAATGCCTATAAGATCGACACATCATTCTAAACTCTTCTAAATTAAGAGTTTATATAGATAGTTAGTAAAATTAAATAAAAAAGAGAATTAAAGGAAAAAGAAGAAAAAAATGAGAATTAAAGAAAATCAAAGAAAAATGGCAAAAAAAAAAATATGAGTGGTCAAGACTCCTAAAATGCCTCTAAGATTGACACATCATCCTAAACTCTTCTAAATTAAGAGTTTATATAGATAGAAGTTAGTAAAATTAAATAAAAAAGAGAATTAAAGGGAAAAGAAGAAAAAAAAATGAGAATTAAAGAAAATCAAAGAAAAATGGCAAAAAAAATATGATTGGTCAAGACTCCTAAAATGCGTATAAGATTGACACATCATCCTAAACTCTTCTAAATTAAGAGTTTATATAGATAGTTAGTAAAATTAAATAAAAAAGAGAATTAAAGGAAATAGAAGAAAAAAATGAGAATTAAAGAAAATCAAAGAAAAATGGCAAAAAAAATATGATTGGTCAAGACTCCTAAATAAATTATACGGAGTAGTACATATTTTTATAATAATAATAATAATCATATTTTAATATTTTTTGTATTAAATTATGAAGATTAAAATAGTTTCTTTGAAATTATTATATATTATTTATTAATTTTTTATAATAATTTTACACTTATTACTTTTTAAGATATTATGAAAGAGTCACAAAATATATATGACAAAATCTGGTTTGCAGGAAGACATCTACATACTTGTCTTTAATTTCTTATCTATATATCTATATACTATATTAAAAGAGCATTTATGCCACCTGTTCTCTCCATGTTCAAAGTTATTTTTGGAAATATTATTTACATAATATCATTTATTATGGAAACTATATTTTCTAATATTATTTTTTTTGGAAAATTTTATAATATTAATTACCCAATATTATTTGATGTTAAACTTTTTTTAACCAATGGGATTAATTCAAAGCTTTTATCTTTCACTATTTATTTTTTATTTTTCTCTTTATCTCTTTAACTCAATTGTATTTTTTCGATTATTTTTAACACATTTACTAATCAATGGGTTTAATTCAAAATATTATATTAAATTTAATGTCTATGATTAATCTATATCTAAATATTATTTATAAAAAAACCGCGCCATGGCGCGGGGATCGTACTAGTTCTTCTTCATAAGGATATGGAATTCTTTCCTCAAAATAGTGAAGGTCTTGAATTCTTGCTTTAAATGATGATATCTTACATAATGCTCTTTGTCTTGGTCTTTAAATGGAGTTTTTTAAGGTGATGATGGGTTATACCATCGTACATACTTGATGCCACTTAATATCTCTTTTTTTCTTTATTTTTTAGAAATAACATTATTACAACTCAACTGGGTCATTCGAATCTTCATCAAGATTTATTGCGCGCGCCTTGCCCTTTTCTTGATTCTTTATTTCATCATACCAATTGAAGTTAATTTTCTTATATATATATATTATAAATTATTTGTGAAACCTCTTTTGGTATGATTTGTGAACAAATCTGAGTCTTTGGATTAAAAAAGATCAACATTTAATATTTAAAGAAAATTTTGAAGAGAAAAATTATTCGTCTGTAACAACATGATTATTTGTACATAACTTATACAAATAGGTACAAATAATCATGTTACAAAAGACGAATAGTTTTCATATGAAAAATCTATTAACACATATAAATTTTTATTTTACCATAGGTGTTCACACCAGATTTACTATTTCTCTCTATATTGTTCAATTTCTTCTTCTTTTTCATTAGATCGAATTAATATGAAATATTAATCCATTATAAATTTAGTAGTGCACAAAATTTTGATCTCTTAAAACTGGGTTACAACTTCAAAAATAGCATTAAGAGACAAGAGTTTTTAAATAAAACCAACTAGTATGATTCCCGCGCCATGGCGCGTTTTTTTTAAACTAAAATATTATATAAAAAAATATTAATAAATGTTAAGATAAAAATCATAAAAAAAAAACTTTACAACAAATGTATCTTACAATTATCTCAGAAAATTATTTTTTAAAAATCTTATGTAAAGTATAATACATAAATGTAGATATTTTAAATTACTCAGGAATAATAATATCAATATTATTATAACATTTTTTAAATGTGATGTGTCATAATCAATAGTTATATTCAATGTTTTGAATTAAATTCAACAGTTAGTAAATAAATTTGAATTAAGCTCAATGGTTATATTAGATTGAATTCAATGTTTTGAATTAAGCCCAATAGTTATTAAAATTAAAGAAAAATTAAAGGAATAAAAAAGAAAAAAAAGAGAATTAAAGAAAATCAAAGAAAAATGGCAAAAAAATATGATTGGTTAAAACTTCTAAAATGCCTCTAAGATTGACACATCATCCTAAACTCTTCTAAATTAAGAGTTTATATAGATATAGATAGTTATTAAAATTAAAGAAAAAAGAGAATTAAAGGAATAAAAAAGAAAAAAAAGAGAATTAAAGAAAATCAAAGAAAAATGGCAAAAAAAATATGATTTGTTAAAACTCCTAAAATGCCTCTAAGATTGACACATCATCCTAAACTCTTCTAAATTAAGAGTTTATATAGATAGTTATTAAAATTAAAGAAAAAAGAGAATTAAAGGAATAAAAAAGAAAAAAAAAAGAGAATTAAAGAAAATCAAAGAAAAATGGCAAAAAAAATATGATTTGTTAAAACTCCTAAAATGCCTCTAAGATTGACACATCATCCTAAACTCTTCTAAATTAAGAGTTTATATAGATAGTTATTAAAATTAAAGAAAAAAGAGAATTAAAGGAATAAAAAAGAAAAAAAAAGAGAATTAAAGAAAATCAAAGAAAAATGGCAAAAAAATATGATTGGTTAAAACTTCTAAAATGCCTCTAAGATTGACACATCATCCTAAACTCTTCTAAATTAAGAGTTTATATAGATATAGATAGTTATTAAAATTAAAGAAAAAAGAGAATTAAAGGAATAAAAAAGAAAAAAAAGAGAATTAAAGAAAATCAAAGAAAAATGGCAAAAAAATATGATTTGTTAAAACTCCTAAAATGCCTCTAAGATTGACACATCATCCTAAACTCTTCTAAATTAAGAGTTTATATAGATATAGATAGTTATTAAAATTAAAGAAAAAAGAGAATTAAAGGAATAAAAAAGAAAAAAAAAGAGAATTAAAGAAAATCAAAGAAAAATGGCAAAAAAATATGATTGGTTAAAACTTCTAAAATGTCTCTAAGATTGACACATCATCCTAAACTCTTCTAAATTAAGAGTTTATATAGATGTATCTACGCGAATATCGTTAGACAATGGTTGTCACTTTTCCATTTGTAAGTTCTCCTCTCGTCTCTTCGGTAGTGAGACACCGAGATTTCTTTTGTCTTCCCCGTATTCTCGCTATTCACAACTTATCTTTGAGTCTTGCTCAACTTCTTCGTGGGTGGATTCGATTGCTACTGTGTCCAGATATATTTAGTTCTTTTTTCTTTTTTGGGTTGTCGCTTGATTTTCCTTTTGTTTCATGACAGTTAGTCTATCTCCCGATCTTTTTCGACCCCTCGATTTATCAAACACTGGTGTTATTTGATAGTTTGAATCCTTACTTAGTTTTTTTTAAAAAAGATAGTCGTTAAGTAGCTCATCGATCTATCAAGTTTTACTGACTCAATTAGTAAATATGACATATAGTGGTCAATTAATCACAAGCTCAACACTCCCTTCACCTTATTGTAATGGTCCTAAACCAGTCCGGATCCTCTACAACACTCCACGCTCCCTTCCCCGCATCACAAAATTATTTCCGATATAATTTAATGTCAAAAAAAAATTCAAAAAAATATTTTTAGATTCTATACCTTCATATTCACATATTTATAAATTTTCATCAAGAAAAAATATGATATAAAATTTTAGATAATTAGAATATCGATTAGCTTTAAAAAATAATTTTTATTATTTTTTAAAACAAGAAATTTCAAAATAAAAGTTCATAAACCTATTAAAATCAGTGTATAGAATCTAAAAATAGTTTTTTGAAATTAAATTATATCGGAAATAATTTTGTGATGCGGGGAAGGGAGCGTGGGGTGTTGTAGAGGATCCGGACTGGTCCTAAACATCTACCTATGAAAAAAAAAAGTAACAAAAAAAACGCATCAATCTCTCCTTATTATGCATGTAGGACGCCCTTTCAAAACCATGTTTCTAGAGAATCAGAGTATCATATGGTTTAAGACACTTGCCTAATGGAGGTATAATATCCCTTAATCAACAAAACCATAAATGATCTCTTTTTCCCCTTTAAGTGATCTTGAAATTCTAATTATATCCCGAAAAGTATATGGTGCCAACGAAACCATAGATGCATATGACACTTTTTCCATGAGATCGATAGTTTAAGCTTGGTAAAATTTGTCACGAAACAACAATGTCGACGATGATGAGCTATGACGGTTTACCCAAAGGTAGTGATGAGAATCGAATGCAAGTTTCATCGTGGAATCATCCCCCAATGTCGATTGAACTGGGTCATGATGGACATGCTTCATCAATGGTGACAACTTTGGTGATGGTAACGGTTCTGAACTCGTCGCATCCTCCTCCTTATCGTCCCATGATGCCATACACTCGACATGACCAGACCACCGAAAAAACTTCATTTCACTAGTTGTCGTCAACTTCTTAAACCTGCTCCAATCCCTCAATATGGCCTCCAAATCCGCCACCTTAGCACTAATATAGCGACAACAATTGGCATGGAGGGTGACGATGACACGTGGGTCGTCGCTAACTTGGCAAAACCCACTAAAGCGACGGGTGTCCAAGAAGGCGACGGTGAGGTTTAGCCGACGGATGATTTGGGTGCGGCGTATTAGGGTTTGGAGGATGTCTTGCTCTTTGAGGCCGACTGAGGACGGATGGTCTTTTAGGGCATACCATGTTTGGAACAAGGAAATGGTCCTTTTGTTCGAACGGATGAAGTAAAAACCGGTGTTGATTGGATTGAAAGTGGATCTTTCGTTACCATTGTAGTAGTCTACACTGAATTGGATGTCATCTTGATCTTCATCTGATAAGTGTGCTTTTAGTAGTTTTATAGGATTCCTTAGCCACATCACGTCCACATCCTATAGAACAAAAAGGGCAAAATATTATGTAAGACTAGATTTTATTCAAAACATGCAACTACATGTAATCTAATTACCAACATGTAATTCCTATCAAGTGTGACAATGATTAATAGTAAGACTTGTTAGGGTGGAAGCTATGTTTTTTTTTTTGGCTTAACCAGAAAGTCTAATATATAAGTCGATCTGGTTCATGTTTGAATCTAAAATCAACGGAAAATGGAAAAAAATGTTAATAAAATTACGCACGGAGAATATGAAGTTGTAACCCTTGTTGAGGACTTGACTGAGGAAGATGGTTCTTAGCCACATCATCTTGATGAAGTCATTGGACATGTACACCCCCTCTTTACTCAAGTCCATTCCATATGTTGGAAGCTTGTAACAATGAAGCCCCCTGAAGATGCAGCGCATGTACGCGACCTCATCCACTGCAACCACCAAGAGGTGATTGATTAGCCACCGCGTCTCCTCCCCTACCCAAAAGCTCTCCAAGAAGAGATCAAACATGTTTGTCGAGTACTCGTTATTTCTCTCTATGTATGCTTTGTTCACGATTGCTATGATCACCGTCTTGTTTGCCATTGATGCGTTTTCTAGCGCCATGTCTAGTCTATCCTTCACCATATTCTACATATGTATTAGATAAAACTCAATGTTAAAAAATAATACTCCTTCCGTTCGGTAAAACATGTCACTTTACTATTCATGCACGCTTTTTTAGGGGATAAAAACGATATAAAATATCTAGTTTTTAATAATTTTTTTAACAATTTCATAGTTATTATTAATAAGTACAAACTTGTTAAAATTTTTTTGTCAAAAACTAAATATTTTATATAGTAACGTCACTAATAGTGACCTTTAGTGACATATATTATATCTAATGACTATTGCCCATGTCCCTAGCTCGCAACTAAACCCTTCAAATAAAAGTTAAAAATAATTTAAATTTAAATTATAGATTAAAGAAAAAAGGAAATTGAATGAATTGTGAGACCAAGGGTGTGTTTGGTAGTTGAAGCTGAATGGTTAATTGTGTAAAAATATATGTTAAATTACATAGTTAAAAATCCATTAATGTATTTGGTAACTTTAGCAGATAAGGTAATTGATAAAACTAGCTGATAAAATGAATAGATTTGTGTATATAAAAAGAAAAGTTCTGAAAAGCTCGTGATGTAGCTGTTGAAAATTCAATTCAAAAACACTAATTAAAATATAATTTTAACTTTATTTTATTTAAAACTATATTATATTAAAACAACAAACTCTCAAAAGCTAGTTGTGTTTGGCAACACAAGTGTTCCTAATGTACGTACGTACCATTAGAAAGTGTAATAAGTGAAGTTACCAAAAGAACGATAGATTTACAATAGTATTTTTAATTATGCATAATTTCAAACCCTTCACTATATATGAATTTATTTGAATTACTTAAGTAGTTAACTACTCAACGTGCAGAATAATAGGTTAAACATCTTACTGATAGGGATGTTTTTCGAGCCGAACGAGGCGAGCTTGGCATGTTAAAGCTTGGTTCATTTGTCAAACGAGCTCGAGCCGAGCCGAGCCCAATTTCTAATCGAGCTTTCTTTTTTGTTCAAACATGGCTTGTTTTACTAAATGAACGAGCTTGAGCCGAGCTTTTTTCGAGTTTTAAGTAGTTTTAATTGGTTATAACATATTCATTTAAAGAAAATTTTAGAAATTTCATAAAATTCGAGATATTCGAGCCTAAATCGAACAAGCCGAGCTTTCAACCGAGCTTAAAATCATGTTCAAGCTCGGCTTGTTTAGATAAGCGAACGAGCTCGAATCGAACTTTTTTCGAGCCGAGCTCGAGTGGTTCAGCTCATATAACAGTCCTAGTTACTGATTAGATTTTGGGAGGAAAATGTTTGTGGATATAATAATTGAGTTGAGTAGTTGCTAAAAATAGAAGAGTGACGAAGGAAATGGTAATTACAGTATTAGCTAAAGCAGTAACAGTAACTTATGTAATTACTTAAATACAGTAATTAATCATGTGGAGATAATTAAATCAAGGAGATATATACCGGTCGGGTATTTGAACGGAGATAGATGATGTTTTGGAGGGCAAAGATGGAAGCCATGGCGTTGAGACTCCAAAAAGCGACGACCAGAGCTCCGGCGACCACCATTAGCACTGTCACCATCGTTATCGCCGAGTACTTCCTTGATGATTTCCCCATTTGCGTCTAATTCTTTTTGAAAGGTCTCTTATTTTGGATGATATGGAAAAAGAGATCGATTGGTCGTGTTGGATTAAGGGAGGAGGATTAAGACGATGTGGAGTAATTACAGGGAATTTGGAATTTTGGGTTAGGGTGCATCATAAATCTAATTAAGGAAATGGTGATTGATTAACTATACACTATGACTCAGGTACCGAACGAATAGCGAGTTAATTAATCGTATATTTGTTTGGGTTGACTAGGTAAGTAAGGCACAACCAACCAAATTTAAGTAAAAAAAAAATCCCATTGATAAAATGATTAATCAATATTTTCAAGAAGTGATACCAGTTGATAGTAATGCTTTTACCTAATAAAAAAAAACTTGATAGTAATGTATTTGATGAATGATTCTAAACTTTAACCAAGATCATTGTCGAATCGAACTCAATGTTTTCTCTGACGTTGTTCAAGGTCACCAAACCAACTACGCCAGCCAGCAACCCAAGTGACGGACTTTGGTTGTCTAAGTGAGTTTTTGGTCGCCTTTTCATTTGGGCGACGAACATGTCATCGCCTGAAAGGTCGTCATATGGACGCCGTCTCTAGAGGATTAGGGCAAACACTTTAAGTGAGGCTCGTCTCTCAAGTCACTTTAAGTAACGAACTTTAATGTCATCGTTTGCTATTGACAAGGACCCTGAAAGTTGACCAAAAGGATTAGGGCAACCACTTTTGTTCGTCACTTGAGATGAAGGATGTCATTGTTAGAAAGCCCAAATATTAAGGCAGACTCGATCACCTTAGTTCTATGACAACTACAATAAGTTGTCTAAGTTCGTCGCTTGAGGTGTAAGGAGATCAAAATAGTTCACCACCTTAGTATCAAAGTGAGGAAGAGGTTGGATGGCTAAGTTTCAGGCAACCAAGATACATGTTATGTTTGTCACCTGGAAGTCAAGGCAACCAAAATACAATATATATATATATATATATATATATATATATATAATACATATATATTCGTCGCCTTAGGTTTTTTTTTTTTTTTTTTTTTTTGCAATTGAAGCAACTACTTTATTCTATCTCAATCACATTCTCGATCTAGATCGCAGTCTCATACTTAGAGCTCGTTTGATTTAAATTTTGGAAAGGTATAAAGGGAAATAAAATAAACGTAGTCCATTTATAGTTTAAGATATATTGTTAAAAAAAATTAATCATTACTCTCTCCTCTCAATTTTTCACACATATTTTTATAATAATAAAAACTACATGATGAAGCATTTTTTTTTAATTTTTATTTTCTTCAAGTAGCCCTTTAGTAATACACATTTTTTTAAACATATAAAACATAAATTACACATCAACTTTTTATAGTGTTTTTATGTAAGTATATATGAAATTATTTTTTTTAAATAATATTTTTTGATATTTTATAGAGTTTTTTTACTTTTGAAAAATATGTCAAAAAATTAAATATCAACTAATACCAATGGAATGGAGTAAACTAATAATAAAAATAAGAGCTATAATCGAATTTCCATACACTTTAACATTCAATTAACGAAAATTGGGTGATGGGTGTGACTTTGCTAGAAAATGGTTTTAACGGGTGATTTTCTATAATTTTAGTTTTAAGGGGTGGTTTCCCGCAAAATACCCTATTTAAAGTGTGGTTTTCTGCAATTCTGCCTATAATTAATTCAAAGTTGCTAAAACTTTTCGTCCGACTTGCAAATCGATTACTCGAGAGGGGGAGAAAAAAAACTCAGAGCTCGAGAAGTTGAAACCATGGCGTCGGCAACTTCTTCACCACCGCCTTATCCAAGTGCTGCTAGGATCTCCGATTCTTCTTGCTATTCTCAATACACTGCTTCTCTCAAATGTAAGAGCTTCTCTTCTTATCTCCTTCTGTCGTTCCTCTTCTCCCTTCAAGATCTTAGGTTTTATCTCGAACAGAAAAAAAAATCCCCAGAAATAATATAAAAACCGAGACTTTTCTCCGTAGCTCCAAAACTTCGCGTCTTTAGAGTCTATTATCGGTCAATTGTTGAGTGTACCGATCAATCGTAGATGATTGTTGCAATTGATGGGGTCGGTGCTGAAACTCGTATTTTGGGGGTGATTCAAGCTCAATTGGGATTATCAGTCAAACGCTGTCATATTACTGTACTGTAATTATCCCAATTGGTTACTGCATAAGATATGAAATCCTGGTTTTTCCAACTGCTTGATGTTTGTTGATGATGGTTCATATTTGTTTAGGGAGAATTGGGATTACAGATTATTCTCAGTTTTATAGAACAGTGGATATGTCAATATGTGGAAACTTTATATGGTAATTTTTGTGATGGTGTAAGTTTGGGTAGAGGTGGAATGGACAGGAGCTTTCACTCTATGTTGGTAGGTAGAGGATAATGCTTATTGGATTGGTCAATTGTCGAGTTCAGGCTGAGATTTTTAGATTCCTTATCATGGTGGTATTTTGTTTCTTTCACTATGAGGAATGAGTAGTGTGTGTGCTTAATGGTGATGGTCTTTTTAGTGATTGTACCGAATGCAGAAATGCTGTGCACCTTGGAACCTTGTGGAATACTGAAATGTCTAGGAATTGAAAGTTCTATGCGTTATTGTTTAAAATCGGGCGAATAACTTAGAAGGGGTTTTGAGTTTGATTTTTGCTATTTTCTTGATCTTTCTGAGCTGATGTTGGGCGAAAGTTCAATATAAAAAGGTATTGGATATTTTGATTCAACTAGCAAGTGCCTGGGCTTGGGTGAGACTTCTTGCTAGGCATGTTGCTTGCTTTGCTTGCCAGAAATGTATCCCAGGCCCAACACACTGATATGCTGGCTGATCTTACTCGAATTAAACTAGACAACTTACTTAGCTTGTTTTTGAATGTTGGATTTTTTTCTTCCGTTTGGAATTTAGTTGAGTTCTCAAGTTTTACTGCTCAATTGACCTTATTTTTAAGACAATCCATAGCAAGCATAGCATTTTTCGGGAAAAAGAAAACAACATTCATATAGTAATTTGAACCAATTCAGAATTATTGCTCGATTATTCTTATCGTTTTCGTTCTTTCCCTATTCCGTTTCCGTATTCTCTTCTATTTTATAATCAAATTTAGATCAATTTTGTTATCTTTTTTTTTACAATTGAGCAAACTTTGCAGGCTTAGAACAACATAGCTCAGAAAAAAGCAAGTGCCAGGAACACTTTGATATTTATAAGGAGTGCAAGAAGAAAGAGGTAACCAGATGTCCTCCAAATTTTGTGACAGTTTCCTCTAGTAAATAATACTAATAAAGTGACTTTTTATTAGTAGAAACATGCACACAGCATAGCTTTTATTGGATGTTGATCAAGTCAAATTATCTTCCGAAATCCTGGGTTAAGGACTTTGTATCTTTTGAGCCTTCATGGCATCTCATTTTGAACAATCTGGTTTCTTAGTGTTGCACAGCCTGCTGTGATTCTAGCAGTAGATTGTTCATCGTGTTTCATAATCTGGTCATATTAATTCCAGTATTTGACTCCATTATTTATAGATCAGAGAATTGATTTATGGCGGGTATTACTGTTTTAGACAATCTCTACTGTTTCATGGATGATACCATTAGGTTTGATCTTCTTGCAATCTTGCAAATAATCATACATCAACCACCAGTCCAGCAGTATGATAGAGCAATTTCTAAGCAGGTTCCCGGTCTTGCATTTCATTTCCTAACTTACTCATTTGATTATACCTTTTCCCTTTGATGTTCAGAGAGAAGCTCGGTTGGAGCGCAACAAAACCAGGTCTCTGTTTTCATGAGCTGAACCAATTAGCTGATATATGTTATCTCCATTCCTCGTGCTGAAGGAAGACATTGGAAAAAAAGAGGTTTCGGTTTGTAGAGACAGGAACTTGAGTTTGTAGCTTGAAATACAAAACATTTACAGAAATCTCGCTAGGAAATAACAAGAACATCTGAATTATTGTCTTTTTGGATTGCTTGTACTGCTATTTTAAGTTTTTAACTGCCCCATTAGGGATTTGGCAAATGGTTTTAGTTTGCATCTGCATACACACTACAGTTGATATGTTTACAAGAAATACACTCTGAAGGCTTTCAGTTGCACAGTTGCAGGTCTTGTAATGGAGCTGTTGATAGCTTCTTTTGAATGTTTACAAGAAATACGCTCCAATGGATATATGACATTTCCATAATTTTTAATTTTATTTTAGTTGCATGACCACTCTTATTGCATCACCGAATGAAAATTTCAAGTTTATTCATTACATTTAGTTTTCAAATTCAATCAAATTTCTCGAGGAACTTCATAAATCATATTACCAAATGATTGTTATTTCATTTATTCCATTTTCGTCTCTCACCCATCTCAATCCACTTGTTAACCAATTTTAAAGTTTGATAAGTGATAAATCTACGCAATTGCCATGATCTATTTGATTTATTATCATGGTTGAAAATAAGAAAATGTGAAAATATCATTTTGATATTTCAATTTTAGTTTGGAACCATGTATTACTTGATTTCACAAATTAAGTTTACTTTATTTTAGGATAGACCAGTCGAGTCGTGATCAACCGTTATAATGAGTGTTATGCTCGGTGTAATACTTCATTATTTCGAGCATAATTTAGCATTAGAAAATATATTTATAATCTTTATACTAATATTGATATGTTTATAAACTTTTATTGATAATTAAAAATCTTTTATTTAAGAAATTAATTTTTTGTTTTTCTAAAATATTAATTTTCATGATAAAAGTTTATAATATATGAATATAAGTGTATAAAATATAAATATAATTTTTAAAATAATTTCTTAAAGTTAATTTATATTCCAAATAATTAAGCGTTACACCATGTATCAGATAGAAGTTTCCCTAAATCTAAATGCATAAAATAATTAAATGTTACACCATATAAGACGTGATCCCAACTATAGAAGATTCTCTAAATCTAAATGCTTAAAAGCTATGAAATCTATTTAAAAAAAAAGTTAAAATAATTAATAGTTAAAGAATCCTTCTCAGGATTAACTTATATCGCAACATAGGTTAAAAAACCAAACATTGGAAGTAGACATGCCAAAACATGACCCAATCCAAAAAATCCGACCCGTACGTCTGGTAATTTTACGGGTTTGAATTTGGTGTTTTAGATTCGGGACCCAAAATCGACCCGAACCCAAATGACTTGGGACTTTTAGGGTCAAGACTCGGTGACCCGTTGGGTCAAAATCAACTCAGTGAGTCAGCACAATGTAGATGCGACACAGACACCAGATTGACCCTACATAGATTCGTCAAACAATTGTGTTCGTTAAGGTCACTCATAAGTCAAATAACTTATATATTTTATAATTATAGTATGTTTAGAACACTTATTTGTATAAATATGATTTTTTATGCTTAAAATATTAATATAATAATAATATTTATAAATTTAATTATAATGTTACTATTTAGTTTAATTTGACATATTTATATTAAATTTGTGCAAATTGCAAAAAATAACACGAACTTTAGGGGTGGTTGCGTTCGGTGGCACCAACTTTCAAAAATTCTATAATAATCACCAACTTTGAAGGGTGGTTGTGGTTAGTAGCACAACCATTTTATTTTAAAAGTGCTCCCCTTATTAACATTTGGTTTACAAAAAAATCACATTTTTCCATTGTTTTCTTAAACCCACTCACATTTTTCTTCTTTTCTTTAAAAAAAACAATTTTCATGTTTATAAATTCAATTTCAATTTTTCAAAAAACATCATTTTTTAAAAATATAATTGTGATATTAATTGGTATCTTTTTAAGACACTCATTTTTCATTTTAAAGACATTACTTATTATTGAATTTTTTGAAAAAAACTGAGTATATGGAGAAAATAAAATTAGTTCTTTTTTTAACCGGGTGTAAATAATGAGTGTATTGTTTTAAGAAAAAAAGGGGAAAAGTAGTGTTTTATAAAGTAAATTATATTTTTTTAAAATTAAAAATGAAAATGGATTATTTTTAAAAATGAAATATGGGCATTTTTTTAAAATTGAAAATTGAATGATTTTTTTCTACAAAGAATGTTAATAAGAGGTGATATTTAAAAAAAAAAACAATAGATGTGCCACTTATTGCAACCTGAACCAAAGTTGGTGATTATTTTTAAAATTTTAAAAGTTCATGCCATTAAACGCAACTACCCCTAAAGTTCATGCTATTTTTCACAATTTGCCCATTAAATTTTAATTTTGATATTAATTTAATATTTTAAAAAAGTCTTTAAAAAGTTCGAGTTTTTTTACCCGGTCGGTCGACCCAAACCCGGGCCAAACTTGGTTTGGCTCGACCCGAAATGACCGATAACCCGATTGATTCGAAATCCGATTTACCCGAGATCCAAATGACTCGAACCCAAACCCGACCCGAATGACCAGATTTACAGGTCTAATTGGAAGTCAATTAAATTAACTTTATTTTCTTTTAGATATTTTTTATATTCCTCTAAAAAAGGTTAATTATTTAGAGAAAACCCAAATTAAATTTGGAGAAAAAATGGATAACATTTTCTAAATTTGGAAAAAACACTATAATGAAAAATTGTTAAAATGGGGAAGAATTCATAACATATTACTTATAATTCTCTATTTTGGAGAATTTTGAAGAAAAATTGTTGGACATGCTCTAATTAAGTCAACGATGACTTGTCGGGACATTGATAAAAATTTATCCAACAATATTAAATTTTATTTTATTTTTCCTTCAATAAAATTTTTTATATAAATAATTCTAATGTAAATAGTTCTTTTTATACAAGTAAAAATTCTAATGTAAATAGTGTTTGAGGCTACTTTGGATATTTCGCAACATAATTAATATACTCTTGTTCCAAAAAAGGTGAAATCGCTCACCCCGGCGCCCCTCACCCCAGCCCGAAGGGAATTGTAAGAGGAGGTAAATCACGGTGACTCAACCGACCACAGAGGTCACGACCAGTGCTCACTGCGCACAAGGAGCCCCCCTCATTTGAGAGGTTGCTCCCACTCTGCCGCTGATGAGACTCGATCCTTGGTCTCTTGTTCCAAATGTCACCCCTGTGACCAGTTGAGTTAAACCCATGCAGGCAATGAAACCCATAATTAATATACTCGATCTGACATTTTGTATTTTTATTTTATTGTTTTCATGAAAGCTTAATTTTTTTTACGTTGTTTGAGTATCTTATGGAGTAATTTTTTTTCCATGACGAGGAACTCACCTTCGCTAGTAAACCCCAAGCACGTGACTCAGCCAACAAGAGTTACATACCAAGTAATCTTATGGAGGAATATATAACGGATCAAATGTTAACAACTCTTAACATGTTTTGTGTTAACAAATAATGGTCGTTGCATGAATGAAGATGAAAGGTCAGGATTAATCAATGATTTTAATAATTTTTTTTTTAAAAAAATATGGGACCCGCGGGGAAAACTACTCCACTCTCTGGAAGGGCGTGTGATGCACGTTGAAACTGCTCAATTTTGGAGGCAGGAAATCGTGGGATTTTTTTTTTGGTGATTTTCAACAATTTCCTTTTTGAAAAAATTATGTTCAATTATTCTGGGTTGTGAAATCTTTGGAAATCAGTGACGGTTTTAGCCAATCGGACGGTGAAGAAGAGGAAGAAGCAAAACGGACATTGAAAATCGCTGATGGATTCAGGTAATGGGTTAGAAAACATCATTAGCAGTTCAAATATTCGTCGTTGGGATGCAAGTATTCGGTGTAATTATGCAATTTTATGTGCTAATGGTGGTACTGGGATGATGAAACACATGAGCAATGTAACTGCTCAAATCTGGACGGGAGAAAATCGTGGGAGGCGCTTATTTTTTTATTTTTATTTTTGCCAATTTACACCAATTTCCTTTTTGAAAAGATTTTTGGTCATACAAATCAAGATCATGATCTATTAATCTGGTATGTAAAATCTTTGAAAATCAGTGATGGTTTCATCAAAGCGGACAGTGAAGAAGAGGAAGATTCATCAAAGTTTTTTTAACTTCATAATTTTCCAAGTAGTCATCAATATTCGGCAAATTTTGTCAAATATTCATCACAGTCACTCAATTATTCATCAAAGTTTTTGTTAAAATTTATCAAATATTCATCACAGTCACTCAAATATTTATCACAATCACTAAAATATTCATCACATTCACTCAATTATTCACAATTTCCCAAATATTCATAAATATTCAGCAACATTTAAGAAATATTCATCACAGTAACACAATTATTCATCAAAGTCAAGAATCCTTTCACCAATATTCATATCACGCCCCCAGAGTATGAAACAGGACCTATTTCGTACCAGTGACTCAAATTTCCACAATATTCATATCAAGACAACAAATATTCATCAAAATCCCCTTTAAACTCTTCTCTAATGAAAATTCGCATTCATCCCTTCAAGCCGCCTACAACCTCTGCTGACTAGGTTCACTTACAGACACAGGTACGACTCTCGGATGAGAACTATTCGTCGAAATCGCCCTCTGATTTCGCCGGAATCGCCCTAGTATGAGACGCGATGAAGAGGGTGACAGACGGTTGTTTTCTAATCGTCCAAAAAAGGGGATTTTGGTTGGGATATCACGCGCGTGTGTTGGGAGAAAAGGGTAGTTTTTATCTTTTCATATTAAAATTAATTAATTTCGGGAATTAATCTCGTCCTTCCATTTGCAATCAATCAACGACCTATATTTGTTAACACAAAACACATTAAGGGATGGTTACACATGACCTAACCCCTCTCTCTCTCTCTCTCTCTCTCTCTCTCTCTCTCTCTCTCTCTCTCTATATATATATATATATATATATATATATATATATATATATATATAGGGATTGACTCCGGCGAAAAACTCAAATTGCGGTAAAAACCGTGAGGACTACTTTATAGCTTGGTTTATTTGAAACCCGTGCTAAAAACCTCAATTACATAGTGACTTTACAGCTCAGTTCAACCTAAAAACCGTGCTAAAAACTCCAGTTTTAAAATAACACATGACTTTATATATCGGTTAAACCTAAAAACCGTGCTGAAAACTCATGTTTTAAAATTACATTAGTGACTTTATAGCTCGGTTTTATTCAGAACCGGGCTAAAATATGTGACCTTATAGATCGGTTCTATTTATAACCGGGCTATTAAAGCTAGTGAACGGGGCTAAAAAGCCGGTCCTCACAGGTTTTTACCGCAATTTTGGTTTTCACCGGAGCGCAACCCTATATATATATATATATATATATATTTTTTTTTTTTGTGATGAGGAACCCACCTTCGGTGGTAAACCCGAACACGTGACCCATCCGACAAGGATCGCATACTAGATAAACCGACTTGCGCCGATTGGTTCAACACAATAATAGGAAGCAAGGCAAAATCTTATGGAGTAATTTTTTGAATAACGAGGGTAACCCACCTTTGGTGGTAAACCCGGGGCATGTGACCCAGCCGACAAGAGCCATGCGTCAAGTAAATTGGCGATTATTTCACCAAGAGAAAGGCGGAGGCGGGGATCGAACTCGAGACCTCCCATTAACCCCCCTTGCCCCCCTTTCTCCTTACCATTGAGCCACCTCGTTGGGGGCAGATCTTATAGAGTAATTGATTAGACAATTTGTTATTTGTTGTATAATATCTCAAATAACTCTTTTTTAAAGAATGTTACGGAGTAATATATTTTATCCTACATTTAATTTGATTATTTTTAATGCAATCTATCTATCTATCTATTAATACCAAAGCACTTTTCAGCACATGTCATCTTCTCGCGCGAAGCTATTTTAGTAAATTCTTTTTTTTTTTCTTATATATCATGTCCATTATTAATTCAAAACTTTTTTTTAAAAAAATAAAGTTAATATTAACTATCTATCTATCTATCTATCTATCTATCTATCTATATACATATACTAAAATCGATGCATTGTTGCCTACGTGGCGGCGTGTGATTGCATCTGCTTACGTGGCGGCGCGTGAGTGTATCTCGCAAAGCTCTCTCCCGTCAAAAAAGAAATCTAATAAAAATAATTAGATATTTCTAATCTATATAATTACAAATGATTAAATAATTATTTTATTTTACCAATAATTCATATAATAATAATAATTATTTTATAGTGCACGTTTTTTAAGGAAAAAACTATATCAATATAACACTAAATATTATATAAATAATTATTTTATTTTATTTTACCATTAATTCATATAATTATTTTATTTACCACTAAATATTATATAAGGAAAAACCTATATCAATATAACACAATCATCACTATAATAATAATAATAATAATAATAATAATAATAATAATAATAATAATAATAATAATAATAATAATAATAATAATAATAATACTAATACTACTATATCTCCCACCAAAAGAATTTGTCATATATATTACCAGGTGTATATATATAAATAAAAAATTATACGCTACTGAATTGGTGTGTTTAGATCTCTTTATAATCAATCTATACATGGACATATTTAATATATTAAAATCAACACTACCTCCATCCCATCCCAAATTACATATCATTACCGTGCCATATATCACCTATTTACCATATACAAATTATATTATGTTCACCCAATTCCCATCCCAAATTACACTGACATATATTTAATATATTAAACAAAAATATGTCCAAAAATTAGTACACGGAAAACAGGTAACTTTGGGCATGTTAATAAATTCCCATCACAAAGAAATTAGTATCCATATAATTCCAATCTAATCATATACATACATAGATTTTCCTATGTCAACAATATAGATAGATATATTTTCCAAATTAACAATTTTGGAGTTGCTATAAAAAATAATATATATGATCATTGGATAAACTACTCGCTCTTTCATTTAATCATTTTGTTCTTCATGTATGCCTAGGCTTTAGAGGAAAGATTTTAGTTTTTGTATTGTTCGGTTCGGTAGGCTATGTAGTTTGTACTATTTATACTAAATTTTATTTTTATAGTGGTTGTTCTCTCTCTCTAACGTTTTGTTGTTTGTCCAATGGAAATCAATTCGACTCTTTATTTCGGACCCGGCTTATGGTTGTGTTTCCACCATTCTTGCTCTCGAACAGGTTAGAATTCGCACCCTTGATTAATTTATAAATATTAATATATAGTATTAATCGCTCTTGAATTCATATCAAATTTAAAACTAATTAAGAAAACCAACAACATAGAAGCATATGATGGCAGAAGTATATTAAATTGACGTGTTTGAATTTTAAATAATTAAAGTTGACGTGTTTGAATTAAAATCTAATCTTTCTTCAATTCGTATTAAATTGACGTGTTTGATGTTTAAAATTTTAATTTTATCTTTTGATTTAGGATTATAATGGCAGAAGTATATGATCCTATTCATGATCTTACAACCAACAAAGAAGATCGAAAAATAAGAATTCGCATACTTGATCTGTGGAAGGTTAAAGACTTCATGTCCCATAAAATTACCCACATAGATATGATCTTGATTGATGAACAGGTAACTTTAAAAAAATGAGTCATGAGACCCTATATGTGGGAAGGATGTCAACATTGTAAGTCCAAGATAAATCAATTACACATATATCAATCGATCGATCAATATATACAATAGTTAAATTTCTTTATTTACTATTTTAATACGTACTGTTATCAATTTTTTTTGAACATGAAATAATTCGAAATCCCAAACAAGAGACATCTGGGAAAACGAGAGGCCGAAGGAAATCTGCAGACGGGCTAACCGTCATGATACAAACCAGAAAAGCAAAATACAAAAGAAAACCCGAAAACAAATGATCTCAGCAGGAGGACCAGAAGAGAGACAGTCGAAAATTCAATTAAAATAGGTATATGGTCAAAATTCAAGTCGTTGATGACATTGCTACTTTAGTATTCTTTCAATTTTGCAATTAATAAAAAAAATGTACTTATATAAGGTATTCAATATACATTATTTTAATTTGATATAAATTTATTAATTTTAAAGGGTGGTGAAAGTAGTGGATGCCCCAAAGAGATGAAGATGGTAGTTAATAAGAAGTATTTGTTTAGAATGAAAATCGGAAAATTTAACATAGAGAAGAACTATAAAGTCTATAAAGTGCTAAATATGATGGATGATGATTACTTGATAAATCAGTTCTTAAAGAGTCCAAATATTATACAGGTATATTTTTTATAAGCTTCTAAACTTATTACATTAATCCTAAAATATATAATGTTAGGCTCCTATCTAAAGATACTCACAATATAATTTTTTTTTTAGGATTTGAACTCATATAACAATGATGATCAAAAGGGATCAGACGTTACTTCGTATTCTACTGTCCCCCTACAAAAATGATCATGTGGAACTTTGGTTTTGAGTTCAGATTCAGAAGAGGAAGATGAAAATGTTGGTCAACGGTCTTCATCAAAAAACAAGATTGCCCGACTTTACTGCAACCGTGACAAAATTTCACTGAAGATAGAGAAAGATGATACATCATTCTAATTATTATGCTTTAAAATTACCCTTCTATTGTTTTAAATATTATTTCACTTAAGACACCATTGTGTTGTTTATGGAAAACATATATACTTAATTTCGTTTACATTTTAATAACTATATTAAATTTATTTGAGATTTTAGATGTCATTTGTTCGTTTTTTTAATATTATAAATTATGTATTTATTTTTTCTATCTATACGGCTATTAGTATCCAATATCCCTTTGCAAAGTTTGTTAGCAGAATTATATTGGTAAAAATCAAAATCAGCTTGTACGTTTTAGTAACTATGTATTTTTTTTCTATCTACATACATATATTTGGATATTAAATTATTTCAATATAACTGAATATGTATTATGTATTATATAAAAGATTAAAATATATTAAATTATTTCAATATAACTGAATATGTAATATGTATTATATAAAAGATTTTCTTACCAAAAAAAGAGAATCGTAACAACCTAATTTAAAATAGGACTAAACCATTTTTAAAAAATCGATATGCTATATACATTAAAAACAAAAATCTTATTGGGGTATAGGTTAAAAAACCCAATAAACGATATTTTATATTACCATATAGAAAAATTTGCTTTCATTCAAATATGGATATACCATATCGGGAAATCGGCAAATTTGGATAGACTTTTGTCCGATCAATTCCAATCTAATCTTGATAGAGATAAAATGTCTGGATTTGGTCTGTCTGCAATTAAATAAAAAGATTTTAAATCATGTCCAATTACAACTCATTACCCCCACCCCCCAAAATTCACCCCCCCTCGAAAAAAAAACTCACGGTTATATTTTAACTAAATATATTCTCCGTGCATCCCGTGAAAATAATACGGTTCGCGGGATGTATTCGCGTAAAATATAATACGGAGTATTGATGTATTATTCGCGTGCAATATATTTAGGTTATACTTGATGAGATGGGAATTAATTAAAGGCGGGAGTATTATACTATTCGAACCGTTACACCTCCTTATTATATTTTAACTTCAAATTAATGTCAAATTATTTTAAAAATAATTATATTAATGATAATTCCTACACATTTATTTTTTAAAAAATGAAAAAAATAATAAGAACAATTTTTTAATATTTTTTTTACCTGAAAGCTAGGATACATTTATTTAAAAATAACCCATTTATTTTTAAAAATAAATTTTTTAAAATTAATATGATTAATTTTTTCAGATTTTTTTACCTGAAAGCTAGGATAGCAAGGAGGGAGTATTATTACACTGTTCAAACCGTTACCCATCCATATATTTCAACTTCAAATTAATGTCAAATTATTATTTTTATTAAACAAATTTAAGAGAGATTTATCTTTAAAAAATTAGATACTTTGAACGAAGTAAAAAATATAAATATATTTTTTTATTATAAAGATTTTCCTTTTTCATGTGATGATAAGTTAGCTTTGGTCAACTGATCAAATGTCCATTAGTTATTCCATCATTTTCATATGAATATTTATCAATTTATTCACGAGATTTTAGATGAAACTTGAATTATTAAATTGTAATTATACAATAGGATACATAATTTTATTTTATAAAGCTCTCAATATCAAATTATTTGAAACTTTATAATTATTTTTTTTAAATTACAATATACCTTATATAACATCTTGCATTTAACATTATATAGTCAAAATTTAATACATAGAAACAACCAACCAACTTCAACTCCGAACAAAAAACAACATAATATACCGTAACATATATTCACTACACCGCAATTCCCGAGCTTGGGACGGGTCTTACACTAGTCTATCTATTAAAACTAAAGCACTTTTCGTCACATGTCATCTTCTCGCACGAAGCTATTTTAGGCAATTCTTTTTTTTTTCTTATATAACATGTCCATTATTTTTTTATTTTCTTGACCATCTATCTATCTATTAAAACTAAAACACTTTTCGCCACTTGTCATCTTCTCGCGCGAAGCTATTTTAGGCAATTCTTTTTTTTTCTTATATATCATGTCCGTTATTTTTTTTTATTTTCTTGACCAATGGGATTAATTCAAAACTTTTTTAAAAAATAAAGTTAATATTAACTATCTATCTATCTATTAAAACTAAAGCACTTTTCGCCACATGTCATCTTCTCACGCGAAGCTATTTTAGGCAATTCTTTTTTTTTTCTTATATATCATGTCCATTATTTTTTTTTATTTTCTTGACCAATGGGATTAATTCAAAACTTTTTTAAAAAATAAAGTTAATATTAACTATCTATCTATCTATTAAAACTAAAGCACTTTTCGCCACATGTCATCTTCTCACGCGAAGCTATTTTAGGCAATTCTTTTTTTTCTTATATATCATGTCCTGAAATACCCGCGTATTTCCATTTATTTAATTTTAGAATTTTATTAAATAAAGGTCGAAAGTATTTCTTATTCCTCTTATTCTTAGTGTGTCACAATTCGCGAGATAGTGATTTCACATTTTATAATGTGAAATGGGGGAAATTAATTTATTTTATTTAATTAAATAAATATTTTATAAATAATATTTATATATTATTTATGGGTAAATTAGTGGATAGCTAGTTATATATATTATACTCTATATATATATATACATACATACATATGTAGTTATTTATGTATATACATACATGTATATGGGCTACCCACATAACAGCCCACAACGGCCCAAACCAGCCAACCAAAAGGGCTGAATACGGGAGGAGGAGAGCCGATTGTTTTCTTTTAAAAACAAAATCTATCTTTTAACTATATGATAAGTAACAATCTTTGGCTAAATCGTTTCAACCTAAAATCCATATCTTTAAGAGATTTGATTAGGTTAAATCTTAGAGGACGTTACCACCTTCCCACCCATATCAAATACACGCCATAACTTCCTCTCCATCATCCTCTGCAACCCCGTAAACATCAGCCGAAAATCACAAACGACAACTATCTCCGTTCACCCTCGACCACGATTCCGACGATCCCAAGGCCAACGACCACCACCACAGGTCTCCTCCAACACCCAGGAAGCCACCGTGCAAGCCCCGACGCAGCAGCTCACCGGAAAGACGTCGGAAGTTTCTACAGAATAGTGATTGAGAGGCCAACTTTGAAGCATTGCCACCACTACCACAGTGACTCAAATCCATCAAATCCAAATCCACCGTAAACCTTGCAATACCCTCTGTCAAACCCATCTTTTCGTTTCCTCAAATCTGCTCAGGGGTGCTCGTACCATAGCCCCGAAATCGACCGGTGAGCAGTTTTTCTGCATAGCAGAAAAACGTGATTTTGATGAACGTTTCTTTATTCATTCGATTCAGTGGCTGATAATCCTTATAAATCATTTCTTTTCAGATTCATACCATAGCAAGGGATCATAGGCTCGAAAATTTGACGATTCCGAGTCCCGTTTGGGTAAGATCCGCTCTATTCAACGCAATTTATCGAGTTTCGAATAATTAAGCGATGTTTAATCTAACCTACATACTGTTTTGGAACAGTTTACAGCCTGTTTAGCTCATGAGATTTGGTGGGTACAGAATCGATTGGCTTTTGGGAAAAGCAAGGGTAAGTTTTGTACTTTTTAAAAGTTACGGTGCCGTTTCCGTAATTTCTAAAAAGTTACTAATACCCTAATTAATTCTGTAAAATCTCAGGTCCATTATCAGATTATTTTTCTCAACTACGAATAAGCATTTCGTCAGATTAAGGCAAGTGGTTTGGTTCAATCAGTGCACTTTTGCAAATTTCGTGCCTTTTTCGCAATTATTGTCTTTTTGTGTCTTTTATACATTCCATGTTATGAATTTGTGATAAATATGCAAGTTAGTTCAGTTTGTTGCTATTTATCAAATCCGAAATCTCACATAGCATGATAACTCGGGTAATTATAGTTTGATCCCATAATTTGAGAAAATTATATTAAATGCCCGAACTTCCTAAAAAGCATGATTTGTTCATTTTGTTTCCTTCATGCTAGTTAAGTATGGTGTATTATTGGTTTTGAATATCCATGCTTGTCAGTTATATTATTTCGTGCACTTTATAGATCTAAAGTGTACATTATGCCTTTTGTGGTCACCTAGGATGTAATTGTGAATTGGTACTTATACCGTGTGTATTATTATTATTGTTGTTGTTATTATGATGTGTGTCTTAAATAATGGAAAAAGGGTAAAGTCAGGTCAAGGTTCGGTTATACCTTGCTCTATAAACGTCTCATGAGATGCCCCTTCGAAATTGCAAATCTCTCGAATGGGTACATCTACCTAAGGGTAGTAGGTCATCCGCCCAGTATATGCGGCCGAGGCCAGTATCACTTGTCCTCATGAAATGATAACGTTGTTATAAATGTATTATTATTGTTGTGTTGTATATTATTTTACTAATAGGTGACCCAATTTCAGCGATGTTATATCATATTCTTTCCGTACTCGGAATATGATTCCTTAGGGTCTTCGGATCCGCATCCCATTCAAACACTCGGCCCTTTTTTGGATCATCCTTTTACATTATTTTTATTTAATCAAACGAGTCAGGTTCCACATAAATATTTACTCCTAATTCATATTTTAGTCTACAATCACCAATACCCTTTTATGGTCAATGGGTGGTAGACGGAGTCTTGAACATTTTACTTTCTGCTACTTGCTAGTCGTAAAAAGACTAACCGTCCTATTTTTCTCCTTTGGACGGTTGGAGTCCCTGGTCTGCATACTACACCTCAGCCGTCGATCCGCAGGTTTAGGTAAACGGTCTTGAGGCGCTGAAGAATAAAGGATTTCATTGTTTTTCATTTTATCGTGTTTTTTGAGTTAAGGTACAAACTTCTAGAATTTATGGGATTGTTTTCATTCCGCTGCTACTATTTCATTAATTTGATAATTGTATTTGGACCCCTTTGTTTTGGGTAACTTTATTTTGGAATATTTTACTTTGACGACGAACTTATCTGAGTCTTTCAATGGCGTGCTAAAGGGTGGAAGGAGCCTTCCGCTCACATCGCTCGTGCGTCAGACTTTTTACAAAGTCAACAGTTACTTCGTCAGGAGGCGAGGTGAAGCCGTTGAGCGCATTTCTTTGGGTTTCCCACTAACAGACGCTACTGATAAGAAGATTGGGTTACTTCTCACTGCTGGGTTGAATGCACATGTCGTTTCATTTGATTTGCAGATTGGGTTACTTCTCATCGCTAGTGAGTCCTCCCCATCTCGAAAGCGTCCGGTAAATGCAGGAGGTTGTGCCCCATAACCTGTCTTCTTTCGCGCCTCTTTCCTTCTAGCCCTTCGAATCGCATTTTGGTCATCACCGTCAATGTCGACCAAGTTCAAGCATCTGGGCCTTCCAATGGAGATCCTCTCCCATGCCCACAACTAGTAATTTCGTACAATTAACGAGTTAACACATTTATCGAATATATGAGATGACAAATGTAACATGTATCGTACTTGCAACAATATGACGGGACCGACAATCTCAGACTTCTCTCGCGATGTAGCTCTGCAAAGCTGGCGATAGAGGAAAGCAAGGGTTGCACTTCCCCAACTATACTGGCCAGCAGCCTCCAAGTCTGCTAGCAATGGAAGGTAAAGTAATTGCACCTGGCCGCCGCTATTATCAGCAAACAGAACCCCAGCCATAAGCAACAAAATGTATGCCCTAGCTTGGCACTGAATGGCATGTTGCTCAGCATCTTTTGGTAAGGCCACCTGGAGCAGTTGTCGTAGCCAGGCCACCTTCACCGAAGATCCCCTAATCTGATTCGCCGGGGGTCTTTGCCCAAGCAATGTTTCTGCAATGTCTGGCCAATCGTACCATGCAGATCCAGTAACTGGAAGACCATCAACACGCAGACCTAATAGAACAGACACATCTTGCAGCGTGATTGTCGCCTCCCCAACGTTCAAGTGAAAAGTATGGGTCTCAGGTCTCCATCTCTCTATTAACGTTGTCGTTAATTCATTGTCTATCTCGAACATGGACCCAAGCTTGTATATACATTGAAATCCTGCCAACTGTATATACTGTAGGACTCGAGGGTCGGCAACAAGATCTCTCCCGAACTTTCGCAAGTGCATCCTATGTTGGATAACACCATTCGTCTGCAAATGTAACTCTTACAAACATTAGGGATCCGATCTATATGTTCCATTCAATTTAGTTTTAACACTTGGTGAAAATAGTATATACTTACATATTCCTCGCGAGTCCATACATCAGTTGACCTGTGGAGATGTTGTCTGTGGAGCACCTCGTTGTTGAGCGGACCAGGATTTAGTTGCATTTCCATTTATAACTCCCTAACAAAAAGAAAGTATTTTTTACAAACTTACAGAAAACAAGGGTTCTGAATCTAAATTCATATATGTGAATCAAAATCTATTCTCCTACAATCGCTTCAGTTATGATTGAATTCTATTCTCTTACAATCACATACAATCTCTTCTCTGGTTATTGTATGCTAATTAAATTCCACGCTCCTATATTTTTTGCTAATTCAAATATCTTCTCCTTCTATTTTGTGAATCTAAATTTATACTATCAAAAATATGTTGTGAATCCAAATTTATTAACTTAAGTATATAATACACTCTAAAATTATATTTGTAAACTCTAAACTTATTAACTTATTAACATCTTTTTTATAAATATATTTTTACAATTTCATGTATAATCAACCATCACAATTTCTCATCTACAAAATCAATTCACACAACTGAAATTAATAAAAACAACTTTTCGTTTCAACGGTTACAAATTTCATATCTATACTAATCACAATTTCATATTTATACTAACCACAATTTCAATTTCATATCCATCACAACACAAAACTCTACAACATTCAAATTTCATCACCATCATATTTATACTAACCACAATTTCAATTTCATATCCATCACAACACAAAACTCTACAACATTCAAATTTCATCACCATTAAAAAAACCAAACTTAAACCATAAAACATCCGATTCTCTGAAATTTGCCACTGCTTGAATAATACAAGGGCTTTTGCCCACGTTTAGCATAAAAAAAACTGAATTTAAACAAAAAAAATTACATACCTTTGTATGTTCAGATGAGAGACGAACGAAGGGATGACGAAGGATTCTTCAGACGAAGGTTGAAGATGAGGATGGAGATTGAAGATTTTGGTTGGGTTTAGGGGCGACGAGGGAGACGAATCGGAGGTTGAAGACGAGTGAAGATGAAGATGAATGAAGTAAATGGGGTAGGAGGCGGTTTTGGTAGGGTTTCATTAATGCCACACATAACCCGCAGCCTCAAACCGCGTTTTTGCCGCAGAATCTTTGACTTTTTTTTCTCTGAAATCGCACAGAGAAACGCGCTATGCCACATCAGCGCCTGGCTTTAACTATTTTGCTAGGTGGACATTTGGCACAGAAACGCGGTTTCAGACCGCGTTTCTTTGGCAATTTTCAAACCCCCCGGACGCCAATGGAATTTCATATTTTACCCATAAAACGCGGGTTCAAACCGCGTTTTTCTGACGGACCTGCAAAAAATGAATATTTTTGTAAAATGTTTAAAACAGTGAATATTTTCGTAATTATTTATTTATTTGTGAATATTTCGAAAAAAATTCCAGCCAATCTATATATATAATGAAAACTATTTTTCTTTTTATAATGACCTTAAGTTTTGAATTTTCACCCAATCAACCTAATCTACATAAAACTTCAAATGATAAAATTTTTAAACATTTTTAACCAATGGGATCTATCTATTCTAACTATTAAATGAGAAACATTTTTGCTTAGATGTCATAATCATCTTAATTTTATGATTTCCTCCCAATCAACTCAACCTAGAGAAAAAAATCCAACTAATAACATTTGTACAAGCTTCTTTAATTAATCTAGTTATATCTAACTAATAAACAATAAGAATTTTTTATTAGGTGTTATAACCAATTTTATTTTGTGATTTTCACTCAATCAACCTATACTACTTAAATCTTAAACACATGTAATTTTTACACATTTTTCATAAATATTATTATTAATTTTTATTTACTTTATCAAATCTATTTTTTTATTTTATATTAACGTTTGGTAATGGTTATTTAATTTTATAATAATAATTTTTTATACTTACAAAATTTGATTTTTTTTTTAAAATACGCACCATGACGCGAGAATGTACTAGTTAACTAGGGGTGGGCACAAATCCTGCAAATCCCGGTCCCGTCCCGGTCCTGTCCTGATCCCGGTGGGATTTCGAAAAAAAATAGTGAATCCCGTCCCGGTCCCGTCCCGCAAAAATTATGCGGGACGGGACGCGGGACGACCCGTCCCAATCCCGCAAATCCCGTCCCATCCCGCATATATTATATATATATAATGTAATACTGTATATATATAATATTATGTTTTGTAGTATGTATTATACAGTATATTATATTTAGTTCTCCCTAGTATATAGTACGGAGTATATATTAGATTACATACAGTGTGAATACACACTGTAATGCAAGAGAGAGGGAAGATTTTAGCCCCAGGCCCCCAACGACAAGCTATACTACTTTGAAAATATACTGTAATACACACATATAGGCACTGTATATAATATATGCGTATGTATATATAAAGGATAACCGTAAAATATATATAAAAAATATATAGATTTAGACCATCCACAATGGTGGTGTGCAAATGTGCAAATGTGTATTTTTTAGACATTTTTTAGCTCCATTGGTTGTTTTGGGTGTGTGCAAATGTGCACATTTGAGCATGTAATGTGCAAATTTGAGCACATCACCTCCCCATGTGCAAAAACTTTTACAAAAAGCAAGACCATTTCATTGGTTTATTTTTTTTATAATTTTATTTTCCTTTTTGTTTTAATTGAATTGTATTTGAATGGTGTGTAAAAAATGCACATTTCACCAATGGAGCAAATGACTAAAAAGTGATGTCTATTTTTACACATCTTGTGCAAATGTGTACATTTTACCCAAAACCATTGTGGGTGGTCGTGTTACGTCATTGAAAATCGCAAAATATACGAAAAATATTTTATTTTTTATAATCGTTTATATTCGAGGGACAAGACACGTCCCGTCCCCGTCCCGTCCCGCGAGGGATAAGGCCCGTGCGAGATTAAAAAAAAAAGAGTAAATCCCGTCCCGGTCCCGTCCCGCAAAAATTACGCGGGACGGGACGTGGGACGACCTCTATCCCGTCCCGTCCCGTCCCGCGCCCACCCCTATAGTTAACCCTAAAAAAAAAAGGAAAAAAAAGACTTTGAGACGTTGACCGCCAGATCCAAGTCAACGGAGGCTAATTAACAGCGAACTCGTTCGTCTATATCCCAAACCGAACCGCCTCAGGTCAGTTGTCCCGTGTTTCCTATCTTAGGGTTTCCCTGTCCCCTGTTTTCGACTTTTGACGTCTGACTCGTTCTCTCCGATCTCGTTTTTAGCCCCTTCAATTTCTATCCTCCATTGAAGCCCCTCCCTCTCGAGCCTCGACCAATCCCCTCCCGTTTCCCCCCCATCTGACGATGCCTCCAAGAACGAAGAAGCCGGCAGGAACGCCTCCTTCGAAACGGACCCCTAAGGCCACCAAGGCGGCGCCCTCGCACAACCAATCTGAAGCCGTTTCTGATGACGCGGTGAAAGCGGCGGAGTCGAAATCCGATCCTGTTGTCGTTGCCGCGGATCTGAATGTTAAGCCTGTGGAGGACCCGGCCAGCGACCACGATGGATCGGTTCCTGAGAAAAGTGAGTGTTTTCTTTTTCCAATTGGATTGATTGCTGGTTGTTGATTTTATATTCTTATCCAGGATTCGAGGCTTTGATTGTGCTTGTTTTTAGGGTTAGGGTTCTATTGGGAGGGAGATATTGGAACATAATTGATCCAGATTAGAAGTTGCAAGTGAGATTGGAACAGGAAAAAATCATGAAATTTAACTAAATATAACATCTTTCTTGCTGAAATTTCACCATGAGGCATTGCTGTGTATTTTACCTGAAGATTTGTGTTGCTATGTATATTAATTAGAGTTGCATCCTCCAACAGTAGTTCTTTTTCCGGAAATATATTGTATCTTTTTGTTTGATATAGGGCTTATAATATATATTTACAAAAATAGGCGGAGCAATTTTCTAGAGTTGGGACTTGGGAATAGAGCAGAAGTGAAGTCCGTGGTACATAGACTTGGGTGATGCAGTGATGCTAAGTTTGATGGTTTCAATTTGTTTCCTATATTGATTATTTGATATCCATTGCATTAGAGGGCCTGTTGTAGCCGTTGGCTGGAATTTCCTCTCCCTTCTATATTGTGCCCAGGGGTCAGTGAGTACTTTTCCTGTATATCTCTTTTGAGCATGCCAACCAAATACATACTGGTGGATTGGGTTTATAATGAAGTTTGGTATTAGCTCTCATACAGATAAAATTTCCAGCTATCTCCTCATTTTTTAAACTTTTTTGCCTAAATACTTGAAGCTGTGTTGGTACATACCATCATGGATGCTGGGAAAGACGAATTAAATATATAATGTTTGAATTCTGCTAGAAAAGGACTTTCTGATAAAACCTCTGAAATGATGGGCATAGGCGCATAGTAGATGAATTACAATCATCCTTAGAGAGGATATATCAACTTGAAGTTGTTACAATGATCCATTTCCCCTCAAAATTTTGCTCAGCATAAACAAATATTTGATGGTTTGCACTTTAAAGTTGTTAGTCAAAGTTTTAAGATGAAACAAAAGAAGCTCAAGATTTGAGAAAATATGTCTATGAAAACTGAATGAAATGGTTGCTGAATATTTGGTTTGGTCCTCCAAATTTCTGTTAATTCTGATGCTGAGGGTTGGTATTCTTTAATGGATGGAAGATAGCAGTCTTCAGGATGTCATCTTGGGTTGGGAAGAGTATGTAACTTGCTTCTTCTATGACGGCACTCCGACCATTTACAAGAACACATATCTTTTTATGTAGATATTGCTTGATGCAACATGCAAGACTTAAAAGTTAAGAGAGATTACTTTTGGATATTGTCCCTTGATTCTTATAGAAATTCTAATGTACACAACAAATTGTGGGAGCATGCCCTTTCTCTAGGTTGGTGTGTTATAGTCTCTGTTTTATGTGGCAGAAGAAGATGAGGTCAAAGACCCTGTCGATGAATATGAAAAAGGTGAAAGATTGGACCTTGAGGATAATGAGGTTGAATATGAACCTGAAGAATATGTTGGTATCGATTATGATGAGAAGGAGGTTGACCAAGAAGATATTCAGGAAGATGGAGATGAAGATGTTGAGGAAGTTGAGGAAGATGTAGTTGAGGAAGTGGATGTTGAAACAAGTGAGGAGGAAATTGATACTGTTCAAGAAGAACTTGAGGCGGAGGAAGATGATAAACATGTTGGTGATGGGCAGAATGCTGAATTTGTTGATGCTGCAGAAGAAGATGAGCACCATGAGGTTGTAAATGAGAGGCGTAAGAGAAAGGAATTTGAAGTATTTGTTGGTGGATTGGACAAAGATGCTACTGAGGAGGATTTAAAGAAAGTTTTTGGTGGAGTTGGGGAGGTCACGGAAGTCAGACTGATGAAGAATCCACAGACCAGAAAGAACAAAGGATTTGCATTTTTGCGCTTTGCTACTATTGAGCAAGCAAAGCGTGCTGTCACTGAACTCAAGAACCCAGTGGTACTTCCTAACGATGTTGACACTGTTTAAACAACAGCATCAGGTTTCTTGTGTTCTAATTCAATTATGTTTCCAGGTAAACGGGAAGCAATGCGGTGTAACACCTAGCCAGGATAGTGACACCCTATTTCTGGGTAACATATGCAAAACATGGACAAAAGAAGCTGTAAGTAGAATATATAGACTCTTTCACATATATGTGGTTACTTTTGGAGGGTTCGTTGGAGTCTAATTTTCTCTAATCGGTATTGTTGCTTTTCTAATTTCTAGTTAGAGAAGAAGTTGAAACATTACGGTGTAGAGAACATTGAGGATGTTACCTTGGTTGAAGACAGTAACAATCCAGGGATAAATAGGGGGTTTGCCTTTTTGGAGTTCTCCTCCCGATCAGATGCTATGGATGGTTTTAAGCGTCTTCAGAAAAGGGATGTTGTGTTTGGAGTTGAAAGACCAGCAAAGGTCTCATTTGCGGACTCATTTATTGACCCTGGAGATGAAATTATGGCGCAGGTAATCCAAGGATGTCCTCCAAGAGCTGATTGATTACATTTACATCCTCCTTCCTTGGATGTTTGACAATAATCCTCCTTTATTCATGCTCAATTTCTTCTTCTTTCATCCATGTTTCATCCTCTTTATTTGCATCATTAGCATATTTTTAGATTTATCAGGAAGCATTTCATAAACTTTGTTTGATTTTTTTTTCTTGGAGTCTGGGAACATGGTGTTTAACCTATATGCAAATACACACATTTCTTTTGTTGTCTATTTCTCTTTCTCTTTTGAATCTTTTCTTTCAAATGATTCAGTTGACCAATTTTCATTGATGATCTTCTTGAGATTTTTGTAAGCAGTTAGTCATTAACCGGAAGGTTTTACAGGTAAAAACTGTTTTTGTCGACGGTATTCCTGCCTCTTGGGATGAGGATCGTGTCAGGGAGTTTCTGAAGAAATATGGCCACATAGAGAAAATAGAACTTGCTCGAAATATGCCATCTGCCAGAAGAAAAGATTTTGGCTTTGTTAGCTTTGACACACATGATGCTGCAGTGGTCTGTGCTAAAAGCATTAACAATGCAGAGTTGGGTGAAGGGGATAACAAGGTTATAGTCGGCACTACATTTTTTTTTGGAGGGGTATGGGGTGTTGGTCTACAATAGTAATCTGAATGCCTATAATGACATTTCACAGGTGAAGGTGAGAGCGAGATTATCCAGACCACTTCAGAGAAGTAAAAACAAACAAATATCGCGTGCAAGGCGTGTGCCTGGACGTGTTCCTCGTGCGCCCTGGAATCGTCCATTGCCACCACGTCCGTTGCCTCCTCGTGGTGTGAGGAAAGTTGGCAGTCGCATTCATCCAGCAGCTGAACGGATGTTAAAGCGGCCAAGTGGATCAAGAGACAGGCGGGCTGCCGTAGCTGCGCCACCTAGAGCGATGGCAGCAGCACCCAGAGCTAGGCCCTTGCCTCCTCATCCTCCCCGCTCTTATGAGAGAAGAGCTCCTGGTATGCATCTCATTTGGCATGCAGCAAATATACTAACCACCAAGAGCCATAGTTGGTAATGTCATTTATCTTGTTTACGTAGGCAACTAATATACTTCCATTCTTGAGCAGTTCCTTCATATCCCAAGAGTAATGTGAGGCGGGATTATCCTAGGAGGGAAGAAATTGCTCCTAGGAGCAGAGCTCCTGCAGACTATGGTTCCAGGATGATTGAGAGGCATGCATCTTACCGTGATGACTACTCATCTCGAAGTAGCTACTCAGAGATGCCAAGGACTGCAACAGATCGTGCCGCGCCTAGGAGGGTCTATCCAGAAGATGCCTATGGACCAAGATATGATAGGCCTCCTCCCAGTTATCATGAAGGACGTCCTCGTGACTACGATTCTATGTCAGGTTCAAAGCGGCCTTATAGTTCATTGGTAAGTTCATTAAGTTGTCTTTGAAGCCACAGAGCTATTCTTCTATCATTTTGAAAACAATACGAGGTGTTGTTTAAATGATATTGTAATGAGAACTTTTGTGTCCGCATGTTAAAGGATGATGCACCTCCACGTTACGCTGAAGCCGGGGTCCGCCACTCAAGAGCACGTTTGGACTATGACATTCCTGGAGGATCTTCTCAGTATGGAGATGCTTATACCGATAGGTTGGTTTTGACCCTGATTTTCTAGAATTTATAGCAATAGAATAGTACTCTTTTTGTTTTTTTTTTCTCTATCATTTTTATTTATTGATTTTTTTCTCTTGATAATCTGACAGACTTGGGAGATCTAGCCTTGGATATGGTGACAGCAGAAGTTCTATGTCAAGTCAAGATCTTTATGCTAGTCGCCAGGGAATGAATTATGGTATGTTGATGGGAGTAGCTTGCTGCCTTTGAAATTCACGTTTGTAGTGGAATTACTTCTCACCTAAATCTCGTTGGCTTTGCAGGTTCTTATGGAAACAGTGATGTACGTGGTACTTATTCATCAAGCCTTGCTAGAGATTATGCCCCTCGCGGATCTGATGTATATTTCTATCTGTTTATTTTTTTGGAAATTCAGACAGACTCTTAATGCGTTGCAGCGAAATTCACATATTTAAATTATCGTGGCAGGCTGGTGGAAGTTCTTACTCCTCGATGTACTCTAGCCGTGACATTGGTAGTAGTAGTGGGTACATGGGAAGCAGCAGTTCAAGGTCGTACTATTGAGGTAATTATGTAATTTATGTTTGATGTTTTGTCATTTGACAGGAATGTACAAGCTTCAGAGTATTTCTGAATGTTATCATGTTGAAGTCGTTTTCTGTTAGCTATCCTCTATGAAGCTCCAGGCGTCTCAGTTCTTACCGGGAGCTGTGACAATGTTAGAATGGAACATTATGGTTAAATCATCAATTTGTTCATGGCAGAGATAACTGGACAGTGTCAGGGTGGCTGCTGTAGGGTGGACCGTCATATGGACCTTATTGATTGTTGTGGCCACAAGAATGGACGGTGCCCCTATAAAGCTGGATGGATGCTCATTGTTGGGTGTAGGAAGGTGCCTAGTGTGAATGGATAAGGAATGTATTTTATGGAGCAAATTTAGGACTGACATAAGGTTTTTTAGTGAAGCAATGTTTTGGATGTAAGGAAACTTCAGCTGGAAGTTGGTTGTCCTGACTATGAGTCATCTTTTAGTTGGTATTTTATGAATTATGTCTCTTCCCTTGACATTCTCTTTAATGAGCCAGCCTGATGCCTAAGGAGGAAATGTTCTGCATCTTTCCTAATGTTTCGTTGCATTTCTCGGAATGGGTTACTTCCTGTTTGAGAGCAGGAAGCAGCTGCAGTCTGATTGTTGGACGCAGACTTTTGCTTTCCTTCTTAGGATAAGTTAAACATGTGTCAAAGAAGATATCATGGTTGAAACCAACTTGCTTTGAAAGTGTTCCCCTTTACGCTTTCTTGTTTTATGCTCAATGGACGAAGTGAAGCATTAGCAGGCAGCTGGTTGAATATGATTTGTAATGCAGTACTCACTGAACTTAACCTCATGATGTGTAATCATCATAGAGAAGGCACCCTGCTACTTTCTGAAGTCGTACAGATCACCAGTGATCTTTCTTTACTGGGCGCATAAGATGTAATCTGTTGGACAAATGAGAGAACTAAATTTTCCAAGTCCTAAATTTCACCACTCTCTTTATCTGGCTCGACACTGGATCTCTGACTTATCTTGACCTCTGCACAGATTAGTGGATTTTTTTGCCAAAGTGGGATTAATTGATATCTAGATGTTTGCTACAAATTCATGTTCACAAGGGCTGTAAGCTTCTTGTATGGAGAGTTCCTCTCACTTGTAGTTGGATTATTATTTTTTTTCGTGTTGGCACTTGAGTTGTGATTTGAGGATTTATCTACAGTCCTATTAATGAAAGAAACTGAGATATAGTCATCTCTATGGGGTAATAGATGACCATGTCTTCTGGGAGTGGGACCTTGTCCAGGACTAAAAGTTCCTGTAAATATCCCTCTCTATCCTCTAAGTCGGCAATAACATTTACCCCTTGTTCTCCACCTGGTAGTGCATGCTCATTTCATGGCTGCCTTAGAATATGCTACATTGGATAGGCCTGATTAAAGTCCTTTGATGCTGAGCTGAACATTCTTAGTGGCTGCAAGAAGTTTCATGATAGTAGATTTGTTGGTGAAATCGTGGCAATCTGCATTTCATGATAGCTCTTTAACTTTCTGTTGGATTTGGCTGATAGAAAGTTGTCTTAAAGCTCATAAATTTACTCTGATTAATTGATCAAATGGTTTTTGCTTTGAAATTGATCTCTACTTGTGTACGTCTTACTGCTATTTTTGATACCTGGAATTACGGTAGGAGAACTTGAACAACTTTTGAGTTCCATGACTTGCTATTTGTCAAGGACATATTTTTTTTCAAGATATGGACCCTTCTCTAGCTTCACGTTTATGTTTTTCAGATAATGCTGCCTCGGAAAACTTACCCTCTGTATTTCCTACTTTGCTCCCTTGCTTTATGGTTCTTGAGTGTGTATGATTTCTTGTAATGTTTTCATCATTACTATTTACTTTTATTGTTGTACACTTCTTCTGTTGGGCAATTCACTTAGACAGGTAGTATAGCATTATGTTGGTTAATGGTGATTGTGGGTTTCACTGTCTTGGATGGATTCATGCACCTGCTTTGTCGAGATTTCTTTGTCTATAATTTCAGGATCCAGACCTATTGCCCTCATTGGGAAGCATATATGGTTTGTTCGGTTGATATGGTATGCTGCAATTGTTATACTACTGTGTTTAGTTTCTTTTTCCCTGTGCAAAATTTGGACCATTGGAATTACAGGGAACAGTTAACATATCAGGACCCTGAAAGGAGGGAGCTTCTCCTTCCTTTAAATGGAAGGTCGCCTCGTTATCTCTCTACTTTCTTCCATTTTTGGGGATGTGCATCTCTGCCAAAGGTACTGGTGCCAGCCAGGTAACCCGTGTTCAGGTTGAGGAGTGCGAAAATGCATTCAGTTCCTGATAAAATAGAGATCTGGATTCCAGTTGCTCGAATGCCTCAAGGCATGGACTAATGCAATGAATATTTGCATCTTCACATCTGAATATCCGAGTCTTATGGTTGATGCTTGTATATCTGCGTTGCAAATGTCAATCTGTTTCTATTTGCAGTGTTTTGGAAAGTACAATTAAATGTAAAGCAAAATTTGATGTATTAGGCCTGTAAATCGGGGATACGATGCGAGTCCCATTTATCATCTTGCGAGTTAGTACCTGTACCGAAACAATGTAATTAGCCCCTTTGCATGGTTCCTTCATCAGTACACGGTTTGCGAACTTTTAGCCTTACAGACATCCAGATCTCATTGAGCCTCTCTCCAGATTCGACGCTGGAATCCAGTGATGACCTAGAAACCCTATTTGAGACATGACTCAATCGATGCCAAGATTTAGGTCCCTTTACCCGCAAATATGGATGGGTATAAGTACAGATATCGTATAGAATTCGCAAAGACCCAGTCACCCAGTCCTGTTAACTGCTTGAACTCATTGAACTGAACTTGAGAATCCCAGGCTTTTCCCAGGTTTACCCATTTGCACCTTTAACTGATGCTTTTGAGGAACTGTCATCTTTGTTGTACTTTAAATGGTTACCGAATTTGAGTCCTCATCGTCGCATCATTCGTATATTTGTGATGAATTTGAGATGATGGGTTTTATTCAGTCTGTTTTGCATATTTTGTGTATTCGATCATGCTTGGAGTTCAGTGTACATATAGCAACCAAAACTGAAGTGTGACTTGAATAAGATTCATTTCAATGATTCACTACTGAGAAACTTTGTTGAAATACCAAACTGAACTGAAATCAACTATCCATGTGCTGATTTCTTGGCACAGATTTTCCTTCTGAGCAAACCCACAAACTGAGCCGAAACCTGAAACACGTAGGGCAGCACAGCCGACACGAAGATGAGCCGATACTTCCTCAAAACCCCGGGAGTGATCTCGTAGATCGAAGCCCAGTACGTTGCAAACATGGCTGTAGTGGCAGCAAAGACCTCAAGGAAGAAAGGGTATTCCGCCATCAAGTTGAGGACGAGATGGATGGATACCGAGAAGGCAAACGTGTTACATGTCAGAAAGACGGAAAAGGACCTTTCATGTAACGCGTAGATGGCGCGCCCTGCATCATGGCCCTTGCCTGTGTCCTGCCAGACTCCGCCAGGAGGGTTCACTCCGGCCTGAAAGGTGACTGCTGCAATGAGGGTTGCCGCCACCAGGAGCACGTTTTTGGTTTCAATATTTATGTCTCTGCTTCCGCCATAGAAGAAGGTGAGGATCGCGCTCCTCTTGCTTTTGCTTTCGGATATAGGGGAGGCCATTTTTTTTTTTTGGCCTTGTCTTGCTAGAGGAATTGAGCTTGGTGTCTATTTAAGAGCTGCTTTATTCTTTGTTAGGACAAAGGAATAATTTTGGTAGCCAAGGACCATAGAAGTTGCTAGAATCATTCTTTGATGGTGACCTGCTTATATTGGATTTACAACTGTTGTCAAATTCTCCAATGTGATGTAAACTCGTGTGGATGCAATTGTTACGCGTTGTGCTTTTCGTTTCATGACGACAACGGATGATGCTATCCATGGCGGAATCTTGCTCGTAGTTCGCCTTAGTTTAGTTTAGTATTGATCAGCCTTTGGCTCTCAATTTTTGGCAAAGATACTGTGTGTTAAAAGTGTGTCATTTGACTGGTTTAAAGATGAAGAGTTCACTTTTCCGGCCTCATCTCACTCTATGTGAGTGGGTATACTCCATAATATATTGACTTGAGGTCAATGATTCGATCGCTACCTCTATTTAGAAATAAAATTAAAGTTATTAATATACTTTTAATTTTCAAACATTTATAACTTTTTACTTACGTATTAATAATAAAACGAAGCTATCAACGAGAAAAATATACATAGGTATTCTGAGTAAGAGTGGCCATTTCCAATTCTCAACTAATTGAAAATGTCTATCCCTGACACCCATGATTTTGCCCCAATCACTACTTTAGAAGCGATTTTGCCTTAACCATGGTGCAAGTCGGCTTCTGACAATGTCTTCCAAAATTACACAACAACTCCGATTGTGTACACTTGCCCAAAGAGGTTTGGAGGCGTGAAAATAGGAGGAAAATGAGGAGCGGTTACAAGAAAATGATAAGCTTCAGAAAATATATGTTTCTTAGATTTGAATAAATTACATATCTAGAAACTTTATTTGAGATAGAATAGCGTGTTGTTTGTCGAAGAACGTGCCCCAACTGAGATCGATGACATGACATCATCCGTCAGGACGCGCTTGGACATGTCTCAACCGCGGTTGACCACCCCAAATCTTTGCCTTGTATAAAAAAACATTCTAAAATTAATTGATAATAAAAAGAGTGGATAACTAACCTTGTTTATGCATACATAAGATAAATCCCATTAACTTGCAAATATATCATTGATCTCCACAAATTAACCCACAAGCTCTTTCTTTTCTTTCTTTTTTTGATATTGACTTTTTCCCCCTACAAAAAGACACAAACGCATATCTACACTGGGAAATGGCAAACACTTGTATCATACAGCCAACTGGTGGTGCTGATGAGAAGATGAAGATGCCTCATCTTGGTGATCAATCCCGCCATTCGACGCAAAACAAGACTGATGATGCATCCGTCTTACCGAAGCAGCAGTCGCAGAAGATAAGGAATGGTCATCAATGGAGGTTATAAGGGCGCCATCAAATGATCTAGTACTCAAGCTTGGTTGTTGAAGAAGCAGCATTCGACGATGGAGCGACGAGGTGTAGGCTTGGAAGGCGGTAGGGGTGACGTTCAAGCGGAACCCTAAACCGAAGAGGAACTCCACCTCTAGGAAGTTCATCTCCGCCGTGGTTATCCCTCCTATTTTTGCATAGTATGCATTGTTGTAATACCTTGCCATTTTTATTCAAAAGAAGAAACGATTTAGCACATTATTTTTCATGATAAAATTTTATGACCATATCCAATGTGGTTATAATCCGGATTCTGGATTAGATCGGTAAAAAGATGTAAGGATCGAATCGTATGATATTACGATCCATTTTTTTTAAAAAAAATGAAGTTAATATGGTCCATATTAGATAAATATTATGTTCAATAAAAAATACCCATATAGATTTCAAATTTTAAAAATATAATATAGACTAACTAAATATATTAAAAATTTCTTAGATTAAAAGTGTAAATATTATAAATTTCCTATAATAAATATTTTATAGAATCGTTAAAATAAAAAAAAATCGAGATCGTTTTTCCATTTTTGGATCATATAATCGAATTGAAATTTTAACAACTTTTGACCATATATCAATATAAAAAGGGTATCATTTGACTAACTCAACTTTCTATAAATATCTAAAATATAATGAAGATAAATTTCATTTCAAATGATTGTACTAGTTAGTTAAGTTATGACAAAAGGAGAAAATGACCTTAAACTATTTTTCGGTTCTAATTATGGATATTAACATATAACTAAAAAATCTCCAATTATTAGTTATAAGATCAATTATTAGTTATAAGATGGAGAGTAAGAGCAAATCTTACTCAATGCCACCACTCAACTCAACTAACATCCATTTTTGTTCAATTTTCCACCCACCGTTGACAATGACACATCTCTTTAATCATTTGCTCACTTATCATTTTCTCATCTTTAATTAACTCAACATTAACAATTCACATCCTAAATCATCAATTTATCCGCGCAACATCTCATTTGTAAATAACTTATACAAATAAGATGACACATAATAATAAATACATTACGAATTTAACTTCCCTATTCGTCTATTATAATAAACTGAGTTGACACATAATAATAAATACATTACGAATTTAACTTCCCTATTCGTCTATTATAATAAACTGAGTTGACACATAATAATAAATACATTACGAATTTAACTTCCCTATTCGTCTATTATAATAAACTGAGTGTCTACCTATAAAAATATACAAAATCAAACTCCAAACTCCCTAAAAACTACTTCAATAGCTCAAAATCACAAAGAAAAACTTAAAAACGTACCTTAAGTATGATAGATCTTCGATTGGAAGGGGTTTAATTCAACAAAATAGCAAGAAATCGAATTTTTTTTTTACTTGGGTTATGAAGGCCGAATGAGGGTCGAATGGGGTAGGAGAGGAGAGTAATTTGGGTGGGGGAATAGTGGCAGATGGGGGTGGGGATGGGTAGGGTAGTGTTAGTAATTTAATTTATTTTAAGGGGTATTTTGGTCATGTTCTAAAAGGTAATTTTACCTTGTTCTAAAAAGTAGTCCAAAAAAAAAACGACTTATATAAATATATCATCATATTATTTGTAAATAAATGCATAAATAGTTATTAGAAAAATATACTAAAGCACTAAATATCAAATAATAAAATCAAATAAGGAAATATTGAAATCAAGTATAGGTTGAAAAAATCGTTAATATGAATAAATATTTGTAGGGAAAAGAGAGTAAGAAAAATAATACTAATTCAATAAGTAATACGTTTTTTTAGATGGTAAATTTTGATGAATAATAAATGATCTTTTAGATTTTATAAATAGTTGATTGTAATGATTAATTCGGAGTATATAACTATACTGTAATAATTTAAAAAATACTATTATAATTTATAAAATCGGAAATATATTTTTCTAAACTTGTGTTATTTGCTATAAAAAGACAATAATTAAAACAATCAAATCTTTGGAGATATGTCAATAAAATATATTCACTTTTCAACGGTAAGAAAAATAACCCAATTTTGGGAGATAGTAACAAAATATCCTAATTTTTTTTACTATAAATCCGGGCAAAATCGATGAGATATAATTGAGAAAATTAAGATTTTGGTAAATTTTGGATGATATTGAGTTGTTTTTAATGAGAATGATACTACGGAGTATCATTTAACCAAATTTATGTCATTGTTTTGACTCAATGGTCGAAAAAATTAGTGAGATACCCTTGTTACCTTCTCTCCCAAAAGTTGAGTTAGTTTTCTTCCGGTTGAAATGTGAGGTTATTTTTTTTAACAATTCTAGAAAAGTTGGGTTATTTTAATTAGTTTCTAAAAAAAAATCATAAATTTTCCGATGGAGTAATTAAAAAAGGAGGCGTTACATACAAGTCATCCATGAATTTAGCGGCGAGCAAGACGCTGGTGATGAGGAGGCGGTGGACGTTAAAGGAGTCGACGGCGCCGATCACCGGCTGAAGCTGCGAGAGGCGATCGAGGTAGACGTAAGCCACCAGGAAGCAGCTCTCGCTGCAATTCGCGTACTTGAAGATCCTCTCCAGGTAGCTTCCGATCGATATCGCCGGCCTCGTCACTCCGTGGAACGCCGTCGCCCCGCGCCTCCGGCCGTCGTTCGACTCCGCCACCCGCTCCAGCAGCGCCGACAGCAAGCCGATCAGCCTCGGCGTCTCACTCTCACTCCGGCTCTCCATCAGCTGGTTGTTTCCAATTAGAGGATCGCCGATGATAATCGTCTCGGATTTCTCCGCCATTGATGCATAACCTGTGAAGGTAATTGTGTTGAATTTGAGGGCTGATTTTGATGACAACTCACAAGCAAAGCAATTAAAGGGAAAGAAAAGAGTTTCGATTTTGCTGCTCAATCATATGAGAAATGTGATTTCCCCTTTATGTTATATATATGCATCCTATTCTTAATTAGATTTTTCTATTATAGGCCCTATAATAATACTACTAATTTAGAAATATTTTTTTAAATTTTAATTAGTTTAGATTTATTTAAAAAAAATTAGATTTTTAAGGTCGTTGATTTTTTTGTAGGGAATATTTTCCAATTTAGGATCTTATTCTATGCGCTTAGGGCATAGGATAGAAAAACCGTTCTTATTTTAATTAACACAAATGGATTTATATTTAGGTTAATTGTTAAATTATGAGAAATCCTGATCGGATTGTATGAAAACGGAAGTTGTGTCAGGTTTATATTTTTGTTTTTGGTTACAAGGTCGGAATCCGCCCTTCTAATACAAAAACTTAAGTTATTATGTAAGGAATTTCCCTTCTTTATATTTTGTGTTGTTATACCAAAATGATAATCTTTTCATCCCATATAATTGCACAAAATCAACCACACAGTAGTGAAACTTTTTACATATTCCTGTAAAATTAAAATTACATTTTTCTTTTTTTGAAAGGGACAGGAATTCGGCGCACTGGATTGATAACAGCCAAACCGTTATAATCAAAGCAAAATGCTAAGGGTGGACACGGGATGAGACGGAAGTCACGGAATGGGATGGGAGTCGTCCCGCGTAATATTATTAGATAAAAAGTTATATGAAGTATAAGTTAAAATTTTATATGATTAAATGTATGTACATTACTAAGTATATCAAGATAAAATACAAATAATGAAATTATTAAAATAATACTCCCTCCGTTCGGCAAAACATGTCAATTTACTATTGACGCACGCTTTTGTAGGGGATAAAAATTATATAAAATATCTAGTTTTTAAATAATTTTTTAAACAGTTTCGTAGTTATTATTAATAAATACAAACTTGTTAAAAAATTTTTATCAAAAAATAAATATTTTATATAATTTTTATAATTCTAAAAAAACGTGCACAAATAGTAAACGACATATTTTGCCGAATGGAGTTAGTATATAAACACAATTTAAAAAAGTACTACGTAGTATGTATTTTGACTAATTAGTTCAAGCCTTCAAGGTTTCGATGGACTGACTGGACTGATATTATGTAAGCATCTCCAACATATTACCCATTTTGAGGTTTTTTTTGTTCTAACAGATTTTCCACCTCATTCTCCAAAATGGGAAAGCAGCAAAAAAAAATAAAGAGACTTCTTTAAATCTGCAACATTTTTCAAAAATAAATCATCTTTCAGATCTTAGAAATGAAAAAACGGTTGGAGTTGAAGATAAAATAATTTAAAAAATATGTATTTTGTTTCTCCATTTTGAAGAAATTTTGGTGAAGCTGTTGGAGACGGTCTAACACCCATATTACTTTAATTTTTTTAATCTTTATTAATTAGCTAGTACTCCGTACTAAATAAAATAATACTATAAAAGAAAAGGATGAAAATGGGGCTGGGGGGCTTTACAGTTACACAGAGATTATCAAGTTAGTGTTCGCCAGTCTGGATCCTCTACAACACCCCAGGCTCCCTTCCTCGCATCATAAAATTATTTCTGATATAATTTAATGTAAAAAAAAATTCAAAAAAATATTTTTAGATTCTTTATACTGATTTTAATAGGTTTATGAAATTTTATTTTGAAATTTCATGTTTTAAAAAATAATAATAATTATTTTCTAAAACTAATCGATATTCTAATTATCTAAAATTTTATATTATGTTTTTTCTTGATAAAAATTTATAAATATGTGAATATGAAGGTATAGAATCTAAAAATATTTTTTTGAATTTTTTTTGACATTAAATTATATCGAAAATAATTTTGTAATGCGGGAAAGGGAGTGTGGGGTGTTGTAGAGGATCCGGACTGCGGGTCGGCTATGGATCGAATTTTACAGCCTGTGTGGCTACAAAATGCAATACAAAGCCAAAGTTTACCGACCGAGCTTGCAGTGCCATATAAATTCACTGTACTGCCGATCCATATCGATCGATATCGATATCGATGTGCGTCATATATAAGTAATGAGCTTTTGACATTGCCGAGGGTGTCGGGTCGGGACCAGCGTTGTATATCCGGATCCGATTACCTTATCCGCGCTACTTAAGATGGATCGACGCACTTTCCTGCGGATTTGATTTTATGTTACGTTTTTTTTTTTCATGCATCAACGTATTATAACATATATATGATCTTTATGAGTCGTTCTCATCAATTAATATATATGGCAATAAAAAAAAAGGAAATTAATGAGATGGGCTGATGAGTTCGTTGTGGCGTGTAAGTAAAGAAGAAATGGAGCTGAAAAGCGGGTGTTTCCACCCACCTTCGTAATTAGATTGCATTTTCTTACGATTAATTAATTAAATATCATGGTATTTATACGTTGGGTAATCACTAATCATCACATGCATGCTTACTATTTTTATGTCTTTTCCTAGATTTTGTTTATTAAACTCGGATGGATCCGGTGAAGTTAAGGGATGTTGAAAAAAAGGTCGTATGTAGGTTGATGTACATACAGAGACACGAACATATAAACCATTTAGAAGTATCCACTCTCACCTATTTAGTAGTCAATACTATGGGTTAATTATTAGGTAAAACTAATTCAAATAATCCAAACTTTGGTGGGGTGAGCAGGTAGCACCACGAACTTTATAAAGAGACAAAAATAACCCAAACTTTTAATACTATGTGCTTATATCACCACTAGGCACCAATATCTTTTTTAAAACAAAAAAAAAACCTAACTTTTATAGTTTTGAAATAAAATCTAAAACAATACTTAAACTAGGTTTTTTTAATCGAAATTACACAAAAGGTAAATTTTTTTTAAAAGAAAAATAAAATTTCGATTTAAGATAATTGAAAACAATATCGCTAATTTATGTCATAGTTTAAAAACCCAAAATTTGGTTTGAACAAATGATATACGTTAGAAATATTTTTTAAAAATATTTCTCAAATGAATTTTTTAATAAAAATTACACAATATAACTTTTTATATATATTACCTTGAAATATTTCTCAAACGATATAACTTTTTATATATTTCAAATAGGACCTAAAAATATTAAACTAAGTTTTTAATCAAAATTACACAAAATATACATTTTTTAAAATAAAAAATAAAATTTTCTGCTTAAGATAATTGGAAAAAATCGCTAATTTATTTCATATTTCAAAAACCCATAATTTGGTTAGAACAAACTATATAAGTTAGAAATATTCTCAACTGAAATACTCCGTATATTTTTAATTTGTTGTATTTTTGTTAATTTATTATTATTTTTAATTAAAGAATAAATTAAAATAATTCCTTTGATAAATATTTTACAAATATAATTCTAACTTATATCATTTGTTTAAACCGAATTTTGGGTTATAAAAATATGACGTAAATTAGCGATATTTTTTTCAACTATCTTAAGTCAAAAAATTTATTTTTCATTTAAAAAAATTTACCTTTTGTGTAATTTTGATTAAAAAACCTAGTTTAATATTGTTTGAGGTTCTATTTCAAAATTATAAAAGTTAGGTGTTATTTTTTATTTTAAAAAAGACATTGGTGGTGATATAAGCACATAGTAGTAAGAGTTTGGGTTATTTTTGTCACTTTATAAAGTTCATGGTGCTACATGCACACCCAACCAAAGTTTGGGTTATTTGAATTAGTTTTACCTAATTATTATTATTATTATTATTATTATTATTATTATTATTATTATTATTATTATTATTATACCAACTATATTATACTACTTGTATAAAGCCCTAAAGTCAGGAGATTTAGATCTAATATTAATATTAATATTAGCTTAAATTACAATAAAAAAAACACCCACTAAATATTGAGTTTTTCACTTAACCACTCACTAAATTTGAAATTACACAAAATCACCCATTAAATACAATTTGTTACCAAGTCACCACCCATGAATATATTCCGACAAGAGTATCAAAAAATAACGCATATGAGCAATATACCCTTATTTTGAGGGATTGAACATCCAAATATATACATAATAGATGCATGTTGACTAAAAATTCACAAATTTGACATCTTACTACTACTAGTATATGAATTATGATGGTCAGGTAAAGATGCGCTTTTTATTTCCGTTTAATTACAAGTACAAGATGTTTCAATGACCATATATGAAAAGAAAAATTGATAAAAAAAAATGGGGTAAATCAATCGTAATATAGTGGTGATTAATTAATAATTATATTTAATGAATTGTTTTGTGTAATTTTAAATTTAGAGGGTAATTAATTGAAAAATTCGATATTTAATAAGTATGTAACTTACCCTTAGTATTAATCAGGTGTTTAGTGAGGTGTTAAGATCGAGTAATGTGTGTGGTGACAGGTCACGCTCCGAGACAACCCCTTAATTAATATATTGTAAAATCAAAGGCAAATCTTGAATCTTGATCGATCTGTAGATTTGGGAATCCAGCCTCGCTATATTTAGTATTTACACTGTTGTTTTGTACGTAAGAAACTGCTCAAAGAGGACTCATCAAGTTGCCATCCACCCCAAGCAAAAGTTTTAAGTTAAGTCTTGTTTTGTTGCTTTCGATCCTATACTTCCTAAATCCTAAAGATTAATTGATTGCTAAAAACCAAAAAAGTACTGATATAGTGATATGTATTGCATTAAACTAGACCTATCAATCGGGTCGGTTTCGGGTCATTCGCGTCCCGAGTAAATCGGGTTTCGGGTAATTCGGGTTACCGGTCATTTTGGGTCGAGAGAAACCGGGTTTGTCCCGGATTCGGGTCGACCCACCGGGTCAAAAAAACTCGAACTTTTTGAAGAATTTTTTTAAATATTAAAATAATATCAAAATTAAATTGTAATATAAATATGTCAAATTAAACTAAATAATAATATTATAATTAAATTTATAAATATAATAATAATAATATTATTATTATATTAATATTTTAAGCATAAAAAATCATATTTATACAAATAAGTGTTCTAAACATACTATAATTGTAAAATATATAAATTATTTAATTTATGAGTGACTTTAACGAATACAATTGCATGACGAATCTATGTGAGTTCAATTTTGAAATACCCCAAATTATTTTTGGGCTATTTCTTATTTTTATTTAATTAAATAAATCTATATTATATTAAATTATAGTATATATCTAGTGAATTTGGTCATTCAATAAATTCACCTAAGATATATGGTATGAATTAGAATAATTAAATTATTCTAAAGAGTAATGATATAGAGTTGATTTAATTAGATAAAATCTCTAAATACTCCTATTATTTAATTTATAAAGTTAAATTAAATAATATTCATTCCGCTAAAGTGGAGAAACTTATCTTCTATCTCCATCTTTATCCGCTTCTTTTATTTATTTTCATTAAAATCTATCTTTTATCTAAACCTAAACCAACAATATAGATATACACCGTAAAAATTCTAGGGTTCCCACAACCCAAAACCAATTCAACGTCCGGCTCTCATCTCCCTCCCCCATCAAGCCGTACCAACATCACCGTCCCCGATTCAAAACACCGCCCCCGTGAGCCGTGACCACCACTACCGCACCTTGTTGTCGATCCAAGACCAAGCCGCCGACGACCTTGAACCACCACCTCGCTGCACTCGCCCTTCGCCGTTGAGCCACTGCAGTCGAGCCCTACCCGGAAGAGCGCCCAGGACGAACAGCCGTCCGAGCGGTGCTGCCTTCGTCTTCGATTGCAGCCGCCATCGCAGCGACTCGCTCCCGTTGCCGTCGCCATCAGTGCTCGAGCGCCATCGCCAATCACCGCCGAGCCGACTCCGATCGCCGCCCGAGCCGCCGTCTTCGATCGCTGCTTGTCCTCGACGCAGGAGGAGAGTCGCGGCCGCTTCCCTCTTCTCTGTAGGTACAGACGCCATCGAAACAACACGGGGAGTTTTGATTTGTTTTCTGAAAATTACAGAAACTTCCCTTGGTTTATTCTATTCTCGTTTTCGACCCTAAGTTAATTATTTATTAAGTTAGTCGGCCAATACTTCTGTGCTAATTCAATTCTTGCCCTTTTCAGCAATACCAAGCGATCTAGAAGCACCCACGCCGAGTCCTGCTCCCCGAGGAATTTATATTGGTATAGATTCTTAACTTTATAGAATTAATTCAATTTCAAATTGAGTTAAGTAAGGTTAATTGTATCAAATATCAATATTAAATATTTTCCTCTTCATTGGATTCAATAGGTGCTAAGATCTCGTCTCGTTGTCATCACCCGATCAACGAAGGTTAAGGCAAGTGATTTCGTTCAATGCCCTTTGCATGTTTCGTGATTTTCTTTTGGCGTGCCTTCTTATTCTTCTGTGTCGAATGCGGCCCTGTGGCCAATTTCCTTGTCAGTTTCGATAAATTGCATATCCGTCTGCTTGATGTAATTTATCTCCTTATTCATAAATTGGCATGAGTATAAATAAATGGGCAATTATTAATTTAATTATAGTGATATGTGTATTAAATATGTTATTTGTTTATAACTCGAGATAAGTGAAAATTGCTCATTTTCATCTTCCTAATTGCATGAATTTCTGCTTGTTTCTTTCATGCAAATTAATAGCATGTGATATTAAGATCTTTTGAAATATCCGCGCTTGTACGTTCTCGTTGGTTTAATGTCGTTATTATGATCACCTAGTATTAAATGTTAAAGCTGTTATAATGTGCATCTCACGTGGTGTGGATTGACTTAAAGTCAGTGCGAGAGCTATCTCGCAGGTTGGGAATAGTGTAAAGCCCAGTCTAAAAGGTTCCATGGAATATCTAGACTTCAAACAGTCTCAGGTCGCAGTCCTAGTTGAGTCTGGACCCGTGCCCCTACGTACGATTAGACTTCAAAGTCTCAGGTCGCAGTCCTAGTTGAGTCTGGACCCGTATCACTACGTTTTATATTGTGTTATATACATATTTACACTATTGTTATTATTGAGAGTTTTAATAGGTGATCAATTCCGGTATATTATACTTCACTATTATTCGAGTCATAATTCTCTATCTTATCATATCATCGATCCTCACGATCATCCGAGTCATGTTTGAAAGTTTGCCTTTTTACCAGTTTCCACATTAAATACTCTTAATTTTCCCTTAGCTATTTATCATACCGTTTCATGGTCACTGTATGGTTAAAAGTATGAACATTTTCCCCTATCATTTGCTAGTCTTAATTGTACTAACCATCCTATTTATTAGATGGCTGGTGTCCTTCGTTCTCACGAAACACCAGACCATATTCCACAGGTCTAGTAAGAGCAACGGAGCAGGAGAGAGCGGAAGGAAAAGGACTATCCTCAATAGACCTTTAAAACTGAAATTTCTAAACCTTTAAAGTTTCCGCAACGCTACGTTGGTTTTGAGCTATTTTGGAGTTCTTTTATACTTGATGGTTTTGGTATTTTTAGGTATGTTGTTGTGATTGGATATTTCAAACATTGATATGTAATTTACTTCCGCATTATTTTATTCAACTGCTTAAAGTATCATCTTGTTTATGGGAGCATGGTTGCATGTCCCTATAAGCCTCAGGTGAATGCAAAGACATTAAAGTCTGTGGATTCACTGGCGCTGTAACGCTCCCTTGGGATTTAAAAGGGGTGTTACAAATTTAGTGCATGTGTGGCGTCTACATAGTGCTGACTCACCGGGTCGATTTCGACCCAACGGGTCACCGGGTCTTGAACCTAAAAGTCCCGGGTAGTTCGGGTTCGGGTCGATTTCGGGTCCCGGGTCTAAAATACCGGGTCCAAACCCGTAAAATTACCGGAAGTACGGGTCGGGTTTTTCCGGTCGGGTCATGCTTTGACAGGTCTACATTAAACGGAGTTAATTTGGGGAGATTGATGGCCCTCATTTGGATCTTTTTGCACCTCAATCTAAAATTAGACGATTCATATAAGGGCTCGTTTGGTTGAATGCGGGAAGTACAATTCCCGGGAACTTATTTCCCATGAATTGAATTCCCGTGATATGTACTTCCCGTGAATTGAAAAAAGTCGTTTGGTTGAATTATGTTTTTTTTACAAATATAAATAGAAAAATAAAGAAAATTACATTAAAAGGGTGGAAGTTGAACTTACCTAGTCCCCCTAGGTAAGTGAACTTCCTGCGATTTGGAGGAATTGAAATTCCTGTATCTTTCTGTCAACCAAACATATGAATATATTCTACTTCCTGAGTTTTTAAACTTTCTGGGTTTTTAACTGAGTAACCAAACAAGGCCTAAGTCGGATATTAAATGATATGATCAAAGACCAAACCGAATGTGTACATTATTCTATATATATGTACCATAATTAATGTAATCGCGAAATACAACGAATTCTAACAAAACTCCAAAATCAATTTGTTAGAGATCAATAAACTAACCAAGCAACATATTATCATATAAGGGACGAATTTTGTACGAAGCATGTGGGCATTCGATATGATGAACGTGACACTCTAAAACCTAACTTTCTCATTAAAGAAAAAAAAGTTGGGATAGAAAATGAGTATTCTTAGGTTGTATTGTATGGGACATGTGATTAACCCATGTGAGCTCACACCTCTTAAGGCTTTAGCAATGGAAGTGAATCATCAATTTTCCCACATTCTTGCTTCACAACCACAACCCAAGAATATGATTGCTCTCTTTTCCCATATTCCTTCATGTTTTCCATTCAATACCCATATATAAAAATGATTAAAGACTTTTCTTTTCTTGTATTTAAATTTTTATTATTCCACATGTTTTTTTAAGAAAGTTATATACTCTATAAAATCATTTTTTAAAAATAATTACATAGTTATTAGTAATATGCATAAAATTGTTATAAAGAATGATATTTTATAGAGTTTTTAATTTTTTAAAAAAAAATGTCAAAAAAATTTATGCTCCCCATTAATGACTAGAATAATTTTTATTATTAAACACTTTTATTTTTTTAGAAATATTTAAAATTTTATTATTCCACATGATTTTTAAGAAAGCTATAAACTCTATAAAATAATTTTTTAAAAATAATTGCATAGTTATTAGGAATATATATAATATTATAAGAAGAATAATATTTTATATAATTTTTAGCTTTTAAAAAAAATGTGTTGAAAAAATGTCCTCCAAATTCGTTGGTTTCGTTGCCAATTTCGGCTTTCAGGTGTTTTCTGGCTTTCGTTGCAAGCCAGGTTCTTCCTAGCCTCTCTCTCCTCCGCTCGGTCGTGGCCTCTTCCAAGCCAGGCTCCTGGTCGTGGTGGTGTTTCGGTTGTGTTTGGTTAGGCGTCGTTTGGTTCTCAGCTCTGTCGCTGGCGTTTTTCGGCCGCCTAGCTTGCTGCTTGATGTTGCACAGTGTTGCTCTCACGAGTCCTTTTTAGCGGAAAAAAAAAACACGAAAGGGCCTAAATCCCGTAAAGACTAGAACACATCCCGAAAGGGTTAGAATAACCATATTCCCGAAAGGGCCTAAATCTCGCAAGGGTTTGACGATAATCCCGCAAGGGCTAGTCTAGAATCCTGAAAGGGCCTTTTGGTGCGTCTTACAACGGTGGTTCTCAGCTGCGAGTTTGGTTGTTTGTGGCGTTCTTCTCCTGAGTTAGGGCTCTTGCATCCAGTGTTGGGTCTGGTTGGGGTCGAGGCGACTTTGCGTTACAGAAATTTCCTTGGAGGATCATCTTCATTGCCCACATGGACTCCTGATTTTACCGTTGGCTAGCGGTGTCACTGTTTGATGGTGCTTGTCATCGGCTCTTAGTCTATATTGTCCCCAGCATGTTTGAGTTAGGTTCGCTTATTCGGCTGCATTTTTATGCTTTCCCACCAGCTGTATTGCACCTTTTTTATGTTTTCCTCTCGAGGTGTTGAGATTGCCCGACTCTCGAATTATTTCCTAATAAAAAAAAATACTAGAATGGGTCAGCCAGAGATGATGTATTAATGTGGTCCCACTCATAATATAATTGCTAGGAGAGATCCTCACTGTCTCTAATTTTTCCCTGTCTCCCTGTACCCTCTCACAAATCTCCCACGCTTTATCATTTTTCTTTTTCTTTTTCAAATTTTAATTATTTTCCTTTTATTTTGGGGGATGGGAGTGGAAATTCAGAGGGCCCTGTCCCTTTGGGAACAAGTGATCCCATCCGGGAGATATCCCCGCAGCAATGCACCACTTGATGTATCATTAAATTATTCGAGGTATAATTTTACTTAATATTTTAAAAATTATATTTGTGTTTTATACACTTATATTAACATATTTATAAATTTTGTCAAGAAAAATAATGTTTTACAAAAATATAAAATTATAAACTAATATAATCAAATTTTTAATTATATATTTTTAAAACATAATTTTTCATAATAAAAATTTATAAGTAGGTAAATATAAATGTATAAAATACAAATATATATTTTTAAAGTAAAATTATACTCCAAATACTTTAGTGATATAAAGGTGGTGCACCAAGTCACCGATAGGATTGCACTAATAGTATAATATCATATGAGATTTATGAGGTTAGGACTTGATGGACCGACTAATGCAGCCCACACATCTTGTACAATATCCATAGAAATCTAATAAAACTGTGTTCTTATTTTATGAACAAAATAATAAATTTAATGAATGTTGTCTGTCCCTCTTCACATCAAAATTATTTCTCTCGACAATAATAATAATAATAATAATAATAATAATAATAATAATAATAATAATAATAATAATAATAATATCTTAATAAGATTTCTTCAAACAAAAGATCTTGATAACAAGATATCCCTAAATCAATAATTAAACCACAATTTACACCTACATTAAAAATCAATGCATCCTTTGTTCCTTTTCCATAGATTTGTTGAAAGGTGTAAATTGTTGTTATTAGATATACCGCAAATCCAAATTAAAGTAGTGCACGTCCAAATCGACGTAAAAATAGACACTGAAAATCGAAGGCAAATCAGGTTGTAGAGCACTATGTTCCTATGGACGTGGTGCCCTAAACCCTAATTTGTAATGTCTTTAATTTCCGTGGGATAAATTAATAGTCCTACAGGCTACAAGTATGTTGATGGTTGATCATGAAATGGCACATCCCTTTGTTCCTCCAATTTCATACTTTTTCATATATCAAATCCATATGAGTTCACCTTTAAGTTTGCTATAGACGAAGCCTGAACATATTTAAGTACTCTTCATCCATCACACGCTTTGATAGACTTGCCGAACAGCTTGAACGCGAGGTTCATATGTCTGCATTTTGTTTGTGGGCATGTTCATGTTTTGTTCGCGGATAAATCATGGATCTGTCAAACCCGAACCATTATGGGCAGAGGTGTTCAGCCTAACCCGAACCCAAACCCGAACCTGGTATAGTCCACCTACAAAGGCTACAATGTTTGATTCTCATGAAAAGAGCTGATTTTTTTTTTAAAAGACATACTGCACATATGACCACAAGCCATTCACACGACGACAAATTCGATAATTCACGAAGTACTAAGTACTAAAGAAGAGTGAACGAGTGACAAGAATCTGAACTTACATTGACTGCAGAAGATAATGCCATTCACCACACAAAAAGGAAGAGATCTCTAAGGCTGCGGAAACTCGTGGTTCGTATTGCTCCATTTCAAAACCTTTCAGCTATAAGATCAAAAGGGTTGGAGGCACTGGGAGAGACGAAGCTCCACGAGCGGTGTATGAATGGCTCAGTTAGACAGCCGTCACCAAATAGAGGTTGAGATTCACTTGCAACTATTTTCTAACCTAAATAGCCGAAAGTAACATTTCAGAATCTTTGTTGCCACTCCAACCAACTTCATTATCTGGGTCAGATGTATGACCCTCGTGTAGGTGGTAACCGACATTGCTAGTATCATCCCCGACGTGTTCACTTACATGAGGCTTGGAGTTCTCGTCTTTAGGGAAGCCCATTTCCCTTAACATACCCAGCATCTCCTCCTTACTTGCTTCATCACTTTCTTGCTCACAGAGCTCCAGGAAGGCCGACGCTTGAACAGGATTCGGCCTCCAATAGCCCGAGCTCTTAGCCTGTTTGAATGATGCCAATGCATCTGAGACTCTCCGTTGTTTGATATGGTATCCTGCAAGGATCACCCAGGTGCTGGCAATCAGTTTCCCTCCGGCTGTTTCCATGTGAGAAAAGAAACTATCGGCTTTCTCAAAATGCCCCTCCTTGACATACCAACCAAATAAGATGTTGCTAATCCTTGCATCGTAGGTTGATTTCACAGAGAACCATTCGTCGTAGAGTTTTTCAGCCCCATCGATATCACCAACCTGTACAAGAGAATGAATCACCGAATGGTAACCCCAGTTCGTCATTGTCTCAAACTGTGATTTATACCTGCCCCATATACGGTAAACCTCCTCCTTCTCACCCACACGTCCATACAAGTTTAGGAGATAGTGATATGGTGATCGGTCCTGATCAATTGTCGCCTCGAGTCTCTTCATGCAGTCTTTGGCCTTTTCCAACTGCCCCAACCCAATATACGATGTAGCCATAGAACTGAATGTGCTCCAATGGGGCGAAATATTCTGGTCACGCTCCATCTCTTGAAAAACCTCTTCGAGACCGGTAACGGAACCTTGTGAACCTTGAGCATATAGCCAAATATTATAGGAAAATAAGTCTAATCTTATGTTACTCCTCTTCATCTCTGAAATCAACTCGTCGATTTTGTGGTACTCCTTGACTTTCATATACAAGCTCATCATCCGATTGAATGAAAGAGGATACGAAGCACAACCTTCTCTCCTCATCTTCTCCATCAACAGTTCTGCTCTTTCTTTGTCGCTTGCCTCCACATAAGCATTTAGAAGAGCTCCATACACTCGCCTATCTTTCTGATAATCGGGAATCTTTGCAAAGTAATCTTCAGCAAATGGAATACCGTGTACTTTCGCAATTAAGTCCAGCTTGATTGCCATATCACTGGTGTTGAACAAGTTAAACCTTTCAGGCCTGTTACTCATCCACTCAAATACCTGCATAAAACCATCACGAGTAGATATAGCAAAGGCAAAACCAATAAACATACAACAAAGAAAGGACTAAAAGAAAACACCTGCCTCATATCGACAATTTATGAGCCATGAACCACTAGATGTTTGAATTGCCCTAGATTAACTTCACTTCGGGTAATTTACTCGTGAGTCGCTCAATAACTAAATATAGCTTGCACCGAAAAAACACCAAATGTGCTTTACATAAACTGCACTTTAATTTATTTACATTCACAAGGGTAGGGCAATCCAATTCACACAAGAGATGCAACCGAGAGACCGGACAAGCCAATAACTCAACATGACTCTGCACATTCAGGGTGTGTTTGTATATGGGAATTTGTATCAAACCTGAATTAAACCGTTAACACATGAGCTCATACCTACCTTCAACTTCCAGGTTGGGTAATTCCAAAAATTAGAAGCTTACCAAACATAAACGGTAGGAATGACACTGCAATTCGCAACTCGATTCCTCATTCCAACCCAATAACTAAATTCATACCAAATCACCCCTAATTTCTACATTTCACAAGGCACAACAATTCCAGGAATCCCTAGCATCATCCATAATTCAGATTTTTTTTTAAAAAAAAACCTAGAAAATCAAAGGTTGGGCTTTGTTTACCTCAAGAGCAAGATTATAGCGGCGGAACTTCCTGAGGTTCCGTATGAACATGAAAAGCTCGGACTTTTGGAAGGTCTTGCCATCAGTCTCACACTGGTTCAGCACACCGGAAACTCCGGTTTCAGGGTCCTCCAGTAGCCAGACCTTGTTGTAGATGTCCTTCCATCTGATCACTGACCTCCGCGGGTAATCGGTGGTCGGCGTTCCGCTGTTAATAGAGGCTGTACATGAGAGTGTGCGGGGATTGAGTCTGCCTCTGGGTGGGGGGAGAGGAAGGAGAGTGGATGGAGAACAAGATAGAGATGGGGATGAGTTCAAATGGGGGAGAGAACAAGCTGAGAGATTGGGTTGGAGATGGAATTGGGGGTTAGGGTTTTGGGGGAGGGGGAAACAGATTTGAAGCATTGCTGTGCTATGTTGGTGAATCGGTGATGATGGATTTCGGGGTTTGGCTCTGCTTCCGTTATCCCCTTCCGAATTCAGTAATCAGGGGTGCGTTTTTGGATTCAAAACAAAAACAAAAAGGTGAAGTGAAGGGGAAATGGAGGGTGTTTTCGGATTCCAATTCTTACAAAAAAATATATATATAATTATAATATAAACTAGTCTTATACCCGCACCAATGGCGCGTAATTTAATAGTAAAGTTGTGAATATTAACTAATACCAAAAATTTGTCAACAAAAATACACATATTAGTGGTTAGAAAATAATAAAGTTAAGGATATAATACGTAGTGTGTAATAAGACACAAGTAGAAATGTTGTCTTGATAGCGAGTATAATAAAACTTGGATTCCCGTCCCAAATGATTTCTAACTCTATAGTGACACTGTCACCTCTATCTTCAATGATTGAGAACCTGAAAGTTGCAAGAAATTACAACAATAAGAAATACAACCCGTGTACTTGTTCTTCTACTTATTTTTTTAGAATACTAAATTAGCATATTTCCTATAATGTGAACGTTCATAAGTTGACTCACCAGTTGAATTAACCAAGAGATATCATTAGGACCACCATATAGGAACGGACACCAGCAGAATACCTACATAGCAATTAAAAAATATAAAACAAATGCTACAAATCTCAACTCCACAAATGCTCAATCAAAACGAACACTATATATGATGGATAGAGCCAATAAAAACACATGTGATTTTAAGTTTGAGAACCTAGAGCTTGATGCGTAGTTTGTTGTTTTTGAGCCAATAAAACCTTTCGACGTATTCTATTATTAGGAAAGAGGTTGGACACCGTTTAGAAACCCTAAAAAAGGCGAAATAATTAAAATAACTCAACCTTTAAGGACGTGTTACAATTTAAAAATATATCTCCATCTTTCAAATATAAGATAAATATCCCAACCTTTATAGGTGATGTTAAAATAATATCACCATAATTTTTTCTCAAAAAGAATGATGACATGGCACATACATAACTTTAAAAAATTAGCATATTAATATGTTTTTGTTAAACCATGGGTTTATTGGATTTTTCTCAAAATCAAAACCCGGTTTTCTTTAAAAAAATATAATATTAAAGGTTGACGTGAGAGAGACTAATTGAAAAATACACCATTGCAATCCAAATAAAGGTGGTTTAAGAAAATTGGGTTTTGCTTTTTTTTTTTAAATCTAAGAAACCCATGGTTTAACAAATTAAATCATATTAATATGCTAATTTTTTAAAGTTATGTATGTGTCATGTCATCATTTTTTTTGAGAAAAATTGTGGTGATATTATTTTAACAACACCTATAAATGTTGGGACATTTATATTATATTTGAAAGGTGGAGATATATTTTTAACACCCTCTTAAAGGTTTGGGTATTTTAATTAGTTTCACCTAAAAAAAATTAAGAGCAAAAAAAATTAAAACAAAATAAGATATGAGTAATGAATAATTAAATGATAGGGTAGTATAATATAGAAGTTGATTGGTTAAAAGACCTAGGATTAAGGAGAGGGCGACACGTCATCGGCAAGGCTTTTGTTTTAATAGTTAGTAATAGATTAAAAAATGATGTGTTTGATTTTTTTTTAATTAGGTAAGAATTCGATGTGTTTTATTAGTATGGAATATGGATTACAATTTACAAACAACAACAATCTCATTATATCCCGCTTAGACCATCATCAACCATGGGTAAACCTCTTGCCCATTTTTTCTCTCTCTTCCTATCCTAATTTTACACCTCATTTATTTTTTTGTTTAAATTTATTTTCACTTTTTCTACCTTATCATAAAAGGTTTGTTGTACAACCATGAGGAAACCTCTTACCCATTTTTAAATTTATTTTCACTTTTTCTTTCCCTTTATTATGTGTAACATTATATCATTCCATTTACTTTTTGATTAAAAAAAAAAGAAAACAAAATTAGAAAAGGGAAGAGGTTACCTCTCTCTACCAAGGTAACCTCTTCCATTCCCTTACCTTAAGGTAAAACTCATACCCATGGGTTTACCTTTTAGTAACCTTAAGGTGAGCAAAACTCATGGTTGCTCATGCTCTTAGGCTTAGAGGGAGTTAGAGCAGGGTCAAGGGGTTTCATTGTACGCTCTTTTTCCCTAACTAGGTTGAGAGAGAGTTTTCGTATGCCCCGTACTTGTGAAATAGTCTAAACCAGACAAAGTATGGACGGAATAAAATAAAATTGTGTTTAAAATAAAAAGTATTATTTTTTTGTTCGAAAATAAAATAAATGTATTGTAATGTGTGTGAGACAAATAATACTCTCTCCGTCTCCAAATTTAAGTCGTTTTATGATTTTGCACAAGTTTTAATAAAGGAAAAATGACTGAAAATAATACGAACTATCGGATGTGAACAAAAAATAATACGAACTTTCAAAATCACAAATTGGTATAGGAATTATACCATGTTAAACCAATATTAATATGATGTTCGTAATTTACAAATGAAAAATTGTTTTGAACTCAAAATGTAATAAATAAGAAGCTATGGTATTCAATTACAAAATTTAAGAGTAAGAGTTATTGTTCATCATCTTCTAAACCAGCCCCTTTTGTCACCATAGTTCTGAAGAATTCATCGACTCATCGTTTGCATAATCACTTAGTCAATTTCAAAAGAATCCTTTTTAATTTTATCCTACATATTGTAGCTAGAGATGAAAAAATTGATTCAACATAGGGTTTTGAATTACTTCATCTCTGTTTCCCTAAAGAACAACCGGAGTAAAACCCAAATCCAAAAATCGATTTTCGGATTTTGAGCAAAACCCAAATTGAAGTTGCGGCTTAAGGTATTTCTTGGTTCATAATCCCTATTTCATATATCATCTTGTCTAATTCGAGCAGACATAGCCCAGATTTCATCACTTTGGTTTGCTTCTCGCCGACCTCGAGCTCTAAATCCCTAATCCGACTGCTCTCCCAGTTCGTGGCGCTTGTCCTTCCCCTCGCCCATCGTTAGGGTTTAGGGTTTAGGGTTGAGGTATTTCTTGATTCATAATCCCAATTTCATGTATCATCTTGCCTAATTCGAGCGGACATAGCCCAGATTTCATCACTTTGGTTCGCTTCTCGCCGACCTCGAGCCCTAAATCCCTAATCCGACTGCTCGCCCAGTTCGTGGCGCTTGTCCTTCCCCTCGCCCATCATTCCGTATGGCCTTGTCGGTGGTGCCTACTGATACCGTTTGATGATTTGTGGAGCCGTTTAAGGACGGAAGGTCTAGAAACAGCCTTCAAGTAACGATGGTGGGGGTGTTTGGAAGAAACCCAGCCGAGCGAACTTGGAAATTGAATGCAGGAGGGAGAAGATAGCAGAGGAGAAAAGGAGAAATACTTATCTGATATTGAAATCTGCTGAGTAAAGAGGCTTATATAGCCATTACATATGGGTCGAAGTGACTAAAGGAAAAGGGCCAGATCATCCGATCTGGGCTGAATTTACCTATGGGCCGAGGCCTTACCACTAGATTACCTATAGGCCGAAGCCTTACATTTATTTAGAATGTCATACGGCTACGCCTTGCATCAGTACTTCCCTCCCAAAAACATCCTTGTCCTCAAGGATGAAAATCTGGAAATTTGAGCAGAAGGTGATCGTAAAATTCCCAGGTGGCTTCTTCAATAGGTTTGTTTTTCCATTTGACGAGAACCCTTGTGGCTGCGGCGTTATCCCTTTTCACGAATTGACGCTCGAAGATGGATTCCGGTTCTGAATCGAGGCCAAGGTCAGACATGTAGGGGGGAGTTTGGATGCCTGGAGCTTACTGGGACCGAGGCACTGTTTAAGTTGACTCGCGTGGAAGACGTCGTGAATCCTCGCATCGGATGGCAACTGAAGCTTGTAAGAAACCTGCCCCACCTTCTCAGTAACTAGGAAGGGGCCGAAATAGCGAGGGGATAGCTTCTGTGAGCTATGGCCGCGGAGGGAGTGTTGGCGATATGGTTGCAGCTTGAGATAGACCCAATTCCCTACAGAGAATTGCCTATCAGATCGCCGTTTGTTTGCAAGTTGGGACATTCTATTCTGAGCACGCTCTAGGTGATACTTGAGCAGGGAGATCACCTCTTCTCGTTTGCGGAGTGACCTGTCGACAGTGATAACCTTACTCTCACCGGGAAGGTAAGGCATATGAAGCGGGGGAGGCTGTCCATACAGGATTTCAAAGGGAGTGAGTTTAATAGTTGTGTGGTGCGATGTGTTGTACCAGTACTCGGCTAACGGCAACCACTTACTCCAAGTCTGTGGAGTTTCTGAGCACATACAGTGGAGATAGGTTTCGATTGTCCGATTTGTGACTTCGGTCTGACCATCACTTTGAGGATGGTAGGCAGTTGATAAATTAAGAGAGACTCCTTGTAGATGAAAGAAAGCCTGCCACATTTCGCTAATGAAAATAGGGTCTCTGTCGCTCACTATGGATTGCGGAAACCCATGTAGCTTGAAGACGTTGTCGAGGTACAACTGAGCGACCTCCGTGGTTGTGTAAGGATGTTTGAGGGCCAAAAAATGAGCATATTTGCTCAACCGATCGATCACCACCAAGATGGCATGCTTTCCGGCTGATTGAGGAAGCCCTTCTATGAAATCCATACTGAGATCTTGCCATACTCCCGCGGGAATAGGAAGGGGCTGTAGCAGCCCTGGTGATGCTGTTGGATCATATTTGTTCCGCATACAGGTGTCGCAATTCCGCACATAATGCTTGACTTCTTTGTGCATTCCCTTCCAGTAAAACAGTTGCTTAATTCGGTGAATGGTGGCATCACCTCCGGAATGGCCCCCCATGGGAAAATCGTGTAGCCAGTGTAAGATTTTCCCTTTAAGCTCAGAAACATTTCCGACAACGAGTTTAGATTTCCTCCGCAATTCCCCATTGCTCCATGTGAACTGGGGGTGTGTGTCCGGGTTTTGGCTCAAGTCACTGATTAGTTGTTTCATATTAGGGTCATTCGACCACGAAGATTTGATGGCCTGTAGGAGATCATCATTGTTGAAGGTAAGATGCATTTGCAAGAGCTGAGAATGAGTAGCTCTAGAGAGGGCATCGACTGCTGCATTTTCCTTCCCTTGCTTGTATTGGATCTCATAGCTATACCCCAGCAATTTGGCCACCCACATATGCTGAAACGGGGTGGTAACGGACTGATCCAATAGGAATTTAAGGCTTTTCTGATCGGTGCGAATGATGAAGTGTCGATGCATCAAGTAAGCACTCCATTTCTGTACCGCGAACACAACAGCTAGGAGCTCCCGTTCGTACACCGAGAGGGCTTGCTGGCGAGGACTCAGGACTCGACTGATGTATGCGATCGGGTGGTGCTCCTGCATTAAGACCGCGCCAATTCCCAGGCCTGAAGCGTCAGTTTCGACGACAAATACTTTGTCGAAGTTTGGGAGTGCAAGCACTGGAGTGGATGAGATGCTCTGTTTGAGTGATATGAAAGCTGTAGCTGCTTTCTCATTCCAGGAAAAAAGATCCTTTTTGAGCAAATCTGTCAGGGGGCGGGAGATCAGCCCGTAGTCCTTAACGAACCGACGATAGTAATTTGCTAGGCCTAGAAAACCACGTAGCTGCTTGAGAGTTGTAGGGGTTGGCCAGTCCTGTACAGCTTGGATCTTTGAGGGGTCTGTACTCACAACTTCAGCGGAGATGAAATGACCCAAGTATTCGATTCGCCTAGCTCCGAAAGTGCACTTGGGAGCTTTAAGGAATAATTGCTGGTCCTGTAGCGTTTGTAGCACTGTATGCAAGTGCTCAAGGTGTTCCTGCCAAGATGATCTGAAAACTAGAATGTCATCAAAGAAAACGAGCACGAACTTTCTCAAAAAATTTCGGAAGATGTGATTCATCAGCCCTTGGAAGGTACACGGGGCATTAGTAAGCCCGAAAGGCATCACCAGAAATTCGTAATGCCCGTCATGGGTTTTGAAGGCAGTTTTATAAATATCTGGTGGATGCATTCTCAACTGATGGAATCCAGACCTGAGGTCCAGTTTGGAGAAGATGCGAGCGCCTCCCAGTTCATCTAGCAGGTCGTCCAACAGGGGAATTGGGTACTTGTCCTTTACCGTCTGGTCATTCAAACCCTTGTAATCGACACACATGCGCCAGGAATGATCCTTCTTCTTGACCAAGACCACCGATGATGCATAGGGGCTTGCGCTAGGCCGTATGACCCCGCTCTGCAACATTTCTGCTATCAAAGCTTCGATGGCATCCTTTTGTACAGCGGAATACCTGTAAGGACGTTTGCTAATTGGATTGGCACCTGAGAGCAGTGGTATTTTGTGATCGAACCCTTCTCGAAAAGGAGGAAGATTCGTAGGTGCTGCAAATACCATCTAGAATTTGTGCAACAACCTCTCAATTTCAGGTGCGTAGCTTTCATCCTTCTGGGAAGCGGCAATATGACTAAGTTTAGGTGAAGGAGTGCAGGCCTCTAAAGTAGCTAGTTGTGGGTTCTCTTGCAAGGCCCTGAGGAGGCTCGTAGAACCCACCATCTTTTGGGTGGGGTTAGGCAGTCCCCACAAAAGATGCCTTTTGCCCATTGTAACAAATTCCATTCGTAGCTTCCCGAAATCCCACAAAATGGGCCCCAACGTGGACAGCCATTGTATACCCAACACCAAATCGCAACAGTTGAGGGGCAACAAAATGACATCTGTAACAAATTTGCTACCCTGCACCTCCCATGAAAAATTCCTGCACATGTGACTTGCCCTCAATTTCTGCCCGTTGGCTACTGACACGGTCAGGGGGTGAATTAATTGCAGTGGGAGACCCAGTGATTTGGCCACTTCCTCATCCACGAAATTGTGGGTACTGCCCGAATCGACAAGAATGAGCAACGACTTGCTTTTGTGGCAGCCTGGCACCTTCATGGTATTGAATTGTAATACGCCTGTCATGGCGTTCATAGAAATATGGACAGAGGAATCATCATTGGGAGCCTCAATAGCAACCCCTCCGTCGATGCACTCGAAGGCCTCTTCAAAACATCCTTATCCTCATCCCCCTCCATGAGATGGACATAGCCTTTCTTGTGCTTTAGGTGATGGCCGGGGGTATACGGTTCCTCGCAGAACATACAGAGGCCTTTGTTTCTGCGCTCCTGCATCTCGTTGTAGGTAGGGGATTTGAAGGGTTTGGGATTGTTAGGGGAGGGTAGTTGGAGTAGTGGTGGTTTAGGTGAATTTGAGGGGCTGGATGGGGAAGGTAGGAGTGGAGTTTGATTTTTAAAATGGGGCTGAGGTGGGTGTTTGACGGGGGTGATAGCCTTTTGGAACCCTTCTTGCAGTTTCACCAACTTGGCTGCTTGGTGAATCGAAGTCGGGTTGAATTGGCGAGCGTGGAGCTACATCTGAGGACTCAAGTTAGCCAAGAAGATACTAAGAGTATGAGCTCTGGGAATGGATAAACGGGTCAGAGCCCCTTCAAACACACGTAGATAAGCATCGACGTCGCCGTCGTAACGGATGCCGACCAGCTCAGCAAGTGGGTCATCAATGAGCTCGCAAAACCGGGCAGAGATGTCAACCACGTACTCCGACCAGGAAGGGTACTGGTTGTTCCGCTCTCTCATATAATTATGATGCCATTCAATCACCTGGTCCTCCAAATGCAATGAAGCAAGCTGAACCCGAAATTCTGGCTGGGTATTATCCAGAGAAAAAAACTGCTCACACTTGAACAACCACGATCTAATTTTCGTTCCATTAAACTTAGGAAAATCGATCTTTGACAGACGTGAAATTAAGCCACCCGGTAAAGCAGATCCCCCAGCCGAGGTTAAACTAGTATTCACGGGGGTAAAGAGGGCATTACCGTTCACTCCATGAGGAGGCGATGGTGAAGCAGATTGCGTCGAGTATGAAGCGCCTCCCGGCTCCGGATCTGGTGTCGTCGAGGACAACCAAGCAGCTATGGTGCCCAACAAATCACGCAGCTCTGAGAAGTCCTTGTCGATTTTCGAGTCCCGATCATCCATCCGCTTGACCAGGTCTTGGAGTGTCACCTATGACCGGGTTCCGTCCGCCATGAAAACGCAGGTCGAAGGTCGTGGCTCTGATACCAATGATACCGTTTGATGATTTGTGGAGCCGTTTAAGGACGGAAGGTCCAAAAACGGCCTTCAAGTAACGATGGTAGGGGTGTTTGGAAGAAACCCAGCCGAGCGAACTTAGAAATTGAATGCAGGAGGGAGAAGATAGCAGAGGAGAAAAGGAGAAATACTTATCTGATATTGAAATCTGCTGAGTAAAGAGGCTTATATAGCCATTACATATGGGTCGAAGTGACTAAAGGAAAAGGGCCATATCATCCGATCTGGGCTGAATTTACCTATGGGCCGAGGCCTTACCACTAGATTACCTATAGGCCGAAGCCTTACATTTATTTAGACTGTCATACGGCTACGCCTTGCATCACCTACGCCTGTAGTTGCTCCGACATGAGTCCGGTGGCTGTTCGTCGTCGCGGGTTGTCAGGGTTCGAACTTCGAATCCAATCCCTAGTTATTCACGCTTGAGATCCTCTTCCTGCTACTCCCTCGGGATCGGCCGCTCGTCATCGTCCATCCCTGGCTGACCCCGGTGGTTCCACCCTCGGCCTGACCTAGCCGGTTCTCCGATGGAGAACTCACTCCTTCTCCTTAGCCTGCAAGTTGCAGTGATGGGCTGATGGTGTGCAAGGTGTTAATGCTAATTTCAAATTTTACAATTAGATATCAAAGTTTCTTGTTTATTACATTTTGAGTTCAAAACAATTTTTCATTTGTAAATTACGGACATCATATTAATATTGGTTTAACATGGTATAGTTTGTATACGAATTTATGATTTTGAAAGTTCGTATTATTTTTGGTTCACATCCAATAGTTTGTATTATTTTTAGTCATTTTTCCTTTAATAAAACACTCACTCTTCAATCAACATCGTCATTCCACTAACTTTTCATAAATTTTATTGTTTTTTAATACCCGCTACATTTTTTAACCAATCAAAAACTTTAAAAAAGTCAACAACACACAAATCAATACAAATCATTATTATCTCATACATAGAAAACCTAAAATGACATCTATTTTGATATAAAAATAAAGACCTAAAATGACCTAAATTTCGAGGCGGATGGAGTATTTATGCACATTATGTTAAACACACCCTAATTCAACCAAAGGGATAAGTTTTAAAAATAATTCGAACTATAGATGATGGTAACTGGTAAGAAAGTGATTCAGTGTAAAGCAAATATACCATAACTTTAATTTTTTTTTTATTAGGAAAGAATTCGGGCGAGCGAGCTCTACCCGACGGCATCCTTACGGATGAGGTCTAAAAGACCAAAATCATTTTAAATATCGACACTCCAGGCAGAGTGGCAAATGTGTGCAACCTTATCAGCTACTCTATTGCTTAACCAGGGAACATGAAAGAAGGAAACTTCTTTCAATGTCGATAATAAGAGTTTAACATCTGACAAGATCAGTTCAATTTCCCAATGACATTTAGATGTTTTGTTTAGGTGGTTTATGATTATAATGGAATCACATTCAATGTGGATTTTGTCGATACGGAGTTGTAGAGCAGGTTGGATTCCCAATTTAAGATCAAGAGCTTCCACTTTTAGATGGCTTTGTTTGCCAAGTTTTTTATAACATATGTGTATCGGACGTCCTTCCCAGTCCCGGATAATGGCTCCAGCCGAGCTGTCATTAGCAAATATACTATAACAAACACAAAAGATGAATTTATATATATATATACAATTATCAGAAAAAGTTTAAATGGATTCGACTTTAGTCGTATTATGAGGGTCTGGACATATTTTTCAGACCAATAATCTCTAACAGAGAAACAATCTTTAACAAAAAGTAGATCCTTTTGTTTTATCAACTAGGTCAACAAGTATTAGTAATTTGTAAATTTTGTAAAGCCGAAAAAATAGGATGTGACCTTATATTAGTTTTTTTTTAACCGGAAATAATTTGGCAATAAGGAATAACCTTATATACCAAGGGCATCCAAATGGATGAGATTGCGAAGCTCTGAGTCGTCAGGAGGGGAGGAACCCGAGAAAACAAGGTCAAGATGCGAAAGACGGCCAGTAACTCGATTTGCTTCTCGATAAACATGACGAATCTCAATAGAGTGGAAATTGCCTAGGGAGACTAGACTGTCAGAGACAATCATTTCGGAATCTCCCGAAGGCAGACCACAACCTTTTAGACTATTGATAATGGTTAGGTTATCTCCTTCAATTACGAGTTTATTTATGTTAAGTTCTCGTGCAGCGTTAATGTCGTGCCAAAGTTGAGTGACCTTATATTAGTTAAAATTGTTATTAGTGAATTTTTATATAAAAAATACAATAATTTATATCTGAAAAAAACTAATACGTAGGATTGTCAATGACAAAAAAAAAACGAGCATAAGCCCAATCATTCATTTCAAGGCTCCTCTTCATCCAACCTTCTAATTGAAACAACTTCACATATCTAACTTTCTGATCGAATGAGACAATCTAGTAGTTGTTAAGGCTCTTCTAAGTGACTGGAAATGTCCCTGGAACATCGAGCTCTTACAATCAAACATTAAGTTAGATCTTTCTTCATTTTATAATGTTGTTATTCGTCATATTTTCAGGGAATCTAATGATGTAGCAGATAAGACTGCTCGTCTCGCCTACAATATTCATGTTGACGACGACTTGAAAAATGAACCAAAACTTTGGATTCTCATTCGCAAGGATGCACTAAGAAGAAAAACCATCTCGGCTCGTCTTTTCTAATTTTTATCTTACTTCCAACAAAAAAAACTCCTCTTCATCTCAAATCCTCCATCAATTCTCATTATTGTGACATTATGCCATACTAGTTTCAAAACTCAGTGTATCATACATTCCTTTTCCATTGACTTTATTTTGAATCATATGAAATCTTATATCCACAAGGATTCCTTAATTGATAATTATGTCCAAACTCTTTCCTTATTTTTAAAAATCAAATAAATCTATGCTAGGTCAAAAACACCTTGCTGAAATTGATCAAGCAAAAACATGCTTAGAAACAACTTTCATGCCTACCTTTCCCCGAGAAGAACGCGCATCACGCGCTTGTGCCTTTCCCCTTTCCCACATCTCCTATGAACAACTTTCCCAAAGAAAACCTAAATCGACAAAATTTGTGAAACGTTGGCTGATCTCCCTCCTCTCCGAGATTGTAATCCTTACCCAAATCAATCATGGGTGGCCTAATCCACCTCTATGGCTTGAATTCAAGTGCCTCGAGTGGCATTGTGATGGCAATTTCTTTCTGTTTCCCGTCGTTTCCCCTATTGTTTGGTTTTCGCTCGGGTTCAAGCAAATCCTTATTAGATCGGATATGTTCACCCAACAGTGTTGTCGGAGGGGTTTCTCGATGCTGTTTACCCGGGTTTGGTCAAATCGCCCTCCGCCTTGGCCAAATCCTGCTTCTACAGGCACTCTCTTGGTGTCGATTTGGGCGTTCTCGGATGGCTGCTCTCCCTGCAGCGATGTCTGGCTGTTTGTTGTGGGGTGTGGCCGGGAAGTTGTTTTCTGCGATCTTCTCAGCTATGGAAGGGTTAGTTTTCTATCCTTCTCTCTCCTCGCGTTGGTCTCGGATGATCCATCCTACTTTAGACGATGGTGGTAGTGTTGTTGACTTGTTGGTTACTCACTCTCCTTTTTCTTGTCTTCAAAATTCTAATATCTAGAAGCCTAATCTCCATCTCTTTTTCTGTCTGTGTAATTCTGTTGGCTCCTATTGGAGTGGACGAAGGGAAAAAACACTTGGTAGCAGAAGATCCTGCTCCTCAATTGTCAAAACCCAAGTCGGGGGGCTCTAAACTCTCTGAGGAGATGCTCGTCTCCTATGATGCTCATGAGGAAACCTCGAAATGGATAATAGTGAAGTCCTTTGAGAAAGCGATGTCCAGTATTGCTTTCATTGGCAAACCCTTTGAGGCCAAAATGATCCGGAATTGGATCAGGTATGTGTGGAAATTTACATCTGATGAGTTTCAATCTACCTATAATTAAAAAAACTGCCTCGTTTTGCGATGCAATGTTGTGGAGACTTTCCGAAAGGGCAAACTAATCTTTTTCGAAAGCAAAAAGGCTTAGGAGTTTCCATCCTCCAGTGATGCCGAGGTGAGGAGATATTGTGTGAAGGGATCCCTTGGCATTCCTTCTGATAAAAGAATCGCCAGCACAAATATGGAACAACAAAGTAATTGCAGAGTGACTGCAATGCCTTGTTTGATTTGGTATATACTCTTAACTCGTATTTGACTATCAATTTTCTGTGTGAGGTTTCTGGTTTTGATATCACTGATCATAAGGTGACGTGCTCAGACCCGGGCTCGAGCAAAAGGACCGGCGACGAGAGTTCCGAGAAGTCGGGAAATTGTGGACAGCTTCTGAGTCAACAGATCTGTCTTCAAAGATTTCTTATTTCCCGTCGATTGGCTCGGCTTCTGGGGACGTTCAAGTACTAATTTTGTAGATCTTGAAGTCGCGGTCGTGGATTGGGGTAGATCTCATCAATCGGAGGTAAGAAGAAGCGGGAAATCGCGTTTTACCAAGACGTCGCCTGTGCAGAGACGATTCCAAACGGGGCTTGTTTGAGAGGGATTGAGGGGCTGTTTTGGAGGAAAGTTTTGGGGGTCATTTGAGGGTGATGATGGGGCTGTGGAAGGCCTTAGAATGGTGATAAAGTAGGGGATGGGGGTTGAGGGATATGTGATGCAAGATCGCTCTCGGCCTCGCACTCTGAGCTCTCTCCAACACTCGATCTTCCACGCTCTCGGCCTCGCACTCCGAGTGTTTTCGACCCTTTGATTCCGTCATCTCTCACTAAGGAATCTCCTTCAGCCTCTCACCGAATGTTTTGTTCCCGGCCTCTCACCTAAGAACGAGATTCTTGACCGGAATCACTGGAAGCTAAAAGGCTTAACTTTTCTCAAAATTCAACTTTTTAAAACCAATGTCAAGATTACATATTTATAGGACTTGTATGAAAGCTAGGAAATTAAAACAAACCAAAAGAAAAAGAAAAAAATAAAAATACCAAAAGGCACTAGTAACGTGTGTGGCAAATTAGCAACTGAATTGTCCGAACAAGGCTCCATTTAGCCTCATTCATACTTAACTTGTAGCAAATTCAGACTTAGCTTGGCATCGATCCCCTCTAATTAAGTCTCGGTCGGCGCCAATTCAGACTTAACTTGTAGCAAAGTGACCGAGTGTGATGGTTACTCCTCAAAGATAAGAACCGATTGACCAAGTAAGTGAGCTCGAGCTCTTGTCAACGGTGGGGTAGCTCGAGGTATAAGTGGCTCCTCTTCCATCTCCTCATAGTTAGCATCTTCAATAGCATCCATCGGAGCTCCATCCCTAGCATCTAGATCACCATCCCAATCATCAGATAAGCTAGCTCCGTCAAGGGTCACATCATCCTCCCCCCCTTGAAAAGGATTCGACCCCAAAACCGTCAGCTCTTCAAGTAGCCCATCCCCTGTAAGAAATGGAGCTAAGTCACAAACATTAAAAACATCATGAACACCATACTTACTTGGGAGATCAATTCGGTAAGCGTTGTCGTTAATCTTCTCTAGCACCATAAATGGCCCATCAGCTCTTGGCCGCAACTTAGATTACCGCAAAGCAGGAAATCGATCCTTCCGGAGGTGAACCCAAACCAAGTCTCCAACCTCCAATAATAGCTCCTTACGATGTTTGTTGGCCTGGTTCACATACTGTTGAGTTTGACACTCCAGCTGTAGTCGAACTCTCTCATGCAAAGACTTCACAAACTCAGCTCGGGACTTACCAGCAAGGTCCTCGGGAGACGATAGGGGCTACGGTGCCAAATCCAATGGTGTGTGGGGATTTCGACCATAAACCACCTCAAAAGGAGACATCTTAGTGGCAGAATGCACAACCCGATTATAAGAAAACTCGACATAGGATAAACAATCCTCCCACCTGCGCAAGTTAGTAGCAAGCATAGTACGCAATAAAATCCCTAAAGTCCTATTAATTACCTCAGTCTAACCATCTGTTTGAGGGTGGCTAGAAGTAGAAAATAACAGCTTGGTACCCAGTTTAGCCCACAAGTTCTTCCAGAAGTAGCTAAGGAACTTAGAGTCCCTATCAGAAACAATAGATTTAGGCACCCCATGTAGCTTCACAATATGATCAAAAAATAAGGTAGCGACATGAGAAGCATCATCAGTCCTAGAGCAAGCTATGAAATGAGCCATTTTAGAAAACCGATCAACCACAACAAATACAGAGTCATGGCCCTTCCTAGTCTTAGGCAAGCCTAGCACAAAATCCATAGAAATGTCCTCCCATGGGGCACTAGCTAGAGGTAGAGGGAGGTACAAGTCATTCGGGTTCGATCTAGACTTAGCTTTAGCACAAGTAACACAACTAACACAACATTTCTCAACGTCAGATCGCATCCTAGGCCAGTAAAAATGATCCTTCAAAATGCCTAAGGTCTTAGCAACCCCAAAATGCCCCATCAATCCACCTCCACGTGCCTCTAAAACCAGCAATGATCGAACCGAACAACGAGGCACACAAAGGCAAGAGGCCCTAAATAAGTAACCATCCTGCACAAAATAACTACCAACACTAGGGCAACCAGTAGATTGCACACATTGACAAAATATATCCCTAAAATCAGCATCAGCAGAGTAGAGATCAAGTAGCATAGAAAAGCCAAGAACACGAGCTTCAAGAGTAGAGAGAAGAGAATGCCTACGAGAGAGGGCGTCAGGGACAATGTTGTCCTTCCCCTTCTTGTACTTGACCACATAAGGAAAAGCCTCGATGAACTAAATCCACTTAGCATAGTGAGCGCTAAGGGTGGTTTGGATCCGTAGATACTTTAAGTCCTCATGGTCAGTATGTATCACGAACTCACGGGGCAACAAGTAATGAGCCCAAGTCTGTAAAACATGAACCAAGGCATACAACTCCTTGTCGTAGGTAGTGTTAGAGTAATTCTCTGTAGCTCCTCCTAGCTTCTCGCTAAAGTAAGCGATAGGCCGACCTTCCTACATCAAAACACCACCAATACCAACCCCAGATGCATCACACTCAATCTTAAAAGTCTTTGAGAAATCAGGAAGTGCCAGCAACGGGGCATTCGTCAACCGCTCCCGAAGTATAGCAAAAGCCTCTTCTTGCGTCGGACCCTAGTGGAACGACACCCCTTTCTTTGTTAGCTCTGTAAGAGGGGCGGCAATGTTGTTGAAGTCATTGACGAACCTACGATAAAAGCCTGCTAAGCCCAGAAAGCTCCGTATCTGAGTAACGGATGTTGGTTGAGGCCACTCTCGAATAGCTCGAAGGGCATGACCAACCACTCGTAAAGACCATATTTGGTCTTAAAAGCGGTTTTCCACTCGCCACCTTCCTTCATCCAAATTTGATGGTACCCTCTCCTCAAATCAATCTTAGAAAACAAGCAAGCACCATGCAACTCATCTAACATGTCATCTAAGCGAGGAATGGGATGACGGTACTTAACTGTAATCTGGTTAATGGCTCGACAATCAACTCACATGCGCCAGGTCCCATCCTTCTTTGGTACCAACAAAACTGGTACGGCACAGGGACTCAGACTCTCCCTAAGATACCCTTTGCTAAGCAAATCCTCTACCTGTAACTGCAACTCTTTGGTCTCCGTGGGGTTAGTCCTGTAAGCTGGCCGGTTAGGAATAACAGCACCCGACACAAAGTCAATCTGATGCTCTATGCCCCTAAGAGGAGGCAATCCAGCTGGCATTTCATCTGGTAGCATATCATGAAACTCCTCGAGTACACCTGAAATAATAGTAGGCAACTCAACAGAAGTATCAGAAGATAAACTAAAACTAACATGTAAGGTAGAACTAGTAGAAGTACAGACAAGTAGAAAACAAACATCACCCCCCTAAAGAGCATGTCGTACATCTTGAACCCGAGCGACCAGCAAGCTCTGGGGTTGCTTGGGCAGTCCTTGCTCCAACTTCTGCTTTTCAGCATCCTTTCCGATCTTCTCGTGAGATTGGCGGCGTTGTTCCCTAGCAATATAGTCAGTGACAACCTCTTGAGGGGTTAGAGGTAGAAGTCTTACCCGCATGCCTCCAAAGGCGAAGGAATACTCGTTGCTATAACCGTCATGCATCACACGCCGATCATACTGCCATGGACTACCGAGAAGTAAATGGAAAGTGGTGATAGGTAGTATATCACATAAGATAGTATCGGCATAAGGTCCAATGGAAAAGGACACCTCAGCTTGGTCATTCACCTTCAATAGTGAACCTGAGTAAAGCCATTGCAGAGTATAGGGTCTTGGGTGTGCCTGATAAGTGGTTAGAGAGAAACGATCCATGACTTCCTGGCTAATAATATTACAGCAAGAACCACCATCAATAATAACAGTGCAAATCTTACCTCCGATGGTGAAACGGGTGTTGAACAAGTTCTCCCGCTGAGAGGTGTTAATCTCCACCTTCTCACTGGCGCTCAAAGTCCTCTTGACCACGAAGTTCTCACCAACTGGTGCTCTGGCAACAAGCTCATCATCCTCATCCACAACTGGCAGCGTATAAGGGTCATCGAGGCCTTCCACCTCACTCACCACTACTCCGAACGAGTTAAGGAGAACCTTTCGTGGGTTGGGGCATTCTCTAGCATAATGCCCAATCTCATAGCACTTGTAACACTTGACCTCTCGAGGCCTACTGGACTCTGGTCTAGGAGGTGGAGGTGTGGGGTTAGGGATGACAGGACTAGGGCTTGGGTTAGCTGGAGGTCTAGCGGTGGAGGGGGAAGTAGGACTAGGGTTAGGCGGTTGGGGACGGTAACTCTGGGATGGTTCTGAAGGAGATTCAGCTCCCGTCCAGCGTCTTGTTGAGGACCCTGCAGACCTCCTTTTGAGGAAGTTTTCATAGACATGTGTGGCATGATGGAGATCATCAATCACATGGGTGTGTCACAGTTGCAACACAATCTCAGCCACATCACAGTTCAGACCTGCAAGAAACTTAGCAAGAATATAAGAGTCCTCATACCTTGTGCCCGATCACTGCAAAAGGGCGCGTAGGTCCTTATAGTAATCATCTGGGGATCGAGGACCCTGTTTCAGTTTCTCTATCCTCAGCAACAGTTGTTGCCCATGATCCGCCGGAATAAAGCGAGCTCGCATCAAATGTGTCAACTCTCCCCAGGTCGTCACTGGTGGAGCTCGAGTGTAGGCCCGATCTGCTAGTACTCCTTGCCACCATGAGAGGGCATAATCAGTAAAGTGGATGACAGAGAGCTCCACTTGCTCCTCCTCTGGATAGCGATGGAAACGGAAGACCTGTTCAGCTTTGACCTCCCAATCCTGATACGCCTCTGGCCCTGCAGCACCAGTAAAAATAGGAATTCTTACCTTGACCCCATGGGTCCGACGTTGACGACCATCCTCTTGTCGTCTCCTAGCCTGGCGATCCTCCCTAGCTTGAGTCCGCTACGAGTCAACAGATCTATCTTTAAAGATTTCCGATTTCCCGTCGATTGGCTCGGATTCTAGGGACGTGCAAGTACTACTTTTGTATATCTTGAAGTCGCGGTCACGGATTGGGGCAGATCTCATCAATCGGAGGTCAGACGAAGCAGGAATCGCGTTTTACCGAGACGTCGCCTGTGTATAGACGATTCCAAACGGGGCTTGTTTGAGAGGGATTGAGGGGCTGTTTTGGAGGGAAGTTTTGGGGGTGATTTGAGGGTGATGATGGGGTTGTGGAAGGCCTTAGAATGGTGGTAAAGTAGGGGATGGGGGTTGAGGGATATGTGATGCAAGAACGTTCTCGGCCTCGCATTCCGAGCTCTCTCCAACACTCGATCTTCCACACTCTCGGCCTCGCACTCCGAGTGTTTCCGACCCTTTGATTCCGTCGTCTCTCATTAAGGAATCTTCTTCAGCCTCTCACCAAAGGTTTTGTTCCCGGCCTCTCACCTAAGAACGAGATTCTTGGCCCGAATCACTGGAAGCTAAAAGGCTTAACTTTTCTCAAAATTCAACTTTTTAAAACCAATGTCAAGCTTACATATTTATAGGACTTGTATGAAAGCTTGGAAATTAAAACAAACCAAAAGAAAAAGAAAAAGAATAAAAATAAAAATACCAAAAGGCACTAGTAACGTGTGTGGCAAATTGGCAATTGAATTGTCCGAACAAGGCTCCATTTAGCCTCATTCATACTTAACTTGTTGCAAATTCAGACTTAGCTTGGCATTGATCCCCTCTAATTAAGTCTCGGTCGGCGCCAATTCAGACTTAACTTGTAGCAAAGTGACCGAGTGTGGTGGTGACTCCTCAAAGATAAGAACCAATTGACCAAGTAAGCGAGCTCGAGCTCTTGTCAACGGTGGGGTAGCTCGAGGTAAAAGTGGCTCCTCTTCCATCTCTTCATAGTTAGCATCTTCAATAGAATCCATCGGAGCTCCATCCCTAGCATTTAGATCACCATCCCGATCGTCAGATAAGCTAGCTCCGTCGAGGGTCACATCATAAGGTTATGGAAGAAAACCTTTTGCGTGTTGAGGCTACAATTTCTAATCCCTGATGATGTAACTAAGGGTCTTGCAGCATTGGCTTTTCCTGTGGTTGTTCTACAATCCTCCAAGCCAAAGCGGGATCTCTTCCCTTTGAGTGCTCCATTTGCCGCTCCTGGTACATCTCTCTCTAGATGTTATCAGTTGAGGTTGGAAAGGATGAAAAAGCTTTCCAAATGTGTACTCATGTGGTGTTTGAACAGCTCAGGAAGAACCAATGCTGTTTCATCCTTGCTGAAGGGTAAAACCTACAAACACTATAGGAATGCGCTATGCTGGAAGAGTCTAAAATTTGGTAAACCTAGACATGTTGTTGGTGTAATTTTCTTATATTTACTTTGTGTAATAGCATGTTACATGGGTGTAATGTTGTATGGTTAATAATATATGGTCCATCAGTAGCTTCTTTTGAGTGTTGGCTTACTTCAAATTTGGAAGGATGGCTATTAACATTGTAAATGTAAACCCCTTACTTGAGGAAAATGTGGTAGGACAACCATCAATATATTTGTTCATCTATGATTGGCAATGGTTAATGCTTGGTGTGTATGATAATGTTGTTTCCTCTCTTGGCACAAAATCTGTTGGCCCGAAATTATATGATCATTTGTGGATTTTTGGTTTTAATCCTACCTGTCTAGAACCTAGCTCCCTTCTTATTGAGTCTCGGTTACCTATCGAGGGTGTGTATCCTCGAATTTTCAATAAGCAACTAACTCCGTCTCCACCTTCCCCCCCCCCCCCATCGAACTGGTAGTGGTTATGTTACTAATATTGGATCACCAAACAATCGGAATTTTATTGGGTTGGCACTTCACTAATTGGTCTTCTACCGTGCACTTTGTATCCCATACATTCCCAATATTAATGTTTAATCATTCCAAGTTGAACTCTAGAAAATACAACTACCATAAGATTAGAATAATTGCGAATTCAGCATTTGATCCGAGTCTAGGCTATATAAACAATACGTCCTTCTTTTTTCCAGTTTTAAGAAAGCATAGTGTACTCTTCTGCAAGAATAACAATTCTTTGAATTGCTATTACCATACCTTTCGAGACTTAACTAAATTCTTACTTGAAACTCCATCCAACCAATCTGCGAAAATTCTTCAAGGTAACCTCTCGTTTGTTCATTGGTCTGAACAGACTTGTGGCCATGAACGCGGTATAGGTTTATAATGAAAATCTGTTATTGGGATTCTAGAGGCCTCGGCAATAAAAATTTGTGGACAGAACTCAAAACAATGCGGATTAATGATCATGTCCAAATGGTTGCGCTAGCAGAAACCAAAACGGAAAGAATACCTGATTAAAAGACATGGAGAAATATCGGGTTTACTAATGCTGTCTGGTCCCCAGGTATTGGGCGTTCTGGCGGGTTGGGTGTATTGTGGAATGAGAATAGTTTTATAAATGAACAAATTACGATAACTATCCATATGCCTCGTATTATAGGCATGAAGTATACTAACTTTGAGAATAACTTTTCTTGCTTAATTTTAAGTGTGTATGGTCCCCCACAAGAAAAAGATAAAGAGTTGTTTTGGGATTCTCTCTCAAGCATTATTTCTAACGAGAGTTTGGCATGTATGGTCATGGACGATTTTAATGAGATTAAATCTAGTCACGAAAAAAGTGGTGGAAGTGAGAATGTTTTAAACAGGTTTCACAGGTTGACAACCTTCATGAATAATTGTTCATTAATTGATCTACCAACTACTAGAAATTACTTTACATGGAGGAAAAAAAAATGGATGGAGAAGGTAACATATTGGAAAAGTTAGACCGTGTGTTAGTTCAACATTAGATTATAGAAACTTTTCCGGAGCTTCAGACGCACAATGGTGCGTTCTCCCTATCAGACCATTGTCCTATAACTATGGCATTCCCTCCTTGGGTGCATTCAAGCCATCGCCTTTCAAATTTGAAAATGTTTGGACCCAGAGAAAGGATTTCAGAAATATTGTAAAACAATCTTGGCGAGCTACCTGTTGTGGTTCTGCTATGTATAACGGGATGCATAAAACTAAGATTCTAAAAAAGAAAGCTAAAGATTGGAATAAATAAACCTTTGCGAATATTTTTCGTCAGCTTGTGATAGTAGAAAAACAACTTGTCGAACTACAATCCTTAAAGAACAATCTGACAGCGAGTAACTCTATTCAGAAGGAAATCCGGCTTATCAGAAAGAAGGAAAACTTATTGCAGTATCAAAAAGTCTTTTGGAGCCAACGTGCCAAGGCAAAACATATTAAACTTGGGACTCCAATTCTGCATACTTCCACCATATTGCTACCGGTAGAAGGAATAGGAAAATAATAAAGAATATCTGCATGTCAGACAGGACCCCTATTGCAGGAAGGAATAATATTCGGGAAGAGATCAAAAGAGATTTCGAACTAAGGTTCAAGGGTAACCCCGTAGCTATGGATAGACTCGCGGAATACTTAGACATAATAAACACAGAAATATCTACTGAGGAGAATAATCTTCTCATTGCCCCGCCCTCTAACAGCGAGATTAAAAAAGCAGTATTTAGCATTGGCTCCAACAAGTCGCCTGGGCCTCATGGAATGACAGCCGAATTCTACAAAACCTACTGGGGTATTGTGGGTGCTGATATTATTTGCGTCGTCAAGAGTTTCTTCCATTCTGGCAAGCTTCTGCGCCAAGTGAATCACACTTTCATTACAATCCTTCCAAAATGTGAAAGTCCTTTGAAAACCACGGACTATAGGCCTATTAGCTTATGCTCCACCATCTACAAAGTAATCTCAAAGATCTTAACTGAGAATCGGTTATGGGTAAGCTCATTCACCCTCTTCAAGGGGCTTTTGTGGCTGACAAATCAATCCAAGATAATGTACTTATTGCGCATTAAATCTTCCATTCTTTTAGGAACGGAAAAGGAAAGGATGGTTGGATAGCTATTAAACTAGACATGGAAAAGGCAGATGACCGGGTAGATTGGAACTTCACAAAGCAAGTGCTACAGAAATTTGGTTTCCACGACAAATTCGTCAACCTAATTATGGAATGTGTAACCATTGTTTCCTTCTCAGTACTTGTGAATAACGAACCTTCCTCAATTTTTTGCCCTACTAGCGGTATCAGGCAAGGGGATCCGCTCTCTCCCTTCTTGTTTATCCTTGGGGCAGAAGTTTTGGCTAGAAAACTCAATTGGGAAGCCACTTCTGATGAGAAGCTTATTGGTTTCCCCTTCAGCCGTCGTGGGCCTCGGGTGCCATTCCTTGCATTCGCTGACGACATTATTATTTTCTCAAAAGGTAACCTCTCCGCATGTCAAAAAGTGAAAGGAATAATTGACTCGTATTGCTCTATGTCAGGACAAAAAGTTAACTACCATAAATCCGCTTTCCATATAACGGCAGGTATCCCCAGGACTAAAATCCCGTTGATTGAAGGATGCCTAAACATCTCTAGAGAAATCAATCTGGATAAATATCTTGGGTGCCCTATTGTCAATGGTAGGGTAAATAAATCAACCTTTGAGGAAATTATTTCCAAATCTTCAAACCAATTGAAAAAATGGAGGGCTGACACTCTTTCCCAGCAAGGGCGGTCTACTCTAATTGCATCAAATCTCTCTTCGAAACCTCTGTACATTATGCAAAGTTTTATGCTTCCTACCTACGTACATAATAAACTAGACCAAATAAACAGGTCCTTCTTTTGGAATAAGGATGTCAGCTATAAGCCCTTTATTAGTTGGGACAAGGTTTATAAGCGAAAAGCACAGGGAGGATTGGGCCTCCGTAAATCGAAACACATGAACGACGCTCTTCAACTCAAGTTTTTGTGGAAAATATTAGCAGAACCTGACAACATATGGGTAAAAATTGTTAAACACAAATATCTGAAAACCACAGACATACTAAGCTATAACAACCAGAGTAATGCATCGTGGCAATGGTCTAAATTACGAACTCTAATCCCAACCTTTAAGGAAGGACTGGTCTAGATTGTCGGAAATGGCAAGAGTATAAACTTTTGGAAAGATAACTGGGTGGCGGGTTATAATCTGATACAGCAATGTAGCTGCCCTGACAACATCAACCTCGACGAGAGGGTAGATTCATATATCACTAATAATAATTGGGATATTGACAAACTCCTGCCTGTACTCCCAACTAACATAGTGGAGCACATCTCAAACATACAACTGCCAATAAACCCATTCGAAGACCGTTTGTATTGGAGCCCAGCAAATAAAGGATGGTTTACCACATCAAGTGCATATAACCTTGCCTCTCACTCTAACGAGGAACGGTCTGATGAAAATTTATGGATATGGAGGCTAGATGTACCTCCCAAAATAAAAAAAAATTTTATGGAAAATGTGCCATAATGCACTACCAACTGCATCCAGACTTGCCAAAAGAGGTGTTGCGATTCCATCCTACTGCTCAATTTGTAATCACCATGAAGAAGATGTTGCACACCTCTTTTTTGAGTGTAGGTTTAACCATCTCTTCCAACATATACACCCAACTCATAAATACCATATAGATGGTATTATCAATACTTCCAGGAACCCGAGCCAGATCTTGGCCTATATTGGGCATGCCCTTACAAGTAAAGAGAAAATAAACTTAGCATTTTGCTGGTGGACAACGTGGTACACTCGCAACAAATTCATATTTAGGAATGAGAAACTACCTTCGGTGGAAGGATTCAATCAAATATTCACATCACACAAAGTTAACTGGGTAAAAGCTAATCGAGATCCGGGGAATTCCTGCTGGGAGAGTTCTGCCAGTAGGAATTGCCAGAATAAAAAGCCTAAAACAGGAACTACAAGAACACAAAAATGGAAAAAGCCACCTCAGGGTGTCTACAAGCTTAACTTTGATGGATCATCTGTGGGTAATGGACAAAGCTCCACTGGGTACGTCATCCGAGATTGGAAAGGCACAGTCATACACCTAGAGGGGAAATCTTTTGGTTGCCAAACACCACTCATGGCTAAAGGCCTGTCGTTACTAGAAGGGATTAAGAAAGCTAGTCAACTCTGAATAGACAATCTCATTATAGAAGGAGATTCACTGACAATCATTAACTACTTTAAGCATGGTATAAATTGTCCATGGGAAGTTGAGCTTCTGCTCTCGGACATTCAACTACTGATAAGAGAAATTAGATCCACTACTTTTTCTCATATTTATCATAACGGTAACAAAGTAGCTAATAAGGTTGCACACCTTGGCTACTACTGCTCTAGTATGAGAGTTAGTTACTCTGACCCAGGTCTAATGGACCTCATCCGAAAGGATGCCATCGGTTAGTATTCCTTGTCGAGTGCATCCGAATTCTTACCAAATAAAAAAAACATGCTTAGAATCACCAATAAATAAAAATATAACAACTTATAAGTGAGTGATCGCAATGTTCCTCCTCTTACAAACACGGTTAAACAAAAAAAGTATTGTTTTGTAAATGAGAAATAAAAGAGAGATCATGAGTAACTAAAGATCAAATACCAAAGAGCATTGTTGATTGGAAATTTGGAAGGCACCTGCAAAATCCCAAAAGGACCGCGCCCAAGTGAAGTGTATTTTCTAAACTTGTTGCTCAGGGCTATAGGGTGTATTTGGATTCCAAAATATATTAATTACAATATAATTATTTTAAATCAGTTTATACGAGTGTTTTGTTGCATAACTAAAAAAAATCGTAAAAGTCGAGATAAAATAATAATGTAACTAAAAATCCTCATAAATCGATGTAAAACAAATGTATTATAATTGATATATTTTGGAATCCAAACACAACCTATATAGGTAAATTATAAAAAAAAAAGAAACTACCCTTCAAATATGGTACAATATTTTTTTACAAAACCACCTGCAAGACAGTTTACTTTCCGGCTGAGTAATGCATTTAGGGTTTGCCACCAAATGGTGGGTTTTCTCGTGCGTATAACTTCCTTTCAGACTCTACTTATAGCGGGACATATTAACATTGTTGTTGTTCTATACTCTGTATTTATAAACTTATTTATAAATGGAGTGATATTTTCACATTTTGTCAACATTTTAATTTTTAAAGGTGGTTTTATGTAATTTACCCTACAATATATACAGTAGCAGGCAAGTGACATGAAATGGGCCTTTTCACAGTCCACAGAAAAAGCAGAACTAAAATCTGGGCCTTTTAGCCCATCGAAAAAAATTAATTAAAAAATTAAAGAAAATAAAGCCGAACCCACCGCAGTAGGGTTTCTGGCTGCTGGTTTTTCTTCCTTTTTGCTTCCTATATATTTATCGATTTCCAGACCTGTTCAGTCTCGTCGCCTCCCTCTACTCTCCTTTTTACGCTCCTCAACTCGTAGAATACCCATAACCAGAAAACGAAAAAAATGGAGCAGACCTTCATCATGATCAAGCCCGACGGTGTCCAAAGGGGACTTGTGAGCGCTCCCTTTTTCTTTTTCTTTTTTAATTCGATTTTTGGTTGATTAATTTGTATGAAATTCTCTGGATTTTAATTACTTCTTTTGTTTTTTGTTACTCTGAATTTCAGGTTGGTGAGATCATTGGCAGGTTCGAGAAGAAGGGTTTCACCTTGAAAGGTATCACCTTTACCTTCAATTGATGTTCATACTTTGTCTGGTTTATGTATCCTCAAAAAGCAAACTTGGAAATAAGCAGGTTTAAGAATTGAATTAGCTTAATAATTACTTAATCTGATTACAAAAAGGTGAAATTGATGATGGTAATCTGTGGATCGAGTTAAAAAAAGTTAATTGTATGATGGTCCCATGGTAATTGATTGCAGTTAATTGTTGACCCAATTGGGGATTTAGGGTTTATCGTCCTATGGTTCCCCCCTGTAGGCACAACTGGAATGATAAATTTAAATCCTGTATTTATGTAATTGTAGGTCTGAAGTTCATTAATGTGGAGCGTGCTTTTGCTGAGAAGCACTATGCCGATCTCTCAGCCAAGCCCTTCTTCAATGGACTCTGCGATTACATCGTCTCCGGACCCGTTGTCGCTATGGTTTGGGAGGGTAAGGGTGTGGTTGTCACTGGCAGGAAGATCATTGGAGCCACCAACCCTGCTGAGTCTGCCCCTGGAACCATCCGTGGCGATTTCGCTATCGACATTGGCAGGTATACTAATTTGTTTGGTCGTGCTATCTGTTAATAAGATGTGATCAGATTGCTAGAGTCTGTTTTTGTAAGACTTTTGAAGAGTTATTGTTGAATGTTGATCTAATTGTGTGCTGGATTCGGTTTCGTAGGAACGTTATCCACGGAAGCGACGCTGTTGAGAGTGCCAGGAAGGAGATTGCCCTGTGGTTCCCCGAGGGTGTTGCCAACTGGTCCAGCAGCCTTACCCCTTGGATCTACGAGTAAACACAACCGTCGGAACCGATTTCAGCCAGCTACCTATTTGTCTTATGGGTCATTTCTGTTTTGAGTTTGTGGCGTGTTTCTTTGTTTTGTGTGACAACTATCTTCAGTAGTCTAATACTATAGACTGCGGTTTGTAGTTTGTTTTTGCGAAAAATATTAATGCCCTTGTTTTGGTACTGTCAAGTGGGTTTTAATAACTTTAGAAATGAGTTAAAATTTAAATTGAATGGTACTTTCCTGTGTTAAAGTAAAGGGATTTTGCGCAAAGATTTATCAGTTTTTGCACAATTCGGCGGCATGAATTAGGAAATTTTTTAATGAGCGATTTTTTCAATGCTTGGAACAATTTGGCAGATGTGCAGTAAATTCTTAGCAGGTAAGCTAGCAAGTGGCAAGTAAATGTAGTGGAAATGGAATTTCACCCGGGAGCTACAAACTAGAAGTCTACAAAGCCAATCCACAGCAAACAATAAAATCTTGGTTATGACCTTGAAAGAACTGGAGGAAGAAACCCAAACTCGCTCTCTATCAAATCAGATGTGGCAAGACACCCGAGCTCGCCAGACTTGTTGCAAAACACTTTATATGCTCAAACTTCGAAGGGGCAAGCACTGCCCCGAATCACTAGACGATAGAAACTTACCCTAAGCCTCTTATGGCAATTGGCAAACAACCTCCTGCATTCGCAAGTCGTGCCCATCCTTCCCTGATGGAGTTTGCTAGCAAACTATCGAGTAAGAAGGCTGTAGGATGGCAAGTCCTCAACCCGTGTTATGTCTTCAAGCAGAAGCTCTCTTTCAAGCTGCCGGCGTGTGGACTTCATCACCGCCTTCAGATCGAATCAAAATAAGCATATTAGGGAACATTTTTTTAAAACAAAAAACAACAAAGCTGTGCAGCGCTTTCGAAATAAAATGTTAGCATGCTGAGGAACAAATCAAAACAGGCCTAGATCAGGTTTACTACTTGACTCTCCCCAAACCCGGCATATATAGACAATTCTGGAACCTAATGGCTTTTAATGTATGGAATACAATTTGTATCAGAGTTAAGGCCCGCAAGCAACTCTGGGGGGAAATTGTATGAAACATGCTAATCAATCATAAGCTGCATCAGTTCAGAAAACTTACATTGAAGTCCATATATGAAGCATGCATCTCAAGCCATAGATGGTCTAGAAGCTTGAAAGCAATGCAGTAAAGAAGATCAAATGCTGTTTCTTTTTCTGCAGGTGAAACAAAATGTCAATGTAAAGCATATTAAATGGATACATGAACTGCCAACTCTAAATATGTTAAATATAAGTGTAACTCGAGGAAATTTTGTAAGATTACCTGAAAGAAGCTTCAGGAAAGTGGCTCCAACAAATGTTCGTGGTTTCACTGAAAAATTCAATTAGGGAAGGTGGCACACCATTAGAAGTTTGAAAATACATTCAGCTATGTTGTACAAGCATGAGGCTTTAACAAACTATAATATAGTTCAGCTATGTTGTAAAAGCAAACTGGAAACTGTCATCGTCTTATTAGCCAGTATACTCCCGTGGGAAGGGACACATCAATCTGATAGGTAGATAAAAAAAAAAGGACTAATGGTAATAACAACAGTGACCCAGTAAATTATCGGTGAGTCAACTGCCATGACCAACCATGCTATGGCCAGGCCAACTATTTGGAAGAATACCAATAACATGTCTTCTGAATATACCTACTGTATATATAGTAGCTGAGCTGATTCAGTAATGCCTGCCTAGTCCCAAATCCAGACATCCAAAAATGAACAGCATCAATATGCTTCAGTTTAATCATATTCATTGCCACTCAAGTAGGTGCATGGAGTAGATAGGATGAAAATTCTGATGACTAAGGGTCTTAGAAGTATCATTCATGAATTATAAAAAAATAACAGGATCCACATTCTTCCCACCAAATACTAAATAGACTGCCTCTTAAATCCATGCATTTGTACTAACAAGAACATGTGAAGATGGTAATAACTAATAAGTTTATAAGTGGTCCTCAATCTTTACACAACCTTCAACCAGGTTGTTTCTTTAAATATTATCAAACTTTACATCATAATTGACCCACTGCATTGGTATTTGTTCTACAAGTATTGTACTCGCAATTCAAGGATAGAAGTAGCAACGGAGTAGCAATGAGCATAAGATCACTTGTAAATGGACAAAATAAACCCAAAATCCACCGAGATAATTGAAAGTGGATATCTTACCTACTTCCAAGTCAAGCATTTGGATCAGCATGAATGTGATGTTCACGCCTGCTACTGCAAATGGGTATTCCCACATTGCTCTGTCACCTTCCTGTTTACGCAAAAGATTTTGGAACGTTTTCTGCAGGAGAAGGAGAAGGCTCATTTGAGAAATTTGGACTAAGAACTAATCAACAAGTTAGATTACTCATTATAAATGTGTTGCCCTAAAGGTAAATTTTGATGCAATCATACTAGAAAAATCTTCAAAATCTAGGCGAACATTGAGAAGAAAAAACATGCACTTGCACAAACATATTAATGCAGAAAGCCATGTAGACTATAGAGATTAGAGAGTATGAGAAATACAACATGAATTCTCCCATTTAAGATTCCCTGTATCCCTGAGCCATACGTCACAAATATATCCAACCAAATATTGTTAAGGCAGTACAAGAACTCAATATCACTTAATTAAATGCTTTCTTCCAGTTTTATATCCTGTGCTTGTACTGATGTTATTTTCCAAGTAGTAATAATCCACATGTCTTCGCTCCATCTAACACAATGCATATTCAGCCAGATTACAAGAATGCATTAACTAAAAGCTCAGATGCACATTTATTTCACCGTATCATCTGACAATGAAAAGAGAATGGCCCTTATTTAACATAATAAGTTAACAGGTCATATAAAATGGATCAACTTACAGCAATTCATAAGCATTTTCAAGTGGAAAAGGATTGGGAATATATTTAATCTTTTCAGTATGAGACTACGATGAGAAGACGATAGATTAAGTGTGATACTTACTGGGAAATTCCTAGCGAGGAACAACAAATTCTCCAACGATATAAAGCCACCCCCCCTGTAAAACATTGTAAATAAGAGAAATGACAAGACAAATACAAGCAAAAACCAGAAAAGAGGAGATGAAAATGTACTGCCAATACCTGAAGTCTGTGGAAGGATCTTTCCCTTGCCACCCCATTGCTTTCCACTGTTCAGATATCAAGTCACGAAGTTCTTCACCCGGAAAGGCAGCATTCCACAAAGCCCTTAGAGCTTCCTATGTCGTGAAAAAAAAGTAAGTTAAGATCCAGATGTAGAATATATTGTAGAATTTATAGCTGCATGTATTTTGGAAACAGTAAATTCCACCGCCTCAAACCCCTCGAACCTCCCCGCTAAAAAGCGTTGACTTCAATTTCAGAAAGCGAAAGATCTGTGAACCAAACAAACCTGATGTTCTGGGTTTGTACAATCATAGCAAACATCTATACGACTTTGAAGCCTCTGCAAGCACTCCTCCTGATGATATGAGCACAAAGATAATTAGATGAATCCATAATTCCCTAAGGAACACTTCTTCAACACATTGCATACAGAACATACAACTCCATACTAATAACAGTGCATAGAATATGCAAACACACAGAAATCAGCATTTGGAAATTGAACTGAATAATTTTACCTGTTCTGTTGTCAGATCAAAGGATGGGCGAGCATCACTCTCTCTTCCCTGAACACAGACACATGAAAGGCCTCGACCAAGCCATGCAGCTGATCCTGCAACAACCTCAGCTGCAGCAGATAAACAACAGTTGGAATTTTTTTCATGTAAAAGTAACACAGAGTACACAAGCAGAAACAACAAGTTCAGGATCTAGTGAATCAAATTATCAGATTTCAAGAATAAAAAACGCCTGATAAAATACAATCAATATTGAACTTTCAAGTTTGAGAAAACTCGAATAATGGCAAGGATCAAGAAAAAAGACACCAAGCAACGGAAACTTAACTTACATAAAAATATAAAGTGATGTTCCAAGCGAAATAGGCAATCATTCATGAAACATATCACTGGACAAATAAAAACAATATACGATCAAATTAAGCAAAATAGGTAATCACCATTTCTGTAAACCAAGAACGGCTGATTGGTGTGCATTAATATCTTTCTAGAATTTCCCAACTGAACGCTTGAAACACCACAGGTATCCATTCTCTCAAAACGAATGAATATCAGAGGCAGAAGGTAATGGTATAAGCAATACAACAGGTAGCCTAACAACCAACATCTTCACACAGTGGGAATTGAAAATAGTAATATTTTAATCATAACGTGATAACCAATCACTCCGAGCACAGTCGCTGAACTTTCAACAAGTTTCCAGCTGCGCAACAGCTACAACTCCAACAGTATAAAGAAATTATCAACAAGAAAGCGATGGAACCGGAGATATATCCAATCGCAGCCATAAACCAACTTTTACACTCATTTAAGGAAACAAACTCCAGTAAAATCTGTTAACATCTACAATTCAAAAAACGAGATAGAGGACGTAAACCTGAGGTTGAATGACAAGTGTTGCCACGCTCCAAGCTTTGAGAAATCCTTCGCACAGCGACAAACGATCCACCGCGGTCATCCATTTACGAAGCCAGATGGTTCAATTTTCAACAATTCAAAAGCTAATCTCCTCACCTCATTCCCTCGCAGATTCGCTGTCCGAAAGAAACAAAGAGAAATCTTCAAGAAATACGCACCAGAGCTCGCACTAATCCTCCACTTCCACCTCCTCAGCTCCGAATCCGACTCGGCTGAGAAAAAGAATGCGATCGCCGAGTTTCACCGATCAAGAAATCGCCAAACACAAAATAAAAATCCCGACAGTTCGACCTCAAAAGACGCCGAAAATTGCAGCTATGGCGATGGAGAGGCGGGAATAAAGAGGAGATCGAAGCTCTCGTCAATCTCGAATACTCTCTCGCTCTCCAACAACAAGAAAAGATTCTTGGAACGCAACCAGCAAGACGGAGAGATAAGGAGAGGGCGGAGAGGACAGGAAGAGCGAATCTAGGGTTTCGAGATCTGCGAGATCGCCATTACCATGCCTTTCGCACCTAAATCTCTCTCTATCTCTCCATCCTCCTCTCAGATCGAGCACTGCGTATCTTTATGGTGCTGTAATGGCTCGGAGGCGTTTCTCGAGCGGGTTAGGAGAGAGAGTTTCTTGACGAACGACGAATACAGGAATCGTTTTGTTTTTTTCCACTTTATTTATTAATGCTTGTAAACTGTGACCAATTATGTAATTTCATTTTTTTGGAAATTAATTTTTGTTTTTTTCGCTTCATATGAAAGCTAACGGAATTATTTATAGGGCTGTAGTGTTTGGAAAAAAAAGGAAATTAATAGGCGCACCATATGGACTATACATAGGGACATAGGGTGTTGATAATCGGGTACCCGAAATTATTTATGGGTAAAATATTAATCCGAACACGACACGACACGATTAGAACCGGGTATCTGACAAGGATATACTAATCGGATCTGTGTCGGATATCCGATTACCCGACACGAAGTGTTTGGATTGTAAATTCTAAATACTTGTTATAAAATACATAACATATGCATCTCCATTTACATTTACAAACAACAAAAAGGAAATAGGTTGGAAAATCTTTTTTAATCGAGTTTTTAATCTATGATATGAGGAAATAGGTTGGAAAACCATATATTTATTACAACATTATATTAATTTAGTCATTACTTGTTACGTTGTGCTTTAATACTGTACGTTGTAAATTGGAAAAATAAAGACATCATAAATACAATTCAGTTAGATTATTGACGTTGATTTAGGCATTTTGTTGAGAAAGTCTAATTTAGTTAGCTTTTTTTTTATTAGTAGTCTAATTTAGTTAGCTGATTAGGTGGAACCAATCAAATATAGGAGGAAAAATAAGTAAAATAAAATAAGGAGGATGACCCGCACATGAAATGATGATGTTATGTGGGTAACAATGTGATGGGCTAGCGGGTAATAAGAAAATCAACGACAATTACTCATTAAATCAATGATAAGTCAATAATATTCAATTCTAAAGCTAAATAACTATAAATACAGATAAAATTAAAAATATCGATATAAGATTTACGTGGAAAAAACCCTCTCTAACAAGATGATAAAAAAATCATGTTCTGTCCATCAGGGCAACCGAGATAAACAAATATAGAGATCTCAAACACCAATCTAAATATAACCCAAATCTATAAAGGATTTCTCTAAAAAAACTAGTTAAGCACTTGTAATCATATTAGATTTCCAATGAGAGAATACATATCAACAAACTGTTGACTTGCCAAATGTGGAAAACGAATCACCAGATTAAGAAACGAAACATCCGTTCAAATCTTCTATATTTTCTCTCTTTTCCCCTCCTCTCTCTTTTCTTTTCTTTTTGCCGGCTGCACTGCTTCCTTGAAGCAACACTTTCCTCGCCTCTTCATTTGGTTAGTCAATTGCTATATAACCTAGCACTTATCAAACCAAATTTGGGTTGGACTCCCATTATCCCTAGGCCTAGCACAACAATATTGTTTCATGACGGTGCTTAGTTTCGTTCATAGTCTACGTCTCCAACTTGTTAGATTTAGTTTTGATTATATTCGTCTTTTGTAGGGTGCACTCCCACTTGTTATATTGCACCCAGAATCTGGTTTGTCTGTCGACTTGTCGGCTATCAAGATTTAGATATAACTGATCTCGAATTATTATGTGGGGAGGAATTGGAAGTCGAGGAGGTCAGTACTCAGTAGCTCACATGGTTGACCATTTATTCTCTTAGACGTTGGCCTTTATTTACGTTCTCATTCAACTAATAAATATTGTATAAAGGATTTAATTAGGGTATGTTTTGCGCGTTGGAGATTAATCTAACTTAAAATTATAATTTTATTTAAGATTAAAATCTAGATGATATTTTTGATAAAATTTAGTCTTTGTCGATAAATTAGGAGAGTAAATTTTTGTTTATCATGACAAATTATATAGAGTTTTGTAAAAAAATTTTTTTTTTAAAACCGTAAAAATCTTTGTTGCGGCTCTTTGAAAAACTTCAATAAACTTTTACCAAAACTGGTCCTAAATCAAAGTTGAAAATTGGATGAAATTTAATAATCGAGTAAGAAGTGGATGAAAGATTGTGGTTTAAGCAAGTGTACATATATGGCATATGTTTTGAGTGAATTGCAAGTGTATATGACATTATATGTGTTCAAAGTGAATTGCTTCATATTGGATGGAGTTGGTGTGAAATTTTCGAATGAAGAGTTTACATCTCACTATCAATTCAAAAATTAAAAGAAAAAAAAACATTAACCGTAAAAATAAATATCATGCAAACTCCATTAATAAGATTTTAGAAAATTTTCATGGTCACTTTTTATTGACTGGTTTTTATGAGACATATGATTTACACGAGATTATAATAGATTATAGCTAGTTTGGTTCAATTGATCAAAGTTAAGATGTTATAAACAAAGTCATATTTAAAATTTGACATTTTTCCATTGGTTCTAGTTTAATCCAGTCAATCAAAATCGCTCTATATTCCCATCAAATATTATAAAATTCATATTTTAAAATTCATTTAGAGAATATATCCGTATTAATTAAATGAAAGGTCGATGTCTTAGGTATGTAATCTCCAATCATTCATTTTCTCAAGGATATCATTGGAGCCAAGATTCTGATGTACACTTGCAATGGAAATTGTATTTAATTAATTGCATTCATTTTTTTTTTTTGAGCAAAATTCATTTGATAATTTCTTTTAGGAAAAGTGTTATTTTGTTTGTATAAGTTGTGATCAAGTTATAGTATAAAGCCCAATCAACAAACAAAACTCCTTACACATCATTTTGATATACCTTATTTGGTTAGCAATTCAAAAGCCACTAGTAGAAAATCACACAAAATAGAAAAAAAGTATACGTCTGGTTAATATTTTTAAAATCTAAAAATCCAGCAATTTAACTCCTCAGAAGTTAAATTTCTTTAATTTAGAGAAAGTTTACTTACCTATTCTCTCTACGTAAGTTCAACTTCCACTCTTTTTAATTTAAAAATTATCAAAATTTCCATTTAATCCTTTAAAATAAATCAACCAAATACATTGGAATTCTCATAAATTCAAATCCCCATAAAGTAAGTTTTCGGCAATTTTGATTTCCACATCAAACTAAACGAGCCCTATGCTATACTCCCTCCGTTAAAAAAATATAAGTCCTTTTAGCCTTAGATTTTTGTTTGAAAATATAAGTCCTTTTGAATTTTCTAGATATTGGGATATGAAAATTGTTATTTTTTGACTTTTTGCTCAAATTTTATTGGTTGGTGAGGGTTGTGGATAATTAATGAGAGGTATAAATGCAATAATTTTATGATCTCCTTAATTTGTCTGCAAATGTCTAAAATAACTTATACTTTTGAACGGAAGTAGTATTATTTTAGGCTTTTTCAAGGTCTAGTGCATAAGCTAGTCATATTTTATTAGTATAAAATTAATTAGCAATAAAAATTATCCACCAAATAATAATAAGGAAAGCAACAAAGGGGAACATGGGAAGATTAGTAGAGGGATGATATGATATCATAGGACCACTTATCGGGTGAAAGGTCGATCATAAAACTATTAAATCTATAATTAACAAACTTTTCTAGCATGGAAATGATGCATATAGCAATGTATATAGGTACATGTCCTTCCGCCACCTACATTATAAAGGGATTATTACACATTTACACGGATTTTTTGGAAACAATATTATTTAAGTCTCCCCTCGACCATAGAGATATCATTTGAAATATTTTTTTTTAAGAAAAGAATTTGAGAGACTCGAATAAGTCCGGTGAGTCGAGAGGTCAAAAAATTCGATAACTGTTAAACCTTTTAACAGTTATGTGTGAACAGAAAAAAGAAAGAAGAAGAAAATGTTTCTCCTTTGTCGATATTTAATATCATCGATTGAGATTAACCGTTATTTTTTCAGTTAGGTGGTGGATTATCATATAAAATAAATCCAAAAAAAGAGGGTGAATTGTCGGAGGAAGGCAAGGCAATTTGCCCAATTGGCTTCATAATTTCATATGAAAAATTGTACATCAACTAGCAAGGTGGCAAGTGAATGAAAAAAACACTAGTGGTGTAGGATATAAGATAAGATAGAGAACCAAAACCTACCTAAAAAAATGTCTATGAATTAATAAAGCTAAGGGAAAAGGCAAAGGAAGTGCATGCCTACTTTTTTCCATCTTTTTATTTTTTCCCTTTTAATTTATAGGAAAGGTGTATTGTTTTTTTATGATCAACAATTTGAGTTCACATGGGATGTTTGCATGTTAGATCATGGACCATTTCTTTGGCCCCTTTGCATGCCATACCTTAGCTAGGCACTTTAGTCTCAAATGTGACCCTATGATGTCATAAAATCATAAATATGTATAGCTTTTCATTAAAGGCAACTTAGGGGAAGTCAATTTCAAATATAATTATGCATATATCATTATATTACAAAGGGATAAGGGGGAGGGAAAATGTATATCTAGCTTTAGGAATATATAGCTTTAATTTTCATCATAAACTTTGTAAATGATTTTAAAATGTGGCAACTTTAATGTCATAAAGAAAGCTTATTATATGACTAACTTATTTTTATTGATAAAATGTCATTAAATCACATGGAATCTATTTTTATAAACATATACTAAAATCGATACATAGCATTTTATATGGCGACATATGGTTGATTATAGGAAAAAAATTTCTTTGCAATTTTTTATTAAAATAATATATTATCATAATTTATAGAAAATTATCATAAGTCACAATACACGCATATATATATATATGTATATGTATGTATGTATATTAATAAGAATACAAATCAAAACTATTTCATAGCAATACCTATAAAAATATTAATAGATATATATTTAATAGGTATTATTTTATTTATATATAGATTATTTTTTGGTAGAAAGAATTATTTATATCAAAATTAATTATTTGATAGTTATTATTTTATTTATATCTATATTATTTTTTGGTAGAATGAATTATTTATGTATAGATTATTTTATATTTTATATTTTCATACACTTTCATCGTTATTAGTTTAATTCTCACATTGTAATTCAGATTTATTATTTTTAATAGGTATTATTTTATTTATATATATATTATTTTTTGGTGGAAAGAATTATTTATATCAAAATTAATTATTTGATAGTTATTATTTTATTTATTTTTATATTATTTTTTGGTAGAATGAATTATTTATGTATAGATTTATTTTTTATTTTTTATTTTTGACACACTTTCATCGTTATTAATTTAATTCTCGTAATTCAGATTTATTATTTTTGTTCAATTTTTAATAGTTTTTTTTTATAGATTATAGGTGTAATTTTAAAATATTATGTTAATATATTTTTGTGCAAGCAAGGAGATACGCACTAATTGAGTAATTGCTATGCATTGACTATGCTCTCCTTTTGTTTTTTTTTTCCCTTGAACGTTTTGTTGTATGGTTTTTGACTTTTTTCTATACATTTGTTTTATATAAGGTTGGGATTTGGGGATGATCAACCGCGTCCAAGAGCGTCCTAGCGGACTAAGTCGTCGATCTGAGCTGGAGAGCAGTCCTGAATCCAAGTCGCCGAGAGGCCCATATGCGCCATTTTATCTCCAACCCGATTCCCTTCGCGGAAGGTGTGGGCGAAAGAGACTCTCAGAAATTCACGGCAAAGACCGAGGGCATCCGAAAGCAGCATCTCGGTCTCCCACGGGCTCTTCCACGATCTATTCATGGCGTTGATAACTGTCAAACAGTCACCCTTCACTTCAAGATGATAGTTGTCAAACATTTTTTTTTCGGGTGTGATTTTTGCACCACAAATTTTTACTATATACACCACATATCCCTTTTGTTATTTTTTATTTTAAAAATATACTCTGCATCTCCTGAGTCACAAACATGTGACTCAAGAAGCCCGAGATATTTTATATAAAATACCCCGCGCCTCTGGAGTCACACGTCTATGACTCAAGAGGGACAGAAGTGTGACTCAAGAAGTGCAGATGTGATGCATGTAATAAATTTGATGGGTATAAATATTATCATTTTTTTTTTTTTGATTTCTCGGTGATGGTTGTATTAAATTTTCTTCTTTTATAAAAACAAAAAATGCAGTGACTTGAATCTTATTTGGGCCTCAGGTCTGGGCCGGAGATAAATGGGCCTGTTTCAATTCAATGGGCTTTCACCCGCCGATGGGCATCGCAAAGCTGCTCTCTTCTTCATTCATTCATTCATGGTTCGATCTCCATAGACGATGTCACATTGTTAGGGATTTGCGAAGTAAATCATGAATTCACATTTCATAACCTAATCACACGAGTGAACAAAAGATTTAGTGCAATTCGAGCAGATTTGAGCACTTTTATGGCAATGTGAGTGGATATGAAGGGGATGTGGGGTTGTGTTTTGCTGCAATTTCAGCTGAATTGAATCCGATTGTTAATTGTAATATTTATGATTTGGAGTTGGCTTTATTTGTAGTTGTATTTTCCCCACTCATTGCTGCTGTCAAAGTAAATTGGTATTGATATAAAGTACTTGTTGCTAAATGCTGACCATGACTGCACGGTGTCCTGGTTGTGAAATTTGTATGTTCAGCAAGAAAAGATGCACCTTATGTTGGACAGTGACCCTGCTGGAACCTGTGAATACAGCAACTAACAAACACGTTAGGAATGTAGGCCGAACCTTGTTTCTGTGAAGGGGCTGGACTGCGGTGAAGCGTGGTATGGAAGCCACTGAATGAGAAACGTATTTGCCCCCGACAGCGGTGCAGATCGTATGCGAGGCAACGTCCCCTAAGGATTTCACCGTCTTCTCTCACAGGTGCACTCGAGGGAGAGAAGTTGGAACTGGAACAGGCGCTCAGAACGGGAAAAGGGTAGGAGAAAACAGGAGAGGGAGAGAGGCGATTGTGTGTTCGCTGTGTATTTGAAAGCAGAACCCTAACCCTCCTTATATAGGCTCCGAAATCCTCCTTAGCCCGCAAGCAAAGGAGAGATTTTAGTCTATCAACAGAAGGTTCGAGTTTATCTAAAACGGTTTGGAAAGATTTCGGAAAAGATATTTTTTCCAGTGAAAAACAGATATTCGCGGATAAGCACGAACAAGCTAATCCGTAATATCTTCGGCCTCAAAGAATAATTTTTCCGCAAAAAATTAACTCAAACGAGCCGGACGGCGGCGGCGGCGGGCGGGCGCGCGTGTGGGTGCCCCATCTCCTCCTCAACCTCTCAATGTAGGTAGTGGAAGAGACTCCTTAAAAATCCTTTAGGGTACCCTTGAACTTTCCATGTGGGATGCGGGAAGTCCAAAGGGCACCTTCCTTAAAACCCACCTTCTATATGCATTAACTCCAACACCTTATACTCGCTTCTTAAGATTCAAGAGTAAAGTAGATCACTTACATTGTGTCCTGCTACACTACACTGTGTTGTAATTGTAACAACAAGCTATTTTCTCAACGGAGAAGAACTCGTCCTTCTGAGCTTACGAGATCCTGGAAGGTATTTGAATTTTGAAGTGATTTACCACACAATCTATGGAGATGATCCTACTGCAGATGATAGCAACGACTCTCCCTTGGAAGAAACAGGATGTGTAACATGTGTTGGATCTGATGGCACTGCTATGTATTTAAGCAGCAGGCCCGTCCAATGGCCCGTTCAAAAAGCCCAACGGAACAGGGCCCCAAATTTTCTAGGGCACCAAATTACCAAAAGATGGTGGGTTCGAATCTCGGCCTTCTTCATATTTTGTTTAATATTTTTAACCTTTTTTTTTATATAGAAAACTATATTGGGCTTTCTTATTAACTACTTTTAATTAATTTTGGACCTTCTTATTAACTAATTTTATTTGTTACTTTAATACATCCTCAAGTTACATTATTTTTGGGCCTTCTTATCAACTATTTATAATTATTTTCGGGGCCTTCTTATTAAGTATTTTTATTTGTTAATTTAACACAACCTCATGTTATATTGACATAAACAGTAAAAAAACTAAATAACTAATAGAAGGTAGTTCTATATTAAATTTATTTTGGTCTTCTTTTATTTTTTAAATATAAATTTATTCAATACTAATTTACTCTCATACATGTTTGTGATTTATTAGTAAATCTTAATAAATACTCCTCCTATTAATATAGATATATTTGAATTTTTCATAGGGTTTAAAAAAAACTCGATAAAATATTGGCTTTTAACTTATTATTTTTAATAATTTCATATATTTTTTTATCTTTATTAAAAAACCATATAAAAATTAGATATTTTTAATACGGAGGTAGTATTGAACAGGGCACCCAAAATACATGGCCATGTTGGAAAGCTTAAATATATCAATTTTTTAGTGAACCAACTAATGTTTAACTAGGAATATCTAAGTGCATCTGCAAGTTATCTCTCACGAATAATAATTAAGTTGAATGAACAATATTAGGCATCCATAGAAACTAGGAAAATATACATGTCTCAATAATTTCCAAAAGCCACCCTGAAACAATACAAGCAACATACCCAAATTTATTGACCCTGCAAAACATGCTACGGAACATTATATAACCTAAAATCCCTCAAACAATTGATATTTTAACCCAAAGTCCTTCATCAGCCATCAATAGATTATAGATAATGAATGACTGATTAGGGATTATAGCACTGCCTCTTGCCTAGACCATGAAGCCAAACAAGGTCCCCAAAACGAGGGAGACGCCGAACACCAACCAGCTCAAACCTTGAGCTGGGGCTCCATTTGTTGTCGAAGAGGTTGTAGAAGTGCTTGTGGTGGATGGGCTGGTGGAAGAGGTGGTGCTGGAGGGAGTGGCAGTGCTGGAGGGAGTGGTGGTGGTGGTGCTGCTGCCGCTGCTGGAAGCGGCCTTCACATTGACCTGAAGCTGCATTGGTGGGCAGTGACCGGGTGTGCCACAAATGAAGTAGGTTGCACCCGCTGTTGTGAGCTTGTATGATGTTGACCCACTGCTGTCAGTGAAAGTGGGATTGCTCGCGTCGCAGCTGGAGTATGCACTCTTACTCACGACATCCACGGTGTGGCCTCCTCCGTAGGTAAATACTGGTTTCAAAGTTAGGTTTCGGTTAGCTAATACTGATTCAATATGATAGGGACAATGTTCTAAAAGGCGCTAGGCGGCTGCTAGTTGGGTGCCTAGGCGGACTTAGAACAAACTTGATTATTTCCTAATCTTTTAAAGTATAACACATGTCAATGATTCATATAATGTAATAATAATCCATAATATCACTCATAAACCCAAATTTACGGTGCTTAACTAACATTTAAGTAAATAAACGCAAAAGTACGCGTCCGACTAACGACTTTAAAACTCCTAAAATTCAAAACCATAGGTTTGACTCAAAAGCAAATATATCTCGACTTAGGGGATAAAAAAACCCTAAGTTGACTAATCACATGCCCAAAAGATAAAATTAAATAATCGTCGGGCTAGGCGAGACTAGGCGGCTCCTAGGCGGTGCATAGTCAGATTTCCACCTAGAGGGCCGCCTAGGCTTAAAAATTCCTAGGTCCCCTCCCGCCTAGCGCCTAGGCGCGATTTTTAGAACACTGGATAGGGAACACAAAGTTTGATTGTCACATAAGATTAGAACTTCTTTTTTTCTTTTTACTCTTTTTTACCTTTTCACTCACTGACTTGCTTTACAGTTTTAGGTACTGATTTTAGTTGTTGCAAATTAGATTAAAGTTGATCACCAAACGTTTGGTAGAGGGACTTTGTCATGATCTGTTGCATCTGTAGAACCAGTGTGGGGCCCCCACAAGCTAGCTTATTTCTAAAGGAACTAAGTTTAAGACCCCACCCTAGAAAAGTGCAAGGAAAATAATAAATTTCCTATCTAATTCCATATAATCATATACACTGATAATCATTTGGATGACCTGTAAAACTTGACCTTATTAGTTTGCATTTAGCTATGATTGATAATTAAGCACTTATTGTTATTGTACATATATGAGAAAAAAATTGTATATTTGCGAGGTTACAATCTAAACATAATGAAGTCATTACCAACTTACTGTATAATGAACCTGTACAGTTTATTAATGTCATGTTAATGAAACGGCCATAGCTAAACGTATTGTCTTATGTTCTTATATGTACAGTAAATTACTTTTGCAGACACATCCAAAGGTAACAAAAATGACTTTGAGAATCAGAACTGAATAACTCTCAGCTTACCCATTGTATCACCGACTTCGATCACTTTGTTAGCCCAGGAGGAGTAGTCATTACTGATACTCCAGTCGACATTGTGCGTAGCTCCAAAGACGGAGATTGGGGTGACAAGGAGGACCATGAGGAGACCTTTTGCGAAACTGCCTGCCATGGCTAAAAAAAGAGGTAGCTCTCTTTGTTCTCTATTCTTCTTTTTATCTTTGTTTGGAGAAGGAGAGTGCTGATGGTGTAGAGAGGGTGATCAATGGCATTGCTATATATAAGGGTAGGCAACCAACTACTTGTCCACATTTTTTTTTTCAATAAAAAAAATTGCAAAAAAAAAGTATGACTAGTCAAGGGAAATGAGTTATTTTCAATCAACTAATTTATTATAAACAGTAATAATTATTGTTTATATGGTTTCATTTAATACCTTCACCAAATGACATAATCCTTAACATTAAAAAAAAGGTTATCATGTATATATACCTAATGCATGGAGAATTTTTCCTGACATCTCTCATTTTTATTGAATTTTTAATCTCAATAGGTCAAATTACAGCATGAAACTTAGATAGTTAGATTCCAAATTAATCATATGAGAGTCGATTTATTGTAAACTTTCCCACCATTTAAATTAAACCTAAACCGTTTTGTCGGAAAAATTAATGTTAATTCAAAATTGTCAAAGTATGGATTATCATTCATTGACTTGTGCCTATTCATTTTATAAACTATACCAAATTTTAAACAATTGTTTGTTTTTTATTCCCAAAACTTGATTAGATTAGGTGGCTTGTAGGTGGAGTGGATTTTTGTATTCAATTTAACTAATCACCATCATTTTAAAGCAAAGGGAAATGATTGCAATTAAGATGATAATCACTCATTACACATTTGCAACTTTTTCTTTTTCTTTGAGAACCATTATACATTGGCAACAGTTCCTTCTTGGTTCCTTTTTGAATTCATACATTTCTCTACACGTCTTGGACGCCTCATTTAGGGGTGCGCATCGGTCTAAAACCTAATCGAACCGGGCCGAGCCGAAACTCTCAAAATTTAAAACCGAAAGCCGAACCGAAAGCATTAGGTTCGGTTTGGTTTGTGTTCGGTTCGGTTTTAACACAATTGAACCGAGTTTACATTAAAAAAACTTTTAAATATATTTTTTTTTAAAAAAAAATTGGTTTAACACAAACCGAACCCAAACCACATACGAATTATAATATTTTTTATATTTTATTATTTTTCTTATATATACACACTACACACTAAAAAAATATGTATTTATATATAGAGATAGTGATGCAAATACATTGTATATATGTATTTATATATAGACACAGTAATGCAAATACATATATTGTATATATGTGTATATATACCCTATATATGTGTAGTGTATAAAAAGTAGTATATATATATTGGAATATTAAAAAAATTCGGTTTAACACAAACCGAACCGAAAAATGGAAATTCTCGGACCGAAAGCCGAACCGAAAAACTTCGATTATGTTCGGTTTGGTTCGGTTTGTGTTGGTTCGGCCTAAAAATTCGGTTTGAACCGAATCATGCACAACCCTAGTTGGATTTGGGTCACTCCTAAATCTCTCCCTCATACACATTCTTCAAATACGATGTGCTCAATTGTCGTCATTGCGGTCCCAAGCAAGACCTTGTCTAAATATATGGTGCAAACGAACTCGAGTCTATCTCGATCTCGGCAAATTTTGGCGGGTATAGACTAAGTTGATTGGAGGGGGAAGAAAACCTAAAGAAAGGTTCATGTTCTTTATAAAGGAGAAACTTAAGTTAGTTGGCTTTTTAATAACTCTACCAAATATGCCAGGTTTATTGGTCATCTTTGGTATCATAGCCATGTGAAATGATACACACATTAGGTTTTGCTACAATCCACCAACTCCTTGCTACTTTATTCGTCATTCATTATTTCTTACAACTTTTTGAAAATCGAAAATGCTTTTTTGGTTGTTGGAGACTTGGAGATTGTTTAACTTATTTAATATGTGGCTTGTAAGATAATCCAAGTAGCTGTTTGATTTAAAGTTTGAGAAATTTGTAATTTGGAAACTACTGTATCTAATTTGAGCATTGTTTTGTTAGTCATTGTTATCATCATACGTATACAATAAACCTTTTGTCAACACAACTAGTCACTGGATTAGATAGTTTTGGTATCGAGTACGTGAAATAGCAAGAAAATTAAACATTATAGAACATATATAAATGCCTCAATCAATTTATGCTAGTTAACTTTCAAGAAAGATTACTTGTATGCTAATATAATACGCAAGTGTACCCTTCAATATTCTCAAAACTTAAAATAGTATTAGACATTTAAAGATATGTGGTCTTCTGAAAATGAATCTAATTAATTACAAATAGTTTCCTATAATTTACCTGTTTCATAATACATTTTCAAATTAAGAACTTGTTTGATTGACCATTAAATTTAACGTTGTACTGTATTGTATGCACTTGGTTCATTAATTTTTGTTAGAAAAAATACAGAAAACCTATATTTTCCGGAATTAAAGATCCGGAATTATATCATTAACTAACACAAGTCATAACTTTGCTATCCATGTGTTTTTTTTTGCCAGAGCACATCTTCCTTGAGGTTTGATTTTATCGGATTATATTCGAAGAGACTCGATTCTATATAGTTTGCAGCTGTGGGAAAAAACTACACAATCCGCTCAATAATGCACCTCACCCGCGAAATGAATGGTACCAACAAGTGTTTGTGTTGCTTCTTACCACACTACAAAATTCGTAAAAACCCAACCTTTGAAGCATCAACAATCAAACTCTTCCTAGATTCGGCTTCTCAAGATGAGCCTCAAAATCAGATAAAGTTTTTCGAGTTTCCTTCTTCTTTCTTGGTATGACTTTCCTTTCAACTTGTGAAATTGAATTGTGATACAGGATTCTGTTGACATTAACTTGCAAATAGGTAGTTTATGAAGAATTGAAGTGGAATAACCCTATACTATGTGTAATGCAAAAAATCTGCATCAAGATTCTTCAAGAAGATCAATAGATAGACCATGATCTGCAATCCACGAACAAATGAGGCCGGGTGGGGTTTGTTTCCCCTGAGGACCCTTCGACGCTTACCTCAGGATCTATCCTTTTCCTCTCTAAATTGCCTAAACCCTAAACCTGCCAAGGCACTCGACGGACCTTGGAGGGGTCATTTAGAGCACCGGGTTAGTTAATCTCAAAGCATAGGAAGATAGAATGCATGGAAGATGAAGTTTGCAGGATTTTTGCAACAACCCACATTTATAGTCTAGGAGCCATATATATATATTTATATATATATATATATTTATATATATATATATATTTATATATATATTTGTGTATAAGAAAATATATATTTTCAACTTTTTAATAATTATTTGAATGTTATAAAACTTTTTATAAAAATATTTAAAATCGCAATCAACGGACAATTCACAAGTGGATGGATCATTTGAGATTCATAAATCTCATCTCATAATGTATATAAGAGATTAGATGGAGGAGAATCAGGAATCATTAATTTATAGCTTTTTAGGCATTTTCAAACTTCAAATTTTAGCATTACCAAAATTTACTGTTGTATTATTAATCTTGTCATGTAAAGCTAAACTTGTAACATTGGACATTGAGCACTAAACTTTGGTAGCGTTAGGATTTATACTAAGTGTTTAGATTATACATATACTATACTAAGGCTGGTCTTCTTATAGATTGAAGTTGCCCTTGGACATATTTATATGTTCCTAAGCTGGTTGACTTACCTTTAAGATTAACACCTAATGTATATGTATTATATGTATAATCTAACACTTAGACATAGCTCATTCCGAGCTCAGGTTATTTGGGCCTTTTCTGTTTTGGGCCTCTGTTAGTGAAGTTACAGTATGGATCTGGCCCATATTCTTTGGTGCCGTTGGGAAGGAGCTCAGATAACCCTAGATCTGAGCTATAAAAGCTTCCTCTTCTTTACTGTAGCTCTCTGAGCCTCACCTTAGGAAACCCTAGCTACAGAAAGAGAAAGAGAGAGCTCTAGTGTGAGCCTTTGATGAAGACGGCGATCCTGTGAGCTACAATAGTGGTTGATGAGCTCAGTCTCCGTGAGAAACTTCCACAAAGTTTCTCGGTTGCCTTTCAGGGGGCATCTCTTCCTTTTACATTCTCTTCTGTTTGTCTTGCTCGGTTTGAGGTTCCATAGGTTGCTGGTTTGGTGCTCTGTCTGGTGTGTTTAGCTTGTAACCCCTCTTGCAACATAGTGAACTCTGGGATCGGATCTCCCCTCTTGAGATCCCGCAGAGTAGGGTTTTTACCCGAACTGCGTTACCAAATCCTTGTGTCTTTTTTTCGATCTTTCGTTTTTACTTAAGTGTTATGGCGAAATATCGAACTTCATTTACATTCTAACGTTTCATTTGAACCTTTCCTGAGCCGTTGAAATTTTTTCGATTTGCCTTGGATAGTTGATACCGGTGCTACAAAGATGGATTTTTTTTAGATTTCGAAGAACAATTGAAGCTGCGGGATTCTTTATTCGTCCCTAATTTGGATTGCAATTTGATCTCTGTTTTGCAAATGCTTGATGTATATATGAGTTGTTCAATTTATGCACCAGTGGCTAAATATCGTCGGAGCATAAGATAAGAGTCCAAATTTAGAATTATTTTTTCAAAATTTAATTATTTTAGGCTTTTTTAAAATTCGATTCTTAGATCGATAATTTTTTATTAGGGAATCTTTCTCAGTTGGATTGCTCAAATATGTCCTCAGGTGGTTTTATATCATCTATCATCATCATTCTAGGATTTTGGTGAAATTTGCTAATAGGAGCCGTTGAATTCAGTTTCAATTTACAGGTTCAAACTTTCTAACATTTATCTGATCCTTCATCCTTATCTTCCTGCCTGAACCCCCAAAGCCCAATCCACCTAGAACAAAGCCCAATTCAACCTTCATCATCACTGCTCAATGGAATCCACAAATCTATATCTATATCTAAAATAATACTAAAGCAGTTGTTGTTGTCTATGACAAATTTTTCTTAAAAATTGGCTTACATGATAACTTAATATCGATTATAGCCCGACTTTAATTAATTACTAGTTTTATTACTCGCCCCGTTGTGCGATTTTTAATTAAATTTTATTATATAAAACATCTTTGAATTAATATAAATTACTACTCTGTATAAAGTTGGATATTTATTAAAATAAGTGGGATCGTTAGCTGATATGTCAAAATTATATTGGTTTATTAATTGATATAGATAAAAAAAGACAATACCATATTAATTCAAAATATGATAAGTATTGCGCTTCTTTTTAATAAATTATATTTTATTACATTAAAATTATATTTTATTAAATTTTATGTGAAGATTAAAATAGTTTATGTGAAAATTTTTAATAAAAATTTTCAAGCAATCATAAATCAACTTAAAATATAAAAAGATCATGCATAATAACTTAAAGTATAAAAAGATTTCCTAATCCGTTTGTTACTAAATTATTGTTTAAGATATCATTGTTAATAGAGATCCAAATACGGTTGTTACTTAATTATTATTAACTTATTATCATTAATTTTAGTTAACCATATCGGTTTGTTTTTATGCAAAATTTCATCCTTATTTTAAATAAATAAATAATTTAATAATTAATCAATAGGAATTTTAGTTAACGGCATGCATATTGATCATATTCAATTTTTTAATAAATGAATTATATTTATATAAAATAAATGAAGATAAGTTTTGCCAAATCTAAATATAAAAATTGTTAAATACATTTCCACTATTTTTATATAAAAAAATTAATTGGATATGGTATATATTCTTATAAATATAATTTAAAATAATAATATAATTTAATATAAAGATAAATTTATATTGGATAGATTATTTGATCTAAAAAGATAAGTTTTTTACTAATTATATTGACTTATTAATTGATGTGGCTAAAAAAATACTACCATTTTAATCTAGAATATGACACGTAAGCAAAAATAATCCCGTTATAATCTAGAAAATTCCATGGATGCGAAATCGCACTAGAGCCCGTTTCAGGCCTCTACTTTAGTATTTTACTAGTTTTACTTTACCCGCCCGTTGTTCGGTTTCTTAATAAACAAAATGATGATTAATTTATATTTTTTTCTGAAATTTGAAGGTTATATCTAATCAAATTAAACCTAAGATTTTTTATAATATAATAAAAAAATTAAGCAAAGGTATAATGTAGTTGTATTATAAAAAAAAAGTACTAAAATAAGTGGTAATTTAATTTGTGGTTAATATCCTTATGACTCATTAAAATAAAAAGAGAATTATGTAATTATTATGTATAGGTTTGATAAGATTGTTTATATAATACGTACTAAAACATATTATTATTAACAATTTTATTATACGATTAAAATATATAATATTAGATAAATTTATCTAATTATGATATAAGGTTATATTGACTTATTAATTTAAGTGGCCCACATAAATAATACCAATTTAATTCAGAATATGACACGTAAGCAAAAATAATCTCGTTTTAATCCAGAAAATTCCACGTAAGCGAATCGCACCAGAGGCTGTTTCAAGCCTCTGCTTTTGTATTTTATATATAAGTATATAGATATAGATTCAATTTAATTGGTCAAAGACAATGACCCCATTTTAAATTAATTAATTATAATTATATGTGTGTCCCACTTTAATAATTAGTAAATAAATAAATAAATTTCCCAAATTATAAATTTGATAAAGATTTTGTTTTAGATATTCTTTTACGCATTCTATTTTATCTTCCTTCACATTAAAATATTTTCTTCCTAATTTGAATTTGAATTAATCTTTAGAGTAAATTATACATAACCACCCATGAATTAGGCTAGTTTTCACATAACCATCCATAAATTTATAAATTACAGAAAACCACCCATAAATTAGATTTATTTTCAAATGACCACCCATCCATTAAACCTCAATTTGTTTTGTTTGATAAGCTTAAAATACCCCTAATTCAAACTTTTTTAAATGTAAAGCAATTGTATATATTTTACTCTAATTTAACATTTCACCTTGAAAAAAGTAAGGACATTAAGCATTGTAAAAATATATAAATGCCTGAACCAATATATATGCATCAAATTTGCAATGTTGAATAAGATGTGAATAAGCTCTAAAATAAATCCATATTATTAATCCATCTATTCGAAAAAATATTTTGTTTAATTACTATTTACACGTTTTTGTAGGATGATAAAAATTATATAAAATATCCATTTTTTATAAATATTTTTAAAATTTTCATACTTATTAATAACAATTTCACACTTATCAAAGGGGTGAACCACAAGCCATAATGGGTGATCCATACTGCTTAGAGCTAAGTAAAAAATTCAATCGACTAAATAAAGGCACACATCACACATCATATTGTTGAATATCGAGGCGGAGGGGGGGGGGGTGTAGCTAGTTAAATAGCGAAAATCCATGAAAAGATGTGATACCTCAATTATTTAACATAAAGGATGTTCAACTGAGGTCTTCCTCAATTGTTGCTTCAAAAAAAAACATAAAGGATGATAACAATTGTGAGCATGTACAACAATGATAGAGTTATGAATTTTTTAAAAGGGAGACTCAATTTTTATAAAAATGATTTTTCTTTATACTCGTATATGAGAAGAAATATTACAAAAATAATTTTAAAAAACCCTCAAATTTATTATTTGAAAATAATTATTATAATTTAATAATATTTTTATATTAAATCCGTGCATAGCATGGAGAATAGACTAGTATAAAATTATTATAAAAATTTATTAAAAAATGAATATTTTATATAGTTTTTATCATCTTAAAACACGTGCGTGAATAGTAAACGACATGTTTTGCCGAACAAATGGAATACTTAAAAAAACCCTAAATTATTACTTTTAAAAAACTAAAATATGGGGGCATTTTCAACTTTACAAATGAAACAAATGGACATTTAACATATGGGTGGTCTTTTGAAAACAAATCAAATTTATGGGTGATTTTCTATAATTTATAATTTTATGGGTGGTTATGTGAAAACTAACCTAATTTATGGGTAGTTATGTGTAATTTACCCTACTCTTTAATGCAGATATTTTAGATTTATTCAAATCTTTTACGGAAAGATACCAAAAGATTATCTCTCTTACTCTCTATATATACATACATCGAAAAGATAAGACAGGTGGGAAAGACTATTTATCTACAAATTTTCCTATTTTTTCATCGGGTTTTCTATCATATGCCCCAAGGGCATAGGATAACAAGCTCAATCGGGAAATATTTTCCAAATTTAAATTATTTTTAACTTTTCTTAAAATTAATTTCCTAGGGTCGCTTATTTTTATGGTAGGGAATCTTTTCCGATTAAGGTTCTTATCCTATGCCCTTAGGGCATAGGATAAAAAGACCGTTTTTTCATTTATGCAAAATGTGTTTAATACTGCTATGCTGTGTGTGTTGTTTTTTGTAATTTATAGGGACATTTTCTTGCTAAATTTGGAATTTTGTTCTTATGTTTTTTTGCTGCTTTTAATTTTTTTTGTATTAGAAATTATGTTGCTCCAACTTTCCGTTTCAATAAAACGGTCTTTCTATCATATGCCCTTGGGGCATACGATAAAAACCTTAATCGGGAAAGATTCTCTACCAAAAAAAATAAGCGAACCTAGGAAAGCAATATTACAAAAGCTAAAATGATTTAAAATTAGGGATTCTTTCTCGATTGAGATTGTTATCCTATGCCCCAAGGGCATAGGATAGAAAATCCGTCAATAAAATTGCTTCCTTTTCTTTCAAGTAAAAGAAGGATTGTTAGAACTAACAAGAAAGATGAAATTAAAGATATCTATGTTCAAGCAAAAGATAGATCCTAAGGTGGATATGGATAATAATGTGGCTAAGAAAATAGTTGTCTCTATCACTTAAAACTCAAAAGCAATGGACATGTATATAATCGGCCTAAAAAATAGATAATCATGTTAATACTCAGAGATCATTGCATAAGAAGAGTAAATCACACAACAAAAGCAGAGGAATATATGGATATCCCTATAAGGCCATAGAATCCCACTAGGAAAAAGTTTTGTTGGATTTCAGTTATGCGTAGGAAGGTAGATCATACCTGCTCAATTACGTTCACCTAACTATGCTTCACATAAAAAAACAAAAGTATAGGAGAAAGTTAAACAATCCAAACATACCATGAGACTTATATGATTATGCTTCAAAAAGAATTCGAGGACCAACTAGGCTAGATGGTTTTGATTTTCTTATATTGAATAAAAAGCAATAGACATGAATGCAATGAAATTTAAACATGCTCTAAATGAAAAACTAACTAAAATTTTGAAACTAAAGCTAAAAATGAAAACTAAACCTAATCCTCTCCCCCACGCTTAAACGTTTCATTTGTAAGTGTTTAGATAACTGAGTCCTTGAAGGATCTCAAAGGAGCCTACTCCTGTATATATATCATTGGGTGAAAACCCTGAGGGTACAATCGTAAATATGTACAACTCTATCTATAAAATATATACTGCTAACATCCTCCCTCAGACGCAGCTAGAGGTGAGCGAATAGCAAGACTGGAACGAAAAGAAGTAAAAAGAGGAGTAGGTAATCCTTTTGTGAAGATGTCTGCATACTGATGGGCAGAAGGGACATGTAACACTCGAACCTGGCCTAGAGCGACCTTCTCTCTGACGAAATGTATATCAATCTCGATGTGCTTGGTCCGCTGGTGCTGAACCGGTTTCGAGGCGAGGTAAACTGCGGAGACATTGTCGCAATAAACCAATGTAGCGGCACGAAGTGGAACGCGAAGCTCGCAGAGGAGGTTGCGTAGCCAGCAGGTTTCCGCCACGGCGTTGGCGACACCTCTATACTCAGCCTCGGCACTGGAGCGAGATATAGTTGCCTGATGCTTGGAGGACCACGATACCAGATTGTCACCAAGGTAGATGGCGAAGCCAGAGGTGGAACGGCGGGTTTCCGGACAACCCGCCCAGTCAGCGTCCGAGTAGGCTGTGAGGGTGTCGAATCGGCCGCGATAGAGGTGCAATCCCAGGTCACTGGTGCCCTTGATGTGTCGGATGATCCGCTTGAGCGCATGTAGATGATGCTCACGGGGATCATGCATGTATAAGCAAACCTGCTGGACGGCAAAAGCAATGTCTGGCCTAGTGAACGTCAGATATTGGAGGGCACTTGCCAGACTGCGATAGGCGGTAGGGTCATCAACCTTGGGACTGAAGGCAGCATCGAGCTTGGACTTGCAGTCGACAGGAGTGGTAGCGGACTTGCAATATGTCATCCTAGCCTTGTCGACAATCTCAAGGGCATATTTCTTCTGATGAAGAAACAATGTATCCCGAGTGCGAGTCATAGAGATGCCGAGAAAATAGCTCAGGGGACCAAGATCCGTCATGGCAAACTCCGAACACAGCAGTCCCATCAGACGAGACAATAACGATGAAGAAGATGCAGTAAGCACAATGTCATCAACATACAACAATAGATACGCCGTGTCAGACCCTGAATGGAACATAAAGAGGGAGTGATCTGACTGACTGCCTTGAAAAACAATCGCAGTGAGGTACGTGGCGAAACGCTGATACCAGGCGCGGGACGCCTGTTTCAACCCATAGAGAGACTTCTGGAGAAGGCAGACGTGAGAGGGTCGCGAGCGATCATAGAAGCCTGGAGGCTGATGCATATACACAGTTTTCTGAAGGTTACCATGTAGAAAAGCGTTCTTGACGTCGAGCTGGTGAATAGGCCAGTCCTTAGTGAGAGCGATGCTCAACACAGTGCGTATGGTAGCGGGTTTGACGACCGGGCTAAAAGTTTCGTCGCAGTCCACACCAACCTCCTAAGACTTGCCATTGACAACGAGGCGAGCCTTGTGTCATTCAAGTGACCCATCAGACCTGTACTTATGTTTGAACAACCACATGCAGTTAATGATATTAGAGTCCCGAGGCCTAGGAACAAGGTCCTACGTGCCATTTTTAATTAAAGCACTAAACTCATCGACCATGGCGGCATGCCAGTTTGGGTCCTGTAAGGCCTTTTGTGGTGACTTAGGTATAGGTGATATGGGAGTGGATGGGGTGAGGAGGTTGTATTTGGGATTGGGTTTGACAATCCCAGTTTGAGATCGGGTAGTCATGGTTGGGGCGGGCGCTGCGGGAGGCGGCGGCCGCGACACTGGGGCGGCGGCTGCAATAGGGGCAGGTGCAGCAGGGGGGGTGTGGTGGGGGCAGCGGCGGCCGCGGCATGTGGGCGGCTGCCGCTACATGTTGCATTGCTGCGGCGAGTAGGCGGCGGCCGCGGCTTTAGGCGGCGGCCGCGGCATCGGGGGTTTGCTGCCAAGTAGGAGACGTAGGAGGGGTGGGAATGAGGCCGAGTTGCTGGGTTCTTGGGGTGTGGGGACGGTGGGTTGATGGTGGGGGGCAAAGGGGAAGGTATGTTCGTCGAAAATCACGTGGCAAGATGTCACTACCCGATTGGTATCCAAGCGAAGACAACGGTAGCCTCGATGGTGTGGGGAAATGCCTAAGAAGACACATTTGGTGGACCGTGGGGAGAGCTTATGGGGAGCAGTGGCACTCATATTGGGAAAGCAAAGGCATCCAAACACTCGAATATGATTGTAGGACGGGTGGCGGTGGTAGAGTGCCAAGGTTGGGTTGGAGTTGCCAATGGCCTTTGATGGTAGGATATTGTGGAGGTAAGTGGCCATGTGAAGAGCATCAACCCAAAAGAAATGGGGTAAAGAGGCATGCTGAAGGAGAGTTCGGTTCTTGTCATTGAGCGTGCAAAGAATGCGTTCCGCTTTGCCATTTTGAGGTGATGTTTGTGGACAAGAGAAGCGGAGGGCTATCCCTTGTTGTTGACAAAAGGAGAGGACAATGTTGTTGTCGAACTCGCCTCCCATGTCACATTGAATGGCCTTGATAGGCAAACTAAACTGGGTGTGAACAAACTTGTGAAAGCTAATAATGTGGCCCTGTGTTTTTGATTTATGGCGCAGTGGAAAGACCCAAACAAAATTGGTAAAGTCATCAAGCATAACCAAATAATAACAAAAACCACAAGCACTAGGAATAGGCGATGTGCACAAATCGCAATGAATAATGTCAAAAGGTGCAAAAGTATATGAAAGGGAAATGCTAAAAGGAAGTCTTTTGCTCTTGGCGATCTCACATGAAGTGCAAACGCCCGAGGCTTTATTACAAGAAATGAAATTGCTAGAGCGGAGACTTTGAAGCACGTGATCGCCAGGGTGGCCAAGACGAGCATGCCACAAGTCGGAACTAAGGGTGATGAGGGCGGTGGGGGCGGCAGGGGCGGACTTGCGGGCTGGGGCGAGTGGATAGAGGTCGTCGGAACTATTGCACCGCATGATTGGGGTCCCCGTGCGAAGATCCTTCACAAGAAAACCAAAAGGGTCAAATTGGACAGCCACGTGATTATCAATGGTAAATTGACGAACAGAGATGAGGTTCTTGACTATGTCAGGGGCAAGTAGGACGTTGTTAAGGTGGAGGGGTGGGCCAGTGGGGAGGATTGCTTGACCTGAACCGACAATGGATAGTGGGGCGCCATTACCGACATAGATGGATGGTAAAGTGCTAGAATTAAAAACAGTTTGTAGGTTACCTGGTGCGTTCGTCATGTGAGAAGAGGCCCCGGTATCCATATACCAATTGTCGTCCGGCTGCTGAAGTCCCATGGTGGAGAAAGCGGCGGAGAGATCGGTGTGCTGCGGCTGGGAGGCGTATAGCGCCGGGGAAGAGGCCGCAGGGGGTGGAGGGCGGTAGGGGTGGAGCATCGAAGGTGGTGGGTAGCCGGCCCACGTCGGATAGAGGCAGGGAGGCGGGGTGGCATACCAGGATTGCGGCTGGTGCTGCGGCGGGTAGTGCTGCGGCCGCCACCGCGGCCCTGTCGCGAGTTCCGCCCTTGCTCACGTCCGCCGCGCTGGTTGGGTGGCCTGGACTGGTTTGTTTGAGGGTTTCGGGGGTAAGGGTCCGTGGGTAGGAAGTCCTTAGAGGACACCAGGACATGGGAAGGGGCTTGAGGGCGGCCCTGCCGGCTTTCCTCCCTGGAAAGCATGCTGCGAGCCACCATGAAGGTCGGCAGCGGGGAGGTGTTGCTTATCATCCCGCCGACGACGTCAAATTTGGTGGAGAGACCATTGATAAGTTGAAGAACAAGGCGCTCTTCGTTGACTTTGTGTCCGACATCGCCAAGTTGATCGGCGATAGCCTTGATGGCAAGGCAATAGTCGGAGACGGTGGAGAAACTCTCCTGACGGGTGTTGATTAATTTCCCTTCAAGATCCGCAGCCCTAGCGGATTGATTGTTATGAAAGAGACCCTTGATGCGAAGCCAAACATCACAAGCGGTTGAAACGGGTTGGAGGACGGTAATCAACACATCCTCGGAGAGGCTCATAGACATCATTGAGGCGGTCGGAACCGTCGATGTGGACGAGGACATCATGGCCCCGACAAGCGGTGGTGAAGAGTTCTGCCCATGTGTGGTATTGAACCTTCTTGAGGTCTAGGGTTAGGGGAATTGGGTTTTTGATGTTGGTAACGGATTGGGCGGAATGGAAAGGGTTTTGTGGCTGCGGTGGGGGGTTGACAACGTCACCCATTGCTAGAGGTAGGTAGCGGCGGCGGCGAAGAAGGGTGCGGCGGCGGCGACGGCGGCTGGAAGCAGCGGCGGCGGCTGTGTGTGGGGCAGCGGGTGTGGGGCGGCGGCGGCTATAGGAGCGGCGGCGGCTAGATCGAATTAATTTGTGAAACGAAAAATTTAGGGTTTCACAAAAGGCTGTGATACCATGTAAGTGTTTAGATAACTGAGTTCTTGAAGGATCTCAGAGGAGCCTACTCTTGTATATATATCATTGGGTGAAAACCCTGAGGGTACAATCGTAAATATGTACAACTCTATCTATAAAATATATACTGCTAACATCATTGTCTTCAAGGAACAAGCAAAGAGAAACAACAAAAATAAAAGTAAAATGAAAAAAAAAGTAAAAAATAAAAGCCAACACAAGGGGGAGTAAGGTAATTAACCGTCTCATCTTTGTGTCCAATATTGGTGTTGTTGGTGCTTTACCCATTAAGTGACTACTCGGGTCAACTGTTCTAAGGCTTTAGTTTGTTGATGACGTTGTTGGCGGCTTTCTTATATGAATTGCTTGAACTTTTCTTTGATTTCATCCACTGATGACTCCATTGCTTGTAGTCGAGCATCGATCTCTATCATATGTCTCCAACCAGCCTCTGGACCAACAAACGGTTTGTAATCCATTTTTACTTCTACATCATTTTCGCACTGGCCTTTAGCATACTTGTCAGGTTCTCTCATATCTTCAGGATCCTCCAATATTGGCTCACTTTCATCTTCTTCATTGTTGGACTTAACATCTCGTATGTAGAAATCAGCAATTGTAGGACAATTGGGAATGTCTCTTGGGAGAATCAACATCCGTCTAAGTGCATGACCTTCTATATGAAAGGCTTGGTGTCTCCTGCGTCGTAACTGAGCATTTCCCTACATGCGTATAGGAAAAGCCTTGCCTAGTTAGGCACCATTGTAGCTTCTAGCGTCAGGCAATAGAGCCATCCCCAGGCTTCCATAGACACCTTCCTGCTTTCCACTTGCCCAAAGAATGTATTGTTCAACACCATCTGGCAAATTCGTAACGGAGGATGGGTGATGCAGATGTTGTGATTTTCTTTTGGCTTTGCAGCTTCCATGCTTGCTTCCTCCTATGTTGCTTTTGGATCGGGGAACCTCTGTGTGAGTTTCCAATTGAACGAGGGAGCAGACGAAACTCCTAGGTATTGTCATATCCTCCTGAGGCTTGCAGAGCACTTCCGACCTCTCAGTTTGAATGTGAATTGATCTATTGAGTCTTCATTCTCTTGTGAGGTCGAGGTATGTTGAGGCGCCTAAATGCATTCCCAATTCCCACCTCCTTTTGTTTCGGCTTCTGCACTCACACATTGCTACTTCGTTGTTCGTCCCACACTCACCTGAATTTATTTGTTGTTCACCCCCCTGCCCCCTCTTAACTACTCCGTTGTTCAAATTTGTTGAAAGATGTGAATGAGATAAAAAAGAGTCCCACATGGAAAATTGAGCATAAAAATACCTTAGTATATAAGTCGGTGTGCTATTTCTTCTATTGTTAATTGATTTTATAAGAGATCATCACACGACTTGTGTGTTATACGTACACACGAATTTCACATGAACTTGTTATTATGGGACTTCACATGAATTTTCGGACAAATGCAAAGGTAAACAAGATTCGGTTTCGGCTCGGGCTTCGATTTGATTCGGGCCGATTTGGTTCGTTTGAGCAACCCAAGATAGATAAGATGAGGATTTGTGCAGTATAAATTGAAGAGAGTGCTTCAAAAGGAAAGCTTGAAAGGAAAATGGCAAGAATAGAAGCAAGTTTTTTCCCCCGAATAAAGAGAAAAAACAAAATCCAACTTATAACAGACAAAGAAACTGTTTGTCCATGGTCCACTAAAAGAACATAAAAAAAAAAAGAACATTAAAAAAAAGCTGAAAAAATATCATTTCTATTTGCTTCATTGGTTCGTCCAAACATCCCCATTGCCCACTCCATAATTTATGGGAACTTGGTTGATTAGTACGGATTTTCAAACCAATGTCTTGGAGACTTTGGAGTATAGATGTAGTATTTAATTTTAGTAATAAATCAGTTTTTTAAAGATATTATTATAACATAATTCACTACCAGAAAAATATAATCGACCAGTACATTTATTATTAAACAAAAAAATATTTCTAATTCATTAATATTTATTATACTAAAAATAAAGTTTTAACTTTTATTTTAAGAATCTATTGCCCATTTATTGCCCAATTGAAAGCCAATCCACCTTTTTTTTAAAAAAATAAACCACTAAATTTATAATAATAATAATCTATATTTATAATAATATGTTTTTATTAATTTTCAATATTTTTTGTCATAATTAAGGAATTATTTATTTTTTACAAAGTAATAAGTTTAGAATCTATCCTTATAAGACTAGATGATAATATAAATAAAAAACAATTAGAAAATATTTAAGATTAAAAATAAATAAAATATATTTATTTAGAATAACCCTTTTAATTAGAAATTATATTATAAATCATAATATTTCATATGAATTTGCATAAACATCGATAATTTATTTTATTAAAAAATATATTAAATTGTAAGAATTAACTTATAAAAGAGGTTTTCTTGCCCAATAAATTTATTAACTAAATGTTTCCTCAACAATTACAGAAAACTTTTAGATTAACAACAATGACCACTACACATCTATTTATATTAACCATTTTAAAATTAATATATAGCACACAACATATATAATATATCATAGAATTTACAATTTTGCATAAACATTGTCTTTCTTTATTTAAAAAATCCTATCTTAAATTTTAATAATGAATAGAAACAAGTAAAATGTTAAATTATGTAAAGTTTTGATAATAATTTAGCGGTTATTGTTAACTATAAAAAAAATCTTAATATATTTGTATAAAAACTTTTTCAGTGGTAATATATTATAAAAACTAATTATATAATATAAAATAGGGCAAATTGCAAAAAATAGCATGAACTTTAAGGGTAGTTGCATCTTATGGCACGGACTTTCAAAAATTGAAAAATAATCATCAACTTTGGTGGGTCATTGCATCCGTTGGCACAAACTTATGAAATATTTAAAATAATCACCAACTTTGATCCGGTTGCATTCAATAGCACATCTATTTTTTTAAATATCCCCTCTTATTAATATTCTTTTAAAAAAATCACCCAATTGTTTTTATAAATATGCCCAGATTTCATTTTTAAAAATAATTTTTTTTCATTATTCAATTTTAAAAATAATTTATTTTAGAAAAATACTAATTTTTATCTTTTTTTAAATCACCTCTTGTTAGGCATGGAACTAAAAATTAAAATTCGGGTGTACTAGATAGGCTAAATTTTTCTTATACACATAATTTTTATTAATAAAACTCTTAATTTAAAAAATAATTGGATATAATTTTTTTATTAATTTCCTTTAATTTTGTACCTACTATTTTATTTAAAAAAATGGGATGGCCTGGAGCGAACCCCAGCACGACCCTCAGCCCGTGACTGCCCCTTGCTAACTTAATAACATTTTTAAAAAATTTTTAACCCACTCATAATTTTCAAAATTTTAAAAACCCATTTTTCAAGTTTATAAACTCAATTTCAATTTTTTTTCTAAAAAAACATTTAAAAAAATTGTGATATTATTTAAATTTATATATTTTCAAGAAACTAATTTTTCATTTTAAATTCATTACTTAGTATTTAATTTTTGAAAAAAATGTGATTTTATGAAGTAAATAAAATTAGATTTTTTTAACCAGGATTAAATAATGAAGGTATTTAAAGAAAGAAAAACAGTGGTACTTTCGAAAATAAATTATATTTTAAAATTTGAATAATAAAAATGTATTATTTTAAAAAATAAAATATGGACATCTTTATAAAAAAAATTGAAAATTGGGTGGTATTTTTGCAAAGAATGTTACTAAGAGATGATATTAAAAAAAATAGACGTGCTACTGAATGCAACCAAACCAAAGTTGGTGTATTTTAAATATTTCGTAAGTTCGTGCCAACGGATGCAATGACCCATCAAAGTTGGTGATTATTTTTTAATTCTTAAAAGTTCGTGCCATAGAATGTAATCACCCTTAAAGTTCATGAAATTCATGCTATTTTTTGTAATTTGCCCTATAAAATATTATTATATACGTATAATTTATATATAAAAAAATAGTCTCGTGCGTACGTAGCACGGACTTAAACCCTAGTATAGATTAGAAAGATCAACTTTTCAATAGATTGATAATTGAGAATTTGGGAATATCTAGCTCTTTATGATTTTTTTTATAAAAAAAATACCACCAATATTGTTAATATGAAAATATTGCTCATATGCTCTGCAAAATATCTTACCACCTTTATATCTTGGATTGGATTTTATCTTAGGTAACTATAAGAAACAAAATTAACTTTTCTCTTTACAGATGTAAAATAAAATGGAACTTTATAGTATGTGTGTCTTTGCACATTTAATACACGATACACACGTGGGAATTCAAGCCACGAGACTCTCGTGCTACACCACTTTATAAAAGGGTAAATTACATGTTTCATCCCTAATCTTTGTATCATTTTTCACTTTGGTCCCTAACTTTTTATCTGTTCTATTTAGGTCCCTAAGCTATGCGATTATATCCACCAAGGGTCCAAAAGTCCTTTCAGTTTATTGTTCCGTTAATATGATGTTAATGAGTTGACGTGGCAAAAACAATTCTTCTAATTGGGTATACATAGAGAGAGTGAGATAATCTATTACCCTTCATGTAATATTTGGTGTTACACAAAATTATTTTATGTACAAAATATCAATGAAAAAATATCAAAAAAATATTACTCCCTCCGTTCGGCAAAACTTGTCATTTTAGAGTGTTATTTTTGTTCAAAAAAACTTGTCATTATAGATATTTTGCTCTTCACTTTACAAAAATGTCCTTGATATGATTGATGGTTTGTTAGTTGTAGTTTTCGATAAAGTAAAAAAGGAGTGTAATAATTGAGGGTAAATTAGTACATTTGTTAACTGTCTTAAAACTTGTGAAAAAAGCTAAAATGACAAGTTTTGCCGAATGGAGGGAGTACAATTCATACACATTTGAAAAAAAACAAAACTTAAAATCATGAAAATATTTTTCTAAAAAAACAAATTAATATGACTAGAAATCAGAAAATAGCAATATTTTTGTCAAAATTATTTTTAAAATATATTTATTCAGGCGTGTAAAACTCATTAATTATAACATAATTATAATTTTAAAATTTTGTATTAATAATTTTGAGTTAAATCAATTTTTGTGTAGCACTAACACCGAGTCAGTATTACACAAAGTATAATAAGTGGTTTTCATTCATATTGAAGCCAACATTGTAGTTTTAAAAAATTCATTGTTAAAAAAATTATTTTAATTTCTTTTTTAAAAAAATTTCAGCCGTCAACATATATAATAATATATAATTTGCAATTAGTAATTTTTTCAACCATTAACATATACTCCACACTGTTAAAGTTGTCATGATTATTTAAAATATTTTTTCCACATGTGTATGGATAATCAATTATAACATTGTTATAATTTTTGATAATTTTTTATCAATAATTCTGACATAAAAATAATTTTATATAACAACCGAATATTACACTAAGTATAACAAGTGATCTTCACTTTTTTTTTTATCTTCACTCTTTCAATATAACAAATTGGATGAATTTTTTTTTTACCACATCAGCTCATTAACAACAAGTTAACGAAACAATGAACAGAAGGACTTTGGGTGGATGTAATCAGATAGCTTAGGGACCAAAAACCAAAATAGAACAAATGAAAGGTCAAGGACCAAAGTGGAAAATGTTGCAAAGGTTAGGGATGAAACACATAATTACCCCCTTTATAAAATAAGCTGCTTTTTTTTATTTGTATTAAAAAAGAAGAAGCAAATAAAGTAATTTCCTTATAGCTAGGTCATTTGCTGATTTTATTTACTTTGGTATATATATATATACACAAGTAGCTGGTATAGGACGGGATAGGATGGGGTCATCCTGCGTAATTTTTACAGGGTTATGAGGTTCATTTTTTTTTTCCGGAATCCCAAATGGACGATCTATTTCTTGCGAAATGAGACACATCTTGTCTCTCAAATAAAAAATATTATAAAAAAATAAAATTTGATGTTAAACACTAAAGTTCATTGACAATCCATAAGTTTTCAACATCAGCATCGACTTAGTTAATAGCTAGCCTGATTGGCCTCGACCAACCAAGATACGAGATTTTGTAAGCTAAAATTAATTGGCTAGACTTTTAGTAGAAGACATCCACTTCTGTCTACGCTAAATTGTCAGAATTTCCTCACATGCCTATATATATGCATGTCCCGCTACAAACACGTTTTGAGGAGGCGAATTTTACACTCTTTTCTTGACTACGTTGAGAGGGTGTTTCCGAGAGACCTAGAATAATTATTAAAAATGAACATACAAATTATATATATAAAGAGCAAGAAAGAAGGAAGCAAGGGTACATGATACGCATCCATACACTCCGATGCCATCCTAGCCTTTCTCGACATAAATAACACCCCTCCATTGTATCCTCTTACACATATGCAGGATCAGTGGCGGAGCCAAAACCCGATGAGGGTGGGACACATCGATGACAAATGACGATGAATAACACGAAGTCATACACTACATGTCTTCAATACTTCTCTGTATAAAATAGCTAAAAAAAATAAAAGTTGTTCACTAGTTAGTACAACTAGTTTTTCATTGCTAATTTTATATATATATATATATATATATATATATATATATATATATATATATATATATATATATATATATATATATATTGAAATAGTTCAACTTGATGATAAAGAAGGTAAATCCATTTTACGGGTTTTCATATCCGAAAATGTTGAAGGATAAACTCGTTATCCATGCGCTTGAAAATATCTTTTTCGACAGCAACCCAAACTCTCATAGAGAAAATCATCTCCCATCTAGCTTGTTGCACAAACATGGCTTGATAACATACTCATAGCAAAGAAATTAAGTTCTTTCCACTATAGTTGTTGCAACTAGTAACACTAAAACCAACTCGATGAGACAATATACCAAGTGAAAAGCTTTGTGAATACCTACATCGACCATCTATTTAGAAATATTACCAATATCGATCTTGCAAAATAGAAAATCTAACATTTCTCCTCATTTAAACTTCCATATATAACTTCTTACCTAATTGTCAAAATGAGTAATATAACCTCTTGTTTTGAAGCTCTCAAGATAAATTATAATATGTGAATATCAATCTAAATAAAATATAAAAACATTGTAGGTTATTAAAATAAGATTAAAGTAATTAATATACCTTTAATTTTCAAATATATATAACTTTTTTACTCAGATATCAGATTAAGACGTACTATATATCAAAACGAAGCTATCGACGAGAAGAATATAGATAGGGGGTTCGTCGAATGAGAATGGAGACACGTACCCCCACATGCCCCTCCTTGGATCCGCCTCTACGTAGAGTAGACAAACCGATAACGTTTTTAAGGAACATGTTTTGAAAGTGAGAATGGATGTCGGAATATGGGGTTGTCCCACGTTTAAGGAACATGTTTTGAGATGGAATCTCGTTGTCTTGACCCCACCGGACCCAATCGACTTTAACAAAAAGGTCAAGCGACCCAATTACCCTCATGGGAAACAAGAGGGGGTTATAGGGCCAAAAAACTGACTGCTTCTATGTGTTGGTATATGGGGATTGCGAACCCTGCGCCCCCACTCTAAGCTCCCCCGTAGGGGTGGGGATTCATTCGTGTCTATATATTTCTGTTGCCTTTGCATTCTTCCGAATAAAGCGACGTCGTACATTATTCCCCACTTTTAATTTACACCTTTCCACTTTCTTCGCCTTTTGAATTGCAACAGATATTATTTTACTACAGTATCTTCCTTCTCAGATATTTTTCATACCAAAACTATCTACCTATCACTTCAATCACAAGTTAACACCTTGTTCAATCGCAAATTATGATGATTTTTTATAATAATAAAAACTATATTAAATATTAATATTTTTTAAATTTGTTTTTATAAATTTATAATTAGTAGTAACACCCGTATGAAATTATTTAAAAAATATGTTAAAAAGGTTAATATTTTATATACTCCCTCCGTTCACAAATATAAGTCGTTTGACTTTCTGACACGTTTTTTAAAGAGTTAAAAACTATATAAAATATTATTTTTTTTTGTTATTTTTTAAAAATAATATTATATTTATTAATATTAAGTATAATATTATTTTAAAATTTTAATAAAAATGTTAATATTTTATATAGTTTTTAGTTCATTAAAAAACGTGCAAAAAGTCAAACGACTTATATTTGTGAACGGAGGGAGTAGTTTTTAACACCTCAAAAAGCATGCGCTAATAGTAAAACGTCAAGTTTTAATTAACGGAGGGAGTAGTTTTTAATTTTTGTTGTTAGGGTTAACAATGATCCTAAATACGGAGTATAGTTTAAAGAGTAATATGGCAACTATATTTCTAAATTTCTTAAATACGTGATGAATATATACAGTACAAAACAGATGATTCTAATAGAATTAGATTAAGATAAATATAAGATTTTAGTTTAATTGACGTTTGGAATTAAAGCTTTTCAACAACTACTTACTTAAGCTTTTTAGAGCTTTTGATTTCTATTCACAATTTTTCATAAACTACACTAACAACCAGGTTTACAAATTAAATTCATCACACTAGCTTATTAATATATATCTAATATAAATAATTTATCAATTTTAACTACCCAAAAATCAACTACGATTTTATCAAATATAAGCCTTATACATGATCACTATTTTTTTCACTATTTTTTAATTCCCTAAAAAGGTTACAACACTTTTAATTATTTGCCATTCTCTGTAGCTTTTTGTTGGGAGGGTTAAGATCAAGACCTTAATAATCATGCGATTTGACATTATAACAAAAAAGTACCGATGATGCATGTCCTAACGAACTTTGCTAAATAACATATCTAAAATTATACACCTTGATCATTAATAAAAAAAATTACGATAAAATTGTAATACTCCCGTTCCACATCGGATATTATAAGAATGTTGGGAGTGATCTATAAGTGATTCAAGCCTTACACATGTCACAAGAGATCTTCGTTTTCAGGCTCCAAGTGAGGACAACGGACCTAAGAACGTTAGGTGGTATAGAATGTCGCCTCTTAAGACCCGGGTCTTACAAATGATATCAGAGCCGACTCCGGACTCGGAAGTGCGCCGACAGTATGCACGGGTACGTTCCTCCCGAAGGACCTGATGGGGTCGTTAGTGCTTTAAGTGAGGGAGATTGTTACATATCGGATATCATAAGTATGTTGGCATGGGTTGATGCCTCTTAAAACCTCAAGTCTTACAAAAAAAATATATCGTTAGATATATTACTTTTGTACAATATAAATATTTAATATTCTACATCAATTTCCTTAAAAACCATTAGATTTATAAGAATTTGGAATTTACTTTCTAACATAAAAGCGAAAGATATATAGACAATGCTTTTATTTACCTTTTTTTGAACATGAAATAATTCGAATTTCCAGACAACAACGGAAATCTGGGAAAATAAGAGGCCGAGGGAGATCGGCAGACAGACTAACCATCATGATACAACTAGAAAGACAAAAAAACAAAAAGAAAACCTGAATACAGACGATCTCAGCAAAGAAGACCAGCGGAGAGAAAGTCGAAGAACACCAAGTGAAGACAGCGAATGCTGATAACATGGGAAAGTTGAAGGACTGACACGACGTCTCGACGCCGGGGAGACAGAGGCAAAAATCCATTAGCGGAAAAGGCGTTGTGGATCAACGATGTTCCTCCCACCAGGGTGAGGAATCTTCGAGAATCACTGCCACGGTCAACTCAAACAGCAGGGCGCCCGAGACTGCAACTTAGTGCTTTAATTTTAATTTTCTATCTTTCTTTATAAGATTTTGAAACTTCATTTTCCAATATTTCTATTTTTTCCTTTAAAATTTATCCATATCACAACAGGATATGATCTCACTTTTATAATCTTATTAAGCCAACACCACTTCTACACTTTTTTTGTTTTTTCAGGAACACCACTTCTACACTTAATTTATTTTGATATATTTTAATTAAAAAATAAGTACAAAATTGTTATTAAAAATTGTATATAGTTTTTTTATTCTAAAAACATGTGCATAAATAATTAAACACTTGTTTTTAATTTCAAAATTTTAAAAATAATATTCTTTATGAAAAAGTTTCAAAAACATATCTTTTGATCAAATATTATATATATTTTTTTAATCAATGAAGTATATATACATAATATCAATGTTATATTGGGTGTTATATATCCTTTCTCCTACTTTACGTACTGCTTAATTTGAAGCTCTTACGTAGTGCTAGTGCATGTGTGTTTTGTACCTTTTTTTTTTGGTAGAAATGTGTGTTTTGTACCTATAAATACCTCTTTTGCTAACTTTACACATCCATCTATTCACTACTATATATTCCTTTTCTGTAAATCTTGGGTCTATTTTCATTCATAACTTACGTCCATATATCCCATCATCCCTAAATGAGGCTTTCGACCGTTGCCAATATTAAAACTCCCCCTCCCCCTACCCTCCCCCTCACGCCCCCGAGTCACGTGACCTCCCAATACACCCCCTCCAAACTTCACCCTCCACGTCATCGCCCCGAGTACCCCTACCCGATGATTCATCGGGTCGATTATCCGGCTAGGCTCGGTCAGAGGTGGCCCGATTATCAAGGTGCCCGAAACTGGGACGGGCTCTTGAATCCGCTCGATGATAGCCTCCGATCCGAGATTCTGCGGTACGGGTACTTTGTCGAGGCGGCGTACCGGTCCTTTGACTTTGACCCGTCTTCGGGTTCTTATGCCATGTGTCGGTATAGTAAGAGGGATCTCTTGGAGCGGGCGGGGGTTTCGGATACCGGGTACAAGGTGACGAAGAGCCTCCGTGCCACGTCGGGCATCCAGATGCCACGCTGGATGGAGAAGGCTGCCAGCTGGGCGACAATGCAGTCCAGCTGGATTGGCTACGTGGCTGTTTGTACTAACAAAGCGGAGATCCAACGGTTGGGAAGGCGGGACGTGGTCATTGCCCTCCGAGGCACCGCCACGTGTCATGAGTGGCTGGAGAACCTCCGCGCCACTCTAACGGAGCTCCCCGGGGCCGCTGACACAACCATGGTGGAGAGCGGGTTCTTAAGCCTATACACGTCGGAAACCGCCACGTGTCCAAGCCTACAAGAGATGGTGAGGAGCGAGGTGGAGAGGATCCTAGAGACTTACAAGGGGGAGGAAGTAAGCTTCACCATCACCGGGCACAGTCTTGGGGCCGCCCTCGCCACCCTGGCCGCCTACGACATCAAGACGACGTTCAAGGAGGCAGCGGGCCACGTGGCAGTTATATCATTCGGCGGCCCCCGAGTGGGGAACAAGAGCTTCCAGTGCCACGTGGAGAACCAAGGGACAAAGATCCTCCGAGTAGTAAACCCTAATGACTTGATCACGAAGCTGCCAGGCTTCATGATCGGTCAACAAGAGGAAAATGAGGAGGAGGATGAGAATGAAGAGAATGAGAGACGAATAATGGAGGGGTGGGGGATGACGATGGGGATGGGGTGGGCGACGACGTCGACAGAGTGGCTGCAGAAGAGGGTGGAGGAGTCGTCGACGCAATGGGGGTACGCGGAGGTGGGGAGGGAGCTCCGGGTGACGGAGGAGGCGCCGTGGACGAAGATGAATATGAATTGGGCGAAATGTCATGACCTCAAAACATATCTAAGCTTGGTTGGGACTCATGGTCCGTACGCCCAACTGTCCTCTAAGGGAGACCGCTAAGACTTTCCTACGTACATAAAATGTAAAAAAAAAGACCACGCAGCCGCAAAAAAAAAGTGTAAAAAGAGTCAATGCACACTGGCCAATCTAGCTTGACCAAAAAAAAAATTATAACATCAATATAAGTAATTTTTTTTAATTAACAATTTTGACTTAAAATAATTATATGTAATATGGAGTGTTACATCAATACGGTAACCTTTATTCATTTTGGGCGATAAAATTATAAAATTAATGTGACAAAGGTATTTTTGTCGTCCAAATTGACCTTTTAGTGACAAAATTATACTTGGTCACCCTAAACTGTTTTTTTTTTCGTGACAAAAATGTTAAATCGATCAGCCATATGAACCTAGGGTTCCAACAGAGTAAAATTTTAGCCGAAAAAGGAGGCCGGAAATCTTCGAGCCTAGACATCGTCGTCTCCAACTTCCTCGATTCCTCCATATAGTCCACCCCTTTCGACCTTCTGTATGTAAATATCATAAGATCTCTGGACTATATATTATATCGAATATATACCTATATGTGACATTTTTTGTTGATATGAGCAACAATTTGGATTGGACCAAACCATATTAATCCATCATTCAATAACATCTTAACAGATGAGGATATTGAGTTTTCTGACACGAAAAAGATCTAAAATCAATGAGCGATCCGTACATCTGTTAACTTTACGAAAAACGTGCGACCTTATTATATCATGTGTGTGTATATATACACACATGAAACACACGGCCTCATATAGTCATATGACTATATGTAAATATCATAAGATCTCTGCAAGTGATTCGTTTAGAAAGTCGTAAGACTATCCACAATGGTGGTATACAAATGTGTAAATGTGTATTTTTTAGATATTTTTAGCTCAATTAGTTGTTTTGAGCATTTGAGCATGTAATGTGCAAATTTGAGCACATCACCTCCCCCATGTGCAAAAACTTTTACAAAAAAGTAAGATTATTTCATTGGTTTATTTTTTTATAATTTTATTTTCCTTTTTGTTTTAAATGAATTATATTTGAATGATGTGTAAAAAATACAAATTTCACCAATGGAGCAAATGACTAAAAAGTGATGTGTATTTTTTATACATCATGTGCAAATGTGTACATTTTACCTAAAACCATTGTGGATGATCGAATCGACTGCTGTGGACCGAAAACGACACTACTATATACTATATTTATGGGTTATTAATGGGTGGTCCGTTTTACAATAATACATCAAAAAGCGCAGTGTACAACGCATACCGGTCCCTTTTTACCATACTATACCTTAGCTTTAACTTAAATAGTACTCTACATATTTTATATATAGACAATACTCATTTCGGCCCACAAAACTTATTGTTCTGACTTTTGACACATTTTTAAAAAAGCTGAAAATTTTATAAAAAAATATTAATTTTTTAAATAATTTTTTGAAAATAATTTCATAGATAATTGTATTAAGTATGAAATTGTTTTTGTAAATTAACAAAATTATTGATATTTTATATAGTTTTTATCATTCTTAAAAAACTTGTCAAAAGTAAAACAACAACTATTTTAAGACAGAGGGAGTAGATTATTTGTGAGCACCTCTTACGGTGTAATTTGTGAACAAATCTAGAGCGCTGGATTAAGAAGATCAACGACTGAGATTTAAAACAAAATTTAAAGACCAAAATTATTCATCTAAAACAATATGATTATTCGTACATCACTCATAACAATAATTATGAATAATCATATTATAACAGACGAATAATTTTCATATGAAAAAATTATTCACACATACGAATAATTATTTTACGCAAAATGCGTAGTTATTGGTGGTACTTATAAATAATCAGTTTGTTCACAGTACACACTGTAAAAGATGTTCATACCAGATCCAACCTCTCTCTATAAGTAAAAATGGTCTTTCTATTCTATATCCCAAGAGTATAGGATAAATAAACGATATTGAGAAAGATTACTCATATTTAGATATAAATAGTAATAAAATGAAGTAGTAATTAAAAGTGAAGGGGAATACTCTTTGCATGTATATCATCCACTCTCAAGGTCGATCAACATCTCTGTGGAATAACGGATGGGATGGGTCATGTTTAATTAACACAATTTATAAAATATTTTATTTAAAATTTATATTATTTTAAACACATTATAAAATATGTAGCCAAACACTATTCAAGTGTTTATAATTATAATAAATAACGCATTGAAATCGAAACACACCCTTGCATAAAAACTCTACCCTGCATCCTTGATCTCTTTGTTACAATAATTCGGTTACAAGTTACTCGAACATCAAGATATTCGATGTGAAGCTGCCCTAACAGTCTAGTCTTTGTGCTGGACACAATTGGGATTTTAAGTACAATCGCAATTATATAATGAGTTATGTGATGAAACCTTATTTTGTTTGTGTTGAAGGGATTGTGCAACTCTCCTCAAAGAAACATGTGGCGTGATGATTCCATAAACATCTATACTTGGGCTTTCAAGCCCAATAATAACAGTCCTTATATGCTTCTTGTTGGGCCTGTTGGCAATGAAGAGTTCTAAAACATGGCAATATATGGTAAAGATAATATTTTATCAAATTTGACTTTAATCAGTCAATATAACATTTTATGTTTAAGATATTATTTTATCAAATTTTCATTAGACATCGATGTATTAAGATAATATTTCACTCAATTTCATTAGATATCAATATATTTTTACAAACATAGAGGGTTCGCAAGCGTCGAATTTCTATATCATATATCTAGAATCTAATAGGAAAACTGGAAAAGGACTAGCATCAACCCGGAAATAAAGAGAAAATTCTCAAAAGAAACAATATGATTAAGAATAATAAAAAATAACCAACCTACAATGAGTTTATATAGAGGCGAAACCCTAACTCTTAACTTATATGCCAAGATAAACTAAAACCCTATTTATTAAAAGATAAAAGATAAAAAAACTAAATTACGAAAAAAGACATGAAAATAATTTAAAAAAAAAACTCCTACATCAGAGCTCTTCAAGGAAAATAACAGACCTAACTAATCCTGTGATGAATGCTACTTTCCCCAAACTTGGACCTTTTGGTTCAATATCAAAACCTCCTAACTATCAAAGCAAAAAAGTTGGTTTATTGAAACATTTACACTATGAGGTAGCTGCTTTAGGCATTTCCTTACTAGATTACGCAATCACAAGGGGCTCTTTCGTTTCACAAGTGTCATTTGTATAGATGTCATCATCTACATCCAGAAAGTCGTATATGTTTTGAAAGAAGCTTGTACAGTTTGAGTCGGGGGCTTTTAGCTAAATAATTTGTTTACTTCCTTTAACCCAAGTTCTATGACTTTCTACTTGATTTTTTTTAGTTTTTTCGGGTGGAACTGATTGAGATTGATTGATATGTGTTCGTTTCTTAACTCAATGGCTGCTGCTTAATTTTGTCAATTGGTTGGTGAGGATAGAAAACGAATCACAAAGTAAACTGTTGCATCATCTTTTGAATTGCATATATTCTTAGTGTTGGTTTTCTAGAAGCATTTGTAATCGATTTAAGTACTCGTTTTATCCCCTCTCTAGTCGTGTGTCGAAAAAGGGAGTTTCTCATTCTCGAAAACCAGTTAATGAAGCTTCTGTCTTAGAAAAAAAGATAAGTTCACAATGATGAAAGTGTCTTTATCATATGCAGTAGAATCCCCAAGAGAGAAGCCCCATTACAAGTTTAACCTTTGAAGATGGAACTATTAGTGTTCCTAAAACTACAACTCACCCATAACTACTGCATACTTATCTCCTTATCTGATAATTAAGCATCTTATATTGCTGAATTACTTGATAACAAATCTTGTTGAAGTGTTGTTGAATATGACAGTAGGAGATTGTATTCTTATATCTCATTGTTTCTCATACTTAGCAACTGAATCAGTTGGTCATGGGACTAAGTGATGCTAGTGGGTTTGTGATTTAAGTACTTAGTATGGGTTGATGATATTCATGTGAAGGACTTTTAGGGGTCATTTGTTAATTTCTAGAGGAGGGAATGGAAAGAAAATGAATTAAATTTTACATATAAAATGTACATGATTCACATTATTATTATTTTTTTTAATGAGGGTAACCCACCTTAATTTGGTGGTAAACCCCGGACACGTGACCCAGCCGGCAAGAGCCACGCGCAAGGTAAATCGGCTTGCGCTGACCGGCTAGACCCAATGGTAATAAGCAAGATGAACCTTGATTATTTCACCAAGAGAAAGGGCAGAGGCATGGATCAAACCCAGGACCTCCCATTAACCCCCCTTACTCCTTAGCATTGGGCTACCCCGTTAGGGGCATGATTAACATTATTTGTGGGGAGGGGGTGGGGGAATAATTAGAGCATTGTAGGGGAAATAGTACCCTCCCTAAAATTAGGGAATGGAACATGAGGAAAGGTAGTAAATGTTGTATGAAAAATTGGGGAAGAAGGGTAATGGTTAAAATAGTGACTAATGAATCTTAAGTTAAATATAGACTAGATTCGTCAAGGTTGACCATTCCCTTTTTCCATCTAAAACAAACGGGGTTTAATGTTTTTTCAACTTTCAATGAAGATCAACTTTGTTGGATTGCGTTTGTCCTTAATTGAAAAATATTGAGATGTCTTGAACAACATATAAGTTTGACGGTTACTCTTATCATTGCCAATTAGTTTTGAGGTTGAACTCGTTGGGATTATGTGATGTTCGTGTCTCTCGTATGTGGGTCCGCACACGGCCTTCTTGACTCCTTAGGCCCAATTGGAAACCATTTCTCGACTTGTGCGTTAGCCTATTAGACTATCCATAATGATTTTGTGTAAAAATACACATCACTTTTTTTTACATACCGTTCAAATACAATTTATTTAAAACAAAAAGAAAAATAAAATAATAAACAAATAAACCAATGAAATTTTCTTTCTTTTTCATCCAAGGTTTGTCTTGCTCCCTTTCCTTGGGATTTTCATTCAAGGTTTGTCTTGCTCCCTACCAATGGGTCGAGCCGGTCGGTGCAAGCCGGTTAACCTGGTACGTGGCTCTTGCCGGCTGGGTTACGTGCTCGGGGTTTACCGCCAAAGGTGGGTTCCTCATCATCAAAAAAAAAATTCTTTCTTTTTGTAAAAGTTTATACACATGAGGGGTGGTGTGCTTAAATTTGCACATCACATGCTCAAATGTGTACATTTTGCACATATCCAAAACAATCAATGAAGCTAAAAAATGTCTAAAAAATACACATTTATAGATTTACACACCTTCATTGTAGATGGTCTTAGTGCCCGTACACACGACCCTCATTCATCGATCCGAGTCAACTTTTCTTGGTGACAACATCCAAGTTCACAAGCATCTCTTTCAAGTTTCAACTATAAATAATTTGTTTCCTTCCCTTTGAACTCAAGCTCTATGACTTTCTACTCGAATTTTTAAATTTATTTTTTCGGGTAATTGATGTGTTCGTTTATTTTGTCAATCGGTTGGTGAAGATAGAAAAAGGAATCAAAAAGTTATGGCATCGTTTTTGGAACTGCACATATATATGGATTCATGGATCCAGTCGATCTCTCGGCGTGTGTTGGGGCAAAGGGTTAGGTGTTTTGGTGACGAAATTAACAAGAGGGTCAACAGTCACGTTGGATGGGGACATGTTCGATATGATGTATCATCATTCATCGGAGTTATATATATGGATTCGATGGGATTGATACACACAATCTTTGTGTGTACTATTTCGGCGGTAAAAGCCTCCGATCGATGAAGTTGTGATCCACGTGCTACTTACTATCTTTCTCGTTGATGGTAACCTCTCTCACAATCAAACTTACCATCATTTCAAGACTTTCTATACCTTCCAATCCCTTTCTTTTTTCAAAACTAACGCCATAAAATGACATATTTTACCAAACGAAGAGAGCATTACTTTGTATTATCTTCGTTCGATAAAATATGCTATTTCGCGGAAACTAAATACACTAAAAATCAGGATTTAAGACACCTTGTGGATATGAACGTGATGCCCTAAACCCTGATTTGCCTTCGATTTCCAGTGTCTACTACTGTAATATGGATTTGCGGTGTACAACACCCTTACTTACTGTTTACATATATTACTTTTTTTAAATGATAAAAACGATATAAAATATTCCCTTTTTATAATTTTTTTTAACAATTTCATTACTATTAGTAGTATGTACAAAGTTGTTAAAAAGTTCATATTTTATATAGTTTTTATCATAATAAAAAATTATGCGTGAATAATAAACGATATGTTTGACAGGGGATACGTACTAGTTTGTCTCTGATAGATTACAACTTTAAACCTTTGTAGGGAAACTTCAAGTTGTTACCGTCACAAAAATTGCTAACAAACTATGAAAGATTACAACAATAAGAATGTTGAATGTTGAAACAGTAACTAGGTTAGATCAACTACCTGATGAAATTCCGATTGATATGCTCATCTCTGACATTCAAGTTGAACTAGCGTTGGATGCTCATGTTCATCTCTGTAAGATCACGAGATCGATCATAAAATCCTCCTTTGAGGGTTTCCATTCATTGATAATCATATATATAGGTTACAAAGGTATTGGGCTTTTGGGCCCACTATACAATATATGCCTATGTAATCTATCAAACCCCCGCAATCGAAACTGGAGGGGGCCGTACAGTGAGACTGGAGCGAAAATCAATGAATAACTGTCGAGGTAAACCCTTGGTGAATATATCAGCGTACTGATAGGAGGACGGGACATGTAAAACACGGACATGTCCAATGGCAACCTTGTCTCTGACGAAGTGGAGATCTAGCTCAATGTGCTTCGTGCATTGATGCTGGACTGGGTTGCTAGCTAGATAGACGGCGGAGACGTTGTCAGTGTAGACCAGAGTGGCCTTCTGAAGAGGGCAACGAAGCTTAAGCAGGAGATTGCGGAGCCAAGAGCACTCGGAGACAACGTTGGCAACACCTCTGTATTCTGCCTCAGCGCTGGAGCGAGACACGACCGACTGACGCTTTGCGGACCATGAGATAAGTGTGTCGTTGAGGAAGACACAGTAACCAGACGTGGAGCGACGTGTGTCAGGACAACCACCCCAATCCGCATCAGTGTAAGCAACAAGGTCAAGCTTAGCGGAAGGAGTGATCGTGGTGCCTAACTCGAGGGTGCCGCTGATGTACCGAATGATCCTCTTCAAGGCCTGAAAGTGCGGTTCCCTAGGTGCATGCATAAACAAACAGATCTGCTGAACGGCGTAACTGATATCAGGCCTGGTGAAGGTGAGATACTGAAGAGCACCGGCGAGGCTCCTGTATAATGTAGGATCATCAACCAAAGGACCAGAATGAGCACTGAGCTTGGTGGATGTATCGACAGGGGTGGCGACATGATTAAAGTTTACCATCTTAGCCCGAGCTACAATCTCAGCAGCATACTTACTATGTGAAAGAAACAGACCAGAAGCATGACGCTGAACAGCAACCCCCAAAAAGTAGGATAACTGACCCAGATCAGACATGGCGAACTCTGCACTCAACTGCGAAATAATCGACGTCCGAAGAGCATCAGAAGAGGCGGTGATAATAATGTCATCGACATAAAGTAGGAGAAAAGCCGTGTCTGAGCCTCTGCGATAAATGAACAGAGACGAATCTGAGCGGCTGCCAACGAAGCCTAGGCGTAGCAGGTGAGAAGCAAAGCGCTGGAACCAAGCCCTCGGAGCCTGTTTCAGCCCATACAGAGATCGCTTCAGGAGACAGACGTGCTTGGAACGGTCAGCATCAGCAAACCCCGGTGGCTGAAACATGTAGACTGTCTCATTCAGATGACCATGAAGAAAGGCATTCTTGACATCCAGCTGATGAATGGCCCAGTTGCGTGACAAAGCTAAACTCAACACCACTCGGATAGATGCGTGAAAGAGGAGAGAGCGCATCATATTGGTGATGGTTCGGATGATTCGTTCGGCCTTGCCGTTCTGTTGGGAGGTATAGGGGCAAGACAAGCGATAGGAGATCCAATTGGTGTTGAAAAAAGTGTGAAACTCTTTGTTATCAAATTCACGGCCATTGTCGCATTGGAAACACTTGATAGAGGTGTGAAATTGTGTTTTGATATAAGCATGGAATTTGGCAAAGATGGGAAACACTTGAGATTTAAAGTGCAACGGAAAAACCCATAAGAAATGTGTATAATCATCCAAAAACAAAAGGTAATACTTATGACCCTCCTTGCTAGGCACAGGAGAAGTCCAAATATCACTATGAATAATATCAAAAGGGGCAAAAGTAGTGTTTAATGACTGCTGAAAAGGGAGTCTGGCATGCTTGCCTAACTGACATGACGAACATAAAGTAGAGCGACGCTCTTTATTACATGTGACTAGACTCTTGGAACGAAGTAAATCTAAAACTGCAGGACTAGGATGACCAAGGCGGGCATGCCAAAGATCGTATGATGATGCCGAGAGGGCGACTGGACTTGACGGGCTGGACGGTGACGGCGACGACACAGGATAGAGCTCCCCGGTGCTATTACATCTCAGGCGAGTAACCCCGTAGTGAGATCCTTCACAGAGAAACCAAACGGATCAAACACGAGAGAAACATTGTTGTCAGTGGTAAACCGACGGACAGAGATAAGGTTTTTGACAAGTTTGGGGGCAATGAGGACATTGTTTAGGTGTAGTGGGTTGGTTGTGGTGGGTAAAGTGGCGTGGCCAATGCCCGAAGTGGCGAGGCGACCACCGTTGCCGACGATAATAGAGTGTACAGGACCCTTAAAAGAAATAGAAGAGAGAGTACCTGAGGTGTTCGTCATATGCGAAGTGGCGCCAGTGTCCATGTACCAAGTAGAGTCAGGAGGTGCCAACTGCATGGAAGAGAAGGCGTGCTGCACATCAGTCGGAGTGTAGGCATAATCCGACGAGGAGGGGTAGGCCTGGTGGCCTGCAGGACGAGGAGCAGGACCCAACAAGCCCGCTCCCTGCTGTCGGTTGGGGTAGGGAGCCGGTGGGCGGTATATCGCAGGGGGTAGCCAAAGGGCATCCAAGGCGGGTAGCCGGTGTGGGGATACCAGGGGGGCGAGAGGCGTCAGGCTGCTGCTGCGGCCGCCGCCCACTGCTGTGGCCGCGGCCGCCGCCTCTCAGCGAAGGGCCGCCGCCGCGGCTGCGCTGTGGGGCATAGGTCTCGTCAATGTCGGATGACGAGACCAATGCCGTCTTGTCCTTGGCGGCGTCGGTAGTCTGACGGTGAAGGCGAGTCTCTTCCAGGATCAATTGAGACCGGGTCTTTTCGAAGGTATGGAGAGGTTCTGTCTGTTGGATATGAGTAGCAGCGGCGTTGTATTCAGAGGGAAGACCTGAAAGTACCTGGAGGACCAGGCGGGTGGCGCTGGGTTTGGAGTCGACAACACCTAGTTGATCGGACAGGGTCGTGAGGTGCTGACAATAGGCGGAGATCGATGGGAAAGAGGAAAGCTTGCAGTTTGAGAATTCGTGCTCAAGGTAGACAGTACGGGTGGACTTGTTGTCTTGAAAGATATTCTGAAGTTTGTTCCAAGCATCCAAGGCGGAGTCTTTGGGGTCAAGGATGGTTGTCAATAGATCTTTTGAGATGGTGTTGAAGATCCATTGGAGGACAATGGTGTCTAGTTGAGCGAAGAGATCGTTGTCTTCGCTAGCAGGACGATCGACGGAGGAGTCGATGTGGTGGAGGACCTTATGAGCCTTAACATGGGTCGTGAAGAGGTGCGACCACATGGTGTAGGAACTGGATTCGTGATCAAGGATGATGGGGATGCAATTTTTTATATTGGAGATGGTGAGAGTGGAGTGGAAAGGTGGTTTGTTGGTGGGTGCGTCGGCCATCGGGATGAAAGGGGAGAGAGGCGAGAAAGAGGAAGGGGAGGCGGAATGCGGTGGGGAGGGGGGGTGCGGCTAGGTATGCCGAGAGGGGGGGGTGCCGCAAAAGGGGGGGGTGCGGCTAGGGAGGGGGCGCCGAGAGGGTGGCGGGTGCGGTTTAGGGTTTTGCAAGGGGGTGGCGGAAAGGGAGGCTAGGGTTTGTGTTTTTTTTTTTTTGGAAAAAAAGATTAGGGTTGAGGGATCTTAGGTTGTGATACCATGTAAGATCACGAGATCGATCATAAAATCCTCCTTTGAGGGTTTCCATTCATTGATAATCATATATATAGGTTACAAAGGTATTGGGCTTTTGGGCCCACTATACAATATATGCCTATGTAATCTATCAATCTCGAAGGAGTTCGGCGATGATGATTTTAGCTTGTTGTTATCAACGAGTAGAGATCATGGTATATATTTCGACTAGTTGAACAATTTAGTTTAAAACCCAACCGGTCAAAATGGTCTCCGTCGTATTTCATTTTCATACGGATAGGTTTAATAAGAAGATCGATGAAGAGATCCATCACATGTTTTAAAAGTTTTTCGTTTCGGATGAGTTTGAAGCCAACTCGCTTGCACTCCTTTTGACTACCTTTTGGGTGTGTATTGGCTAGGGTTAGGTTTGATGGTGAATTCAATAAACGAGTCAATTGTAACATTCAATGGGGACACGTTGGATCAATGGGAGCAAGCAAGGGCGCGAGGATGCTCGTTATAACTTGAAATATCTTCAAGATGAATATTCAAGATCTGCCCATGGATGAGAGTATAGATGATACATGGATTGATACCCGTTATATTTCCTTTTAATTTTGGGGGATTTTTTTTTTATACAAGGTAAAGATTTGGAGGTGGTCAACTATGATTGACCCACCATTGTTCTCGCAGAAGAAATCATCTATCTCAGCTGGAGAGCGGTTTTGAAGTATAGTCGAAGTGAGTCTCAGATGCGCCAATCTGTATGCACCCTGTTATATTTACTTGGTGCGTGACTCTTGCCAATTAGGATTAGCCGCCAAATGATGAGTTTCCTTATCATCAAAAAAATTTAATTAGATTAAATATTTATGATAAAAAAAAAGTTAAAAAACTATAGTTATATTATAAATTAATAACTAATCATATATATTTTTGTATTTTTTTTCAAATAAATCTAAAAATATTAAAATTGAAAAATGATTATTTGATGATAATAATTTTAGTATTTTTTAAAATATATTTTTTTATATATAAAAATAATATTTTAGTTATTTATAATATAAATATATTTTCAAAAAATTTTAAATCATAATGTTTAATCTATATATAAAATATTAAAACAGAGTCATGAAACGGGCTCTAGTGCGATTCACATACGTGTCATATGCTGGATTAATATAATGTTATCTTTTTAGTCAAATCAATTAATAAGCCAATATAATTTTGTCATTTCAATTAAGAGTCCAACTTATTCTTATAAATATTCAACCTTATATCTTAATTAGTTAGAAAACTTATCTTTTTATATCAAATAATCTATCCAATATTACATCAATTAATAAGTTATTATCATATCTTACTTAGTTATATTTTAATAATATTTTGTGATTTATTTAAACAAATCTAATTAGTTTTGATAAAATATATATTGTTAGTTTTGATAAAATATAAATCTAATTAGTTTTGAAAAAATAAATAATAGCCGTATTTGAACAAATCTAATTAATTTTATAAAGTAAAGAATCATATAAATATGTAGCATAAAATTGATCCATTAGGATTTGTACTTTTCCTATAAAAACTTTTAAATAAATTATTTTAATATTCACATAAAATTTAAGAAAAAAATAATTTTAATATATAAATATAATTAAATATAATTTATTAACAAAATGTTATATTTTAAAAAAAAATAAATCATAAATGTTTAATCTAATTAATTTTAGTGGAATTACTACTAAATACCCCACTTTGATAATTGGTTTGCAAAAATACCTAGGTTTGAAAACAGTTGCATCAATATATGGAAATTTGCAAAAATACCTTATTTAATTATCAAAACTACCCACCACCCCAAAAAATCAGAAAAAAAAAAAGTTAAATATTTTAAGTATTTTTCATTTTTCTTATATTTTAAAATTATTTTAAATAATTAAATAATAAAAAAAACTGAAATTAAAAAAAAAAATTCCCAATCCCAACTCAATCCCTACTAACAGGATAGTCTAGCCCCGACCGACCCAATCCCTAACCAAAAACACACAAGAGCAACCCCAACCCTAAGTCTCCGGCGCTCAGCCCCAACCCCAAGTCTCCGGCGCTCGGACCTGAGCCCGCGTCTCCGGCTCCGTCGCTGCGCCTACACTCCGGTGACCCAGTCCGACCCAATCCCAATCCCTAACCAGAACACACAAGAGCAGCCCGACTTTCGCTGCCTTCACCCTCCGTCGTTGCGCGAGCACTCCGGCGCAATCCGGCTCCGGTCTCGACCCCAAGAGCAGACCAACCTCCGGCTCCGGCTCCATATCCCGCCGATTATAATCTAGTGGTTATAATTTAGGTCAAAACCGTATCTTTACTCAATCTCCCGCCGATTATTAATCATATCCTGTCAATGTTCATATTTGGGATTGTCAAGAACAATATTCATCCTTTCAATGTGATAATATTATGATTTTAAGATATATATTGACAATTCTTTTGTAAATATGGTTAATAATCCAAAAGATATGATTTACCGTATCTTCAGTGATTCTCTCCTAGATTATAGCTTCAATCCTGTCAATGTACATCCGCAGCTTTGTCACTATAAACATTAATCCTGTCGTAGTGAACGAATAACTTTGTCATCTTGGACATGCCTTTAATTTCTAGTTATGGTAGGATAAAATCGTATCTTTATTCTCTTCCCTATTATAAACTCCATCCCGTCAGTATTAATTTTTAGCCTTGTCATAAAAAACATATATCCTGTCAAAAAAAAATTGTTCCTGTCAGTATTAATTCTCTTACTAAGGCGATGTTTTTCATCCGGCTACTTTTATTATTTTTAAATTTATGAGAAAAAAATTTAAAACATTATTTTAATGTATATTTGATTTTTAAAATATTTTTTTAACTTTTCTTTTAATTTATAAATCTTCTTTTAATGATTTTTACATTTAAATTTAAAGGTAAAATCAGTCATTATTTTTTAGCACAAATGACCTATTTTTAGCACAAATGACACACCTATCCTATTTTTGCTATTATCAGAAAACTGGTATATTTTTGCATACCGAACACCGATTTGGTGTATTTCTGCAAATGGGCCTTAATTTTATGCTACGCCCAACGGTGTACCGTGTACGTAGAGTTCAACTCGTCTTAGTAGTTAGTACCATAAATAAGAAAATCGGCGCTATGATACACGTGGATCTTTCTGGATGACGGTAACATGACTAACATCATTCTTTTTGCATTTTTTAATCGTTTGATAGTACAAATAACTTTTCAGATTATTTTTCTATTTATTTTTTTTTGTCACTATTATTTATTTTAATACTACGTATTATGTACTACTCCGTATAGTTTTTGATAGTACAAATAACTTTTCAGATTATTTATTTATTTTAATATTATGTATAGTTTTAAACAGGGAAAATGACAAAATAATACTCCCTCCATTTCTTAATGTTTGTCATTTTTAAAGTTGCACGTTTTTCTAGAAAGGTCAAAATTATATAAAATATTAATTTTTTATTCAATTTTTTTTAATAATATTATACTTATTACTAATAAGTATGAAATTATTAAAAAAATTATTAAAATAAATAAATATTTTATAGTATTTTTAGTACCTTAAAAAACGTGCTTGAATAGTGAAATGTCAAATATAAAAGAATGGAGGGAGTACCAACTATCATATATGAACCGAAAATAATACGAACTAAGAAAATTCTCAAAATAATACAAACTATCCACCTATAAACCAAAAATAATACAAACTTTAAAATCAACTAAAAATAATAAAAACTATAAACTTTTAACTCAAAATAATACAAACTTTTGAAGTTGGACTAGGAGAAGAATAAAAACAAAACATTATTTACCAAATTACAAAAATATGTGTATATAGTCACATTTTGCACAAGTGCATCCCCTTGATTTTTAAATACACTAAAACCACTATTTATTTATTCAACTTTATCAAAAAACCACTTTATATTTTGAAATCAAATAAAATCACATCCACTTTATCCATAATTATTAAAAAAAGAATTATATCCTAGAATTCATTTAATTTTGTGTAATTTCTAAAAATTGGGGTTGTATTATACAAAGTTGGACAACCAAATAGTGAGTTTGATGGATTTAAAATATAAAAGGTGGATTTGTGCAAAGTATAAATAATTATAGATTTTTTTTATAATTTTGATAAATAAAATTTTATTTTGAATCTTATCCTAATTTAAGTTCAAAAGTTTGTATTATTTAAAGTCAAAATTTCATTGATTAAAATGTTTTATATAGTTTTTATCATTCTAAAAAAGCGTGTTAGTTTCATGACGGTTAGCCTGTATTCTAACTATTCACGGTTTCATCCCGGAGTCTCCCTCGACTTCCTCTTCTATTTGTCATTCTGTTGCTTTGGTCAATTAGGGGTAGGATATTTATTTATGTTTTAGCTTGTTAGTTTCATGACGGTTAACCCATTTGACGGTTGTTTCGGCCTCTTGATTTACTCGATATTGATGTATTGGGTATTTCGAATCTTTACCTTGATCCAAAAAATAAGATTTTCAAAGTTTCAACAATTATCCATTCAAAATTTTCATAACTTTTTTTTATTTACAGATCTATTTTTTCTCCTCTCTTACAACCTAATTAATTTATCAATTACCCTAATAACTAGGTTTATAAAACATCTTACTAGTTTATAAACATTTTAATTCAAAAATATATTTAACACATATTATTAATCAGTTTGAACTATTATATTAGCTTACCTCATTAACTATGTGTTTAAATGACCTTAAACCAATCATTTTCCTCGATCTCATTTTTGCACCAAAAGTCACGTATTTTTACTTTTTTCCCCTTTTCAAAATTGGTGTATGATATAGCTCTGCTTGAAAAACGACAATATAGTAATTTTTAAAACTTTTGATTTTAATACTTAACCCTTCTCCAAATATAACTAATTTGATTTTTGATACGTTTTTTTAAGGCTAAAACTCTATAAAATATAAAAAAAATTTAATTAATTTTTTAAAATAATTTCATACTCATTAGTCACTACTTATGAAGATATTAAAAAAACATTATAATAAAATAATATTATATACTCCCTCTGATTTTTAATATAAGGTATTTGACTTTTATGCACGTGATTTAAGGAGCTAAAAACTATATACAATATTAATTTTTTTAATTAAATTTTTTTACATTATAATACTTATTAATAGTTAGTATTATAATATAAAAAATTTAATTAAAAAAATTAATATTGTATATAGTTTTTAGCTCCTTAAACCACGTGCACAAAAGTCAAATGCCTTATATTAAAAATCGGAGGGAGTGGTGTTTTTAGGTTCTTAAAAATATGTCAAAAAGTCAAAGGACCTATATTTTAAGACGAAAGAAGAATTATATAATTTTAAATGAGTTAAAAATAAAGTTAAAATTTAATACACTTTTGAAATTTCATTTTTAACAATTATTCATTTTAATTTTTTTAGCCTTTTCTTTTATATTCATAAATAAAATTATTTCTCTTACCTTTTATCAGCTAATTTATATCAGTTATTCGTAGCTAGAATTACCAAAAACTATATTTTACTATCATCAGTTTTAACTACCTCATCCGCTATGAATTGGTAAACAAAGGTTTCGCATAGCTAGATCATTGAGACAATTTTTTAAAAAAAAAAAGATAAAATGTGATGTTTAGTACTTTGAAATCAAAAACTCTTACGGATTGAAGAATTCCTCATTAACTCCACATGTGTAATACATAGTTCATTTATGAGAAGATTAAAAGGAGGCAAGATACACATGCAAGTGAAAAATAAGCTCATGATCAGAAGTGGAGCTCAATAAGCCATGTGGCTATGGCTCCACCGACTTTTTTTACTTTCATCATGTGAAGATTTTTCAGTGAAGTCGAACTTATATAACGATATAACAAGAAAAAGACGTGACATGCAGTGTCCCAAATCCTTGCCATACTTCTATATATATATATTTAACATTCTGATATATGACACAGTCGGTAAGAGCTACGTATCAGGAACTCTACTATACTTTTATACTTGCTTGAAAATTCAAACCGGTCGTTGCATAAGAGAAAAATTGGTTAATTTTAATAGGGGTTGTTAGTTACACCCGAAAATTTTACTATTTACACCCAAAATCTAAGTTTTTGTTTTTTTTAAATAAACCCTACGCCTCTTGAGTCATAGGTGTGTGACTCAAGAGGCGCAGCTATTTTTTTCTATATACATACCCTGCCCCTCTTGAGTCACACGTCTATGACTCAGGAGGCGTAGGGTTTATTTAAAAAAAAAAGAAAAACTTGGATTTTGGGTGTAAATAGTAAATTTTATGGGTGTAAAAAACAACACCCATTTTAATTTATGTGAGAAAGAGTTCAACGACCCTAAAGTTTAGTGGATCAATAACTAAGAGATTTGTGAAATTAGTTGACGAGTTTCGTGGAAAGCAGGAACACATGTCGTGATATATTACATCGGATCTATAAGGGTTGGGATCCACCATCTAACACAAAAATATAAGTCAATTTATAGAGTTTAACCTTCTTTATAAATGACCAATTTTAATGGCTTTTAACTGATGTAGAATAACTAATTTTTTTTATCATCCACAAATCCACATCTCAACATGTCTTTTTTTTTTTTATTAGGAAAAAATTCGAGGTCAGACAACCCTGAACCTCGAAGGCCGACAAGTCGGCAGACGGAGAACCGTCAAAACAAACACGAAATACAAAGATGGTGCTAGATACAAGCAAACACACTCTACATAGGCGAAACAAAAAACAACCAGACCGAAAAGGATGAGGACGTAGACGAAAGACGAAAGCCAACATGTCTTTATTAGTCATATGGGACGCATAACCCGGAAGGAAAAATAAGAATTTTTTTTTTGATTTTTTTATATAATTTTCACGAATTTTAATGATAATAAAAGAGTGAATAATCACAAATACAGTTAGTTGGTAAAAAAACGAAATTTAAACCTTGATGTCACGATTTAAAACTCCTTTAGCTTTATTTATTGATAGTTTTTGTTTCTTTTTCACTAAAAAAGACTATTTAAATCACACATACTTAAGGTATTTTTCAATATATTTGAACAAAAATTTCTGTTTTCATATAAACATAAAAAAAAAATAGCCCCTCTAATAAAAATGCTATATCCGACAATGATTGAAAGCAAGACCTGTATGTTTTACATACTTACATCTCATGTACTAATCTAACTACCTCCTAACACAAAAATTTAAGTTTAAATACTCCGTATAAGTTTTTACCCTATTCTTATAAATTACCATTTTTATAGCTTTTAACCGATTCTAGATGGTTTTTCTTTTATCATCCACAACCCAAATTCGTGATTGAAAATGTATGGACGGAGATGATCAGAGAAGACGATTGAAAGAAAAAATGAAGGGGCATCAGTTGTTGTAAAAGGACGATCTTACTAGGCCCCCACCATGAAATTTTGGATATGGTCCAGCAAAAGCTAACATATGTACATTAGCCACTTTTTTTCCCCCCTAATTTTGTCATACCAAAGTTATTAGATCTATAACAACAGCAACAACTTAACAAATGTCATGTTGTTAATGCACTTGAGCACAAACTATTGTTCAAAATTCAAGTCAGTTTATATTATTTGACAAAATATATCATTTAAAATATTTTAAAATTCTATAAAATATCAAGAATTTTAAAATTTTTTTTTTTATCATCCTAAAAAATGCGTGTGAATAGTAAACGACATGTTTGCTGAACGGATGGAGTAGTAATAAGTATGAAATATTTTAAAAAAATATACAAAATTGATATTTTTATACTCTTTCCATTCAACAAAATATGTCGTTCTCTTATGTCAAATATTAAACTGCTCCTTCAAGGAGTTGAAGAAAACTCGTTCTCTCATGTGTCCCGAGATGACAACAAAGTGGCTGATAAGGTTGCATACCTTAGCCGCTTTGCCAAGGGGCATGAGGTTTTCAATGACCCTGGTCTTCAGAACCTCATCCGAAAGGATACTATCGGATAGACTTGTCCAGTAGTCACTACTATGAGGTTAAGGGTTTAAATCTCACTAGTAATATTTGTGTTAGGCTGGATAATCATACCCTGACATGGGTAGAATTGTTTGACATCTTGTTGCTTGACTTCTTCAACTCGAGTGATATGCAGACTAATGCTCGATTCAGTTGATAATCTGAAACCTCCACGTCATAAAAAAAGGGAAAACTAATTAAAATACCCCCACCTTTGGGGGTATGGTAAAAATATATCCTCAACTTTCAAATGTAATAAAAATATGCCGACCTTTGCGGGTAGTCGTAATATATTACCCCGAGTTTTTTCACTGGTCAAAAATGTTGACAAGGCAGTTTGTATAAATGGATGCCTTTTTTATAAATTAGCACTAAAATTGGGTTTTCTTGAATGATTTCCTTAGCAAAAAAATAAACCGACAACAAAATAATACTCGAAAAACGAAATTGATTCAACCAAACAACTAATCGGGTCAAAATTGCCTTAAATTAACACACCACGACTATTCCCAACACCAAATCGACAACAACAGAAACAACAAAGAGGGGACAAAATAAAACTTACTCAGCCAAGTCTGTGAACGAATCAAAGAGGAAGAAGATGTGAGAGAGACAACTCAAGATAGGCGACCACGAGGGAAGAAGACTACCATTGAAGAGGAACTATGAGCTACTTGGAAGACAGTTTAAGAGACGACCACAGAAGGAGATAGGAGGGAGGAAAAGGCGTTGGGTATGAACTCAATCCAACTCTTTATTTATTTTATCCTGAGGAAACCGGTAAAGAAAACCCTTGTAACAAAACCCATGTAGGATGTCTTGTTAACATTTTTAATACATGAGAAAACTCGTGGTAATATATTACCACTACCCTAAAAGGTCGGGATATTTTTATTACATTTAAAAGTTGAGGATATATTTTCACCATACTCTCAAAGGTCAGGTTATTTTAATTAGTTTTACCTTTAAAAAAAGAGTAATAAATAATGGTTGACGCATTGGAGTTGCAAAAATAGAAACCGGGCGCGTAAAGAGAAAAGGACCAACTATTGTATTGGAAAAGTTGTGATATTGTCGTTTTCTACCAATTAATTACTCCGGCCCAGGCCCACCTCCACCTCACCACGAGCCTAGCCCACTTTACGTGGGCCCATCACTTATTAAAAACACTTGTAATCATTAGAGAGATTTTTTTTATTGAAGGATCGAATTCATATTAGTTGTACCATAAATGTTAAAACTAATATGAATTCTGTTGAGTTATGATTTCAAAACGCACCTACAACTCTATAAGCGTAATTAGAATTCTCTTCTATTTGACACTTAAATAACAGGTCTAGTATCTCATTTTTTTTAAGAGTCTAGAATCGAGAGAAGTATATATGACATTAATAGCTCCATACATTACATTATAAAACCAATGGACAATAGAAAGAGCCAATAACAGATTTGATAAGTTTATTATTAATTTGTTGTGACTTTTTTTAATCTTTTCGCACCGAGAAAATTCGCAAAAATAAAAATAAAGAGATAATATTGAATGGGTATTCTTATTCAACCATATACACCTAACCTAAAAGGTTACACCGTATAGGAAGTTGGTAAAATGGAGAGGGTCAGAGTCCAAAGATCTCATTTCCACTATGAGTAATCATAAAATAAATATAACTATATCGCACTTGTTAGATCATGTATAAGACACGTATGTACCGTTGAATTTCACAAGTTTGATTTTATTTTATTTTAATGAGCTAAGCTAGGTTCATCTTTTGACTCTCGATCCACACCTGTATCAGCTTTTTCATGTAAGTTAATTGGTCAATGTGTTATTGTGAGTTAATTGGTCAATATGCTATTGTGTTTTACACTATGTATTTTGATCGTTGACTAAATACAAAGCATGACACTTAATTAAGATGTCAACGTTATATATCATTCAAATTGTGATTATACCACACGTACGTTTTTTCTTCTACTTCTCGTGAAGTATATGGTCCGTGTTATTTTTGCCGATCGGGTATTAGGAAAATAAGAGTCGTGTCGGATTTATCTTTTTTTTTTTAATTATAAAGTCAGAATTTATCATTCTAACACAAAAATATAAAAAATTAAGTTATTGTGTAAGAATTTCATCTCCCCTTATATTTTAGTTTGATTTTCACCTGTTTTTCAATGTGAGACTCGCTCTACCCACAAACCCCAACAAAGAGAAAACATATTAGTCTAACAATTTCTTAAGATGTATGTAAAGAGATAACTTTCGGTTCATCAATGCTGATAATTAATAAAAGATGGAGTACTCTATGGGAGATTCTAATAAATATGGAGGATATCTACCAGACTACCACATTATGGCTCAGTTATGAAGACATATCGATGTATGTTAAAGTGAATAATCCCTTTTGTGGTTGTCTTTGCTATTATTATAATATATATGCTGGTGTACAATTGGAGCGTGATGATGTATATACCCTTCTTAGAGGGATATTTCTTTAATCATTCAAAAAGATGATCTAGGTTATGATACTAGTTCATTAATTAGACATTCTAATTTTCGCATACTGTAAAAAAAATAGAAAAATTACATATTTTTTTTATAAAAATCTTTAATCATAAATTGGGCTAACAAACATATTATTTTTTTTAAAAAAGTCTTTCACTCTTATGAGGTAATGGTGAAAGTATTCTCTGTGGTCTTAATATAATCTCAACATCTTGAAAGAAAGAAAATTAGCAGTGAGGTGTTGTAAACCGTAAGATAGGTCCACAACAGGGTTAGATGTATATACAAAAATCAATAAATACACAAAGCAAAGAAATAAACTTGATTCACCGGCAACGGCGCCAAAATTTGGTGAGATGAAATGTCGTGGATTTCACCTCGCCAAAGATAATAATTCCCAAACAAACAAACTAGTATACCGTGTAAAGAAGGGGTTGAACCCACAGAGAATCAAGTATCTCAATTGCAATGTGTATTTACTAATATGTAAGTAAAGAGAGAATATGAATGTAAATAAAGTTGAAGGTGGAGTATAAATGAAGAGAAACAATAAGTAATATTAACAAGAGCGATTAAAAGATAGAAGAGAAGAGTGTGATTTCATCTAAATGTGGTTAGTTTACTCGATCCCTGACTCAATTCCTAGTTATTCAATCTCAATTAGTTATTCCGACTTTGGTTTATATGGATTGACATTCCTCGCGGAGATGAAAATCCCTTACATCTATATGCAACCCTAACCCTGCAAGATTAAACATAGAAACAACACAAATTCCCAAAGTACTTTGCAGTTTGGTAGTACCAACCCTCTTAATCAATTGGAATGCCAAAGATTTGCAAATCCTTCAACCCTAATCTCAAAGGAACCAATATTTAACCAAGTGTCATTACCCTGCATAGCCAATCGATGCTTTCACGGGATCAATTACCTATTGCTTGCTACCGTTGATTAACTATTCTCACCAACTCATTAATCACTAGCATGAATGCAAATCCTGTCTAAGATAGCCAATCAAGAGAGAATATATGCAATCAACAGTATGAGCACAAGGAGAATGAAATAACAATAGAAATAAAGTCTCACAATTCAACCAACCAAGTATTGAATCATAAGCAAAGCCACAAGAATTCTAGGTATGCATAACGTATTTTGAATCTCTAAACTTCAATCCTCTAACCATCTCTTAGTCTAAATTAGTTAATGAATTAATTGATTGAATAAACTACTGAAATTATGTCTAATATAAAGCCTCAAATCGATGGCATAAACCCCAGAAGACTTAGATAGAGTTTTCATAAAGATAGAATTGAGCCGCTCTCGCAGATTCGGAAAACTGGGAAAACGGTGGGCGCCGCTTGGAAAACCAGCGAGCGCCATACTTTTGCAGTGGCAAGATGGCTATTTCGAAGCAAAGAAATCTATGCTTTTCCAAACTTGTAGAGCTCGTCGAGAGCTTTCCAACCCATGGTCATAATAAGCAATCAGACCTCTGAAGCCTTGGGAAATCACATTTTAAGTTCAGCTCGCCGCGCGGACATCTTTTGTGGCTCGCTGTTGTTTCTGCTCTTGGACCTTGATTCCTTGCTTCATTACTCCTTGGCTTGTCTTGGCATGTCCATGGCTTGTCCCTTAGCTTTCCTTAGCTCCATTTGATCATGATTTCTCCACCTTTCAAGCACGGATCTTATAACCTACAAATAAGCACTAAAAACAGTAAATTCTGAACTTCCAATACCAAATGATCAAGAATGCAAATTAGCTATTAAACATGCAATATGGACACTCTAATGCACCTAAGACTACCTATAATGCCTATACAGAATATGAGTTATCAGCCACACCCGGTTCAGACGCGAACCTCTCGCCCCCAATTGCTCATCATCGTCCGCCCCTCCGCTGCATCCCGAGGCCCAGCAAAGCCCGATTCCAGGCTCGATATTGGAGAGCAAACCTCATAGGTCCGCCTTCACTAGGGTCTACAGTGGCTCCCAGCGGCTGCCTCCTCTCCCCAGCACCAGCAATGGCGGCAGCCACCACATCCCCAAGCACCACCACGTGTCGACCTCCGTGTTGCCGAAGACGGTCCCGATCGAGTCAATTGAGCTTAAGGAGTCATCCACCACCATCAATTTCATAGGCTCACCATCTATATCGGTGGCCAATTCATACATATCATCGCTCTCCGGCGACACCGAGAGCCTGATAGCGTCGATGTCCTCCGAGTTTCAGTTCACCAACTTCTCAAATGTCTCCTCCTCCAAAAAGCCTCCCCTACCAACCTCTTCCCTTAAGAGGAAGTGCACCTCCGTTGACGACGACAAATGCAGCGGTGGTTCCTTCGGGTGGTGCCATTGTTCCATGCGAAGGGGAGAGAGTAAGGTCTGATTTGTTGGGTCGATTTTTTTTTAAAAAAAAATTAGGCTGATTTACACGTTAAGCATCATTTACATTTTAACCTCTCCATATATATATATATATTGTAATTTGATAATTTTAGAGTTAAAAGAGTAATTAATTACAAAGTGTGTTTAGTTTAGTAGGTAAAAAGAAGAAATTTCGGGTTCGATCCTTGCCTTCGCTTGTTTCCTTGGGTGAAAATTCAAGTTTGTCTTGCTCCCTACCCGTGGATCGAGTCGGTCGGCACAAACCGGTTTACCTGATGCATGACCAAGGACGGAGCCTGAAAGTTTTGATCGGGGGGTTACCATAGTAGTAGACAATAAGATCGAGAAAAAAGTCGTAAAACACACAACATGTTCGATAGTACAAACTAGTGTCAAACGATATTACAAACTACTACGAAGATATAAAACGCAATAAATAAATATTGTATTCTTAATATGTAATAATGTATAACTAGATATAAAAAAAATTTAAACTTGCGTAACTTTTTACCAAATTCTCAAAATAAGTAATATAACATATGATTTCGAAGCTCTCGAGATGAATTATAATTTGTGAATGTCAATTTAAGTAAAATATAAAAGTATTATAGTATATTGTAATAAAATTAAAGTGATTAATACACATATAATTTTCAAACATTCATAACTTTTTACTCAGATGTCAGATTGCGGCGTATTATATATCAAAACGAAGCTATCGACAATGAGAATACACTTAGATAATATGTCGGATGAGGAGGGGTCACGTAACCCCCTAGGACCCCTAGCTCCGCCTATGTGCGTGACTCTTGTCGGTTGGGTCATGTAAAGACTGAATATATATTTTATATATATATATTATATTATTATTTTAATTAAATATGTTAGTCTTTATTTCAATTTGTAAAAGCGGAGAAAAAAATCGTCCTCGAGCACGAGTTCAAAATTTAAAATCCTTCCGGCATCATTTTAAATTAGGATTTTGACGGGATTTGATTTTCGCCTTCGAGTTCGGGTATTAATAAAAAATTATTTAAGCTCCGAGTTTTGATTGAAATTTATTTAATTCCGTTATCTTGGAATTGAATTGAAATTTGATTAAATTTGATATAGTCGGGATTCGATCGGGCGAGCGGGTTTCGAGTCTTTTCCACTAATTTGAATTCTTTAGTGGACCCAATTCTTTTATTTCTTTCCCTTTTCTTTTATTTCTCTCTCTCTCTCCTCTCTCTCTCTCTCTCGCTTTTGCCCTCTCCAGCTCACCTCCCTCACCCAAATTCTGAAATTTGGTCCCCTCCTCTCTTTTGTATTCTTCCTACTCATGTCCTCATCCTCCTTACACTCTCCTCTCCTCATCTGCACCCGAAATTCAGCCTCCCTCAGCCTCTCCTCCCTCTACCTTTCAATTTCTGTTTGCAACCCCACACACACCTCCCCTACATCTTTCATCCTCACCTCAAACCCTCAAAGGAGCCCCTTTCTTCCTCCCCTTTCTCCCTCTCTGCTGAGTCGAGCAACATTCCCTCTATCTCCTCGTCCCTGTTGCCAAGACGAGCAGCCGTAGCAATCTCCTCTTCTTCCTCTTTCCCCCGGAGGCCGAGCCCAGGAGCGCCGCCAGAAGCCACCGTCGGAGCAGCCCTGCACACCTCCCTCCCCTGTTTCTCGTCCTAAGGTCGGTTACGATTCGAGGTTGTTTTGCTTCCAATCCCGTAAAAATGTACCTTTACTCACATACATCTCTTCCTAGGTCTCAACTGAACCTCCTCTCGAGCTATCGCAGTCGGATGTCACCGTCGAAGCCGTAGATTTTCCCCTCGGAGACCCCCCGGTAATTCCTCTCTCTCTCCCTCCTCTGGGTGCGCGTTTCCTTCTCTCGGGGTGGGTTATGGTCGGAATTAGCTGTCGTTCAGATTGGGAAGGTCTAGGCCGGAAAGGAGCCGCCGGCAGGCCTGAGCTCCACCTTTCTCTCTCCTTCGGCTCCCCGTCGTCGAGGTCCTCTGTTCTGAGGTAGGAGACGGGTTCAGTCCTTTTTTTCTTTCCTTTTTTGGACCGGTTCACGGGGAAATAAAACAAATGGGTGGGTTTACCAGTTGGCTGAGATCTAGACCCGGATCCATCCCATTTCCTTGTCGGGTTGTGCTTCAGTGTGGGCTCGGGTCGGGTCACTCTTTGGGCTGAGTCTTGTGGGTTGTGTGGTTGGTTGTTAATATGTGATTTTTATGTTTTATGATGATTTTTATATTTTTTTATTTGATTGGAATTGTTATTATTATTATTATTATTATTATCATATGTTAATATTATGAGTCTTGGGTGATAAAGATATTTTCTGGAAAAATTATTATATATTATAAGATTGTTTTAAAAAAAATATATAGATTTATTGGACTATTTTATGATGTTATATGGTGAATTTAAAATGTGTTAAAGTAATTTAGTATTGTCGTTTTATAAATAAGAATGGTAAAAAATGGATTTATCTTGGTAATTTTATTATATTAAATATTATTTGGAGTGTGATATTAGATGTTGTTTAAAAATGGAATTTTAAAATAATATTATTTAAGAAGTGTGATTAATAAATTCTTTACTAAATGATTTTAAGATGATGACTTTAAATATGTAAGAAATGCCGGAATGATTTCTATCATATGATTTTGAGAAAATGGGCCTTAAGGTTTAAATGTTTAACGTGCTCGGGGTTTGCCACCAAATGGTGGTTTCCTCGTCAAAACAAATATTAAATCTCATTAATTACTTTCTTGTTCTTTTTTTTTGGTAGGAATTATTTTCTTGTTCTTAATTCTCATGTACGATTAGTACGACTCCTTACTTATTGCTGATCGAACTTTGTCATACATATGTAAACTCTAAAATACTCTGTAGCTAGTTTTTGGTAGGTGTATGATTTTTTTTTAATGTGCCAACTGCCAAGTGCTAGTAAAAACAATGTTTCTCCTGCGCAGGGCAGGTTTTCTCGACTTCTGGCGATTCTCCTAGTCAATCTAGGTTGTTGATTCCTGAATCTTCTTCCAATCTCATCCTCAAATTGTTCTCTCAGAATCGGTTTCCGCCTCGAATTCTTGATCTCCCTGGTGGATGACATCGTTTTGGATCTCAGCAGTTTGCGGTTATCGGAAGTAGAAATCCAAAGGGTAGTGGTTGATGGTATTGAAGACGATGGTGCATCTGCTCGACTCAAACTGTGTTTGGTGGGGAAACTCCTTACATCCCGCAAATTCAATGCAACCGCAATGAAGAACACTTTCCTCGCTGTCTGGTCTCCGAAGCATGGCTTGGCAGTTAGAGAGACGGTGGAGGGCGTCTTTGTATTTCAGTTCTTCGATAATCTTGATCTCCATCACGCTCTTCACGATGGCCCATGGTGCTTCGACGATTCTCTGCTGATTCTTCGCGAAATTCAGGGTGTCACTCGGGTATCGGACATTGCATTCACGCATTCTCCGTTCTGGGTTATTACCCGTGGTGTTCCGCTTGGGTGCGCTGGGCTGGCTACAGCCAAAGTAATCGGCAATGGAATTGGGCATTTTCTGGACTTGGATGACTCTGATTTTTTGGGTCTTAGCGATAGGCTTCGGATTCGGGTCGAACTGAATGTGGACTCGCCCCTACGCCGCTGCATTACCCTACTGCTAAGAGAATTTGAAGTCACAGTTCCTCTCCAATATGAACGACTGTCGTTGTTCTGTTTTACCTGTGGCTACATTGGCCATCTCTGTAAGGCATGCGCCAATCCGATCGCTTCCTCGTCCTCGGGTACCCTGCAGTTTGGTGCCTGGCTCCGCGCATCTCCCCCACGGACGAGATTACGCATTCCCCAAGGTGCCCTTGATCGCGAAAGAGTTTGGTTTGACAAGTTCAAGCAACGCAAGGCCTCTTAAACCTCTGTAGGCCAATCTCGTTTGTTCCCTGGGCCTAAGAGCATTGTTGAAGAAACGAGGGAATCTAATCCCAAGGCCATTATTGCGGTTTCATCTCCCCTTCCAAGAGGTAATGGCTCTATTCAGATTGCGAGGTCTATGAGCATGAATGTTCCATCCAGAGCTCAAACCAAGCGCCGGACCCGATTGAAGCAACAGGCTCGCCTCAAGGCTCATCCGCCACTTAAGGGCGATGCCAAGAGGAAATCTACATCAGCAACCACCGGTACGGATACGTGTAAACGCCTCAAGCAATCTCGGGAGGCAATGAACATTGACACTCAAGTAGCGAGCGGGACGACAGAGCCTGCTCGCGAACAGCCATGAAAATCTTCAGTTGGAACTGTCAGGGGTTGGGCAATGCCCCGACATTTCTTGCCATCCGGGATTGGTCCTGGAAGCATTGCCTGGATTTAGTTTTCCTCATGGAGACTAAAGTCAGTCGGCGTGATCAAGAGAATGTGGTACGGAAATGTGGCTTCACTGAAGGACTCTGTATCGATTCGGTAGGGCGCTCCGGCGGTCTAGGCTTATGGTGGCGGAATTCATCGGTAGCAGTCGTCTCCTACTCACAAAACCACATCCTCGCAACAATCACCTCAGCGGATATATCATGGAATCTTGCTTGTATTTATGGTTGGCCGAAATCTCACAACAAATCTAAGACCTGGGCATTGATGAGGGATTTGTATTGTCGGAATTCTTTGCCACTCCTCTTCGTTGGGGATTTCAACGAAATACTTGATCCTTCCGAAAAAAAAAGGTGGCGCTATCCGCTCCCAGAGAGCGATGGATGGCTTTAGAGAGGTGATTGATGATTTTGATTTAAGGGATTTGGGATGTGCTTCTGGCCCTTTTCTCACATGGCAACGAGGCCGAGACCCCAATTCATGCATCCGTGAGCGTCTTGACAGATCCCTTGCTTCATCAGCCTGGGCCACCGCTCATCCTCTGGCGAGGGTTACGCACTTTGTCAGGTATTGCTCTGATCACTCTCTTATATTTCTTCAAACCTCCCATGTTCGCTCACAACCGGCCAGGCGCTTCAAGAAGCCTTTCCGTTTTGAACCGTTGTGGCTCTCTCATGAGGATTGTCATTCTATTGTTGATACTAACTGGAGGCATAGTTGGGGGCGACCACCAGAAAAAATTGTTCAGTGTACTGCTGCTCTCTGATTGGTCCCGAAAGGTCTTCAAGGGCCGATTAGATCGCATTCAAACTCTTCAATCTGAGTTGAAGAATCTTCAGTCACAGCATCCGAGTCTTAGGGTCTTTGAGAGGGGTGTTGTTGTGTCTGCGGAACTGGATAAATTGCACAGAGAGGAGGAATGCTACTAGCATGTTCGCGCCCGAGCTAATGAACTTAGGGAGGGCGACAAGAACACATCCTATTTCCATCACAAGGCTAATCAGAGGCGCACAACTAATACAATTTCTGAGCTGATTACAGATTCTGGAGAGATTAGCAAAACTCACGAGGAAATCACAGGGACTGTTGTGGATTTCTTCTCTGATTTGTTCGCTACAACGTCGCCCGGCTCCTCCGACATTGATACGGCGATAGCTGGTCTTCATCCTACCATCACAAGAGAGATGAATGAATCCCTCCTCTGCCATCCAACTGGGGCCGAAATTCACAGTGCATTGAAACAAATGCACCCTAGCAAAGCCCCGGGTCCTGACGGATTACATGTTGTATTTTACCAGCGTTTCTGGAGCATTGTCGGGCCTGATGTCGTCTCATACATTCAGGACTGGTGGCGTACGGGTTCCTCTCTCGATGATATCAAGTCCACAGTGGTTACCCTTATTCCAAAAATCAAGAACCCAAATAAACTAGCTGATTTCCGGCCAATCAGTTTGTGTAATGTTCTTTATAAAATCATCACAAAGGTATTGGTCAACCGACTCAAGCCTCTACTTGATCAGATTATTTCTCCTTCTCAGAGTGCCTTCACTGCCGGTCGTTCAATCACTGACAATGCGCTCATTGCCATGGAAGTCTTTCATTATATGAAAGTTAAAACAACCGACTGCAGCGGGGCTATGGCCTTGAAACTCGACATGAGTAAGGCGTTTGATCGGATGGAATGGGCTTATTTGAGAAAGATTATGGCTCAGCTCGGATTTGATGAGTTGTGGATTTCCAAGGTCATGAGTTGTGTACAGGGGGCGCGGTATTCATTCAAAATCAATGGGATTATTGATGGTCGGGTTATCCCTTCACGGGGGCTGCGCCAGGGAGACCCTTTATCCCCCATTCTATTCATATTAGGAGCCGAGGGGTTCTCCTCTATGATCACGACAGCAGTTCGGTCGTCATGCCTCCACGGGGTGCCGGTCTGTAGGGGTTCGCCGGCTATATCCCATCTGTTCTTTGCAGATGACAACCTCTTATTCGCCAAGGCTACTTCGGAAGAATGCTCTAAGATAACTGAGATTCTCAGTCAGTATGAGAGAGCTTCGGGTCAGAAAATTAACTTGCAGAAGTCGGAGGTAGCCTTTAGCGCCAACCTGTCTGCCTCAGCCCGGGAACATCTTGCTTCGTCTTTGGGTGTGAAACTAGTGGACAAGCATGCCAAGTACTTAGGACTTCCGGCCATCATTGGGTGTTCAAAGAAGTCCGTTTTTTCTTTCATCAAGGATCGCATCTGTAAAAAGGTCCAGGGCTAGAAGGAAAAACTTCTTTCCTCGGCAGAGAAGGAAGTATTGATCAAATCTATTCTCCAGAGCATTCCCGCGTACGTCATGAGTGTGTATCGCCTTCCGGACGGCCTTATTGACGAGATCCATAGCCTTTTGGCTCGTTTCTGGTGGGGATCCTCGGAGACTAACCGGAAGATTCATTGGTGCTCTTGGACGGATCTCTGCTCTCCCAAAAACCATGGCGGAATGGGGTTCCGTGACCTTCGAGTTTTCAATCAGGCGCTGCTGGCCCGGCAAGAATGGCGCCTCCTCCAGTGCTCATCCTCGTCTCTTTACGCCATATACAAGGCCAAGTACTTCAGGCACTCCACCTTTTTGCAAGCCTATCGGGGTCACCGGCCTAGCTATTCTTGGAGTAGTATTTGGGGGGCGAAATCCCTTCTCAGGGAAGGCCTTGGTTGGAGGGTTGGGAATGGTCGCTCCATCCAAGCCTCTTCGGATATGTGGATCCATGTTGGACCGGGAATGGAGTGCCCAACACTTGCGCCTGGAATGCACCCAGATGTGACAGTCTTGGAATTCATTGACCCAACGTCTCACACGTGGGATATACCGGCTCTCTCTGCGGCTTTCTTGCCATCAGATGTGAATCGCATTGTCAAAATTCCTCTTAGCCATCGCTCACCACTGGATGTCCGAATCTGGTTCCCTCATAAGTCTGGTGTCTTCTCGGTGAAATCGGCTTACTGGCTCGGCTACTTGGGGTCGAGATCAGTGTCTACAGGGGGGATTGGCGCTGCATTTGGCGCCTCCACCTCCCTCCTAAGGTGCTTAACTTTGCTTGGAGGATGTGCTCTAACTTCTTAAGTGTGGCAGCAAACTTATACACCAAGCGGATTGTCGCGTCTCCCGTATGCACTCGTTGTGGCTTAGGCGATGAGACGATTTGGCATGCCCTCTTTACATGTCCTTTCTCGGCGGTGGCTTGAGTGCGTTCCTCCTCGGCTACCCTTGTCGCCTCCAGGACTGATCATACACCATTGGGTGTCCTTGATCACGTGCACTCAGCGCTTGGGGAGTCAGGGGTACGCGATTTACTTACTAATGCATGGATAGCTTGGGTGCTTCGTAACAACGCCTTGTTCTCGGATGCTCCATGTAATGCAGAGGTTCTACGAGATGGATTTAGAAGGCTTGTTTCTGATTTTCGGTGCACCAACGTCACCCCTTCAGAGCGGGATCCCCCACAGCCGAGTCCTTCAGTCTGGGTTGCTCCACCTCTGGGATTCCTTAAACTCAATACAGACGCGGCTCTCCTCCACGGGTCGGTCTGCCTGGGCGCAGTTCTCCGTGACCACTCTGGTGTAATACTTATGGCGGCTTCGAAACGCTACTTGGGGACTGTCTCAGTGGCCTTGGCGGAAGCTTCGGCCCTCCTATTCGGCGTTCAGTCTATAGCCGGTCTCGCTTGGGATCACCTGCAAATCGAGTCTGATGACTCCAATCTCATTCAGCGGCTCCTCTACCCAGTGCATAGCACCTCTTACGTAGACCTTGTATGCGAGGACATCCTCGAGCAACTCCCCACCTATGCTACTGTATCTTTCCTCCATGTGCGTAGATCGGCTAATATCGTCTCTCATTTTGCGGCTAGGCTATTGCCCACCGCTAACACTACTTGTATATGGTTTGATCAATTTCCCCAGGGTCTCATTGATCTTGCGGAAATCGATCTTATTTGATATATACACAGCACTTGATTTCAAAAAAAAACCGCCAAGTGCTAGTTATTGTCCATCAAAGTAAAATAGAATCGTAAACAGTCACACAAGTACTGTAAGCTTTAAACATAATTTACATCCCAAAACAAGCAATGTTGGTTATGTTTGACATCGTAGCTGGTTTTTCGAAATTCTTGATTTTGATATTATATAGTTTTAAATAAAATAAAAATAAGATTTTTGTCTAATTAACTTTTGAAATCGGAGATTTTCAACACCTATTAACTCAAATTTTTCTGATCTTTTGATTTTTTATTCAAAATTTTCATCAACTATACTAACAGTTAAGTTTATCAAACACCGCACTGACTTATGTTTAATATAAATAGACCTGTCAAAACACAACCTGACCCGGTCGACCCGACCCGAACGCCCGAAAAATTTTTGACCCGAACCCGGGAATTTCGACCCGGAAATTTTTTGTGACCCGAACCCGAAAACCCGAAAATTTTCAGGGTAATCTGGGTTTCGACCCGGTGACCCGATAGACCCGGTAATTTTGACCCGATTTACCCATTTGACCCGGTGACCCGATTGACCCAATTGATTTATAATTATATATGATTAAATTTTTTTATGGAGATTCTAATTTATTACATTTTATAATTACAATCACTTGATATTTCATTTTCAAATCAACTTTTATATTTATTTGTATTGTGTAATACTCCGTCCGATCGATAGTATTTGATTTTTTATTTTTCAACGGACTTTTTTAAGAAGATAAAAATTCTAAAAAATATTAAAACATTAAAACAATTCTATGCTTATTACTAATTGCATGAAATTATTTTTAAAAAATTATATGAAAATTTGATATTTTATATATTATTACATTTTAATAAAAATTACGAGAAATAATAAAAATCAAATATTTTAGATCAAATATAGTATATAATTACAAGCACCAGAACTTATGAACAACGTCTTTAACTTTAGAATTTTAAATTTATCGCAAAATTATCAAATCATAATTTTTTTAAATTTAAAAAAGAAAAAATTGACCAACCCGAAATCGACCCGAAATGACCCGAAAACCCGGTCAAATCCGTATTACCCGGGACCCGAAAATACCCGAAACCCGTATTACCCGGGACCCGAAGTGACCCGATCCGAACTCGACCCGAATGACCCGTTTGACAGGTCTAAATATAAATAATCCATGAGCTCCAACTACCATTTTACCCAATATAGACGTTATCTAAATATGAGTTTTTTTTTTAATGTACCAACATATTTCCACACCCTAACTCTTTTTTAAAAGAAGTACTAGAAATTAATTAACTTTTCAATTGCTAATTTTTCTCTTTCTTTTTCCCCTTTTGAGATAATTGGAGGATAAGGACCCTCTTCCCTAATTTATTTAGTTAATAGACCTCATAAGGACCCTTTTGTTGGTGTTATTACTTGTTTAACCTTAACTGCTTTAGTTTAATAAAAAGTTAATATACTTTAATAATAAAATTGAAAACTATTTTTAAAAATAGTTAAAGATTTTTTTTTGAAATTCTACATTCATATAATACGAGCAAGCACTAATTTATACCGTAACATATATATTGGCATTAACTTTGTTTGTAATATTTACATATGCGATTAGAATAATCAATTACAATACATTTACAATAGAAATTGTATTTATTGTAATACATGAATAATTAGACTAAATTATTCATTGTATTACAATATGAAATCTCTATGGTAGTATTAATATTGTATTATAGTAAAGGTGAAATATTGTATCATAATATACAAGTTATTGTGTTACAATAATTAATAATGTTAATTATAATGTACGTACTTAGATATTTTATTAGGGATTGAATATAATAAACTCTTATTTTTTTCCTTATAATATATATTATATTTAATTTGAAGATTTTTTTGTACCCATTTTTCAATTATTAAAGATGTTAACTTTTAAAAAAAAAAATAAAAAGCATTGAAGGGTATAAATGGAACAATATATATGAAAATGTCTAAATAATTTAAGAATTTATTATGGGGTCTATAAACTTAAAAAAATAATGAAAAGGGTCTATAAATCACATTACCTCTTTTCTTTTTTGTTTGGGTATAGCCGTATATGGGTAAGGTTAAGGGGACGTGTGATTAAGGGTATGTTCGGATTCCATTGTATTTTAATTATAATTCAATTATTTTACCTCGTTTTATGTGAACGTTTGGTTCTACAAATAAAAATCTCGTAAAGATTAAGGGGACGTGTGATTAAGGGTATAGGGGTAAGGTTAAGGGGACGTGTGATTAAGGGTATGTTTGGATTCCATTGCATTTTAATTATAATTCAATTATTTTACCTCATTTTATGTGAACGTTTGATTGTACAAATAAAAATCTCATAAAAACATAGGTAAAACGGTAATTTTACCAAATAATCACATAAATCGAGTTAAAATAATTGCATTATATTTAATACATCGTGGAATCCAAACACACCTTAAAATTAAAACACCTTACAAATTATGTTAACGAAACATTACCTTATCTATTTTCATTATAAACCTAATATAATTTAAATCCAAACACTCCGGTATAACAAAAACAGTCAAAAGTATGTACCTAAAGTAAGTGTTGAAATCAAATTGCATTTGAGCAACTTTCTGAATAGAAACGTAAACAATTATATGTTCTTTCTCGATCTATTTTCCAACATCTTAGGTAGCCAAATCTCAAAAACGCAATTGATCGACGACGTCGTATATAGTAAAATAAAATAAAATTCAAACATAAAAACTTTTTCTTGAAGGAAAATCCTAACACACAAAATTGACTTCATTATCTTACTTAGACCTTTCCACGGGTCGGACCTGCCGGGTCCACGGATCGGACCCGACGAGTCACGGGTCAAAAAGTCATAACCCAAACCCACGAGGTGGCGGGTTGATGAGTCCAGGTATCCCGTCGGCTCACAGGTCGATCCGTCGGGTCTTTTTTTAAAAAATCTTTTTTTTTAGAATGGATCTCCTACAACTTTCAATGTTACATTAGATATAACACAAAAATATATTGGTTATTTTTTAATAACAATAAATAATTATAAAAATTATATTTACATGGTACATATCCAATAATATACATTTGCATATTTTTTATCTTACAAAATGATATTTTAATAAATATTAAAATTAATATACTAAAATAATGACTCTTTTACTTTGATTATTTTTTAAATATTATTTTATATTAAAAATATATCAATATATGTTATTTGACATGTACAATATAAATATAATTTTCATAATTTTTTATTATTAAAAATACTATAAATAATATTGTGTTACACATAGTGTAACATAGAGGGTTGTAGGAGATCCATTCTCGTGTGGATATATTGTAAACGCTTTCCAATTCATCAACAAGAAAATCAGAAGGCAATAACCTCTTTACATGGAATCAGAGCTTTATTTTTTTTCTCACTACAAAACACATTTTTTTTCTCTCTTGTTGATGTGTATAGATCTGAGGACAATGTCGAGCAATGGTAGCAACATGGATTATTATACCCCTTCGACGGTTGCGCCAAGGAAACCCTTGACGTTTTGGATCCAACATCATATTACTATCTTCACCCTTCAGACTATCAAGGGATGAACATAGCACCAGTAATCTTGAAAGGCATTAACTTTCAGGAGTAGGAGAAAGGATTGCGAAACTCTTTTCGGGCCAAACGCAAACACAGGTTTCTCGATGGCTCCATCAAGAAACCAGCTAAGGATTCAGACATTGAAGAATGGTGAAGTGTCAACTCCATGCTCGTTGGATGGATCTTGCAATCAATAAATCTTTCCATGTGTTCGTTTATTTCTTACAACGATACTATGAAAGATCTGTGGGATTCTCTTCGTCAACAGTTGGTTGGGAACGCTTCTTAGATTCATCGATCAATTGTGCAAGAGAACGCGCGATCTAATATTCCACCATAGCAATCTTTTTTCCATATTTATCTTTAAACAACTATAATTTTCTTTAGTGTGTTCACCAAACACATTAATATTCCACCATAGCAATCTGCATGCACTGTGATTTAAACTTCCTGGTTCTTTCCGATTCATTCATTCATTCCATTCCATTCTTCTTTCTATCTTAATTTCTTGCTTCCCCCCCCCCCCCCTTTTTTCTAATCCTTGGACAACAAGCCATGGCATAACTTTTTAATTAGATATCCCTCTCAATTTGCAAGCTGTTCCGTTTCCTTCCCACTCTTTGAAATATCAATATTACAACATATACATATGCTATTATATTAAGGTATATGAAATTCTCTTTTATTTGGTCAAATGTGAGAATTCTAAATATTGATATTAGGGGGTGAGGTTGATAATAAATTAACTTAAATTGATAAATTGTGTGAAATATAGGTTGAAATATTATAAAATAAGTTTATTTGTAAGAATTTGGGGTTTATTTTATAAAATAATATAAAATTGATGCATAATGTTCTATATAACGTACAATGGTTGGTTATAGGATAAAATTTTTCCTTAAAATTATTAAAATAATATAGTATCATAATTTATAGAAACTCATCATAAGCGACAATCTATCTATATATTTTTTAGTTAATTGATAAAAATATAATTCGAAACTATTTCATAACCAGAATTTTTAAAAATATTAATAGGTAAATATTTGATAGTTTTTATTATGTCTAATTAACAATTGATCAACTAGTTTAAATTCTCATATTCACTACTTTCCAATGAAAACAATACTTATTTTTAACCCCTCGACACATCTCACATTATTTTATATTTTTTTTGGTGGGAGATCTCACATTAAATTATAAATATTTATTAATACATAGCGAAACTTGGGGGAAAAAATAAAATTATATAGTTTTGAAAATAAAGAGCACAACCACCTTCTTTTTCAAAAAAAAAAAAATTAAAATATCGTTTTACTATATGTTATCATCGAAAGTCAGATAAAAGTTTATCGACACCCGTTTTTTATTTTAATTTTTTCATTGCGAGTAAAAAAATTTCCGTTGACACCAAAAAGCACCGTAAAATATATGGAGTTTGATTTGATGGCAGTTAAAATGTAACCAATTGAATGAAATACGAAATGTCAATACATAATTAAAACCATATTTGTGACGGACGGTCTAAGGAAGCACCGGCCCACTATTTAAATATATCTACTTTACGGCTTTTGAAACTCCTACTCGCCTACTCGGTGTGTTGTTGTACTTTCTTCTTCGTTCCACTCACTCATCATTTCTCCCTCTCTACCTTTTTACACTTTCCCCCTTCTATAAATACCTCCCCTCACTTTACACTTCCATCTTATATACATACACATAACAGATCCATCTATATAGTTTGCTTCCTTTTCTTTTTCTATTTTTATTATTAAAACACATCGAATCATCATCCCAAAATGAGGATTTCGCCCGTTACTAATATTAAACCTGCCCCTACCCTCCCCGTCACGCGCCCCGGTCACGTGACCTGCCAATACACTCCCCCAAGAGCCCAAAAGACGGCCATCTCACCCGCTCACTCGCTCGAGAGGCTGACGATTCAGCATCCACGTCATCACTACTCGCCCAAGGGCTGGGAGTCGTTTCTCGACCCGGTGGATCAGCGGGTTGGTTATTCAGTTAGGATTGGCCAGAGGTGGCCCGATTACCAAGGGGCTCGAAACTGGGAAGGGCTCCTGAACCCGCTCGACGACAGCCTCCGATCGGAGATTCTTCGGTACGGGTACTTTGTTGAGGCGGCGTACCGGTCCTTTGATTTTGACCCGTCTTCGGGTTCTTATGCCACGTGTCGGTATAGTAAGAGGGATCTCTTGGAGCGGGCGGGGTTTCCGGATACCGGGTATAAGGTGACGAAGAACCTCCGTGCCACGTCGGGCATCCAGATGCCACGCTGGACGGAGAAGGCCGCCAGCTGGGCGACAATGCAGTCCAGCTGGATTGGCTACGTGGCTGTTTGTACAGACAAGGAGGAGATTCAACGCCTGGGAAGGCGGGATGTTGTCATCGCTCTCCGAGGCACCGCCACGTGTCACGAGTGGCTGGAGAACCTCCGTGCCACCTTAACGGAGCTCCCCGGGGCCACCGACACAGCCATGGTGGAGAGCGGGTTCTTAAGCTTATACACGTCGGAAACCGCCACGTGTCCAAGCCTACAAGAGATGGTGAGGAGCGAGGTGGAGAGGATACTAGAGACTTACAAGGGGGAGGAAGTAAGCTTCACCATCACCGGGCACAGCCTAGGTGCCGCACTCGCCACCCTGGCAGCCTACGACATCAAGACGACGTTCAAGGAAGCAGCAGGACACGTGGCAGTTATATCATTCGGCGGCCCCCGAGTGGGGAACAAGAGCTTCCGGTGCCACGTGGAGAACCAAGGGACAAAGATCCTCCGTGTAGTAAACCCTAATGACTTGATCACGAAGCTGCCAGGCTTCGTGATCGGTCAGCAAGAGGAAAACGAGGAGGAAGAGGATGATAATGAAAATGAGAATGAGAGAGGAATAATGGAGGGGTGGGGGATGACGATGGGGATGGGGTGGGCGACGACATCGACAGAGTGGCTGCAGAAGAGGGTGGAGGAGTCGTCGACGCAGTGGGGGTACGCGGAGGTGGGGAGGGAGCTCCGGGTGACGGAGGAGGCGCCGTGGACGAAGATGAATATGAATTGGGCGAAATGTCATGACCTCAAAACATATCTAAGCTTGGTGGGAAGTCATGTCCGTACGCCCAACTGTCCTCTAAGGGAGACTGCTAAGCGTTTCCTGCGTACATAAAGACACTCTAACGTGTTAGTTACGGTCGGTTTTGACCCAAAATGTGTAAAAATTGTCAACGCATACTGAACAGTAATTTAATTAATTATGATTAGTTATTTTTTGTAATATAATATATTGTAGTGTAATTTGAAACTAATTAATCGTGTCTATATGACATGTTAATTCACATTGCTCTGTTGAACTTATTATATAGTACCTCAGTACCTAGTTATATATCTATATACGGCATTTTAACAATTTTCAAGAAAATAAATAAAAATATATTTCTATTTCTAATTATTTTACTCTATAATTGGGTAATTTTTTAAAATAGATATTAAAATACCTAAAATAGCATTTATTTTCTTAATAAGATTAACTAAAAAAAAGACAGATTTTATTTAACAGACGAGTATGATTTTAATTAATTTGCCAAGATGCATTTATTTTTTTCTCAATTAATTTAATCCTCTTATATATAAAGGTAAAAAAAAATTATATAGCAATACATCAACTAATCAAGTCAGGATCTCCATTAGAGAGTTAAATATATTTTTTTCCGAAAACAATTTTTTTAATCAAGTACAATAATTAATTTTAACCGCTATAACTATAAATTGTGTTTACACACTTCAGCAACTCTAACTAGTGTCGTCAGTGTCTAAGATATAAAATTTAGATATTCAATTTGGATACGAGTTGCTCTGATCTCTTTAGAAGTACGGTACAATGTAAAACCGACTTGTAGTTAGAACTGTTTCATTTCACAAAATGTATAATAGATTCATTGATTTCTGGTGTCGATAAGCTTTTTTGGCTTAAAAAAATTTATTAACATGAAAAATCGATATTGACAAAAATAACTATCAATTTTTACCCACATTGTTTTCAGAAAAAAAATTTCAACTACATAGAAAATTGGTAAGAGCATTCCCAACAGCTTCTCTAAACAATTCTCTAAAATGGAGAATTATGAATTACATATTCTGGATTTTTTTGGACTGAAATCCAACAGATTTTTCATTATTGAGTTTACCCCAAAATATATAGAGTTTTCTCCAAATTTAGGAAAATATCTCCATTTTTTCTTCCAATTCTCTTTTTTGAAGAATGTAATGAGGAAACTGTTAGACCAAAATCAATCTTGATATTCTCCAAAAATCCATTATAGATAATCGGTTGGAGTTGCTCTAAATATTCGTATATTTAACGATATTTTCACTACTAAAAGTAAAGAGTCCATGTTGAAAATGTAGAGTGCAGTATAAAGGTGGAGGAAATACCGAAAGTACCCTTAGGGCTGACAGAAAATTACAGTGGGGTGGCCGCGGTTCTGGCGGAGAGGAAAACAGGAGTTTAAAACACATGTAACACACTTACACACCCGATGGAGTCCGTTGGTGGACGAACCAAACAGGAACCGTCCACCCAAACCCGACCCACTTTTAATTACTTGTGTGGTGACCAATTAATTAAATTGCCCACTTTTTCATGCTACCCAAAATAAAACAAAGAACGAATTCCAAAGTGCTCTCAAAACGTCGTCGTCGTGGGCCTTCTATCCATTCTCTTGTACAGTGCACCTGGGGAGTCCGGACCCTGTACCACACCGGGTGCACTACAAAATTATTTCGGGTATAATTTTATATTAAAAAAATATATTAACATTTCATGTACTTATATTTATATGTTTATACACTTTGTTGGAAAAAATCATATTTAAAAAAAATAAAATTTATTTTTTAATATAATTGATCTTTTAATTTTATAAATTTTTTAAAATGAATTTTTTTATAATAAAAGTTTGTAAACATATAAATATAAGTATGTTGTATGTAAATATATTTTTTTTTATTTTTTTAAAAATAAAATTATACCCAAAATATTTTTTTTTAAGTATGTGGGGGATTTCAATTTTCAAATGTCTTTTTTTTATAACCAATTTTCAAATGTCTGATTGACTAATTAACCATTCTTTGTGTGTATTTTTGGAGATTTTTCAAAACCACTGACTGGTAATAACTACCCAGCAATCACTTTCCAATGTTAAAAATCACATTTACGTCGTTGACGCAAATTTAGTGTGACACAATTAAGTTACATTTCATATGCAATCGTTTTAATTAATTAGGAAAAATAATTGATTTAAAACAATTTAATGATGTACATAAAATAAAATAAAATAAGTATATGAAATGTAACACGGTCTCATTTGATATAGGAATAGGAGTACATAAGATATCGACAAGTGGTGGTTTTAAAGAAGGTCGTAATCGGGCCTCGTGTGCTCTCATTCAACCCGAGAACGACTTTACTATTAAATGGACGGTTCGTTTTATACATCCGTTTTTATACATCCGTAAGTGTACGTCTCATACTGTTTATACCTTGTATAAATTTTTGTATTTGTACGTGCCATCGGAGCCGGAATCAGCTAGTTTTGTTTTGTTTTTTTTTTTTAAATTTTATTTGGTGTCCCTGAGTTTTTGTCAATTTCGGTTGGTATTCTATACTTTTTTTTGTCCGGATAGTACCTCTGAATTTTGTCAAAAGTTCGACTTATGCTCAAAACTCATATTTTCTTTCTTTTTAATGAATAAAATCACCCTTTATTATTTCTTTCTTCTAAAAAAAACCTTTACTTTTAACACTGAACAAAACTTTACTTTTAACATTGAACAAAACTAACTATTATTTGATTAAATTCAATACAAAAGTGACCAACTCACCTTTATTTTTAAAATTGTACAAAATCACATATTATTTCCTAAAATTTTATCGTAAAATCAACCTTGTTTCCAAAAAAAAATAGAACAAAATCACTATGGTTTTTAAAATTTTACAAAAGATCTATTATTTTTTCATACTTTGCAAAAACAAAAAAAAAACACTAATTATTTTCCAAAAAAATATTTAACCCCTATTATTTTCTAGAACAATATTTAACTTATAGCTCATTAACATTAAACATTTGTAAATGTGATTGATCAATTTAACCAAATACTCGATTAGAATTTTATTGAAAAAGAAAAGTAAAGTTTATTTGTTTCATTTTCTTCTCTTATTAAAGAAAAATATAATAAAAGATTAATCATTCTTATCTTATTACTGGTTTTATGTATTCCAAAACAATAGAAATGAATAACACCATCTTTTATTATATAAGAAGGGGTTTTGTTCATTTTTAAAGCATAAAGGGTGCTTTTACGCAAAGTATGATTTTATGAAGTATTTTTTATAATTTATAGGTTAACTATTTTTGTTCACATAATAAGCGGTATATAAATGGATCTTTTGTGTAATGCTAAAAACAATGGTTGATTTTCTTTAAAAAAAATTGGAAACAATGGGTGATTTTTTGCTAAAACTTTGGCAATAATGTATGATTTTTTTAATTTTAAAAAATAAAGGTGGTTTTGTAACTTTTGTGTTGAATTTAGTTAAATAATGTGTAGTTTTGTTCAATGCTAAAAGCAAAGGCCTTTTTTTGTGAAAAAAGAAAAAGTAAAGGGTGGTTTTTATTCATTAAAAGGGAGAAAATATGAGTTTTGGGCATGAGTCGAACTTTTGACAAAACTCAGGGGTACTATTCGGATAAAAAAAAATGTGTGGGACACCAACCGGAATTGACATAAACTCAGGGGCACCAAACGGAATTTCCCTTTTTTTATTAAGTAAGGCAAGCCTGATTCTCGAGAGGCCGACGAATCGACAGATAGAAACTGCCTAAACATATAATAAAAACAGTTGAATTATCTAATACTCCCTCCGTTTCATATTAAATGGTATTTTGCTTTTCGGCGCGTTTTTTAAGGAGTAAAAAACTCTATAAAATATTCTTTTTTTAATTAATTTTTTTAATAAGTATCAAATTATATAAAAAAATTTGATTAAAAAATAATTATCTAATACGAAACGGAGGGAGTACAATAATAGCACCTTTGAGTCGGGAAAAAATAATTATCTAATACAATATATTAAAATAGCAGTTGAATTATCACATATTAGTTTTTGATAAAAAAAAAATAAGGTCAAAAATTCGGAGAAACTAAATACACCACAAATCTACACGTTGGAATGGACGTGGTGGGTTGAAGTGGGATAATTAATTGAAAAAGTGTGCTAATTAATTAAAAGGGTCTGCACGTTGGAATGGACGTGCGTTTAAAGAAGGAGATTGCGATGTATCTAAAAAGACCCCCAAAAATTTGACAAATTATATTTTGTCATGTTTAAGGATAATGCCACCTATTTTATCATTTAGTTATTATAATTTTAATATTTTGTTGTATGCATCTATATAATCTATATCTATATAATATTTTAAATTAGAATAATTTTTGATGATATGTCATCTCTATATTAATTGTAGGGTTTATAACCAATCAAATTTTTAGAGGAATTTTTTTTTTCTTAAAATAATTTTTATTTTCTAATCATCTATATCTATACCTATATAATACTTTAAATTAGGACAATTTTTGATAATGTGTCATCTTCGTATTTCAAATCATCTATATCTATATCTATCTATTAATATTACTAATTCTGCTAGCATTTTGCTGATGTGTCACGCCCACAATTACAGTTGAATTTTTTATTCAAATGGTATTTTCTTATTGATCAATATTATTGTTGAAATTTTAAAATATCCGTTTCCAATTTTAAATATATTAATTTCCTATTTTAAATATATTTGTTTAGCATTTTTTCCTTTGTCACCCCTTTTTTGGTAGTTTGCCTTTGGATCAAGGAAGGAAATATGGGCTAAAGTTTATTAATATTGTTCGATAATTTGGTTCTTGAAATAATAATAAAAATGAATATATATTACATGTGTGTCGATATGATTTCTTATATATTACTCCCTCTGTTAATTAAAACTTGTCGTTTACTATTCATGCACATTTTTTTAGAATGATAAAAACTATATGAAATATTAAAAAAAATTTAAATTTGTTTTTATAAATTTATAATTAATAGTAATAAGTATGAAATTATTTAAAAAATATGTTAAAAAAGTTAATATTTTATATAGTTTTTAACACCTTAAAAAGCGTGCATAAATAGTAAAACGTCAAGTTTTAATTAACGGAGGGAGTATTTTATTTCTTTTGTATAATTACCCACTCTTTACCTCACTATCTCATACATATTTTATTTATAATATATTATAATTTATGATATCTTAAAAACTTTTAATACAAAACATTTGTATGAAAAAATATATAAATTATTAAAAAAATTATTTACTATAATTATAAAAAAGAGTGAAATGTGAAAGTGAAAAGAAAGCAAAAAATCAAATGGGCAAAAAAAAAACTTACGCTTCAAAATTAACTAAATTTAACGAGTCCTTTAAGAAAAACAAAAAATGTGCAATTGATTTTGTGATAGGAGATCATGAAAAAAAGTGGGTCTTGATGAAGGGTACTAATATCCCATCATACTCTATTATCAAAGTTGAAGCTACAACCTTGAAATCTAGAATCCAAGAAATCTATCTATCTATTTATCTATTAATCTATCTATCTATTAATATTATTAATTTTGTTAGCATTTTGGTGACATATCGCTCCGTAAATTAAAGTTGAATTTTTTAAATCAAAAGACTTTTTTTCCTTATTAATCAATATTATTAAGTTAAGTTTTAAATATTTGTTTCCTATATTATATTTATCACAATTGTATTAAAATGACTAGATATATTGAACCTAATATAGGTAAGTTTACTGAGATTATATATATGTGTCTGTGTATGTATGTATATGTGTGTGTTAAGAATCACATTATTCCATGTTTATATTAATTTTCTAAGTAGTTTAATGTTTCTGTCCATTTTCTTTACCCACCTCAAATTGTCATACATGATAAACTATGTAAAGAACACCCAAATTATTTTTTTATGTATTTTTTTAAAATTATCGAACTAACTCAGCATACCAAGTACGTACATATCATTTTAAATGAGTTGAGTTGTAATTTGATTGGTTGAAAACCCTACAATGGTTATTAGGATCTCGATGACCCGATCCGGATATTAGGATCTTACGAGCCTATGATCCTAGACTAGCTTTTGATCCAGATCGTGTATAAATACTCTTTGTTGCTAGAATCGACTAGGATCGGTTGAGATCGGCTAGGATCAGCTAGGAACGGTTGGGATCGGCTAGGATCTTAAGATCCTAGCAATATTTTATAATGTGATGTTATGTGCTATTTTTGTTTGGAGTTTGGGATTGTAAGCCTACACTAAAGAATATGGACCCCTTAATTTGTATTTTTTTAAGCCCATCTTCAGGTAAACGATCCAATTTGTTTTTTTTTCCCATACTTTTTAGGGTTTGTTTGGTATAAAATTTGAAAAAGTAAATGAAAATGACGTGAATGTAGTTTATTTTTAATTCAAAATATACTAGTAGAAATTTTAATCATTACCTGACCCTTAGTAGAAATTAAAACCTTAAGCCTAGCTCTAATTCATTCATTGTCAATCCTCCTGTGCTCCACCACTTGAAAATAAAGAAGAAATTAGGGCGGCAGAAGCAAGCAGTTATTATTGTACCTTTTAAGACGTTGTTCTTAACCAATTATGAATGTTAAGTTGTTATTATTGGACTATGCTAGTTACTTATTTTGTTTAATGAAAAAACGATTAGTTTTATTTTAAAATCAAGGTATTTGTTTGGTATGGTTTGTTTTTATTTTAGTATTTATTTTATTTTCTTTTATTTCTAGGATCTTACGATCCTAGATCCTTGCCTCGATCCTAGACTAGGATATCGATTCTAAAAACCTCATAACACATCATCAAATATAGTTCTCCTTTAAAGTATTATATAGAGATAGATATAGGTATAGATGATTAGAAAATAAAACAATATTTTAAGGAAATAAAAAAATTATCTTATAATTTGATTGATTAAAAACCCTAAAATTAATATGATAATGATACATTACCAAAATTGGTTTTCATTTAAAATATCTTATAGATATATATACGTTATACACAACCTTATCAATAGTCTAAGGGCTTGTTTGGTTAACAACTGAAAAACCCAGGAATTAAAAAAGCCCATGAAGTAGATAAAATATACTCCTTCCGTTCGGAAATAAATGATGTTTGATTATTTTGCACGTAGTTTTATGAGCTAAAAACTATATAAAAACTTATTTATTTTAATTAATTTTTTTCATAGTTTAATAGTTATTAGTACTAATTATTAAACTATGAAAAAAATTAATTAATATAAATAAGATTTTATATAGTTTTTAGCTCATAAAACTACGTGCAAAATAGTCAAACATCATTTATTTCCGAACGGAGGGAGTATGTGTTTGGTTGGAGTTTTTGTCACATGAAAACCCACGAAATTAAATTCTCAACAACTTAAATTCCTCCATTTAAAAGAAATTTAACTTACCTACTTCTCCCTAGGTAAGTTATAATTCCACCTTTTGTAATTATAAATTTCCAATTTTCTTATTTTAATTCCTACCATCTAAAATCCACTCAAACATATTTTTTCAACTCCCACACTTCCCGAGAATTATTCTTTTCGTGTTAAACCTAGCAAACCCTTAGCTTAATTAATCCACTCGATCAAGCGAGTTTTTATACATAAAACATACGTACCTCTACCCAAAAAAAACTACAAAAGTATTGGTCCGAATTCAAAACAGATTGGACTGAAATAAATTAATGTCGATTGAGTTCAAATTGGTTTGTATCCAATCCGGATTTGATGTGATCACTTTTAAATAAACATATTGATGAATCAATCGAGTTTCCAGTGAAATAGAAAGATGGAGATCTGAGCGACAAATGTGAACGGGAAGTCGGAAATGTCCGGTGGAAGTTGGGCACTTCCTCGACATAATGCCGGGGTGTTGTCCTCCGTCGGAAAGCGATCGGAAGACATTCTTCTAGAGGAAGATGGGGTGGGTGGCAATGATACCGACTAGAATCCCTGCTTGGCTTATCCCACCGTCACATCGGCCGGACAGTCCCTGCCGATGCTAACTGTTTTTATACATTGTAAATTATGGTCGAATTAGATGTTGTTCAACGTCCAATTCGACGTTACAAAACGTTAGAAACGATGTTATACGAGACATCATGTTAAAACTTAGGAAAAAAATTGGATGTTACATAAACGTTCAATTAGATTAGACATTGCTCACAACATCCAAATGGACGTTGCAATAAGCGGGCTCAATGGACTTGGTCGGGTCTATCTAAGACCTTCATGTTACATATGGCGTTGTAAAACGTTGCACCATACGTTGAAGAACAACGTTCAATATGAGGTTCTAGATATACTTTACTATAAAGAGGTCGTTCAGCAACGTCTAGACATATATTCAGAGGTAGGCTGAGCTCTGCCACCAATGTTTGATTCCATCTAGCACCTATGTATTCATTTGCATTTAAGTAAGTTTTTATAATTGTATTTTCATAGAAAATTTAAATAAATGATGCATTTTAAAGTGTTTATATTAGGTGGTTTCAGCCTACCCTAACTTTCATTTCTAGTTCCATCTCTGGCAACACACATTGGATGTTGTTCTTTGGAATTAAAAAAAAAAACCAACTTAACTTATGGATAGGGTTTTTTTATCGTCCAAAAAAGGTTATGATTTATTTGTTGTAAACAACAACTGTTAAAAACATGGTTATTGGTTATGATCTTTAATTCCCATCAGCTACAAGTGACGAAGTCTGATTTCAGAATCCCGTTCCATCGGTTCTGGGATCGAGTAGAACACGGCTGACCTCGAGCAATCGGGCTTACTTGAGATGCGTGACGAGATTACCGTCCGCGCACCAAAAACCTGGGCCGATCCGAGTTTGAGTTGTCCGCAGACCACCTTCCTCCCTTGGACTAAGTCAAATGTTGGCTCCCGCTGACCGAGACGAGTCTCGTTCAGGAAGGCTCGTAGAGCCATCAAACCCGGCTTATGCCTCTCGAGATTTCAAATACCGACCCTCAAATCTATCCCTCCTTCCGATATTTATAGGCAAAGGCGGAGCCATGCTTCGCTTCGTGCATGACTGACACGTGTCCTCGGTTAGGCTAAGTGTCGGATTTGTTGTGTCACGTGGCTAGGTAGGAGTTTTAGTGGGGGTTTCCACAATTGGTTGGGTATATGATCTGCGGATGGTTTCTCATCCGCGGATGCCTTGAACCTGAATTTTGACTCGCATCCACCCATTTTCCATCTCTGCTCCGTGTATGCGAGGTTCTATTTATATAGAGGGGAACCTTATTCATGATCGCGTACACTTTTATTTACTCATGGCCTCGTAAATACTACTATTTATGTTAGTGCATCATCAAAAAGAGCAGTTGTAAAGTTGTTCAACTTTGACTAACCATGATAATAATAGTTGTCAAACTAACTAACTGCTCATTTAGAGGTGAGTATATATTGAGAAGGTTATGAGAATCTCATTCAATACCCACCACCTAAAGGAGCACGTAGATAACAACATCACCATGATTCACAGTGTGAAACTGATGCCATTGTATGGTATTTATAGCAGAAGAAAAATACAGTCAAATCCCATGTTGTAAATGTGTATTTTGGAACCCAACGTTCGATCATACATTGCATGGAGGTAATTCAAAATTTGAATCATCATAAACGTTCAATCAAATGTTGCAACAAGAATTTCCACCCTCTTCTAAACGTTCAATTAGATGTTGTAAAAGGGTGAATTCGAATTCAAATTTTCACCCTCTTTACAATGTTTGATTTTGACATTTTAAACGTTTAATTAGACATTGTATCGTGTCGTTTCAACAATACAATGTTCGATAGAAACGATGTTATATTAGACATTGCATTAAAACTTAGGAAAAATTGGATGTTACGTAAACGTTCGATTAGATTAGACATTACTCATACATCCAATTGGGCGTTGCAATAAGTGAGTCCAACGGGCTCGGTCAGGTCTAGCTAAGACCTTCATGTTACATACGGCGTTGTAAAACATTGCATCATTCGTTGAACATCAATGTCCAATATGAGGTTATAGATATACTTGATTATAGGTAGATTGTTCAGCAACGTCCAGACATGAATTTAAGGGTGGGCTGCAGCAAATATGTATGACACAAATATAATGCAACATAGTCAATTCCGTCTAGCACCCATGTTCTTTATTTTTCTTTTGTACTTCATTTCTTTTCTTGGTTAAAAACCTTTACTGTCCCACAATTGCTTTGTCTTTATTTTTATGAATGTTGAGTTGTTTAATTTATATTTCTGTTGCATTTGGATTTAAGGAAGTTTTTATTATTGTATTTTCATAAAAATATTTAAATAAATGATGCATTTTAAAGTGTTTATATATGTGTGTACACATTGTTAGGTGATATTAACAACTCTTCAAAACTTGTTCATTGTATTAGACGGTTTCAGCCTACCCTATCTTTCATTTCTGGTTCTCTGGCAATGTCACATTGGATGTTGCTCTTTGGAATTTGGCAAAAAAAAACCATCCATCACTTAAGTTATGGATGGTTTTTTTATCGTCCAAAAGAGGTTATGATTTATTTGTTGTAAACAACAACTGTTAAAAACATGGTTATTGGTTACGATCTTTAATTCCCATAAGTTATCAGGGCAGTTGTAAAGTTGTAAAACTTTGACTAACCATATTGAAGCGTTTCTAGAAAATCATATTACATTTACCTCATGTTGATGACATATTTCTTATATTTACTTGTAATCCGGGTAGATGTTTTGTCAACATTAAGCTTCGCGATCTAATGTTACTGTTCAATTGTCGTCTTTGAGGGAAATTGCGAGATGAATGTGTTATTCTAAAAATGTTCTTCTCCGATCAAGGGATTTAAGAACTCAGCTCTGAGGGTTTTAGATCAAGGATATAATTTGCTTAGCTCTTTCAGTTTCTCTAAAATCGGATCCTTATTTCTGAAGTGAAGAAGGGTCTTTATAGGACATTAGGCGAGCAGCTGGTGGCAACCTTGTGGTTGAAAGATGGCATGTGGGCTGATGTCCTTTTGCCAGCATAGTGTGGGTGTTATAAGGTATTGACAACGAGGTGCTACCTTGCCAACATGTTGATTGCTTCATCATAGTAAAAAATGATGTGGCGTTATGGTGGTGAACGCCGCATGGGATGAGCCAATGAAAGTTCGAGTAGCTGAGCAGGTGGATAAAGTTTTACGTATCGCAGTGTTTTTTTGGGTAAATCAGGAACTTTTACCACTAGAAAGTCAAGAAAATGACTAATCGTGATATTTAATTGTCAACCTATGTTTAGAAACGAACGACCTTCTTTTCTAACTTGTTTCGCGATCTCGCATCTGCAGTCACATTTGTCATTTCGCGGGATCCCTGAAAGGGGGTGATTTGCATACATAGATCGCAGACTACAAACACAGGGAAGGTTTCGTTCCTATAGTTTCATGTTGGGTGTTCTATTTATGATGTATATTTTATAATTTCTAAGGAGGCTGTTTACTGAGGCATCATCACATATGATAATAATAGTTGTCAAACTAACTGCTCATTTAAGGGTGAGTATTGAGAAGGTTATGGGAATCTCATTCAATACTCACCATATAAATGAGCAAGTAGATAACAACATCACCACGATTAACAGTGTGAAACTGATGCCATTTTATGGTATTTATAGCAAAGGAAAATACAGAGTTAAATCCCATGTTGTAAACGTGTATCTTGGAAATTCAACGTCCAATCAGACCTAGTGTTCTAAAAATCGCACCTAGGCACTATGCAGGAGGGCACCTAGAAAATTTTAAGCCTATGCGGCTCTCTAGGTAGAAATCCTCCTAGGGACCACCTAGGTGTCGTCTAGGTCCCGCCTAGACCCGCCTCTGCACTGCCTAGGTACTGCCTAGGCCCATCTTGGTCATAGATTGTTTAGTTTTAGTGTTTAGGCAACTAATTAGTGGATTTAATATTTTTTTATGCCCAAGTCATGATTTATTTACTTTTGAGTCAAACCTATGGTTTTAGATTTTATGAGGTTTAGAGTTGCTAGCTTCTGATACATACTTTTGCATTTATTTACTTTAGTGTTAGTTAAAGACCACAAATTTGGGTTTATGAGTGATATTATGGATTATTATTACATTATATGAATTATTGAGATGTGTTATATGTTAAAATATAAGAAAATAATCATGTTTGTTCTTAGTTCGCCTAAACGCTAGGCGACCACCTTTCGCCTAGGTGTTAGGAGGCCACCTTCTGCCCAGTGACCACCTAACGCCTTTTAAAACATTAAATCAGACGTTGCATGGAGGTAATTCAAATTTTGAATTCTGCTTACAACATCCAATTAAACGTCATAAACATTCAATCAAATGTTGCATGAGGGCATTCAAATTGTCACCCTCTTCTAAATGTTCAATTGAACGTTATACAACGTTTGATTAGATTTTGTAAAGAGGGTGAATCTGAATTCAAATTTTCACTCTTTTTACCATGTCTGATTTGACATTTTAAACATCTAATTAGACGTCGTATTGTGTCATTTCAACATTAAAATGTTTGATTAGACGTTGGGTTTTTTTTATTGTCAATCCAACGTCTGATTTGACATTGCTCTCCTAGTTAGAGTATAACATCAAAGTCGGCGTTATCTTTCCACCACTTCCTGACGAGCAAATATATATACACACACATATATACATACTCGTAAGCGGCGACGATAGGACTCCTAGACGGCGGTATGAGGAAGGTGGCGACGATGGGAAGGGTTATGGAGCTAGTGATCTATCGAGGGGGAAGGGTAGTGGTGCGAGGGGGAGGGGCGTTGGTGAGACAGTTGGTTTTATATAGTTTTTAATATTTCTAATAGTTTTTAGCTCCTTAAGAAACGTATCGGTGGTACACTGGTACCCAGAATTCATTTCATGTTTATAAATCAATACTTAAGTCCGACATAATTTTGGGTTTCATTGGAAAAAAGGAAATAAGGGGTTAGACCGGATAAATAAAATAAAATATTGGTTTGTTAAACCCAATCGATTATTTCAAAGATGGTCTTCAAAATTTGGACTCTAGTGATGCACCTGCTCTCTTTATTGATCTCCTTGAAATCCTTCTTCTCCACTTGAAACTCACCGTCATCGACCCCTAGAGGAAAGTGATACTTGTTCAAATTAGCAAAATTTTGGTTTAATAAAACCAAAATTTATTTTGTTTGACCGGTCTATACCCTCATTACTTTTTTCCCCACGAAACTAAGAATTGAATCGGCCTTTAGTACTAATTGTAAAAAAAACTGAATTGTTTTTTTAAACTTTTTTTTTCACGTTGTCAACATTTTTTGCATGCGAAAAAACCAGTGGCAATATGTAATACTACCCTAAAAGGTTGGGATATCTTTATTACATTAAGTGTGGACGTATTTTTACCATATCCCCAAAGATGGGGTATTTTAATTAGTTTTTCCATAAAAAAATACTAAATAATATTTTCTACATACAATCTTTTATCTTTTAAGAAAAAAAATATTTTTTAAAAAAAATCATGAATTGAGTTTAAATTATGTATCAACAAACCGGTTCAACTTAACTAAACCGATTTAATACATGAACCAGACTTTCGGGCAAAAATAAATACATGTATGGTGATTTTTTAAACACCCAAAATACCAATATGGTATTCTCTCTCTATATATATGTATGTATGTATGTCGAGCATATAGAGTAGTTGAGACTTGAGAGTTACAAACCACTTTCATAAATGGAAAGTAAAAAACCCCAAGATTAGTCAAATGGAATGTGTATGTGTATGTGTATGGGCCTAACAACTTTTTAGTGTGATTTGGTGGGGTTGACAGTTGAATTGAAATCAAGTGTTACATGACGATGGAAAGGCTTACATTCAAAAATACATTTGTTTTTTTTACCAATATATGAAAAGAGTTAGTTTAACTCCAAATGGAATTTTGAGTTGAAGAAGCTGCAAGTCATATAAAATAAGTAAGTCATCTTTAACATCTCAATAGACTTTTTTTTTTGAGATGTTAGAAATTAACTCACACACTTTGACAACGAAGTAATTAACCTCAAAGGCTAATATCGATACTTTGTATGTTTTTCTCTTCATTTTTTTTATCACTAACATCCTATGAAAGTATGCGGAGTTTGAGTCTGCCAGTTTCATGTGTTTTGTTTTTTTTTTTATTTTGGTTCTAGTATTTTTTCTAGTATAAATGTATAATAGTAAACTATCTTTCCTTTGTAATAGGTGTCGTTCCTTTTGGCTAAATCCATTGTTAGCTAGGATGTCCTGAATCTAATTGGTTTAGATTTGAGCTTTGTTGATAAACCTAATTTAGGTAGAATTAGGTTTATCTATTTGCGCCTTATTGATATATTTATCCTAGTAGAATAAGATTTATTTTAGGCTATATAATCTCCTATAGGCAAAATCCTAGAAGTATTCAATTCAATTTGACACAATTAAGTTGAGTCCTGACTGAGTAACCAATAACCGCCAGGGTTCGGGGGCAGGGCCCCCGAGGGTCCAAAGGGTTAGTGGTGGTTCAGTAACGGTATTCTATGTTTCCAGGTTCATAGATTTATCGTTTATCAGTCAGTGTAGGCAACGACACATCTTGCAATCCTCGTCTGGTTTTGAGGAACTCCTTAATGAAATCTGTCAGTGTGGATGTAACCAAATTTGATGAACCACGATAAATTGTGTGTGTTGATCTTGTATGTTTGAATATTTGTTCTTTCGTCACAACATCCATTGTTAGCTAGTTATACGTTATGTGATTGGATTTCTAGTAAGCTTTCATCTACTTCTTTTAATTAGCGAAAAATATTACCAAATGTCTTTTTATTCCATTATTTAGCCTTGTTTTTTTTTATAATTTTTGTTTTATGTACAATTTGGAACATAGTCGAACCAGCGCAGGAAGTACGCCATGATTGTTTGACAATGTTTCGAAAATCTTTCCTTTGTAACTATATATTTTCAAATTTAAATGTGTGTGTGCGTGGGAGGGCTTTGTACACTATTTTTTTTATAGTACTATCGAAATTAGACAATGGTCGAATGACGAGAAAGGCCCGTTGTTTGTTATGAGTTCTGAGAAGTGTTGAATGATTTGATGTTGAACCAGTACTTTATGTAATTTTTCAATAATGTTTTCATGTCCATTCGGCTTCTTCCTCCATGTTAATGGATTATCGAACGTTGGGATACCCATCATTGCACATTCGTTTTTTAATTCGGAAAGTCTTTGGAAGCATGAGAAGTTTAATATTTTGGCACCGCCCATCTTGTCCGCACTGCATTTTATTTCATTCAGCTCACCCATAAGTAGACACGAAAGAAAAGCGTTTAAAATTAGGCTGGTTAGCGTATTTCATAATAAATCTTTTTCACTCGGATCTGGCAGGGCATACACAAATAGGAGCATAAACGAGATTTCTTCATTTAGATTATTATACTTGAGACCGATGATTCTTGGGAGATGAATTTCAAGTGTAATTGTTTCATAAGTTAGGTGGTGAGCATTCCACCACAATACCCTAAGATAGCCTGATTGACCTATCGCATGAGACCAAAAGACATAATCAAATCCAGCATTTTTCCAAAGTTTTTCGTTAGGTATTGCCTTTGTCTTTGTTTCTGTCGGAACGAGTAGTTGTATATGCTCGTTTTTGCTCCAGGAGTTTATGTTTCTCCAAAATGTTTTTCTTGCAATGCCTCTACAATTCCAGTAACAAATTTTATGGATAATTTTTTAATTGATGAGTTATTTTGTAAATCATTTTTGGTCCATTAAGAAACTTATAGGGCATTTACCATATGAGCGGATGTGTTGATCTGAATTTGCATTGTCAGTGAGAATAAAACACATTTTCCGGATCAAGCAGAAAGTGTGGATACAATGGTAATCTTTAGCTAAACGGTATATAAGATTGTCAAATTCACCCAATGTCAATATTCCGAAATAATGAAATACTAGGAATAGCTAAGAGTAAAAGGAGCGTACAACAAGACCCCCAAACCCTATTTTAAGTGAGAGGCAAGAGTTCCAATGAAACAAAGAATACGGTGAAACGGTGAAACGAATGAATATTGTGTTATATTAATATGAATATGGCATTATGTGGATATGAATATGTGAATATTGTGGTGTGTGGATATGAATATAGTGTTATTCACTTTATATTATTTGAATATAAATAATAACATATTCATATACCCATATTTAAATCATCTTCATATTCACACAACATAATATTCATATTTATATATTCATATAACATAATATTCATATGAATATGACCCAATATTCATTCGTTTTACCGTTACACCGTATTATCCGTTTCATTAGAACCTTTGGGGATATACTGGGTTTGTTGTTGATGATGTTTACAACAACTCTATTCTACTAATTTTCATAACTAACCTAATATGAATGGTTTCAACACCAACTTATTCAAAACCACAAATCACCATTCAACACTCAATGCCGATCTTGTGTGGATCCACAAACTGCAATATGGAAGTGGAAGTGGAAATATTAATGCAAAGTTCTAACTACCGTTTTTGTGAAATTGGGGGCAAATATATTTTCTCTAAATGTCAAGTTTTTCTAATGAAAGAAATTTAATTCACTGGGCATAAATGATGTATTGAGGTCCACAAACGAATTTTGTAATTCAATAGTACTAAATATTTCTTAAAAAAATCTAAAACGGTACTTCAAATTCATCAAATTTAACAACTTAAAAAGTTGATTAAATGAAATAGTAATAATTTAGGCCAAGTTTGGCAAGTACAATTTTGTACGCCAAAGAAAAAACTACAGTATTAAATGAGGATTTGGTAAATTTTTTTAACGGAAATTTCACGAGCTACTCCTGAGGTATCGCTTAATTTAAGTGGTGACCAATTGTTTTACACCTTTCATGTGGTACCCCTGAGGTTATAACTCTTTTCGCCTCGTGCCCTTACTGTTATTTTTTTAACAGTTCCGTTAGTTAAAAATAAAAAAAAATCAATTAAAGAGAGGTAAAACTAATTCAAATAACCCAAACTTTGGTGGGGTGAGCAGGTAGCACCACGAACTTTATAAAGAGACAAAAATAACCCAAACTTTTAATACTATGTGCTTATACCACCACTAGGCACCAATATCTTTTTTAAAACAAAAAAAAACCTAACTTTTATAGTTTTGAAATAAAATCTAAAACAATACTTAAACTAGGTTTTTTTAATCGAAATTACACAAAAGGTAAATTTTTTTTAAAAGAAAAATAAAATTTCGATTTAAGATAATTGAAAACAATATCGCTAATTTATGTCATAGTTTAAAAACCCAAAATTTGGTTTGAACAAATGATATACGTTAGAAATATTTTTTAAAAATATTTCTCAAATGAATTTTTTAATAAAAATTACACAATATAACTTTTTATATATATTACCTTGAAATATTTCTCAAACGATATAACTTTTTATATATTTCAAATAGGACCTAAAAATATTAAACTAAGTTTTTAATCAAAATTACACAAAATATACATTTTTTAAAATAAAAAATAAAATTTTATGCTTAAGATAATTGGAAAAAATCGCTAATTTATTTCATATTTCAAAAACCCATAATTTGGTTAGAACAAACTATATAAGTTAGAAATATTCTCAACTGAAATACTCCGTATATTTTTAATTTGTTGTATTTTTGTTAATTTATTATTATTTTTAATTAAAGAATAAATTAAAATAATTCCTTTGATAAATATTTTACAAATATAATTCTAACTTATATCATTTGTTTAAACCGAATTTTGGGTTATAAAAATATGACGTAAATTAGCGATATTTTTTTCAACTATCTTAAGTCAAAAAATTTATTTTTCATTTAAAAAAATTTACCTTTTGTGTAATTTTGATTAAAAAACCTAGTTTAATATTGTTTGAGGTTCTATTTCAAAATTATAAAAGTTAGGTGTTATTTTTTATTTTAAAAAAGACATTGGTGGTGATATAAGCACATAGTAGTAAGAGTTTGGGTTATTTTTGTCACTTTATAAAGTTCATGGTGCTACATGCACACCCAACCAAAGTTTGGGTTATTTGAATTAGTTTTACCTTAAAGAGATGAAGAACTCAAAAAGGTCGAGCAGGTGAATCTCAATGGGGGTTGGAGTTTTCCTCCCTCTTCATGCTCACCTCAACTCGCTTTGGCCCCAATTGAAGCTGAAATCGACATATTCAAAGTGCAAATCTCCACTTTGCTATTTGTTTTATGACTGAAATTTATCGTACCCACTTCCTAAATGCATTTGGATTATTGAATCAAAATCCCACAAACCTCTTGTTGACTCCCCCGTTTCTCCACCTGTATGTGCCTCCGTTGCCGGTGAAGATAAGAGCTTTGGACCCTATCGTCCCCTCCGACCACCTGCTCCTCATCTTCATCTCTCCTTTTTCTCCCTCCACCTTAAATCCGAAAATACAAAAAAAAAAAAAAACCCCCCGCAGATGGTGTCTGGCAGATCTATGGCTACCCAAGTACCCATGATTCCTCCAGAGCCTCCTCCACTGGAATAACGCATTCATTTCGTCCTCCCCTCTTCTAGATCCGTTACCCATGATTCCTCCAGAGCCTCCTCCATTGGAATAACGCATTAATTTCGTCCTCCCCTCTTCCAGATCCAAAGGTTTTCGAGTTAGATCTAGCGCTTTTGTGCCCAGATCGATCTGCTCGGACTGATGGATTAGACGCTTTCCAGTTTGGCTAAGGGCCACTGGGAACCCATTGCTCCTCCGACTACCACCGCTCGACCACCACCACAAAACCTCCGTCCAAATCCTCCCCGGTGTAGCCAAGCGCTGTCGGCCTCTTTTGAGATTAAGCCTCTTCCATTCCCGTCAAATCCACCCTTGACGGCCTCCTCAAACTCGGATCTCTCAGATCCCATGGTCTGTGGTTCAGATCCGACAAATGGTCAGTATTCATCGTCGTTCTCGCTCCCATCGTCACCTCCATGAATTGATTTTTTTTTTTAATTTTCAACTAACGGAAGTTACGGAACTGTTAAAAAAAATAGGGATAAGGGTACGAGGTGAAAGAAGTTATAACCTCAAGGGCACCACGTGAAAGGTGTATAACAATTGGTCACCACGTGAATTAAGTGATACCTCAAGGATACCTTGTGAAATTTCCGTTTTTTTTTATTAAGAAATAATTCGAGGGTCGGACAAACTCGACACCTTTAGAGAAGAGGATTTGGTAAATGATAGCTTTTGGATAAGCTAAAAATAATAAAGATGGATGATTTCATTATTTATCTATATTAAGCTTTTTTTTCTTCTTAATTTATGTGGATAATTCTATAAAACTTTTAGCTACAACTTTAACTACTCTATCAGCTTCGTAACAGGGCCGGTCTGTTGCTTTTTGAGGTCTTGTGTAACTTATATATTGATGCATTTTTATTACTAATTGAATAGGGAAAACGATGCACCAAATCTACTAGCAAAAGAGATATTCTTGTAGATGCAAAGTCATGTGTTCAACCTCATTTGAGAAAGAGAATAGATAACTAAATAGATAAGTAAAGATTTTAGATTAATACCATTCAAATTCCATAATGTTGAAGGTCGATTGTAATGGTTGAATATGTTGAATTGATTAGGGTTTTTTCTTTAGTGGAGAGGAGGAATATAGTTTGAGAGGTCGATTGTAATGGTTGAATAACTTGAATTATTAGAGTTTTTTTAGTGGAGATGAATATAGTAAGGTTGAAAAATGGGAACAAGAGGATTTGAACACAACTACAATTAGAAAGTAGAAAAGACACTCATTGTCTAGTGTCAATTGAGCTAACAAATCATTTATTACTTCTTTCACTATTTTTTATTTATATTAATTAGATATATGCTTTAAAAAAAATTTAGGCCCCAAAAAATTTGAGGCCCTGTGCAATTGCACGTTTTGCCAAGGCAACGGGCCGCCCTGCTTCGTACTATGACAACGTCACTTGAAGAAATTTAAATGAAAATAACCCAATTAAATAAAATTGTGTAGAGTTTAATTGTTATCTTACAAATTATAAACCTTATAAAAAATAAAAAATCGATAAATCTATTTTAAATCTTGATCAATGAATTTTAAAATTTGATTATTTGAAAAATATATTTACCTCAATGTGAAGTTATTTTTCAATCATGGCTTGCTATTGCCATATATGGTTGCATCTTGTCAAATGTACAATGAGATCACCAGTTTTTCATGTTGGTGGTGGCGACAAGTGAAGGAGGAAAAAGCGAGCAAATAGTGCAGGGAATAATCAAGCAACAAATCGACTTAAAAACTTGTCGACTTCGGATGTCGTTGAAGGTAATAGTAGCTTAAATGAGTATGAAATGCATACCGACTTTGGATACCAGTAGCAGTGGACGCTTTTTATATAATTATCGATTTTCGATGTCGTCGTGTCGATGACATTGACCGTGTGTTTGATGAGATAATTATCGTACCTTTTTCCACCAAATGGCATGATCCATATGATACCACAACACCTAGACTAGACCACCATCGTGAACTTGATGAGGTCAAATAAATTTGATTCGATAAAGTCCAATTTTGGTTACAAAGACCAACGAGTCACAACTCACACGGTTTCCTTAAATTGGAAACAAAATGTGCTTTATTGATTTAAGAAGTGAAACTAAGAAGGTCATGTAACACTACCACTAATGGTTTATACCATCACCATCGGGATGCCTTTGACTATAAACCCCCCAAAATAAATAAATAAAAATATTTATTTTTTACATATGAATTAATGAGAACCATACAATATAAAATCACCTACCTTTTTTCCGATATAACCACTAGGTTTCATTCATTTGACACAAATTATTTCTTCACACCCACATTTTTCTCAAGGTTGACATTCTACATTTACGTGTAATATATATAGCAAGGGAGACAATTTTTTTTTTGAGAATCTCATTTTTCTCTTAAGTTTTTGTTTTGGGTGCTTTTTTATAACCGTTGAAAATATGATGTGCGATAGTATTCTACATAGAAAATATAGTGAATTCAAGTCTGTACACAAGTAGATGGGCTACTTCTTCTAATACCAATTGATTTTAGGATAAAACCCTTTCAACTTGTGTGCTCAGCTTGATTAGCTAGCGCATGTACGCTGTGTCTTAAGAGTATAAGATAAGATCCTAAATTGGAAAAGATTCCCTATCAAAAAATTTAATCAACCATAATAAGAATCTAATTAAAAGAAAAGCTAAACTAATTAAATTTAAAAACTATTTTCAAATTAATACTCTTATCTTATACTCTTTGGCCTATTAGGGCACAAAATAGAAAACTCTTTTTTATAATTAAAAAAAGAGTAGATTTGTGAAAATGATTTTTGGATGGTTTTTATTTTTGGGATTGTGGGTTTTTAAGATTAATGTTATTTTTTTATAAGATTGATGTTATTAATTAATTATAGTATGATTATGGTATGTTTTGAGTAATTATTTCATAAATATTGAAAAATAAAATTGTTGCAAAACTGAAACTTAACTTTTTTTTTAGGTAATCAGGTAGATACGTAGGCCAATATAATAATAGGAGATGAAGGATTTGAACTTGTGACCTATTAGTTACTATATGTCATTTTTACCACACTAAATTACTAATAAGAATTAACAAAATTGAAACTTAACTAAAAACTCAAAAGTTTAACTAAACAAAGCAAATCCAGACTTGAGACGAGAAAAACTGAAATTTCTCAAATTACCGTACTCATGACCCAACTTGATCAATCTTTTTTTTTCAAAATCAATGATGATTCACTTTCCATCATATAAATATAATTAAAAATAAAATACTTCCATACATAAAATCTCTTAAACAATTTACTTAATTCGTCTACTAGATTCCACCTTGAAGGTTGGATTCATATTCCAAACTTGAACCCACACAACCCTTTGTACACCAGCTAGCTAATGGCCTTTCTAACTTATATTTTCCTTAACTAAATGAATTAAAAATCTTTATTAGGAAAGATTATTTAATAAAAATATATAAATCATAAGAATTAAGAAAGGTATTCAAAAATAAACTAAAATGAATTAAATTTGAAAAAAAAAAGATTATTAACCTATTCACTTCGTTTAGAGAGATAATATATATGTTACATTTTTTCACAGTCTTTCTATCGATCTATACCCTAAGGACATAAAAAAAATACTAAATTGAAAAAATTCTTTTAACAAAAAAAATCAACCTTAGGAATCCGTGTAAAAGAAAAACTAAATTAATTAAAATTTTAAACCGTTTTTTTTCTTATCAATCATAATTGGACGTGTGGTGGGACAATCCAAAACCACATATTCTCTAAAGTTTTTGGACTTTTTAGCAATACCAAATGGACATAAGCCGATTGTACTTATAGTTCAATCAGCAAGTCATACTCTCAGGCCAACCGAACACAAGAAGCAATTAAAGAGCAATTAGCAATTAATGACAAGTCAGTTTAACAAAACTCAACAAAGCAAATTACATTTACCTGTGTCTATTTACAATAGAAACAACATCAAGGTATGTACAAACATAACAACGTCCCCGGATGACCCAACCCGAAAAACCTGACGTTTCCAAGCTGAAAATTCTCGAGTTAGGTTTGTATCCAGAAGAGTGAAAGGAAAGAGGAGCGAACATATAGAAGGACTAATCAAAAGATACCTTGTTTCACCTCGGCTTCTATCGTCGTTTAGATGCTAAAGGTCCTTTAAGTGTGCTTTTATGAGTATATGCTCATGTCTCATCCTCTCGAGGTGAGTCTCGATTATAAGCATCTCGTCTTTTAGAAGGAGAATTCGCTTCTCCAACCATGGAACGGTGTCTGCTTCTCTTTGATAGCCCGCAAGACCTAGCCTATTCGCGGTTTCAACTTGAGGAATAACGTAAACTTGTTGCGGTCTTCCAAGCAAGACGACTATGCTAAGCTGCATCAAGAGACCATCAAAAACAATAAGAGAATCAACAGTGTCAAAGAGACTTTTAGCCCTTAGGATGGTGTTCATATGGATGAATCCCACGTCAAATATAATAAGGTGAGGAAGCTCATATGTAACCTCCATAACACAAACCTGTATCAAAACAAGGATAACTGCGAAAACAAGAAGATACGACACTCTGCCAATTCCTTGACTCTCCAAGAATGAGTAGATTTTTGTTGGAACTACTGATCTCAATACTGATGCAAGTGTAGTATTATCAAGTAGCGTCGTTTCTAGGGAAGCCTTAGCATGTTGTTGCGAACCCTGAGGTTCGGAACCTTGGGGTTCAGGTGATATATTTCTTGACCGAAGTCGCTCCTTCTCCTCTAGTTTTTCTAAAGGCTCTAAAATCTTCTCATGAACCTTGGTTAGAACTTCCTCAATTTCAACAACATCAGTTGGACTTGCTAAACATAATATGAAACATAAATAAATACTATCAGACTCCATTAATTTTATTACATAAGTAATGTAGATGTAGATTTGAAAATCAAAAAACTCACTTGTCCTTTCAAGCTCCCTTTGCTTCAAAACTTCATGGGCCTGAAAGAAATTAAGTATTAATGAATCAATATGTGATAATCATAGGTTAAAGAAAAACGTGAAGGTTAAATTAATTGAAGGAAAATAGGAGAAAAGGAGCTACAAGTTCTCTCCAAGTGGTCCTTTCAAGGTGTTTTTTCTTCAAAACTTCATGGGCCTAAAAGACATTAGTGTTTATGAAACCATTGTGTGATTATCAACTTCTTAAGAAAATAACTTGAAGCTAACATTGATGAGAGAGAAATAGGAGGAAGGAGAGCTACAAGTTCTATCCAAATTGCGTAAGCTTCGCGACACTCCTCCTTCGTCGATTGCTCTATCTTACCTATGGAAGCAATAGTAGAGGCCAAAAAGTAGCATCAAAAGCTCATGGATGTGAACAAAATTGTCCGAAAAAGTTCATAACATCCAACATCTCACCTTTCCAAACAGTTTTCTTTGAAAACGCGACATTTATATGAACTTGTAAAATGCAACCATCTTTGGATTGATCGTCATCCCTCTGGACATCCCACATTCCCTGACATGTAATTCGACGGAAAAGGCATAAAGGAGGAGTATCATCGTATAAAAACTACTAGTTAATCAGCTATCGACTCACCAGACTTTGACACATCAAGGAGAAAGAACTTACCTCTACTAGGAAATAATCTGCATATGGAACATCACTAACTTCCTGAGATGTAGTGATACTTAAGTGGCTGGCCAAGACAACATTTCAAGAAAATCAAACCACAAGACAAAAGCAAATGAAATTTCTTGATCAACAATTTAGGTCGGATCAAAATCTACCTGTTTCTATAAACTCGTAATGACTGGACCTCTTTGCACCCACCATATTTTGCACCTTACATAGCGACAAAAAAACGATTGTGTTTGAGCAACAATGTTGTAGAATCATGTATAATAGGCACTCAAGGGGCTCAAATAGCCTTTCAAACATACCAAAATACACTTTTATTGGATGCTGAAATGAAATTTCTCTAGCCCTCCCGAATTGCTCATGAAGATACCATGGTTTGCAGATGAAATCTGAAAAGAAAATGACATTTTACATAAAGAAAATCGACAACAACGACATGTACAAGATGCACATTTGAAGAGGTATGAGAAACATCCGATTCACATACCCTTATCGCCACACTTTTTATGGAAGGATTCGACAAACTCAACTGATTCATTGGAGAAGAATAGATTGAAGAAGTCCTCAACTTTTATCTGCATTCAATTGATGACTAAACAAGATTTGAACCAATGAAGACAACATATTAGAACAAGTATACACATGATTCGAAAGAATGTTAGTTTTACCGGGAATTTGGACTCCGCGACTTTTTTGTAATGCTTTGGTACTGCACCATATAAACAAACAACAAAAAGAGTAGAAGATTCAAATTCATATGTAAATATAAGTTTCCATAAACTAAACAATGTGGTTTAATTCGGGATCTTAGGCTGAATTTGATCCTACATTTTGCTTAAATTTCTTAAGAGGAGATTTCGGAAAAACAAACATACACAACAACCAAGTGAAAGAGGGCTAACATCTCAAGAAAGGCTCCTTATTGCAAGGCAAGATTCCTCGTCTCAATCTCGATTGGTACAAGAATGAAGAATAAAAGTTGAGGAAAACACGAATTTACGAAGAATTAGAATAGTACTACAAATTTACTTTCTGGAGCATCTGAATTTTCCTCCTCCCACTTAAAGGCGATCTCATTTGTCGACGAGTCCCCATCCGTAACTTGTCCTCGTTGATCATCCATAGTAGTAGGTTTCACCCCTAAGGTATTGGCATCTTTTTGTGTAAGCTTTGCATCCTCTACTTTCGGAGTTGCCCTAATGCAAGCACGTTCGCAACGAATCAAATCAAGACGAAGAACACAGAATGTGAAGACGATTTTACGAAGACATGGTAAACTACCTTTCTCCGGAATCCATATCACTAATGCGACAATTCAAACCTTTTCAAACCCTCTTGTTTCCTTCTTCCATGAATCCAAAATCTCTAAACAATCCGATATCTTCCATTTTGATTCGGTTTCTTCGGTTTGAGGCAAAAAATAAGCACAAGTTAGGGAGGTTTCCACCCCAAGGGTGTAGCAAGGGGAGTATAATACTAATCAAGCTAGGTATCCCCTTAAGCTAACAAACTTGGGGGGTTTACTATTCAAACCCCTATACCCTCACGGTAACGTACCCTAAACTAACAAACTTTTTTTTTGTTTGTTATTTATTTTAAATTACTCAGCCTTTAACTTTGGAGACTTTTGATTACCCGTCAATTCTTAAATATGATGTTCTAATCCTCTTACAATCACAAACAATTGAGCACCCTCCAATTTATTTACCATTTTTTTTGAGGTGGGATTGGGGATAAAAGAAATAAAAATAGAGGATAATTTGCTTAAATAAGAGGGAGAAAACAATGGACAAGGTTTCTTAATCCGAATGTCGGTCGCCATTTTTTTGGTTTTCGATCTTCTCTATGTTTTGTTCTCGATTTTATCTTACTATTGACTATGTCTGTCTCTCGATCGACTTATCAAACTTGTTGACATTTTAAATTTCTTGGTTTGATATTCATATTCTGATATGATATCAACATATTCATATCAAGATAGGAGTATAAGACTGATATTAGACATATTTATTTGATAATATAATAGGATATGGGTATTAGAAGAAGAATGAGGTACCTGCTCTTTTGTTATTTAGAACATAAAAGATGTCTAAAAAGGGTGATATCAACTTATATCTATATACTGATACCAAAGATCGGATTATGGAAGTGAGTGATGCATACTCTATCTGAGATTATTAAAATCATTATCCTATGCCTCAGGGGTATAGGATAAAAAGACCATTATCTTAATACTAAATCCTTCTAAAGTAAGAGGTTGATAGTTAAACAAATATAATAATTAACTCAAAAGGGGCATAGTGTTAGTTTCAACTTTCAATCCTAGAAACAAAGCACTCTTTTTGTGAGTGGACATTTTACTTTCTTTTCAGGCATATTCGATATGAGGTGAACTAAACTACTATTTTCGAACAAAAAATAATTAAATAATCTGTATTAAAGGCTGCATATCTTTTTTTTATCCTTGTTTAGTGACATCAACTCCTTGCTCTCATCTGAAAAGACGATAATGGGGGTGGTGAATTAATAGGGTCTGAAAGGGACCCGTCTGAAAGACTACATATTTTTTCTATCCTTATTTAGTGACATCACCCCTTTGCTCTCGTTTGAAAATACGATATTAGGTGGCGAATCAGTAGAGCTGGAAAGTAACATCACCCCTATTTTCCATAAATTGTCCCCCCCTTGCCCACTTTAACATTTTGGGCCTATACTCTTGTTCTCAGCCCATTATTGGTATAATCTTGTTAACGGACTAGTTTTTCATTGGGCCTGTATGGACCCATCTAACTTCAACCAAAGGCATTTTCTTCCTCTTGGAGACGAGATGTTTTATCATCCCTTCGTTTGTAATTGTCCCCAAACGTGCATTTCTACATTGCCAATTTGCAATGTTTGATTGTGATATTATGACATTATCCCAACCAATAATTATACGTTTTGGCCTATCCAATGAAATACAGAGTAATTCATCTCAAAATAGTTCTTGTTTTATTTTGACACATTTTTTTTATGAACGACATAAAATATTAATTATTTTATTAATTTTTAAAAATAATTTCATAGTTAATACAATTATCTATGACATTATTTTAAAAATTGATATTTTATAGAATCCATGATCCTATGCCGGCTCGTACCCAGGACCTATAGGTCTATGTGCAAGCCTAAGGCCACTGAGTCAACGAGGTTGGCTGATATTTTATATAATTTTTAACTTTTTAAAAAAACGTGTCAAAAAGTCAAATAACAAGTTTTTCGTAGACGGAGGGAGTAATATGATAATATCGTTCGGGTTACGTGTGTAAGCCTAATTAGCCCCGATACACTATGTAGCACGAAACGAAGGTAATAATATAATAAACAAATACTTAGCGTGATATTTCTCCTATAATCCTAAATTTAAAAAAAAAATACTACGACTGTTTTTTAAATTTTTTTAATATGTCAAATTTAACTAAAGTAATACTCTATCTGATTAGCAATATAAGATTTTTTAACATATAACACCATTCCTCGTTAAAATAATAATAATAACACTAAATTTTTTCATGAATTTTACTATTTTATAAATTTTCATTACTCTCTACAACCAATCAAAAGTATTCAAAAAATAAAAAACCCAAAAATCTATACACATAACACAAATCAATATCTAGAAAATCTAAAACATCTTATATTGATCAAAGATATACTTTTTAAAATATCTTATGATCGCACGATAGGGAGTATTAAATCAAGTTAAATATAATACTATTAATAAAATATAATTCTTTAAAATGAACAAAATCATAGCATTAAATACCCCTTATTAATTAGATTATTCAAAGAAAAAGTAATCACTTGGGGTGTTTAGGATAGAGCAATTAATCGGGAGCAAAGCAAGTGAGCAATTAACTCTTTGTTAATTAACATGAGATATTATTATGATACTCCAAAAAAGGAAATATTTATTAGAAAAGTGTTTTTTTAATTAATTTTAATATACTCCGTATTAGCACAATACATTTTTTTTGATTGAGTAAGAATTCGGAAGCGCAAAGCTAACCGATAGCATTCTTTCGGATGAGGTCATTAAGACCTGGATCATTGAGAAATGAGTGGGTGGGGGCAATATGAGCAAGATGTGCAACCCTATCTGCTACAGAATTGCCGCTACGAAGGACGTGAGAAAACGACACTTCGTGGAACCCAGTAATGAGAGTGCTAATGCCAGTCATGATTAGCTCAATTTCCCATGGACATTTTGTTTTAGATCGTAAATGATCTATGATTGTAAGCGAGTCTCCATAAGAACAATACATTGGCTCTGTATTGGGCATTTAAAATCTCAAATTATTGTGGGTTTTATTTATATTTTTGAAAAAACAATACTAGCAAGTCACAGCTACTGTATTTTTAAAATTTAAAGTTACTTTAATTTACTTTTTTCAACTTAAACTAAATTATAAACCCATCCAAATTAAAACATACAAAGTATTTTCTTCTTGACCCAGAATACTCAATGGAGATAGGGGATCCCATCGACAGCAATGGGCATCGAAAACTGCCTCCGAGGGGCAAAATCTTCCGCTGGCATAAACCCCCTCGGGCAGAGGCGGATCCAAACGGGGGCATGTAGGGGCACGTGCTCCCACCCTCATCTGACGAACTTCATATATGTATTCTCCTTGTCGATAGCTTCGTTTTGATATATAGTATGCATTAATCCGATATTCGAGTAAAAAGTTATGAATGTTTGAAAATTGAATGTATATTAATCACTTTAAATCTTATTTAAATAACCCACAATGTTTTTATAGTTTATTTAGATTGACATTCCAATACTATAATTTATCTTTAGATCTTTGAAATGAGAGGTTATATTACTCATTTCGACAATTAGGTAAGAAATTACGAAACGTTAAATGAAGAAAAATGTTAGATTTTCTACTTTGCAACATAATAGTGATGTTTCTAAAAAGATGATCGATGTAGGAATTCACAAAGCTTTTGATTTGGTATATCATCTCATCGAATTGGTTTTAGTGTTACCGGTTGCAAAAACTATAGTGGAGTATTATCGAGGTAGGAATTCACAAAGCTTTTGATTTAGTGTTATCTACTATGAGTATTATCAAACTATATTTGCGCAACAAGATAAGAGAAGATTTTCTCTCTGAGACTTTTGTCAGCTATGTTGAAAAGGATGTTTTCAAACACATTGATAATGAGGTTATCATTCAATATTTTTAGGGTATGAAAACTCATAAAATAGATTTACCCCGTGTCGAGTTGAACTATTTTATTATAAAACTCTAATTAGCAATGAAGAATTTTTTATACTAGTTAACTATTTTATTTTTAGAGTAAATTACACATAACCACCCTTAAATTAGGCTAGTTTTCACATAACCACCCATAAAATTATAAATTACAAAAAACCACCCATAAATTACATTTATTTTCAAAAGACCACCCATCCATTAAACCTCTATTTGTTTTGTTTGAAAAGACTAAAATACCCCTAATTCAAACTTATTTTTTAAAGGAAAGACTAAGGTGACAATTGGGCGAGTCGAGTCGGATTCTGTTAGTCGGGTTTCGGGTCATTAGGGTTTTGGGTAATGTCTAATAATTTGATCATTGGGTGGGGTCGGGTTCGGGTTTCAGTTGTATCGGGTTTTGATTGTCTCTGGTTTCAGTTATTTCGGGTTTGGATTGTCTCAAGTTTTCATTATTTCAATATTTATTTTAAAAAATTTACTAGAATCTATCTTAAAATTCGGGTTATATCGGGTTTCGGTTCTAACGGGTTCGAGTCTTAATGGGTTTCGGTTGAATCGGGTTCGGTTCATTCGGATTTGTGTGAGTTTCGGTTATCGGTTATTCGGATTTCGGGTCCAAAATGGGCCGGGTTGGGTCAGTGTTCAGGACAATCGATTCCAAAATACATACAATAACCCTAGAGCTGGCAAAACCCGACTCGAACCCGAAAACCCGACCCGGTCGACCCGAAACCAATTGTCCTGAACACAGACCCAACCCGGCCCATTCTGGACCCGAAATTCGAATAACCGATAACCGAAACTCAACCAAATCCGATTCAACCGGAACCCATTAAGACTCGAACCCGTTATAACCGAAACCCGATATAACCCAAATTTTAAGATAGATTCTAGTAAAAATCTTAAAATGAATATTGAAATAATGAAAACTTGAGACAATCCAAACCCGAAATAACTTAAACCGAGACAATCGAAACCCGATACAACCGAAACCCGAACCCGAACCCGAACCAACCAAATGATCAAATTATTAGACATTACCCGAATGACCCGAAACTCGACTAACCGAATCGGACCCGACTCGCCCAATTACCACCTCAGTCTTTCCTTTAAAAAATAAGTTTGAATTATGGGTATTTTAGACATTTCAAACAAAACAAATAGAGGTTTAATGAATGGGTGGTCTTTTGAAAATAAATGTAATTTATGGGTGGTTTTCTGTAATTTATAATTTTATGGGTGGTTATGTGAAAACTAGCCTAATTTAAGGGTGGTTATCTGTAATTTACTCTTATTTTTATTTCTATTTTGTAGTGTTGAAGACGTTATGTGTTGTACGAGTTCGTGTTATTCATTGTTGTTTATCATCGGTGTACCCCCACCCTTTTCGGGTTCTAGCTCCGCCACTGCCCTCGGGTTCGTTTAAGCTTATTCATTGTTGTTTTTTACACCCAAAATTTTACTATTTACACCCAAAATTCAAGTTTTATTTTTTTTAAATAAACCCTACGCCTCCTGAGTCATAGACGTGTGACTCAAGAGGGGCAGTGTATGTATACAGAAAAAAATAGCTACGCCTCTTGAGTCACACACCTATGACTCAAGAGGCGTAGGGTTTATTTAAAAAAAACAAAAACTTGAATTTTGGGTGTAAATAGTAAAATTTTCGGGTGTAAATAACAAATCCTTTTACAAAATATGGGAGAAGTGTCATTCTCTCATGTGCCCAGTAGTGACAATAGAGTGACGGATAACGTTGCACACCTTTGTCGCTCTGTCACTTACTCCGCTATTACAATCATTCAGGTATGCTTGATCTTATCCGTCACAATGCTATCGGATAAAGTAATCCATCCGAATTATTTCCTAATAAAAAATACAAAATATATATTTTTTTTCATCTTAATCCAGTTCGATTGACTAAGCTGCTTTACACCAACTTGTGATTTTTTCTTTTAAGTTTCTAATTTATGCTCAAGAAAACACATAAAAAAAAAGTCGATTATGATACCCCTAATCAGTAATCTAATCAAGAGGGAGAGAGAGAGATTGGGAATGTCTGATGACAAGCCCTGTCCCCCAAAGCAGGGCCAATCCATGCCCACATCCCCCCTGGATTCATTCCCATTTTCTCTTCTTCCTCCTTCCCAATAAAAATATCATCTTTTTTTTGCTCACTCAAAACCCCACACCTAAAGCAACACCCCCCACAAATCACAATCATCAATTTTGGAGACATTCAGTATAAGATGCGCTGCTTCTTCCTTTTCCTTTACGACCCAATTTGATGCAACCCCCAATTAATAATCTAATTCAATCAATGTGCTACGCTTTCTATCTTTCTCTTTCTTCGATTGCCCTCTATTTCCTTCCATTGTCTGCACAATCAATGAATCATTTGTATCTCCTGTTTATTCTAGTTTTAGCCTTTTTATGCTCTTCCTTTTCTCCGGATTCATGGGCTTTTCAGCCGTTTACAGTTTCATATGTTAATTGTGGTTAAAGTTAAGTATTGGGTTTGCTTTGTAAACTGGTTGAAATCAGATTTTGGGGGTTTCCACATTTTGATCCCTCCTGTCTTTGTTTCTTGATTCAATTTCCAGCTTTGTTTTGATTCTATGAGCTTGTGGATGTGGTGAGAATAGATGGAGAGCATTCCGGACCTGAAAGGGCTTAACAGGAAGCTGCCTGGTTCAAATCATGTATCAGGAGCTCCGAGCAATCGATCCGAATCACGAGATTCGAAGGAGCTGGAGTTTTCTGTGAGGGTGTGGAAGGGGAAATACTCATTGCAGGATCAGGAGGAGCTTATGGCAAGTGCTGATTCCATGGAGGATGGAGGGTCTGGATCGTTTTCGGGTGCAAGCCATCCTCCGGAGCCTGTCGATATAGACTCGATGAGACCTGTTTGTGTCGCGGTTGATCAGAAGAAGCCAAACCCTGGACTCTTGGTCAAGAGCCTGTCTTTGAAGGGTCCAGGACTCGGTATGGTGGAGGAACTACCGAATGATGCAATCGACGGCGAGGAGAAGGAGTGCATTTGGGATGCATCTTTGCCTCCTAGCTGCAATGTGAGTCCACATAGTAGTATAGATAACACCGGAGTGAGTGATGGAGTGATCGGCGTTGATAGGAATTGCGAGAGCACGAAGACGAGTATGAGTCGAGCAAGTGATAGCAGCGGTCTTAGTGATGATAGTAACTGGACCAATCTCACCGGTGGTGGCAATAAGCCACACCAAGGGAATGATCCGATATGGAAGGCGATTCTGGCTGTTAGAGCCCGGGATGGGGCATTGGGTATGAGCCACTTTCGGCTTCTCAAACGACTGGGCTGTGGGGACATTGGCAGTGTGTATCTATCGGAGCTGAGTGGCACAAGGTGCTACTTCGCCATGAAGGTGATGGACAAGGCGTCTCTCGCGGCTAGGAAGAAGCTCGCTAGATCACAGACGGAACGAGAGATCCTTCAGCTGCTTGACCACCCGTTCTTGCCTACTTTGTATACACATTTTGAGACGGATAGGTTCTCGTGTTTGGTCATGGAGTTCTGCCCTGGTGGCGATCTTCACACTCTCAGGCAACGGCAGCCAGGGAAGCGTTTTCCGGAATACACAGCAAGGTATCCATTGGTTCATCTTTGAAGCAGTTGCCATTAACATGATCTGTATCAGCGAGTTTATAAGAAGTGATCCAATGTCGTTCATTCGAATGTTGCCTTAGCTGTTAACTTGATTTTCTGTCAATGCTGGTTTCAGGTTTTATGCTGCAGAAGTCCTCTTGGCACTAGAGTATCTCCATATGCTCGGCGTCATATACAGAGATCTGAAGCCGGAAAATGTCCTGGTGCGCGAAGATGGCCACATAATGCTCTCGGATTTTGACCTCTCCTTGCGATGCACGTTCTCGCCAACTCTGATAAAGGGCTCGTCGGATTGTGGCCCTTCTAACGCAGTCTGTGCGCAGCCAGCTTGTATCCAACCGGGATGTTTCCTTCCGGGAATCTTCCCAAGAAGGAGCAAGAAGAAAACCAGACAGTCAGGAGCTGAACCGAAGATGCAATCAGGCACTCTCCCTGAGCTAGTTGCAGAGCCCACACAAGCAAGGTCCATGTCCTTCGTTGGCACCCACGAGTACCTAGCTCCTGAGATCATCAAAGGAGAAGGCCATGGTAGCGCAGTCGATTGGTGGACATTCGGTATCTTCTTACATGAGCTCTTGTATGGGAAAACTCCTTTCAAAGGCTCTGGCAACAGAGCCACGCTCTTCAACGTCGTAGGGCAGCAACTCAAGATCCCAGATTCTCCGCCCACCAGCTACACCAGCAGAGACCTAATCAGAGGCCTGCTGGTTAAGGAGCCACAGAACCGGCTTGGAGTGAAGAGAGGTGCTACAGAAATCAAGCAACACCCTTTCTTCGAAGGCGTGAACTGGGCACTGATAAGGTCTAGCACTCCTCCATTGATCCCAAGACCAGTTGAATTGGAGTCCCCAGTTAAACCTGCAGTAGTCGTTGAACCAGTAGGGGTTGGTGGCGCTGGTAAGCAGATGGTAGATACAGATATGAAAGCCGGTGGGGCTAAATTTCTCGACTTCGAATTCTTTTAGGTTCCAACATATAAAGGCATCAGCTGTTTGGTTTGTGTTACAAAGACTCTTGCATAAAAATGGAATAGGCAGGAGAAGTTTTCAAAATTTCTACTCATTGTATCAGCTTTTTATTCATACAATTTCAGGCATATATAATACAGAACAATGTGCATCTGAAAGATTTTCTCCTGTACAAAGACAGAAGCTCAGAAACACCGCAAAATTTCATCAGAACAACACTAGTTATCTACACCAAAAATCAGAACTCGAGAGGCTAAGCCCTCTCCCCATTTCCCAACTGATATAGAAAGGGAATTGCCGAAAGAACGAAAACCGAAATCTCTTCTCCTACTTAATAGCATAGGAATGAGAGCATACCTTCTCTAGAGCTTCTACGAATAAGGAAGAGAAACTCGTCATGGCTTGGAAAACCCCTGGCAAGCCAGTCTGTATGTTGTTCAATGTCATTGCTCTGGTCACCTCCACTGCTTTGGCATACTTAAGCATCTCATCTTCCAACCGCCTTTGGCAAGCGGCGAGCTCTGCTTTTTTCTCGGCCAGGGGATCGCGGGCATCCAGCACCTGCCCGTTATCTGGCAGCCCGAGGCCAACCATTGAGTAGGAGTTGTAGTACTTCTTCTCTATGTTTCTAAGAGATGAAGCTTTCTTCTCGAGTTCTTTTGATACGTTCTCCGCTTTCTTTTTCATCTTCATTTCGTCGTTTTGCTGAGTGGATATCACATGGACGACGTTGACAAAACTCTTGATGTTCTCCGAAGCCACTGTATCCGGGAGGTGTTCAAGGGCAAGTTTCCATTCATCAAAGAAGGTGTATGCCTCAGAGGGATGCCTGGTGAGTAGGGGGGCGTCGGAGTCAACAGGAAGAAGGGTCAACTTGAACCAGCCATGGATGGAACAGATAAAGCCCCTTTGGTACTTCACTAGGCGGCAAAAATTGGAGTGCCATGCTGATACCGCTGATTCAAGGTCACGGGTTGCCTGCCGGTGGAGCTCAGAAGTCGAATCTCCCTTTGTCGTATGGTTTACGAGTCCCCGCACTTGTTGCACAATTTGGTTCTGGAATTCATGGGACTGGTTCATGGATCTCCACATGTACATCAACCTGAAATCAGAAGACCAAAATGCATTGATTCAACTAAATGAAGGCATGAAGGTTGAGTCTTTCATCCCCAATTTGGAACGCTAACGCTAACTGCTATGGCGAAGGTGAATTGCTTACCCATGACATAGTTCAACAAGCTGAGAAACAAGATCCCTATCCCTAAGACCGGTAATGGCAGAGGACGTTGTGTTCACAGCCTGAGAGGTGACTACAATTACTGACTGCAGCTTCTTTATCGCCATCTTGGTTTTGTCCAACTTGACACTCACTTCGCCCTTGTACTCTTGATTCTGCAGCGTCTTCAGCTTCTTTTCATGCTCAATCTTCACACCTTCCCTAGCCTATAAATCAAACCGATAACATTTATATCAGCAACCTCCCACCATCTACCAACAAACTAATCTACTTAGAAATCTCAAACTATCATCTCCACCTAGAAGACAAGTTCACAGTTAACCTACAACAAAACAACAATAATCATCCCAGTATATCCCGCTCCTAACAAGGTCTAAGGGTCTAGTAGCACGCACCGTTTCATAAACAACTAAATGAAGAAAGGCAAACATAATAACACGTAGTAAACACTTAACACTTCGTGTTAACATCTTCGCGTGCAAGTGAAACATATGAGCCATCATCTAAATGTTATGATCAAAATATGACAATCTATTCCAATAAAACTTAAGAAAGAATGAATTTCCAAAAAGCAATCACCTTCACTTCCTCATAGAGTTTCTTCTCCCACGCAAAGAGGCGCTCCAAGGTGGAGCAAAGACTCTTCGAACCCGCGGTTTCATCCAATGTCGCGACATCAAGACGATACTTGACTGCCAATGGAGGCTTGGAAGTCCAGCTGGAGCTCAAGCTGCTCAAAACTCCACTTGAATGATATACAGTTTCTACAATCACACCCAAACATTTCATTATTTCAATCAACAGACTGTAAATTGATATGAAACAAAATTCACCATTGCAATGCAAGAAACAGATGAATCACAATCCACATTGCCTTCAAAAATTATGTCAATTTGGGAAATGGTTAGCATACTCTTTAATTCTTTGAAGCTGGCTTGGCCGATCTCGAGCATCTCCGCCACCTGTTCACCGGCGGCGGCGGCCTTGTCGAAGTATTCCTTGATGGAGGCGATGATCTCCTTGAGATCCCGATGCCTAACCACCATCCTCATGTCGGAAACCTCAGTTCCGGTGCCGGCACCGTCATTGCCCCAGCCAAGCGACGAGGCCGCTCCATCTCGGGATTTCTCGTCCACATTTCTAGTCTCGCCGGCCTTGAAGTGATTCGTCTGTCCAATTGAAGACTCGTTTGGCACTGAGGATCCGAAATTGGAGCGGGAACGGATCTCCGAGACTTCAGATCTGGTCTCCCTCTCGTCGTCGCCGTCGATATCGCCGTCCTCCGACTCGGAGGAGGTGGTGCTGTAATGATCTCCCCATTCGCTGCAATGGACCTCCTCCCTCTCCGTCTCCCTCCCTTCCTCCTCCGACTCGTCCATCTCCAAGCGATGGACATGGTGGCTCTTCTTCTCGGGATAGTCATTAGCCGCGGCGACTTCGTTATCGTCTTCGCTGCGGTGGCGATTGAAGAAATCAGAGCCCGGCGGAGACGGAGGGCAGAAGTTCTCCCAGTTCCAGACAGAAGAGGCCTGGGAAGGACTGGTAGGGTAAGTGGCGTGTGCAACGTAAGTAGCAGGATAACTGAATTTCCCGGCAGATTTGCCGGCAGCTGGAGTGGAAGAAGGGCTGGAATCGGAGAGAATGTGAGGGAGCTTCGGCTGTGATCTCCGTCTGTGTTCAGAAGATTTCAAGCTGGGAGCGGAGAGTATATGTGGAAGATTGGAGCTCGCGATCGTCGGGGAGTACGGGGGAGGAGGCGGCGGCGGTTTGATCGAGGACGGGGCCGGAGAGGCCGGCACGGCGGAGGCGTATCGCGTGCGGATGGGAGGAGGAATGGGGGTGATTTTGAAGGAGGAGGAGGAAGGGCGGAGAGTGGGGAGGAGGACAGCGGGGGTGGAGTCGGAGACGGAGAGGGGCTCGGCGGAGGCGAAGTCGGAGAGTGCGGAGCCGGTGAGGCGGAGGGAGCGGAAGTAGTCGGAGTGGGCGGCGGCGAGGTGGTGGCGGGAAAAGACGGCGTCTTTGATGAGGCGGCGGCGCTCCTTGCAGCGGCGGACGGTGTCCTCGTGGTCGAGCTTCGAAGCTGTGCACCCCATTGATGAAGGAATAAGTGAGTAACACAGAGAGAGAGAGAGAGAGGGGGGGGGCGGTGATGAAGTGTGAATTAAAATGCGGATTGCGGAGGGAAGAAGATGGTTGGGAGGAGGAGGTTGTCAGAAAAATGTCTTCAAGAGGTTCCGAGATGAAAGATGCCTTGTTCCATTTTTAGTGTATCATAGAATTATTTTAATTTTAATTTTTTTTAAATATTAAAAATATTATTTATATTCTAAATAAGTATTTTTATATGTTTATAAAATGATTTCTTGAAAATATATTTTGTTACTTGGTTAAGTTTTATGTAGATGTGACGGAATTGGAAATTTTAGTTTTTACTAAAGAACCATGGACCAATATAAACTAGGTTGAACAACGAATGGGATATAGTCTATATCATATAGACATGTGACGATTCAAGAGGGATACAACTAGCTTAAAATCTAACACAGCTTGTGGAACAATGTAGTTACTGAGGTTGCAAATATGCCCTGAAATTCAAGCATCTTTAAAATTTCTCAATACACTTCTAGCATAAACATTACTTGAATGTCTTCGATCCATTGGAATTAATTTTTAATTCACATAGGATGAGTAGGTCGGGGAACCCTCAATTAGCATTTCTCGATAGGGATGAAATTTGCTTAGTAGAAAGAAGATCTGGTCAAGCTTCTTGAATTTGGCAGAATCGCTTCAACAACTAATTAAGAGAGTAAGACTGCAAGAGGCTTTGTCTAGTGCATTGGATGGTCTATCAAAGACACTTATTCCGCCACTCCCACAACCACACAAAATGAGTGCAAATACAATGTAGATAAGGGATAATACTATCTTTGTTTGCATCACATTGAAAAGGGATTACTTCAATATATTCCCTAATCTCAACTTCTGTTTGTGTGAAAATAGGACTTGCATGTGTTATCACAGTCTTACAAGTAAACCCCCGCTAAGCAGCTTTTAATACCATGGTCAGGGCGGAGCCAAGGGAGCACGTGCCCCCCCTTCATCCGACAAACCTCTTAAATGTATTATCCTCGTCGATAACTTCGTTTTGATATATAATACGTCTTAATTCAATATTCGGGTAAAAAGTTATGAATGTTTGAAAATTGAAGATATATAAATCAATTTAATCTTATTTAATAAATTATACGGTAATATTTTTATATTATATTTTGAACACATACAATAATTCATCTCGAAAGCTTTGAAACGAGAAGTTATATTACTCAATGTAACAATTAGGTAAGAAGTTGCTGAATTTTAATTTTTTTAGCTGGTTATACATTATTATATGTTAAGAGTACAACAATTTATCTACTCACTCATCTAATGGACTACCCGTGCTACGCACGGGATTATCGACTTTTGCATCAATGAATATATACATTCATATATTAATTCAAATAAAACTAAATCAAATTAAAAATTAATTAAATAGAAACTATGTCTAATCTATTTGATTTTTTTAGACCTTTTCATTTCATATTTTAGTTATTCCTTAAATTAAGTATGTAAGGTTTTAATTTTCCATCTAAATTATACTAAAACTATTTTAGTTTTATTTTTCTATTCACTATTTTTTTCTTGTCATAAACTGAAATTATGGTAGAACATGCATCTTATACTGAGTACTTATTTATCCATAAATGAAAATTTTATAGCATTAGATGTTTTAAAATATATTATTGTATATAATAAATTATTTTTTTTATATATGGGTCTATTTTTGGTAATTTACAATTTAAAAATATTTAGTGAAGCTTATGAATATAATTTAATTTGTTGTTTTCACTGTATATTGTGTTTACTCAAGTGTTGATTTTTTAATCAAATACTAAAGTGCATGTTGATTTAAAAATGATAATTGGTTTTCTACTTTCAAAATATTACACAAATAATTGATTAAAAATTTTACTTCGCTACCATGTTTCCTACCAATATTTTATACAATTTTAAATTTAAATTTATGATGAATTTATATATAATTATACTAAAAACGTTTTTTTAGAAATAGTAACAAAATTTTCTGTTTACATTAATTATACATTTTATCTTCTTTTAAATGTGTATTAATACTTATAAAAAGTTAAATTTACTAAAGTAATTAAAATAAAATTGATGATTACTTGGCTCTCTACTTTTCAAATATTATAGAAATAAGAGTGATTTGCACAATCTAACCCACTATCCGAACACCTTTGCGCCCATAACCCACTATCCGAACCAATTGCAAAGGATAACCCTCCACCCAAAAAAATTGGCACTTCATCCGGTAAAATGCAACCGGGACAGAGGAGAGAGAGAGTGAATGTGGAGAGAGAGAGTAACCGGGGGAAGTTAATGAGGAGAGAGAGTGAGAGAGGGAGGAAACAGTTTTATAAAAAAAACTGTAAAATAAACTGTACCTCACTGGCCTACAAAACAGGAAAAGAAAAAAGAGAAGGAAGAAGAGGAAGAAGAAAAAGAAAAAGAGAGAGGGCAACAATCGCTCATGCAAACCTGAGGAAAAGAAAAAGAGAAGGAAGAAGAGGAAGAAGCCGACAGTGCAGTGCAAGAGAGGTTCGAAGAAGGTGCACTAGTACAGATTGTACGTCTATCAGGAGTTTTTTTGTGAAGCGGACGGGAGTTTTCCAACTCCTTTTATTCCTCTAGCTGATAGATATCTCTCGGGAGTTTTTTAAAAACTCCTGAGAGATAATTTTCGGTCAGGAGTTTTATAAAAACTCCCGATAAATGGTGTTTTTCAAAAAGCCGTCCTGCTTCTATTTCTATCAAGAGTTTTAAAAAAACTCCTGATAAACTATTTCGGCAGTTTTAAAAAAAAACTCCCGAGAAAGGGAGTAATCTTTTAAAAAATAGGGGGCTTTCTACCCCGATATTTTTGTAAAAAAAATATCAGGGTAGAAAGCCCCATTTTTTTAGAATCCTTCCTATACTAATCAATAACCCATACAAATACAATAATACTTATTTAAAATACAAATGATAACCTGCCAACAACATAAATGGTTTACAATATATACCAAGTTAATGACCTTAATGGAAAATTATGACAATCATAGAGTTAAACTAAAAGCCTGATGCAAACCATTCACCAATCACCAGAGCATCAAATGTTCGAGCTCCCCATTGAACCTGGATAAGGCCACCAAATGCACACCTGCCAAAGTTTATGCTATAATGAGCTCCTAAAACTTGAAAAATAAAAATAGCAAGACATTGACAGTCTCATGAGGCAGCAATAAAAAAACATCCTATATATCCTCCTTTTCAAGCTTTTATTTGATATAGCAACTAATGACTACAAAATCCAGGAACAGAACCAAAATTGCAATTGAGCTAGTTAGAAGTATATGTCATGTCTCCAAGGAGTCCAAGCATCGAAAAGTTTTGACTGATGATTAACAGTAGAAATTAGAGAGTCGAAGATACCTCAAATATTTGTATATCCATCAGTCAAAATATTTTGAAGCCGTCTGCAGAGCTTTCTCTTTCTGCATAAGAAATAGGGACAAAATGAAATATTTAAATGCTAAATAAACAGGCCTATAAATGAAGGTATGCCTAAAATATTTCAATCAAATATGAGAATTATATTGCCAAGACAATAAACCAGTACTTCTTGGATTTTTAATCAACTCCAAGTTAATCCAATGCCACTGAGAGTGCTAAAGGGAATACAAACTTTAACTAAAAGGACAAAGGGAAGTTAGGATTCAAATATCAAGGCCGGTTCAAATAGGCAGTTAAGGAAAGTAGGGAGAATGATCAATGTCACATGGTCGTTAGTGGGTTAGATGACAGACCCAACTTACTATGAATAAGGGGGATTACCTGGTAGTTTATTATGCAGTTTATGGGAGTTTTGAGGCAATAGAATGTTTGGCCTTAGAAAGCTTTTGCTCTTCAATGGTGGCTCATTAATTTCATCTCACTTGAGTTGTCCCTTACAAATTATATCCTACTGGGAATGATATACAAGTAGTATTAGTTCTAATCTGAGTGTCCATTACTTTTTATATAGAATTTCCTTCTCACTCAAACAAGAGAATCCAAATCCAAACACAAAAAAAACAGCTAAAGCTTCATCAAGTTTCAGCAATAAATGGCACTTTCTACATGCAATATATTTCTATTTAACGAACATTATTTATTTTTTAACATAACCACAAAGCATCACATTTACTAATGATTGCAATATCTAGAGTTGCATATGTTAATATAATACTAAAGACGTTGAAATACAATATTGTTGATTCATTCGTTCCAAATTTTTAGAAATTTTCTCCCTGACAAGTGCTTCAAGAATATAAATCTTTAGATGATTCATGCAATTTAGAAAGAGAAAAACAGAACCTACTTTGTATAGGGTCTCCATGATAAATATTCCATCTTTCGACAAACAAGGTATTGTCCCCTGCTGGAAGAAGGTTACCTAGATGGAACAGAAATAAAATTCACTATACAAGACAATTCCACATATCCAAGGCAGAAAACAAACACATAGCCACAACGCATCTATAATTACTTGACCAACCTCTAGGCCAAAATACTTGTGGCCTTCAAAGTATTCAACCTCTAGACAATTCCTCTAGTACTTCACATTTCTAACATATGCAAAAACTAGCCTAATACCAACATACTCCTATCCAATCACAATAACAAGAGGTACCCAAAAACACATTAACTGGTAAAAAATAAGAACAATCAAATATTAAGCAACTTATTAAAAATAAGAACCAAATATTACAAGTAAAAGATGAGTTATCAACAATATAAATGACCATATAGATCAAATTTACTAGTCTGAAGCAAACATCAACATCATTGCTTCATCTAGTCATTTTGCAGTAGAAGCATTAATATATTCAAATGTGCATAGTCGAACCTGTTGGCTCCGATAAATCAAAACCACACACTTACAGAGCTATGTCAATAAGAGTGCAAGGTGACAAAACAAGCAACCATTAACCACAAATCAATAATCGTGCAGACACATGGAGACAATGTGAAATACTTCCCTAGACCAAGTGAATGATCAATCTTAGTTATAAGCAATCAATTATGACTCACAATGGTACAAGTAAACTAAACCTAAGCTACCAAATCATATGATCTCCCTTTGGATTCCTCAAAGCAAGTAAAACTCAAAGTCGTTCAAAAGAGGTACTAGTCTCTCAAAAATCAAGTTCTCGCAAATATAGACTTTAACACGATCAATCAATAAAATTCCAAAAAATATACAGTAAACTCCAAGATGCAAATCTGATCCAATAATAGAGGAAAGTAGAAGACACACCTGTTGAGAAGTTCGACAGTAACAACATCAACAGTAGCCACCGGATGGGGTGAACAACCGCCGAACAACAACAGCAACAACAATAATCGATTCTCTAGTAAAGAGGAGCAGCCCGAGAGTAACAACAGCTCGCAGCCACCAGATGGGGTGAACAACTGCCGAACAACAACCCAATAGGGCGAACAACCGCCGAACAACAAGCAATCACATCACAAATGTCGAACAACAGCCGAACAAGTGAATCAAACAAAGTGGGATCAATGAACGAATACAATGAATCAATTTAAAAGAGGGGTGAAGAGTGGAATCGAACGTACAGCAAAGGGCGTGGGTGATCGAAGAACTCAAACAACGAGATCTGTAGCGGCCGAAGAGGTTGAAGACGATGTTGTGCGCACAGCCCTAGTGATGCGAACCGCGAATTCGTTCAGCCTCCCCACCGATCGTCCTCTATCTTCAAGCATCGATTGATACAGCGACTCCAAGCTTATCTCGAACGATCGTTTTTAGGGTTGACGATTAAGAAAACGGGAAGTATTTTTCACTATTTTTCGGCCCTTTTATTAAAAACCTCCCGAGATAAATTGCATTTCTAGTGGGTTAAATAATAACCCCTGAGAGAGTATATCCGGTTTTTTTTAAAAGAAAAAAACACACTTCTATCAGGAGTTTTTATAATAACTCCTGTGCGAAAATTATCTTTCAGGAGTTTTATAAAACACCCGATAATTTTGTCCTGATAGACGTACAATCTGTACTAGTGGTGAGCCGACATTGAACAGGGCGATTTTGAAGTAAGTAAACCTTAACTCGATCGATTAATTACCAATTGCTTGGATTCGTAGGGGAGGAACCGATTGGAAGAACCTAAACTGTTTTTGATTGTGTGAAAATGGGATAAAGGGGTCGAATGGGTTGACAGTTCGCAATTTTCCCTGTCATGTAGGAAGTAACCGGCGTCACGTTAAAACCAAAGGGTGGAAAGTTTGGGAACTGCGGTGTGTGGAGAGAAGGGAATTATTGGGAAAGGGGAAATTGGGGAACGTTTATGTCGAATTCGAATTTTCAGGAGTAGAGTAGCTGTAGATACGTTCAGTTTAGGGGGGAAATTGGCCGGAATGGGGCGAATTAGGGTTACGGGAAATGTTACAAAGGGTGAGTTTTCATATGTGTAGATTGATTGAAATTGGACAGGGGAACTGAATATTAATGTCAGTAGGTCGAGATTTCTGATGAAAATTTTTGACACTCGTGTGCAATTTAGAGATGTACAAATTGAATAAGTCCAGTCCACTGTCATGTATAAATAATTAGGTGTCATGTATAAATATTAACGTGTCATGTATAAATGTTTAAGTGTCATGTAAGATAGACTGCAGGGATGAATATGGAACCACTGTGTGCATTCAATCTTAAGATAAATAAGTAACTGTCATGTACATATTGAACCATTGGGTGCATTCAATCTTGACACTTGATATGCATAGGTTCTGAATGAGTAACTGTCATGTACATATTGAATTCTACAATGTTTGTGGGACTGATGAGAAGGGAACTGTGGGCTGGGGAACGCGAATTGATTTCGATATTATTGATATTTGGTCTCCCAACATGCAGGATATCTGCTAAATATAAAAAATGTCGCAGCGGCGGAGTGGAAAGAAGATTGTCGACCCTGCATCGCAAACCTCCGGCGCGGTATGATGGGCATTCGTTGAGTAATGTAAGTTGTGATTGTCGTGGTGCAACATTTCTCACTTGTTGAAGTCTGTGCAGGCTGTGTACGCTGTCGAGGAAGACAAACACTTCAAAGCGCGATGTAACCAATACTGTCGGTTGCCCCTCCTAGTAAACATTGACAACCGGTTGAGCGAGTCCCAGTGGAAGCGCCTTATGGACAGCCCGTTGGGAGGCGTTGCAAGAATGGGCATAAGCACAAGGGTCCAGTTCTCCGGGAAGCTTGTACACTACGTTCTCCAACGACAACTGAAGACGAAGAAGAAGCATGAAACATGGTACAAGATCCATGATGCGGTTGTGAGGTTCTCAATAACTGAGAACGACTCGGCGTGCGAGACGGCAGTGTATGATTTCTTTGGAGTTACCAAGTTAAAGATGTCCGAGTTCGAGGTGATGTTCCAAGTGGCAATGGCATCTGAGAAATCGTCTGCCAAGAAGTTTAAATATGTCCTGCTGATGCTGGTCAAGGGCGTGTTGTTCGCGAAGGAACCCCGAAACTACATTCAGGGGTGGGTGGTCAACCTCGTCTCGGACATTGAAAGGTTTCTGGCCTATCCATGGGGTCGGCTTTCCTACGAGCGAACGAACGAGTTCCTGAACCATGCAATCGAGAGGAAGCTCCAACACACTGGCAGCAGCCCCACTGCACCACGTCCGTCGTACGTGCTGATGGGATTCCCCCTCGCCTTCCAGGTTCGTTCACAAATCTCACTGGACGACTAATGAATTAATACTAGTCATTCATATACTTTATACTGGACAACAATTGACCTTGTACTGGACAAACGTTGTTTGCAGATCTGGGTGTACGAAGCCCTCCCTCCAGTGGGCGTCCAATGTGCGAGCGTCATAGATGAGAACCTGTACCCTCGGTGTCTGCGATACGAGTCTAAGGAAGGGAACCTCGAGTATTCCGCCATCGAAACCCGACTGCGGGAGGCTGTGGAGCTCGGGTATTTCGATGACCCTAATGCTGTGAGGCCGGTTCTCATCCCCGACGAAGTGGAGGAAGCTACCCGTTTGTACCACGATGCCCGATACGGTCACGATAAACGGGACCACTTCTTCGACGACATTGTCCGGGCGTTCTTAGCAGCAAATCCGAAACCCACACGGAAGGAACAACCACAAGAAGCACCTGGGTCAACGCCAGAATCAGAGGAGGGTACGCAGACAAAAGCTGCCATCTTAGAGATCGAGTCAAGATTACTGGCAAAGTTGGACGACATGGCGAGGAGCATAACCGCGGAGTTAGGATCGAAGATGGCGACGCTTGAGGAGTCGATTGAAGACTTGAAGAGGGCATTGAGGGGGGAAGGGGACTAGGGAGTCGGAGGAGTAAGGGGAGGTGCTGCCAAAGAAGGAGGTAAGGCTTTTGGTGTGTCATGGCATCATATTGAGCGTCATGTAATTATATATCATTGTCATGTCAATATTGGTAGGTGTCATGTTAATGTCAGCACATGTCAAGAAACTATCAGTTTCTGTCAATTTAATTTGATGTCATGTGGATAGGTTCATGGAGAAGTGAAGGAAAAGGAAAAGTACAAGGAAGAGGAGGAGATACAGCCGACCAAGGAGGACAATCAGTCGGAGAAACCTACTCTGAAAATCGGCGAGGTATGGACATTTGACTGTCCTGTCAAATTAACTATCTGTCATGTTATATGCACTATGGTGTGCTGGGTGCAGGTTGATGTTGAGGCTGAGGTGCCCCTCCAACGGCGCGGTAGGAGGACCCGTCTACATCCTGATACATTCTCCCCGGGGGAAGTAAAGTAGCCAGCGAAGAAGCCGCGTGTGGGCAAGAAGGCATCGCAAGCAGTGGATGCCGTGGACCTAGGCATGACCACGAGGGCAGACGTTGATGCGTTTTCATCCTGGATGAAGGACGGAACTGACCTTGTCCGGTCGGTTGAAGGCAGCCTACTGCATAGGGAGTTCTTCACGGTACTCCAATCACCGACAAGTTGGGTCACATCCGAGGTTAGGTTCCCACAACGTGATTCTATGAATTTCCTTCCTCGTCATATGCTCTTCCATATGAATGGTTTTCCGTGCGTGCAGCATATTGAGCAGGCATGCGCCCTTCTGCGGAAGGACATCAAGGACGACGACAAGTACGAATATGTCGCCGTCCTTGATTTCTTCTGGGGGTATCTCCTGCAGAAGCATTTTGCGGATGCGAAGGGGAAACTTGATGTGGTCAAGGGGGACGAGAAGCTGTCCCACTACTTCGACGGCAAGTCACCGGAGAGGTTTGCAACGGAGTGGGCCGTTGTCGACCGGCTGTTGGCGCCTTGGAATGTCAAGAACGAGCACTGGGTGGCGCTAGAGATCAATCTCGCGGAGTGGACAGTGAACGTCTACGATCCCGACATCAACCTAGTCGTCGAGCGCCACATAGCGGGCTTTCTAAAGCCGGTGACCCACCTCCTCCCCATTCCGATGGACAGCCATCCCGAACTTCGGGTTAAATGGGTCGGCAAAGTCCCGAAACCCTTTGCATACAAGAGGGTGAAAGGGATTCCCCAAAACAAACAATCGTAAGTAATATTTCCATTTGTTCCAAATATAAACAATTGTCGCAGGTTGGGTGAACATGTTTCGTTGTCGTGATGTAGGGGCGACTGTGGTCCATACGCCATCCGCTTCATGCAGCTCCTCGCGGCCGGAGACACCACGTTCCGTGGCCTTGACGATGACTTCATTGCGGTGTACCGCCAATTCCTTTGTGCTGCCATCTTTCACGGATGTCTTACACCCCCATCCAACTCTTGCAAGTACTTCCCGATTAGTTTTAGACTGTTGTGTTTGGTTTTAGACTGTTATTGGTTGGTTTTAGACTGTTGTGTTTGGTTTTAGACAGTTATTGGTTGGTTTTAGACTGTTATTGGTTGGTTTTAGACTGTTGTGTTTGGTTTTAGACTGTTATTGGTTGGTTTTAGACATTTCTGTTGGTTCGTTTTAGACTGTTGTTGTTTCGTTGTAGACATTTCACTTTGCCATTGTTATTGGTTTGTGGACTTGGTTAGTTAGTCTTAATGTCATGTAGAATTTTATAGATGTCATGTCAAATATATTATATGTCATGCTATGTTCATTGTCTGTCATGTAAACCAAAGGTACGAATTGGGGTAACCACACAAAGTAGAACAAAGTAGGGCAGACCAAACCAAAGGTACAAACTGGGATAGCTACATACTGAATTGCAAAAGGTGGACTTGGTCAGTCACAATGTCAAGTGAAGTGCATCTTCTGTCATGTCAAATTTCGTAGATGTCATGTCAAATTTATCATATGTCATGCCAAGTTCATTGTCTGTCATGTTTACCAAAGGTACATATTGGGGTAACCACACAAAGTAGAACAAAGTAGGGCAGACCAAACCAAAGGTACAAACTGGTATAGCTACATACTGAATTGCAAAAGGTGGACTTGGTCAGTCACAATGTCAAATGAAGTGCATCTTCTGTCATGTCAAATTTAGTAGATGTCATGTCAAATTTATCATATATCATGCCAAGTTCATTGTCTGTCATGTTTACCAAAGGTACATATTGGGGTAACCACACAAAGTAGAACAAAGTAGGGCAGACCAAACTAAAGGTACAAACTGGGATAGCTACATACTGAATTGCAAAAGGTGGACTTGGTCAGTCACAATGTCAAGTGAAGTGCATCTTATGTACACCCGCCCACTCTATTGGTTCACTTTTGACAGTTGTCGGAAATGCTTCGGACTTCCCTTTTGCGCGTTGATATGCTTCCTCTACTTCCCTCACCGCTCGCTCCGCCTCGTGATCCCATGGGCTGACTACATCTTCGACGTCACTGCTGACAAAAATTACATGCTTCCCACTTGGCTCCAACTGGACACGTGAATCTTCTACCTAGACAGATGGATATTCTAACTGGACGAGCTGAGTTTCTAACTGGACATCAGTTGGTTGTCCACCAACACCTTGTGCTCCCACAACTTCCACTTCTTCATCCCCTGCCAAGCGGGGGTCCGTATGTGGGTGATCTTCTTGGGTCACGGGTAGCCCACCCCCGACTGAATGAGCCGTTGTGGATCCTTCTGTAGTGGCCACTTCTCCACCAAACTTGCGTATCAGGGAGACATGGAGGTCGATAGGCCACGATCGTTCTCCAGATAGACCATTTAAAAACTTGAAGGCCTGCAGGTCTTCGTCATCCCCAATGGAAAAACGTCTGCACCCTTCCTTTTGCGGCTTTGCATATGTGAGCTGGACGTCATGCCTCCTCCCATCGACATTAAACTTGGTCATCAGCTGTTTCTTCAGGGAGACGTAGTCAATACTTTCGTCTACCAGGACAGCCTTCTCGCTCCTGTACCCCTCCACGACCCAAGTGCCCTGTTCACATACCCACCATCCTCCAAACACTACAGTCATACAGACGAACGATTTGTCCCCTGATCCATTAGTTAGAGGGGGACACATTCAGTTTTACAGGAAGATGAATATATTTTATGTAGAAACGTATCGCATAACCTAAAAAGAAGGAATACTTACTCATTTTCTATCAGATGTCGGTGGTTGTCCAGTAAACCCCAATAGGTGTCAGGCGCTTGAATGGGTTTAAACTCTCCCCATCCTCCCTCCTCTCCCTCTTATTCCCTTTTGGCGCTATTGCCTGGGCGGGAAACGGTCTCTCTCTCCCGCTCTCACTCTCACTCTCACTCTCACTCTCACTCTCACTCTCTCTCTCTCTCTATCTCTCTCTCTCTCCCCTTGTCTTATCCACTGTCCTGTCTGACAGTTTCTCTCTCCTCTGCAGGATGCCCTTGCTTTTCTATCCCTCTCTCTTTGATTTTTTTTGGGTCAAATTGTATTCATTGGTTTGAACTTCTTATCGTTTCAATATTGTTGATTGCTACATTTTCCTACAGATTTGCATTTAATGAGTATGAAGTGTGAGTGGGAAACCCAGTTTTATACCAAGGTCAAACATTGAATAAAACGCACCGACAATATGTTCAGTACAAAACCATTTTATGGCATGTCAAAAGTGACACGTGTCATGTATATACCAACACACTGTCATGTTAAAGGTCACATGTTGAACAGTGTCCCTACTCACCCAAATTCGGTGAAGTTAAATCCCCATTGTCATTTCACCACCTCTCCAACACCCCTTCAACGAAATGGTATCCTCATCACACCACCTTGCTTCCTCATCCGGCCTCCCTCCCCGACCAGTGCCCATCGTTATATCATCCGACAGCTCGGACGATGGGAATGAGGTTGCAGGTTTGTCAAGCATTTCATTGGTTTAGATTTGTGCTACTTATATGATTATACTACCGTATTTTTATTTTTTATGCAGGACCAATGCCGCCGCTTTACCGACGAAATCAAAAGGTAGAGATCGTCGGCGGTGAGGCTGGGATGCTCGGGTCATTCTACGAGGCGACCCTTGTACGCAAAGTGGATCCTGGCCAGTGGTTGGTGGAATATGTGACCCTCCTACGAAACAACAGAAGAGAACTGCTGAAGAAAATCATACCGGTTTTACGAATTCGTCCCCGTCCGCCTCGTATTTCATATGACGCCTACACAGTCGACGACCGTGTGGACTGTCACGTCAACGATGGGTATTGGTCCGACAAGGTCGTTCGTGTGTCCGGTTATGGGAATGACCGAACTTTCTCGGTCCACTTCCCGCTGAGCAGGGAGACAACTGATCATCGTGCCCGCGATATGCGCCCACACTTCGAGTGGAATGGGTGCAGATTCACCACGCAGCCGCATTTTCGCTACCTGTTACCGTAATTTTCGATTTCAATGTCGTGTATTTTTCTACTATTTGCTACTGTCTTTTAAATGTTTGCTTCGATGTTGTATTTGTTTAATGCTAGTGAATCTGTCTCCCATATATTATGTCCAGTATATCTCAATATGTGACATGTCATATTCCATTGACTGTCCAGTTTAAACGAACAGCTTACACGTCAACCTACAAATTACCTGCCACCCACCTTCTTCTTCGATGGTTTTTCTCTGAAACTTAAGATTTAATTACAAGTATATTTCTGCCCCCTCAATTTCACCCTCACTATGACTCTTACACTTGGACCAGTCACATTAAAGCATAGTAGTGTCGACATGAGAGAACAAAATCATGGCATCAAACTATGGGTAAATATTAAAGCATAGTAGATGTCATTATAGTGAATCTGCTTCTCCCACAAATCTTCTTCAGTCGATTCCGCATGCTGTATTGATCGGTTTCTCCGAGCAAATTTGTCCAGTTAAATGCAATATGTGACATGTTTTTATGATATATACGTCCAGTTAACACTTACTTCTTACACGTGATTCTGCATATAAACCCACGCCCCATTCCTACTTCAATTGTTTTCTCTGAAGCTTCAAATTTAATTGACGGTATCTTTTTATGCCCCTTCACTGACACTCTCGCTGATCTCTCTCTCCTCTCAGACTGCACTTTTGTTTTTCACCTCTCTCTCTCTCTCTTGTCCTCTGCAACAGCAAATTCAGTGTACTTTTTCCCTCCTCCATCTCTCTCTCTCTTTCTGACTTGTCTTCGCTTTTCAGTAAAGTGCTTTCTCTCTTTCTCTTTCTCTCTCTCTCACACACTTTTCCTTCTTTTCTATCCGTGTCCAGCTGTACCCCATTGGGTTACCTACAACCGGCTGAACCTTGCCACCGGATATCCACTTTTATGCAAAATTTTTTCGGATTGGGTCACTCACGCAAACATTCCGGATAATAGGGTTAGTTTAGCAAATGGCCCTAGAAATAATTAGTTAGATAAAATAAAATTAGTGTCTTTAACTTCTTATAAAGATTATTTATTTTTTTAGTCTATTTAATTTCTTATTAAGATGATTTATTTTCTTTTTAAAATCTTCAATATTTCTCATTTATTTCACCTCATTGATGACAAAAAAGCTTCTTTTACTAAATAAAAAGATGTTTATTACGGAGTACGCTATATGTTATTTTTCTCATCTTTATTTTATTAGTTTTTTTTTCTTTTGCTATTTCATATATTTATTTTTTTTAAATAGAAATAAACGATGTTTTATTATTGTAGAATGATGGAATTGATGTAAAATCCTCCTTGAGGGTTTCCATTCATTGATAATCATATATATAGGTTACAAAGGTATTGGGCTTTTGGGCCCACTATACAATATATGCCTATGTAATCTATCAAACCCCCACAGTCGAAACTGGAGGGGGGCCGTACGGTGAGACTGGAGCGAAAATCAATGAATAATTGTCGAGGTAAACCCTTGGTGAATATATCAGCGTACTGATAGGAGGACGGGACATGTAAAACACGGACATGTCCAATGGCAACCTTGTCCCTGACGAAGTGGAGATCAAGCTCAATGTGCTTTGTGCGTTGATGCTGGACTGGGTTGCTAGCTAGATAGACGGCGGAGACGTTGTCAGTGTAGACCAGAGTGGCCTTCTGAAGAGGGCAACGGAGCTCAAGCAGGAGATTGCGAAGCCAAGAGCATTCGGAGACGACGTTGGCAACACCCCTGTATTCTGTCTCGGCGCTGGAGCGAGACACGATAGACTGACGCTTTGCTGACCACGAGACAAGTGTGTCGTTGAGGAAGACACAGTAACCAGACGTGGAGCGACGTGTGTCAGGACACCCACCCCAATCCGCATCAGTGTAAGCAACAAGGTCAAGCTTAGCGGAAGGAGTGATCGTGGTGCCTAGCTCGAGGGTGCCGCTGATGTACCGAATGATCCGCTTCAAGGCCTGAAAGTGGGGTTCCCTGGGTGCATGCATGAGCAAGCAGATCTGCTAAACGGCGTAACTGATATCAGGTCTGGTGAAGGTGAGATACTGAAGAGCACCAACGAGGCTCCTGTACAATGTCGGATCATCAACCAAAGGACCAGAATGAGCACTGAGCTTGTTAGATGTATCGACCGGGGTGGCAACAGGATTACAGTTAACCATCTTAGCCCGAGCAACAATCTCAGCAACATACTTACTCTGTGAGAGAAACAGACCAGACGCATGACGCTGAACAGCAACCCCCAAGAAGTAGGATAACTGACCCAGATCGGACATGGCGAACTATGCACTCAACTGCGAAATAATCGACGTCCGAAGAGCATCAGAAGAGGCGGTGAGAATGATGTCATCGACATACAGTAAGAGAAAGGCCGTGTCTGAGCCTCTGCGATAGATGAACAGAGACGAATCCGAGCGGCTGCCAATGAAGCCTAGGCGTAGCAGATGAGATGCAAAGAGCTGGAACCAAGCTCGCGGAGCCTGTTTCAGCCCATACAGAGATCGCTTCAGGAGACAGACGTGCTGGGGACGATCAGCATCAGCAAACCCCGGCGGCTGAAACATGTAAACAGTCTCATTCAGATGACCATGAAGAAAGGCATTCTTGACATCCAGCTGATGAATGGCCCAGTTGCGCGACAATGCTAAGCTCAACACCACTCGGATAGTGGCAGGTTTGACTACGGGGCTGAAGGTCTCATCACAGTCAATACCTACCTGCTGAGAACGACCGTTGATCACAAGACGGGCTTTGTAGCGCTCCAACGTCCCGTTAGAGCGGAACTTGTGACGGAAGAGCCACATACATCGGATGTAGTTCGCATCGGGAGGGCGAAGGACTAGAACCCAAGTACCATTCCTTATAAGGGCCCTGTATTCGTCGAGCATAGCCGCCTGCCAATTCGGGTCGAGGAGGGTTGTTTTGTGGGAGGTGGGTATGGGGGAGAGGGAGGCGGAAGGGACGGACGCAGGGGGGGCTGTGAGGCGGCGGGATGTGCGGCGGGCGCAGCACTAGGCTGCGGACGCGGCATGGGGGCAGCGGTCGCGGTCGCGGCAGCGGGGTGGGGCGAGGGTGGGAAGTGGGCTGCGGGAGGTGGCATCTCAACTGCAGGATGGGATGACGGCAAGTGTGTATGGGAATGAGAGGCGGGGCGATGGGTGGTGGTCATGGAGACTATCTGACGGGGTCGGAAGACACCGGAGACGCTGCGGGTGTGTGGTCTGGTGGTAGGGGGTGGTGGAGGTGGTGTAGGGGGGAGGCAGGAGCACCGGGAGAGCCCTGGGGGAGAAGAAAATGAGGGAACGATGACTCTGACTCAGACTAAGACACAAGAGGTGTAGAAGAGGGGAGGGGAGGGGAAGCGAGACTCACCGAAGGTGACATGTCGAGACACAATGAGCTTATGGGTCTTGATATCGAGGCAGAGGTAACCGCGATGATCAGACGGATAGCCGAGGAAGACACAAGGAGTGGAGCGCAGGTGAAGCTTGTGCGGGGCGGTGGAGGACTGGTTTGGGAAGCACAAGCACCCGAAGGTATGAAGGTGATCATACATAGGCAATGTGCAATAGAGGGCCTGTCCTGGCGAGCGATGGTGAATGATGGTAGATGAGAGAATGTTTAGGAGATAACAGGTGGTGGATAAGGCGTGAGGCCAATAGGGAAGGGGAATAGATGCGTGGAAGAGGAGAGAGCGCATCATGTTGGTTATGGTTTTGATGATTCGTTCGGCCTTGCCATTCTGCTGGGAGGTATAAGGGCAAGACAACCGATAGGAGATCCCATTTGTGGCAAAGAAAGACTGAAAGTCTTTGTTGTCAAATTCACGGCCATTGTCACATTGGAAACATTTGATGGATGTGTGGAACTGTGTTTTGATGTAGGCATGGAATTTGGCAAAGACAGGAAACACTTGGGACTTGAAATGCAACGGGAAGACCCATAAGAAATAAGTGTAATCATCAAGAAACAAGAGGTAGTACTTGTGACCCTCATTGTTAGGCACAGGAGAGGTCCAAATGTCACTGTGAATGATATCAAAGGGAGCAAGGGTAGAGGTCAAAGACCGTTGGAACGGCAGTCTGGCATGTTTGCCTAGTTGGCAGGAATAGCATAAACCAGAGCGTAGGTCTTTAGTACAGGTGACAAGACTCTGAGAACGGAGGACATCTAGAACGGCAGGACTAGGATGACCCAGGCGTGCATGCCAGAGGCTGGACGACGATGCCGAGAGGGCGACCGGGCACGACTGACTGGACACAGGAGGTGGTGTGACAGGGTAGAGCTCCCCGGTGCTGTTACATCTCATGCGAGTAACCCCCGTAGTAAGATCGTTCACAGAGAAACCAAAGGGATCAAACGTAAGGGAAACGTTATTGTCAGTAGTGAACCGACGGACAGAGATAAGGTTTTTGACAATCTTTGGGGCAATGAGGACATTGTTAAGGTGTAGTGGGTGGGTTGGGGTCTGTAATTTGGCGTGGCCAATTCCTGAAGTAGCAAGACGACCACCATTGCCGACGATAATAGAGTGTGCAGGACCCTTAAAGGAAATAGATGAGAGGTTACCTGAGGAGTTCGTCATGTGGGAGGTGGCACCAGTGTCCATGTACCAAGAAGAGTCGGGAGACGTCGGCTGCATAGAGGAGAAGGCGTGATGCGTAGCAGGAGCAGGCGGAATATAGGCGGCGTTCCAAGGACGAGGGCCGTGCGACGACGAGTGGCGCGACCGCTGCGTAGAGCCGCGGGCGCTGCATATGCCGCGGCCGCGGCTAAAATCGGAGGTACACATTTTTATTTTTTTTTACCGTCAGGGGCCGCGGGGCGGCAAGTGTAGGCGACGGGGCGCCCGGCGATTGCGAAGAGATTTCGCTCGCTGTCGACCATGGGTGCGGCGTCGAACAGGGGCGGAGGCTGCGGCTTGGCCTTGGGTGATCTCCGGCGGGGCGCTCGACAGCGGACGGAGGCGAGTGCGATGGTCCGGCGGTGATGCTCTGCGGAGGCGACTCGGCTCAGGGGAGACGTGGGATGCCGGCGACTGCGAGTGCGATGAGATTGAGAGTAAGAGGGAGGCTTTGAGGAAGAGGATGACCGGCGGCTGTGGGTGTAGGAGGTCCGGTGCCGGCAGTAGGTAGGAGATTAGGCGTGGAGGGATCGGAAAAAAAATTAGGGTTAATTTAGATGAAACCCTAGAGGTTGTGATACCATGTAGAATGATGGAATTGATGTAAAATCCTCCTTTAGGGTTTCCATTCATTGATAGTTATATATATATATATATATATATATATATATATATATATATATATATATATATATATTACAAAGGTATTGGGCTTTTGGACCCACTATATAATATATGCATATGTAATCTATAAATTATAAACAACTTATTCTAAATTGACTTTGATACTCAAACAAGATGAACTGAGTGTGTTTCATTGATTAAAACTTTCTGACTCGGCCTGACAATGGTCCATTGATTTAATTAACAAATAAATTCACTTTATGTTTAGCTTACCGAACAACAGGGAGGGAGCAGAGCATCTGATGCCCTCCTTCAAATCTTCAATTCACCGACCTCTTGAAACAAAAGTGATATTTATGGAATTTATTCCTCCCAATGTCATTTGACCACCTGTTAAATATTTATTTTTACACTTAACCTCCTGTTAAATTTAAAATTATAAAAAATCATTCATTAAATGGTTTTTCTTAACAACTCACCGCCCATTGTATATTTCTATTAAAATTTTGTCAAATGTATATGATATTATAATATTTTAAGCTTTATATTTAAATTATAATCTCACATAGCTTTAAAAATATGTTTTACTGTTTTTTTCAAAAATATTTTTTAATAAAATTTGATATATATATGAACAAATTCTCCTATTTTATTCCTGAAAATGGTTATAAATTTTAAAAATATTTTATAAACTACTTTTTAATAAAAATTAAAATAAGCTTATAAGTCAATAGCATTGTTTAAATTTAATAATATTTTTTATACTAATAATTAATGACCTTTGTAAACACCTACACCATATACTAAAAATGAAATACAAAATTATCTCAATATTTTTAAAAATTATATTTTCCAGGGTCAAAAGTTTTTTTATTAAAATTATATTTTTAAAGTTTTCTTAAAATTTTAAATAAAATTCAATAAGATCCACATTTAGAACCTCAGTCCTCCAAATAAATATAGAATTTAAAATTTTCACACATTTTTTACCCCTAATATATTAATATATATATATATTTAAATATAATTTAAATATATTCAAGTTTAAACTTTACGTTTTAAGTATAATATAATAAAATATACTATATTCGATGGAATTTTAATGGAAATATGTGGTGGATGGTGATTTGTTAATAAAAGACATTTAGTGGGTGGTTTTCTGTAATTTTATATTTAATGGGTGATTAAGTATAAAAGTCTATATATTAATGGATGATTTTCTGTAAATTTCCCTTCAAGTAAATTACAGGTAGTGTGGGTGATTTTTTTTTTTTAACTATAATCCGTCCTCCAAGGCTCCAAACTGCACTACCAACTTATACATTAAGTGAGAATTTTTAATTTTTGAAAAATGTTATTAGTTTTTATTTATATTTTGTAATTAAAATTGATACTTTTTTTGGGGTTGTAATATATTTTTGGCTTTCATAATTGTTTGTTGTATTTGTTAAATGTAATGTTTATTAAGATTTTTTTAACCTTTTTGTGCTTTTGTTTGATTTTAAGATTTTTCTATCACCCATTTCACTTGCATTATCCGCGGATGGCGAATAAGAGTGAAGGTTCTCGCAGATGATGAGTGGTGTGGGTGAAACAATTGACTCTACGAAAGTACTATAATCCTTTTCACTCACAACTCGCCTCACTTCTGCCTCTAAACATCGTCTCTTGAAACATGAAATAATATGATATCCATTTAAATCATCTTAAAAATTTGTCCAACATGAAACCCTAATCTTCATTGTTAAGTCTCTATCTTCAACCTAAAAAGATGGGATTGAACATAGGATAAGGAAAATCTAAATTGGTGTTCCAAGAAAAAGAAAAAGAAAAAGTTGCTTTAAACTACCTTACATAGCATAAAGTAAATTTATTGATCCTATCAAGTGTAAAAAGAAAGCCTTCCTACATACTACACACTACAAATACAGGAGTAGTATATGTGAAAAGGAATTTTCTATGCAGAGGATCAGTCATCAGTGAATCATCACTTTCCACTACCAATTCAAATAAGCCAGTAACTCACTTTTTCACCCACACAGTTAACTTTTAACACCATGAACAAAACCATGGATGATGGATCTATCCTGCAAATACAATAGTCCCACACTTACTGATGGATATACAGAAACTATGTGTTAGCCAACAGTTTGACAGATACCTACTTATCTCTGTTATGAGAAAGGTGAATGTTAACCACAAAACCATCCCAGGTTCAATCTTCTCGAGCGCCATCATTTGATATGGAACGATGATTTGAATTTCGGAGTTCCATGTGGCCCATAAATCCCCCATTTATAATTTGTTCATAGAGATTCGTTTTCTTGGCATTTCGGATATGATTGGTGTTATCATTGCATGCAAATCTTCAAACACGATCATAAATAACCGTTGTGATCATTCATATTGAATCTTAGATTTATAATACCCTTTTTATTGGCTCTGTCTTAAAATATAAATTGTTTTAATTTTTAACACGTTTTTCAATTAGTTAAAAATTTTGTATTAATTTTTATAGAGTTTTTAGCTCATAAAAAACACGTTAAAAAAGTGAAATGACATATATTTTGCAACGGATGAAGTATTAAACAAAATATGTTTATTTTGGACTGTATTTTACAAATTTGTCCTTGGTTGGAAAATGTGAGTTTTAGTTTGAGTAATGATTGTGGTTATAACTTAAGCCAAATTCCATAAAACCACTCTTTAATTACATGCACAAAATCACCCTTTAAATTGAAAAATCTAAAAAGCCACACTTAAAAAACTAGATGATTGCAAAACTCCACTCATAGTGATATCATATTTTTCATTAAGATTGTTTTTAAATATACAAAATTAATATTTTACCCTTGTATTTTTAATATATTTGAAGTGAAGAGATGACCGAGAGGTGAAGAATGAATACCTAGGAGAATCTCGAATCAACTAAATCAAGTATGACTAACTTCAAACCAACAAAATAAATGATGAAACACTTGAAAATCGACAAAAGATTAGGATATTGGTGTTGAAGGGGCAAAATATTATTTTGTACTTTTAACATCAAAAATCCACAAAAGATTAGGATATTGGTGTTGAAGGGGCAAAATATTATTTTGTACTTTTAACATCAAAATTAATATTAAAGGTAGGATGAGTGATATTTTACAACCATCTAGCTTTTAAAAGGTGATTTCATGTAATTTTCAATTTAAATGATAGTTTTGTGCAAAATGGTGAGTGATTTTCTGGAATTTGGTCTATAACTTAAAATGACATATATGGGCCATTAGGGCTTTTTAGCCCACTTGTGCTACAAGCCCAAGTAGCCCACATTCTTTCTTTCTGAAAAGAAAAGGTACTGGTCCAAAAGAAAAAGGAAAAGAAAATATTTCAAGAACAGCTCGACAGCAACTCCCCCAATTCTCGATCACCGGCATCCACTCTCAAAACTCATTCGAGAGAGAGAGGGGATTCCGAAATCTCTACCTTCGTTGATTCCAAAATTTTCCCTACAACTTTGATTTCGCCATGGATATTGAAGAAAAGCAAGCAGAGATAATCGATCACTTCGTTAAACAAGCAGCCACTCGGAGGGACTCGGTTCTTGCACCTCTGATCGTCGAAGCAACTTCTCACCCTTCGCTCTTTGCCTTCTCCGAGATTCTCTCCGTTCCAAACGTTGCTGAGGTTTCGCTGAAATTTCTCAATCTTGCTCCTAAATTGCATTTATTGTACTGAAAATAGATTATATGCGAGTAAAATTTAGCATAAACCCTAAAAAAATGTTCCTGACCTGGAGGTTTTAGGTGCTGGATTGTGAATCGGTTGCTAATAGGAGAGTTAGAACCGAAATAAAACTTTGATAGGGTTTGAATTTAGTTGCTTGGTGTTGTTGTGGCTTAGGGCGGTACTCGTACATGGAAACCGATCAATGGTTACAGTATGGAAACTGCGCTCGTAATTACAACATGGAAACTGCTGTAAGCTTCATTTGGCGCGCAATGTGCTAGTTGCGTCTTAGGATAAAGAATTTAAATCTAATTAGGAGTTTATTTGTTGATGTTGTGGTTTGAATGAAAAAGGGCTTACGCCATAGATTTTGTGCTTTCATTGCTTCATGTCTGCTAGCCATGTTTAAGAACAGTTCATCACTGAATGGGAAGACTGAAATTTATGAAGTTTTGTAAAATGAGACTTGAAGTAGATATGAACTTTACAGTTGCTTGGACTGATCTATTTAAAAGTGAAGTAGGTTTTTTACTTGCTGTGCTAAATGCTGATCATTCTGTGGACAATCTCCTGATAATTAATTTTGTTTCCTCTTTCCTGTGTAAGCATTGCTGTTATCTCTACTAATTGTTTCCAGTGACATATTCTCTATTGAAGCGAAATTTGTACCATTTAATGTGCTTCTTTTTTTGCTTGACTGCTGAGCACGTTTTGCAGCTTCATGGAACTGAGCATTCGATGTACCTGGATCTACTTCGACTCTTTGCTCACGGTACATGGAACGACTATAATAGTGAGTATACTACCCGTTCTGCTATGTTGCATACGCTAAATTTTACTTCTCATCTTGAAATGTAAGTAGCAAATGTTATGAGAAGCATGGTAAATATATTTATGGTTTGGATAATAATTAATATTAATGAAGATGGAATATAAAAAGGTAATATTAGAAGATCTTAATCAAGTGAAGATTATGTGGTCTTAAGAGAGTAACAAGGAGAAAATAAAGAGGACTTTCTTTGAACTACATCCCATTGCCATATTCTGATGCATACGATTCTCCGTCATCCTCCTGCGCATTTTATTTACCTTGGAGAGAAGTGAGAATAGCAGGTTGGAGGAGATTAAGGATATTATATGTTTTTTATTTCTTTTTTTTTTGTCAGTTTTGATTGTTCATGTTGGTGACATGTCTCCATGTTTGGTATCATTTTTGGTTGATTTTATACTGTAGGTTTGAGATGGATTGGATGATGATTGTTGTTTTTGCTCCACATTCACAGGCAATACCAACTATCTTCCGCCCTTGGTTCCTGACCAAATCCTCAAGTTGAAGCAGCTAACAGTACTTACTCTATCAGAGACAAGCAAGGTACTTGGAGGCAGGGTAATTTTTAAATTTTGCATTGTTGCTTCTTTTTTTCAAGGTATATATTTACCTCATATATTATTGCCCTACTTTTGAATGTTTTCCAATTAAGTTGATCCATATGGTTGGATCTACCATAAGGATTTTGGGTGTTCATCTGTCGGGCAATCTAAACTATTGCGTGCACCATTTATTCCAGGTACTATCATATGATCGGCTGATCCAAGAGCTAGATTTCACAAATGTACGCGAACTTGAAGATTTTCTTATCAATGAGTGCATGTATGCGGTATGTCATCTGCTGGCTTTGAATGTGGTCCTTGTTTGATTTCCCATCTAATATTGTTCCCGTGGCCTTCAATATTGTGGATGAAACTTTCTTTTGCCCTTGCATATCAAATGGTTTGCAGTTTTTATGCTGTATGTATTTTTTTGATGACAATTTCCATGATGTCTTAATATCAGTCAATGTTTTTAAAATGTGAGATTCACGAATTTATTACATTTTCTGATTTGTGTAATATATTTATAAATCCTATAGACATCTGTACTCTAAAAGATGTTCTAGTCGTGTGTACGGTTTTATTGTTGGCCCAAAACTTCTGTCTTTTCTTAAGGTTGATGTTAGGAGGTGTTTATAGATGTTACCAATACACCATTTACCATTACCAGTATGTTTTTCCATAACGTATGAACATTGGATGGAGGGAGAGAAATTCTGATCAGCTCTGGTGGCCATTGATATATCCATTGGATTTGGGATATATGTTTTTCACACTTGGTCTGTTGTTTCAGGGCATTGTAAGAGGAAAATTGGATCAATTCCGCAGATGCTTTGAGGTTTGAATACTGGGCTTCCCTTACTCTTCCATCTGATCTCTCCGTATCCTGGTGACATGACTTATGGCTTTTTGAATTCCTGGCAGTTATGGCTTTTTGAATTCCTGGCAAGTCTTTATTTCTTAGATCTGTTGTTTTGATGGATATGCAGGTTCAGTTTGCAGCTGGGAGGGATTTGAGACCTGGGCAACTTGGCAACATGATACAGGCATTATCTAACTGGTATTTCTGTGGTTTAGAAAGTTGGAACAAAGTTATTCTTTTCTTTGTCTGTTAGACAGAAATATGATGGTATTGTTGGACCGCACTCCCAATTGATATTAGAACATGGAGATTCATTGTGATGAGGGGATTGAGTGACGGGTATGGGTATGGGTATGGGTATGGGTGAACATTGATGTGGTTTGGGTTTAAGGAACTAGATATATTATGAATAGAGTCATAGACTAAGTGAATATGCACTTTTTACCTTTTTAATGAAAATATAAATATGAGACCTTGTTGAACTGAGCGATTGTGTACTTGGTTCATTTCATATCATCCTAGTATGACATGGTAGCTTTTCTTCTCTATCCTTTTTTTGAGTTTATTTAAGGCGTATCTCAGAAATTATGGAAAAAAATGGGGATATGGACTAATGAAGGTGGCTATCAGATGAGAATCAGTGTAGGAAATATTGTGATAATCATCTAGGATAAAACCAGTGATCAGTCACAGGTCACAGCCAGAGCTTACCAACATCAATTCCAGAGCTGCAACATTTGGGTAAAGAAACGATTGAGAGCATAGAACATGTGCAACATCCACATTCAGTGGTTTTATTTGCTTTTTTAATTTATGTTTCTTTTCTCATATGTGCGTTTGATAAGTGACTAGTAGATGCATTGAAGAAATTATTGTAATTTTTTTCCTGTCATTATCTTCTTTAATTTTTATTGTGACTTAGCTGATGATGTTTTTGAAATATTGTAGGTTGGATACATCTGAGAATTTGCTACTTACTATCCAAGAGAAGATAAAATGGGCCGATTCTATGAGTGAATTGGATAAGAAACACAAGAAAGAAATTGAAGAAAAGGTGGATGATGTTAAGAAGTCATTATCCATGAAGGTCAGTTGAACTCCGATCATTATTTTCCAGTTTCTTTTATTTGTGTTTTGTTTTCATTGGATACACATATGTTGTTCAGGAAAATAAATAATAATGAATGTAAGTGGGTATGGTTTCTTCACATTTGTTTTCACCATGCTGGATGAAAATACTTTATTTTATGTATATTTTTTTCACTGTTTCAGAGAGTGTCTTAGGATGTTTTAATAATACAATCAATTTGACTATGGGATCTTTTAGTTCCTTTGCTTTTGCTTCCTCTTTCAGGGAGGTACATTGGACACGTGTCATTGACCCATAAAATTTGTAAAATAACTTCATTCTGAAACTGCAACTGAAGGCATGGGTTTTGATTGGGAAAAATTGAGCGATTTTATATGATGTGGTGGTTAGTGTGTAGGGACATTTGCCATTGACCTATGAAATTGTAGAATAACTCCATTTTCCAACTGCAACTACGGGCATGGGTTTAGATTGTGAAAAATTGAGACATTTTATATGATGTGGGATATGTTGGTCGATGTGTCTTACTTACATTGTGGCAGAAGCTACACACTGTAAGCAGGCCGACTTGGACTTCCGAGGGAGTGATGGGATATTCTCCGAACCTGCTGGAGTGATGGACTTCGAAGAAGACCGGAGCCGTCCAAAAAGGTAAAGGAAGTAGCTTCTTTGTTTTCCCTTTTTAAACTCTTTTAGGGTTAAGGATATTGGATAGTTGTCTGTCTTCTTCACCGTGCTCAGAGTTTAGGAGCTTTTAGGGTGATCTTGATATTATTGGTATTACGAGCACATGTTATCGTCTCACTATTATGCTTCAAGCTCTTACATATGTCAAAAATTGTTCACTTGGCTCTTCATCTTACACATGCAGGAGAAGACATCCGCCAAATTAATCATGAAGAAATGGATCGAGCTCCTACACACCAGTTGCCGGTGACTGGCACACAACTCACGGCATCCGCTCTCAGGGAGGTTGATGATCTTTTGGTTTTTGGACCATGTCACTATGTAGACTGTTCTATTTAGTTCCCTTTTTTTTGGTCCTCCATTCATTGAATATGAGGTATAGGGTTCGATTCGATGGTGTGGCAAATATTTGCATTGGGATCAATATGATTGTATCTTACTCTGCTTAATTTCACATCTATTATCCTCTTCATTCAATGAACTTTTTTCGACTATTGAATTATTTTATCTCATGCCTTCCGTCGCCATTTTCATTTGCCCTGATGACTTCATCTTGGAACTCATCCCCTCAAACGAACACCATGGGCTCGCGAGTAAAGATAGTGCTGAGATTTGTAGAGAGGCTCTTGTTTTATGCTGCATTGCATAACAGAGCATTAGAACTCCTCATCACCTCCATAAGTGATAAGAGGGTGGACGCCCGGCGGATGTAAGGGCTAATGCAAGCAAGCCATATGTGCCTGCATTTGCAACCTCTGCGTTATGCCAAGAGGATGCAAAGCATCCTTCTCAGATCCTTGTATTCGGTTTTGAAGCCGAAGGTCACCTTCGAAAGCCAGTGGATGCTATGATATATGCTGTGTTAACAAAATGTCTTCACTCTGCAGCCCTTGATATGTGCTTAAATTTTGGCCGTGTGCCATTACACAAGCTGAAATGGTGAGGCCATGAGGGCAAAGAAGGGTCATTATTTTTTCCTCTCCGGAAGGATTTTTTGTCGCGTAAGAAGCTTATTTGCGTCGACAAAGAGCTTATAATGTAGAACCTGTCAAGGGCCTTTTCCCCTTTTACACCCCAAGGATTTGGGAAGATTATTATATCAACGTTTTGCTGTGCTGAAAAGCCAGCCGGACAATAGATAGAATATGACATTCGCCGGCCTCTTGCTGTCACCCGTTCTTGCAGACGAAGACCGAAAATTGCCTTGTGACGTGAAGATCTACTCACCTGCACGGACAATGTAAGGAGGCAAGTATCATCAGTCCATGACCTGTTACAAGATTACATTATGATCCATTTTTGCATTAAACTATATTTATATCATTCCCTTGTGCACAAAGAGTGGTGATCAACAACAGCTTCAAGTTCATTTGCTGAGATGATAATTAGCTAAATAATATTTGTTGGCCGGTTGGTGTCCATCATTTTGGGGTGAAACTGATGTGGTTGGCAGCAGGAGAATTGTTTATTTCCGAAATCGCAATGAGCTGGTGAAAAATCTGTCATCTTTGAAGTCTTCAAAAGGGTCTTTAAAGGGCATTTAAAATTTCATCTCCACAAAAGGCTTTATTTTCTCCTTTGAGGAATCCATAAATGCTGCAGTGTTGGCTCTCTTTGTGTTATGATCAGTTCTAGGATGTGGTTTTGGTTATAGAGATTGAGCACCTTAAACACGATCACCAAGCCGTCTTTAGTTGTTGCTGCTGAATCCTACCTCCAACATGGATGACAAATTGATGGCCTTGCAGAACGTGATCAAAGAAGTCGATTTGGTATGTAAACATACGAATCTCATCAAAGTGTCGATTATGGCTTTCATTTTTTTGCTGTTTACCTTACAGAGTGATCTCCTTTGTCTTTTGGTCTTGCAGGAAAACATACCTGTTGAGGAGGTATTTGAGAGTCTCAAATGTACAAGCAAAGGGCTGAAATCCGATGAGGTTCAGGAGCGTCTGGCAGTTTTCGGTTACAACAAACTCGAGGAGAAGAAGGTGACGATTTCTTATGTTTTTGAGTGCATACAATTGTTTCACTTTCTTTTGTCATCTCAACAACTATAATTTGTGGATTCAGGAAAGTAAAATACTGAAGTTTTTGGGATTTATGTGGAATCCCTTATCATGGGTCATGGAAGCTGCAGCTATAATGGCCATTGCTCTTGCCCATGGAGGGGTAAGTCTATCGGATCATCATGATCCCGCTCTTCCTCCGAATTTTTTCTATGCAATTGCAACCTGTGGCTGTGTATCTAAATATGTCACATTCTTGATCGTCTCGTGCAGGGAAAAGGTCCGGATTACCATGACTTTGTTGGTATCATTGTTCTGCTTATTGTCAACTCCACCATCAGTTTCATCGAAGAGAATAATGCTGGTAACGCGGCTGCTGCTCTCATGGCTCAGCTGGCACCGCAAGCCAAGGTCTGAATCAAATAAGCACGCCACAATTTGCCTGATATTGTGTGTGATGTAAGAATCTGATGCCTTTTTTCTTTTTTTGCTGGTTAGGCCCTCCGAAATGGAACCTGGAGCGAGGAAGATGCATCCATGTTGGTTCCCGGGGACATAATCAGCATCAAGCTTGGCGATATTGTTCCAGCTGATGCACGTCTTCTACACGGAGATCCTCTAAAGATTGATCAGGTAAGACTAATTTTTCCGGTTATGTATCGTGTGATCATCTATGTGCTATGAATGATCTGCTTCCTATGCTCTAAAGTTGTTGGTTCCTCCTAACATCTTTTCGGTTGCTTGTAGTCTGCTCTAACCGGAGAATCACTTCCTGTGACAAAGAGTCCGGGAGACGCTGTTTACTCTGGCTCAACATGTAAGCAAGGTGAAATTGAAGCAGTTGTTATTGCTACTGGGATCAATACTTTCTTCGGGAAAGCTGCTCATCTTGTAGAGAACACGACCCATGTTGGTCATTTCCAGAAGGTATATTCATAATGAAATGTTTACCGTTTTGAAGGAAATGTACTTCGTATAATTGATCATTGATCTTCTCAGGTTCTAACCGCGATTGGGAACTTCTGCATATGCTCGATAGCTGTGGGGATGGTGATTGAAATCATTGTGATTTATGGGATTCAACTGAGATCATACCGTGTTGGGATAGATAATCTTCTTGTGCTACTAATTGGTGGAATACCAATCGCAATGCCAACGGTGCTTTCTGTTACAATGGCTATTGGTTCTCATCGTTTAGCTCAACAGGTCAGTGCCTAAACTGAGTTTGGAGTAATGTACTTTGTTAAGTCCTTTTGTGAAGGATTTCTTGTAACGTTGCAGGGCGCTATAACGAAAAGAATGACTGCCATTGAGGAAATGGCTGGTATGGATGTCCTCTGCAGCGACAAAACTGGCACATTGACGCTCAACAAGCTTACAGTCGACAAAAACTTGATTGAGGTGAATTCCATCACAAATGTCATGTAGCACTTTTGTGAATTTAAGTGGCTTTGTTGACTTCAAAATGTTTCCGATTGGGTTATAAGGTTTTCCCGAGAGGCGTTGACAAGGATATGGTAGTACTCATGGCTGCAAGAGCATCAAGGTTGGAGAACCAAGATGCCATTGATTTCGCAATAGTTGCAATGCTGAATGATCCCAAGGAGGTATGTATATGTGTTTAAGGTTGCAGTTCAATGATTGACAAACTGTTTTTTTGTGTTCATTTTGTGAAATTCATGCCTTTGATTGATCTCTTAAAGGCAAGAGCTGGAATCAAAGAGGTTCACTTTTTACCGTTTAATCCTACGGATAAAAGAACAGCACTGACATACATTGATCAAGATGGTAAAATGCACAGAGTTAGCAAAGGTGCACCTGAACAGGTACAGATGCAATTTCTCTTAAAACATTATATGAAATCTACAACAATGCACCAGAAACTCTTTCCTCACTTGCATTCTTGCGCCGCAGATTCTGGACCTGGCTTTCAATAAATCAGAAATCGAGAAGAAAGTGCACTCCTTGATTGATAAATATGCTGAGCGTGGGCTGCGCTCCCTTGGCGTTGCTCGCCAGGTAATCAAGTACTCCTGCAAGATAACCTTATGAGTTATGATCACCTTACAAAACAAGTCACAAGCTTATATTGTTTCTGATCACCAGGAAGTTCCTGATGGTAACCAAGACAGTCCTGGCGGGCCCTGGGAATTCGTCGCCCTCCTGCCTCTTTTTGATCCTCCTCGTCATGACAGTGCAGAGACGATCAGGAGAGCTTTGGATCTCGGTGTCAGTGTGAAGATGATTACAGGTTCATATTGGTGATCATCTTGCAAATTGTCTTTTCAGGTGATTTGAGATTCATTAAATGTTCATTTCAGGTGATCAGCTGGCTATTGGTAAAGAAACAGGAAGACGTCTCGGTATGGGAACAAACATGTATCCTTCTTCGTCTCTTATCGGCGAACACAGGGATGAGCTAGACATTGATGAACTCATTGAGAAAGCCGATGGTTTTGCCGGTGTTTTCCCTGGTAGGTTATGCAGTGAAACTGTGAAAGCTTCTTTATACATTGCTCCTTGTAAAAGTCTCTGATTTTACATTTCATCACTGCAGAGCACAAATATGAAATAGTGAAGAGATTACAAGCGCGAAAGCACATCTGTGGAATGACTGGAGACGGCGTGAATGATGCACCTGCTTTGAAGAAGGCGGACATTGGTATCGCTGTGGATGATGCTACTGATGCTGCTCGTAGCGCTGCTGACATTGTCTTAACCGAACCAGGACTTAGTGTCATCATTAGCGCTGTTCTAACGAGCAGATCAATCTTCCAGCGAATGAAGAATTACACGGTAATGCATCAGTATTGCTACTCTATAAGATCCTGAATCTATCATCCTTCATTTTCCTCCAATTGAACTCTATATCAACTCGCTTTCCATCTTCTACAGATATACGCGGTGTCCATCACTGTTCGTATTGTGGTAAGCACCTATTCCAGAAGTTGCCTTAAGTTATCATACATGAAAGATTCTTTCGGATACATTGGTGTTGAGCATAGCTGAAGAGGAATGTGTTTGTGTTTGCAGTTGGGCTTTATGTTGCTGACCGTATTCTGGAAATTCGACTTCCCGCCTTTCATGGTTCTTGTCATTGCAATCCTCAATGATGGTCAGCATTCTTGCACTGTGATCATTCATTTCCCTTGTGTTCTAGGAGGGGCTCAGGGTGGCTAAAGCCCCCTAGCCCGAAAGAAATATCGAGAAAATTTTTTTTATTTATTTTTGTAATTTTTACTAATTATAGGAATAAAATAATTTAAAAAGAACAAAAATGGCTTAGCTTAGTTGGTAAATAGAAATATTTATTACGTCAAAGTCACAAGTTTAAACCTGCTTAGCTTCACTTTTAACAAAAACATTTTTCTACATATATCCATACAAAAAAAAAATACTTATTTATTGATAAGTTGATAACTTTTGTTTTTCTTAATTTTTTATACTAAAATGACTAGTTAACTCATAAATTTAAGATTTTCCCAATATATATTATATTTAAACAAAAAAATGATTTTTCATAAACAAAATCCTGAATCCGCCACTACTTATGTTTTTTTTTTCCCTTACATATGTTCTAATGCCTTTGATCAGGCACCATAATGACAATATCGAAGGACCGGGTGAAGCCCTCTCCGGTACCAGACAAATGGAACCTTGGTGAGATATTCGCAACTGGGGTAGGCCTTGGCAGCTACCTCGCCATTGCAACTGTTGTGTTCTTCTATGCAGCTTACGAGACTCCTTTCTTCACGGTAAGACCTTCTCCATCGTTCTCCCACCGCGCTATAGTACATTGGTCTTGGTTTTGATTGCATCCATACGACTTTGGCAGGACCGGTTCAATGTCATAGACTTGAACAAGCATAACTACAACATGGCTGATCCTAAAGTCGCCAAAGAAGTCAATGGAATGTTGGCATCCGCAGTGTATCTCCAAGTGAGCACGATCAGCCAGGCCCTTATATTCGTGACTCGTGCCAGGGGCTGGTCCTTCGTGGAACGGCCAGGGTTCCTACTGGTGGTTGCCTTTCTCATAGCTCAACTGGTAACGTACTCTTGAACTTGATCTTAAAAGAGTAACTTGTATTCTGTCACTGCAAGATGTGTTTATTTACCTCTAATCCCATTGGCAGATCGCGACAGCCATATCAGCTACGCTGACATGGGATGTCGCAGGGATAAGGAAGATCGGCTGGGAATGGACAGGGGTCATTTGGCTGTTCAACATAGTCACATACATGCTGCTTGATCCTCTCAAATTCTTGATCCGATATGCACTCAGTGGAAAAGGATGGCGAAACCTTGCTAACCAAAGGGTAAGATTAATTTTAATCATGTTTAAGCATATTTTCTCATCAAAATTAAAACTTGTTGCATAGAAGTAAAAACCTCTACAAAATCAAGTCAGTTGATGGAACTTTCCACATGTGGATGTATTCAGGTTGCGCTCTCGTCGGACAGAGACTTTCGTAGGGAAGGACGAGGGGCGTCTGAGTATGGAGCTCGCCCATCTTTTGATGGCCTCAACCATATGGCCGAAGAAGCTAAAAAGCGCGCAGAGATTGCAAGGTCATTGCTCGCTGTTTGTTAGCTTCATTTGATCTCATTCATAGAATCATCAGTACATGTGTACGAGTTTCGAAGTTTCTTACAAGGAAGTTGTGTGAATTGTGTGCAGGTTAAGGGAGCTGCAAACTCTTAAAGGCAAGGTTGAATCCAATGCCAGATTGAGAGGTCTTGATCTCGACGAACACAACAACAACTATACCATATGATCAAACTACTTCTAAACTTCTTCTAAATTGGCGTTTTAAAGATTCAAAGGAAGGAAAGGAGTGTAACTTATTTTTGTGTTTGTTGAGTGCAAGGAAAGTGAAATTGATTTTCTTCTTTGTGTTGCTGATATATACCTCTAAATTAGAGGGATATGAATGGAAAAAGCATGGAATTCTATACTATTTCGATTCCTCCGACCGCCTAACAAAATCATCTTTCATAACGATATCACATTATCACCCATCCTCTCTTCTACACTCTCCATAATCTCCATTAGAATAAAAATTATTTAAAAGAAAATAAATAAAAATAGAGAAGAAGTAACCTTATGGTTGCGGATGAGCTTAGGTCAAGGACAAACACATTCTCTTGATACGAGACCGAGAAGATCATAGGCCTCCAATCATTGCTATGCAACTTCAAATCCTTTGGGCTTGTTTTGTAGAAATTATCTAGAAGTGTGGTGATGAAAACTCAAATTTACATTCATTTTCGACCCCCAAAAAAGATATAAACTTGAGTTTTCATCACCAGACATCTTAGATGACTTCAATTCATGTAAATCCCCAATGCTATACGAATTGATGACAGAGACGTCCTGATCTCATATAGGCTATATATAGATAAATTTTTCTAACATGTAGATAGATTCACATAAATATTTTTTATTTTATAATAATATATAGAGATTGATAGATAGATTATTTCTTTCCATTCTCAATCACGCAATCTAAACTAGATTGATGAATCGATTGATTTAGGTTCAAATCTACTTATTTTAGGCAATTTTTTTGATCAAATTTCTACCTTTTGGAAATAAAGCAAAAATATTTAAGGCAATTTATTCAAATTGGAAAGATTGATGATACATAAGCATTAAACATTCTAAATTAAGAGTATATATAGATTGAAAAAATAACATTAGAACATTTTTTTTAAATATGGTATTATATTACCTTTAATAACTCTATAATTCAGAATATTGCATTAGCCACCATTCCAATAATTTAACTACAACAATATAAATGTGAAAGAAAGAAATAATAGATGTGACAACTATATCAATTGAAATTCATATTACACCATTATTCATTAAATTTGAAAAATATTAAAAGATTATTACATATTATATAAATTTTGGTAGATATTTAACCTATTATCAATAAAAAAAATTATATTGGCATAATCTAAAATTAAATCAATATTATGAATATATATATATATATATATATATATATATATATATATATATATATATATATATATATAAATGGAAAAAGGGTAAGCTTTAGTATGGTATAAGAATATAAGATTGATCATGATAAGATTGTGGTTGTAAAAGATATAAAAAAAATCTCATTTTATGGAAAGAATCTATTAATTGTATAATATAAAAAATACAATCATAAGTTAAAAATTTATGGTAACTATGTCTATAATCAAATTTAATTATGGAAATAGTTTATGGAAAAACAATCATAAGTTAAATCTTTGTGAAAAAAATATCAATAATAAAGTTTATGGAATGATTTTATTTAAATATGTATCAGTTAATATTGATAACCAATTACATTAATCCTTTATGGAAACAATATAAGATTATACTCTCTCTGTTAATTACAACTTGTCGTTTACTATTCATACACGTTTTTTTAGAATGATAAAAACTATATGAAATATTTTTTTTTTCAAATTTGTTTTTTTTATAAATTCATACTTAATAGTAAAAAGTATGAAATTATTAAAAAAATACATTTAAAAAGTTAATATTTTATATAGTTTTGAACACCTTAAAAAGCGTGCATGAATAGTAAAACGTCAAGTTTTAATTAACGGAGGGAGTATTATATAAATATTTGATGTTTCAAAGATACATATATTATAGTTATACCAATTAAATAATTAATTATAAAATAGGTTAGATGACAAATTATATGATTGCTTTGTAGTTTATAAATAGGATTTTTTTTAATATGATTTACAAATCGTAGAGTTTTCCCTAATTGAGATTTTTTCTTTCATTATCTTTTATATGTGAGGGTTGGATCAAATCATCAATTAATTAATAATACTAAAGGAGAAGTCGCTTACGCCATGTGGCGGCTTCTCCTTTAATATAGGTTTGTTTGTTAACTAATTAAATATTTATCTATATTTAAATAAATTATTATTTATTATAAATCAAATTACTTCTTTAAATAAGAAATTAATTAATTCTTTTCTTTTTTAAATCTTAACCGATTGATTTTATTTTTAAATTACTTTTTTCAATAAAAACATGTAATCTTTGTAGTTTGATTCATGTTATAATATAAATAAATAATGATTAAATCCATTTAATAAATTACTTTGTTATAATTTGATTATATATTTACTTTAGTCAATTATTCTCATTTCAATGATAACAATTTTTTTTTATCTTAATCCAATTCGATCGACTCAGTCGCTCTACATCTGGACTGGGTAAAAGATAATAGATTTATGAGTTATAATATATTATTGAATTAATGCAACTATAGTAAAGGGAAATCATTAGTTGAACGGGTATTAATATGAAATTTATTTAAATTTTAAAAGAAATTTAGATAAAGTGATAAAAAATCCTATTGTATTTTAACTTATATAAATGTTTTATATATTTATAAAATTATTATATAAAAAGCATCCGCACAACTGTGCGGGCACTAATCTAGTCTGTATATCTATAGTTAAGTTCTCTAGCTAGTTTTAGTGGTCGGATCCAATTATCAACCATGATGAGTGTTTGTTTGAGTTGTGCCATAATCATTGACATCTGTTTTGTCTGTTGCTTTGATTAGGAGTTGGGGTATATGATGTCAATTTCAAACCAATGATATATTAGGCACCATATACCCTACCGGTCGAAATGTACCACGATTGCTATATATCACTACCGTCGAAATGATATGAAAAAAATATAAGAAAGATTGAAACAATATACTTAATACTAGTAAACAATGAACCAATTGAACTTTTTCTCCCTAAACGAGGCATTCGACAGGGTGACCCACTCTCAACATACTTATTTCTGATACTCTCCGAGGTCTTGGCCCATGGGCTTCAGCGGGAATCTGAGGCTCCAAGAAGCCATCTTGGGATCTCTATCATATCACTCGCTCAGGAATTAAAATACCCTTCCTTACCTTTGCCGATGTCATTATCAACTTCGCAACTTTAACAAAAACAGTGTGCGACCAAATCAACAAAGTTTTACATGAATATTGTACCCTTTCTGGGCAGAAAATCAACAAACACAAATCACTATACCAAACAATTGCGAACATTAATAATAACATTAAAACCATCATCAACAATGAGTTTAGTATCACCTTCACAACCAACCTCGGAAAGTACTTGAGATTCCCTATTATCTGTGGGCGTGTCACTGAGGACACATTCATAGATATCCTTGATTCCACTAAAACACAACTGGGCAAATGGAAAGCTAACACCCTCTCTCAATAAGGATGATGTACATTCATTAAATCAACTCTCGTAGCCAAACCTTTGCATTTAGTGCAATATTTCATGCTACTCACATCCATTCACGTTGAAATTGACCGAATTAACATAAATTTTCTTTGGAACAAATGACCTAGGTATAAACCTCTAATCGGCTGGTTTGAGGTATGTAAGTCCAAACTTAATGGCAGTCTGGGCCTCCGCTGCTCGGAAGATATGAACATCGCCCTTCAAGTCAAACTAATCTGAAAGATCTTTGCAAAACCCTCAAACCTCTGGGTTACAATTAATACTCCTAATTAAGCAATGGATAATTAAGCAATGAATATATCCATTGCTTAATTAGGAGTATTAATTGTACGGTATTGATCGAGTATGTAATGTTGATTCTTTTAACTCTTTGTGGTATCAATCAATATATGTCAAACCCCTGGAGGAGGTTGTGGCATCCGGAATCAAGTGGAATCTTAGAGATGGAGAAAGCATCGACCTATGGAAGGACTGTTGGATTTCGAATGAGTCGCTCTACTACTTTAGAGTAGAAGATGGTAATGGAACCCCTGCTAGATCGGTCGCGGACTATTGGGACGTGGGTAGGGGCTGGAAGTGGGAGGAGCTTGAGCCGTTTCTCCCTACGTCTCAACTTATGAAGCTTGCTTCGGTTGTAGTCACCGAAGGCGAGGATGTGCCCAGTTGGAAGTTCTTGACAGATGGGGAATTTACCTCCCGTTCGGGCTATGCGGCTATCTGGGCTTGGGACGAATGACAAGGCATGATACCACTTTCTTCAGAACCTTATGGAAGTTACGGGTTACCGAAAGAAACCGCACCTTCATTTGACTTTTAAGCAAGGGTGGAATCATGACGAACAAAGAAAGAGTGAGACGTGGATTAGGTAACTCTATTATGTGCTCTATTTGCAATACTTATGATGAATCATTTGTGCATATCTTCAGGGAGTGTGGGACTGCTGAGAATTTTTGGTTGCAGGTACTCAGAGAGAGGAAGATGCAGGAGTTTCGAAGTGCCCCGTTCGCAGCTTGGCTTGGGGAGAGCATATTGACGAACAAGAATGATGTTGTGGGATGCGAACGGAATGCTTTTTTATCCATAACAATCTGGAAGCTATGGAAGAAGAGGAATGAAGTTGTTTTTCAAAAAGAGGGAAGCAAATCAAAGAGGTGTGCATAGTTGTTGTGCAGGAGTATAACATGACTATCGCAAAGAAGAACCGTCCTTACACAAATAAGGACAGATCATGAAGAGCATAAGGTGGGAAAAACCAACAGAGGACTTGATAAAAATCAACACCAACGGGGCACTTAGAGATTGTTTCAGAGTGGCCGCTGCCGGTGTGATCAGGGACGCCAATGGGAAATGGATTAGTGGATTCGCCATCAACCCGGGGTCGTGCTCGGTGCCTATGGCTGAATGCTGGGGAGTGCTCAAGGGTTTGGAGTTGGCCTGGGAGTTTGTAACGGCCCGGATATAAATATCCGGGATACGTTTCGAAGGTCGGATACCTTCGTTCGGATGTTGCAATTCAGGTACGGGTCGAGGTTTTAAACCTCTAATCAGTCGAAGTTTCATAAATTCAGTTTAAACGAAAGTGAAGTGGAAATATAATTTAGATACAAAAGCCACGGCAAGGCCGGGTCAAAACCAAAACATAACTCTAAAATTGTATGGCCAGATTAACGGGGTTAGACAGATTTCTTTGCAATCGCCGAGGGACTTCCCCACGCCATATAAACAGAGAGCAATCATACCTAAAAACAATGGGTGCGAGTGGGGTCAGACTGAGGCCCCAACACGCTCTGTCCAGCAAGCGAACATACACATACGCTAATAATAAAGATGGTGCAGATGCGGAAATTAAATCACACTAGCATGATCCTAATTTACAATATGCGAGAAATAACTGTAAAGGCGCCCAAAGAATGCCAAGTGGCATGTCCCTCTCCTACCTCTGCACCCCTTTCCGTTAGTGCAGAGACCGGCCGGTTCGATGCTATAGCATATCATATCTCATCATCTCATATCTCATCATCATAACATAAATTAAAATAAATATGCCCGATGGTGCTGGGCTATCATCATGCTCATATCGACTCGATAGACTCAGGGCACCCGATGGGGCTGGGCTACCCTATGACCCTAGCAAAGACTCTAGGACTATCACAGATAACGGCCGTTCTGTTTCATACGCGTAAAGAAATAGAATGCTCAATCACAAGTGCAACCTAGCATGATACTACATGGCATGCTTTAATGCTTATGCAACACCTAGTATGTCATACATTCACAAGCCGGTAATCTCTTTCGAATCTGAGTAAGCCCATAAAGGAACTTACCTGAATAAGCCGAACAGCAGAGAACAAGGCAGAGCAGAATCCAAGAAATGAATCACCGATAGCAAGCAATGTCCAACATATCACAATCACCTAATAACATACAAATGCATAAGTCTATCTAATTCACACAAGGCGCCCCTAACTATCATACATCTCTTCTCATATCTCATTTCAGATTATTTCATCTCATTTCATCACAAACCATATCTCATTTCAAAACAACCTCTCAAAGAACTCAACTTAGAAAATCAAACAACTCTTTTAAAATCGCTTAACCAAATCCCGACATTACACATTTAAACCTTATGGCTCATTTTCCCAAAATCATATATTAGAAATCGTTCCGGCATGTTTCTTATTTCAAAGACATTATATAAATAAACTCCAATATTAAATCATCACGATAATTTCTATGCTCACAAATAATATTCATAAATCAACAATTCACTTTAAAATTCCCAACTTACATATTGAAATTCTCATAAAATGCATCAATCAAATAATCCAATCAATATTAATTTTAAACAATAAACAATATATAAGGATAAATTTCCAGAATATTATAATTATAACCAAATCCCAAAATAATACTAATCTTCACAAAATTTAATACTTACTATCCATATATTCTTAAAATAAACCAAAATATATTTATAACCCAATATCAAATAATATCACTTTTAAAACCTTTTTAAATATAAATATTAATAATTTAAGAACATATAAATATACATATTCATCATACTAAAATCAGAAATAATAACAAAATATAACATACATATATATATATATATATATATATATATATAAATCATAACACATATATATATACTACCCATAACAACTTAAAACAATCAAACACCCAAAAAGAAAATCTGAAAAGGTAAGCCCAACCCGAAACCCAAAACCCAGCCCAAGACCCGAGCCCAGAAATTCGGATCATCAAAATAAAATAAAAGAAGATGGGCCCACGACCCCACCCGGATGAATCAACAAGAGAGGGGAGGGGGATCCGGATTTGCAAAGTGATATAACCCGTAAAGGTTTCGGGTCGGCCCAACCCAACAAGAAAGCAAGAGGGCTCCGCCTCCTTCAAGCTCAGCAGAGCTCTGTTTTGGGCGACGGAGACGAAGGAGGAAGGAGAAGGATTCTCCGGCCTCCGGTGGCTCTCTTCGCTCGAGATTTCACCCAGATGTTCACCCCAAGATTCCGACCACATCCAACACGGAATGAATGAAACGACGTGAGAAGAAAGAGGGAGGAAGAGAGATTACCGTGCCCACACAAGCGAGGACAGGAGAAGAAGGAGGAAGGTGGCTCGGCGTCGGCTTCGGCCTGGGTTGTTGCTCTCCGATGCCGCTGCTACTGGGACACGGTTGTCGTCGCTTGCTAAAGGAGGATGAGGTAACGGGAGCCATTGGAGCTCGGTTTGGCTCTCGGAAAACAGGGCTCGAAGAGGGAGGAGATAGACGGCGGCTTCAATGGTGGTCGGCGACGGTGGCGCCTCCTGGTGGCTGTTGCTACTGCTCTCAGGAAGGAGGAGGGAGCGGAAGGAGAGAAGGTGGTGGTGGCTGTCGTTCGGCGCTTTCCGGAACAGAGGAGTAGGTAGGGGGGGGGGGGGAATGGTGGTGCTGGTGTGGGGCTGTGCAGACGGCGACGACGAGGGGCTGGGGAGGGGTGGTGGCGCCGCATCCGTAGCTGCTGCTACGAGACAGAGGAGGTGAGGTGGTGGTGATGATTTGGTGCTTCCGGGAGGGTTGTACTCAAAATGGGGAAAAAAATGGAGAGAGGAGGATGGTTTGCTGGAATTGAAACCAATGAGAGAGAGGAGGGGGCTGCAGAGGGGTGTGTAGTTGCATTAGGTGTGTGAGCTGTGTGTGAGGGAGGGTAGTGTATAGCTGTTGCAGGAGATGAAGACAAAACAAACAAAGCACCAGCTGCAAATTGTAACAGAACCGGGGAGGGAGGGAGTGAGAGAGAGAGAAAAAGAAAAAAGGGGAAAGAAATTAAATTATATGTGGTCCCAACAAGATATTTTGAACCCGATAAAATATCCCGAAACCCGCTTGCCCGAACGAATCCCGACTAAATCGAATTTAATTAAATTTAATTTACTAATCTCAATATAACGGAATTAAATAATTTCAATCAATGCCCGTAACTCAAATTAATTTTATAATGCTCGATCTCCGAAATCAAATTCCATTTCTAAAACCCAATTCAAAACTATATAGAAGTTCGTAAAATTCAGTTGCTCGAGGACGGAAATTCCAAAACTTCTAGAATCTAAATTTTTAAAGTCGAACATAATTTAATATTGTAAGAAAATAATATTTTAACTTTTCCGGTCTTTACAGAGTTGGCCTTTAAGAAAGTCCTAGTCGAGACGGACTCGACGATCATCATAAACCTTATGACGAGGAAGATTAATGACTCGCTTCCGCTATCTAGCCTGATAGTTTCACGACATGGCTTCATTCTTAGAGATTGGCTAACTCAATTTCGACATGTCTACCGTCGCCGATTCCATCACCGAGTTTGCACTCTCCTTACCGCTCAGTTATCACGTTTTATAGGAGCCACCTAACTGTGCTAAATTTCATTTACTGAACAATGCTAGGGGGACCTTAATCCCTCGCCTCTGTGATGTGTAATGCGTTTTGGTCTTGATTAATTTTTAGACCTTTGCATATATGCAGGTCGCTCGTTGAAAACTTTTAAACTAGCGACAAAACCTAATCCAAAAAATAACTCGCAGCATAAAGCTGACAAAACGATAAGCTAATAATTGGAATTGTTTAAATTTAATAAAAATTTTACACTAATAATTAATTTCTCATTTGCTTTCATTCATAAACACCAACAATATATACTAAAAGAGAAAAAAATTATCTAGATATTTTTTTAAAGTATGTTCTAGTTTGAAAAAGTATTTTTATTATAAATATCTTTATTAAAAGTTTGCTTAAATTTCCAAATAAAAGTCACTAATATTTTCAATATTTAGAACCTCTCTACCATTCAAATAAATAGAGAATTTTCAATTTTTACACTTCCTCCCTAATATATTATTAAATTAAAAGTTTGCTTCTTTGTACATTTTTCCTTTTCAGAGGCAACATTTAGCATGTTTTGAAGAAATTTTGTTATAAATCGATTGCTTCCAGGCAACTTTTAGATTGGAATATGCTACCTTCTCATTAGATAGGCTAAATTCAATGTGAATTAAACTCGACTCTTCTATGTTTTCTGACTAAAGTTTTAATCTTTAATTGGATTTTCAGGACTCAATTCAGATGGTGACTTCTTCTAGGGCAACTTGCAAACGAGGCTAAACATGGTGCATATATCGGATCAAATAACTACGCACAAGTTCAAACTAATCATCGGAAAACTCCTGATTCTACGTCACAGTAGAATCCGTGGAGAAAGAATGCAATGCATTGTCGCGGAGTTCATATCATTTTAGAAAATTAAAGGAAAGTGCAAGGCATTTTATTTCTCAAGGAAATGACAAGTACAACTACTAATGATTCACATAGCATCTAATCTACCAAATCTCACCCAAAGAAATCGGTTTTCTATGCAATTTATATCAGTGACCAACTGAATTGAATCGGTGGGAGATGTTCTAAGCTGTTAAAATACCATTCTGCTACATTTGAAATACTATTGTACCGCGATTGCTATATATCACTACCACATAAGTAATGGTATAAAAAAATATAAGAAAGATTGAAACAATAGTATAGAACTCCATACTTTTTTCCATTCATATCCCTCTAATTTAGAGGTAACAAAGAAGAGAGTCAATTTCACGTTTCTTCCACTTAACCAACACAAAAATAAGTTACACTTCTTTCCTTCATTTGAATATTTAAAACGCCAAGTTAGAAGAAGTTTAGAAGTACTTTCTCACTAATTGATAAGCAATTTCCCTCAAGTTCTTCACTCTTTTCAAGTTTCTATTTTATAGTTGTTATATTTATTTACATCTATATTATTTTTTTATAGAATGAATCATTTATATCTAAATTATTTTTATTTTATATTTTTCATACATTTTGATCGTTATTAGTTTAATTCTCATATTTTATAATTCAGATATATTTTTGTTATATTTTTAATAGGTATTTTTATATATAAATAATACATACTCCATCCGTTCGGCAAAACTTGTCATTTTAGGGTGTTATTTTTGTTCAAAAAAACTTGTCATTGTAGGTATTTTACCCTTCACTTTACAAAAATGCCCTTGATATGATTGATGGTTTGTTAGTTGTAGTTTTCGATAAAGTAAAAAAGGAGAGTAATAATTGAGGGTAAATTAGTACATTTGTTAATTACCTTAAAACTTGTGAAAAAAGCTAAAATGACAAGTTTTGCCGAATGGAGGGAGTACAATTTTATAATATTGTGTTAATATATTTCAAGGAACTAGTGTATATATATAGACATATAGATTTTGGCTGTTTAACCTAAAAATTGTCTATAGATTTTGGCTGTTTAAGCTAAAAATTTCCATGTGTATATTTTCTTTGACCCTTTAAATAAACTATTTAAAGTGCAGACTATTTTAACCATAATCTCTAATCAAAATCAAAACCAAATTATTTTATTATTTTTTTATCCAAAGGGTAGGGAAATTATTTTATATTTTATTGTTAACTACAAGCAAATGGTGAGAGAGTTGCGGCTGTTGCGCCATTCCATTATACACACACCACTATAGAACAATCTATATTTTATACATATATGTAGACCTGTCAAAACATAACCCGACCCGACCCGCCCGAGAGTTTTTGGGTCAAGACCCGAAAAATCAGACCCGAGATTTTATTTCGACCCGAACCCGAAAACCCGATAAATTTTCGGGTCAACCGGGTCCGGGTCCGGGTCGATCCGATCGGGTCGGTGGTTATTAAAAAAATAAACGTTGTATGGCAAAACGTGGCGTTCTGTATAGCCTGCCCTAACCAGATGCGAATGCAATCGATCGCTTCTTCCTGTTGTTCGCGACCGCCTCATCACCTACGTTCCGCCTCGCTCTGGTCGCTTCTCTAGTCGCTCCTCCAGTCTGGTCGTCTCGCCCCTCCAGTCTGGTCGTCTCCCCTCCAATCCTCGCTCCGCCACTTCCCATCTCGCCTCCGTGCCTCTCGGATCCTATTCATCACCAAACGCTCCGCCACTTCCCGTCTGTTCATCACCAGTCGCTCCGCCACTTCATCTTCGCTCCGTCGACTTCCAGTGCAGCCTTCTCCAATCCTCGCTCCGCCACTTCCCGTCTCGCCTCCGTGCCTCTCGGATCCTATTCATCACCAGACGCTCCGCCTCGCTCCGCCACTTCCCGTCTGTTCATCACCAATTGCTCCGCCACTTCATCTTCGCTCCGTCGACTTCCAGTGCAGCCTTCAGGTACAGTAAGGTCTTCAATTTCGAATTGTTCTTCAATTTTCGAATTGTTCCGAATTGTTCTTCAATTTCGAATTGTTCTCATCCTGATCTTATTCCGAATTGTTCTTCAATTTCGACTTATTTTCTTTCTCCCTGATATTATTTAAAATTGTAAGGTCTATTTGTGGTTGCTACTTTGCACCTCCTCCATTTCAATTTCACGAAGCACTGCTCAATTCTCTGTTAAAACTTGTTATGTTTTCAATCCTGATCTTATTCCGAGTTGGGAGTTTCTGATTATCTTTCTTTCTGTTGCAATTTTGTTACAACTTATCTCTATGTAATTTCACAATTACAATTTACAGCCCTATCAATTCAACACATGTATTTTCTGATTTTGATGAAGGTAAATGTAGTTGTGAAGAAAATTGAGCATTCATAATTGACTGATTTGTGCTTATTAACCAATAAAGGGGATGGATTTATAAATAACATATTCTTCATGAATAACCTGTGAAACTAATGTCCTGAATAATGCCTCCTCCAGGTGCTTTACGAGATTAATAATCCTCCTATCAGATATCTCATATGTCTGTGTCTGTGACTGTCTTTGGACCAAGAAATGGAAACTGACAATTATCTTACATTCCTCGTGCAGGAAACATGCCCCCACGTACACGAGTTCCATCAAAAAAATGTAAAACAAAAACACCAAGTGGACTTTTGTTTCCAATGCCATTTCGAGCTGTATTTGGACTCCATTCTACTGTCATGCCATCTCCATCCTCACCATCACTCCAGATTCCGAATCAAGGTAGTTAATTGTCTCAGAATTAATTTATTACAAATTTGAAAATGTATTATTAATATTATTAATTTATGTGTTTTTTGTGCTTATGTTATTTTGTAGGAGCGTCTTTATCATCTTCGAGCCATTCTCTTACTCCTACTACTGCAAATTTGGAAGATTGCGTCTCTCCTACTACTCCTACACTTTTACCAACTCCAATGGAAGATACGGGAAGTAGGATTGGGATTTCTGAAACTTCTGAGCATTCTGAAACGTCCGAAACAAAAAAGAGAAGGAGATGGAGTGCCGAGGCTTGGTCTGAATATGACGTATATGATGGAGATATGTTTGAAGATGGCATGGACAGGGCTCTTTGCAAGTATTGCCAAAAAGGACCGATCTTTGCAGGGTCTGAATTTGGCACCTCAAATTTTACACGTCACACTGGCAATTGCAAAGCACAGTTAGTTTTGCTTGATAAGGAAGGCCTAAGAGTTAAGGATGGGAAGGTAACTGCAAAATTTGATCAATCTATTTATAAGGAAATGGTTTCGCTTGCTATTATTAGACATGGATACCCTTTTACCTATGCGGAGCATGAGGCAAATAGGGATCTTCATGAGTTTCTAAATGCAGAATGCAAACCCATATCTAGAAATACCGCCAAAAGTCATGTCATGAAAATTCATATTAGAGAGAAACATAAGCTTAAAACTTCCATGATGAATATTTCTGGAAATATTTGCTTGACTTCTGATATGTGGACTTCTGTTGTTGGTCAAGGCTACCTCTCATTGACTGCACATTATATTGATGATGAATGGAATTTGCATGCTAAACTTCTGAATTTTTGTCATGTTGAGCCACCTCACACTGCAGTTGTGTTGCATGATACTGTGTTTTCTCTCTTAAAGGAATGGGGAATTCATAAGAAAGTGTTTTCTGTGACACTAGATAATGCTAGATGCAATGACAATATGCAAGACTTGTTATCTGAAAGTCTCTCATTGCAATGTCCTTTGCCTTGTGAGGGTGACTATTTCCATGTGCGTTGTAGTGCCCATGTTTTGAATATAATTGTTCAAGATGGTTTGAAAGTAATTGTCAATGAGATGAAGAAGGTTAGGAAGTTGGTGACCTATATATAATGTTGCTTCAGAGCGTAGAGTGTTGAAGTTTATGGAAGTTGCTTCTGCTGCTCATGTTGATCGTTCTAGGACTTTGAGCTTGTATTGCCCTACTAGATGGAATTCTACATATAAAATGCTTGAAAGAGCATGGTATATCGTGTCCCTCTGTCAAGGAGATCTAATCGGGACTATCCTGAAATTCTAAGTGAGGAGGAATGGTGCAGAATAGAAAAGATTTGTGCACTTCTAAAGCCTTTTGATGAACTTACAACTCTTATGTCGGGAAAGAAATATCCAACATCCAATCTTTATTTGAAAACAGTGTGGAAGATTGAGCTTCTGTTACTCAGATACGCTTCTTGTGATGAACCAATCTTGAAAGACATGGCAATGAAGATGAAGGAGAAGTTTGATAAGTATTGGGAAGCATATAGTGTTGTTTTCTCCTTTGCTGATATATTGGATCCTTGCTATAAGTTTCAGTTTGTAGATTTCTGTTTCCAAGAATTGGATAAAGTGTTTAATACTACAACTGTAACGGCCCGGATATAAATATCCGGGATACGTTTCGAAGGTCGGATACCTTCGTTCGGATGTTGCAATTCAGGTACGGGTCGAGGTTTCAAACCTCTAATCAGTCTAAGTTTCAGAAATACAATTTAAACGAAAGTAAAGCGGAAGTACAGTTTAGATACAAAAGCCACGATAGAGCCGGGTCAAAACCAAAACAAAGTGGGTGATTGCCATTTGTCAAGTTAGAATATATTAGCCGGATTCTTCGATTCTCCAAAAGATTTTCCCATCACAGAAGCATGGAGCAACAAGAGCGGTACCTAACACTATCCACGAAGTCAGGCCTGGTGATCGCCTGCGGGTCCTCTGACCGCACTGAGGCCACATAACATGCCTATGCCTAAATAAAAGATGACTAATGCGGTACAAGATTTAAATCACACTATCATGCCCCTAGTATATATATAATATGCAGAAAAGAATTGTAAGGGCCCAAGACAATGCCAAGTGGCATATCCCTCTCCTACCTCTGCACCCCTTCCCGTTAGTGCAGAGACTGGCCAGTTCGGGCTATAGCATAGCACTCTCTTCGTGGTGGTGCACTCACCACGGTATCATCATATCATATCATATCTCATCATCATATCATATCTCATCATCATATCATAAAATAAATAAAACATGCCCGATGGTACTGGGCTAATCGTATCATATCGAACCATCTCATCTCTTGCCCGATAGTGCTGGGCTATCATATCATATCTCATCATCATATCATATCTCATCATCATATCATATCGACTCGATAGACTCAGGGCACCCAATGGGGCTGGGCTACCCTATGACCCTAGCAAAGACTCTAGGACTATCACAGACAACGGCCGTTCTGTATTCAAACACACAAAGTAAACACATGCTCAGTTCAATGCAATCCTAACATGATACTACATGGCATGCTTTAATATGCAACAAAACTACACATTACATGACACATCAGGCAGGAGGTCCAGGTTACTGAGTAAGTCCCGTAGGATACTTACCTGTTGATGCAGAATAGCAAGATAACACAAGCAAGGGCCCAAATGCAAGTCCAAAGTAATCCAAAAGCAATACACACCTATCATCAAGTCATTTCCATAAGCTACCATACCAACGTTCATACACACGAACCCTAGTTCTCAACATTCTCAAAACCGACCGATAGTAAAACCGTTTTCCAAAATCTTAAATCCAAATTAAGTCAACTCATGTTCAAAATAATTTCTCAAATCATACTTGGCCAAATTCCGACATTAAACATTTAAGCCTTAAAACCAATTTCCCACAATAATTCCGGCATATTTCTTATTTCAAAACATTATAAAAATAAATTCCAATATTAAATCATCAAAAAAATAACCTATGCTCAAAATCATATTTATAATTCAAAACTAATAATTCACTTTAAAATTCCTAACTCACATGTTTAAATCTTCATCTTAAAATCATCTTACAAATCATTTAATAAAGCATTTATTAATCATACTTCTCAAATAATATCACTTTACAAATTCCATTTTTTTTAACAACCCAATTTATAAGTCTATAATTAAAACACTTTATAAAACATCATTTAGTAACACATCTCAAATAATATTACTTTTTAAAACCCTTTACAAATATATATAATAATTTCAGAATTTATATTTTCATGAACTCAGAATAATTTATAATAATAATAATTTAATCAAATAATAATATATATATATATATATATATATATATCAAAATATATAAAACATAACACATAAATATAATACCCAAACCATTACCCAAAACTCAGCCCAACCCAATAACCAAACCCAGCCCCGTTGGATAGAAGAAGAGACCCGGATCCGAGCCCGTACCCGCGGAAAGAAAGGAAGAATGCAGGGAGGTGGGGTCGGGTGTGCTGACGGGGCATCTGATGTGGCAGGGGGGGGGTGGACCGGATCACCCTTTAAAGAAAGGGAAAGAGGAGGACCGACCGGTTCAAAGAAAAGAAAATGGGGGACCGAACCCGTCTCCCCCAATGGATAGAACAGGGCTCTGCTCCGACGGAAGAAAAGGACGGAGAAGGGTGGCGGGATGCAGGCTTCTCCGGCGGCCGCTTGGCCTCAGATTTCACCTAGAGACGCGCTTTGAAATTCCGAACCCAACCCACCCAGTAACAACGAAACGAAAGCAAGAAGGAAGGGAGGAAGAGGGGTTTACCGAGGGGGGCGAATGTGGCTTTGGTGGTGACTCCGGGGCTGCTTCTGGGCGGCGTCACTGCTCGGAGACGCCATGGTGGTGGGAGGAAGCTTCTGTTGGCATCTCGAGGAAGAAGAACGAAGGAGGAGGTGGTGGATCTGTGGGTGCTGTTCTCGGCAAGGCAGGGGAGCTGGGCTTGGCGGTGCTGCGCTCTTCCATGGCGATAGAGCAACGACGACGACAATGGACGGCGGTGGAAGGCTTGAAATGGACGGAAGGGAGGTGGCGAGGTGGTGCTGCTCAGACAAGATGGAGGAGCAATGGAGGGATGTGTGGTGGTGGCGTGGTGGTTCAACAGGGGAATGGGGTTTTGCTGAAAATGAAATTGAGAGAGAGAGGAGGGTAGAGAAAGACAAGGAAGATGGAGAGAGGGGAGGTAGGATTGAAAAAGGATGTGGAGGATGGGCTGCAAGGAGGCAGGGGAGGGAAGAAGCCAAAAGAAGAGAGGGGACCAATGCAAGTTGTATTTGCAATTGCAGTTTTGGTGAGGCAGCTGCCGAGAGAGAGAGAGAGAGAGAAGAAAAGGAAAAGAAATTAAATTATATGTGGTCCCAACAATACCCAATTCAAATTAGCGGAAAAGACTCAAAACCCGCTCGCCCGATCGAATCCCGACTAAATCAAATTTAATCGAATTTTAATTCAATTTCAAGATAAATCGAAAATTAAATAAATTTCAATCAATACTCATAGCTCCAATTAATTTTATAATGCTCGATCTCCGAAAATCAAATTCCATTTCTAAAACCCAATTCAAAACTATATAGAAGTTCGTTTAAATAAAATTCAGTTGCTCGAGGACGGAAATATCAAAATTTCTAGAATCTAAATTTTAAATTCGAACATAATTTAATATTGTAAGAAAATAATATTTTAACTTTTCCGGTCTTTACATTCATCCACCTCTAAAAACAAGTCTCGTCCCCGAGACTAAAATTATTTTAAAGCAAAGGGGATGAAGTTTTAAAATCGATGAGTCCAAGTACCATGTCCAAGGATCTTGTAATCGTCTCGGTTGCATCTTCCGAGATTCTCACAACATCCTAGTCACGGCCGTGACATCTCCAATTGGTCTTGTCAAGTGTGTAATAAGCGCCCTTATTACATCCTCGCTTCAACTTTTCGGAAGTATCACAACTCTAAAGGCATTATAGCGTCCGACTAGGTCTTAGCAAGCAATCTATAAGCGCCCCTATAAAATGCTTGTATCCACTTCGTGAGACGTCATAATGTAAATCCAGTTCGTAAACCTCAAAGTGTTTGTAAATGAAAGATTGTCATCCAAATCATTGGAACTCTCAGCTTCTTTAAAACCCCAAGTTGGCCATTTTTTTTTAAAACCGCTCAAAATCTTCAAATTCAATTTTTTAATCAAGAAACTTTACACCAAAGCAAGTCAATTTCTTTCAAATCAAGATTTCGACAAAATCTCCCAGAAACCAAATCAGTTCTCGCAGCCCAATCAATCAAATTCAGAAGGTAGGAGGTGGAGTCATCCACCTCTAAGGGCTAATCCCATATTCTCTTCCTAGGTTCCAAAATCATTTTATCATCATCCTCAACTCAATATGCACATAAATAATCAACTCATCGACTCATAACATCGTCAACCATTTCTCATATGGCAATCTCAACATCAATCATGATAATCTCAACCAATCGACATCTCAACTGCATACACGATTACCCATAAAATAAATCATACCATCCTTTCAGAACACGCCAAAAGCAATAACAAAATCTGACATTGTACCATGAGCCATAGAGTACATCTACCTCATACCGAAGGCAATCACAAGTGCATCATCAAATTCTCATAACTCACGCAAGCACACATGTCAAGAGATCAAAGAGGTTAGGTGTCATGGAGTCAGTACACTACTTCTAGTCAAATCTCACGATCGCATCTCAACATCGCACACTAGTGGAACCAGTCATAACAAGGGATCTCATGTAAAGCATAAATTCACATAGTCATTCTATCCAATCTCTATCCAGCATTATCATAACATATTATCACATCAATCCCAAAAAATCATGCTATTAAGATTCAACCAAAAAGGGAAGATCAACATGTAATATCATGCCACACAGGTTTATCATGGTTGCTATCTAACAACATGCCAGTACATATTAATAAATCACAAAATCAAGGAGACCCTCACATCATACCAATCACTCAATTCCTTAACCGCTCTCTAACCATTCTACCAAGGGACCTCACTCGCATGTTCAAAGAAGAGCATTCATGGACATTATTACACATAATGATCACATCATATCAACTAGCATTTATAACAACAACATTACTAGTTCATCATTAAACATTGCAACATGTATCAAAAGTCTCAGTTTACCGTCATGCTCAACAAGTATTGCGAAACATCATATATGAACCTAATCAAGTCAAGCTAGCACATCTCGTCATAACCACATCGAATAACAATTCAGATTCTCAGCATTTGCAGTTCACATTATAGGCAAAGAATTTAGATCATGCTTGGCATCTCAGAGTAACATCACATTAAGTCATCAAGGCACATTAGGATTGTAAGGCATCGAATCATATCCTCATAGTCAGCAGACAATCAAGCAACAGTCGTCACATCAACAAGCAGCTTTCAACATCAAGTCAGTGCAATATCATCATCAACAAGCTCAGAAAGGGTTAGCAATTCGAATAGCGGACGTTCCCACCTGCAAGTCATATCGTACTCAACAATCGTGATCCTCGAAACGAGCTTGTTCCGTCGACATTATCGATCCTGAGGCCCGTGGGTTATGGTCCCACGCTTCCGCTGCGCTGCTCTATCGCTATTCGACTTCTCGATCCCTTTTTCCATGCAGTCGCTCATCCAAGGTAACGCATAGGAGGTTATGTTAGCAGAGATAGGGGAGTGACAAGAGCGGACGACCCAACATTTCTCTCGGAGACAAAAAAAATGGACCAAAGCTAAAGATGACACGACTAGAGACAAGACTCCGACTCGGAAATAGTAACGATGCCCTTAAGAAAGTCTATTAGGTTACGATTTTGACAAACACGCACGAATTCATTATGGGGCATATCAATCACGTCAATCCACACTAACATGTACCTATCTCGAGGCAACATCCGTATTCATATCAAGGACACAATCAAGTCCTACGCCGATGTTTGTAAAATAAGCTATCATTCTAGTATTCCATGGAAACAGATATGCCTAGCATTCTTCAAGCAAGATAGACGAAACCAGCAATGATCATATATGATTTGAAGTCATGCGGAATTTAGTGAAGATAACGAGCATCATGTATATGAACAATGTAGGAACAGGGTATACACATCAACAATTGAGTCCAAATATATCATGGCAATGTACATTATAACAATCAGATGAAGCGTCATACGAGAACACATAAGAGTAGCATAGCAATTATCACATATATGAACAATGTACAAGTTTGGTGTATGCATCATACGAGATCATATAAAGGGCAACATAGCAACTATCTCACAATGATCATATGTTATGTCAAGCATGGCACGGAATCATATGACGAGATACATCTAGAGAGCATGGGTCCTACATGATACTAGCGATATATAATGTGATACGAGCATAGTCAAGAGTCATTTAGAGAAGTTCAACATAATATTCACGAAACATGAGGCATCATCAAAAGTACAAGAAGGACATCATGGGTGCTAGATTATAATCATGCTAAGTACGAACCATCATAGAGTACATATATGGTACAATAGTTGTCACATCATAGAGCAAGTACATCACGTGATCATTCAGCGGGTCATATTGGAAATCATAAGCCCTACATGATACTAATAGCACACATCGAACATGAGTAGAATTAAAGTAATTCAACTAGATTCATTACGGTATTCATGCGTCATGTGTATGCAAAATCAGGATATAGAGTGGTGTGTGATCAAGCGAGGAGTCAAGTCATGGGTTCATGCAAGCACGAGGAGCCATCATAGAGTAATAGACATCTTTACCATGTAAGCATGTTAGGTTTGATCATCACGGAAAGCTAGTCAATCATCGATTTCAACATTAAACTAATCAGAACGAGTGAAACATGTTAAGAGAATCGGAAGAGGAAAGAACCACACTATCAGGTACCTAGCTCAAGAGAGAGTCAACAATAACGTAGGCAAAGTAGAATTCGCACAAGTCACAACCAAGGGCCCAACATGTTACTAGTGGTTCAATATAACATATAGGACATACATGCACTTGACTGGTTAATACGACGGTATGCAAGAGTTCATTCAATCACATCTCAACGACATAGTAGCACGAGAGGAAAACACAACGAGGTATAGAGCAAGTCTAAGCAACATGGCTAGAATATGAGGACATGAGTTCAAATTGATGTATACTAGGATAGAACATGCATTTGTCAAGACTCACTTACACTAACATATTCCCACCTTAGCACAATTAACACATAACAATACTCATTTGCAAAATCATCAACAATAGTAAATCTGAGAAACACAAAATAGGTGGGCATGCCATAGATTCTTGTCACAAGATGAATGATAAGTATCGAGGCATCATCGGCGAGCATGCTAAGGAGCACATCTTATGAGGCATTCATATAAAGAAGAGTCGATCACCCTATCATGGACCTAATTCAGAAAAAGTAAAATCATATAGACTCATATCGTGTGGTTCATGTTTCTAATCAATCATACGAGCAATACAATAGGCCAAGTAGACATGCTATGACAACCTATAACCATGATAGAAAGTAAGGCATAACACGAGACCTAAGCAATGAGACAAGCATGGGTACAGAATGTTATATAACTACGAATTCACATTAAAGATCATCATCATAACGTGTACCGGGAATTACGTAGCATATAAGGCACGTTGACATCAAATCATAACACGTATCCATCAAGTAAGGGACTCACTCTATCATGATACTAGAACTGAACAATTACGCTATCATGGACCTATTCACAGGAAGGACATCAATTAGACGGCATCCTAGCATATGACTTATTTATTCGTGCCCTAGTATGACGATGCAATATACTAAGTAAATCATGTCGGGATGATTTGGGTATGATAAATGTAGCTCGAACCCATACAATAGTCATTATGAACATTAAGGCACATAAGCACAATTTCAACTAAGGATCAAACTGTTGATCAAGGAGTAATGCATATAGAATCGCATAATGACAGAGCGATCAAGATAACCCAGTAGAAGTCCATAAGGGCAGCATTGACTCTTCCCAACTAACTCATTACCCCTCTTTCCCGTGGGACTCGGATACGAATTCTTCGTGACAAGAGGACACTGATGGATCGTCATAAGAATTGATAACGACAGCCTCGTAAACATCTCACTCTCTAGCTCGGAATTTCATCAAAGACCGTCTTCCAATACTCTCTCGGACAACCTCTATATTCAATCATGATTCCCGACACCATGTGTGTACCACCCAATTCCCGTGGAAGACCGATATTCGAAGGGAGGACTCGATTGAATTGTCAAAGGGGTTCGTAAGGGAAAGGGGGCAGTTCCACAAAAGCTGAGCTTAATCATAGGGAAATAAGGGTACTCCCGCTATCTCATTCACAGATCATCCAATATTCATTCAATAGTTAGAACATAACAATCAAATCTTTAGCATATCAAGCACTCAATCATAGAATCAGTTAACGACAATTATAGTGATCTCCTTGGAGTCTTCCCGACCCATTCGTAAAGAACAAGCTAGTATTTCGCCTACCCATTTCCGACTACATCCAATAGGGATGGTCTAGCGCCTTCTCTACCCTCTCGATCCCTTATTAGTTGGTTCTCCTCTTTTATAACAAGTCAAGTTCATTACTTATTCCAATTGGAGTTAGGCATCTTAAGTTCATTTTGCCCCTTTTTTAAATCTTCAAATCCTTTGAAATTCATGGGCGGTTTTCCAAAACATACACTCGATCCTTGCGTACCCGAATTGCACAACCTCGCTCTGATACCAACTTTATAACGGCCCGGATATAAATATCCGGGATACGTTTCGAAGGTCGGATACCTTCGTTCGGATGTTGCAATTCAGGTACGGGTCGAGGTTTCAAACCTCTAATCAGTCTAAGTTTCAGAAATACAATTTAAACGAAAGTAAAGCGGAAGTACGGTTTAGATACAAAAGCCACGGCAGAGCCGGGTCAAAACCAAAACAAAGTGGGTGATTGCCATTTGTCAAGTTAGAATATATTAGCCGGATTCTTCGATTCTCCAAAAGATTTCCCCATCACAAAAGCATGGAGCAACAAGAGCGGTACGTAACACTATCCACGAAGTCAGGCCTGGTGATCGCCTGCGGGTCCTCTGACCGCGCTGAGGCCACATAACATGCCTATGCCTAAATAAAAGATGACTAATGCGGTACAAGATTTAAATCACACTATCATGCCCCTAGTATATATATATAATATGCAGAAAAGAATTGTAAGGGCCCAAGACAATGCCAAGTGGCATATCCCTCTCCTACCTCTGCACCCCTTCCCGTTAGTGCAGAGACTGGCCAGTTCGGGCTATAGCATAGCACTCTCTTCGTGGTGGTGCACTCACCATGGTATCATCATATCATATCATATCTCATCATCATATCATATCTCATCATCATATCATAAAATAAATAAAACATGCCCGATGGTACTGGGCTAATCGTATCATATCTAACCATCTCATCTCTTGCCCGATAGTGCTGGGCTATCATATCATATCTCATCATCATATCATATCTCATCATCATATCATATCGACTCGATAGACTCAGGGCACCCGATGGGGCTGGGCTACCCTATGACCCTAGCAAAGACTCTAGGACTATTACAGATAACGGCCGTTCTGTATTCAAACACACAAAGTAAACACATGCTCAGTTCAATGCAATCCTAACATGATACTACATGGCATGCTTTAATATGCAACAAAACTACACATTACATGACACATCAGGCAGGAGGTCCAGGTTACTGAGTAAGTCCCGTAGGATACTTACCTGTTGATGCAGAATAGCAAGATAACACAAGCAAGGGCCCAAATGCAAGTCCAAAGTAATCCAAAAGCAATACACACCTATCATCAAGTCATTTCCATAAGCTACCATACCAACGTTCATACACACGAACCCTAGTTCTCAACATTCTCAAAACCGACCGATAGTAAAACCGTTTTCCAAAATCTTAAATCCAAATTAAGTCAACTCATGTTCAAAATAATTTCTCAAATCATACTTGGCCAAATTCCGACATTAAACATTTAAGCCTTAAAACCAATTTCCCACAATAATTCCGGCATATTTCTTATTTCAAAACATTATAAAAATAAATTCCAATATTAAATCATCAAAAAAAATAACCTATGCTCAAAATCATATTTATAATTCAAAACTAACAATTCACTTTAAAATTCCTAACTCACATGTTTAAATCTTCATCTTAAAATCATCTTACAAATCATTTAATAAAGCATTTATTAATCATACTTCTCAAATAATATCACTTTACAAATTCCATTTTTTTTAACAACCCAATTTATAAGTCTATAATTAAAACACTTTATAAAACATCATTTAGTAACACATCTCAAATAATATTACTTTTTAAAACCCTTTACAAATATATATAATAATTTCAGAATTTATATTTTCATGAACTCAGAATAATTTATAATAATAATAATTTAATCAAATAATATATATATATATATATATCAAAATATATAAAACATAACACATAAATATAATACCCAAACCATTACCCAAAACTCAGCCCAACCCAATAACCAAACCCAGCCCAGTCGGATAGAAGAAGAGACCCGGATCCGAGCCCGTACCCGCGGAAAGAAAGGAAGAATGCAGGGAGGTGGGGTCGGGTGTGCTGACGGGGCATCTGATGTGGCAAGGGGGGGTGGACCGGATCACCCTTTAAAGAAAGGGAAAGAGGAGGACCGACCGGTTCAAAGAAAAGAAAATGGGGGACCGAACCCGTCTCCCCCAATGGATAGAACAGGGCTCTGCTCCGACGGAAGAAAAGGACGGAGAAGGGTGGCGGGATGCAGGCTTCTCCGGCGGCCGCTTGGCCTCAGATTTCACCTAGAGACGCGCTTTGAAATTCCGAACCCAACCCACCCAGTAACAACGAAACGAAAGCAAGAAGGAAGGGAGGAAGAGGGGTTTACCGAGGGGGGCGAATGTGGCTTTGGTGGTGACTCCGGGGCTGCTTCTGGGCGGCGTCACTGCTCGGAGACGCCATGGTGGTGGGAGGAAGCTTCTGCTGGCATCTTGAGGAAGAAGAACGAAGGAGGAGGTGGTGGATCTGTGGGTGCTGTTCTCGGCAAGGCAGGGGAGCTGGGCTTGGTGGCGCTGCGCTCTTCCATGGAGATGGAGCAACGATGACGACAATGGACGGCGGTGGAAGGCTTGAAATGGACGGAAGGGAGGTGGCGAGGTGGTGCTGCTCAGACAAGAAGGAGGAGCAATGGAGGGATGTGTGGTGGTGGCGAGGTGGTTCAACAGGGGAATGGGGTTTTGCTGAAAATGAAATTGAGAGAGAGAGAGAGGAGGGTAGAGAAAGACAAGGAAGATGGAGAGAGGGGAGGTAGGATTGAAAAAGGATGTGAAGGATGGGCTGCAAGGAGGCAGGGGAGGGAAGAAGCCAAAAGAAGAGAGGGGACCAATGCAAGTTGTATTTGCAATTGCAGTTTTGGTGAGGCAGCTGCCGAGAGAGAGAGAGAGAGAGAGAGAAAAGAAAAGGAAAAGAAATTAAATTATATGTGGTCCCAACAATACCCAATTCAAATTAGCGGAAAAGACTCAAAACCCGCTCGCCCGATCGAATCCCGACTAAATCAAATTTAATCGAATTTTAATTCAATTTCAAGATAAATCGAAAATTAAATAAATTTCAATCAATACTCGTAGCTCCAATTAATTTTATAATGCTCGATCTCCGAAAATCAAATTCCATTTCTAAAACCCAATTCAAAACTATATAGAAGTTCGTTTAAATAGAATTCAGTTGCTCGAGGACGGAAATATCAAAATTTCTAGAATCTAAATTTTAAATTCGAACATAATTTAATATTGTAAGAAAATAATATTTTAACTTTTCCGGTCTTTACAACAACTGATGCATCAAAGGGTGATCTTGTGATGAAAGAGTTCTGTAGGTTGTTTGATGAGTATTGTAAAGACCGTAAAATTTAAAATATTATTTTAGTAAAATATTAAATTATGTTCGACTTGAAATTAAGATTCTAGTAATTTTGAAACTTCCCGTCCTCGAGCAACTGAATTTTATTGAATTCTTCATAAACAAATTTCTATATAGTTTTGAATTGAGTTTTAGAAATGGACTTTGATTTTTCGCTATCGAGATCGAGGATTAATAAAATTAATTTAAGCTCCGGGTATCGAAAAATTTATTTAATTCCGATTATCTTGAAATTGATTTAATTTTATTTAAATTTAATTTAGTCGGGAATTGAACGAGTCGGGATACGTCGAGATAGCGGGTTCCGGGTATTTTGAATTTGGCCTTGTGGGGACCATCTCCTATTTTATTTCTTCTCTCTCTCTCTCTCTCTCTCTCTCTCTCTCTCTCTCTCTCTCTCTCGTTTCACAGATTGGGAAGAGATTCCTTGCCTTGCCCTGCAATTGTGCAGCTGCATCATTGTTGCAGCTCACCAATTTCCCCTTCTTGGTCCCCCCTTCCTTCCTTATCCTTGCCTGGAACCAATAGCCCTCAGCCTCTCTCTTTTGCCTCATTCAACAAACAACAAAAAATCATGGGAGATACTCCCATATTCCATTACACACAACCCACTAACACCATCCCCCAACACACCACCGTGTTCCCTCTGTTGGCAATTTCAGAAACCCATCACCACCCTAGCCTCCCTCCTAGTCGTCCTTCGTGGTCGCCGGCATCCCCTGCTTTGCCGAGCCAAGCAGCCTCGCCTTTGCTCATGTTTTGCCAAGCTAAGCTCCATCCCCTCCTTGTTCTCTGTTGCCGAGCCACCCAAGGAAGCATCCTCCCACCCTTCTTGGCGTTTTCGAGCCGCCATCGTCGCCAGAAGAGCCCCGGAGCCACCCGGCCGCAACCTTCCATCCTCCCTCCTCTGTCTTCCGATTTCAAGCGGTAAGGATTCCTATTCCCTTTCGCTCTAAATCTGAGCAAAGGTAGAGCTTTGACCCCTCTACATACTCCTTAGGCCATCCTCACCATAAATCCACCTCCGACGAGGATCGATTCAACCACGGCGCACGATTCCGGTGAGACAACTCTCTCGGTAACCTCTCTATTTCTCTTTCCTTCTTCCTTTCTGGGTATGTGGGAGTTGGGTAGTCGGGATGGGTGGCCGGAAGTCGGAGCTAGCGCCGCCGGCAAACTCTTTCCTCTTCCTCTTCCGCTTTCCGGAGGTGCGGCGCCGAGCCCTCTTGGCTCTCTGTTTCAGACACTGAAATGGGGGAAGAAGAAGGAGGCCAGGCGGGTCCCACTCGGCAGCCACATCAGCCGCCACCTCAGGTGCGGGCCCCCTCCTTCTTTAATTCTGACGTTGGGCCTCGGGTTTGGGCCTGACCCGGATGATTCAAAAGGGTTATATCATTTTCTTCTTACGGGTATTTCAGTGGGGAGAGAATCAGATCCGGGTTTCTCTTTGGGTGTGGGCTGGATCCGTCTTTTCCGGGTCGGGTTGCATTCCGGATTAGATCATGTGAGAGGAGGGTATTAAATTTGGGCCTATTATTTCCGGGTTCTTCTTCCCTCAGTTCCGGGCTGGGCTTGGATCCAGTTTGGGTTTTCTTGGATGGGTTGTTTTATGTTAATGTTGTGTTATATATATGGCTAAATATGTTATATGTTATGTTATATATATATATGTTATATGTTTTTATTATTTCTGATTTTAGGAAAATGAATTTATATATTTATATGTTCTAAAATTATTAATATTTATATTTAAAAAGGTTTTAAAAGGGGTATTAATTGATAAAGTGAATTATTTAATATGTTTTATAAGTGGGGATTAAAAAGATGGATTTATTTTAGTGTCTATTTTAGATTAACAATGTTGCTAAATTATTTAGAAAAGGTTTTAAGTCGCCCGAAAATGATTCTTAAAGGATTTGAGGTGTTGAAACCAAAATGCAGGAAATTGATTCTATAATATGATTTTAAGGTATTGGTTTTAAGGATCTAAATGTTTAATATCGGAATTTGGCCAAGTATGATTTGAGAAATTATGTAGAACATGAGTTGACGTAATTTTGGATTTATGGGTTGGAAAATAAGGTTGGTATGATTTTATCAACGGGTTTGATTGGAAGAGGATTTTGGTCGATTTGATCGTATCGAAAAGGTTTTAGAAAACGGTTTTACTATCGGTTGGTTTTGAGGATGTTGAGGACTTGGGTTCCGTAAGTATGAATGTGAACCGGTAGCTTATGGAAATGACTTGATGATAGGTGTGTATTGCTTTTGGATTGCTTTGGACTTGCATTTTGGCCCTTGCTTGTGTTATCTTGCTGTTCTGCATCAACAGGTAAGTATCCTATGGGACTAACTCAGTAACCTGGACCTCCTGCCTGATGTGTCATGTAATGTGTAGTTTTGTTGCATATTAAAGTATGCCATGTAGTATCATGCTAGGATTGCATTGAAATGAGCATGTGTTTACTGTGTGTTTGAATACAGAACGACCGTTATCTGTGATAGTCCTAGAGTCTTTGCTAGGGTCATAGGGTAGCCCAGCCCCATCGGGTGCCCTGAGTCTATCGAGTCGATATGAGCATGATATGATAGCCCAGCACTATCGGGCAAGAGATGAGATGATTTGATATGATATGATTAGCCCAGCACCATCGGGCATGAGCATGATTTATGATATGATGATGAGATATGATATGATATGATGATACCGTGGTGAGTGCACCACCACAAAGAGAGTGCTATGCTATAGCCCGAACTGGCCAGTCTCTGCACTAACGGGAAGGGGTGCAGAGGTAGGAGAGGGATATGCCACTTGGCATTGTCTTGGGCCCTTTACAGTTCTTTTCTGCATATTATATATATACTAGGGGCATGATAGTGTGATTTAAATCTTGTACCGAATTAGTCATCTCTTATTTAGGTATAGGCATGTTATGTGACCTCAGCGCGGTCAGAGGACCCGCAGGCGATCACCGGGCCTGACTTCGTGGATAGTGTTAGGTACCGCTCTTGTTGCTCCATGCTTCTGTGACGTGGAAATCTTTTGGCGAATCGAAGAATCCGGCTAATATATTCTAACTTGACAAATGGCATTCACCCACTTTGTTTTGGTTTTGACCCTGCTCTGCCGTGACTTTTGTATCTAAACCGTACTTTCTCTTTATTTTCGTTTTAATTGTATTTCTGAGATTTCGACTGATTAGAGGTTTGAAACCTCGACCCGTACCTGAATTACAACATCCGAACGAAGGTATCCGACCTTCGAAACGTATCCCAGAGATTTATATCCGGGCCGTTACAAAGTTGGTATCAGAGCAAGGTTGTGCAATTCGGGTACGCTAGGGTCGAGTGTATGTTTTGGAAAACCGCCCATGGATTTCGAAAGATTTGAAAGCGTTTTAAAGGGGCAAAATGAACTTAATATGCCTAACTCAATTGGACTAAATATGAACTTGGCTTATGATAAAAGATGAGAACCAACTAATAAGGGATCGAGTGGGTAGAAACGGCGCTAGACCATCCCTATTGGATGTAGTCAGAAATGGGTAGGCGAAATACTAGCTTGTTCTTTACAGACGGGTCGGGAAGACTCCAAGGAGATCATTGTAATTTCCATTGATTGATTCTATGTTGAGTGTTTGATATGCTAAAGATTGATTGGTATGTCCTAACTATTTGATGAATATTGAATGATCTGTGCGAACGAGATAGCGGGAGTACCCTTATTTCCCCTATGGTTAAGCCATCTTGTGTGAAAAAGCCCCTCCACTATATTGACCTCTTGACGGTTCTGTCGAGTCTCTCCCGGATGTCAGTGTCTTCCACGGGGAATTGGGTTGGTAAACACATTGTGTCGGGAATCATGATTGAATGTAAGGGTTGTCCGAGAGAGTATTGGAAGACGGTCCTTGATGTAATCCCGAGTTAGAGAGTGAGATGTTTACGAGGCTATCCTTATCAATTCTTATGACGATCCTTCAGTGCCCTCTTGTCACGAAAAATTCGTATCCGAGTCCCACGGGAAAGATGGGTAATGAGTCAGTTGGGAAGAGTCAATGTTGCTCCTATGGACATCTACCGAGTTATCTTGATTGCTCTGTCCATTATTGCGTGATACTATGTGCCTATGTGGTACTACTCCTTGACCTACAATTGATCCTTAGTGTGAAGTTGTACTTATGTGCCTTAATGTTCATAATGACTATTGTATAGGTTTGAGCTACATTTAGCATATCTATATCATCCCGACATGATCTACTTAGTATATTGCATTGTCATACTAGAGCACGAATAAATATGTCATATGCTAGAATGTCATCTAATTGATGTCCTTCCTGTGAATAGGTTCATGATAGTGTGATAGTTCGGTTCTAATATCGTGATAGAGTGAATCCCTTACTTGATGGATACATGCTATAATTTCATGTCGACAAGCCTTGTATGCTACGTAATCCTCAGTAACTGTTATGATGATAATCCTTAATGTAAATTCGTGGTTGTATGACATCTTGTATCCATGATGGTCATATTGCTTAAGTCTCGTGTTGTGTCTTGCCCTCTATCATGATTGTATGTTGTTATAGCATGTTTACTTGGCCTATTGTATTGCTCGTATGATTGATTAGAAACATGAACCACATGATATGAGTCTATATGATTGTTGCTTCTCTTGGACTAGGTCCATGATAGTGTGGTCGACTCTTCTTTATATGAATGCCTCATAAGATGTGCTCTTTAACATGCTAGCCGATGATGCCTCGATGCTTATCATTCATCTTGTGACAAGAATCTATAGCATGCCTACCTATTTCGTATTCCTCAGATTAACTATTGTTGATGATTTTGCAAATGAGTATTGTTATATGTTAATTGTGCTAAGGTGAGGATATGTTAGTATAAGTGAGTCTTGACAAATACATGTTTCTCCCAGTATACATTAATTTGAACTTATGTCCCCATATTCTGGTAGTGTTGCCATTACTTAGACTTGCACTATACCTCGCTACACTTCCTCTCCTGTTTCGGTATTATTGGAATGTGATTGAATTGAAGTCTTGCTTAGTGCCGAGTAATTGATCAAGTGCATGTATGTACCACATGTTATATTGAGCCATTAGTAACGTGTAGAATCCTTGGTTATGACTTACGCACATTTATGCCTTGCCTACCTTGTTGTTGATTCTCTCTTGAGCTAGGTACCTGATAGTGTGGTTCTTTCCTCTTTCTGTTCTCTTAACATATTTCACTCGTTCTGATTAGCTTAATGTTGAATTCGATGATTGACTAGCTTTCCGTAATGGTCAAACCTAGCATGCTTACATGGTTAAAAGGTCTATTACTCTATGATGGCTTCTCGTGTTTGCATGAACCTATGACTTGACACCTCGCTTGATCACACATCACTCTATATCCTAAATTTTGCATATACATGACGCATGAATATCGGAATGAACCTGGTTGAATTACTTTAATTGTACTCATGTTCGATGTGTGCTATTAGTATCATGTAGGGCTTATGATTTCCAATATGACCCGCTAAATGATCACACGTTGTACTTGTTCTATGATGTGACAACGATTGTACCATATATGTACACTATGATGGTTCGTTCTTAACATGATTATAATCTAGCACCCATGATGTTCTTCTTATTACTTTTGATGATGCCTCATGTTTCGTGAATATTATATTGCACTCCTCTTAATGACTCTTGATTATGCTTGTATCACATTATGTATCGCTAGTATCATGTAGGACCCATGCTCTCTAGATGTATCTCGTCGTATGATTCCTTGCCATGTTTGACCTAATATGTGATCATTGTGTCAGGTGAGATAGCTACTATGTTGCCCTTTATATGATCTCGTATGATGCATACACCAAACTTGTGCATTGTTCATATATGTGATAATTACTATGCTACTCTTATGTGTTCTCGTATGATGCTTCATCTGATTATTATAATATACCCTGCCATGATATATTTGGACTCATTTGTTGATGTGTACACCATGCTTTTACATTGTTCATATGCATGATGCTCGTTATCTTCACTAAATTCCGCATGACTTCGAATTATATACGATCATTGTTGGTTCCGCCCATCTTGCTTGAAGTTACTAGGCATATCTGTTTCCATGGAATACTAGAGTGTTAGCTTGTTTCACATACATCAGCGTAGGACTTGATTGTGTCTTTGATATGAATACGAATGTTGCCCCGAGGTAGGTACATGTTAGTGTGGATTGATGTGATTGATATGCTCCATAATGAATTCATGCCTGTTTGTCACAAGTTGTAACCTAATGGACTCCATAAAGGCATCGTTACTATTCCCGAGTCGGAGTCTTGTCTCTAGTCATGTCGTCTTTAGCTTTGGTCTATTCCGTCTCCGAAAGAAACATTGGGTCGTCCGCCCTTGTCACTCCCCTATCTCCGCTAACTTGAACTCCTACGCGTTACATTGGATGAGCGACCGCATGGAAAAAGGGATCGGGAAGTCGAATAGCGATAGAGCAGCGCAGCGGAAGCGTGGGCCCATAACCCACGGGCCTCAGGATCGATAATGTCGACGGAACAAGCTCGCTTCGAGGATTACGATTGTTGAGTACGATATGACTTGCAGGTGGGAGTTTCCTCTATTCGAATTGCTAACCCTTTCTAAGCTTGTTGATGATGATATTGCACTGACTTGATGTTGAAAGCTGCTTGTTGATGTGATGACTGTTGCTTGATTGTTTGTTGACTATGATGATATGATTCGATGCCTTACAATCCTAAAGTGCCTTGATGACTTAATGTGATGCTACTCTGAGATGCCAAGCATGATCTAAATTCCTTGCCTATAATGTGAACTGCAAATGCTGAGAATCTGAATTGTTTATTAGAGGTGGTTATGACGAGATGTGCTAGCTTAACTTGATTAGGTTCATATATGATGTTTTGCAATACTTATTGAGCATGACAGTAGTTTGAGACTTAAAAAAAACACAGTTGCAATGCTTAATGATGAGCTAATGATGCTATTGATAAATGCTGATTGATATGATGTAGTCCTTCTGTGTAATAATGTTAATGATTGCTTCTTCTTGAAACATGTGAGTGAGGTCCCTTGGTAGAATGGTTAGAGAGCGGTTAAGGAAATTGAGTAATTGGTATGATGTGAGGGTCTTCTTGATTATGTGATTTATTAATATGTACTGGCATGATGCTGGATAGCAACCATGATAAACTTGTGTGGCATGATATTACATGTTGATATGCAATACTGAGTTAAAACTGTTAGTGACAACTATGAACATGATATAATGATTCATTGCTATCCTACTATGTTGTTCTAAAAACATGTTATAATGTGTTGAATGAATCATGAGATGATGATACGTTGTTATGTGAAAGCATGATGTTATACTATATGGTTGATAAGTCTGATTATGAATAGGTAAGTGATGAATATGACTTGGAGCATAGATATGACTTATGTGTATATATGAGGTGATGGTGCATGACTGCTATTACTCGTTATATGACATTGTGATGAGCTAAGATGATGTTTGGAAAGCATGATGACATTTTGATGTTGATATACTGTTTGATCTCCCCTTTTTGGTTGAATCTTAATAGCATGATTTTGTTGGAATGATGTGATAATATGTTATGATAATGCTGGATAGAAATTGGATAGGATGACTATGTGAATTTATGCTTTACATGAGACACCTTGTTATGGCTGGTTCCACTAGTGTGCGATGTTGAGATGCGATCGTGAGATTTGACTTGAAGTAGTGTACTGACTCCATGACACCTAACCTCTTTGATCTCTTGACATGTGTGCTTGCGTGATTTATGAGAATTCGATGATGCACTTGTGATGCCTTCTGTATAAGATAGATATACTTTATGACTCATGGTGTAATGTTGAGATTCTGTTATTACCTTTGACATGTCCTAAAGGGATGATATGATTTATTTTATGGGTAATCATGTTACGCGGTTGAGATGTCGATTGGTTGAGATTATTATGATTAATGTTGAGATTGCCATATGAGAAGTGGTTGATGATGTGATGAGTCGATGAGTTGATTATTTATGTGCATATTGAGTTGAAGATGATGATAAAATGATCTTGGAACCTAGGAAGAGAATATGGGATTAGCCCTTAGAGGTGGATGATTCCACCTCCTACCTTCTGAATTTGATTGATTGGGTTGCGAGAAGCTGATTTGGTTTTTGGGAGATTTTGTCGAAATCTTGATTTGAAAGGAATTGACTTGTTTTGGTGTAAAGTTGCTTGATTAAACATCGGATTTGAAAATTTTGAGCGATTTTGAAAATGGCCAACTTGGGGTTTTAAAGAAGTTGAGAGTTTCAATGATTTGGATGACAACCTTTCCATTTACGAAACGCTTTGAGAATTTACGAACTGGATTTACATTATGACGTCTCACGAAGTGGATACAAGCATTTTATAGGGGCGCTTATAGATTGCTTGCTAAGACCTAGGCGGACTGTAACGGCCCAGATATAAATATCCGGGATACGTTTCGAAGGTCGGATACCTTCGTTCGGATTTTGCAATTCAGGTACGGGTCGAGGTTTCAAACCTCTAATCAGTCGAAGTTTCATAAATTTAGTTTAAACGAAAGTGAAATGGAAATATGATTTAGATACAAAAGCCACGGCAAGGCCGGGTCAAAACCGAAACAAAATTCTAAAGTCGGATGGCCAGATTAGCGGGGTTAGACAGATTTCTTTACAATCGCCGAGGGACTTTCCCACGCCATATAAACAGAGAGCAATCATACCTAAAAACAATGGGTGCGAGTGGGGTCAGACCGAGGCCCCAACACGCTCTGTCCAGCAAGCGAACATACACATACGCTAATAATAAAGATGATGCAGATGCGGAAATTAAATCACACTAGCATGATCCTAATTTACAATATGCAAGAAATAACTGTAAAGGCGCCCAAAGAATGCCAAGGGGCATGTCCCTCTCCTACCTCTGCACCCCTTTCCGTTAGTGCAGAGACCGGCCGGTTCGATGCTATAGCATATCATATCTCATCATCATATCTCATCATCATAACATAAATTAAAATAAATATGCCTGATGGTGCTGGGCTATCATCATGCTCATATCGACTCGATAGACTCAGGGCACCCGATGGGGCTGGGCTACCCTATGACCCTAGCAAAGACTCTAGGACTATCACAGATAACGGCCGTTCTGTTTCATACGCGTAAAGAAATAGAATGCTCAATCACAAGTGCAACCTAGCATGATACTACATGGCATGCTTTAATGCTTATGCAACACCTAGTATGTCATACATTCACAAGCCGGTAATCTCTTTCGAATCTGAGTAAGCCCATAAAGGAACTTACCTGAATAAGCCGAACAGCAGAGAACAAAGCAGAAGCGGAATCCAAGTAAGAGTCACCAATAGCAAGCAATGTCCAACATCCACAAACACCTAATAACATATAAATGCATAAGTCTACCTATTTCACACAAGGCGCCCCTAACTATCATACATATCTCGTCTCATATCTCGTTTTCAGATCATTCCATCTTATTTTATCATTCCAGGTTCATCTCATCTCATTTCCAAAATAATATCTCAAAGAACTCAACTTAGAAAATCAAACAACTCTTTTAAAATCGCTTATATAAATCCCGACATTAAACATTTAAACCTTAAGACCCATTTTCCCAAAATCATGTTATAAAATAATTCCGGAATGTTTCTTATCTCAAAAACCATATATAAATAAATTTCAATATTAAATTATTAAAATAACTCTAAGCTCACAAATCATATTTATAAATCAAGACCAACCATTCACTTTAAAATTTCTAATTCACATGTTTAAATCCTCTTAAAAGGCATCAATTAAATAATCCAATCAATATTATTTTTAAACAATAAACAATATATAAGGATAAATTTCCAGAATATTACAATTATAACCAAATCCCAAAATAATAATAATATTCAAATAATTTAATACTTACTAATCATATAATCTCAAAACAATACCCATAAATATATTTATAACTCCATATCAAATAATATTACCTTTAAACCATATAAACTAATATATTAATATTTTCAGAATATATATTTATCTCACAAAATCCGATAAAAATAATAATAATAATAATAATAATAATAATAACTAATAATAATTTAACAATTATAACCATAACATAAACACAACATACAAAATAAATACCCAACAAATTCTTACCCAGCCCAGCCGAAATACCCGGATCAAGCCCCAACCCAAGCCCATACCGGCCCACCCAATTCGGATCCCCTTCCCCTTTCAATTAAAAGAACCGGAAGAATAAACTGAACCGGAATAATTGGCCAGAACCGGCCCAAGAAAAAGGAAAGAAAAAGAAGGACTGAACCGCCCCCTGAACCCGTCCCCAACCTCTGCCGCTGCGCTCAAACAGAGAAGGAGAGAGGAAGGAGAAGGAGAAGGTCTCGCCGGAGGTGGTTCAATCCGACTACCCCACAAGTGGTTCCCGACCTCAAGACACACAGAACGACTCAAAAGGGACCAAGGGAGAGGGAGGAGAAGAAGCTCACCGAGTGGTTCTTCGAGGTCGTCGAAGGTGATTCGAGATCGTCGGAGTTCGATCGGATTCGTCGAAGGCGGAATCGATTCCTTCTTGGCCGAGCTTGAACACAAAAGGAACCGAGGAGGAAGAACAAGAGGAGTGGCTCGGCGACGGCTTGGAGACCAAGCCTTGGACGTTGAAGAGCTGCTGCTGTTGCTGACCCAAAGGAAGAAGGTGAAGCAGGGGGGGCTTGTCTTTCAACTAACGGGGGCGAGAGTGGTGATGGCGGCATGGTGCTGCTCGACTCCTGGGAGGAGAAACAGGGGCTCGGAATCGGCGGCGCCCTGGTGGCTACTGGCGGCCGGAGTCAGGAGGGGTGGTGAGCTGGGGATACTCGGTCTCGGTCTGGTGGAGCAGGGGTGGTGTTGAAACAGAGGACCAAAGGTAGGTGGCTTCTAAGCGTGAAAGGGGAGAGGGAGAGTGAGATGTAATGGTGATGAGTGATGCAGGAGGGCCGGTGTGAGCAGAGAAAGGGGAGAAGACAAGAGAGGGAGAGGGAGGCTGTGCCACAGAGATGGTGGGTGCAGAGAGGTGAGGAGGGAGTGCAGCAAAAGGGTGGGGGGACCAGTAAATTGTAACAGAAGGGAGGAAGAGGGTGAGAGAGAGAGAAAAAAAAATAAAAGAAAAGGGAAAGAAATAAAAGAATTGGGTCCACGAAAGAATTTAAATTAGCGAAAAAAAAAAACTCGAAACCCGCTCGTCCGATCGAATCCCGACTAAATCAATTTAAATAAAATTTCAATTACTAAATACAAGATAACAGAATTAAATAAATTTCAATCAATACTCTTAGTTCAAATTAATTTTTATTAATGCTCGATCTCGAAAGCGAAAATCAAAATCCATTTCTAAAACCCAATTCAAAACTATATAGAAGTTCGTTTCTGAAGGATTACTAAAATTCAGTTGCTCGAGGACGGAAATTTCAAAATTTCTAGAATCTTAATTTTAAAGTCGAACATAATTTAATATCTTAAGAAAATAATATTTTAAATTTTCTGGTCTTTACACGGACGCTATAATGCTTTTAGAGTTGTGATGCTTCCGAAAGGTCAAGGCGAGGATGTGATAGGGGCGCTTATTACACACTCGACAAGACCCATTTGGAGATATCACGACCGTGACTAGGATGTTGTGAGAATCCCGGAAGACGCAACCGAGATGATTACAAGATCCTTGGACATGGTCTTCGGACTCACCGATTTCAAACTCCTTCCCGTTGCTTTAAAATGAATTTAGTCTCGGGGACGAGACTTGTTTTTAGAGGTGGATGAATGTAAAGACCGGAAAATTTAAAATATTATTTTTTTAAAATATTAAATTATGTTCGACTTGAAATTAAGATTCTAGTAATTTTGAAACTTCCCGTCCTCGAGCAACTGAATTTTATTGAATTCTTCATAAACGAATTTCTATATAGTTTTGAATTGAGTTTTAGAAATGGATTTTGATTTTTCGCTATCGAGATCGAGCATTAATAAAATTAATTTAAGCTCCGGGTATCGAAAAATTTATTTAATTCCGATTATCTTGAAATTGATTTAATTTTATTTAAATTTAATTTAGTCGGGAATTGAACGAGTCGGGATATGTCGAGATAGCGGTTTCGGGTATTTTGAATTTGGTCTTGTGGGGACCATCTCCTATTTTATTTCCTCTCTCTCTCGATTCACATATTGGGAAGAGATTCCTTGCCTTGCCCTGCAATTGTGCAGCTGCATCATTGTTGCAGCTCACCAATTTCCCCTTCTTGGTCCCCCCTTCCTTCCTTATCCTTGCCTGGAACCAATAGCCCTCATCCTCTCTCTTTTGCCTCATTCAATAAACAACAAAAAATCATGGGAGATACTCCCATCTTCCATTACACACAACCCACAAACACCATCCCCCAACACACCACCGTGTTCCCTCTGTTGGCAATTTCAGAAACCCATCACCACCCTAGCCTCCCTTCTAGTCGTCCTTCGTGGTCGCCGACATCCCCTGCTTTGCCGAGCCAAGCAGCCCCGCCTTTGCTCATGTTTTGCCGAGCCAAACTCCATCCCCTTCTTGTTCTCTGTTGTCGAGCCACCCAAGGAAGCATCCTCCCACCCTTCTTGGCGTTTTCGAGCCGCCATCATCGCCAGAAGAGCCCCGGAGCCACCCGGCCGCAACCTTCCATCCTCCCTCCTCTGTCTTCCGATTTCAAGCGGTAAGGATTCCTACTCCCTTTCGCCCTAATCTGAGTAAAGGTGGAGCTTTGACCCCTCTACATACTCCTTAGGCCATCCTCACCATAAATCCACCTCCGACGAGGATCGATTCAACAACGGCGCACGATTCCGGCGAGACAACTCTCTCGGTAACCTCTCTATTTCTCTTTCCTTCTTCCTTTCTGGGTATGTGGGTGTTGGGTAGTCGGGATGGGTGGCCGGAAGTTGGAGCTAGCGCCGCCGGCAAACTCTTTCCTCTTCCTCTTTCGCTTTCCGGAGGTGCGGCGCCGAGCCCTCTTGGCTCTCTGTTTCAGACACTGAAATGGGGGAAGAAGAAGGAGGCTAGGCGGGTCCCACTCGGTAGCCACATTAGCCGCCACCTCAGGCGCGGGCCCCCTCCTTCTTTAATTCTGACGTTGGGCCTCGGGTTTGGGCCTGACCCGGATGATTCAAAAGGGTTATATCATTTTCTTCTTACGGGTATTTCAGTGGGGAGAGAATCAGATCCGGGTTTCTCTTTGGGTGTGGGCTGGATCCGTCTTTTCCGGGTCGGGTTGCATTCCGGATTATATCATGTGAGAGGAGGGTATTCAATTTGGGCCTATTATTTCCGGGTTCTTCTTCCCTCAGTTCCGGGCTGGGCTTGGATCCAGTTTGGGTTTTCTTGGATGGGTTGTTTTATGTTAATGTTGTGTTATATATATGGCTAAATATGTTATATGTTATGTTATATATATATATATATATGTTATATGTTTTTATTATTTCTGATTTTAGGAAAATGAATTTATATATTTATATGTTCTGAAATTATTAATATTTATATTTAAAAGGGTTTTAAAAGGGGTATTAATTGATAAAGTGAATTATTTAATATGTTTTATAAGTGGGGATTAAAAAGATGGATTTATTTTAGTGTCTATTTTAGATAAACATTGTTGCTAAATTATTTAGAAAAGGTTTTAAGTCGCCCGAAAATGATTCTTAAAGGATTTGAGGTGTTGAAACCAAAATGCAGGAAATTGATTCTATAATATGATTTTAAGGTATTGGTTTTAAGGATCTAAATGTTTAATATCGGAATTTGGCCAAGTATGATTTGAGAAATTATGTAGAACATGAGTTGACGTAATTTTGGATTTATGGGTTGGAAAATACGGTTGGTATGATTTTATCAACGGGTTTGATTGGAAGACGATTTTGGTCGATTTGATCGTATCGAAAAGGTTTTAGAAAACGGTTTTACTATCGGTTGGTTTTGAGGATGTTGAGGACTTGGGTTCCGTAAGTATGAATGTGAACCGGTAGCTTATGGAAATGACTTGATGATAGGTGTGAATTGCTTGTGGATTGCTTTGGACTTGCATTTTGGCCCTTGCTTGTGTTATCTTGCTGTTCTGCATCAACAGGTAAGTATCCTATGGGACTAACTCAGTAACCTGGACCTCCTGCCTGATGTGTCATGTAATGTGTAGTTTTGTTGCATATTAAAGTATGCCATGTAGTATCATGCTAGGATTGCATTGAAATGAGCATGTGTTTACTGTGTGTTTGAATACAGAACGACCGTTATTTGTGATAGTCCTAGAGTATTTGCTAGGGTCATAGGGTAGCCCGGCCCCATTGGGTGCCCTGAGTCTATCGAGTCGATATGAGCATGATATGATAGCCCAACACTATCGGGTAAGAGATGAGATGATTTGATATGATATGATTAGCCCAGCACCATCGGGCATGAGCATGATTTATGATATGATGATGAGATATGATATGATGATGAGATATGATATGATATGATATGATATGATGATACCGTGGTGAGTGCACCACCACGAAGAGAGTGCTATGCTATAGCCCGAACTGGCCAGTCTCTGCACTAACGGGAAGGGGTGCAGAGGTAGGAGAGGGATATGCCACTTGGCATTGTCTTGGGCCCTTTACAGTTCTTTTCTGCATATTATATATATACTAGGGGCATGATAGTGTGATTTAAATCTTGTACCGCATTAGTCATCTCTTATTTAGGTATAGGCATGTTATGTGGCCTCAGCGCGGTCAGAGGACCCGCAGGCGATCACCGGGCCTGACTTCGTGGATAGTGTTAGGTACCGCTCTTGTTGCTCCATGCTTCTGTGACGGGGAAATCTTTTGGCGAATCGAAGAATCCGGCTAATATATTCTAACTTGACAAATGGCAATCACCCACTTTGTTTTGGTTTTGACCCGGCTCTGCCGTGGCTTTTGTATCTAAACCGTACTTCCGCTTTATTTTCGTTTTAATTGTATTTCTGAGATTTCGACTGATTAGAGGTTTGAAACCTCGACCCGTACCTGAATTGCAACATCCGAACGAAGGTATCCGACCTTCGAAACGTATCCCGAATATTTATATCCGGGCCGTTACAAAGTTGGTATCAGAGCTAGGTTGTGCAATTCGGATACGCTAGGGTCGAGTGTATGTTTTGGAAAACCGCCCATGGATTTCGAAAGATTTGAAAGCATTTTAAAGGGGCAAAATGAACTTAATATGCCTAACTCAATTGGACTAAATATGAACTTGGCTTATGATAAAAGATGAGAACCAACTAATAAGGGATCGAGTGGGTAGAAACGGCGCTAGACCCGACTAAAAGATGAGAACCAACTAAAAGATGAGAACCAACTAAAAGATGAGAACCAACTTGTCATTTCTGGCAAATTAGGCAAGTGTCAATTAAAAATTTTACAATCTCAAAAGTCAAAACCGACCCGAAATCGACCCGAAATGACCCGAAACCGGGTTCAACCCGACTTTGGATCGACCCGATTTACCCGAGACCCGTTTGACCCGAAACCTGAAATGACCCGACCCGAACCCGACCCGAATGACCCGATTGACAGGTCTACATATATGTATACGAAAAAATTATATCATTTTCATGCATATAAGTTGATGTGTCCAATCATATATATGAATTGAATGATGAAGGTAACGAGCTCAATTATAAATCTTTTAGGCATCCATTATTTTCCCAATAATGTACACAAATTTAAGTACGTCTAGCTAGTTTCAATTGGATTCACATAATCCTAAAAGTAACAAATTTTTAGGCATCCATTGTTTTCCCGATCCTTTCTTAATATATATATTTTTTCTAATATCTTCCTAATAAAACAATTTTAATCATTAGAATAACGGGTTTTCTATCCTATACTCAAGGGGATAGAATAACAACCTTAAGCGATCGGAAAAGATTCTCCAAATTTAAATTATTTTCAGCTTTTCTTAATGTTGATTTTCTATAGTTAAGATATAGGATAGAAAACCCGTTGACATAAATCAATAGTCAAGATAACTCCTAAAGAACAATAGTACATTATCACCCATCCTCTTTCCTTCACCCTCCATTAGAATTAAAATTATTTTAAAAAAATCTTAAAGAAAGATGTTGCTATGAAAAATTATTTAAAATAAAAATTATTAAAATAAATAAATAAATATGGAGAATAAGTAACCTTATGACCTGATACAAGACCGAGAAGATCTTAGACCTCCCATCATTGCTACACAATTTATCTCTTCAAATCTTTGGGCCTGTGTTCTAGAAATCATCTAGAAGACTGACAATGAAAACCCAAATTTACATTCATTTTCAACCCCCAAAAAAGATATAAACTTGGGTTTTCATCACCAGACATCTTAGATGACTTCAGTTCATGTATGTAAATCCCCAATGCTATACGAATTGATCACGAGAGTCGTCTCTTATAGGCTATATATAGTCGATGATGGTAACGACTAATTTTTCTAATATGTAGATAGATTTCACATAAATATTTTTTTTATAATAATATATAGAGATAGATAGATTATTTCTTTCCATTCTCAATGCAATCTAAACTAAATTGATGAATCGAGTGATTTAGGCTAAAATCTACTTATTTTCGGCAATTTTTTGATCAAATTTCTACCTTTTGGAAATAAAGCAAAAATATTAGACAAAATTTTCAAATTGGAAACATTGATGACACATATGACATTCTAATGCAAAAGTATTTAAGGAAGTTATTTTTCATAGAATCAACTTATATAAGGTACGTAATTTTAGAATTTTCTTAATAAATCTATGTTTTCCAAAATAAATACTTTAATTATCTTTAATTTCTTTATATCTTTTGAATAATATTACATTATGTCTATATACATGAGAAGCGTTGAAAAGCTCCATGTTAGTGTGAAGATGAGTACATGTTTCAGGTTTGTTTACCATCACTAGCAGATCTACGGGGCCTTGATCGGTGTGGTTGAAGTCTTCCGTAGCATGAAAGATCGGTGTGGTTGAAGTCTACCGTAGCATGAAAGATCGGTGTGGGAAAAAAAAATTTAGATGGATTTTTTTTTTGTAATTTTTTACTAATTTTAGAGATAAAACAATATAAAAAGAGCAATGAATTATAAAGACAATTTAGCTTAGTTGGAAATGAGAAGAGGTCATGTCTTCAAACCTAATTAAATAAAAAATTTAAGGTTTTATCCAATATACTTAAACACAAAACTTTTCTTTTTATATATAGATATAAAAAAAATCTCAAAATTTTTTTTATAGTTTTTTTTGTTTTAAAAATTTTCCTACTAAAAATGACTATTCAAATAATAAATTTAAGATTCTTTCTAATATAATTAAACAAAAAAATTATTTTTCATATATACATACAAAATAATTTTCTCAAATTTTTTTTAGCCAAATTCTACTAAAAATGACAATTTAAATAATAAATGTAAGGTTTTTTCAAATATATTTAAACAAAAAAAATCATTTTTTTATACATACTCATAGTCATAATACATGCAATAAAAAATTTCTCAAATTTTGTTTAGCCCCCTTACTAAAATTTCCCCCTTGTAAAATTTGTTCATCCCATCTGGTCTGTTAGATTCATTGCAATTGCTGTCATAATTTCTTGTAATACACACCTCATTGCAATTGCTATCATAATTTCTTTTCCTTACCCCCCTCTGCCATTCTTTTTCTTCCTACCCGAAGGAGCTCTCCCCTTCAGTTTTCCCAATTTCCCCAACTGTCATACATACCCTAATCTGTCCTACATTTTGCTGCAACTAGTAACCTGATGTCCAAATTTCATACATTCTGAGCAAATTCGAGGAAGCCATTAAAAAACAGCGGGTTGCTGGGAGGCCTTTCCCCCCTCATATATCCACAATTTCAATACTTATATGCATTGCTTCTTCCACCAGTAATCTCGCATTAAGATAGTCGATCACCACTAGTGGTTTGATCATCAACACACACCGGTGACCCTATCGACCTTCAAGGTTTTAATGATGGTTTAGAGTTATCATCTAACCTACGCTGGCATTTCTCATTAACTGATAAGCAATTTCCATCAAGTTCACTCTTTTTAAGTTTCTATTCGTTTCTATCCTACAAACGACTCATTTCTTGCATCATGACAGACAGACCCGCGCATAGATCACATTGAATTTCTCTAATGAAAAACAAGCAGCACAAAATTTAGAACACTACCTCATAAATTAAAAACTGCACGTGTATATGTATGAGTTTTCCCTTTCCACCAAAAAAATAAAATAAAATACCGAAGCAAGAACACAATTAAAGCAAGGAAATAGATAGAGAAATCAAATACATAGAAAGCAAGGAAGGATGTTGAAGATTCAAGGAAATTAAACTTACTTGTTGATGGATCGAATTTGGAGGCGGAGCAACATGAAGACAGACAGACATAGACATAGACATAGTTAAAGCATAACCAAGGACTCCACATAAGCACAATGGTCACCCTCATATATAGAAGTTAAATTACTAGGACTAATATGAGAGTGAAGACAATGGTGGGTTCTAAGGTTGAAAGTAAGAATCTTTATGCCTCCATCGGGTGTACGATACTTCCACGTAAAGTCATCATTTTTAGTGACACGCACAAAGGTTCCAAAGTCGAGAGACTGCACCGGGTATTGGTGGATGACGCAACGTTGAACCCAGGAGGAGGACGATGATGCTGAAGCTGTAGGATTAGGATTAGGATAGGCCCATATGGAGACTCGATCATGGTCATCCAATCCACATAGGCCAAGCGAGGAGCCGCCATCAAGCGTTACCAGTTTGGTCTCCATGCGTCTATGCTTTTCAGCTGGACATGGCAAGGGATCAGTGTGGTAACTGAACTTGTGAGTTGCTAGCTCAAACCGAACGATTCGAATGCCATACTCCTTGATAGCCGAGTACCAGGCCTCGATCCAGAGCAAAGCCCCCTTGAAAAAGAGGGACCAAGGGTAGCGCGAATAAGCACGGGTGGTGGCCAACCCGCTAGATTCAATGTCAATTGTGGTCCAAGATCGGGTTTTGACGCTGTAAACCCAAATCCCCATGAGCACAAGCCGCTCGAGAATGATTTGATAGTTGTAGGCGATGTAGAGCACCTTGTAATCTTCACACGAGGAATCGTAGGCAAGCCTTGCCAGTCTCAATCCTATTGCTTTGGAAAGAGATATGGGGTTTGGGAGTGGGATACTGCGGACTTTCCTCATGGAAGGATTCCATAGCCAAGCCACTTCGTCCCCATGTCTAGTCGTCAGTAGGAAGAGTCCGTCGAGGGAGCCAGTTAGGATCCAGATATCGAAAGCTTTTAGTCCGGGATCAAGCTTTGCCGTGAGTGCAAATCTGTTGCTCTCCCGGATCTCGTAGCGTATCCTTCCAACGTCGCGGGTAGAGCAGCTGGCGAATTTAGACGTTTGGACGAGGGTTAGGGTTTCATCCAGGTTACCGGGGAACTTACGGAGGTGCAAGGAGACGAAATTGGGATCCTCGATGACGGAGAAGAAGAATCTGGAGACGCTACGCAGAACCAGCAGCGATTTGACCGGGAGAAAGCACATAATCTGTATCCATAATTCCAATGGGAGGTATGTTTGCCATTCCCTTGATTCCTTCCTTCTCCCACCTATTTCTTTTTCTTCCATAATTTATTTGTGAATTTTTAATTTCAGAAGCTTAAATTTCCAGTCAATATCTTTGCTTTTATACTAGTAGGTACGTTTGGGCTACTCCAAATCAAATTCTCTCTTTTCAACCCTAATTCCCACTTTCTGGTTGGACGGGATACATTTGGAATTTAAGTTGTGCTTTGAAAAATCTGAGTCCTTCCCAACAATCTCTATCTCTGCAGCAAAAGCTGGGGTAGAAAAATGCTTTCAAATGGCTTATGGACATGGAAGGAACGACTCCTGAGAATTTAATGCAATAAGGTGTATGGGCCAAATTAATTTCCTGTGAATTTAATTCCTAAATTTATTCTTTTGAGTTTTGGCCATGGAAGGAACGACTCCTCCAATTCATGGTGATGGGTCAAATGTGAGAAGCTCTATTTGTTGTGAGGATGTTGTTGAGGCCTTTGACGCCGTTATTCACAAGGGATATCTGCAGGCTTTTCAACGAACCATTCAATGACCAGAGGCAGTTTGTTGAGAATGGACCGTTCAATGACTAGAAGTAGTTTGATGATTAGAAGCTGAAAAACACAGGATGGTCTCAGCATCTGAGGAGGATTTACAAGTATGGACAAACTGTATAAAAAATCGATTTCTTTGGGTGAGATTTGGTAGATTAGATTCTATGTGAATCATTAGTAGATGTACTTCTCATTTCCTTTTAAGAATAAATTGTCTTCCACTTTCCTTCAGCTTTCTAACTTGATATGAACTCTGTGAGAATGCATGCACGTCTTTTCCTAGTTACATTCTTGCTCCACAGATTCTGCTTTGAAGAAGAATAAGAAGAATAAGTAGGATAAAGGTGTGGTTTGAAGTGTAATTTATATCTGTGTAGTGGTAACTGGTAAGGTTGCCCCTTTTTACTCCTAAAGATTTTTATTCATTCCAGAATCCAACACAAACTTTGTAGACTCGGATGTATATGGTTCTGAAGGTGATGATATGTTGTTGATCTCTTGGTTTTGCAATTTATGAGGTCTCAAAAAAAAATTCTGTGAAGTTGTTGAGGAGATCATACAAGATGAATTCAACCTGTGCAGCTTAACTGCTTAAGCAGTCAAGTTCTATATTATGACTATGCAATTGGCCTTATTTTGGACGTTGAATCCTCTAATTTTAAGTATTTTCTTGATGTTTCTGCATAGAGCAAGGGCAAACACTATTAAGGTGATATACTTTTTTTCCTTTGGATTTTTAAGTTTCTCGTGTTTTCCATTTTTTTTAGAGCCTAGAAAGTAGTAACCCAACTCTGCTTTTGTGGATTATGAATAAGCTGAACATGTTTTCTTCTGTGTTCTTGATTGCTACCTTACAACTTGGCAGGACCCCTAAATTTTAACAGGCATAACTACAACATGGATGACCCTGAAGTCGCCAAAGAAATCAGAGAAACGTCGGCATCTGCAGCTGATTTCCAAGTGAGCACAATCTTGTACGGGTGCGCCCTAATCGTGGTGGCCTTTCTCAGAGCTCAACTTGTAACTCTTGAACTTGATCTTAAGAATAACTTATACCTAATTTCTCAGAGAATTTCATCACAACTTCTGACAGTTTTTCCTTGTCATCCATCTGATTCTTCCTATATAAGTTTCTTGTAGAATTTGCAAATTACAACAAGTTCACTATAAGCCTGTCAAAGCACTTTTATGGATCAAGTGGGTTTTGCTATTTGTAGTGTAAGAATGCAAGCAATTGATTTTTCACCTGATTTCTTAAGACATTTTGACTTCTAAATGTTAGGCTTTCCCAAGAGGTGTTGACAATGAGGATATGGTAGTGCTCATGGAGTCATGGATGCAAAAACATCAAGGTTGGAGAACCAAGATGCCTTTGATTCCACAATAGTTGCAATGTCCTCTGATCCTAACAAAGATGGTATGTTAGTATGTGTATGCATTTAAGGATGTAGTTCAATGATTGAAGGAAACCAAGATGGTGGGTAAGCAAAGGTTCACCTGAACAGGTACCATCGCAAATTTCCTCTGTATCCTTGCATTGGATTATGGCTTCTTGTTGCTAACAGAATCACTTGAAATAAGAAATAAAATGTCTTCTACTTTTCAAGTCCTTTTTGTGAAGGATGTCTTGTAACGTTACAGGGCGCTATAACAAAAAGAATGACTGCCATTGAGGAAGTGGCTAGTATGGATGTCCTCTGCAATGACAAAACTGGCACATTGACGCTCAATAAGCTTACAGTCGACAAAAACTTGATTGAGGTGAATTCCATCACAACTGTCATATAGCACTTTTGTGAATTTAAGTGGCTTTGGTTTGTTGTAACTCGAGAAGTTTTGACTTCAAAATGTTTCCGATGGGTTATAAGGTTTTCCCGAGAGGCGTTGACAAGGATATGGTAGTGCTCATGGCTGCAAGAGCATCAAGGTTGAAGAACCAAGATGCCATTGATTTCGCAATAAATGCAATGTTGGATGATCCTAAGGAGGTATTTGTATGTGTTTAAGGTTGCAGTTCAGTGATTGACAAAAACTGTTTTTTTTTGTCTTCATTTTGTGAAATTCATGCCTTTGATTGATCTCTTAAAGGCAAGAGCTGGAATCAAAGAGGTTCACTTTTTATGATCACCTTACAAAACAATTCCATATTGTTTCTGATCACCAGGAATATGAGTTATGAGTTATGATCGCCTTACAAAATAAGTCACAAGCTTATATTGTTTTTGATCACCAGGAAGTTCCTGATGGTAACCAAGACAGTCCTGGAGGGCCATGGTGTAACGGCCCGAATATAGATACTCGGGTTACGTTTCGAAGGTTGGGTACCTTCGTTCGGATCTTGTAATTCGAGTACAGGTCGGGGTTTTGAAATTCAAGATTAGTATTTTAAAGTGGGGATTTCGGACCCCAAAATAGCCTGATGGCCACGCGGAGTCTTCGAGCCGTCCGAAATCTAAGTCGCAGAAATTCGTTTGTAAACGAAAGAATAAACGGAAGTAGAGTACAACTTGCCACGGCAAGGCCGGGTCACAACCAAGACATATAATTATGAAGTTGTAAGGCCGAGTTAGCGGGGTTAGACAGATTATTTGCAAGCGCCCGGAGTTTCCCACGTCATAGAGACAAAGAGCAATTATACCTAAAAACAATTGGTGCGAGCGGGTCAGACCGAGGCCCCAACACGCTCTGTCCAGCAAGCGAACATACACATACGCTAATAATAAGGATGATGCAGATGCGGAAATTAAATCACACTAGCATGATCCTAATTTGCAATATGTGAGAAATAACTGTAAAGGCGCCCAAAGAATGCCAAGTGGCATGTCCCTCTCCTACCTCTGCACCCCTTTCCGTTAGTGCAGAGACTGGCCAGTTCGATGCTATAGCATATCATATCATATCTCATCATCATAACATAAATAAAAATAAACATGCCCGATGGTGCTGGGCTATCATCATGCTCATATCGACTCGATAGACTCAGGGCACCCGATGGGGCTGGGCTACCCTATGACCCTAGCAAAGACTCTAGGACTATCACAGATAACGGCCGTTCTGTTTCATACGCGTAAAGAAATAGAATGCTCAATCATAAGTGCAACCTAGCATGATACTACATGGCATGATTTAATGCTTATGCAACACCTAGTATGTCATACATTCACAAGCCGGTAATCTCTTTCGAATCTGAGTAAGCCCATAAAGGAACTTACTTGAGTAAGCCGAACAGCAAAAGATACAGCAGAAGCAGAATCCAAGAATCAATAAACACCTAATATATACGCGAAATAGGCGCCATGAGATATTATTCTACTATTCAACACATGGAAACTTTCCCAAGCTAATCACAAAAGAAAATAACTAGATTCCGAGAAATTATCCAAATACCCAAATCTAGGTCAACCCGGTCAAAGTTGTTATGATAGAATTCTCTAATACATTGCTTTCCAACAAAATCCTCAAAAGAATATTTCCAAAACATAGAAACTCCTTTTAAAACAATTACTTATAATATAATGATAATTAAAATAATACCTCCCATTTTATAAGTAAATCCCTTTAATGTTCTCAACTAATATATATTAAATTCACTTTATAATATAATACTTTCCAGATTTTTCATAAAACTCAGATTTATAATAATAATAATAATAATAATAATAATAATAATAATAATAATAATAACATTAAATAATAAAAGAACACCATACGTACTATAGACATATATATATATATATATATATATATATATATATATATATATATATATATATATATATATATATATATACTATATACAAGGCAACAAAATAAGGAGACCCAACCCAGCCGGCCCAACTGAAGGAAACAGAAAGCAAAGCCCACCCATGAAGCCCAGAACCCACCCGGATGGAGGTAAGGAAGGAAAAGGGGTGATCCGGGTTTGGGCGTGTTGAAGGCAAGGGAAGGGGACCCGGAAACGAAATGATATAACCCGTATTAGGGTTAACCCGGCCCAATGAAATTAGGCCCATAAGCTTCCCTTCGTCTTCAACCTCGGCTCAGCCCCTGCGTTCGACGAGGAACGACGGAGAAGGTGAGAGGGAGAATCCTCCGGCTAGGAGGCTCCATTCGGCTCCAAATTCCACCCGAAGGTTCAAGGTGGTATTCCGACCCTCCCTACCCCAGAAAGAAAGAAGCGAAAACCAGAAAGGAGGAAGAAGAAGAAGGGTTACCGAGGAGCCTTGTCGTCGTCGGGGAGGGCGATCAGGCGAAGATGGACATCAACGACGGAGGGAGGGAGGCTGGCTGCACCTGGAAGGGGCGTGTGAGCATTAAGGACAAGCTCTTACACTTAGTCAAGGCACCCAAGTGAAACAATCTTACCGAAGTTAAACGAAAAAAACAGGGGAGGCGTGCGACTCCGACGGTGGTGTCCTTGTGGCCGGAAGAGCTCCTTCGTGCCTAGGGAAGAAGAGAATGAGTAGAGGATTCACCTCTGAGACTAGAAACGAAGATGGGAGAGGGAAGGTACATTACCGAGCTTGGAACCAAACAGGGAAAGGGACCTCTGCGCAGCGGCGTTGGTGGCTCCGGCGACGTCTGACGCTTCCCCTGAGCTTCGGAGATGTGAGAGAGAGTTGCTGGCCACCTGGAGGAGAGATTTGGAGGAGGAAAGGTGATTTCTTGGTGAAGGAAAGTGTGAAGATTTGCTACGGGATTGAGATGCTCTTGTGGGTTTCTGCGGAGGGAGAGAGGGTGTATTGCTGGGTATTGTGAAGTGAGGGTGTGTGTGAGGGGAGAATGAGGGTGTGAGGAGAGGATATGGGTATGTATAGGAGGTGAGGGTGTAAGGCAATTTGAGGAGGGAGTGCTGCAGAAGGATGGATGCAGGAAGGGTGAGGAGGGTGTGCAGCAGTAAGGGGGGGGGGGACCAGAAGCAGCCTGGGTAGGCTGAGAGAGAGAGAGTTAAATAAATAAATAGAAATAATATATATAATATAATTAATGGTAAATGAGGTGGAAGGGTCCCATTCGCCTTGAAATTTCGAATTTCCGACGTTAAGAATTTAAATTGAATTAAAACATTTCGAGTATGAAATAAATTTCTAAAATTCGAATACTCAAGAACGGAATTCGATTCCGAGTAAAATCTGATTTAAAATGAAGTCGGAAGGATTTATAAAATTGACCTTGCTCGGGGACAAGTTTTCTTCCAATCACACGAATAAAATAGTCATATTTCAAATAATTTTAACTAAAATAATAATTATATAATACGGAATATATTTGGTCTTTACATTTATCCACCTCTAAAAACAAGTCTCGTCCCCGAGACTAAAATCATTCTAAAGAAATGGAAAGAATTTGAAAGAGGTGAGTCCGAGAATCATGCCTTCGATTCCGTAAGTATCTCATAAGGGCCCATATGAGATTCTCGCAGTATCTTTGACGTTATCATGCTACCCCCAATTGGTTGGAGCAAGTATGGAATATGGGCCCTTATCCCATCCCTGCCCCGACTTCTCGGGCGTATCATAACTCAAAAGCATATAATATGGTTTGGGAGGGTTCAAAAGCGTTTTAAATGGAAAGTTTGACCTTAAAATCACGGAATTTTAGATAGCGTTTAACCTTTAATAAAACCCAAAATGGTCCTTTCAAAATTGTCCAAAGCTTTCAAATCCGATGCAATTTCCAGAAATTTCAGATTGCGAGATGTGGAATCATCCACCTCTAAGGGCTAATCCCAGATTCTCTTCCTATGCTCCAAGTCATTCAATTACCAATTCTAACTCATCAAGAATCACAAAGTCGTAATCAACTCAAGCATAGATAACTACCATAATCTCAACCACCTCTCACGTGGTAAGTTTCAAACATAGAAGATAGTCTCAACAAGTCAAACCGTTCATCGCAAAACGGTCTAAAACACAACATGAGGAATACTAATGTCTCAAAACGTGCCAAAAATGGCGACAAGGTCTAATCATACTACGAGTAAAGTATCTCAATATTCTATAAAAGTATCATAAGTCCCAACGGACGTCACATCAAGCATATCATCACGCAAGCCACGAGAACCGATCTCTAGCCATATCATCTCAGTATAGAATCTGCACAGAGAAAGCAATCATAAGCACACAAAATCACAGAAATGCCCATTCCCGAAATAAAAGGCTACTAAGGCTCACCACTAGCTCACGAGGTCAAGGATAGGTCAACACTCGGCTCAACATAAGATGCTAAGAGCTCGTCTATGACACTCCCATAGCTCGACCGAAGGCTATACTCAGTGTCCCAAGTCGCCTCCTTGGGACTCCTCCTAGACCACTGGACCAGAAGAAGAGGAACCTCCTTGGTCCTCAACTTCTTGACTCGACGGTCAAGTACCCTAACTGGGCTCTCTACATAGGTGTGGTCGGGCTCTATCCGGAGATCGGAATGGTCAAGGATATGACTCGGATCGGGGACATATCGCCGAAGCTGGGACACATGGAACACATCGTGCACTCCGGCTAACGATGGGGGTAGGGCTAAACGGTATGCGACCTCACCGACCCTCTCGAGAATCTCAAACGGTCCCACAAATCTAGGGCTCAGCTTGCCCTTGATGCCAAAGCGGCGAACTCCTCTGGTCGGCGACACTCTAAGCCATACATGCGATCCAACCTCAAACTCGAACTCTGTCTGTCTGCGGTCCGCATACTTCTTCTGCCGGTCCTGAGCGACCCTCATATGCTCCCGTATGCGTCCGACCTGGTCGACTGTCTCTCGAACCATCTCTGGCAATGAAGCTGTGGTGTCAGCGGGCTCGTCCCAACATACTGGCGACTTGCAGCGTCTCCCATACAGTGCCTCATAGGGTGCCATCTCGATCGAATAATGGTAGCTGTTGTTGTACGAGAACTCGACCAACGGTAAGAATCTGACCCAACGGTCGCCCCACTCCAAAACGCAAGATCTCAGAATATCCTCTAGGGTCTGGATCGTCCGTTCACTCTGTCCATCTGTCTGCGGATGATAAGCAGTGCTGAAACGCAAACGAGTCCCCAAAGCATCATGAATCTGCTGCCAGAACCTCGACGTGAAGCGGCCATCTCTGTCAGAAACTATCCTCTCGGGAACCCCATGGAGTCTCACAATCTGTCGGATGAACTCGTCTGCTAGCCTCGCAACCGGCCATGTCTCCTGAATGGCGATGAAATGGGCCGACTTGGTCAGTCTGTCGACCACGACCCAGATAGCATCGAACCCTCGGACATCTCTCCTCAATCCAGTGACGAAATCTATGGAGATTTCCGTCCACTTCCACTCGGGAACTGGAAATGATCTGACCAAGCCACACGGTCTCTGATGCTCAATCCTGACCTGCTGACAGATCTGACATCGGGCGACGAAATCTGTAATATCTGCTCGCATCCTCTGCCACCAATAGGATCTCCTCAAATCCTGATACATCTTATTCGTCCCTGGATGGACCGAATAAGGGGTGGCATGAGCCTCCTGCATAATCCTCTGCCTCAGATCTAACGTAGAGGGTACTACCACTCTGCTCTGAAAAGTCAGCAACCCATCGACTCTCTCCATAAGCTCTCCAGCTCGTCCCTGTGCCATCCGCTCTCTCAGGGCTGCCACCTCAGGGCAATATGCCTGTCCTCTACTAATCTCATCGGTCAGCTCTGAGTGAATCTCGAGGAAGGATAGCTGACCCCTCTCTTGCTGAATCCATACCTCTATGCCACATGACATCAACTCTGCCTGCAATCTACGCTGTGTTGTCAGTCTGGCCACAATCACCTCCTGATGAGTCTTCCGACTGAGCGCATCAGCCACCACATTGGCCTTCCCGGGATGATAGATGATCTCCAAATCATAATCCTTCAGGAGCTCTAACCAGCGTCTCTACCTCATGTTGAGCTCCCTCTGTGTGAAGATGTACTTCAAGCTCTTGTGATCTGTCATCACCTTGCATGAAGTACCATACAGATAGTGTCTCCAGATCTTCAGAGCGTGCACTACAACTGCCAGCTCAAGATCATGTGTGGGGTATTTCTCCTCTCTAGGCTTCAACTGACGTGAAGCATAAGCGATAACTCGATCCCTCTGGTGCAGAACGCATCCCAGACCAGCTCGCGAAGCATCTGTATAGATCACGAAGTCCTCGGTCCCATCAGTTAGAGCCAAAACTGGTGCGGTCGTCAGCTTCTCCTTGAGTAGCTCAAAACTGGCCTGACACTCCTCACGAAAGGAACGTCCTTCCGTGTCAGCTGGGTCATCGGTCGAGCGATCCTCGAGAAGTCCCGAACAAAGCGACGGTAGTAGCTGGCTAATCCTAGGAAGGAACGGATGTCTCGGACGTTCTTGGGCACCTCCCAAGCAACGATGGCATCAATCTTCGCCGGATCCACGGCGACTCCAGCTGCTGAGATCACATGACCTAAGAAGGTCACCTCGGGAATCCAAAACTCACACTTGCTGTACTTGCCGAACAGCTAATGCCTCCTCAACGTCTCTAGAACAATCCTTAGATGCTGCTCATGCTCCTCATGGCTCCGTGAGTACACTAAGATGTCATCGATGAATACCACGACAAATCTGTCCAGATAGTCTATGAACACCCTGTTCATAAGTTCCATGAAGGCCGCTGGCGCATTGGTCAGCCCGAAAGGCATGACCACAAACTCATAGTGCCCATACCGCGTCCTAAAGGCGGTATCCTGGATGTCCTCTGATCGCACTCTGAGCTGATGATACCCCGATCTCAAGTCGATCTTCGAAAAGATCACTGCACCTTGAAGCTGGTCCATCAGGTCGTCAATCCTCGGAAGCGGGTAACGGTTCTTCACCGTCGCCCGGTTCAGCTCACGGTAATCGATGCACAACCTCAACGAACCATCCTTCTTCTTGACGAACAGCACTGGAGCTCCCCATGGTGATGCGCTCGGGCGGATATAGCCCTTCCCGGCTAACTCCTCAAGCTGAGCCTTAAGCTCAGCCATCTCTGTGGGTGCCATCCTGTAGGGTACTCGGGAAATGGGCCTGGTGCCCGGCTCCAACTCGATAGCGAAGTCGACCTCTCTCTGCGGAGGTAGTCCGGGTAACTCATCGGGGAAAACGTCGGTGAAGTCTCGAACAACGGGTACCTCAGACATGATGGGTCGGCCTCGATCCACCTCCAAAGCATAACACCAATATCCCGTACAACCCTGGTCCAGAAGTCTCGCTGCCCGAACTGCGCTGATCAGTGCCCCGTTCCTCTTGGGGTCGCTACCCCAAACCTGGTGCTCGGTGCCATCCTCGGCTAGAATCGATACGGTCCTCGTCCGTAAGTCGATGATCGCCCCATAGTGGTCCATGAAATCCATCCCCAAAATCAGGTCGTGGGTCCTCAAGGCCATCACGATCAGATCGGCGGGCCACTCTTGCTCTCCTATACGGATGGGGCAACATAGGATCTCACGACTCGTCCTAATCCTAGCCCCATCCGGCATACCCGCAGTCAGGGGCGGACCCCTCGTGCAGCTCAAGCTCAGCCTAGAGACGCACGACTCTGCTATGAAGTAGTGTGTGGCACCCGTGTAAAAATGAATACTCAAACAGTCATCTCGAAGAAGTATAGTACTTGAGGCACTCGGAGCGGATCGATCCTCAACTCTCATCTGAAAAACGCGGGGCGGTGGGGGCAATGTAGAACCAGAAGCTCCAGATGTTTGTACTCTCCCATAACCTGACCCAGACGGTCCTGCGGATGATGATCCTCTGCCTGTCCCGGGCCCAGATGGCCCACGGCCCCCTCTAGCTGAACCTCTGCCACGTCCTCCGGATCGACCTCTAACAGTGGTGCTGCCCCTCCCCTGCCCCGGGGTGTAAGTCAGAAGCGGGGGCTGGGGAGCAGCGGGAAGTCTCGGTGCGGGTGGAGCTGGTGGGGTCCTACCACCCTGGGGGCAGCGGGTGGCTCTGTGTCCCATACCTCCACAAGTGTAACATCTGGTAGATCTATCAGGGCAGTCTCTCTGGTAATGACCGAACTCAGAACACCCATAGCAGGTAATGCTCTGGACGCTAGCACCTCGACTAGCCACTGGTGGTGCTGGGGGTGGCATAACTCTCGACATCCCTCCTCTGAATCCTCCGCGGAAGGCTCCTCGGGAGCTCGTATCCCATCTCATGTCAGCGGGCCTCTTCGTCGCGGGGCGAGGGGGGGCATACACAGTAGTAGTCAAAATCCTCTGCTGCTCATACATCATCACGACCTCCAGAAAGCAATCGAACGAAACAGCTCCCAAACTAGATGCGTGTAGAAGGATCTCTAGCGGCAGCCTCATGGATAACAAGCGGATACGACTCTCATCAGTGGGGCAGAGGTGAGCGCAATGGATCAGCTCCCTCTTGAACTGGCGAATGACCTCCAATACAAGGCGGGATGGGTCGTAAGTAGCACGCATGAAGATAACCTCCCTAGCTGTCTGTGTCCCTGACGGACAATACTCCCGGAGCATCAGTGCTCGAAACTCCTCGTAGCTCCACTCTGTCTGGCCCATCTTACAGACGGTCCAGCGAAGAAAGGCATCATCTCTCAGAAGTCCCGCTGCCAACCTCTGACGCTCAGAAGTCGGAGCGCCGATGAAGTCAAAGATGCTGTCGATCTTTCGAAGCCATGCCTCGATGTCCGCTCCGTCCTCTCCCAAGAAATGTGGCGGGCTGCAGAGCGCCAAGGATCGAACCCAGTCAATGTGCTTCTCAGGGCGCACATCGACGGGGGCTGGTACGACTGGCTGTCCAACGGGGGTCTCTCTAACCGGCTCAGCTGGCGGCTCAACAGGGGTCGGTAACTCAGGTGTATCTGGTGGAGGGTCTCCGACCAGCCCTCTCAGCATCTCAATCAGGGTCGCCCGATCCATCTGTCGCAGGATCTCCTCTGTCTGGGGGGCGGGGACCTCCTCACCCCCGAGATCCTGAACGTCATCGTCTGTCCTGTCAGGTACAACTCGGCGAGGTCGTCCTTTGCCTCTGCGCACTGGGCCCCCACGCCCGACGGTCCCACATCGTGTGTCGACCATGCTGCATACCCAGAACCATCACTCAGCACAGAAGCATTCAAGAATGTTTGCAATGATCTCCTTCGAGGGAGATCGCCCTCAGGCCCAATTGGTATAAATACACACGTCAATCTACCTAAGGTCGCTCTTCGAGGAGCGACCGACCGGAGGGGCAAATACCTCACGGCCTCTACCTAACTCGCCACTCCAACCACCGTGGTGCAATTCCTTAGAGCCTTCTAAGCCCATCTGTAAAGAGTAAGCTATGTTTTGTCTACCCATTCCCGATCTACATCCAATAGGGATGTTCTAACGCCATTCTACCCACTCGATCCCCATTGGTTGATTTTTACTCCATTTTAAGGCCAAGTTCATATTAAGTTCATTTGTGTTAGACATATTAAGTTCATTTTGCCCCATGAAACTCTTTCAAAAACTGTTGAAATTCGTGGGCGGTTTTCAAAACATACACTCGACGCTTTGGTACTCAAATTGCAAAACCTGGCTCTGATACCAACTTTGTAACGGCCCGAATATAGATACCCGGGTTACGTTTCGAAGGTTGGGTACCTTCGTTCGGATCTTGCAATTCGAGTACAGGTCGGGGATTTGAAATTCAAGATTAGTATTTTAAAGTGGGGATTTCGGACCCCAAAATAGCCTGATGGCCACGCGGAGTCTTCGAGCCGTCCTAAATCTAAGTCGCGGAAATTCGTTTGTAAACGAAAGAATAAACGGAAGTAGAGTACAACTTGCCACGGCAAGGCCGGGTCAAAACCAAGACATATTATTATGAAGTTGTAAGGCCGAGTTAGCGGGGTTAGACAGATTATTTGCAAGCACCCGGAGTTTCCCACGTCATAGAGACAAAGAGCAATTATACCTAAAAACAATTGGTGCGAGCGGGGTCAGACCGAGGCCCCAACACGCTCTGTCCAGCAAGCGAACATACACATACGCTAATAATAAGGATGATGCAGATGCGGAAATTAAATCACACTAGCATGATCCTAATTTGCAATATGCGAGAAATAACTGTAAAGGCGCCCAAAGAATGCCAAGTGGCATGTCCCTCTCCTACCTCTGCACCCCTTTCCGTTAGTGCAGAGACTGGCCAGTTCGATGCTATAGCATATCATATCATATCTCATCATCATAACATAAATTAAAATAAACATGCCCGATGGTGCTGGGCTATCATCATGCTCATATCGACTCGATAGACCCAGGGCACCCGATGGGGCTGGGCTACCCTATGACCCTAGCAAAGACTCTAGGACTATCACAGATAACGGCCGTTCTGTTTCATACGCGTAAAGAAATAGAATGCTCAATCATAAGTGCAACCTAGCATGATACTACATGGCATGCTTTAATGCTTATGCAACACCTAGTATGTCATACATTCACAAGCCGGTAATCTCTTTCGAATCTGAGTAAGCCCATAAAGGAACTTACTTGAGTAAGCCGAACAGCAAAAGATACAGCAGAAGCAGAATCCAAGAATCAATAAACACCTAATATATACGCGAAATAAGCGCCATGAGATATTATTCTACTATTCAACACATGGAAACTTTCCCAAGCTAATCACAAAAGAAAATAACTAGATTCCGAGAAATTATCCAAATACCCAAATCTAGGTCAACCCGGTCAAAGTTGTTATGATAGAATTCTCTAATACATTGCTTTCCAACAAAATCCTCAAAAGAATATTTCCAAAACATAGAAACTCCTTTTAAAACAATTACTTATAATATAATGATAATTAAAATAATACCTCCCATTTTATAAGTAAATCCCTTTAATGTTCTCAACTAATATATATTAAATTCACTTTATAATATAATACTTTCCAGATTTTTCATAAAACTCAGATTTATAATAATAATAATAATAATAATAATAATAATAATAATAATAATAATAATAATAATAATAATAACATTAAATAATAAAAGAACACCATACGTACTATAGACATATATATATATACTATATACAAGCCAACAAAATAAGGAGACCCAACCCAGCCGGCCCAATTGAAGGAAACAGAAAGCAAAGCCCACCCATGAAGCCCAGAACCCACCCGGATGGAGGTAAGGAAGGAAAAGGGGTGATCCGGGTTTGGGCGTGTTGAAGGCAAGGGAAGGGGACCCGAAAACGAAATGATATAACCCGTATTAGGGTTAACCCAGCCCAATGAAATTAGGCCTAGAAGCTTCCCTTCGTCTTCAACCTCGGCTCAGCCCCTGCGTTCGACGAGGAACGACGGAGAAGGTGAGAGGGAGAATCCTCCGCCTAGGAGGCTCCATTCGGCTCCAAATTCCACCCGAAGGTTCAAGGTGGTATTCCGACCCTCCCTACCCCAGAAAGAAAGAAGCGAAAACCAAAAAGGAGGAAGAAGAAGAAGGGTTACCGAGGAGCCTTGTCGTCGTCGGGGAGGGCGCTCAGGCGAAGATGGACATCAACGACGGAGGGAGGGAGGCTGGCTGCACCTGGAAGGGGCGTGTGAGCATTAAGGACAAGCTCTTACGCTTAGTCAAGGCACCCAAGTGAAACAATCTTACCGAAGTTAAACGAAAAAAACAGGGGAGGCGTGCGACTCCGACGGTGGTGTCCTTGTGGCCGGAAGAGCTCCTTCGTGCCCAGGGAAGAAGAGAATGAGTAGAGGATTCACCTCTGAGACTAGAAACGAAGATGGGAGAGGGAAGGTACATTACCGAGCTTGGAACCAAACAGGGAAAGGGACCTCTGCGCGGCGGCGTTGGTGGCTCCGGCGACGTCTGACGCTTCCCCTGAGCTCCGGAGATGTGAGAGAGAGTTGCTGGCCGACTGGAGGAGAGATTTGGAGGACGAAAGGTGATTTCTTGGTGAAGGAAAGTGTGAAGATTTGCTACGGGATTGAGATGCTCTTGTGGGTTTCTGCGGAGGGAGAGAGGGTGTATTGCTGGGTATTGTGAAGTGAGGGTGTATGTGAGGGGAGAATGAGGGTGTGAGGAGAGGATATGGGTATGTATAGAAGGTGAGGGTGCAAGGCAATTTGAGGAGGGAGTGCTACAGAAGGATGGATGCAAGAAGGGTGAGGAGGGTGTGCAGCAGTAGGGGGGGCCAGAAGCAGCCCGGGTAGGCTGAGAGAGAGAGAGAGAGAGAGTTAAATAAATAAACAGAAATAATATATATATATATATATAATATAATTAATGGTAAATGAGGTGGAAGGGTCCCATTCGCCTTGAAATTTCGAATTTCCGATGTTAAGAATTTAAATTGAATTAAAAAATTTCGAGTAAGAAATAAATTTCTAAAATTCGAATACTCAAGAACGGAATTCGATTCCGAGTAAAATCTGATTTAAAATGAAGTCGGAAGGATTTATAAAATTGACCTTGCTCGGGGACAAGTTTTCTTCCAATCACACGAATAAAATAGTCATATTTCAAATAATTTTAACTAAAATAATAATAATTATATAATACGGAATATATTTGGTCTCTACACATGGGAATTCGTCGCCCTCATGCCTCTTTTTGATCCTCCTCGTCATGACAGCGCAAAGACGATCAGGAGAGCTTTGGATCTCGGTGTCTGTGTGAAGATGATTACAGGTTCATTTCTTATGGATTAGAAATTGGTGATCATCTTGGAAGTTGTCTTTTCAGGTGATTTGAGATTCATTAAATGTCCATTTCAGGTGACCAGCTGGCTATTGGTAAAGAAACAGGAAGACGTCTCGGTATGGGAACAAGCATGTATCCTTCTTCCTCTCTTATCGGCGAACACAGGGATGAGCTAGACATTGATGAACTCATTGAGAAAGTCGATGGTTTTGCCGGTGTTTTCCCTGGTAGGTTATGCAGTGAAACTGTGAAAGCTCTTTTATACATTGTTCCTTATAAAGTCTCTGATTTTACATTTCATCACCGCAGAGCACAAATATGAAATAGTGAAGAGATTACAAGCGCGAAAACACATATGTGGAATGACTGGAGACGGCATGAATGATGCACATGCTTTGAAGAAGGCGGACATTGGTATCGATGTGGATGATGCTACTGATGCTGCTCGTAGCGCTGCTGACATTGTCATAACCGAACCAGGACTTAGTGTCATCATTAGCGTTGTTCTAACTAGCAGATCAATCTTCCAGCGAATGAAGAATTACACGGTAATGCATTCAGTATTGCTACTCTGTTAAGATCCTGAATCCTCCTCCTTGATTTTCCTTGTCATCCATCTGATTCTTCCTATATAAGTTTCTTGTAGAATTTGCAAATTACAACAAGTTCACTATAAGCCTGTCAAAGCACTTTTATGGATCAAGAGGTGTTGACAAGGAGGATATGGTAGTGCTCATGGAGTCATGGATGCAAAAACATCAAGGTTGGAGAACCAAGATGCCTTTGATTCCACAATAGTTGCAATGTCCTCTGATCCTAACAAAGATGGTATGTTAGTATGTGTATGCATTTAAGGATGTAGTTCAATGATTGAAGGAAACCAAGATGGTGGCTAGCAAAGGTTCACCTGAACAGGTACCATCGCAAATTTCCTTTGTATCCTTGCATTGGATTATGGCTTCTTGTTGCTAACAGAATCACTTGAAATAAGAAATAAAATGTCTTCTACTTTTCAAGTCCTTTTTGTGAAGGATGTCTTGTAACGTTACAGGGCGCTATAACAAAAAGAATGACTGCCATTGAGGAAATGGCTAGTATGGATGTCCTCTGCAATGACAAAACTGGCACATTGACGCTCAATAAGCTTACAGTCGACAAAAACTTGATTGAGGTGAATTCCATCACAACTGTCATTTAGCACTTTTGTGAATTTAAGTGGCTTTAGTTTGTTGTAACTCGAGAGGTTTTGACTTCAAAATGTTTCCGATGGGTTATAAGGTTTTCTCGAGAGGCGTTGACAAGGATATGGTAGTGCTCATGGCTGCAAGAGCATCAAGTTTGGAGAACCAAGATGCCATTGATTTCGCAATAGTTGCAATGCTGGATGATCCTAAGGAGGTATGTATATGGTGTTTAAGTTTGTAGTTCACTTTTTTTGTGTTCATTTTGTGAAATTCATGCCTTTGATTGATCTCTTAAAGGCAAGAGTTGGAATCAGAGAGGTTCACTTTGTACTGTTTAAACCTACGGATAAAAGAACAGCACTGACATACATTGATCATGATGGTAAAATGCAGAGAGTTAGAAGAGGTGCACCTGAACAGGTACAGATGCAATTTCTCTTAACATTATATGAAATTCACAGCAATGCACTGGAAACTTTTCCTCACTTGCATTCTTGCGTCGCAGATTCTGGACCTGGCTTACAATATATCAGAAATCGAGAAGAAAGTGCACTCCTTGATTGATAAATATGCTGAGCGTGGACTGCGTTCCCTTGGCGTTGCTTGCCACGTAATCAAGTGCTCCTGCAAGGTAGTCTTATGATCACCTTAAAAACAAGTCGCAAGCTTGTTTTGTTTCTGATCACCAGGAAGTTCCTGATGGTAGCCAAGACAGTCCTGGTGGGCCCTGGGAATTCGTGGCCCTCCTGCCTCTTTTTTATCCTCATCGTCATGACAGCGCAGAGACGGTCAGGAGAGCTTTGGATCTCGGTGTCAGTGTGAAGATGATTACAGGTTCATCTCTTATGGATTGGAAATTGGTGATCATCTTGCAAGTTTTCTTTTCAGGTGATTTGAGATTCATTAAATGTCCATTTCAGGTGACCAGCTGGCTATTGGTAAAGAAATAGGAAGACATCTCGGTATGGGAACACACATGTATCCTTCTTCCCCTCTTATCGGCGAACACAGGGATGAGCTAGACATTGATGAACTCATTGAGAAAGTCAATGGTTTTGCCAGTGTTTTCCCTGGTAGGTTATGGAGTGAAACTGTGAAAGCTCCTTTATACATTATTCCTTGTAAAGTCTCTGATTTTACATTTATCACTGCAGAGCACAAATCTGAAATAGTGAAGAGATTACAAGCGCGAAAACACATATGTGGAATCTGCACATGCTTTGAAGAAGGCGGACATTGGTATTGTTGTGGACGATGCTACTGATGCTGCTCGTATAGCTGCTGACATTGTCTTAACAGAACCCGGACTTAGTGTCATCATTAGCGTTGTTCTAACTGTTGGGTGTGCACATGTGGAATAAGGAATCCCACATCGAAAGTTGGGAGAGTTCCAAGCTAGCATATAAGTAGGTGGGCTACTCCACTCAACACCAATTGGTTTTGGGTTGGAACCCCATTTGCTTGTGTGCTAGGCTTAAGGACGGTTGTGCACCTCTCCCCGACGGAAGTCTGTGATTGTCGGTGTCAGAGTCTCGGTGTGGTCCCGGACGGTCGGGAGAGCCGGGTTGTGCTGAGAGCCGCGTTTCACACTTGGAGAAGGGTCCACCGACGAGACTTGAGTTGTGTCGCTATCCCCAACAAGTGGTATCAGAGTCGATGGTTCGAGGAGGGCCATGAACACCATGTCGGGACAGACTCCACGGTTCATCACCCACGAGCTTGGCCTTTGACCCGTTGCGTGGAGGTTCCAGTTCCAAGAATGAGAATGAGCAGAAGCGTGCAAGTCAAAGGTGTTTCTTGGTGGTTTCGGTGCATGGTTTGGCCCTGAGATTTCGGCGGAAGGGGGAGTGATTCACATGTGAGGGGGAGATTGTTGGGTGTGCACATGTGGAATAAGTAATCCCACATCGAAAGTTGGGAGGGTTCCAAGCTAGCATATAAGTAGGTGGGATACTCCACTCAACACCAATTGGTTTTGGGTTGGAACCCCATTTGCTTGTGTGCTAGGCTTGAGGACGGTTGTGCACCTCTCCCCGACGGAAGTCTGTGATTGTCGGTGTCAGAGTCTCGGTGTGGTTCCGGGCGGTCGGGAGAGCCGGGTTGTGCTGAAAGCCGCGTTTCACACTTGGAGAAGGGTCCACCGACGAGACTTGAGTTGTGTCGCTATCCCCAACACTAACGAGCAGATCAATCTTCCAGCGAATGAAGAATTACACGGTAATGCATCAGTATTGCTACTCTATAAGATCCTAAATCATCCTCCTTAATTTTCCTCCAATTGAACTCTATATCAACTCGCTTTCTGTCTTCTACAGATATATGTGGTGTCCATCACTGTTCGTATTGTGGTAAGCACCTATTCCAGAAGTCACCTTTTCATACATGAAAGATTCTTTCGGATACAGCTGAAGAGAAATATATTTGTGTTTACAGTTTCCATCATTGTATGTATTGTACGTACTGATAAGCACCTAACCAAGAACTCAACTTTTTCACATATGAAAGATTCTTGATCGAGGATTACACAAGATGAACAACAAGAGCTAGATGAACGAACTAATTGAATACTACCAACACAAGATATGAACAGCAAAGAGATCAATCGATCGATCGACTGATTGATTGAATACTACTAACACAAGATATGAACAGCAAGGGATCGATCGACTGATCATGGAGGAGGGATGTCCAACTCGGGAGGGAGAACAAATGAACGAACTAATTGAATAGCTACTAACACAAGATATGAACAACAAGATCAACTACTGGAAAGTGCTTCATCAGATATGAAGGCACAAGAGATTGATAAACTGATTTCAACTGGAAAGTGTTTCATCTTCATCATGGAGGAGGGTTGTTAAACTACCTATATTTTGAGACAGGAGGAATATATAATTTCCACTAGCTAGTTGTTGAGACTTTTGATCATCCATACTAATCGAAGCTTGATATTGGATAAAATAATTATATGTCAATTCTTTTTAGTATTTATGAATAAGAAAACGATGAAAGAAACAAGATAAGTAAATTAGAAGAGAAAAAGTAAATACTCCAATTCCACTATTTTGCATTATCATATGGGAATCTCGATCCTTTTTTAATATTTTTTTTATCTAATATCTTCCTAATAAAACAATTTTAACCATTGGAATAACGGGTTTTCTATCCTATACTCAAGGGGATGGAATAACAACTTTAATCGATCGGAAAAGATTCTCCAAATTTAAATTATTTTCAGCTTTTCTTAATATTGATTTTCTATAGTCACGATATAGGATAGAAAAACCGTTGAAATAAATCAATGGTCAAGATGACCCCTAAAGAACGATAGTACATTATCACCCATCCTCTTTCCTCCACCCTCCATTAGAATTAAAATTATTTAAAAGAAAATCTTAAAGAAAGATGTTGCTAAATGAAAAATTATTTAAAATAAAAATTATTAAAAAAAAATAAATAAATATGGAGAATAAGTAACCTTATGACTTGATACAAGACCGAGAAGATCTTAGGCCTCCAATCATTGCTACGCAACTTATCTCTTCAAATCCTTTGAGCTTGTTTTGTAGAGATGATCTAGAAGTCTGACAATGTAAACCCAAATTTACATTCATTTTGAACACCCAAAATAGATATAAACTTGGGTTTTCATCACCAGACATCTTAGATGACTTCAATTCATGTATTTTGATACGGGAGAAGTATATGATTTTCACTAGTTGTTGAGACTTTTGATCATCCATACTAATCGAATCGTGATATTGGATAAACTAGTTATATGTCAGCTTGTTTTAATATTTATGAATAAGTGAGAACGATATGAAAGAAATAAGATAAGTAAATTAGAAGGGAAAAAAGTAAATAATTCCACTATTTTGCATTCTCATATGAGAATTCGAATCCTCTCCTAATATCTTTTTGTCTAATATCCTCCTAATAAAACAATCTTAACCATTAGAATAACGAGTTTTCTATCATATGCCCCAAGGGTATAAAATAACAACCTTAATCAGGAAAAAAGATTCTCCAAATTTAAATTATTTTTAGTTTTTCTTAATATTGATTTCCTATGGTCGCGGCATAGTATAAAAAGACTGTTAAACTAAATCAATGACCAAGATGACCCCTAAATTAATTCTTATCCCTCCTAACTCTCTCCTTCTCTTTCAGAACGATATCACATTATCACCCATCCTCTCTCCTCCACCCTCCATTAGAATTAAAATTATTTAAAAGAAAACCTTAAATAAAAAAGTTGATAAAGTGAAAATTATTTTTTAAAAGAAAAAATAAATAAAAATAGAGAAGAAGTAACCTTATTACTCGAAATGAAACGGAGAAGATGTTAGGCCTCCAATCATTGCTAAGCAACTTATCTCTTCAAATCTTTTAGGCTTGTTTTGTAGAAATGATCTAGAAGTCTGACAATGAAAACCCAAATTTACATTCAGTTTGAACACCCAAAAAAGATATAAACTTGGGTTTTCATCAACAGACATCTTAGATGACTTCAATTCATGTATGTAAATCCCCAATGCTATACGAATTGATCATGAGACTTCCTCGTCTATAGGCTATTTATAGGCAAAGATGGTAGCGGTTATTTTTTCTAACATGTAGATAGATTCACATAAGTATTTTTTATTTTATAATAATATATAAATATTTATAGATAGATTATTTCTTTCCATTCTCATGCAATCTAAACTAGATTGATGAATCTACTGATTTAGGCTAAAATCTACTTATTTTAGGCAATTTTTTCATCAAATTTCTACCTTTTGGAAATAAAGCAAAACTATTTAAGGCAATTTATTCAAATTGGAAACATTGATGACACATATGACATTCTAATGCAAAAGTATTTAAGGAAGTTAATTTTTCATAGAATCAACTTATATTAGGTACGTAATTTTAAAATTTTCTTAATAAATCTATGTTTTCCAAAATAAATACTTTAATTATCTTTAATTTCCTTATATCTTTTGAATAATATTACATTATGTCTATATAAATGAGAAGCGTTGAAAAGCTCCATGTTAGTGTGAAGATGATTACATGTTTCAGGTTTGTTTTCCATTAGTGGCACATCAATGGAGGCTCGATCGGGGTGTGAAGTCTTCTGTCGCCCGAAAGAAAAGTGTAGGAAATTTTTTTTTATGGATTTTTTTTGTAATTTGTACTAATTTTAGAGATAAAACAATGTAAAAAGAACAATGAATCATAAAGACAATTTAGCTTAGTTGGAAATGAGAGGAGGTCATGTTTTCAAACCTAATTAAATAAAAAATTTAAGGTTTTCTCCAATATACTTAAACACAAAACTTTCTTTATATATATATAGATATAAAAAAATCTCAAAATTTTTTTTTTAGTTTTTTTTTAAAAATTTTCCTACTAATATGACTATTTAAATAATAAATTTAAGATTCTTTCCAATATAATAAAACAAAAAAAATTATTTTTCATATATACATGCAAAAATAATTTTCTCAAAAATTTTTTAGCCAAATTCTACTTAAAAATGACAATTTAAATAATAAATTTAAGGTTTTTTCAAATATATTTAAAAAAAAAATCATTTTTTATACATACTCATAATACATGCAATAAAAAATATCTCAAAATTCTGCTTGTATCTTTGTCAATATTTGTGATTCGGCTGAGAGATCGATTTTGTTTTAAAGGGAGGGATTGTTGGAGAACAACTGTGGAACTTATTGGTCAATGAACCAGGAGTTATCATGGAAGAAGGTTTTCCGAATGCTACCGAGGCATGAGAAACTCGGAGTTCTGCTTACACCCAGCTGGGGAATGGGGATACACCCACATCATGCCGGATCTTTGATGCCATTCAAAGTCTGTGTATACCAGTCATTGTGAGTGACCATATCGAGTTCACCAGAAGTTTCCAAACCAATGATCAAGGAAGGAAGCCATTGTTCGAGAGCGACGGAAACCACCTGGTACATCTATTCCTCTTCATTGCCACTGTACTTGAATGTTTAGTCTCTATAGACTATATAGTATGTTGTTATATTTGTATGGTTATTCATAACCATCACAACTATATGTGGGTTTTGTTACTTATTTCTACTACACAAAGCATTAGAAAACATAGGGGAGCTCTCTTTATTGTTTGAACTACTATCAATCAAGGGAGACTTTCGGAAGCAGTTAGGTTTTGATTCGGAATCACATGAAATGAAAATTTACACTCAATTTTCATATTTGCGTTTCCTTGAAAACATGAATTAGAAAACAATGTCCTTCACCTGAACATTCTTAATCCTGTGGTAAAGTAACATGAACTGAACAAAGACAATCTGGGAATATTTAATCTTGGTGTAAGAATGAAACATGCTTTACTGTCTCTTTTCCTTTTAGCATCAACATTAATAGTTTGCTAACTGTACCATAGAATATTTAATTTCAAGTTTGGGTGGATTTGTTCAAAGATGATAGCTACAATATGTGTTCTTAGCCAGGTTAAGATTGCTTCTACAGTTGTTAAAGTTGAGTAAATACATGCAAAACATTTTGTTTTTACTGTGTAGGTTCTTTAAATTTATGCCTTTTTTACCTTTCCAGTCCAGTCTCTTTCTTAGCTGATAAAGCATTTGTTTCCTTTTGAACTAGCATATTCATAATGGATTGTTTCATCCATTTGTTTTGGGTTGCGGATTAAAGCCAAATTCTACTGAAAATGACAATTGCTGTCATAATTTATTGTAATACACACCTCATTGCAATTGTTGTCATAATTTGTTTTCCTTACCCCCCTCTGCCATTCTTTTTCTTCCTACCCGAAGGAGCAGACCAATCCCCTCCATTTCCACGATCTAAACCATATTGTTGCTTGTTTTGTTTCAATTTCCCCAACTGTCATACATACCCTGATATGTCCTACATTTTGTTGCAACACCCTTATCTGTCATATTTTCGCCCTGAGATATCATATTATCGAATGCTTTCTCACCTATTGCACTCCCAATGCGCTCCAGCGCTTCTTTTCAAGTTTATCATCTAACCTACGTTGGCATAAGCACCTAACCAAGAACTCAACTTTCGGATACAGCTGAAGAGAAATATGTTTGTGTTTACAGTTTCCATCACTGTATGTATTGTACGTACTGATAAGCACCTAACCAAGAACTCAACTTTTTCACATATGAAAGATTCTTGATCGAGATTACACAAGATGAACAACAAGAGCTAGATGAACGAACTAATATATTGAATACTACCAACACAAGATATGAACAGCAAAGAGATCAATCGATCGATCGACTGATTGATTGAATACTACTAACACAAGATATGAACAGAAAGGGATCGATTGACTGATCATGGAGGAGGGATGTCCAACTCGGGAGGGAGAACAAATGAACGAACTAATTGAATAGCTACTAACACAAGATATGAACAACAAGATCAACTACTGGAAAGTGCTTCATCAGATATGAAGGCACAAGAGATCGATCGACTGATTTCAACTGGAAAGTGCTTCATCTTCATCATGGAGGAGGGTAGTCCAACTCGGGAGGGATGTCGACGCCCATGATAATAAGCTTCATCTTAACGATAGAGAATATGTGGCTTATCTCCAATTCTTTAGCGGCTTTGAGGAAGGGGAGGAGATCGAGCCCTCCTTGGTTGGTTTGCAAGAACACCGACTCCTCCCAATTGTGGAGTTGCTGTAAGAAGCTTTGAGTCGGGTTAAATTCGGAATGTTTCATCATGTAGACGACCACCTTCTGAAGAACGTCTAGGGGCACAGGAACCACGAACAACCTCTCGGCGGCGGAGGCGTTCGCCTCTACCGTCCGCCTGATCCGCGGCGAGAGTACTGCAGCGTGCCTTGGGATGGTGTGAAAGGTAACTGCGTTGCTCTCCATCACGTAAAAGTCCGGGCCCTGAGGAGAGGGCGGTCGCTCCATAAGCAAGCCCATTTCGGTTCGGATAACGGCGACCATATCAGGAACTCGAAGATAATCCGCACATTGTTCAAGTTGTGCAAGTGACTCTAGGGTTTCGTTTCCCAAGAACATGCACCTATCGAAGTTGTGGAGGATTTGACTGCGGTCGAGCGCCGTCGGAGGAGGGGACGAAACCACCACCTCGCCGTGTAGCCACAAATATGCGGCCACCTTTTCCAACTGCCGCCGGTCCACCGCCGGAACCCCAAAATACAAATCCCCCACAACACCGTCCACCACAGCCTCCTGGATCAACCCACAGAGCATCGTAGAAGCTTCCTGCAACTCAATCGCCCGTTCTTGTTGTTGATCACCGAAAACGAATCCGTTCGAAGAAGGAAATACCTTCTTGGAATTACGTCATTGCTCGCCTCTGACTCTTCGTCGTGATGCCACATTTTGATTGGATTGACGGAGAGAGAAAAAGAGACAGAAAAAACTAGATGGGAGATAATTGACAGCTGGGATTCCTATTTTATAGGCTCTAGGTGGGCCACAGTGAAATTCATAGGAGTATTTATTTTTATTGTTTTGGTTGTAAAGTTCATAAATACATAGTATTACATAGGAGTATGTCATTCACAATATTTAATACCGTTTAAAAATAAGATACTTAAAGTAATTATAAATATGAATCGGGTCTTATTCGGATCGAGTCAAGGACAGGTCAAGTATGGGTCGGATCGAGGTCGGGTTCATTCGGGTATTGGGTCAAAATGGGTCGGGCTCGGGTTGTGCGTGATACTAGATTTTTAGGTTTTGGTCAAGTCTTAGTTCGGGTGAGTCAAGTAGGATAAGATTTTGACAGCTCTAGACACACCCAAACCTTATCCCAAACACTTATACCTCAAAATTAATATTTTAAATTTTAAGAAATATATGCAGTTTATTCATGGTTATTATAAGAAAAAATTGGGTGTTGCTATATACACCGCAAATCCGGATTAAGGATTTGCACGTCCTTAAGGACGTGCAAGTCTGGGACTGTAAACGCCCTTGCAGGTTGTAAACCCCCTGAAGGCTGTAAACCCCGGTGTATATAGCCAAAACGAAAAAATTCTCAAAAACACACTCTAGCTTACCCGTTTGGTTTGTAAAGACCAAATATATTCTGTATTATATAATTACTATTTTAATTAAATTATTTGAATTATGACTATTTATCCGTGTGATTGGAAGAAAACTTATCCCCGAGCAAGGTCAATTTTATGAATCCTTCCGACTTCATTTTAGATTAGATTTTTCTCGGAATCGAATTCCGTTCTTGAGTATTTGAATTTTAAAATTTTATTCTTACTCGAAAGGTTGTGATTCAAATTTAAATTCTTAACGTCGGAAATTCGAAATTTCAAGGCAAACGGGACCCTTCCGCCTCATTTATCATTAATTATATTTATATATATATAACAAATATTTATTTATTTTATATATATATTATTTATTTTATTTATTTATCTATCTCTCTCTCTCTCTCTCTCTCCCTCTCCCAGCCGTTGCGTGGTCCCTCCCCTGCAGTTCTGCAGCCATCTCACTGCCTTGCCTTCCCTCACTGCCTTGCCTTCCCTCACCTCACGGCAGCCTACATCCAACCCACCCAAATTCCCTTATTTGAACCAACAGCCTCTCCTCACACCCTCACTCTCCTCTCACCTCACCCTCACTCCACCAGAATCCCTCTCCCTCATCTTCTCCTCTGTTGAAAACTCAAGGAGAAACCCACAAAAACTCCCTCATACTCTTCCTCCGTTTCACCACCAAGCTCCAACCCAATCCGGTTTTGCCGCACCCCAGCAACCTCCACATCTCCTCCGTTCCAGCCTCCCTCCCTCCTCTTCCTAGTCGTCGAGACTCGCCGGAGCTGCCAGCCCAGCCGAGGAAAGCCCCGATCCCCTGCTTCGTGAATTCGGTGAGTGTCTCCCCTCTCCCATCTTCGTTCTAGTTGAGAAGCAACAATTGACTCATCTCCCTCCCCGTTTCCGCTGCGTCCAGAAGGGCTCGGAAGATCGTCGGAGCCTCCAGCGCCGCCAAGGGCTCCTCCCCTGTTTCATTTGCAGCGGTAACACGCTCGAACCTCTTCTATTTCCTTGAACCTCAACTGAATCTTTTACTCACATCTTACCTCGTCCTAGGCCGGAGCAAGCCCTCTCCCCGCCGTCGAAGCTTGGTGCAGCCCCGAACAGCCTCGCCGGAGATCTCCTTCGAAACTCGGTAACCTCCTTCTTCCCCCTTCCCTCTTGTCGTCGTTTCTTTCCTGTTGGGCCGAGGGTGGTCGGAATGCTATTCCGACCTCCGTGGTGGAAGGCCGGAGGCCGACGAGCCGCCGGAGGCCGAGGGCTTCCTCTCCGCTTCCCCGTCCTTCTCTTCCGCCCATCCTCTATTGCTGAGGTTGAAGACGAGGGAGGCTTTGGGCCTGTTTTTTGGGCCGGGCTCACATGGAAACGGGTTCCCGTTTGAGGACCCGGATCCCCTTTCCCCTTTTGCTTCAGCCACAACCCGCACCTCTACCCATATGCTTCTTTTCGGGTTTGGGTTAGGGTTTCAGATTGGGTTGCTGTGTTGGGCCGGTTGGGTTGGGCTTCTGATGGGTTTTGTTTGTTTTTTTTCTTCTTTGGTAGATGATATATGTATTGACATATTATGTGACAACGTAGTTTAATTATCTTTTTAAGTATTATTATTAATAGTTACTTTTATTATTATTAATAATATTATTATTGTTATTATTATTGTAAATCTGTTTTTTTTTTTTGTTTTATGAAAATAAAGTTGGAAAGGGTTATATTATAAATGATTTGTATAAGTACCTTTATGTTGAATTTAAAATGTTTTAGTTGAGAAACTTGAAAGAATTTACTTACAAATTTGAAGGCGTGTTATTAGTTATTTATGTATATTAGAGTAATTATTTAAAAGAAGGAGTTTCTATAGTTTGGAAATATCTTTTGAGAAATTGTGTTAAGAACCAAAATGTCGGAATTATCTAATAACGACTTTGACCGAGTTTGACCCAAAATTTGGATATCTCGGATATTTTCTCATAATTTAGTTGTTTCCTTTGTGAGTATCTTGTGAAAAGGTTCCTATGTGTTAAATAGTAGAATAGTATCTCATGGCGCCTTATTCGCTTATATATTAGGTGTTTGTTGATTCTTGGATTCTGCTTCTGCTGTATCTTTTGCTGTTCGGCTTACTCAGGTAAGTTCCTTATGGGCTTACTCAGATTCGAAAGAGATTACCGGCTTCTGAATGTATGACATACTAGGTGTTGCATAAGCATTAAAGCATGCCATGTAGTATCCTGCTAGGTTGCATTTATGATTGAGCATTCTATTTCTTTACGCGTATGAAACAGGACGGCCTTTATCTGTGATAGTCCTAGAGTCTTTGCTAGGGTCATAGGGTAGCCCAGCCCCATCGGGTGCCCTGAGTCTATCGAGTCGATATGATATGATGATGAGATAGCCCAGCACCATCGGGCATGAGCCTAAATTATGATATGACAATATATGATATGATAATGAGACATGATGTGATGATGAGATATGACATGATGATGAGACATGATATGATGATGAAATAAGATATGATGAGATATGATATGCTATAGCATCGAACTGGCCAGTCTCTGCACTAACGGAAAGGGGTGCAGAGGTAGGAGAGGGACATGCCACTTGGCATTCTTTGCGCGCCTTTACAGTTATTCTTTGCATACTGCAAATTAGGATCATGCTAGTGTGATTAAATTTCCGCATCTGCATCATCCTTATTATTAGCGTATGTGTATGTTTGCTTGCTGGACAGAGCGTGATGGGGCCTCGGTCTGACCCCTCTCGCATCCAATGTTTTTAGGTATGATTGCTCTTTGTCTCTATGACGTGGGAAACTCCGGGCGCTTGCAAATAATCTGTCTAACCCCGCTAACTCGACCTTACCATTTCGTAATTATGTGTTTTGGTTTTGACCCGGCCTTGCCGTGGCAAGTTGTACTCTATTTCCGTTTATTCTTTCATTTGCAAACGAATTTCCGCGACCTAGATTTAGGACGGCTCGAAGACTCTGCGTGGCCATCAGGCTATTTTGGGGTCCGAAATCCCCACTTTTAAACGCTAATCTTGAATTTCAAAAAACCCGACCTGTACTCGAATTGCAAGATCCGAACGAAGGTACCAACCTTCGAAACGTAACCCGAGTATCTATATTCGGGCCGTTACAAAGTTGGTATCAGAGCGACGTTTTGCAATTTGGGTACCACAGGGTCGAGTGTATGTTTTGAAAACCGCCCACGAATTTCAAAAGTTTTGAAAAGTTTCAACGGGCAAAATGAACTTAATATGTCTAACACGAATGAACTTAATATGAACTTGGCCTTAAAATGGAGTAAAAAAAAAATCAAATCAACCCATGGGGGATCGAGTGGGTAGAATGGCGTTAGACCATCCCTATTGGGGGTAGATCGGGAACGGGTAGGCAAAACATAGCTTACTCTTTACAGATGGGCTTAGAAGGCTCCAAGGAATTGCACCACGGTGGTTGGAGTGGCTAGTTAGGTAGAGGCCGTGAGGTATTTGCCCCTCCGGTCGGTCGCTCCTCGAAGAGCGACCTTAAGTACATTGACGTGTGTATTTATACTAATTGGGCCTGAGGGCGATCTCCCTCGAAGGAGATCATTGCAAACATTCTTGAATGCTTCTGTGCTGAGTGATGGTTCTCAAGGAGACACGAGGAGCATGAGCAGCATCTGAGGATTGTTCTAGAGACGTTGAGGAGGCATCAACTGTTCGGCAAGTACAGCAAGTGCGAGTTTTGGATTCCCGAGGTGACCTTCTTAGGTCATGTGATCTCAGCAGCTGGAGTCGCCGTGGATCCGGCAAAGATTGATGCCATCGTTGCTTGGGAGGTGCCCAAGAACGTCCGAGACATCCGTTCCTTCCTAGGATTGGCCAGCTACTACCGTCGCTTTGTTCGGGACTTCTCGAGGATCGCTCGACCGATGACCCAGCTGACACGGAAGGACGTTCCTTTCGTGTGGAGTGAGGAGTGCTAGGCCAGTTTTGAGCTTCTCAAGGAGAAGCTGACGACCGCACCAGTTTTGGCTCTACCGGATGGGACCGAGGACTTCGTGATCTATACAGACGCTTCGCGAGCTGGGCTGGGATGCGTTCTACACCAGAGGGATCGAGTTATCGCTTATGCTTCACGTCAGTTGAAGCCTGGAGAGGAGACCTACCCCACCCATGATCTTGAGCTGGCAGTTGTAGTGCATGCTCTGAAGATCTGGAGACACTATCTGTATGGTACTTCATGCAAGGTGATGACAGATCACAAGAGCTTGAAGTACATCTTCACCCAGAGGGAGCTCAACATGAGGCAGAGACACTGGTTAGAGCTCCTGAAGGATTATGATTTGGAGATCATCTATCATCCCGGGAAGGCCAATGTGGTGGCCGATGCGCTCAGTCGGAAGACTCATCAGGAGGTGACTGTGGCCAGACTGACAGCACAGCGTAGATTGCAGGCAGAGTTGATGTCTTGTGGCATAGAGGTATGGATTCAGCGAGAGAGGGGTCAGTTATCCTTCCTCGAGATTCACTCAGAGCTGACCGATGAGATTCGCAGAGGACAGGCAGCTTGCCCTGAGGTGGCAGCCCTGAGAGAGAGGATGGCACAGGGACGAGCTGGAGATCTTATGGAGAGAGCCGATGGGTTGCTGACTTTTCAGAGCAGAGTGGTAGTACCCTCTAGGTTAGATCTGAGGCAGAGGATTATGCAGGAGGCTCATACCACTCCTTATTCGGTCCATCCAGGGACGAATAAGATGTATCAGGACTTGAGGAGATCCTATTGGTGGCAGAGGATGCGAGCGGACATTACAGATTTCGTCGCCAGATGTCAGATCTGTCAGCAGGTCAGGATTGAGCATCAGAGACCGTGTGGCTTGGTCAGATCACTTCCAGTTCCCGAGTGGAAGTGGACAGACATCTCCATGGATTTCGTCACTGGATTGAGGAGAGATGTCCGAGGATTCGATGCTATCTGGGTCGTGGTCGACAGACTGACCAAGTCGGCCCATTTCATCGCCATTCAGGAGACATGGCCAGTTGCGAGGCTAGCAGACGAGTTCATCCGACAGATTGTGAGACTCCATGGGGTTCCCGAGAGGATAGTTTCTGACAGAGATGGCCGCTTCACATCGAGATTTTGGCAGCAGATTCATGATGCTTTGGGGACTCGTTTGCATTTCAGCACTGCTTATCATCCGCAGACAGATGGACAGAGTGAGCGGACGATCCAGACTCTAGAGGATATTCTGAGATCTTGTGTTTTGGAGTGGGGCGACCGTTGGGTCAGATTCTTACCGTTGGTCGAGTTCTCGTACAACAACAGCTACCATTCTTCGATCGAGATGGCACCCTATGAGGCACTGTATGGGAGGCGCTGCAAGTCGCCAGTATGTTGGGACGAGCCCGCTGACACCACAACTTCATTGCCAGAGATGGTTCGAGAGACAGTCGACCAGGTCGGACGCATACGGGAGCATATGAGGGTCGCTCAGGACCGGCAGAAGAAGTATGCGGACCGTAGACGGACAGAGCTCGAGTTTGAGGTTGGGTCGCATGTATAGCTCAGAGTGTCGCCGACCAGAGGAGTTCACCGCTTTGGCATCAAGGGCAAGCTGAGCCCTAGATTTGTGGGACCGTTTGAGATTCTCGAGAGGGTCGGTGAGGTCGCATACCGTTTAGCCCTACCCCCATCGTTAGCCGGAGTACACGATGTGTTCCATGTGTCCCAGCTTCGGCTATATGTCCCCGATCCGAGTCATATCCTTGACCATTCCGACCTCCGGATAGAGCCCGACCACACCTATGTAGAGAGCCCAGTTAGGGTACTTGACCGTCGAGTCAAGAAGTTGAGGACCAAGGAGGTTCCTCTTCTTCTGGTCCAGTGGTCTAGGAGGAGTCCCGAGGAGGCGACTTGGGAGACTGAGGATAGCCTTCGGTCGAGCTATGGGAGTGTCATAGACGAGCTCTTAGCATCCTATGTTGAGCCGAGTGTTGACCTATCCTTGACCTCGTGAGCTAGTGGTGAGCCTTAGTAACCTTTTATTTCGGGATGGGCATTTATGTGATTTTGCGTGCTTATGATTGCTTTCTCTGTGCAGATTCTATGCTGAGAAGATATGGCTAGAGATCGGTTCTCGTGGCTTGCGTGATGATATGCTGATGTGACGTCCGTTAGGACTTATGACACTTTTATCGGATATTGAGATACCTTACTCGTAGTATGACTAGATCTTATCGCCATTCTTGGCACGTTTTGAGACATTAGTATTTCCCATGTTGTGTTTTAGACCATTTGCTATGAGCGGTTGACCTGTTGAGACTTACCACGTGAGAGGTGGTTGAGATTATGGTAGTTATTTATGCTTGAGTTGATTTCGACATTATGATTCTTGATGAGTTAGAATTGGTAATTGAATGATTTGGAACATAGGAAGAGAATATGGGACTGGCCCTTAGAGGTGGATGATTCCACCTCTCGCAATCTGAAAATTCTGGAAATTTCATCGGATTTGAAAGCTTTGAACAGTTTTGAAAGGATCATTTTTGGGTTTTATTAAAGATTACACGCTATCTAAAATTCCGTGATTTTGAGGTTAAACTTTCCATTTGAAACGTTTTTTAACCCTTCCAAACCATATTATATGCTTTTGAGTTATGATACGCCCGAGAAGTCGGGGTAGGGATGGGATAAGGGCCCATATCCCATACTTGCTCCAATCAATTGGGAGGAGCATGATCACGTCAAAGATACTGCGAGAATCTCATATGGGCCCTTATGAGATACTTACGGAATCGAAGGCATGATTCTCGGACTCACCTCTTGCAAATTCTTTCCCTTTCTTTAGAATGATTTTAGTCTCGGGGACGAGACTTGTTTTTAGAGGTGGATAAATGTAAAGACCAAATATATTCTGTATTATATAATTACTATTTTAATTAAATTATTTGAATTATGACTATTTATCCGTGTGATTGGAAGAAAACTTATCCCCGAGCAAGGTCAATTTTATGAATCCTTCCGACTTCATTTTAGATTAGATTTTTCTCGAAATCGAATTCCGTTCTTGAGTATTTGAATTTTAAAATTTTATTCTTACTCGAAAGGTTGTGATTCAAATTTAAATTCTTAACGTCGGAAATTCGAAATTTCAAGGCAAACGGGACCCTTCCGCCTCATTTATCATTAATTATATTTATATATATATAACAAATATTTATTTATTTTGTATATATATTATTTATTTTATTTATTTATCTCTCTCTCTCTCTCTCCCTCTCCTAGCCGTTGCGTGGTCCCTCCCCTGCAGTTATGCAGCCATCTCACTGCCTTGCCTTCCCTCACTGCCTTGCCTTCCCTCACCTCACGGCAGCCTACATCCAACCCACCCAAATTCCCCTATTTGAACTAACAGCCTCTCCTCACACCCTCACTCTCCTCTCACCTCACCCTCACTCCACCAGAATCCCTCTCCCTCATCTTTTACTCACATCTTACCTTGTCCTAGGCCGGAGCAAGCCCTCTCCCCGCCGTCGAAGCTTGGTGCAGCCCCGAACAGCCTCGCCGGAGATCTCCTTCGAAACTCGGTAACCTCCTTCTTCCCCCTTCCCTCTTGTCGTCGTTTCTTTCCTGTTGGGCCGAGGGTGGTCGGAATGCTATTCCGACCTCCGTGGTGGAAGGCCGGAGGCCGACGAGCCGCCGGAGGACGAGGGCTTCCTCTCCGCTTCCCCGTCCTTCTCTTCCGCCCATCCTCTGTTGCTGAGGTTGAAGACGAGGGAGGCTTTGGGCCTGTTTTTTGGGTCGGGCTCACATGGAAACGGGTTCCCGTTTGAGGACCCGGATCCCCTTTCCCCTTTTGCTTCAGCCACAACCCGCACCTCTACCCATATGCTTCTTTTCGGGTTTGGGTTAGGGTTTCAGATTGGGTTGCTGTGTTGGGCCGGTTGGGTTGGGCTTCTGATGGGTTTTGTTTGTTTTTTTTCTTCTTTGGTAGATGATATATGTATTGACATATTATGTGACAACGTAGTTTAATTATCTTTTTAAGTATTATTATTAATAGTTACTTTTATTATTATTAATAATATTATTATTGTTATTATTATTGTAAATCTGTTTTTTTTGTTGTTTTATGAAAATAAAGTTGGAAAGGGTTATATTATAAATAATTTGTATAAGTACCTTTATGTTGAATTTAAAATGTTTTAGTTGAGAAACTTGAAAGAATGAACTTACAAATTTGAAGGCGTGTTATTAGTTATTTATGTATATTAGAGTAATTATTTAAAAGAAGGAGTTTCTATAGTTTGGAAATATCTTTTGAGAAATTGTGTTAAGAACCAAAATGTCGGAATTATCTAATAACGACTTTGACCGAGTTTGACCCAAAATTTGGATATCTCGGATATTTTCTCATAATTTAGTTGTTTCCTTTGTGAGTATCTTGTGAAAAGGTTCCTATGTGTTAAATAGTAGAATAGTATCTCATGGCGCCTTATTCGCTTATATATTAGGTGTTTGTTGATTCTTGGATTCTGCTTCTGCTGTATCTTTTGCTGTTCGGCTTACTCAGGTAAGTTCCTTATGGGCTTACTCAGATTCGAAAGAGATTACCGGCTTGTGAATGTATGACATACTAGGTGTTGCATAAGCATTAAAGCATGCCATGTAGTATCCTGCTAGGTTGCATTTATGATTGAGCATTCTATTTCTTTACGCGTATGAAACAGGACGGCCGTTATCTGTGATAGTCCTAGAGTCTTTGCTAGGGTCATAGGGTAGCCCAGCCCCATCGGGTGCCCTGAGTCTATCGAGTCGATATGATATGATGATGAGATAGCCCAGCACCATCGGGCATGAGCCTAAATTATGATATGACAATATATGATATGATAATGAGACATGATGTGATGATGAGATATGACATGATGATGAGACATGATATGATGATGAAATAAGATATGATGAGATATGATATGCTATAGCATCGAACTGGCCAGTCTCTGCACTAACGGAAAGGGGTGCAGAGGTAAGAGAGGGACATGCCACTTGGCATTCTTTGGGCGCCTTTACAGTTATTCCTTGCATACTGCAAATTAGGATCATGCTAGTGTGATTAAATTTCCGCATCTGCATCATCCTTATTATTAGCGTATGTGTATGTTTGCTTGCTGGACAGAGCGTGATGGGGCCTCGGTTTGACCCCTCCGCACCCAATGTTTTTAGGTATGATTGCTCTTTGTCTCTATGACGTGGGAAACTCAGGGCGCTTGCAAATAATCTGTCTAACCCCGCTAACTCGACCTTACCATTTCGTAATTATGTGTTTTGGTTTTGACCCGGCCTTGCCGTGGCAAGTTGTACTCTATTTCCGTTTATTCTTTCATTTGCAAACGAATTTCCGCGACCTAGATTTAGGACGGCTCGAAGACTCTGCGTGGCCATCAGGCTATTTTGGGGTCCGAAATCCCCACTTTTAAACGCTAATCTTGAATTTCAAAAAACCCGACCTGTACTCGAATTGCAAGATCCGAACGAAGGTACCAACCTTCGAAACGTAACCCGAGTATCTATATTCGGGCCGTTACAAAGTTGGTATCAGAGCGACGTTTTGCAATTTGGGTACCACAGGGTCGAGTGTATGTTTTGAAAACCGCCCACGAATTTCAAAAGTTTTGAAAAGTTTCAACGGGCAAAATGAACTTAATATGTCTAACACGAATGAACTTAATATGAACTTGGCCTTAAAATGGAGTAAAAAAAAATCAAATCAACCCATGGGGGATCGAGTGGGTAGAATGGCGTTAGACCATCCCTATTGGGGGTAGATCGGGAACGGGTAGGCAAAACATAGCTTACTCTTTACAGATGGGCTTAGAAGGCTCCAAGGAATTGCACCACGGTGGTTGGAGTGGCGAGTTAGGTAGAGGCCGTGAGGTATTTGCCCCTCCGGTCGGTCGCTCCTCGAAGAGCGACCTTAGGTACATTGACGTGTGTATTTATACCAATTGGGCCTGAGGGCGATCTCCCTCGAAGGAGATCATTGCAAACATTCTTGAATGCTTCTGTGCTGAGTGATAGTTCTCGGTATGCAGCATGGTCGACACACGACGTGGGACCGTCGGGCGTGGGGGCCCAGTGCGCAGAGGCAGAGGACGACCTCGCCGAGTTGTACCTGACAGGACAGACAATGACGTTCAGGGTCTCGGGGGTGAAGAGGTCCCCGCCCCCCAGCCAGAGGAGATTCTGCGACAGATGGATCGGGCTACCCTGATTGAGATGCTGAGAGAGCTGGTCGGAGACCCTCCACCACATACACCTGAGTTACCGACCCCTGTCGAGCCACCCGCTGAGCCGGTTAGAGAGACCCCCGTTAGACAGCCAGTCGCACCAGCCCCCGTCGATGTGCGCCCCGAGAAGCACATCAACTGGGTTCGATCTTTAGCTCATTATGGTCCACCACACTTCTCGGGAGAGGACGGGGCAGATATCGAGTCGTGGCTTCGACAGATCGACAGCATCTTTGACTTCATCGGCGCTCCGACTTCTGAGCGTCAGAGGTTGGCAGCGGGACTTCTGAGAGATGACGCCTTTCTTCGCTGGACCGTCTGTAAGACGGGCCAGACAGAGTGGAGCTACGAGGAGTTTCGAGCACTGATGCTCCGAGAGTATTGTCCGCCAGGGACACAGATAGCCAGGGAGGTTACTTTCATGCGTGCTACCTACGACCCATCCCGCTCTGTATCGGAGGTCATTCGCCAGTTCAAGAGGGAGCTGATCTACTGCGCTCACCTCTGCCCCACTGATGAGAGTCGTATCCGCTTGCTGTCTATGAGGCTGCCGCCAGAGATCCTTCTACACGCATCTAGTCTGGGAGCTGTTCCGTTCGATCGCTTTCTGGAGGTCGTGATGATGTATGAGCAGCAGAGGATTTTGACTACTACTGTGTATGCTCCCCCTCGCCCTGCGGCGAAGAGGCCCGCTGACACGAGATGGGATGCGAGCTTCCGAGGAGCCTTCCGCGGAGGATTCAGAGGAGGGATGTCGAGAGTTATGCCACCCCCAGCACCACCAGTGGCTAGTCGAGGTGCTAGCGTCCGGAGCATCACCTGTTATGGCTGTTCCGAGCCCGGTCATTACCAGAGTGATTGTCCTGATAGATCAACCAGGTGTTACACTTGTGGAGGTATGGGACACAGAGCTGCACGTTGCCCCCAGGGTGGTAGGTCCTCACCAGCTACACTTGCACCGAGGCTTCCCGCTGCTTCCCAGCCCCCACTTCTGACTTACTCCCCAGGGCAGGGGAGAGGCAGCACAGCTGTTAGAGGACGGTCCGGAGGACGTGGCAGAGGTTCAGTTAGAGGGGGCCGTGGGCCATCTGGGCCCGCGACAGGTAGAGGATCGTCTTCCGCAGGACCGTCTAGGTCGGGTTATGGGAGAGGACAGACATCTGGAGCTTCCGGTTCTACGTTGCCCCCACCGCCCCGCGTTTTTCAGATGAGAGTCGAGGATCGATCCGCTCCGAGTGCCTCAGGTACTATATTTCTCTGAGATGACTATTTGAGTATTCTTTTTGACACGGGTGCCACACACTGCTTCATAGCAGAGTCGTGCGTCTCTAGGCTGAGCCTGAGCTGCACGAGGGGTCCGCCCCTGACTGTGGGTATGCCGGATGGGGCTAGGATTAGGACGAGTCGTGAGATCCTAGGTTGCCCCATCTGTATAGGAGAGCGAGAGTGGCCCACCGATCTGATCGTGATGGCCTTGAGGACCCACGACCTGATTCTTGGGATGGATTTAATGGACCACTATGGGGCGATCATCGACTTGCGGACGAGGACCGTATCGATTCTAGCAGAGGATGGCACCGAGCACCAGGTTTGGGGTAGCGACCCCAAGAGGAACGGGGCACTGATCAGCGCAGTTCGGGCAGCGAGACTTCTGGACCAGGGCAGTACGGGATATTGGTGTTATGCTTTGGAGGTGGATCGAGGCCGACCCGTCATGTCTGAGGTACCCGTTGTTCGAGACTTTACCGACGTTTTCCCCGATGAGTTACCCGGACTACCCCCGCAGAGAGAGGTCGACTTCGCTATCGAGTTGGAGCCGGGCACCAGGCCCATTTCCCGAGTACCTTACAGGATGGCACCCACAGAGATGGCTGAGCTTAAGGCTCAGCTTGAGGAGTTAGCCGGGAAGGGCTATATTCGTCCGAGCGCATCACCATGGGGAGCTCCAGTGCTGTTCGTCAAGAAGAAGGATGGTTCGTTGAGGTTGTGCATCGATTACCGCGAGCTGAACTGGGCAACGGTGAAGAACCGTTACCCGCTTCCGAGGATTGACGACATGATGGACCAGCTTCAGGGTGCAGTGATCTTTTCGAAGATCGACTTGAGATCGGGGTATCATCAGCTCAGAGTGCGATCAGAGGACATCCAGAAGACCGCCTTTAGGACGCGGTATGGGCACTATGAGTTTGTGGTCATGCCTTTCGGGCTGACCAATGCGCCATCGACCTTCATGGAGCTTATGAACAGGGTGTTCATAGACTATCTGGACAGGTTTGTCGTGGTATTCATCGATGACATCTTAGTGTACTCAAGGAGACACGAGGAGCATGAGCAGCATCTGAGGATTGTTCTAGAGACGTTGAGGAGGCATCAACTGTTCGGCAAGTACAGCAAGTGCGAGTTTTGGATTCCCGAGGTGACCTTCTTAGGTCATGTGATCTCAGCAGCTGGAGTCGCCGTGGATCCGGCAAAGATTGATGCCATCGTTGCTTGGGAGGTGCCCAAGAACGTCCGAGACATCCGTTCCTTCCTAGGATTGGCCAGCTACTACCGTCGCTTTGTTCGGGACTTCTCGAGGATCGCTCGACCGATGACCCAGCTGACACGGAAGGACGTTCCTTTCGTGTGGAGTGAGGAGTGCCAGGCCAGTTTTGAGCTTCTCAAGGAGAAGCTGACGACCGCACCAGTTTTGGCTCTACCGGATGGGACCGAGGACTTCGTGATCTATACAGACGCTTCGCGAGCTAGGCTGGGATGCGTTCTACACCAGAGGGATCGAGTTATCGCTTATGCTTCACGTCAGTTGAAGCCTGGAGAGGAGACCTACCCCACCCATGATCTTGAGCTGGCAGCTGTAGTGCATGCTCTGAAGATCTGGAGACACTATCTGTATGGTACTTCATGCAAGGTGATGACAGATCACAAGAGCTTGAAGTACATCTTCACCCAGAGGGAGCTCAACATGAGGCAGAGACACTGGTTAGAGCTCCTGAAGGATTATGATTTGGAGATCATCTATCATCCCGGGAAGGCCAATGTGGTGGCCGATGCACTCAGTCGGAAGACTCATCAGGAGGTGACTGTGGCCAGACTGACAGCACAGTGTAGATTGCAGGCAGAGTTGATGTCTTGTGGCATAGAGGTATGGATTCAGCGAGAGAGGGGTCAGTTATCCTTCCTCGAGATTCACTCAGAGCTGACCGATGAGATTCGCAGAGGACAGGCAGCTTGCCCTGAGGTGGCAGCCCTGAGAGAGAGGATGGCACAGGGACGAGCTGGAGATCTTATGGAGAGAGCCGATGGGTTGCTGACTTTTCAGAGCAGAGTGGTAGTACCCTCTACGTTAGATCTGAGGCAGAGGATTATGCAGGAGGCTCATAACACTCCTTATTCGGTCCATCCAGGGACGAATAAGATGTATCAGGACTTGAGGAGATCCTATTGGTGGCAGAGGATACGAGCGGACATTACAGATTTCGTCGCCAGATGTCAGATCTGTCAGCAGGTCAGGATTGAGCATCAGAGACCGTGTGGCTTGGTCAGATCACTTCCAGTTCCCGAGTGGAAGTGGACAGACATCTCCATGGATTTCGTCACTGGATTGAGGAGAGATGTCCGAGGATTCGATGCTATCTGGGTCGTGGTCGACAGACTGACCAAGTCGGCCCATTTCATCGCCATTCAGGAGACATGGCCAGTTGCGAGGCTAGCAGGCGAGTTCATCCGACAAATTGTGAGACTCCATGGGGTTCCCGAGAGGATAGTTTCTGACAGAGATGGCCGCTTCACATCGAGATTTTGGCAGCAGATTCATGATGCTTTGGGGACTCGTTTGCATTTCAGCACTGCTTATCATCCGCAGACAGATGGACAGAGTGAGCGGACGATCCAGACTCTAGAGGATATTCTGAGATCTTGTGTTTTGGAGTGGGGCGACCGTTGGGTCAGATTCTTACCGTTGGTCGAGTTCTCGTACAACAACAGCTACCATTCTTCGATCGAGATGGCACCCTATGAGGCACTGTATGGGAGGCGCTGCAAGTCGCCAGTATGTTGGGACGAGCCCGCTGACACCACAACTTCATTGCCAGAGATGGTTCGAGAGACAGTCGACCAGGTCGGACGCATACGGGAGCATATGAGGGTCGCTCAAGACCGGCAGAAGAAGTATGCGGACCGTAGACGGACAGAGCTCGAGTTTGAGGTTGGGTCGCATGTATGGCTCAGAGTGTCGCCGACCAGAGGAGTTCACCACTTTGGCATCAAGGGCAAGCTGAGCCCTAGATTTGTGGGACTGTTTGAGATTCTCGAGAGGGTCGGTGAGGTCGCATACCGTTTAGCCCTACCCCCATCGTTAGCCGGAGTGCACGATGTGTTCCATGTGTCCCAGCTTCGGTTATATGTCCCCGATCCGAGTCATATCCTTGACCATTCCGACCTCCGGATAGAGCCCGACCACACCTATGTAGAGAGCCCAGTTAGGGTACTTGACCGTCGAGTCAAGAAGTTGAGGACCAAGGAGGTTCCTCTTCTTCTGGTCCAGTGGTCTAGGAGGAGTCCCGAGGAGGCGACTTGGGAGACTGAGGATAGCCTTCGGTCGAGCTATGGGAGTGTCATAGACGAGCTCTTAGCATCCTATGTTGAGCCGAGTGTTGACCTATCCTTGACCTCGTGAGCTAGTGGTGAGCCTTAGTAACCTTTTATTTCGGGATGGGCATTTATGTGATTTTGCGTGCTTATGATTGCTTTCTCTGTGCAGATTCTATGCTGAGACGATATGGCTAGAGATCGGTTCTCGTGGCTTGCGTGATGATATGCTGATGTGACGTCCGTTAGGACTTATGACACTTTTATCGGATATTGAGATACCTTACTCGTAGTATGACTAGATCTTATCGCCATTCTTGGCACGTTTTGAGACATTAGTATTTCCCATGTTGTGTTTTAGACCATTTGCTATGAGCGGTTGACCTGTTGAGACTTACCACGTGAGAGGTGGTTGAGATTATGGTAGTTATTTATGCTTGAGTTGATTTCGACATTATGATTCTTGATGAGTTAGAATTGGTAATTGAATGATTTGGAACATAGGAAGAGAATATGGGACTGGCCCTTAGAGGTGGATGATTCAACCTCTCGCAATCTGAAAATTCTGGAAATTTCATCGGATTTGAAAGCTTTGAACAGTTTTGAAAGGATCATTTTTGGGTTTTATTAAAGATTACACGCTATCTAAAATTCCGTGATTTTGAGGTTAAACTTTCCATTTGAAACGTTTTTTAACCCTTCCAAACCATATTATATGCTTTTGAGTTATGATACGCCCGAGAAGTCGGGGCAGGGATGGGATAAGGGCCCATATCCCATACTTGCTCCAACCAATTGGGAGTAGCATGATCACGTCAAAGATACTACGAGAATCTCATATGGGCCCTTATGAGATACTTACGGAATCGAAGGCATGATTCTCGGACTCACCTCTTGCAAATTCTTTCCCTTTCTTTAGAATGATTTTAGTCTCGGGGACGAGACTTGTTTTTAGAGGTGGACAAATGTAAAGACCAAATATATTCTGTATTATATAATTACTATTTTAATTAAATTATTTGAATTATGACTATTTATCCGTGTGATTGGAAGAAAACTTATCCCCGAGCAAGGTCAATTTTATGAATCCTTCCGACTTCATTTTAGATTAGATTTTTCTCGAAATCGAATTCCGTTCTTGAGTATTTGAATTTTAAAATTTTATTCTTACTCGAAAGGTTGTGATTCAAATTTAAATTCTTAACGTCGGAAATTCGAAATTTCAAGGCAAACGGGACCCTTCCGCCTCATTTATCATTAATTATATTTATATATATATAAAAAATATTTATTTATTTTGTATATATATTATTTATTTTATTTATTTATCTCTCTCTCTCTCTCTCCCTCTCCTAGCCGTTGCGTGGTCCCTCCCCTGCAGTTCTGCAGCCATCTCACTGCCTTGCCTTCCCTCACTGCCTTGTCTTCCCTCACCTCACGGCAGCCTACATCCAACCCACCCAAATTCCCCTATTTGAACTAACAGCCTCTCCTCACACCCTCACTCTCCTCTCACCTCACCCTCACTCCACCAGAATCCCTCTCCCTCATCTTCTCCTCTGTTGAAAACTCAAGGAGAAACCCACAAAAACTCCCTCATACTCTTCCTCCGTTTCACCACCAAGCTCCACCCCAATCCGGTTTCGCCGCACCCCAGCAACCTCCACATCTCCTCCGTTCCAGCCTCCCTCCCTCCTCTTCCTAGTCGTCGAGACTCGCCGGAGCTGCCAGCCCAGCCGAGGAAAGCCCCGATCCCCTGCTTCGTGAATTCGGTGAGCGTCTCCCCTCTCCCATCTTCGTTCTAGTTGAGAAGCAACAATTGACTCATCTCCCTCCCCGTTTCCGCTGCGTCCAGAAAGGCTCGGAAGATCGTCGGAGCCTCCAGCGCCGCCAAGGGCTCCTCCCCTGTTTCATTTGCAGCGGTAACACGCTCGAACCTCTTCTCTTTCCTTGAACCTCAACTGAATCTTTTACTCACATCTTACCTTGTCCTAGGCCGGAGCAAGCCCTCTCCCCGCCGTCGAAGCTTGGTGCAGCCCCGAACAGCCTCGCCGGAGATCTCCTTCGAAACTCGGTAACCTCCTTCTTCCCCCTTCCCTCTTGTCGTCGTTTCTTTCCTGTTGGGCCGAGGGTGGTCGGAATGCTATTCCGACCTCCGTGGTGGAAGGCCGGAGGCCGACGAGCCGCCGGAGGCCGAGGGCTTCCTCTCCGCTTCCCCGTCCTTCTCTTCCGCCCATCCTCTGTTGCTGAGGTTGAAGACGAGGGAGGCTTTGGGCCTGTTTTTTGGGCCGGGCTCACATGGAAACGGGTTCCCGTTTGAGGACCCGGATCCCCTTTCCCCTTTTGCTTCAGCCACAACCCGCACCTCTACCCATATGCTTCTTTTCGGGTTTGGGTTAGGGTTTCAGATTGGGTTGTTGTGTTGGGCCGGTTGGGTTGGGCTTCTGATGGGTTTTGTTTGTTTTTTATCTTCTTTGGTAGATGATATATGTATTGACATATTATGTGACAACGTAGTTTAATTATCTTTTTAAGTATTATTATTAATAGTTACTTTTATTATTATTAATAATATTATTAATGTTATTATTATTGTAAATCTGTTTTTTTTTGTTTTATGAAAATAAAGTTGGAAAGGGTTATATTATAAATGATTTGTATAAGTACCTTTATGTTGAATTTAAAATGTTTTAGTTGAGAAACTTGAAAGAATTTACTTACAAATTTGAAGGCGTGTTATTAGTTATTTATGTATATTAGAGTAATTATTTAAAAGAAGGAGTTTCTATAGTTTGGAAATATCTTTTGAGAAATTGTGTTAAGAACCAAAATGTCGGAATTATCTAATAACGACTTTGACCGAGTTTGACCCAAAATTTGGATATCTCGGATATTTTCTCATAATTTAGTTGTTTCCTTTGTGAGTATCTTGTGAAAAGGTTCCTATGTGTTAAATAGTAGAATAGTATCTCATGGCGCCTTATTCGCTTATATATTAGGTGTTTGTTGATTCTTGGATTCTGCTTCTGCTGTATCTTTTGCTGTTCGGCTTACTCAGGTAAGTTCCTTATGGGCTTACTCAGATTCGAAAGAGATTACCGGCTTGTGAATGTATGACATACTAGGTGTTGCATAAGCATTAAAGCATGCCATGTAGTATCCTGCTAGGTTGCATTTATGATTGAGCATTCTATTTCTTTACGCGTATGAAACAGGACGGCCGTTATCTGTGATAGTCCTAGAGTCTTTGCTAGGGTCATAGGGTAGCCCAGCCCCATCGGGTGCCCTGAGTCTATCGAGTCGATATGATATGATGATGAGATAGCCCAGCACCATCGGGCATGAGCCTAAATTATGATATGACAATATATGATATGATAATGAGACATGATGTGATGATGAGATATGACATGATGATGAGACATGATATGATGATGAAATAAGATATGATGAGATATGATATGCTATAGCATCGAACTGGCCAGTCTCTGCACTAACGGAAAGGGGTGCAGAGGTAGGAGAGGGACATGCCACTTGTCATTCTTTGGGCGCCTTTACAGTTATTCCTTGCATACTGCAAATTAGGATCATGCTAGTGTGATTAAATTTCCGCATCTGCATCATCCTTATTATTAGCGTATGTGTATGTTTGCTTGCTGGACAGAGCGTGATGGGGCCACGGTCTGACCCCTCTCGCACCCAATGTTTTTAGGTATGATTGCTCTTTGTCTCTATGACGTGGGAAACTCCGGGCGCTTGCAAATAATCTGTCTAACCCCGCTAACTCGACCTTACCATTTCGTAATTATGTGTTTTGGTTTTGACCCGGCCTTACCGTGGCAAGTTGTACTCTATTTCCGTTTATTCTTTCATTTGCAAACGAATTTCCGCGACCTAGATTTAGGACGGCTCGAAGACTCTGCGTGGCCATCAGGCTATTTTGGGGTCCGAAATCCCCACTTTTAAACGCTAATCTTGAATTTCAAAAAACCCGACCTGTACTCGAATTGCAAGATCCGAACGAAGGTACCAACCTTCGAAACGTAACCCGGGTATCTATATTCGGGCCGTTACATGGTTAAGAAAAAAAGAGGAGAGACAATTCTTTCAAAATTCAGGTAGGGCTGTTATATGAACCTATTTATTTTATGTTTTAGTATATAGATTTTTTTTTATTATTATTATTTTAATAAAAATACAAGACTTAACTCCTTTTTTCACCCCTGGGCCCTCTTTTCAGATCCCCCCACGGCCACCCACCAACCACACATCCAAACAAATCGGAAATCTCCTTTTCATTTCAACTCCACCCAGCCACTCCTCCCATCACCGATTGATTTCTTCTTTATTGTCTCATCCTCCTCTATTCTTGCAGACAAACCCCAAAGCCTCCCCTGTTTTCACCAAACCCAAACGACTCCCCTCTGTTTCATCGAGCCCAGGCAACCGCTCTTGCCTTCGATTCAACACCAAAACCGCCCCCTCACCTCTGTCTCTGTGTGCGATTCAACAGCCCGAGCTGCGCGCAACAACAGCGCTTTTGTCTTCATTCTTCGAATTCAAACACACACACACACACATCACAAGCCCTCACTCCCTCCTTTTCGATTCGCGCCAGCACCAAGCTTCACTCCTGCTCCGAGGTTCGCCACGCGGGACGAAGGAAGAGCTTCGGAGGTAGAAGAAGAAGAGTGGGCCCCCGCCTCCACCAGCTCCTCATGTGGGCCGTAAGCTTTGTTTTATTTCGTTTTAAGTTGAAATCAGGAAATCTGGAAATGAATTGAGATGGGTCACTTTCTGGTTGGGCGATTTCAGTTGATTTGGAGCTATTTAAGGTGTGCTTTGAAAAATCTGAGTCCTTCCCTTGCCAGTGAACAGTGATGGCCTTATTACTTGCCAAAGAACAACATCAATTTGGCTCATCACTGAGGAGGACATCTCCTTCCCATGTTGATAGTTCTTTAGGGAACAACTTTGAGTTTCTAAAGAACAACATCTTTTCCTAGTTGCATTCTTGCTCCACAGATTCTGCTTTGAAAAAGAATAAGGAGTTTTCCGATTGTTAGTTTGAACTTTGAACTCTTGCAATGTTATTTGATGTGTACAGATCTTCATCTTCAAATGAAATGCAAGTAAACACCTTTCGAGCCTTCCAACAAGGAAGTAAAATTGCATAATAGATATTTCTTGTTCCATAATAGGTATTACTGGCTTGATTGTGTTATTAACAAAAAAAATTATTTCATAACATGCTAAATGTTGCCTGTCATTATGCTTGATATAAGTGGGATAATAACGGTGTGGTTTGAACTGTAATTTATATCTATGTAGTGGTAACTGGTAAGGTTGCCCCTTTTTACTCCTAAAGATTTTTATTCATTCCAGAATCCAACACAAACTGTGTAGACTCGGATGTATATGGTTCTGAAGGTGATGATATGTTGTTGATCTCTTGGTTTTGCAATTTACAAGGTCTCAAAAAAAAGTTCTGTGAAGTTGTTGAGGAGATCATACAAGATGAATTCAACCTGTGCAGCTTAACTGCTTAAGCACTCAAGTTCCATATTATGACTATGCACTTGACCTTATTTTGGATGTTGAATCCTCTAATTGTAAGTATTTTCTTGATGTTTCTGCATAGAGCAAGGGCAAACACTATTAAGGTGATAGACTTTTTTTCCTTTGGATTTTTAGGCTTCTCATGTTTTCCATTGTTTTTAGAGCCTAGAAAGTAACCCAACTTTGCTTTTGTGGATTGTGAATAAGCTGAACATGTTTTCTTTTGTGTTCTTGATTGCTACCTTACAACTTGGCAGGACCCCTAAATTTGAACAGGCATAACTACAACATGGCTGACCCTGAAGTCGCCAAAGAAATCAGAGAAACGTCGGCATCTGCAGCTGATCTCCAAGTGAGCACAATCTTGTGCAGGTGCGCCCTAATCGTGGTGGCCTTTCTCAGAGCTCAACTTGTAACTCTTGAACTTGATCTTAAGAATAACTTATACCTAATTTCTCAGAGAATTTCATCACAACTTCTGACAGTTTTTCCTTGTTCATCTATCTGATTCTTCCTATACAAGTTTCTGGTAGAATTTGCAAATTACAAGAAGTTCACTATAAGCCTGTCAAAGCACTTTTATGGATCAAGTGGCTTTTGCTATTTGTAGTGTAAGAATGGTAGGCTTTCCCAAAAAATCTGCTGGAACAATCTATATTTTATACATATATGTACATGAAAAAATTATATCGTTTTCATGCGTATAAGTTGATGTGCCCAATCATATATATGAATTGAATGATGAAGGTAATAAGCTCAATTATAAATCTTTTTTAGGCATCCATTATTTTCCCAATAATGTACACAACTTTAAGTCTAGCTAGTTTCAATTGGATTCACATAATCCTACAAAGTACCAAATTTGTGATTGTGATGAGGAATCAACCACAAAGCTCTATGACTTGATACAAGACCGAGAAGATCTTAGCCTCCAATCATTGCTACGCAACTTACCTCTTCAAATCCTTTGGGCTTGTTTTGTAGAAATGATCTAGAAGTCTGACAATGAAAACCCAATTTACATTCATTTTCAACGCCAAAAAAATATAAACTTGGGTTTTCATCACCAGATATCTTAGATGACTTCAATTCATGTAAAGCCTCAATGCTATACGAATGGATGATCACGAGAAGTCTTGTTCTCTTATAGGCTATATATAGACGAAGATGGTAATGGTTAATTTTTCTAACAAGTAGATAGATTCACATAAATATTTTTATTTTATAATAATATATATATAGAGAGAGAGATTGATAGATAGATTATTAATTATTTCTTTCCATTCTCATGGATGCAATCTAAACTAGATTGATGAATTGATTGATTTAGGTTAAAATCTACTTATTTTAGGCAATTTTTTGATCAAATTTCTACCTTTTGGAAATAAAGCAAAATATATTTAAGGCAATTTATTCAAATTGGAAACATTGATGACACATATGGCATTCTAATGCAAGAGTATTTAAGGACATTAACTTTTCATAGAATCAACTTATATTAGGTAATTTTAGAATTTTCTTAATAAATCCATGTTTTCCAAAATAAATACTTTAATTATCTTTAATTTATGTATATTTTTTTTAACAATATTACATTACGTTCAAGTTTGTTTACCATCAGTCGCAGATCTACGGGGGCTCGATCGGGGTGGCTGAAGTCTCCCGTAGCTTGGAAGCGCATAGGAAATTTTTTTTATATGGATTTTTTTAGTGATTTTTACAAATTCTAGAGATAAAACAATGTAAAAAGAGTAATAAATCATAAAGACAATTTAGCTTAGTTGGAAATAAGGGGTATTTATTACCTATACTTAAACAAAAATTTTCTATTTATATATACATATAATTATATAAACAATCTCAATTTTTTTTTATTAATTTTTGTTTTTGTTTTTGTTTTAAAATTTTTCCTACTAAAAATGACTATTTAAATCATAAATTTAAGGTTCTTTCTAATGTAATTAAACAAAAAAATTATTTTTCATACATACATGCAAAAATAATTTTCTCCATATATTCTCATTTTTTAAAATAATTTTTTTTGAAAAAATATACTAAAAATGACTGTTTAATCATAAACCTTTGCAATGTAAAATTTCCCAAAAGTTTTTTTTACCCCTTATTAAAATTTCTGGATCCGCCACTATTTCCCATGGAACGTTGGACCCCCACATTTGTAGCATTTGCTTGACTTTGATTCTGCATTAACACTACAGAGCGCAAATATGAAATCAGGAATATTACAGGTGTGAAAACACGTACATGTGGGGACTAAGTGTCATAGTTAGCGTTGTTCTGACGAGCAGATCAATCTTCTAGAGAATGAAGAATTTAATCTCAGTCCTCCCTAGACGAGGGATGCTTTTGGGTAGGTGGAACTTGGAAGAGTCGATCATATTAGTTTTGTGCACTCGAAGAGTTTAAGATGAAGTTTTGTTGGTTTCTGAATTCTTATTGTGCTACACTTTTTGCTTCTGACTTTTTGTGTCCCCTTAGACCGGCCAAAATGAATTGATTGAGTCTGTTGCAGAGATGCTATATGGTCGTATTCATGTGCGTTACATCTTGACTATAAAGAGAATGTCAGCAATGGTGAGATGCTTGCCATCATATGTTTTCATGCTTCCATATAATTTCATATCTGTATTTAGCTTGGAGCTGCATTTACGTGGTAACGGTTTGGTTGTTCTCTTTTCCAGCTAGAGAAGTAGAAAAGCTATGAATTTGGGTAGGGCCGGACCTGAGTTTTGAATGCATGAGACGGGATTTCAAAATAGGGCCCATTAATATTTTCAATAATAACAAAGCAAATATCAAACTATATATAAAAATAGCACATCACTAGTTAAATATAGAAAAGTTCCAAAATACATCACTAAAAAAGTGATGTTTATAGCGAGGCTAATGAAAACTAAAACATATACATCAAATTGTAGTATTGCAACCTAAAAGTGGCATCACTTAAATACAACTCATCTCGCTGTCGTGGAGGCATAAATATCAATTAACTTTGCATAATCAACCTTCTCAACCACATTCTTTTCGATCGATAACATAGTCAAGTCATTTAGCCTCTCTTGCGTCATAGTGGACCAAAGATAAGTTTTGATTAAATTCAACTTGGAAAAACTTCTTTCAGCAGATGTTACTATAACCGATACGGTTAACAAAATCCGATACGAACATATGCATTTGGATAACATTCATCCATCTTCCTTAAATAATTCAACACATCTATTGCTCTTCTTGTTTATGATGGAAGTGATTGCCTCAACAGTTGCAATTCTAAAACATAAATCTGACCCATCAATATCACGGTGTCCATCATGTGTAAGAAAATTTTGAAGATTATCACATGATTAGGGGTGGAATTGGTACAATACAAATTCATTCCTACACATGATCTCAAAAGGCTAGTATTATCGACAACCTTTAACTTCTCCACATTGAACAAAAAGCAAAACATATCCTCATACTTTTGAAATTGCTCAAACCGAGATTGAAGTGAGGAAAGTGCTTGATCAATTACAAATAAAAAGTAGTTAACCTGAAAAGATTTTCTAGGTGATTAACGCACCTCTCCACTGTTGATCTCATCATATTGCCTCTTTCGTCAAATGATGAGTTTCTCTTGAAGGACAACTTCAATTCCCATTTCAGTTGCTATGTGTTCTGCTTTTGTATGTCATGGCCTGATCAGATCCATATTCTCTACACTCTTGAAGAGAAGACATAAGCTCTTTTAATTGGCTGATAGCAACCTCGATATCCATTTCTTTTTTTTAGAAACTTACTCACAATATTAATTTGATGTAGCAACTTGTACCGGATCACCATTCCTTTACAAAAAAATCAAAATTTGCAAGTTCAAATTCTACTAGGCCTTCGGCTTCGCTTCTTGTTTTTGGATCTTCACTAATTATTGATAATTCAACTAAAGCATCCATAATCCGTGAAGCTTGCTCTTTTATGGGCTTCACCCTCTCCACATGACTTTCACAGTTTGTGAGAGCAACTTTATTGTAATTCCCTTCACATGCTTTTTAAAAATCTGCCATCTCTTAGTAGAAGAAGAGAATAATGTGATGTAGATGCATTTTACAACTCTGAAAAATGAAATTGCCTTAGAACAAGAAGTCACCATATCACATAATGCCAAGTTGAGAGAGTGACATCCACATGGAGTATAGAAAGCTCTAGGATTAACTTCAAGCAATCTACTTTGTACACCTTTGTGCCTCTCTAGCTTTCATATTAGACCCATTGTTATATCCTTGACCTCTTATACCATTAATGTCAAGGCCAAGTTTGCTTAGAATAAACTGAATCTCTTTAAAAAGTCCAAACCCCGATGTATCATTAACCTTAAAAAACTCAAGCCATAATTCTTCCACCAATATCGTATTTGCTGAATCATCCACACATCGAACTATGAGAGACATTTGCTCTTCAAGGCTTGTATCTAAAGTGCAATCATGTATAATTGAGAAATACTTGTCTTTTTTATCATTAAAAGAATTGAACCTTTCACATCAGCATCTAACATATGTATCAACTCATTTTGAATCTTAGGGCCAATATACAAATAATGAGTTTTCCTTTCTGGAACATGGTGTAAAAGCTCTGTCATTACTATATCAAACTCAGAAACTATTTCAACTAGCCTTAAAAAAATTCCCGTTATTGTGAACAAAAGACTTCTCACAATCACCCCTTAGTGTCAATTTTATTCTTTTCAATTATCTGAATAATGACAATTATCCTCTTCAAAACTTGCTTCCCATTCTCTTTCTCTTTATTGATAGCTAGTTGCACACTTTCATCATTTGCTTTTTTACTCTAAAGTCTTTTTTCAAGCTCAAGCCATTTAGTCATGCAATTGATGTGGTATCTACTGGTTTCGTGAGAGTTGAGAGCCCGACTATGATTTTTCCAATCATATAATTATTCACTTCCTAGTTGAACAAGTAGATTCATTGTACTCTATGTCTTGAACAATTTGCAATAAAAAACAAAAAATATTGTCTAATGAAACAGAGTACAAAAACCATCTTCTATCAATCTTCTCACAGTTAACAAGTTGCCTCATATAATGCGTCTTATCAAAATGCTTTCTTGAACCATCAAGGGGAAACAAAACACCATCATCTTTTTTGGGGCCTCTTTCAACAAGAAAATCCCTAATATTCTGTCCAATTTTGTCCCAATTTCCGGGATCATCAACCATCAAAGGGAACAACATCTCTTGGTTTATATCATCAAAATTCTCAATCACATTTGTCATCTCTTCATTCTCTTGATCTACATTATCATTGACATCTCGATCAACTTCTTTGTTCACACTTTGAGTAATCTCTTCGTTGACATCTTGATCAACTTCTTCATTGGCACTTTGAGTAATCTCTTCATTGACACCTCGATCAACTTCTTTGTTAGCACTTTGAGTAATCTCTTCATTGACATCTAGACCAACTTCTTCATTGGCACTTAGAGTAATCTCGTCATTGACATCTTGATCATCAACCGCATTGACAATTTGCTCAACCTCTTCATTCACATCTTCATTGAAAATTTGATTACTGCTAAAATACTTCTTGATATTACCGGCTTGACTTTGAGTCAATATGCATCTCGTCGCTCCTTCAATTTTCTCTTTTTAGCTCCAAACAGATGTTTTCCCATCTTCAATTTATAAATAGTTTTAAATAAATTTCAATAAACTATATACACAATTAAACATAGATAACAATTTGCAAAAAAAAAAGTTTAGATTTTAGAAAACTGGAAACAAATACCTGAATCCTAATGTTAGAACATGACTAGCAACTCGGCAAAGGGGAGTACGCAACCACCGACACTATAACCAAAAATTAGCCAGCACAGCAGCCAGAAATCAGCAGCCAACAAACAACAAAACATGGCCGAGTGGCTGAGCCTGACAATCGACAGTCGAAAATCAAAATCATAAATTAGAACTCTATCCTATTGCAAAAATCAAAATCATCACTGGATAGTTTTTTTTAAATCAAAGGTTAGGGATGATTTTTGAATTTTGAGAATCAAAATTCAGTGATGAATTTTGCAATTGAAATCAAACAGTAAGTCAACATTACAATGACTTATGACAGTAATTCAATTGAAATCAAACATTCAATCTCAAACAGCAACAACGACAACAAAGTAGCAAACAAAATTGAAATCAAACAACAACAACGCCTTTAGTGATGTTTTTTTGTAAATTACTAAATTGTAATTACCCTAACCTATTGCATGAAAGTGAGATCGAATCATCGAAAACCTAGCCTATTGAATTGAAATCAAAATTCAATGACAACAAACATACTGTTATATGGGAGGAAAGAAACGTTGCGCATTGAGGGATGGTATGTTGCGACCCTTGTTCGGCTAGAAGTGTGTACATAATGGGGCCAGGTGAAGAAGGCAATCTATCAATCATATGTGCCATCTTTCTGCGTAGGATGTCACTCATTGATATGATCTCGAGAAACTCGGCACACTCGTAGAGTTGTGGTAACGTCTCTCTCGACTCATATGCCAAGAAGACACCATCATCAAACTTGCTTAACAAGTCTACCATATCAAGATTCGGTGGTTGAGGACAAATCCGCATGGCCTCTTCATGGATCCACAGGTAACCGACCACTTTATTTCCCCCACATCGAAAATGTGGTGAAAGAATGAAATGGAATGAAGATATAATATATATATATATATATATATATATATATATATATATATATATATATATTCCCATGTTTTCTATACCACACTGAATATGTGTTGAAGAAATAAAGTGGAATGAATATATATATATATATATATATATATATATATATATATATATATATATATATATATATATATATCTTCCCACGTTTTCTATTCCATTTAACTTAGGTTTTTCTCAAAACCATTTTAGTATAATTTAAAAAAAATGATTTTTTTAATATGACAAATCGCCTTGTCCATGGGTTAGGGTTCCAGTCGAGCTTTCCCGACCCATGATCCATCGGGTCAAACATGTTGACCCGATTGGTCTGACCCATAGATACGTCTACTCAAGAGTCGTCAGCAGGAGGGAATTGTAGTAACGTACTCCTATATATGGGATATCATATATCCATCCATATCCAATGAAGCTTACAAGATAAAAAAAAGAGTGCATCGATCGGATCTCCAAGTCCTTGGAGGCTTGGACGAGAGGGAAGAGCTCACCCGTCCTGAAATCGTATGTGTATGCGAAGATTACATCGTCCCAATTGTTAAACTATACTAACCACTTTTTGAGTCGATCAGGTGGATATTGGAACCTCGAAAAGGTCCAGCGCTGTAAAAATGTCCTACATCACCTCCCTCCTGATACAGGAGGAAATAAACGCCACAGTCTAGAATCGTGTACATAATAGGGTCTGGTGGAGAAGGAGTTCTATCAATCATATGTGCCATCTTTCTACGTAGAATGTCACTTATAGATGCGATCTCGAGAAACTCGGCACACTCGTAGAGTTGTGCGAGCGACTCCCTCAACTCGTTCACCAAGAAGACACCGTCATCAAACTTGCTCAGTAAGTCTACCCTATCAAGATTCGGTGGTGGAGGACAAACCCGCATGGCTTAACTTCTCCATGGATCTACGTGTAACCAACCACCATCTCCAAACGCCTCCTACCTACCCCTACTGCTATCGAAACTCTAAACTCAAGATTCCCCTGAGCACCCTCATCAACAATTACCCTACGGATCCTCCCGCATAACATCACAGACGCCTCTTTCAACTCGAATGAGTTGTTCAGTTCTTGGTCATCTTTTTTGCGCACGATGATTCTTCTAGGTGTTTTTGCTATTGACTGCTTTTGAATTCAAGTTTGCCTCCGCCATTGATGATTGGTGGTTTCTGAGATTGATTTCCAGATATTTTCAAGGAATAAGACAATGACATTATCGTTTAGAGCGATCAAGGCGGTATCACCGTGTGAAAATAGAAGTTAGAGTTTTCAATCTATATTCATAGTAATGGTTAATTTTTTTTGATAAGGTAATAATTCGAGATTAGACATACCTGATTCTCGATGGTCGACAAGTCGGCAGACGGAAACCCGTCAAAACATACAAACAAAAAACAAAAAGCAGTGCAATACAACAAGAGGAAACGCACCCTATAAGAAACGAGCCAAGGCAAAACTAAATCTAACACGATGGGGACGTAGACTACGGATGAATGCCAAGCACTGTTCTAAAACAGCACCGATGGCTGGCGATACATCAAGAATCCCTGTGGGTGGTGAAGACGAACCTCCAGAAAGCTCCTTCCCGTACACGGAGTCACCCCGTACACACCACCTCGATCCCATCCAGACCCGACTCTGACTACCAGAACCCCAACATAGAAGAAGAACGCTCAAGCCGCACCAAAGTAGAGGCGCACGCCACCTGAGCAAATCACACCACAAAGGACCAATCACAACAGACCGGTCAAGCCCAAACGGGGTTTAGTCCGAGCTCTTTCGAGCGGTTTTTCGAAACCTTACGGGATTTAACTAAGCCCTTTCGGTCGTTTTTTTATTGATTTTATATACATATTTATATATATATATATATATATATATATATATATATATATATATATATAAACGATTACTACTCCGAATTAACCTAAAAATAAATATATAAATTTATAGGTAGATAAAACCTTAAGGGAGGTTGCTATTTATTGATTTATATATAAATATAAATATATAAATCAAAAAAAATTATTGTGTTATTATTTTTTTATATCATAAGAGTCAAATATTTTAATTAAGTAGTTAATTATCTATCTATATATTTATAAATCTATCTATGTAAAATACTGATTGTAATCATGTGATATTATTTTTTTTAAATTTTGTTCCACCAACAAAAATTATTAACGTAATATGTAGTTACAATGTTATAAGACCATTTTAGACAATAGAATAGAATTCCATAATAATAAAATAATAAAAAAATAATTTACCTATAAATAATTCCATCTACAATAAAATAGCCCCATAACCTCCTGAAAGATCGATACTCCGACAAGCATTGCAGATGCTTCTCTCAACTCGAAAGATTTTTCTTGTTCTTGATCACCCGTCGTTGTTAAAAGAAAATACTTTATTGGTATCCGGTGCTGCACGACTGTGATTCTTCTTAATCTTGGGATGCCAGGATTGATATTATTTCAATCACATTATTAAAAAATCTAACTCTAAATCTCAATCTAAAACATAACAAATGTCTATCGAATAGGGAGAAATAAACTTCAAATTACTTTTTGCAAGAACAAATTTTATATTACCCACATATTCCAATTTAAATACATCACACATTTCATTAAATCACCCAAATCTATATCGAATTCAAACCAACAATATTTCGATACTACCCAATATCATTACAAAATGTAATTGCAAAATAATTTAACCAAAATTTCACAAATCCATCAAAATATAACATGATAAGTATGCAAAAATATACCTACTCACAACTCAAAATGAATTGATCTTCTTGAGTCTCCACAAACCTTGTGCAACTTACAAAAAAAAAAAGATGAAACATGGAGAAACTAATGGGAAAGAGAGGAGATAAAGATGAAGAAGACAATTCAAGGGTGGTATTGGTTAAGGTTACAATATTAACCTTAAAACATTAATGGGGTAAGTATCTTCATTTGATGCTCGGAAATTTAAAAACGTTTGCGCGATGGACTTACACCTTATTTTGTCGCCTGAATGAGTGTCTGAAAAGTGCAATAGTTGACTTCCTTTCAAGAGACGAAAGAAACTTTTAGTTTGTTGCCCAATCGATTTAAGCGACGAACGGTATATAACTTCGTCGCTGGGGTCAAGGTTCTGTAGAATGTGAAGGCTTTATATTCTTGCGACAGACTTTAACGACCACCACCTCAGTCCATCGCGGGAGCAATATTTTAGCGATGAAAAAATGTTCTCGTCGTCGCTCTAGAGCTTTGTCTCAATGAAGTGTGCTATATGAAGTATAAGTTTCCCGTCACCCGAATGTAAATCTGGCGCAGTGAACAACAACTCCACCCGATAACAACACTGTAGGTCGACCACCACCACTACCTCTGGCGTCCTTCAGCGACCCTGTGAACTTCACTGCTTCCGCTCCACCAGTGCGAAACAGTTGAGCTCCGTCACCCGTAGACGTGAATGAAGTTTTCCTCCTACTTCCTTTGTAAAATTTCGACACAATTCAACCATGTGGACTTGTATCTAGTTGCTGATTGTGTGTACGTAGATTGGTTGTGGACTTTCGGTTTTTGTTTTTGTGTTAATTTCTGATACAAAGTCATGAGGCATGCCTAAAGAAACACACAGCGTTGTTGTAAGGATCAAAGACGAAACTTGTGCAAATGCAATAGGCCGGCAAGGTTGAATATAACCACAGGGCTCTCTCTCTAGGAAACAAAACTTTCAGTGAAAATAACAGGTTGCACAAAGGTTAAACAACTTTGCTAAACATCATGTTTTGATGATATAAAAGAAAGAGAAATGGAAATATGATCACTGACTCACTAACCTTGCTCAAAGAAATCAGTGAACTTGGGCCAATCAACTGTCCATCGCGCTTCACAAACAAAATTTGTTATAGTAGACAAACTAACACTTATCAGATATTCAGATGCTACCAACCTAAAATAATTGATGTTGCTGAAAGCCATTGAAAATGGTGGAAACAGAAGGATATATGCCTCTCAGATTGAAGCCTTTGCCTGTACCAAATTCGAGCCAATCGAGCCAACCCAAGCTGCAGTTTAAAAATGTATTTATATTCGGATAGTCGGATCATTTAGTAAATGAGCGAGCTTGAGCTGAGATTTTAATAAGTCAAGCTCAAACTACTCAGTTCATATAACAACCCTAATAAGGCTTGACTCAATAGGCCAGAAACTCACTCAGATGCTCTGCAATAGGCTTTCAATCTCTGTACTTGAGATTCACCAGCTTTTTTTTTTTACTTTGCGATGACTTTCTTTCATACATGCCCTCCAATTTTTCCCATAACACTTGTGCATCTGTCTCATTGCATATGTGGTGATAAACACTATTATCCACCCACATTCTGATGGTTCCAACTGCCTTCCTGTGAATTTCCTTCCAATCATTATTGGATGTCTCAAATGGCTTTCTCGATCCAAACTCAATCGGATCAAAAAGGTCTTTGCAATACAAAACATCCTCCATCTTCGTCCTCTAGATAGAGAAATTCAAACTTGTTAGCTTTATCATTGTACCCGCAAAATCCTCAGTCTTTGTCACCATTTCTACTCCTATTACTAAAAAAAATAACACAACCAAAGATTGACCAAATTAAGTCTTTGATGCCAATTGTTGGGTGTCCACATGAGAAAAAGAAAATATATCCCACATTGGAAGTTGAGAGGGTTTCAAGCTAGTATATAACTAGGTGGGTTACTTCACACAATGTCAATTGGTTTTGGGTTGGAACCTCATTTACTTTTGTGTTGAGGATGTTGTGCACCTCTCCCAAAAAATAATCATCATTTTATAATAAAACTAAATGTGAATCGGCTTGACTTAAACCAACCCGAAATCCATTTAACTCGAACTTACACAATATATCCGAATATTTGTCACCTTTAACCGTGTCTATGGTGACCAAATATTTACCATATTTATCAACTTTCCAACAACAATAACAACAACAACAAAATATTATTTATGAATTTTTGGAAGGATTTCACTATGGCCTACCACCAGACCCTATAAAATTGAAAACTCAGCTGTCATTTATCTCCCTTCATTTCCTGACTCTCTTTAAACAGAATTGAGTTTTTCTATCTCTCTCTTTTTCTTTCTCTGGCTATCAATCAAATCAACAATGTGGCATCAAGATCAAGATAATCACAGGTGAGCAGTGTTGAAGTTCCAAGAAGGTATTTTCTTCAAACGGCAGTCGGTGATCAAGATCAAGAAGTACCAATCGAGTTGAAGGAAGCATCTGCAAGGTTATGTCAGACGATCTTTTAGGAGTTTGAAGTAGGTGGTGCTCAGAAGGACTTGGTCCACCTCCCGCCTGATCTATGGTGAGAGGATTGCTTATAGGCAACTTTTAGATTGGAATATGCTACCTTCTCATTAGATAGGCTAAATTCAATGTGAATTAATCTTGGTTCTTCCATGTTTTCTGACTAACTATGCACAACTGCACAGTTTGAACTAACCATATATATTGGAAAACTCCTGATTATGTGACACACTAGAATCTATGGAGGAAGAATGCAATGCATTGTCACGGAGTTCATATCATGTTAGAAAACTTATGGAAAGTGGAAGGCATTTTTTTTCTCAAGGAAATGACAACTACATCTACTAATGATTCACATAGCATCTAATCTACCGGTGGGAGATGTTCTAAGCTGTTGACATACCATTTTGCTGCATTTGGAATACTATTGTACTGCGATTGCTATATATCACGTACTATCACATAAGAAATGGTATGAAAAAATATAAGAAAGATTGAAACAATTGTATAGAATTTCATACTTTTTCCATTCATATCCCTCTAATTTAGAGGTAACAAAGAAGAGAATCAGTTTCACTTTTCTTGCACTTAACAAACACAAAAAATAAGTTACACTTCTCTCAATCTGGCATTGGATTCAACCTTGCCTTTAAGAGTTTGCAGCTCCCTTAACCAGCACACAATTCACACAACTTCCTTGTAAGAAACTTCGCAACTCGTCCACATGTACTGATGATTCTACGATGAGATCAAATGAAGCTAACAAACAGTGAGCGATGACCTTGCAATCTCTGCGCGCTTTTTAGCTTCTTCGGCCTTATTGTTGAGGCCATCAAAAGATGGGCAAGCTCCATAATCAGACGCCCCTAATCCTTCCTTACGCAAGTCTCTTTCCGACGAGAGCGCAACCTGAATACATCCACATGTGGAAAGTTCCATCAACTTGATTTTGTAGAGGTTTTAGCTCTTTGTAACATACCTCCCATTGAAGTTATGGATACAGATCATGTGCTTTCTCCCGGTCAAATCGCTACTGGTTCTGCGTAGCGACTCCAGATTCTTCTTCTTCGTCATCGAGGATCCCAATTTCGTCTCCTTGCACCTCCGTAAGTACCCCGGTAACCTGGATGAAACCCTAACCCTCGTCCAAACGTCCAAATTCGCCAGCTGCTCTACCCGCAACGTCGGGAAGATACGCTACGAGATCCGGGAGAGCAACGGATTCGCACTCACGGCAACCGTTGATCCCGGACTAAAAGCTTTCGATACCCGGATCCTAACTGGCTCCCTCGACGGACTCTTCCTACTGACGACTAGACATGGGGACGAAGTGGCTTGGCTATGGAATCCTTCCATGAGGAAAGTCCGCAGTATACCACTCCCAAACCCCTTCTCTCTTTCCAATGCAAGAGGATTGAGACTGGCAAGGCTTGCCTACGATTCCTCGTGTGAAGATTACAAGGTGCTCTACATCGCCTACAACTATCAAATCGTTCTAGAGCGACTTGTGCTCATGGGGATTTGGGTTTACAGTGTCAAAACCCGATCTTGGACCACAATTGACATTGAATCTAGCGGGTTGGCCACCACCCGTGCTTTTTCGCGCTACCCTTGGTCCCTCTTTTTCAAGGGGGCTTTGCTCTGGATCGAGGCCTGGTACTCGGCTATCAAGGAGTATGGCATTCGAATGGTTCGGTTTTAGCTAGCAACTCACAAGTTCAGTTACCACACTGATCCCTTGCCATGTCCAACTGAAAAGCATAGACGCATGGAGACCAAACTGGTAACGCTTGATGGCGGCTCCTCGCTTGGCCTATGTGGATTGGATGACCATGATAGAGTCTCCATATGGGCCTATCCTAATCCTAATCCTGCAACTTTAGCATCATCGTCCTCCTCCTGGGTTCAACGTTGCGTCATCCACCAATACCTGGTGCAGTCTCTTGACTTTGGAACCTTTGTGCATGTCACTAAAAATGATGACTTTACGTGGAAGTATCGTACACCCGATGGAGACATAAAGATTCTTACTTTCAACCTTAGAACCCACCATTGTCTTCACTTTCATATTAGTCCTAGTAATTTAACTTCTATATGTGAGGGTGACCACTGTGCTTATGTGGAGTCCTTGCTTATGCTTTAACTATGTCTATGTATCTCTGTCTTCATGTTGCTCCGCTGTAAAGACCAAATAAATTCTACATTATATGAGTATTATTTTAATTAAAATTTCTGGAAATACGACTATTTTATTCGTGTGATTGGAAGAAAAACTCGTCCTCGAACAATAGGTCGATTTTATAAATACATTCGACATCATTTTAGAATCTGGATTTTGACGGAATTGAATTCCGCTTTTGAGTATTCGGGAATTATTAAAACTTATTTTATTATCCGAAATGATTTTATTTCGATTTAAATTCTTAGTGTCGGATTCCGTTTATGAGCGGAAATTGAGAATCGAGCGTCGGAAATTCAAATTTGTAAGGCGAGTGGGACCCTTCCATCTTATTTATCTATTTTATATTAATTTTGTTCTCTCTCTCTCCCTCTCTCTCTCCCATTCTATTGCAACCCAGATGGTCCCCTGCTCACACAACCCTCCCTCTCACGCAGCTGCAGACATCACCCTCCTGCACCCAAGCTGCCCTCCCAATTTGGCTTGGCACACATACCTCTCCACCCTCTTCCCTCACCCATCTGCACCCACTCTTTTAGGCAATCCAGCAGCCCACTCCACTTGTAAATTCAGACCCCATCCATCTCCCCTTTTCATTTGAATCAACAGCTCACACACTCCACCACACATTCACTCCCTCCCTTGCCTTATCCTCTCATCCGAAGAGTTCAAACCCAAGGAATGACCCTCCCATGCTCTCTCTTGCAACCTTGAGCACCACCAGAAGCTCCCAAGAGCCGCCGGAGGAGCCCACGGCCGAGCCGACCTTCTTCCATCCTCGTTCCCCTGTTTGGCCGAGAGCAGAGCACCAACTTTCCCTCCCTCTTTCTTCCCTCATTCCTCCAAGGTAGATGCAAGGACTCCCTCAACGCCGCCTCGGATCCACCAGAAGCCACGAAGCAGTCGGAGACCTCCCCCGGAGCACCACCGCCGAGCCGACCTCCTTCCTCCCCTGTCTCGGGTTTCAAACGATAAAGCACCTCGGCTCCCCTCCTTTTCTCTTCCTTCCACCTTTAAACCAAGAAAAGTTCCTCCCATGACACTCCCCCGCCCTCCTAGGTGGATTCCGGTGAGAAGCCAACCTCGACGAGCCCTGAACGCCGCTTCCCGAGCTTTGCATTCCGGTGACGTGAAGGCCCTCGGTGAGCCTCTTTCTCTCTCTCTTTCTTCCTTTCCTTGTGTGGGCTGTCGGGTAAGGTGGTCGGAGAAGATTCGGAGCTCGGGTTGTCGCCGGCGAGTTCCGAGCCTCCTCCTCCTCCGTTTCCTAAGCGCGGTAACAGCTCTCCCCTCTTTCTCTGTTCTGTCGACAGGAGGAAGAAGAAGGTTGCGATGGGCCCCTCCCCTTGCCACGCTGGTGCCACGTCAGCCGCAGGGGCCCACCTTTTTTTTTTATGAGTTGTCCACTTTCGGGTAGAAGCTTGGGCCTTTTTTTTATTGGGTCGGATGGGTTAAATTTAAAGGGAGGATTGGGGCCTTTCTTGTTTCACAATTGGGTAACGTTTATGGGTTCGGGTTGGGTAGGCCGAGTGGGAGTGGATCCGGATTCCTTCCTCCTCCTCTTCTGCTGGGCTCGGGTATGGGCTGGGTAAGGGTTTGAAGATTGGGTCAGTTGGGTTTTGATTTGTTTTGTTTTGTTTGTCACTATTATGCATATATGTGATATATTGTGTAATGACTTTTATTAATTATTACTACTATTATTAATATTATTATTATTATTATAATAAATCTGATTTTATGAAGATGAATTTCGGAAAGTATTACATTATGAAATTGTTTAAGGGAATATTAATGGGATTAGGTACTTTTATGTTGATTAAAAAATGTTAAGTTAAGAAACCTGAAATGATTTGTTTATAAATATGGAGATGTGTTATTTTGGTTATTTATATATTATAGGAAGGTACTTGAAAAGGCATTTCTAAGTTGGAAATATCTTTTGAGAATTTTGTTGGAAAACAAAGTGTTGGAAATTCTATTGTTACAACTTTGACCGAGTTGACCTAGATTGAATATTTCGTATATCATTCTCGGAATCTAGATACTCTCCTTGAGAATGTCTTGTGAAAAGGTTATTATGTGTTAGATAGTAGAATAGTATCTTGTTCGCTAGGGGGAGGTGTAGTAGGGATTCAAACAATTCAAAATAAAACAATTGCACAACTAGACTATCTCCCTGTCCCAAACAAATAATACAAGAATCCCCTCCCTTGTAGTAGTAGTAGGGTAATTCAAGATCGAATCCACGAGGATGTATGTCAGCGCTTCCCTTGTTGTACTCACGATCAAAACTTTCGACCTCAGCAGACACTCGATATCGAGTATACTGGTCGATATCGACCTCAGTTCTGGTCGATTTCCTAGCGCAGTTCCTGCAGAAGACAAAACAGCAAGTCGACGTCGAGACAGACCTCGATATCGATGTTAGACCTCGATATCGACCCTTACAGTCGATTTCGATGCTTGTCACATAAACTGTTTTTGTAACCAATTTGTCGGAAAAGAGTCCGAAGAAAATAGAATGGAGAAGGAAGATGAACAGAAACAAAAACTTAAGACTTTTATGAAGAATTCAATTAATTAAAAGGCTTCCAAAGTCGGGGTTTCATGCCACAACGATAACAATGCAAGTTTTATGCTAAAGCTATGAAATTTAATGCCTTTCCGTCAAATAACTTTCGTTATCAACACTTAGGTGATTAGAGGCTCTCGCATAATTCCTAAGAGTTACTATCCAATTCATGAGCAATTCAAGTTTACAATATGAGTGGCTTTCGCTTCAATAATGCAAGTAATGAATCTCCCTAACTTTCGCAAAGGATCATGCATGGGGTAGAAGACGGAATCGCATAAAAGTCATACCTTTGATGTACTTACCTCACATTGCTATCGTCGGGCTCACCCCGACCCTAGAAGTGGGTTGACTACTCGCTCCTCATCATGCACATCATCATCATTATTGTTGAAAGAAAGCTATTTTGAATTAAAACTTCAAAAGAAAGTACAACCGAACAAGCCACTCCGCTCTCGCTTTACAACTTTCACTCGGCCTCCTCTCTCTCTCTACTCGTCTCTACTCTCTATTGAAACTGAATTGTGTGTAAAAATTAGATACCTAAACTCAGCCCTATTGGCCTCTATTAATAGATGTCGATAAAGGCTCGAAACCTTATCTTTATTCTCTAAGATAAAACTAAAACAAAGTAAAAAAAAACTAAAACTCTATGGTAACTCAGCCTCCTTATGATAAATCTGGTGTGGAAGATAAGAAATCTCGACTTTTGGATAGACGTTACAAGGTTCGGATAGAATTCTATCAAAATCGGAGTCGGATTCCTCTCCTGGCATGGTCGATATCGACCCTAAGACATCGATATCGACCCCTTCAAAACTTTATCTCGAGCTTCTCCTTCTCCTACTCGAACTAGCACTCGACTTCTATCAATTTGGTCGATCTGGCTGCATCGATATCGACCCCCAGATGTTGATATCGACCCCTTCTGTGTCGACATGCTCTGTTTTATTTCTTGCTCGATTCCTATGTCTCTGATGTACTCGATGTCGAGGTCCCCAGTCGATTTCGACCTCTCCAGAAGACTTCGAGTTCTTTTTCCGCTCTTCCGAATTCGTCCATTTTTATCATGTTTTCTGCGAAATCACATGGAAACTCGTGCAAACTCATATATTTGGCATTTAAGCGTAAACTACACTATTCCCATGTTTTCCCATTAATATGCATGCAAAAGACGATAAAATGGATTCATATGTGCATAGAAAACATGGCAATTTGCGCGCACATCAAACACCCCATACTTAAGCTTGCTTGTCCCCAAGCAATACCTTTAATGGTCATTCAGGGGAAGAAAGTAAACTCTCAACATCATAGATTCATTTTTCATACGTCCCTACAATCAATTGCCATCCTCGATAAGGTACTTATGTCAACCAAGTCCATGCCTGTGCATAAAAGCAATTTCATATTCATAAAGGAGGTAATATGCAAAAAACAATTCTAGCGACATAGCATTAATAATCAAGAGGACTTTTGCAAGCTTGTGAGAAGTATTTTGGTAAAAGGCTAAAGGTGGGCTAATATTTGGCCATGTGGTGTTAAATCCGGGGAATCATACTTTCTTTCCAAAACATTCCACATTCCTTCTTCATAATGTCTCACCTTTCCCTCATCGCTCAATGCTTTTTTTTTAATATATGCTTTTACCTCTCTAACCTTAGCACTGCCTTCTCGCGAGTCGCAAACATGGGTGTCATGAATGGCCCCGGATACTTAGTACTTTGGACTCCTCACCTTGTATCCCATCCTGCGGAACTATTATCTCAACGCAAGCAGGGTCGACCCACCTTTATCTCCTGAGGTGATCGGATTTTTTCTCGCTCATTTAATTTTCCATATTTTATAATCCTTTCATTCCTGCCAACAACTCCATATAATGCACAACTCCATATAACTCCAAAGATGACATCCATTATCAAACTTTGTCCCCGGATAGGGTATAAGGTATAAAAATGGGCAATATGTATATATGTGGAGCAATAAAGATAATGATAAGGCTCATATATGGCTTTGTGGCTTTTGCAATCATGCATAGGTAAGGCTAGGATATGAACTTTGCTTGTATGGAATTTTCATAAAAAGTCCTCTATCATCTTATCATGCATATGTCAAAAGCAACTTCAAATTTTCATCTCCTTTATGTTTTTCTTCTTTTTTACACTTCATTGGGACTTCCCTTAACTAGGCAATTTCATGTTATATCTCTAATGAATCTAATTTTGCATCATAGAGCTCTTTTTTATACTTCCGTGACTCTTTCTAAATTTCAAAAAAAATTTAATGGGGGTCATATTTCTCTTTTTTTGGGGGGGGTCATATTTCTCTTTTTTTTAATGCATTAAAATAAATATGCAACTCTAATCTAAGTATGAATATGCAAGTAAGCCTTTCCCCCACCCCATACTTAAAATTTACAGTGTCCTCACTGTATTAGAACTAGAATTAAGAAGAAAACTTACAAAACCGTCACAAATTTCAGGAATCGAAGAAGACAGCAGGCAGGGTCGATATCGACCCTTGATATCGATATCGATGTCTCTCTTGATTTCTGCTCACGCTTCAGGGTGATTTGGCCTCGATCACAAACCTTATCTATATCGACCTTAAGGTCGATGTCGATGTCGGACATCGATGTCGATGCCTTCTTAGTGTGCTTTTCTTTCTCCTGCAAATTGAAAACTAAACACAAAACCAAATATGCAAAACAATAAAGTGTCTAAAACCAAAGAAAAAGCTGTCTAAAACCAAAACTAAGTCTTTGTTACAAGCTCTAGATTTTTAAGTCACTAGACCGACTTCCTCTTTCGCGCTTCTCAAGGCGGCATCTGCAGAGCCCATTGGGCTTGGGCCTCAAATATCGCTCCTTTCTTGTCTCGCAGCTGCATTCTGCCGGGATTGATTTGATTCACCGTGAATGGTCCTAAGTTCTTATCCTTGAATCTTGTAGGGAACCAATGGTCCTTAGACTTGGCAACATAGACCTTGTCTCCTATCTCATATTGGCTCGAATCATCATCGGATACCCTACATAAGCGCACATGCCAAGGCACACCTCTTCCAAATAATGATAAGTCTTTAATTGTAATGGAACAAGAGGAATTCGTACCTTGACTTACCTTCTTCTCAGTCTGTGGCTCAGGTCGATGTCGATGTTAAGAGGTCGATATCAGCCCCTGTTGTACTCTTGGAGGATCAGTCGATTTGGAGAGTTTTGACTCGATATGATCAGGTCGATTTCGACCCTCAGAGGTCAATATCGAGGTCTCCTTGCCTCCCTTCTCAGCGCTGATGGTGGTCGATTTTGATAGGGTGTGGTCGATATCGACCTTTAACCCCGATTTCGATGTTTCCTCTTCTCCTCCGTTGACCCCATACTTATGACCTGACACAGAATCTTGAACATTAGTGGTTTATATCGACTTATCTGGGTCGATTTCGATGTTCCGTTGAGCTCCTTCGTTCAAGATTGCCTCAACTTCCTCTACTTGGGCTTCATTGATGGCTTTTATCTCCATTGGCCCTTGATTTTTCACCGTCTTGTTGAAGGCATACTCTATCACTTCATCACTAATTGTGAATGAGAGAAATCCTTTCTTTACGCTGATGTTGGCATCGACGGTTACTAGGAATGACCTACCTAAAATAATTGGACAAGCAGGGTCCTCCGCTATATCAACAACTAGGAAATCAGCAGGGACAAACAATTTACCTACTTGTATTGGCACATCCGTCACTATCCCGGTTGGAATTACTACCGTATTATTAGCCATGTACAATCTTGCATCCACGGGCTCCAGAGGACCTATCTTTACCTTGTGCCATATGGTTAGTGGCATCATGTTAACGCTAGCGCCTAAGTCAACTAAAGCATTAAATTTGAATTGACCTAGACCTATAGCGATAGAAAACTTACCTGGGTCCGCCTGCTTTTGTGGTAGCTCGAACCTGTTGCATTCCTCTGCGATCTCAGAGAGCGATCGCTTCTTACCCAAGATGTCCTTAAGGAACCTTACATAAGATGGCATCTCATGAAGTGCCTCTGTGAATGGTATAGAGACATTAAGTCCTTGGAGCATCTTCACAAACCGTTGGAACTTCTTTTCCGCTGGGTCCTTAATTACCTTTCTAGTTGGGAACGGCAACACCTTCTTTCTTCCCGCGGCTGCAGTAAGGCTGACATCGACATCAGTGGGATCAATTTCGACTGGAGGAGTCGATTTCTGTGGTGACGCAGAATTAGGGTCGACATCGACTGGAAGGTCGATATCGACGTCACTTTGGTCGATATCGACAGGGGGGTCGATATCGACGTTTGTTCTGGCTCCTTCTCCTCCGCTTTTTGCTCGGGCATTTGTAATTGACGCCCACTCCTTAGGTTTACTGATGCAATATGTTCGGTAGTTTTGCCCTTTTGGTTGGGCACAGTGGATCCAGGGAGTGATCCTGACACTTTGGGCATTGTTTCCGCCAATTGACTCATTTGAGTCTCCATGTTGCACTTCCAAACGTCGATCTCCCCAAGTCTAGAATTGATGCCCTACAGCTGAGTATGGACGGAGTTGTTGGCTTGTTTGACCTCAGCGTGGTTCCTCCGCATCTCATCAAGGATGATTTGCAGGTCATCTTTCCTTGTCTCCTGCTCAGGGTGCCCTGGTGCCCTATATGTTGGGGGATCCCTTTGTTGATAGAACCTTTGATCACCCCAATTTTGTTGATTGCCCCCTCCATAGGGACCTCTCGTCCATTTGACCTCCTCATGTTGTTCCGCCATGGATACTTGCTCAGTATGTGGACAGGCACTAGTGTTATGCCTTGTTGAGCCACACTCCTGACAAGGTTGATTGTTGCTCAGGAACCTTACTTGCTTTTGAAGGCGGTGTGTTTGATCGTTATGGAATTGTTGCCGCACATTAGGATCTATCTCCTTGGAGGCTCATATAGTGGCATAGATGGGGCAGGCCTTGCATCATAGGCCGCAGCAGCCCCATAGGTGTTGTCAAAGTTTACAAGCCTCTCAATGGTCTCCCATGCCTCCGTTGGTGTAAGCTCAATGTACTGATAGGAGGTATATGAATTGATCCTCTCCTTATTCGGCGCATCAAGGGCGTTATAAAAGATCTCCTGGATGACATATGGAAGTTGCCCATGCGTCGGGCATGATCTCAGCAAGTCCTTAAAGCGCTCCCACGCCTGTGCTAGGGTTTCACCTGGCTTTTGTTTGAAAGTCGTGATCCTTTGTCGCAGCATCGCCGTTTTAGAAGGTGGGAAGAATTTGTTCAAGAATGCATCTTTCACCTCCGCCCATGTCCTTAGCGATCGTGGAGCCAAACTTTCAAGCCATTGTAATGCCTTCCCTGCCAAAGACCATCGAAAAGATTTTAGTCGCACATATTCTAAGTTTACTCCATCGGCAACTGTTTCACATAAGTCCATAAAAGTAGAGATGTGTTGCAGGGGGCATTCATTATGTCTTCCTTCAAAAGTATTTCTTTTAATCTCATATAGGAAGTTAATTTTCAATTCATAGTTGGAGTGAGGAATTATAATGGCAGATTCAGGAACATGAAGCGGCGGATGCATGTATTGCATCGCCGTCTGTGGATACTGATTTAGCCGTTCTTGGGCTTGTCTGCACGCATCCTCCTCCCTATCAGCACGGGCTCGCTCAGCAGCAGCGACGGCCCTTTCAGCAGCGATTGTAGCATTGTGGTCCTCGATCTCCTTCCTCAACCGCTCTATGATCTCAGCCTGCGTTTCGTTGTCAGCCATGATGCGAATTGCTTTGTTGCAAAGATGGTAGAAACGTTCAGGCTCGTTGATTGGTTCCAGGATAGGTCTGTGATCAGAACGTCGCATAAACCTGCAGAATAAGCTCAGAAAAAGATCGTGGTTAACTCAGGTGGCGATTGATTGCCTCCCCGACAACGGCGCCAATTTGTTCGCTAGGGGGAGGTGTAGTAGGGATTCAAACAATTCAAAATAAAACAATTGCACAACTAGACTATCTCCCTATCCCAAATAAATAATACAAGAATCCCCTCCCTTGTAGTAGTAGGGTAATTCAAGATCGAATCCACGAGGATGTATGTCAGCGCTTCCCTTGTTGTACTCACGATCAAAACTTTCGACCTCAGCAGACACTCGATATCGAGTATACTGGTCGATATCGACCTCAGTTCTGGTCGATTTCCTAGCGCAGTTCCTACAGAAGACAAAACAGCAAGTCGACGTCGAGACAGACCTCGATATCGATGTTAGACCTCGATATCGACCCTTACAGTCGATTTCGATGCTTGTCACATAAACTGTTTTTGTAACCAATTTGTCGAAAAAGAGTCCGAAGAAAATAGAATGGAGAAGGAAGATGAACAGAAACAAAAACTTAAGACTTTTATGAAGAATTCAATTAATTAAAAGGCTTCCAAAGTCGGGGTTTCATGCCACAACGATAACAATGCAAGTTTTATGCTAAAGCTATGAAATTTAATGCCTTTCCGTCAAATAACTTTCGTTATCAACACTTAGGTGATTAGAGGCTCTCGCATAATTCCTAAGAGTTACTATCCAATTCATGAGCAATTCAAGTTTACAATATGAGTGGCTTTCGCTTCAATAATGCAAGTAATGAATCTCCCTAACTTTCGCAAAGGATCATGCATGGGGTAGAAGACGGAATCGCATAAAAGTCATACCTTTGATGTACTTACCTCACATTGCTATCGTCGGGCTCACCCTGACCCTAGAAGTGGGTTGACTACTCGCTCCTCATCATGCACATCATCATCATTATTGTTGAAAGAAAGCTATTTTGAATTAAAACTTCAAAAGAAAGTACAACCGAACAAGCCACTCCGCTCTCGCTTTACAACTTTCACTCGGCCTCCTCTCTCTCTACTCGTCTCTACTCTCTATTGAAACTGAATTGTGTGTAAAAATTAGATACCTAAACTCAGCCCTATTGGCCTCTATTAATAGATGTCGATAAAGGCTCGAAACCTTATCTTTATTCTCTAAGATAAAACTAAAACAAAGTAAAAAAAAAAACAAAACTCTATAGTAACTCAGCCTCCTTATGATAGATCTGGTGTGGAAGATAAGAAATCTCGACTTTTGGATAGACGTTGCAAGCTTCGGATAGAATTCTATCAAAATCGGAGTCGGATTCCTCTGCTGGCATGGTCGATATTGACCCTAAGACATCGATATCGACCCCTTCAAAACTCTATCTCGAGTTCTCCTTCTCCTACTCGAACTAGCACTCGACTTCTATCAATTTGGTCGATCTGGCTGCATCGATATCGACCCTCAGACGTCGATATCGACCCCTTCTGTGTCGACATGCTCTGTTTCATTTCCTACTCGATTCCTATGTCTCTGATGTACTCGATGTCGAGGTCCCCAGTCGATTTCGACCTCTCCAGAAGACTTCGAGTTCTTTTTCCGCTCTTCCGAATTCATCCATTTTTATCCTGTTTTCTGCGAAATCACATGGAAACTCGTGCAAACCCATATATTTGGCATTTAAGCATAAACTACACTATTCCCATGTTTTCCCATTAATATGCATGCAAAAGACGATAAAATGGATTCATATGTGCATAGAAAATATGGCAATTTGCGCGCACATCATATCTTATGGCGCTTTTATCGCTTATATATTAGGTGATTATTGATATTGCGTGGATTCGGCTTCTACCGTGTCTCTTTGTTGTTCGGCTTATTCAGGTAAGTTCCTTTATGGGCTTACTCAGATTCGAAAGAGAATACCTGCTTTTGACTATATGACATACTAGGTGTTGCATAAGCATTAAAGCATGCCATGTAGTATCATGCTAGGATTGCACACATGAATGAGCATTATATCAGTTTATGTGATTGCGAAACAGAACGGCCGTTATCTGTGAGTCTTAGGGTCGTTGCTAGGGTCATGGGGGCATTCGGGTTTGATACCGTTTTGGTCTCCGATCGAGTCGATGAGTATGATCTGTATATATGTCTCTTCATGGTTCGGTATGCACCGAGAGCCCTACCTCGGAGTGGGTACGGGAATATATTTGTTACGGTTCGGCTGAGGCCGAGCGCCCTACTCGGAGTGGGTACGGGAAATATAGAGACAAGGGGATATGCCACTTGGCATTCTTTGGCGCATTTACAGTTCTTTTCTGCATATTATAACCTAGGAACATGTTAGTGTGATTTAATTTCCGTATTGCATCGAATTATCTTTATTATAGCGTATGTGTATATTCGCTTGCGGGACAGAGTGTGTTGGGGTCTCGGTCTGATCCCGCTCGCACAACTTGTTTTTAGGTATGATTGCTCTCTGTCTCTATGGCGTGGGAGACCCCCGGGCGATTGCAAAGAACCTACCTAACCCCACTAATTTGGTTAAATGATTTCAGATCATATGATTGGTTTTGACCCAGCCTCGCCGTGGCAAGTTGTACTTACTTCCGCTTTTACTAGTTTTACAAATGAATTTCTGCGATATAGTTCTAGGACAGCTTGAAGATTCCACGTGGCCCTTCGACTATTTTGGGGTTCGAAATCTCCACTTTAAAATACTGACCCTTGCGTTTTGAAACCTCGACTCGTACTCGAATTGCAAGATCCGAACGAAGGTATCCAACCTTCGAAACGTAACCCGGGTATCTATATCCGGGTCGTTACATCCGCCTCCGAATTCGATCCATCAACAAGTAAGTTTTTAATTTATGAGGTAGTGTTCTTAATTTTGTGCTTCTTGTTTTTCATTAGAGAAATTCAATGTGATCAATGCGCGGATTTGTCTGTCATGATGCAGGAAATGAGTCATTTGTAGGATAGAATTTTGAAAAGAGTGAACTTGAGGGAAATTGCTTATCAATTAATGAGAAATGCCAACGTAGGTGAGATGATAACCTCTAAACCATCATCGATTTCATTTTTCCTACTCGGCTCACCGCCCCATCTTCTAAAATGTCAACATTATTATCTACATCTTCGATGAATTCATTAAAACCTTGAAGGTCGATAGGGTCACCGGTGTGTGCTGATGATCGAACCACTGGTGGTGATCAACTATCTTATATATGCGAGATTACTGGTGGAAGAAGCAATGCAGAAGAGTATTGAAATTGTGGATATATGAGGGGGAAAGGCCTCCCAGCAACCCACCGTTTTTTAATGGCTTCCTTGAATTTGCTCAGAATGTCTGAAATTTGGACATCAGGTTACTAGTTGCAGCAAAATGTAGGACAGATCAGGGTATGTATGACAGCTGGCGAAATTGGGATAATTGAAGGGGAGAGCTGCTCAGAAATGAAAAAAAAAACAAGCAACAGTATGGTTTAGATCGTGGAAATGGAGGGGATTGGTCTGCTCCTTCGGGTAGGAAGAAAAAGAATGGCACAGGGGGGTAAGGAAAAGAAATTATGACAGCAATTGCAATGAGGTGTGTATTGCAAATAATTATGACAACAATTGCTGCTACAAGGGAAGGAAAGTGAGGATTTGGAAATGAATCTACCAGAGCAGAGGGATGAACAAATTTTACAAGGGGGCTAAACAAATGTTGAGAAATTTTTTATTGCATGTATTATGAGTATGTATAAAAAAAATTTTGTTTAAATATATTTGATAAAACCTTAAATTTATTATTTAAATTGTCATTTTTTAGTAGAATTTGGCTAAAATTATTTTGCATGTATATATGAAAAATAATTTTTTTTGTTTAATTATATTAGAAAGAATCTTAAATTTATTATTTAAATAGTCATTTTTAGTAGAAAAATTTTTAAAACAAAAAAAAACTATATAAAAAATTTGAGATTTTTTTTATATTTATATATAAAAAGAAAGTTTTGTGTTTAAGTATATTGGAGAAAACCTTAAATTTTTTATTTAATTAGGTTTGAACACATGACCTACTCTCATTTCCAACTAAGCTAAATTGTCTTTATAATTCATTGCTCTTTTATATTGTTTTATCTCTAAAATTAGTAAAAAATTACAAAAAAAATATCCATATAAAATTTTTTTTCTTACACTTTTCTTTCGGGCTACGGAAGACTTCAACCACCTCGATCGAGCCCCCGTACGTAGATCTGCTAGTGATGGTAAACAAACCTGAAACATGTACTCATCTTCACACTAACATGGAGCTTTTCAACGCTTCTCATGTATATAAACATAATGTAATATTATTCAAAAGATATAAAGAAATTAAAGATAATTAAAGTATTTATTTTGGAAAACATAGATTTATTAAGAAAATTCTAAAATTACGTACCTTATATAAGTTGATTCTTTGAAAAATTAACTTCCTTAAATACTTTTGCATTAGAATGTCATATGTGTCATCAATGTTTCCAATTTGAAAAACATCAATGTTTCCAATTTGAAAAAATTGCCTTAAATATTTTTGCTTTATTTCCAAAAGGTAGAAATTTGATAAATTGCCTAAAATAAGTAGATTTTAGCCTAAATCAGTCAATTCATCAATCTAGTTTAGATTGCATGAGAATGGAAAGAAATAATCTATCTATATCTATATATTATTATAAAATAAAAAATATTTATGTGAAATCTATCTACATATTAGAAAAATTAGTCGTTACCATCTTCGACTATATATAGCCTATAAGAGACGAGGAAGTCTCGTGATCAATTCGTATAGCATTGGGGATTTACATGAATTGAAGTCATCTAAGATGTCTGGTGATGAAAACCCAAGTTTATATCTTTTAGGTGTTCAAAATGAATGTAAATTTGGGTTTTCATTATCAGACTTCTAGATCATTTCTTCAAAACAAGCCCAAAAAGGATTTGAAGAGATAAGTTGCTTAGCAATGATTGGAGGCCTAAGATATTCTCCGATTTGGATCGATCCATAAGGTTACTTCTTCTTTATTTTTATTTATTTTTTCTTTTAAATAATTTTTAAAAAAAATAAATTTTCACTTTATCAACTTTTTTCTTTAAGGTTTTCTTTTAAATAATTTTAATTCTAATGGAGGGTGGAGGAGAGAGGATGGGTGATAATGTGATATCGTTCTGAAAGAGAATGAGAGAGTTACGAGGGATAAGAATTAATTTAGGGGTCATCTTGGTCATTGATTTAGTTTAACGGTCTTGTTATACTATGTCGCGACCATAGGAAATCAATATTAAGAAAAAACTAAAAATAATTTAAATTTTGAGAATCTTTTTTCCTGATTGAGGTTGTTATTTTATGTCCTTGGGGCATATGAGAGAAAACCTGTTATTCTAATGGTTAAGATTGTTTTATTAAGAGGATATTAGACCAAAACATATTAGAAGAGGATTCGAATTCCCATATGAGAATGCAAAATAGTGGAATTATTTATTTTTTCCCCTTCTAATTTACTTATCTTATTTCTTTCATATCGTTCTCACTTATTCATAAATATTAAAACAAGCTGACATATAACTAGTTTATCCAATATCAAGATTCAATTAGTATGGATGATCAAAAGCCTCAACAACTAGTGAAAATCATATACTTCTCCCGTATCAAAATATAGGTAGTTTGATTTTTCATCAGACTTTTTAAAAGACTAAAAACTCTATAAATTTTTTATATATTTTTAAAAATAAATTCATACTTATTATAATGAGTGTATAAAATATTTTTCAAAAGTTAATATTTTATACAATTTTTAGCTTTGTTAAAAAACAGAAGAGTATTTAAGAAAAGCATTTAGCTAGGCTTTTAATGGGTAAATCCTGAAAGTTTGGAAACTAAAAGTCCAATATATATACACCTTCAAGGCCCTACATGCATAGAGCTTTGTGGTACTTTGTAGGATTATGTGAATCCAATCGAAACTAGCTAGACTTACTTAAAGTTGTGTACATTATTGGTAAAATAATGGATGCCTAAAAATATCTATAATTGAGCTTATTACCTTCAGGCTTCATCATTTAATTCATATATATGATTGGACACATCAACGTTATATGCATGAAAATGATATAATTTTTTCATATACTATATGTATAAAATAATAGAGATTGTTCTATAGTGGTGTGTGTATAATGGAATGGCGCAACAGCCGCAACTCTCTCACCATTTGCTTGTAGTTAGAGCTTTGGTTGGAAACTCAAAAACTCAGGAAGTAGAATTTCAGGAAGTAGGAGAAATTCATGTGTTTGGTTGGTATTTTTAAAATTAAAAAACGCAGGAATTCAACTTCCCGGGAAGTTGAATTCCCCCAAAACAAAGGAAGTTCATATACCTAGTCACCCTAGGTAAGTTCAACTTCCTTAATTTTGTATTTGGAAATATCCAATTCCCCCTTTTAATCCTCTAAAATAAAAAATCAACCAAATACATTTTCAGAATTGTCACCAATTGGACTTCCCGGGAATTCAATTCTAATGAAGTAACTTCCCGGGAATTTCAATTCCCACATTGAACCAAACGAACCCTAACAATAAAATATAAAATAATTTCCCTACCCTTTGGATAAAAAATAATAAAATAAATTTGTTTTGATTTTGATTAGAGATTAGGATTAAAATAGTCTGCACTTTAAATAGTTTATTTAAAGGGTGAAAGAAAATATACACATGGAAATTTTTAGCTTAAACAGCCAAAATCTATATATATATATATATATATATATATATATATATATATATATATATATACTAGTTTCTTGAAATATATTAACACAATATTATAAAATTATATCTATTATTTATATATAAAAATACCTATTAAAAATATAACAAATATATATTTGAATTATAATGTGAGAATTAAACTAATAACGATCAAAATGTATGGAAAATATAAAATATCAATAATTTAGATATAAATGATTCATTCTATCAAAAAAATAATATAGATGTAAATAAAAATAACAACTACTATAAAATAGAAACTTGAAAAGAGTAAACAACTTGTGGTTACTTCCAATTACGTAAATCCATAGTTCATCAATCTAGTTTAGATTGCATGAGAATGGAAAGAAATAATCTATCTATCAATCTTTATATATTATTATAAAATAAAAAATACTTATGTGAATCTATCTAGATGTTAGAAAAATTAACCGCTACAATCTTTGCCTATATATAGCCTATAGACGAGGAAGTCTCATGATCAATTCGTATAGCATTGGTGATTTACATACATGAATTGAAGTCATCTAAGATGTCTGATGATGAAAACCCAAGTTTATATCTTTTTTGGGTGTTTAAAATGAATGTAAATTTGGGTTTTCATTGTTAGACTTCTAGATCATTTCTACAAAACAAGCCCAAAGGATTTGAAGAGATAAGTTGCTTAGCAATGATTGGAGGCCTAAGATCTTCTCCGTTTCGTATCGAGCCATAAGGTTACTTCTTCTCTATTTTTATTTTTTTTTTCTTTTAAATAATTTTTTAAAAAATAATTTTTCACTTTATCAACTTTTTTCTTTAAGGTTTTCTTTTAAATAATTTTAATTCTAATGGAGGGTGGAGGAGAGAGTATGGGTGATAATGTGATATCTTTCTGAAAGAGAATGAGAGAGTTACGAGGGATAAGAATTAATTTAGGGGTCATCTTGGTCATTGATAAGTTTAACGGTCTTTTTATACTATGCCGCGACCATAGGAAATCAATATTAAGAAAAACTAAAAATAATTTAAATTTGGAGAATCTTTTTTCCCAATTGAGGTTGTTATTTTATGTCCTTGGGACATATGATAGAAAACTCATTATTCTAATGGTTAAGATTGTTTTATTATAAGGATATTAGACAAAAAGATATTAGGAGAGGATTTATGAGAATGCAAAATAGTGGAATTATTTGCTTTTTTTCCCTTCTAATTTACTTATCTTATTCCTTTCATATCGTTCTCACTTATTCATAAATATTAAAACAAGCTGACATATAACTAGTTTATCCAATATCAAGCTTTGATTAGTATGGATGATCAAAAGTCTCAACAACTAGTGGAAATCATATACTCCTCCTGTCTCAAAATATAGGTAGCTAGTTTGATTTTTCATTAGACTTTTTAAAATGCTAAAAACTCTATAAATTTTTTTATATATTTTTTAAAATAAATTCATACGTATAAAATTATTTTCAAAAATTAATATTTTATAAAATTTTTAGCTTTGTAGAAAACAGAAGAGTATTTAAAAAAACCATTTAGATAGGCTTTTAATGGGTAAATCCTAAAAGTTTGGAAACTAAAAGTCCAATATACATCTTCAAGGCCCTACATGCATAGAGCTTTGTGGTTGATTCCTCACAATCACAAATTTGGTACTTTGTAGGATTATGTGAATCCAATTGAACCTAGCTAGACTTAAAGTTGTGTACATTATTGAGAAAATAATGGATGCCTAAAAAAGATTTATAATTCAATTCATATATATGATTGGACACATCAACTTATATGCATGAAAACGATATAATTTTTTCATGTACATATATGTATAAAATATAGATTGTTCTATAGTGGTGTGTGTATAATGGAATGGCGCAACTCTCTCACCATTTGCTTATAGGTAACAATAAAATATAAAATAATTTCCCTACCCTTTGGATAAAAAAAATTAAAAAAATAATTTGGTTTTGATTTTGATTAGAGATTATGGTTAAAATAGTATTCACTTTAAATAGTTTATTTAAAGGGAGAAAGAAAATATACGCATGGAAATTTATAGCTTAAATAGCCAAAATCTAGCACCTAATGCAATGCTTTCTCCTCCCTACCTATATCCACACTGAACTTGATAAAATTAACAGAAACTTTCTCTGGAACAAAGGACCAAAGCATAAACCACTTATTAGTTGGTTTGAAGTATGCAAATCTAAAAGCAATGGTGGACTAGGTATTCGAAACTCAAAAGACATGAACATCGCCCTACAATGTAAACTACTCTGGAAAATATTAGCAGAACCAGAAAATCCCTGGGTAACTATCATCAAACAAAAATACTTAAAGCAACAACAGATCCTTCATTACAAACGAAAAGGCAACTGCTCTTGACAATGGACAAAACTTTCTAGCCTTATTCCCACCTTCAAAAATGGGATACGTTGGTCTATTGGTAACGGGGACGCCATAAACTTCTGGTTTGATCTTTGGATTGGAGACAGACCCCTAGTTGACCTTGCCTCAGACCCTACTACTATAGACCCATCTTTAACAATTAAACAGCTTCTAAACAATGACAAATCCTGGAATATCCACAACGTCCGCAACCAAACCAACAACCAACTAGATGACCTCATCATAAACTCTATCATTCAAACTCCAATCCCAAAAAATATAAACCAAGACAGGCTTTACTGGCGATGGAGTACAAATGGGTGGTATACGGCAAAATCAGCCATTGACATGATCCAAACCGGAAAACAACACAAAAAATCCGACCTCAAATGGATATGGGAACTAGACACACTCCCTAAAGTAAAGGACTTTCTTTGGCACTTATCTAAGAACGGTATTCCTACATCGGCAAAACTTGCTAGTAGGGGTACGGGCCTCCCATCTAGCTGCCCCATGTGCTGCTCCCAATTTGAAGACCTAGAGCATCTCCTTCTACAGTGCCCGGTATCTATAGCAACCATACACCTCTCTAGCCCAACACTCATACAAAAACTACAAACCTACTACCAGAATTCAGACAATATAAATGATTTCCTAAATAAAACAAAGGATGATCTCGGTAAACACACATTCATCAAACTTGCTATTACCTGGTGGAGTATCTGGTTTTTCAGAAATAAGGCCCTATTCAACAACACGACGACAAATCACTGAGTAATAGCTTCACACTCATCTGACCAATTTCTCAATTGGAAACTGGCAAAAGAATTGGAAGATAATAATAATATAAATAAGGCCAACACTAAAACAACTAAAAATAGACGTAAAACAAAATGGAGCAAACCACCAACTAATTGGTATAAGTTAAACTTTGATGGTGCATGTAACGGCCCGGATATAAATATCCGGGATACGTTTCGAAGGTCGGATACCTTCGTTCGGATGTTGCAATTCAGGTACGGGTCGAGGTTTCAAACCTCTAATCAGTCGAAGGTTCATAAATTCAGTTTAAACGAAAGTGAAGTGGAAATATGATTTAGATACAAAAGCCACGGCAAGGCCGGGTCAAAACCAAAACATAATTCTAAAGTCGGATGGCCAGATTAGCGGGGTTAGACAGATTTCTTTGCAATCGCCGAGGGACTTTCCCACGCCATATAAACAGAGAGCAATCATACCTAAAAACAATGGGTGCGAGCGGGGTCAGACCGAGGCCCCAACACGCTCTGTCCAGCAAGCGAACATACACATACGCTAATAATAAAGATGATGCAGATGCGGAAATTAAATCACACTAGCATGATCCTAATTTACAATATGCGAGAAATAACTATAAAGGCGCCCAAAGAATGCCAAGTGGCATGTCCCTCTCCTACCTCTGCACACCCCTTTCCGTTAGTGCAGAGACTGGCCAGTTCGATGCTATAGCATATCATATCTCATCATCATATCATATCTCATCATCATATCATGTCTCATCATCATATCATATATCATCATCATAACATAAATTAAAATAAACATGCCCGATGGTGCTGGGCTATCATCATGCTCATATCGACTCGATAGACTCAGGGCACCCGATGGGGCTGGGCTACCCTATGACCCTAGCAAAGACTCTAGGACTATCACAGATAACGGCCGTTCTGTTTCATACGCGTAAAGAAATAGAATGCTCAATCACAAGTGCAACCTAGCATGATACTACATGGCATGCTTTAATGCTTATGCAACACCTAGTATGTCATACATTCACAAGCCGGTAATCTCTTTCGAATCTGAGTAAGCCCATAAAAGAACTTACCTGAATAAGCCGAACATCAGAGAGCAAGGCAGAGCAGAATCCAAGAAATGAATCACCGATAGCAAGCAATGTCCACATATCACAATCACCTAATAACATATAAATGCATAAGTCTATCTAATTCACACAAGGCGCCCCTAACTATCATACATCTCTTCTCATATCTCGTTTCAGATCATTCCGTCTTATCTCATCATAATTCAAATATCATTTCGTGTTCATCTCATCTCATCATCTCATTTCCAAAACAATCTCTCAAGGAACTCAACTTAGAAAATCAAACAATTCCTTAAAATCGTTTATCCAAATCCCGACATTAAACATTTTAACCTTAAAGTCAATTTCCCAAAATCATGTTATAAAATAATTCCGCATTTACCTCTTTAAATTTCCTCGTCTTAAAATCCTCTTGTAAAACATTAAATAATATCACTTCTCAAATATTACTTTAAAATTCCATTTTTAAACAACATTTTATAACACACTACAAATAAATATTTAACTATAATAACATTAGCAAAATCAATCCATTTTAATAACCCACATTTATAAATCAAAACACTAAATTACTTTATCACTTATAAAACATATATTAAAACACCACATAATATTATAATAATATATATCAAATAATACCATTTTTAAACATTTTTATAATATATACTAATTTTCAGAAAGTATAATACCTCAAAACAGAATATTATACTAATAATACTAGCCAACAATAATTTCATATAAAACATAATATATATAAATCATATCAACAATAGTATAAAACAACAATATAAACATAGTAATAAAACCCAACCCAAAGTAATACAACCCGAAAGACCAACCCGGAAAACAACCCAAACCCAGGCCCAAGAACCCAGCCCGCCAGAAGAAGAAAAGGAAGAAAAGAGAGGGGATCCGAATTGCAATGGTATACCCGGAATGGGAATTCGGGTTCAGCCCACCCTAGTAGGCCCAAAACACACTTCCTTTTTTTTTTTGAAACCCAAAAATTTGGTCCAACATAGTTAGGCCCATTTTACAACCCACCCCTTTTTGCATTTCATCCGGAAAGAAAAAAATAAAGAGCCTGGGCCCCATGCCAAGTGGCGCTGATGTGGAGGCGGGACCCACAGCTTAAGGGGGGTGAGGAACGACTACTGTTCATCTCCTCCTACAGGCCATCTGCGCTCGATTTCGGCGAGAGAAAAGAAGGGAGCTTGGCCGGCGATAATGGCTTGCTCCGACCACTAAAACCGATACCAAGGGCATGAAATCACACAAGCAAAGAAGAGGAAGAGGGAGGTTCTCACCAGGATGGGTTCGTCTTGCCGGAACGGGAGCTCGGGGAGGTGGTGTTTGGGCTCGCCGGAGATGGGTCGACACTCGAATCAGCCTGGGAGAGGAGCCATGGTGTTAAAGGTGAATCTTTGCGTGGTTTCGAGTCGGAATCGGGGATTGAAGGCTTACCGAAAGAAATTGGGCGCATTGAGCTCGCCGGAGGCTCGGAATGCTCCTGGAGGCTCGGCGGCGCTGGTGGCTTAGACGACGGCGAGGAGCCTCTAGTGGTCTCCGACGTTGTTGGGTGGAGGACGCGTGGTGGTTGAGCCGGGACGACAGTGGCTCGGACAGAATCGAAAGGGGTGAGCGAGGAGGAGCTGGGAGTTGGTGGTGGTGGTGCATTGGTGGTGGTGGGGATGTCTAGCTGAGCATGGAGAAGCTTGGCTCATAGGTCACCCGGAAGGGAGAGAAAGAGAGGGAGAAAGGGGCTTGTGTGTTTAGATGAGTGAGAGAGGGATGGGTTTGAAGACAATGGAGAAGAGGAGGGGCTGCATTTCAGATGGTCCAAAAAAAAGAGCTGGTCCCTGGGCAAAATCAAAGAGGAGGTGCAGCTGTGTGTGTGCAGGAGGAGAAAGGACAAAGAGAGGGGGACCAAGGCCAAAACAAGGGAGAGTGCACTGTTCTATAGGTGCGGCAAGGGAGAGAGAGAGAGAGAGAAAAAAAATAAAAGGAAAATGATTAAAAATAGAATTGGTCCCCACAAGATATTTTGAATACCCGACAAATATCTTGAAACCCGCTCGCCCGATCGAATCCCGACTAAATCAAATTTAATAAATCAAAATTAGATCAAATTTCAAGATAATCAGAATTAAACAATTTCAATCAAATCGGAGCTTAATTAAATTTTATTAATACTCGGACTCGAAGTCGAAAATCAAATCCCGTCAAAAATCCTAATTTAAATTGATGTCGGAATGATTTTAAATTTTGAAGTCGTGCTCGAGGACGATTTTTCTCCCATTTTTTATAAATTGAAATAATTAATAACATTTTAAATTAAAATACTACTAATATGATATCTAAAATATATTTGGTCTTTACATTTATCCACCTCTAAAAACAAGTCTCATCCCCGAGACTAAAATTATTTTAAAGCAAAGGGAATGAAGTTTTAAAATCGGTGAGTCCGAGGACCATGTCCAAGGATCTTGTAATCATCTCGGTTGCGTCTTCCGGGATTCTCACAACATCCTGGTCACGGTCGTGACATCTCCAAATGGGCATTGTCGAGTGTGTAATAAGCGCCCCTATCACATCCTCGCTTCGACTTTTCGGAAGCGTCACAACTCTAAAAGCATTATAGCGTCCGACTAGGTCCTAGCAAGCAATCTATAAGCGCCCCTATACAATGCTTGTATCCACTTCGTGAGACGTCATAATGTAAATCCAGTTCGTAAATCCTCAAAGCGTTTGTAAATGAAAGGATTGTCATCTAAATTATTGAAACTCTCAACTCCTTTAAAAACCCCAAGTTGGCCATTTTTAAAACCGCTCAAAATCTTCAAATCCGATGTTTAATCAAGCAACTTTACACCAAAACAAGTCAAATCCTTTCAAATCAAGATTTCGTCAAAATCTCCCAAAACCAAATCATCTTCTCGCAACCCATCAATCAAATTCAAAAGGTATGAGGTGGATGATAAGGGCTAATCCCATATTCTCTTCCTAGTTTCCAGAATCGTTTATCATCATCCTCAACTCAACATGCACGTAAGTAAATCAACTCATCGACTCATAACATCATCAACCACTTCTCATATGGCAATCCTCAACATCAATCATGATAATCTCAACCAATCAACATCGTAACCGCATAACATGTTTACCCCTAACATAAAGCATACCATTCTTTCAAACACATCAAGAGCAACAACAAAATCTCAACGTCATATCACGAGTCATAAAGTGTATCTATATCATACCGAAGGCATCACAAGTGTATCATCGAATTCTCATAATCATGCCATCACACATGTCAAGAGATCAAGGAGGTTAGGTGTCATGGAGTCAGTACACTACTACAAGTCAAATCTCACGATCGCATCTCAACATCGCACACTAGTAGAACCAGTCATAACAAGGGATCTCATGTAAAGCATAATTTCACATAGTCATCCTATCCAATTTCTATCTCGCATTATCATAACATATTATCACATCAATCCAACCAAATCATGTTATTAAGAGACAACCAAAAAGGGGAGATCAAACAGTATATCAACCTCAAAATGTCATCATGCTTTCCAGACATCATCTTAGCTCATCACAATGTCATATAACGATTAATAGCAGTCATGCACCATCATCTCATATATACACATAAGTCATATCTATGCTCCAAGTCATATTCATCATTTAACATCTCCTGATCATAATATAACATCATGCTCTCACATAGCAACATATCATTATTTCATGATTCATTCAACACATTATAACATGCTTTTAGAACAACATAGTAGGATATTAATGGGTCATTATATCATGAGTATAGTTGTCACTACCAATGATGATTCAATATTGCATATCAACATGTAATATCAGGTTGTATCTGGTTTATCATGGTCGCGATCTAACATCATGCTAATACATATTAGCTAATCACATAATCAAGAAAATTTTGCACATCATACAAGTTAAAATAAAACGCAAACCCCACCCGCTCGTCTCCGACTCTCGAGCCAAGACCAAAACTTCATCTAGACTCACCAACTCGGATAAAATCCCCAAAGGAACCCCAACTCATTTTGACACTCCCGTCTCACCCCTCATTTCACCAAGCACCCTCACTAGCAATCCACCTCTAAGAGTCCAACCCTTAACTTTGTTTTCACACCCGAGCACACTCTCCCTCTAGGTCCCCAATACCCCAAAGGTCATTTCTTACATTTCTCACTCTTCCCAAGACATCACAACGTAGAACCCTTCTAACCACGCATCTTCAATAAAGTTTCCTCGGTCCTACCTAACCAGCATATCCCTAATCATACCCTTATCCGAGATTCACCTAGGAGCTCATCGAAATCATCAAGCATTACCTCTTATAATTCCCGAACCCACTCGGTCCAACTTAAGTCAACACCCCTCTTCTGCAACTTTCCCTTACCACCGCCGATCATTCTAATCACTCAAACCTTTCCTCCACTCTCTGACCACTCTACCAAAAGGATCTCACTCACATGTTCAAGGAAGAGCAATCATGAACAATATTACACATAAGGATTACACCATATCAACTAACATTTATATCAATAACATCATTAAGCATTGCAACAGGTATCAAAAGTCTTAAATTACCGTCATGCTCAACAAGGATTGTAAAACATCATATATGAACCTAATCAGGTCAAGCTAACACACCTCATCATAGCCACATCTAATAAACAGTTCAGGTTCTCAGCATTTGCAGTTTATACCATATAGGAAGGAATTTAGATCATGCTTGGCAACTCAGAATAGCATCACATCAAGTCATCATAGCACATTAGGACTGTAAGGCATCGAATCATATCATCACATCAACAAGCAACTGTCAACATCAAGTCAGTGCAATATCATCATCAACAAGCTCAGGAAAGGTTAGCAATTCGAATAGAGGACGCTCCCACTTGCAAGTCATATCGTACTCAACAATCGTAATCCTCAAGGCGAGCTTGTTCCATCGACATTATCGATCTTGAGGCCCGTAGGTTATGGGCCCACGCTTCCGCTGCGCTGCTCTATCGTTATTCGACTTTCCGATCCCTTTTTCCATGCGGTCGCTCATCCAAGGTAACGCGTAGGAGTTTAAGTTAGCGGAGATAGGGGAGTGACAAGAGTGGACGACCCAATGTTTCCCTCGGAGACAAAATGGACCAAAGCTAAAGATGACATGACTAGAGACAAGACTCCGACCCGGGAATAGTAACGGTGCCCTTAAGAAAGTCTATAGGGTCACAATTGTGACAACACGCACGAATTCATTATGGAGCATATCAATCACATTAATCCACACTAACATGTACCTATCTCGGGGGAAACATTCGTATTCATATCAAAGACACAATCAAGTCCTACACTGATGTATGTGAAACAAGCTAACATTCTAGTATTCCCTGGAAACAGATCTGCCTAGTAACTTCGAGCAAGGTAGGCGGAACCAACAATGATCATATATGATTCGAAGTCAAGCGGAGTTTAGTGAAGATGACGACCATCATGCATATGAACAATGTAAGAGCATGGTATACACATCAACAAATGAGTCTAAATATATCATGGCAAAGTATATTATAATAATCAGATGAAGCGTCATACGAGGGCTCATAAGAACAGCATAGTAACTATCACACCTAACAGCAATGACCAGATAGTAAGTTAAGGATGACATGTAATCATACGATGAGATACATTTAGGGAGCGTAGATCCTACATGATACTAGTGACACATAATGTGATACAAACATAGACAAGAGTCATTAAGAGGAGTCCAACATATTATTCACGAAACACGAGGCATCATCAAAAGTAACAAGAAGAACATCATGGGTGTTAGATTATATAAATGCTAAGAACGAACCATCATAGAGCACATGTGTGGTACAATAGTTGTCACATTATAGAACAAGCATGATATGAAATCATTCAGCGGGTCATATTGGAAGTCATAAGCTCTACATGATACTAATAGCACACATCGAACATGAGTACAACTAGAGAAATTCAACTAGGTTCATTCCGATATTCATGCGTCATGCAGATGCAAAATCATGATATAAGGTGGTGCGTGGTCATGCGAGGTGTCAAGTCATAGGTTCATGCAAGCACGAGGAGCCATCATAGAGTAATAGACATCTTTACCATGTAAGCATGCTAGGTTTGATCATCACGGAAAGCTAGCCAATCATCGAATTCAACATTAAACTCATCAGGACGAGTGAAACATGTTAAGAGAACAGAAAGAGGAACGAGCCACACTATCAGGTACCTAGTTCAAGAGCGAATCAACAATAACGTAGGCAAAGTAGAATTTACACAAGTCACAACCAAGGGCCCAACATGTTACTAGTGGTTCAATATAACATATGGTATATACATGCTCTCGACTGGTTCATACGACGGTATGCAAGAGTTCATTCAATCACATCTCAACGATATAGTGGCACGAGAGGAAAACGCAACGAGGTATACAACAAGTCTAAGCAACATGGCGACATGACTAGAATATGGGGACATGAGCTCGAATCAACACATAATATGACCAAACATGCATTCCTCAAGGTTCAATTATAACACATATTCTCCGTTCCACACAACTAATCACACACAATATTAACTTGCAAAATAATCAACAATAGTTAATCTGACGAATTCGGAATAGATGGGCATGCTATAGATTCTTGTCACAAAATGAACGATAAGCATCGAGGCATCATCGGCTAGCATGCTAAAGAGTACATCTTATGAGGCATTCATATAAAGAAGAGTCGATCACACTATCATGAACCTATTCATGGGGAGTACATCAATTGTACAACTTCCTAGCATATGACATCTATAATCGTGCCCTAGTATGACAATGTAATATACTAAACAGATCATGTCGGAATGATATGGACATAATAAATGTAGTTCGAACCTATACAATGGTCATCATGAGCATCAAAGCACATAAGCACAAATTCACACTAAGGATCAATTGTAGGTCAAGGAGTAGTGCATATAGAATCACACAATCATGAACAGGGCAGTCCAGATAACCCGATAGAAGTCCATAAGGGCAACATTGACTCTTCCCAACTGACTCATTACCCATCTTTCCCGTGGGACTCGGATACGAATTTTCCGTGACAAGAGGACACTGATGAATCGTCATAAGAATTGATAACGACAGCCTCGTAAACATCTCACTCTCTAGCTCGGAATTTCATTAAGGGTCGTCTTTCAACACTCTCACGGACAACCTTTATATTCAATCATGATTCCCGACACCATGTGTTTACCAACCCAATTCCCGTGGAAGACCGATACTCGAAGGGAGGACTCGATTGAACTATCAAAGGATTCATAAGGAAAGGGGCGGTTCCCCAAAACTGAGCTTAACCACATAAGAAGAAGAGTACTCCCGCTATCCCGTTCGCACAGATCGTTCAATATTCATCAAATAGTCAGAACATAACAATCAAATCTTTAGCATATCAAGCACTCAATCATAGAATCAGTTAATGACAATTGCAATGATCTCCTTGGAGTCTTCCCGACCCGTCTGTAAAGAAAAAGCTAGTATTTCGCCTACCCATTTCCGACTACATCCAATAGGGATGGTCTAACGCCGTTTCTACCCACTCTATCCCTTATTAGTTGGTTCTCCACTTTTATCATAAGCCAAGTTCATATTTAGTCCAATTGAGTTAGGCATATTAAATTCATTTTGCCCCTTTAAAATACTTTCAAATCTTTTGAAATTTATGGGCGGTTTTCCAAAACATACACTCGACCCTTGCGTACCCGAATTGCACAACCTGGCTCTGATACCAACTTTGTAACGGCCCGGATATAAATATCCGGGATACGTTTCGAAGGTCGGATACCTTCGTTCGGATGTTGCAATTATGGTACGGGTCGAGGTTTCAAACCTCTAATCAGTCGAAGGTTCATAAATTCAGTTTAAACGAAAGTGAAGTGGAAATATGATTTAGATACAAAGGCCACGGCAAGGCCGGGTCAAAACCAAAACATAATTCTAAAGTCGAATGGCCAGATTAGCAGGGTTAGACAGATTTCTTTGCAATCGCCGAGGGACTTTCCCACGCCATATAAACATAGAGCAATCATACCTAAAAAAAATGGGTGCGAGCGGGGTCAGACCGAGGCCCCAACACGCTCTGTCCAGCAAGCGAACATACACATACGCTAATAATAAAGATGATGCAGATGCGGAAATTAAATCACACTAGCATGATCCTAATTTACAATATGCGAGAAATAACTGTAAAGGCGCCCAAAGAATGCCAAGTGGCATGTCCCTCTCCTACCTCTGCACACCCCTTTCCGTTAGTGCAGAGACTGGCCAGTTCGATGCTATAGCATATCATATCTCATCATCATATCATATCTCATCATCATATCATGTCTCATCATCATATCATATATCATCATCATAACATAAATTAAAATAAACATGCCCGATGGTGCTGGGCTATCATCATGCTCATATCGACTCGATAGACTCAGGGCACCCGATGGGGCTGGGCTACCCTATGACCCTAGCAAAGACTCTAGGACTATCACAGATAACGGCCGTTCTGTTTCATACGCGTAAAGAAATAGAATGCTCAATCACAAGTGCAACCTAGCATGATACTACATGGCATGCTTTAATGCTTATGCAACACCTAGTATGTCATACATTCACAAGCCGGTAATCTCTTTCGAATCTGAGTAAGCCCATAAAAGAACTTACCTGAATAAGCCGAACATCAGAGAGCAAGGCAGAGCAGAATCCAAGAAATGAATCACCGATAGCAAGCAATGTCCACATATCACAATCACCTAATAACATATAAATGCATAAGTCTATCTAATTCACACAAGGCGCCCCTAACTATCATACATCTCTTCTCATATCTCGTTTCAGATCATTCCGTCTTATCTCATCATAATTCAAATATCATTTCGTGTTCATCTCATCTCATCATCTCATTTCCAAAACAATCTCTCAAGGAACTCAACTTAGAAAATCAAACAATTCCTTAAAATCGTTTATCCAAATCCCGACATTAAACATTTTAACCTTAAAGTCAATTTCCCAAAATCATGTTATAAAATAATTCCGCATTTACCTCTTTAAATTTCCTCGTCTTAAAATCCTCTTGTAAAACATTAAATAATATCACTTCTCAAATATTACTTTAAAATTCCATTTTTAAACAACATTTTATAACACACTACAAATAAATATTTAACTATAATAACATTAGCAAAATCAATCCATTTTAATAACCCACATTTATAAATCAAAACACTAAATTACTTTATCACTTATAAAACATATATTAAAACACCACATAATATTATAATAATATATATCAAATAATACCATTTTTAAACATTTTTATAATATATACTAATTTTCAGAAAGTATAATACCTCAAAACAGAATATTATACTAATAATACTAGCCAACAATAATTTCATATAAAACATAATATATATATAAATCATATCAACAATAGTATAAAACAACAATATAAACATAGTAATAAAACCCAACCCAAAGTAATACAACCCGAAAGACCAACCCGGAAAACAACCCAAACCCAGGCCCAAGAACCCAGCCCGCCAGAAGAAGAAAAGGAAGAAAAGAGAGGGGATCCGAATTGCAATGGTATACCCGGAATGGGAGTTCGGGTTCAGCCCACCCTAGTAGGCCCAAAACACACTTCCTTTTTTTTTTTGAAACCCAAAAATTTGGTCCAACATAGTTAGGCCCATTTTACAACCCACCCCTTTTTGCATTTCATCCGGAAAGAAAAAAATAAAGAGCCTGGGCCCCATGCCAAGTGGCGCTGATGTGGAGGCGGGACCCACGGCTTAAGGGGGGTGAGGAACGACTACTGTTCATCTCCTCCTACAGGCCATCTGCGCTCGATTTCGGCGAGAGAAAAGAAGGGAGCTTGGCCGGCGATAATGGCTTGCTCCGACCACTAAAACCGATACCAAGGGCATGAAATCACACAAGCAAAGAAGAGGAAGAGGGAGGTTCTCACCAGGATGGGTTCGTCTTGCCGGAACGGGAGCTCGGGGAGGTGGTGTTTGGGCTCGCCGGAGATGGGTCGACACTCGAATCAGCCTAGGAGAGGAGCCATGGTGTTAAAGGTGAATCTTTGCATGGTTTCGAGTCGGAAACGGGGATTGAAGGCTTACCGAAAGAAATTGGGCGCATTGAGCTCGCTGGAGGCTCGGAATGCTCTTGGAGGCTCGGCGGCGCTGGTGGCTTAGACGACGGCGAGGAGCCTCTGGTGGTCTCCGGCGTTGCTGGGTGGAGGACGCGTGGTGGTTGAGCCGGGACGACAGTGGCTCGGACAGAATCGAAAGGGGTGAGCGAGGAGGAGCTGGGAGTTGGTGGTGGTGGTGCCTTAGTGGTGGTGGGGATGTCCAGCTGAGCATGGAGAAGCTTGGCTCATGGGTCACCCGGAAGGGAGAGAAAGAGAGGGAGAAAGGGGCTTGTGTGTTTAGATGAGTGAGAGAGGGATGGGTTTGAAGACAATGGAGAAGAGGAGGGGCTGCATTTCAGATGGTCCAAAAAAAAGAGTTGGTCCCTGGGCAAAATCAAAGAGGAGGTGCAGCTGTGTGTGTGCAGGAGGAGAAAGGACAAAGAGAGGGGGACGAAGGCCAAAACAAGGGAGAGTGCACTGTTCTATAGGTGCGGCAAGGGAGAGAGAGAGAGAGAGAAAAAAAAAATAAAAGGAAAATGATTAAAAATAGAATTGGTCCCCACAAGATATTTTGAATACCCGACAAATATCTCGAAACCCGCTCGCCCGATCGAATCCCGACTAAATCAAATTTAATAAATCAAAATTAGATCAAATTTCAAGATAATCGGAATTAAACAATTTCAATCAAATCGGAGCTTAATTAAATTTTATTAATACTCGGACTCGAAGTCGAAAATCAAATCCCGTCAAAAATCCTAATTTAAATTGATATCGGAATGATTTTAAATTTTGAAGTCGTGCTCGAGGACGATTTTTCTCCCATTTTTTATAAATTGAAATAATTAATAACATTTTAAATTAAAATACTTCTAATATGATATCTAAAATATATTTGGTCTTTACAGTGCATTATCTACATCTAATTATGGTAGCTACGGCTTCGTCATTCGGGACCATACAGGCCACCCGGTTTTCTGTGAAGTTGGCCCTTCGCCGTTGCACTCCGTTTTAGGGGTCGAAACCTTTGCCCTCTGGAAAGGTGTTCTTGCTGCCTCGGAGCTTCACCTTGAACATCTCCTGATCGAAGGTGACAATCTCACTATCATCAATTGCCTACTTGGACTTTGGACAGTCCCCGGAGAGATAGAGATGCTCATTTCGGACTCTATTCTATCTCTTCACTCCTTTTTTGCTGTTCAGATCTGTCATATTTACAGGGAGGCCAACATAGTTGCGGACTATCTTTCGTACCTCGACCTCGCTTTCTCTGGATCTACGATCCCTGACGCCTCTGAACTGGCTCTGCTCATCCGCAAGGATGCTCTTGGTTAGAATGGTTCACCCCTTCTGCCAAATTTTTTTCGGTTAAAAAAAAAATAGCCAAAATCTAAGACTATGGTGTATAGATAGCATTTTAACAGTTTAAAAACTGTTAAAATGAGAGTTTTTTTTTTTAACATTGTATGGGGAGCAATTTAAACTTGCTTTTTTAATTAAAATTTGCATGTAAAAAAAAACTATTTGTGATAGTTTTTTTGTGTTTTTAGTTTATTTAGTTTGAAATTACTATAATATCCCTAATAATAACCAAATAAACACCACTTTTTTTTACAAATAAACTCTTTTACGCCCCATACAGAGTTTATATTATTTCATAATCTTTCAACCTTTATTTTACACAAATTTTCAATTTCAATTTGTTTATAATTTTAGTCATTTTTTTACCTCGCCCCATACGTACATGTCTATATATACATACTAGTTCCGTCACACATACACACTAACACAATACGGAGTATTATAAAATTATGTCTATATTATTTATATATAAAAAACGAGTAAATAAAATAAAAATAATCTAGATATAAATACAAATAACGACTACCAAATAATTAATTTTGATATAAATAATTCTTTCCACTAATAAATAAATAAAATAAATAAAATAACACCTATTAAATATTTATCTATTAATATTTTTGTTATAAGTATGGTTAGGAAATAGTTTTGATTTATATTTTATCAGTTAATTAGATATATATATTGTGGTTTATAATAACTTTTTATAAATTATGGCAATATATTATTTTAATAACAAAAATTTGGCATAATTTTTTTTTTCCTAAAATGAAGTCAATTAACCACAACACACCATAAGTTCTGCATATATGAATTATATTAATAATTCAAATTATAAGAGCATAAGTTCTGCATAATTGAATTATTTTGCACCAAGTTAAAGTGATATAGTGGATGCACATTTTTTTCTCTCTTTTTTATCTTAAGCTTGGAATATATCTAGTAGGAAAAAATACAGTATATTTTTTTATTTTATTTTATTTTTTGGGTCGAGGCTGATTATTTTATTTATTGGAATGAACTTCTCTATTCCTGTCGGTGCCTGAGAAAAGGTCATTACATCTGTTTTGAAGCGTATGATGCATGACATATTTGACATGTTACCATCTTCTTGCAAATTAAATATTTACAAAATAAATAATAATAATGATATACGGAGTATTAAAATTGACCATTTCTTTTTATAAATCTATTTTTATTATTGATGATTTTGAATTTCATATTGTTCCTCCTCCATTGAATTTCTTATCAACCGGTCACACGCATCAAAACTCCTAAAAACAAGTTCGGTGAGAAATTTTCGTTATTATAAAATTCAAAGGAAAAGTGGTATATAGCAAGTCATTTTGAGTATAATCAATTATAAACTCTAAATTAGTTGATTCGAGATTAGTTTTAGAAGAAGAGCAATGCTGACTTATTTACTGAGACAGTGTTTATGATCTCTGAAAATTTTCCATCTAGATGGAGGAACGTCATGTGATCTATACTTTTTCGAAAATCATCCAATATCCAATGTGATTTTCTGCGTTTCGTCTCTCCAACAGTGAGATATCGTGTCAGCGTCAACTTTCTCATGCGCTCACTGTCCATTTTCTCTCGCCGAGTCTTCCATCCTTGCCCAACCAGTTTTTCTTGGTCCGTAGTTTTAAGGGTTGTTTTCTTCATCTTACCTAATCGATTGGTTCATAAATTGTGAATTGTTGGTTTTTCAGTTATATCATGACGGTTTGCCTGTCCAGTGCTCCTTGCAAACTCTAAATATTATTTGACAATTAATCAAAGTTTTTTTTATTTTTATTTTCTATGTCCATCCTTGCCCAAATATATATAAATTCAGTACTTTAATCAGGACCTACCACTTATTTTTCCTTTCTATTTAAATGTATTATTATATGTAATAATTCACATAGAAAATGAAAATGCATTGTTTTAAGTTAAACGAGTTTTGTTCTCTACCCAACAAGAAGTAGATCTCCAGCTTGTCTGGCATGTGATTTGCCATTGGCAGCTTACAAGTTACAACCACCTCACCTCCCTTCCTCCTTCCTCATCTTCAATATTCAATCACCCTCTGTCTCAAACTCACAGAGAACCCAGAGAATAAAATCCCAAAACAAATATCTTTTTCTAAATTAGTATCATTAAAACAAACACAAATAATAAAAATAATAATAATAATAATAATAATAATAATAATAATAATAATATTTATTATTATTAGACAGGCAAGTATAATTCATGATTGACAATGAACTCTTAAAAAATGAATAAAAGTAGTACTCGTAGTAGTATTTAAGAATTTCGAAGACTGGCCGATTCAAAAATTTATAACCAACTTAAAATCTCAAATCACGCGAATTTAGAAAAAAAAAACAATTTACAGTACTCCGCATATTTATTTGTAAATAAATAAATAAATCCGTGTCAAGTTGGCCGAATTTTTTTGGCCTTTTTTGCTCGAGTAGTTTGTGACTTTACTTTTAGAGTGTTTAAGGAGATCTTCTATTTGGTTAAAGTCGTGAAGTGCGGAGTCGGAACTGGTTGGAGTCGTGTTAGTGCTTTCAGGGCAACTCCGTATTTGGGAAGGAGTTTCCTTAGAGTTTCGTATGCACTATCAACATGAGACAGATTCTTGTTGTACTGCTGGTCCATGGTGGGGTGATGCTTAACTTCGTCATTCGTCGACGCCCTCAACTTGTTAGGGTTAAATCTGTTTAGGTCATCCTGTATTAGAGTTTGTTTATGCTCGTTCGACTTTCCTGTTTTCATTGTATGGTTAGGCGATTTCCATCTACTGACTCGTACACCTCTTAAAATCACACTCGCTTAATCTCAAATTTTTATTTAATAGATAAATAAAATAATGTGCACCAGACAAGCGTGCCCTACCAGCGAGCACAACACAAGGCAGTGGCCACCGTACATCCAAAGCAACTCGCTACTCGCCACCGACGGGAATATAACGCACCCAGTAATAAAGTAGGTGAAACGCATTTAGCATCACTTATTTTTATGTTTTTTTTCTTAGATTAATTGTTTTTCTTTAATTTATAAATTGAGTACAATATCATTTTTTCCCCACTAAAAATGAAAAAAAATCAATGAACCAAGTAAAGTGTGATTAACATTAGTAACGGATAAACCATTATAAATAAATATAATCATATACTTCATCAACTCAATCTCTCCGAAGAGCTTATCTAGAAAAGCATTTATTATTAACTTATCTACAATAAATTATAAAATCATAAAAAAAAATCTAATATATATATATGAATGGTAAATATGGTATGAGATCCTATGCAGTTAAAAATTAGAGTTTTAGAAGATAAGTATTATTTTGAGTAATTGAGTTTTCAATTATTTAAAATATTTAATATTTTTTAAGGTAACTAATCGAAATCAATTAAATACTCTATATTAATTAAAATGTCAACGTTTTTTTTAATAATTTTTTAATAAATTCATAATTAATAATCATAAATGTGAAACTATAAAAATAAATAAAATTTGATATTTTATATATATTTTAGCACCAAAAAAATATGTAAATACATAACAAAGGATAGTTTCGTAATATAATTAAAATTCTGCAATATTATTTTATTTTATGATTGGTTGAATTTCTTTTTTTTATGGATGTAAAAATTTTATATTTATCCACATTGGCTAAGTGAGGAAATTTTTTTAGCTCATTTTGTTTTTTCAAAATATTACGAAAAACAAAAGAAATTTACAGGTGGCATATAAGCAACGATGGCCGGTATAAAGGTACGCCATCTCCTTCATCAACCTCCTCTGAATCTCATCTTTCCCATTGCTCTTGCTTGCCTCTTCGGAGTCAGATCAGACTCCCTGTTTCTCTCTCCTCAATTTGCCCAGTTTCTCTGAGGTTGGTTCGCTAGATTTAGGGTTTTTTCGATTCTTTTGAGTTATCGATCGCGGTTTTGAATTTTGATCAGGCAGATTTGGAGAAGAGAGAGAGAGAGGGCGGCGAGATAGAGATCCGAGTTGCATTTGGGAGTTGGTGAATTGGAGATGGTCCAGTGTTTGTGTGAATAGTATTATCCTGGTGGTTGAGAAGGTTCTTTCGCAGGTTCTCCGGCCTCGTCGTTCGTGGCCGCTGTTACTGGGACACCTGCGGTTGATTTTCTTCAAATTTCCATTTGGTCTCTTGTTGAATTCGTTTCCGGCTGCTGCTGCTGCTGCTTTTTTCTCTGGAAAAGAGAAGAGCTTTCTCGGTTTCCGTCGCATCTCCGTGGTGAATTTGGGGTTTTGATTAATTTGGGTTCCTGAGAAGTGAAATGCAGCCAGATCAAAGAAAGAAGGTATGCGATCCTTAGTTCCTCTATACTTTTGACTAATTTAATCTGAATTTGAGATCTGAACTAGATTAATTGCAAGATTTTTTAAAGTCGCTATCCAACTCGTTGGGATGATTTTTAGTTCTGTTTCCTTGGTTTTCCAGGAAATTATACTGTATTTTCTTACATTTTTCTTCTAACTTCCCATTTCTTTTTTCTACCACTTGAAGATCTTTCCTACTTTGATCACATTGTTTAGTTGCTGACATGTGCATTGTTGACTCTGTGTTAATGGCAATGCGGTCGGAATTCGATTGCCTTATTCATGTGACTTGTCTCTTTGTTTTTGTAATTCATCTAATTGTCTAGGGTTTGTTGCCCACTCTATGTTGTGATTTTGACTATGATAAAGATGTGGTCTAAAACCAAATACTTCCCTCATACGGTTTGCTCAACTATACCTAACTACTGCTAATCTGCTATCTGTATTGTTGTTCTTTTCATGTTTGGCCAACTGTAGAGATCATTGCAGGGGAAATTTCCATTTCATTATCCATGGTTGTTGCTTTGTTTCTGACATTTCTTGCTTGTGGCAAGAGATTGCTGGATGCTTAGCTTTTAACAGCAGTGATATTGGTTTGTTTGCTAAGAGAATGCCTTTGTAAGGAAAGCTAAATGGTTGCTTTCTTTTCTTGTTGAAGAAACTGGTCGGTGCATTTTGACATTGCTTTATGAAATTTAACAAGCCAAATACTGTTTCTTTATATACCTGGCTGCCCTACAGATAAGTTGCTGAGTTTTCTGGTTCTATTTATGTGCTCTTTGTTGATATACCTCTTTCAAGGGGGCTTGATTTATAGATTTTAAATGGTTTTCTTTCATCCTGAGTGTCTAGTGGGGAAGGGTGGTCATTTCATCCGAGTATATAGGGATAAGCATACACGCATGTGGGAGATAGTTCTTGTATTACTGCTGTAATGACTGAATGTTTAGCCTAGAAGGTTACATGTGGTAAATGCTCTTTTATAATTTTATCATTTTTCCATCTTATGATCTCCTTTACTTGCAGAGCGGTCAGAGCCCCAAGGAACCCGAATTTTTCACTGATTATGGTGATGCCAATAGATACAAAATTCTTGAAGTTGTGGGGAAGGGGAGCTATGGAGTTGTTGGTGCAGCCATTGATACACACACTGGGGAGAAAGTAGCCATAAAGAAGATCAATGATATATTTGAGCATAGCTCTGATGCCATTCGGATTCTACGTGAAGTCAAGTTGCTTAGACTTCTACGGCACCCTGACATTGTTGATATTAAGCGCATCATGTTGCCACCTTCAAAGAGGGACTTCAAGGACATATATGTTGTCTTTGAGCTTATGGAATCTGATCTTCATCAAGTTATCAAAGCTAATGATGACTTGACACGTGAGCACCATCAGTTCTTTCTTTATCAAATGTTGCGTGCATTGAAATACATGCATACAGGTAACAGTCTATTGGATTGGTGTATTTATCTTCTTCGTTCCTTCGTTAGATATCTTACAAGTTGATGCCTTTTTTCTACAGCAAATGTCTACCATCGAGATTTGAAGCCAAAAAATATTTTGGCAAACGCTAACTGTAAAGTAAAGATATGCGATTTTGGGCTAGCAAGAGTAGCATTTAATGATACCCCTACAACTGTTTTTTGGACGGTAAGTTAATGTAGGATTAATGGCCATACTGCCAGCAGATTATTTTTTTTGAGTTTTTTATAAAAGAATGAACATCTGAAGTGAACTGTATGATGTGTGATTGCTGTGTTTTGGACATCAGGATTATGTTGCTACAAGGTGGTATAGAGCTCCAGAGTTATGTGGGTCATTTTCTTCCAAGGTAAAGAATGTTGTTCCAACTTTAGACTTGTATAGATATGTGCTTTTGCCAGTCTATATAACCAAGTTAAATTCCACATGCATTGTGTTGTTTGATGACTTGAAATGTTTTGCTACTTGCTAGTCTTTCCCACTTGCATGGTTGTGTTTCTAAAGCTACCTCTGTAGTGCTTATGGTAGTTTAAATCACAAGGAAAATTGTTTTCCAGCAAATTTTGTGGTGTATGTTATTGTGCCACATGAGTTTCTATACTAACCATTTCTCTCAGTATGCTTCTATCTGGAGCTAATTATATTGTTTTCTACTTGGACTCTAGATATCATCTTTTGAGCTTTTGGGTCTTGCATTATTCACTAACAAACCTGGCAACCAAAACAGGATGTGCACTGAATGTTGACCTTATTGTCTGCTATATAGCCTATATGCATTAGGGTTTACTTTCTTCAGACATAAACCCAAGTATTTTCGAAACTGAGAAGATTAGAAATAAAGAAGAAAATTTTTTGCAGAGGCTTTTTATATATTCCCAGCTTGTGCACCTATTTCGCATTATGATGACATCCAAGTACATAACCTTGTCGAATTATGAAATACTTCATCAGGAGCTTATAAAAAGTAACACCTAGATTGAAATAGTTCTTGTTCAGGGAGGAAAAATCAACTCACCTGGCAGTTGATATTTCTTGTTCTTTCAGGTACAATGTCTAGTCTTACAGCCGTTTCTCTGAAGCGGTTTGATTGGGGAGATAACTTGTTAGTTTGTTTAAAATGTACTGATCCTAAACTTTTGATACTGCAGTACACACCTGCAATCGATATTTGGAGCATTGGATGCATCTTTGCAGAGTTATTGACGGGGAAACCACTCTTTCCTGGTAAAAGCGTCGCTCATCAGTTAGATTTGATGACAGATCTTCTTGGAACACCCTCCCCTGAGACCATAGCAGGGGTGAGTAGCTAATAATAGTTTATGTCTTTGTTATTTATTGACTCATTTGCCTGTATGAGTATTCAATCTTTCACACTGTGCCTTGTGTCTAATAATATAGGTCCGCAATGAAAAGGCTCGTAAATACTTGATGGATATGCGGAAGAAGAAACCTGTTGCATTTACGCAGAAGTTCCCAAATGCAGATCCCTTGGCGTTACGTCTGTTGGAAAGATTGTTGTCTTTCGATCCAAAGTACAGACCAACTGCACAGGAGGTTTGTGCTAATTTTTATTATCCAGCTGCTTTGCATACATCCTTTTATGGAGCATCAGCTGTTGTTTGATACTACTGCATGCCAGTTGAGGAACATGGGCTGCAATCCTGCAATAGCTTATGCAGATTTATATGTAAATCTTATGTTGGTGGTGTTTGATTATGATTCTTCCATCCAGGCATTGGCCGATCCATATTTTAAAGGTCTGGCTAAAATCGAGAGAGAACCTGCATGCCAACCAATCTCAAAGTTAGAATTTGAATTTGAAAGGCGGCGTATGACCAAAGAGGACATCAGGGAACTGATATACCGAGAGATACTCGAGCACCACCCTCAGCTACTCAAAGATTACATAAATGGAAATGAAGGAGCAAATTTTGTATATCCTAGGTATCAAAACTCGTAGCTATTTCCGTGTATAAGTTCAGCTGTGAATTCTCTTTTCTGTTTCCCCTTCAGACTAATTCCAAATTCTCATTGCAAGTGCAGTGCTGTTGGTCAGTTCAAGCAACAGTTTGCACATCTAGAGGAGAACATGGGCAGAAACGGACGAGCTTTCCCACTGGAGAGAAAGCATATCTCACTCCCAAGGTTACAACTCTTGCCCGGTGTTTGAATGCCCATTCACTAGTGACTTCATAGATACCGATGTGTTTTCTCTGCGTATACCTACAGGTCAACTGTACATTCAAGTACGATTCCCCCGAAACCACAGCCTAATTATTGTTCCATGCGGGATCAGTCCAAAAAAGAGGAGGCTAGAACTGTGGATCCATTTTCTGGCATTTACTCCATCTGTTCACAACCGCCATCGGGTAAATTTCTATTTTGACACAAAATAGAAATTAAGTTTTTTTTTTAAATGTTGTTTCGCAAAAATCATTCTTCCAACCTTCTCTTACAGCGAAACCTGGTAAAGCAGTTGGCTCATTGCATTATGAGGTAGGAAGGAACATGAAAGACAACTACGACGGGAGGAGTGTGATGAGAAATGGAGTGATTCCTCCCCAATCACCCTCACCTCACAATGCCTTCGGGCCAACCATGATACCAAATCATGCCAAGCCAGATGCGGATCGGGCTCCTTCACAAGGAACCACCACCACCACAACCAAGCAGATGCCCATGAACATGGCCAATCAAAAGGCCCAACGCATTGCCATTGATAGCAAATCTAACTCTAACCCATACCCCTTCAAACAATTCAATCAAACCCAACCACTGCCTGACCTGTTCAACAGCAGGATTGCTGTTGACGTAATGCGAAACCGCCATCAACCCCAGTCGAGTCCTGACCCGTTCAACAGCAAGGTTGCCATTGATGCAAAGCTAATCCAAGCACAGTCGCAGTATGGTGTTGCACGGGCATCAGTTGCCATGGGAACTCATCGAACTGTAGGGACTGTTCACTATGGGATGTCTTAGACCTAAGGAGGGAAAGGTGGAATTGAGCTTATTTGGCTCTTTTTTCGACCTCGGTTTCGCCAATTATCTTGGCTTAGACTTAGAGATGCTGATTTGTGTTGGAAATTGGAATTGGCTGAGTATGATTTGTGGTGGATAAGAGACATTCTCTTTTGGTTTCTCTGCTATTTCCTACTTTGTAAAAGTTCTTAGTATAAACGTAATAAGTAAATAAATAAAACCCAAAAAAAAAAACCAAAAACCATTTAATGAATGTTGTTGAATTTACTCAATTTTTCCAGCACCATTGAATTGATGACAACATCATCAAATAGATGAAATTCATGCATTCACTCCTGGATGAATTGATGACAACAGTCAACAGATTATATGTCAAATGCAGGAAAGTTTGATCAATGACAAGAACATTTCTTTTGTGATGAATCCAACATAAACAGATAATGCAGGCAGTGTACCGTATTGTTCACAAAGGCGAAGACGAATCCAAACTTATAGACCACAAATAGTTTCAGTTTAGCTTACAAGTAATATATATTCAAGGGGCTTAAACAAAAGTATACATGCCCACACATAACCACAAAAAGAACTAAGGCGACAATCGCCATATAAAGAACTAAGGCGACAATCGCCATATGTACTCTACAATTGCCATATGTATATGCACACAAGGAGGAGGTGTAACGCGACATAAAATCAGAAGGCTGATCTTTCGAATTTATGACAGTTCAGCTGCATAAGAACTCTGCTGTCATGAAAAAATTCCTGGAGAAAAAATAAAAGTTGATGCAGAGGATTTCTGGAATGGCATTCTGATTTTCAATGGAGGCTTGGAAATTCCAAGGAAAATTTGATAATATAATTTTAGAAGAGATATTATTCGGATATAGGCATGATATATCATGAATATGCAACAATCAAGGGTTCTCTGTAGTCTTCACTCGATCTATTGTTGTAATAAGAGTACAATCCCAATTGTGCAGTTCCTAGAATGAATCCGATACCATTTGGAACCTGGAATTCAAGCGAGAACATTAATAACAATGTACATTGTCCGAGTTTTGACAATTCGGATGTATAAGAGAGTAAAATGAATGTCGATAATAAGATAACTTACATAAACAAAGGGATCGTTGTTGAAGATTCCGTACAAACAGAAAGATGTGCTCATCAAGAAGGTTGACAGAGACAGGTAAAATGGCATGTACTCGACACTTTTTGTTCTGATCACCAAATTCTGAATCATTAACCACAAGCAAGATCAGGAGCTGCGTCAACAGCTATTGAGCTATATATACAAGAACATCGGAAGGAGAAGATTAACATACAATTATAAACAGCGGAGAAGCGAACATTGATATGAGTGAAGCACAGCTCAGAAATCCAATAAACATCCGCCGCATTTCAGATCCAAAAAATATTAGGCTGATAGCTACGATGGCGCCAAACAGGACAAGAACTGCAGTCAACAGCCCAAGCATTTTCAGCTGCCAATAGCAAGAATGCAAAATATAGTGAACAAAGCAATGCGAAAAATGGGAAAACGCCATGTTTGATGATTTGGATGATGAAATAACCTTCTTCACTCGGTCAGTGTAGGCAATGAAGACAATGCTGTAGATTAATTGGAATATAGCACCAACTGAATTCACAGTCATAACCATTATATTATCCTCTGACACAATCGGCGTTCCATACCAGGCAGAAATCAAGCAGTTGAGTAATGTGTAAATGTATGGTAACCCCGAGAACTCTTGGGTTGAACCATGTCTTACAATTCGCCTAAAAGTGGGTCTGTAGAGTCAACAAGCACGGCAGGAAGGAGGGTGTTAGTTACAGATAACTATCAGCCGGGCAGAAATCTTTGACAGCAAAGTTCACAAAGCCAACTGACTTACATTGGTGACACAAACAGCCCGAAAGCGAAGATGTTACCTACAGAAGGCATACAAAAATAGGAGTTCAGTTACTATATAACTCTATGCATTGGGTTGGAATGCCATTCCTATAATTGAAGTTTGGTAAGCTTCTAATTTTTTTGAATCATCCAACCTAAAAGTCGAAGGTCAGTACGAACTCATTGTCAAGATATCGGGTTTGATACACATACAAGACCAACCAAATACTAGGATTGTCTAGGAATCAGGTTGGTTCATTTCCAAAATGATACCGATACACATGCCGGTATACCAAACACGCCCTAAGCACTATTTCCCAGTAACAACAGCCAGAACAACACCTCCTATCCCTAACCCTAGAACCCTAAATTGCATCTTCATCTTCACCCCCTTGTGACTTTTGTCAAGATTTGAATTTTGAGCAACTCAATTTGCCCAGCAACAACCAATGTCCAGTAATCTCATCCATATTCAATCAACAAGTCCAAGATCAAATGCGGAAAATCAATTCATTTTATAAATATCCATAAAACAAAAGGGTTCACTAGCTTGTGATGAATTGAGAATCAGTGGTCAACCTAAAGTCACATCCCAATTGCTGAAAAATGAAAATAGTGGGAATTCCTAATTGGAAGCTGAAATCCCAAACTGAGATTGAAATTGAGAGATTACCAGCAACACCAGCTACATCTTTGCAGATGATGTAGATTGAAGCTGAAAGAAGAGCTTCCAACGCCATCCCCATCATCAATTGGCCTTGAGGGTTACTCTGTTTCCGTTTCTTCACAATTTACTTTTAGCAATTTGTTGCTGTGGAGCACATGCGATTATTGGCATTTTCAGGAAACTGAAACTCGTTACTTGTTAGTCGCCGGTGTCTCCCTCTCAAGTCTCAACAGTCAACAACTACGTCCCTATGTTTATGACTCAACCAAAACGGAAATGTCAACAAACAACGGTCCTTCAATTACAGTTTACGTGTAAATTTATTCGATTCATCTAATCTAATTATGTGTAAATTTATTCGATTTCTCTAATCTAATTATGCCTTAATTTTTCAATTTTGTGAAGATTTTTTGAATTCATTAATTTAACCAATTTATGAATATTTGTTAAATTTTACCCAATTTTGTTTTTAGGATTTTCTTTCCCTATAAAAAAATATTTCAGTTAGACAAATCGAAATTTCAAAGGTAAAGTCGGAATTAACTTATCGAATATTTAATAATATAGGTTGTGTGTGTGCGCGTGCGTGCATGTGGAGAATGGTTTGGATGAAAAGTTTTCGTAATAGTTGAGTGGACGTATTTGAGTGGATTGATGAAAAGCATATGTAATTTTTGAATTTTACAAGTGAAATTTTAGTGTAAAAATGTGCAAAGTTTTAATAATGCAAATCTATATAAAATACTAAAACAGAGGTCAGAAACGGTCTCTGGTGCGATCTCGCGTCCACGGAATTTTCTGGATTAAAGCGGGATTATTTTTGCTTATGTGTCATTTTCTGGATTAAAGTGGTATTATATTTTTGGACCACATCAATTAATAAACCAATATAGTTAGGTAAAAAACTTATCTTACTTAAATTAATTAAGACTATATCAATTTAGTCAAATTAATATATTACGTAAACATTCTATCTTTTTAGATGAAATTAAATATATTTATATAAACATTCAACATTATATCTTAATTAGTTAGAAAATTTATCTTTTTAAATTAAATAATCTATCTAATATTCGGTTCATTATTAATATTCAACCTTATATCTAAATTAGGTAGAAAACCTATCTATGATGGTATATAAAATATATGTATATGTATAGATATATATCTCATAAAATGTATGTTGAATATATAATTAATTAAGAGTTTAAGATAGTATATTGTAGTTCGTATATAAATATAGTCTATCTACAAGTCATCACCAAACACAAAACCTTCAAAATCATTAGCCGGTTCAAGTGTTCAACCGCTTGCAAATCCAGATTTGCCGCACCGCTGTGGTTCCTATCTGCTTTGTTCAGTATTTGCAAATCACACAGATTTGTCGCCGCTTCAATAAGATCATATTGGAGATAGTAGGCACCCGGTTCAAATGTTCATTATTTGCATCTAATATCGCCGCTTCAACAGAAAGTTGCAATCAAGCATTTTGATGTATAGTTTTGACTTTATTCATCATATATAGATCCTACTACGTGTATATAGTATATATATATATCCCTAAAATAGCCTTATATTCATATATTTATGGTTAATTGTACTAATAAGATGATTGTTAATATTTATTATGTTAGTTAATGAGTATTATGTTAATATTTAATAAATTGTTAATTGTTTGATGGGTTTTTAATACATTACTATTAATAATAATCAATCATCTTAATTATTTCACCAAATAAATACAGTAATATTTGCCATCTATAAATATTCACCCATATATTTTAATTAGTTAGAAAACTTATCATTTTATACTTCATATCTAATAAATAATTTTTCCAATATAATAACTTCAATTTTTATAATTCTATCTACATTTTAATTTGAAAGATTTGGTTCAAATAAAAATACATTTTTATTTTTAAATTGTGCGATTATTTTGGAACAAATTTTAATATTGTATTTGAAGAATTGATAATTTCGATGTAAAGGTTTGTTTTTTGTGAAAAAAATGAAAACAAAAACTTAACATCGTCATCACATGAAATTATGAGAACATGTGTTATATATTTAAGGAGTTGGTTAGTATCGAATAACATAGTTCCATGCCGGTGGACGATTTTAATTCAATTAGATTTGAACTATAAAACGAAAGTACCGTACGAAAATCTTTGGTATTTTTGAACAAATTGACAAAATTAATAAAAAAAATTATTTTAGAATAAATTTCAATCAACTAATTATCACATTCTCATTACTTGGGATAAATTAAATATATTTGTATAAATATTCAACCTTATATCTTAATTATTTCGAAAACTCATCTTTTTAAATTAAATAATCTATCTAATATTTGGTTCATTATTAATATTCAACCTAAATAGAAGTCTGAAACTGTATCCGATGTGATTCGCATGCATGATATTTTCGGGTAGGGGTGTGCATGATTCGGTCCAAACCGAATGTTCGGGCCGAACCAACACAAACCGAACCTAACGGAAATTTTTCGGTTCGGCTTTCGGTTCGAGAATTTCCATTTTTCGGTTTCGGTTCGGTTTAGGTTCGGTTTGTGTTAAACCGAATTTTTTTATACACTACATAAATACATTGTATATATATTTGAATATTTTATATATACACACATACTTACTATATATACATATATATAGTGTATATATACACATATATATACATTGTATTTGCAATTATATATATATATATATTTTTTAATCTTGTATACTTTATAAAGCATACAACTACAATGTATATATATACACTGTATTTGTAACCGTGTATATATATATATATATTTATTTGTAACTATATTTGTATACTTTATATTGGAATATGTGTATATATGTGTATATATACTGTATTTTATATATATTTGTATACTTAATTTTTTTTTAATGGAAATTCGGTTCAATTATGTTAAAACCGAACCGAACACAAACCAAACCGGCAAATAACCGAACCGAACCTAATACTTTCGGTTCGGCTTTTGGTTTGAAAATTTTGAGATTTTCGGTTTCGGTTCGGTTTGGTTCGGCCCGGTTCGGTTAGGTTTTAGACCGATGCACACCCCTATTTTCGGGATTAAAATTGTATTATTTTTTCATACGTGACATTTTCTGGATTAAGATAACACAATTGATCGAAACATGTTTACATTCTCAAAAACATAACACAATTGAAAACTACATATTTACTTTATATGGAGTAGTAATTTATATTAATTCAAAAATATTTTATATAATAAAATCTATATCTATATAAAATACTAAAACAGAGGCCTGAAACGGGCTCTGGTGCGATCTCGCGTCCGCGGAATTTTCTGGATTAAAGCGGGATTATTTTTGCTTACGTGTCATTTTCTGGATTAAAGTGGTATTATTTTTTTGGCCCACGTCAATTAATAAACCAATATAGTTAGGTAAAAAAACTTATCTTTTTTAGCCAAATTTAATGATCCCACTTATTTCAGGTTGTAAACAAAAAATATAATAAAATATAATAATCTTTTTTAAAGGCTAAATTATGAAAGGAAGAATTTATACGTACGAATCTGCAAAAAAAAAAAACTTGATAGAATTATACAAAATTTTATATGGAGTATTAATAACTAAGTTTAATCTTTTTAGGTAAAATAATTTATCCATTCTTATAGGACACAATTTATAAATAGTGTTTCTTAGTCTTTTGACTATCCGCTTTTTTGACTACCCGCTAAAGATTTCTAAATAATTTATCCAATTATGTTAAAGATTGAGTATAATATCATTTGCGCTTTAAATTCCAACAATCGTTTATCAAATTATATGATTAATCTAGATTCAAACAGGTTTACATTCTAAAAAATATAACGCAATTGAAAAATATATATTTACTTTATATGGAGTAGTAATTTATATTAATTCATAGATTTTTTTAATAATAAAATTTATTAAAAAATCGCACAACGGGCGAGTAATAAAACTAGTAAAATACTAAAACAGAGGCCTGAAACGGGCTCTGGTGCGATCTCACGTCCACAGAATTTTCTGAATTAAAGCGGGATTATTTTTGCTTACGTGTCATTTTCTGGATTAAATCGGTATTATATTTTTGGGCCAATTAAATTTAAATATAAGTTATAACAACCATGTAGATTTGATAGTAGCGACGTAATCTATCTATTAATTATTTAACCTATATATTATCGATCTATGATCTATTGTATTTGATTAAGATATGCTTGATTTTTTTTCCAACATTGTTCGATCAATTTCAACTCGAATTAGATAATAAAATATTTTCATGCTTGTGTTGATAAAATATTTTATGTGTTTAGATATAATATTTGATAAGAAATTTATAAATTTGATAAGAAATTTATAAATTGGTAGCAACATCAGTAACTAAATAATGGTAAAGACGAGTGATTTAAATTAATGTAACTACCAACTTTATAACATGATTAAAGTATTTTATTGGAGATCACAATTTAAATATAACAGATCTCCAATATGACCAATAAATTACTTTCTAAAAAAAACATCTCCAACAACTTTATAAAATAATATGACCAAATTTAAATTGTGATCTCCAACAACTTATCTTTTCATAATTAATTAATATCTATATAAAAATACTAAAGCAGAGGCCTGAAACGGTCTCTGATGCGATCTCGCGTCCATGGAATTTTTTGGATTAAAGCGGGATTATTTTTGCTTACGTGTCATTTTCTGGATTAAAAAAATTATCTTTTTAGATCAAATAATCTATCTAATATAACCTTATATCTTAATTTTTTTTTAAATAAATATTCAACCTTATATCTTGATTAGGTAGAAAACTTATCATTTTAATTAAATCTATCTAATATTACCACACCATATTAGTTCGCAACTTAGTACCTAATTAGGATGGATTGCTAAAATACTTCGTAATAAATTAAGACATTCAAGTTTATATAGTATTAATTATCTTTAATCTTTGATTTATGAGACAAAGAATGATAAATCATTCACAAAAGGTTAAAATAAGAAGGCTTTAAGTCATCTTGCACCTTTTTTGGGTAAATTTGATTCCTAATATTTTGCTCGATCCACTAAAAATATAAGTCATTATAATTTTGTCCTCTCAGTTAACGGTGCTACTTATTTTTATAAATATCCAACCTTATATCTTAATTAGTTAAAAAATTTATCGTTTTATATCAAATAATCTATCCAATAAAAATTGAACATAATATATCTATATAAACATATAGCAAAATTTTAATTTTTTATAAAGGGAAAATTAATCTCAGTTTTGAGATAAATATAAAAAATTAAATTTTCTACCGTATGCCCCCAAATCTAATTATTCCTTAAATTTTAGTTATTTTAGCTATTCTTTTAATTGAATTAAAAAGTTTAATAGAAATAAATTCAAAAATTCTACGTATATTAAAAAAGATGACAAGAATGCAATTTTTTCATTATTTTAAACATTATTGTTAATTTTATGGATTTTATCTCATAACTTTTACATTTTTATCAAAATGTAAGCTTTATCTCATAAATTTATTATTTTTACTAAAAAATAACTAACATATATGTACAAGGAAAATTTTTTATCTATTGCTCTCTAATAAATGTAATGTGAATAAATATAATAAATATGAAGAAAAGCGAGGTAAAACTATACATTTTTTTACAAAATTAGCAATTAAAGTTATTCATTATCCATTATCTCTCTATATAAATATTAAACAATTTGTCACTAATAATGAATTGATAATAATTTAAAGCTATTACAGAATATTAAATATAAAATCATGTAAAATGAATAAGACAAATAAACAATTATAAAAAAATTCTTTTTATAAACGGTTTATTGGGATTTTATATAGTTAAAAAATTGACTCAAAAGAAGGAAAAATCTACTTTATTTGGCGAAATAAAATAACCACTTAATTTAGTTTATAGTTAGATGAAATCTTCCATTAAATATTTTTAAAGGAAACTTTTTTAACCTTCACACTTTAATAAATAAAAAAACCTTAATATAAAAAATACATATTATAATTATAAAAAAACCGCACAACGGACGGGTAGTAAGACTAGTTTCAATATAAATTGTGCGCTTTTATAGAGGGAGATTATCTATGTCAAAATTTATTCTACTATCTATTATACTTCAACATTTACTAGTTAAAAATAAAATCATTTTGATTCATAAACAAAATCATAACTAACCAATCAAAATCTTCTTGAGTGGAGCGGATAGTGCTCTTGTTATGGATGCCCTATCCGCTCCACTCCAAGAAAAGATTCTTTAGTGCATGCTGTTTGCAAACGACATAGTGTTAGTGGACAACTCAAGATCGGGTTTAGCTCGCAGGTTAGAAATCTAGAGGGAGGTGCTAAAATTTTACCCAATTTATTTTTAAAAGATTTTCTTCCCTATAAAAAAAATATTTCAGTTAGACAAATCGAAATTTCAAAGGTAAAGTTGGGATTAACTTATCAAATATTTAATAATATAGGTTGTGTGTGTACGCGTACGTGCATGTGGAGAATGGTTTGGATGAAAAGTTTTCATAGTATTTGAGTGGACTGATGAAATGCATATGTAATTTTTGAATTTTACAAGTGAAATTTTAGTGTAAAAATGTGCAATGTTTTAATAATGCAAATTTCAGTATAAATTGTGCGTTTTTATAGAGGGAGATTATCTATGTCAAAATTTATTCTACTCTCTATTATACTTCAACATTTACTAGGTTAAAAAAATCATTTTGATTCATAAACAAAATCATAACTAACCAATCAAAATCTTCTTGGAGTGGAGTGGATAGTGCTCTTGTTATGGATGCATTATCTGCCCCACTCCAAGAAGAGGTTCTTTAGTGCATGCTGTTTGCAGACGACATAGTGCTAGTGGACAACTCAAGATCGGGTTTTGGCTCGCAGGTTAGAAAACTGGAGGGAGGTGTTTGAGTCCAAGGGTTTCTGTTTGAATAGGACAAAGATCGAGTATGGGCAGTTTCATTTTGAAGAGTTCGGATATTCAGATGCTTCAGTTTTGTTGGGGGAAGATCTTGTCCTCAGGAAAGAGTATTTCAAGTACCTAGACTCGTTTTTTCAAAGCGGCGGGGGAATTGATAGGGATATCGATCATCGGATTCTGGCGGGGTGGCTGCGATGGAGAAGGGTGTCAAGTGTGTTTGTGATAATAAGGTTCCTGCCAAACTGAAAGGGGAAATCTATAAGGTGATTGTTCGACCAACGTTACTGTATTGCGCTAAGTGTTAGCCTATTACAAAAGCTCAAGAGTCAAGAACATAAGATGTCAGTGGCTGAGATGAGGATGTTGCGCTGGTTGAGTGGGCATACGAGACTTGACAAAATCGGAAATGTAGACATTAGGAGCGAGGTTGGAGTTACGAGTATCATGGATAGGCTGCGGGAGACTAGGTTGCATTGGTTTGGGCACATTCGGAGGAGAATTCCTTTAGCACTGATTCGTAGGAGTGAGAGTTTAGATCTGGGAGCTATCTGTAAGGGGAGAAGTAGACCGAAGAAGAGTTGGATGAAGGTCATCCGACATGACCTCAATCTTCAGAACCTTTCGAAAGATATGACTCTGGATAGAGACCACTGGCGGAGATTAGGGCTGGAAATAACCCGCGGGTACCCGCTCCATCCGCTTTACCCGCATTAATTTTGCGGGTGAAAACCCGCAAAAAAGTGGGTGACGGGTGGAGCGGGTGATGGATGGATTATGGGTGAAGATTTTTCACCCATAACCCGCCCCATTAACCCACCCATTAACCCGCCCCGCACACCCGCATAAAACCCTAAAATTTATATATATATATATATATATATATATATATAATATATATATATATATAGAATGCGGTTCAAATGTTAACAGCTCTTACGGTGTTAAATGTTAACAAATCAATATTCGGCAAAATTTATCAAATATTCATCACAGTCACTCAATTATTCATCAAAGCTTTTGTTAAAATTAATCAAATATTCATCACAGTCACTCAAATATTCATCACATTCACTCAATTATTCACAATTTCCCAAATATTCGGCAACATTTAAGAAATATTCATCACAGTAACACAATTACAGGATTGGGGGTGGATATTGTGAATAATTGTGAATAATTGAGTGACTGTGATGAATATTTGAGTGACTGTGATGAATATTTGGGAAATTGTGAATAATTTAGTGACTGTAATGAATATTTGAGTGACTGTGATGAATATTTGATTAATTTTAACAAAAGCTTTGATGAATAATTGAGTGACTGTGATGAATATTTGATAAATTTTGCCGAATATTGATTTGTTAACATTTAACACCGTAAGAGTTGTTAACACATGACCCAACCTCTCTCTCTCTATATATATATAATGTATGTGATTTTACTATTTTACCCTTTTCAAGTTTAACTTCTACAAACCCTAATCCTTGATTAGTGCTTTGCCCACCAAATTTCAATTAGAATGAATATGGTCTCGGCTTGCTCTTCCACGTTATAGTAAGGGATATATTGGATTAGTATATGATTTGTATAGAGATATATACCCTTCCACTTTCAAATTTCAATTAGCTCGTGATTTCAGTGCTTTGCCAATCAAAAATATAAATACATAAACCCACCCCCTTTGTAATTTTGAGTTAGAATTAGACTACTTGTGTTGATTTATTTTTTTCTTTTGTTTCACCCATTGGGTACCCGCTCCACCCGCATCACCCGCACGGGTCGGATGCGGGTGAAAAGGTTTGCGGGTGATGGATGGAGCGGGTGAAATTTTTTACCCGCGGGGCGGGTGATGGAGTGGCTTCATCCACCCATAACCCGCCCCATTTGCACCCCTAGCGGAGATGTATCCAAGCGAAAGATGTTCAGTGTCCAGGGCTATTGTGTGGTGTCTATTTTATCTATACATCTATGCTTCTTTGACTCTTAATTTTCTTATTGTTCTACTTGTTACCATTTTGTTCATTTGGTATGTTATTTTTTGGTCTATCAGAAATATTCTCTCGACTAGTTCGGGAAAAGAGTGCGTACATCCTGATCCCCAAACCCTACTTAATCATATGATATAATAAGTTGTTGTTGTTGTTGAGAAACACTTTTCATCTGTATCATTTTTTGTGAAAATGCACCAAATCACGCAAATTATACACACTCACCTTCTCAAATCACACATTTAGGTCAAATTAACTAATTTTCAACCAACCATACTATAACCAATATTTGAATCTTTCAATTATACCATAAATTACAAAAAATAAATAAAAAATAAAATCCTACAAATAATATTGTATACTCAAAATGAAGAATGGTTAGATTTAGATTAGATTTTAAAATCTTCAAATCCTCAACTAAGATTTGGAGTTCTAGTATTTTTTTATAACAAGGTTTCCGAACAACCCCTTGTAAAGGATTATCAAGGCTCCTAGCTTGTTGGACCATCAATATTTTTGGGCTCAACTCCTAGACTATCAGGAATCTGGCCCAGAGGATGGCCCATAAATAATCTTGAGCAGATCGTTGGGTAAACTAATTAATAAATGCAAAACACAATTCATATACATATACCTAAAAAAATCCATTTTGATAAATTAATAATATATCATTTTGATTTTCACTTATATTCCGTATGAAAGGATGAAAAAAAGGCAGTATGAATACGAGAATACGAATAGTATAAACTATAGTAATGAAAATAACATAAATCTTATGGCAAATAAGTGTACTCTCTCCGATCAATATATAATAAGTACTGTACTGTATTTTTATTTATTTTGATGAAAACTCAAGTCTTTATTCAACCTCTAAATCCCCAAATACAATGTCAAAAAGATTCAATAGAAAATCAAATTCAGAGAAAACTAAATAATGCGTTTCTGTAAGATCACGAGACTGATCATAGAATCCTCCTTGAGGGTTTCCATTCATTGATAATCATATATATAGGTTACAAAGGTATTGGCCGCGGCAGCGGGGTGTGCTGCGGGTGTGGGAGGGGGCATTGCTGCGGCCGCAGCATCTTGCTACGGTCGCGGCATCATGCGGCGGGGGGAGTTTGGGTGTGGATGCGAGGCGGGGCTATGGGTGGTGGTCATGGAGACGATCTGACGGGGTCGGAAAACACCGGAGACGCTGCGGGTGTGTGGTCTGTTGGTAGGGGGTGGTGGTGTGGGAGGAGGGGGAGAGACGGGAGCACCGGGAGAGCTCTGGGGAAGAAGAAAATGTGGGAATGGTGACTCTGAATCAGAATGAGACACAGGAGGGGTAGGTGATGTAAAGGGAAAGCGAGATTCATCAAAGGTGACATGCCGAGACAGAATGATCCTGTGGGATTTGATGTCGAGGCAGAGGTAACCGCGATGATCAGACGGATAGCCAAGAAAGACACAAGGAGTGGAGCGTGGGTGAAGCTTGTGAGGGGCGGTGGATGACTGATTTGGGAAGCACGGGTACCCAAAGGTACGAAGATGATCATACCTAGGCAAGGTGCAATAAAGTGCCTGAGTTGGTGAGCGATGGTGGAGGGTAGTGGAAGGGAGAATGTTTAGGAGGTAGCAGGTGGTGGCTAAGGCGTAAGGCCAATAGAGAAGGGGAATAGATGCGTGAAAGAGGAGAGAGCGCATCATATTGGTGATGGTTCGGATGATTCGTTCGGCCTTGCCATTCTGTTGGGAGGTATAGGGGCAAGACAAGCGATAGGAGATCCCATTGGTGTTGAAAAAGGTGTGAAACTCTTTGTTATCAAATTCACGGCCATTGTCGCATTGGAAACACTTGATAGGGGTGTGAAATTGTGTTTTGATATAAGCATGGAATTTGGCAAAGATGGGAAACACTTGAGATTTAAAGTGCAACGGGAAAACCCATAAGAAATGTGTATAATCATCCAGAAACAAAAGGTAATACTTATGACCCTCCTTGCTAGGCACAGGAGAAGTCCAAATATCATTATGAATAATATCAAATGGGGCAAAAGTAGTGTTTAATGACTGCTGAAAAGGGAGTCTGGCATGCTTGCTTAACTGACATGACGAACATAAATTAGAGCGACGCTCTTTATTACATTTGACTAGACTCTTTGAAGGAAGTAAATCTAAAACTGCAGGACTAGGATGACCAAGGCGGGCATGCCAAAGATCGTATGATGATGCCGAGAGGGCGACTGGACTTGACGGGCTGGAAGGTGAGGGCGACGACACAGGATAGAGCTCCCCGGTGCTATTACATCTCAGGCGAGTAACCCCCATAGTGAGATGCTTCACAGAGAAACCAAACGGATCAAACACGAGAGAAACATTATTGTCAGTGGTAAACCGACGGACAGAGATAAGGTTTTTGACAAGTTTGGGGGCAATGAGGACATTGTTGAGGTGTAGTGGGTTGGTTGTGGTTGGTAAAGTGGCGTGGACAATGCCCGAAGTGGCGAGGCGACCACCGTTGCCGACGATAATTGAATGTGCAGGACCCTTAAAAGAAATAGAAGAGAGAGTACCTGAGGAGTTCGTCATATGAGAAGTGGCGCCAGTGTCCATGTACCAAGTAGAGTCAGGAGGTGTCAACTGTATTGAAGAGAAGGCGTGCTGCACATCAGTCGGAGTGTAGGCATAATCCGACGAGGAGGGGTAGGCCTGGTGGCCTGCAGGACGAGGAGCAGGACCCAACAAGCCCGCTCCCTGCTGTCGGTTGGGATAGGGGGGCGGTGGGCGGTACGTCGCAGGGGGGTAGCCAAAGGGCATCCAAGGCGGGTAGCCGGAGTTAGGATACCAGGGGGAGCGAGAGGCGTCGGGCTGCTGCGGTCGCCGCCCAGTGCTGCGGCCGCGGCCGCCGCCTCTCATTGATGGGTCGCCGTCGCGGCTGTGCTGCGGGGCATAGGTCTCGTCAATGTCGCTGGACGAGACCAATGCCGTCTTGTCCTTGGCGGCGTCGGTGGTCTGACGGTGAAGGCGAGTCTCTTCCAGGAACAATTGAGACCGGGTCTTTTTGAAAGTAGGGAGAGGTTCTGTCTGCTGGATATGAGTAGCAGCGGCGTTGTATTCAGAGGGAAGACCCAAAAGTACCTGGAGGACAAGGCGGGTGGCGCTGGGTTTGGAGTCGACAGCACCTAGTTGATCGGAAAGGGTCTTGAGGTGCTGACAATAGGCGGATATTGACGGGAAAGAGGAAAGCTTGCAGTTTGAGAATTCGTGCTCAAGATAGACAGCACGGGTGGACTTGTTGTCTTGAAAGATGTTCTGAAGTTTGTTCCAAGCATCCAAGGCGGAGTCTTTGGGGTCAAGGATGGTTGTCAATAGATCTTTTGAGATGGTGTTGAAGATCCATTGGAGGACTATGGTGTAACGGCCCAAATATAAATATTCGGGTTACGTTTCGAAGGATTGGATACCTTCGTTCGAATCTTGCAATTCGAGTACGGGTTGAGTTTTAAAACAAAGTTTTAAAAATCAAAGAAAGGATTTCGCACCCTAAAATTCGCGATAGGGCCATTAGGTCCTCCGAACTTGTCCTACTTGCCTAAGTCGTCCAAAACGTTTTAAGTTCGAAAGCATAAGGAAGGAAATAACATAATACAAGTTGCCACGGCAGGACCGGGTCAAAACCAAATACGAAGAAATAAGTAACAAAAGTGTGGAGTCCAAGTTGGTCTTTCTCTCCCTCTCACTGCGCCATGAGATATTCCCCACCACATCAGCACATGATCAAGTAAGGGTATGGGTACCTGAAACTAACCACGAAGTCAAGGTCGAGCCACTCATGCGGGCCCTGAAGACCTCACTGAGGACATATAATATGCCTATACCTAAATAAAGGATGCTCTAATGCAGTACAGAATATTAAACACTCAAGCATGCTAGCAGTTTATATATATATGAAGAAAGCGATTAAATGGGATCCCGCATAGAATGCCAAGTGGCATGTCCCTCTCCTACTCCCGCACCCATGCTCGATAGTGCAGGAACCGACCGCGTTTTATACTCCCGCACCCATGCTCGTTAGTGTGGGAACCGGTCGCGTTCAATATCATAACATCATCAATCGTATCAATAATCATGCTCGTCAATTTAACAGTCTGACTCTATGAGGACTAAGTCCGATGGGACTGGACCGTCCTATGACCCTAGCAAATGACTCTAGGACTCACAATTTAACGGCCGTTCTACCATACACAAAGAGAATACAGATGCTCGATTAATTGTGCAACCTAAGCATGATACTATATGATTATGCGGGATGCAACACCTACACACTATATGACGCATCAGGCATGAGGTTCTAACTTGAGTAAGCCCCGGAGGACTTACCTGGAAACGCAGAGTAGCAAAATAAGGCAGCAGGGGTGAGCAATCCAACAGATCAGAAATCACCTAGAAATTTCATAAAATAATATAATAAGTCTATGTCTAATTAACACAAGCACACATGTTACATATGAGACATATATAAGGTACACATAATAACATAACCCTTCTATCTCATCATTATCACCATATTCCGATATCTTTCTCAATGCGATCATAATATCATCATCATCATCATCCTTAGTCAACTCATCACATTCTTATTTTCATGAATTATTCCAATATCCCAAATTACCCATTTCAAATATCAAAACTTAGGAATTAGTTTAATCATACAAATCATTCTCAACAAATTAGTTCAATAATTAAATAAATAAATCGAGGAAAGATAATCAATTACTTGACCATATAAAGGATCACAATCCATAAAATAATTAAATAACATTTACCCATTAAAATAATATAATCAAGCAACTAAATAATATTTTAAAAAAAAAACAGACTTTAAATATATATTAAAATAGAAAATTAAATGCTCCAATTTATTCCACATAACATTAAAATAAAATTTCAGAAAAATATAAGTGAATAATTTAGTAAATAATAAAGAGTTCACAAATTGTGGAACTATATCCTTAAAATAATATAATTAGTTAATTATTCAAATAATCCAGATTTTTAATAATTAATAAATAAGTAAATAATGAATTAAATAAATCAATAAATAAATCAAAAAAAAAAAATAAGTTTAATAATAATATTTTAGAATGAATGTAAATAATAATACATTTTAAACAACAAAACCAACCCATTCAATAAAACAACCCGGCCCAAAGGAGGAGCCCAGCCCATTTCCTTTCCTCGGCCCAGACCCGAACCCACTACCCGGCCCAAACCCGGCCCCCAACAGAAAAAGAAGAACCGGAAGAAAAGAGGGAAAAAGAAAAGAAAACCGGACCGGGGGAAAAGAAAAGAGAGAACCGGGGTGGCCGAACCCGTCTCCTTCCCCGTTCAATCTGTTCGACGGAAAGGCAGGGGAAGAAAGGTGGGGCTCCGCCGGCGGCTGGCTCCCCTTCCAGGCGCCCTCAACGGCCTCCCCAACCACCACTAACCCCACAGCAAGACCAAGGAGAAAGGAGGAGGTTCGAGGGCTCACCGAGGGCTCGAGACTTCGCCGAAAAACCTTCGTCGGCCTCGATTTGGCTTCGTCGGAGACAGAGGTTCGCCGGAGGTGGCCTGGGGGCAATGAAAGGGGGGTTAAGGTTCCACCTTTTATTCGTTTTGAGGCAAAAGGGAGAGAAAGGAGGGAGGTGGGGTGCTTACCGAGGTGCTCGACTCGAAACAGGGGATTGGGAGGTTGGAGGGCTTGGCAGCGGCGCTCCTGGTTTCCGACGACGAAGGAGGAGGCTCCGGGGTGCTCCTCCGCGCTTGTGGTGCAGCTGCCACCCGCCGAGGACAGGAGGAGGTGAACGACGAGAGGTGCTCGGCTTGGCCTGGGCAACGGAAAACAGGGGCGACCCTGTTTCACGGCGACGGCGAGGGAGAATGGTGGGGGCTGGGTGGTGCTTGAACAACGGGAAGAAGAGTGGAGAGGCTGCTGGTGGCTTTGGCAACAGAACGAAAGGGAACGAGCAAGGAGAAGAGGAGAATGGTGGGTGATGGTGATGAAGAAAAAAAGAAATGGAGATGGAGGAATGAAGGTGAGGAGGGATTGGGTTAGACCTCTAATCAGCCGGGCTAGGAGGGGGTAGGGGATGGCTTGAGGGATGGTGGGATTGAGTGTAGATTTGGCTAAAGAAAGTCAAAATTATTACCCGGAATTAAATCCCGAAATCCGCTTTCCGACCTTAACCCGACGCGTTTTAAAATAATTAATCGAGTCTGAATTAAATAACAAAATCAAAAAATATTTTTAAGCCTTGGGAAAAAAAAGCGGAATTATTTCGTTTTCAAATTTGAGTAACGAGTTTATGCCGGAATTTTTCGAAAGAATTTAAATCAGTCGTTGGCTCGAGAACGGAAATTTTTGAAAATTTTCGGAGTCTCGGAAATTGAATAAATTCTTATCAAAATTAAATTTATAATTATAAAAATATTCATTTAAAATCTCGGTCGTTACATATGGTGTCTAGTTGAGCGAAGAGATCGTTGTCTTCGCTAGCAGGGCGATCGACGGAGGAGTCGATGTGGTGGAGGACCTTATGAGCCTTAACATGGGTCGTGAAGAGGTGCGACCACATGGTATAGGAACTGGATTCGTGATCAAGGATGATAGGGATGCAATTTTTGATATTGGAGATGGTGAGAGCGGAGTGGAAGGGCGGTTTGGTGGTGGGTGTGTCGGCCATTGCGATAAAGAGGGAGGGGAGGCGGAAGGTGGGGAGGGGGCGGCGCTAGGGTTGCCGAGAAGGGGGAGGGGGGGGGGCGCCGCTAGGGGGTGGCGGCGGTGGGGATGGGTAGGGAGTATGGTTTTGCGGCTAGGGTTTGTGTTAGTTTTTTTTTTTTGATTATGGAAAAAAAAATTAGGGTTGAGGGATCTTAGGCTGTGATACCATGTAAGATCACGAGACTGATCATAGAATCCTCCTTGAGGGTTTCCATTCATTGATAATCATATATATAGGTTACAAAGGTATTGGGCTTGGGCCCACTATACAATATACTAGTTTTATTACTCGCCCGTTGTGCGATTTGTTAATAAATTTTTTTATATAAATCATCTTTGAATTAATATAAATTACTACTCCATATAAAGTAAATATATAATTAATCTTCAGTTGTGATATTTTTTTAGAATATAAACACATGTTTGAGTCTAGATTAATCATATTTGTTCTCTTATTAAAAAATGGTTAATTTTATATATATACACACTTACTTCAATATCACATGCATCTATAAAATTAAATTATTGTTATAGAAAAATAAAGATATAATTATATTGAATGGTTGATTATATATTGATATATAGAGATGTGTTTGTGTGAATACTTAATGTTAAAATTTAATCTATAGACCGGATTAAGGGTATTTAATTTCAAATTTGTATGATGTAATTTCATTATTCTTTTTGTAATTTTTTTTCATTATCTATATAAAATACTAAAACAGAGGCCAGAAACGGCCTCTGGTGCGATCTCGCTTACGTGGAATTTTCTGGATTAAAACGAGATTATTTTTGCTTACGTGTCATTTTCTGGAATAAAATTGTATTATATTTTTGGCCCACATGAATTAATATATATTATACACATAATACACTTATTGTTGAAAACATATCCAATTTAACTAATCAAATATAATAATATATATTGGATAATTTTAAAATCACAAAGAGTGAGACCGTATAATTTTTTTTAATGATCAATTTACGTGAAATCTAATACTCCATTGATCTATCCAATATTCATCAAAGAAATTCCAAGCTTCGGAGGAAAAAAAAAGAGAAATGCTTTCTTAACTTACTTTAAGAAAAATTATCTAACCTTTTTCAAATTAAGATGTAGATAAGATAATAAAATTTTAAGTTATCATATTGGAAAGATTATTTCTTAGATGTGAAGTATAAAAAGATAAGTTTCAGGTTATTTAATTAATAAATAAAAGATGGGAAAATTTAATATAATTCATTAACATGGCGTGACTGCAAAAAGATTGAAATGGTTTCCTTTGCATTCTCTCGGTAGAATGCGTGATTGTTGTTTGTTCCCATCAAATAAGATGGAGATAGCATATATGGGTTTTTTTTATTAAAAAACCCGGTGAATAAATTTTTTACAAATAATATTTTACAAATAAAAATAATATTGGATAGGTTATTGATCTAAAAAGATAAATTTTTTACCTAACTATATTGACTTATTAATTAATGTGGCCCAAAAATATAATACTACCAATTTAATTCAGAATATGACACGTAGGCAAAAATAATTCCGTTAGTTATATTTTGATCAATAATCTATATATATTAAATAAATTATATATTAAATAGTTTAAATAAATACTACGTGAGATTTATACATATTCATATCTATTTTTTGAGAAAAATATATATTCCTATCTTAGTTAGATCGATACTTGATATTTATTCCTTCCACCTTCTTTGATGAATTTAATATCAACTTTGATATAATATTTTTCTAAGAAATTTATATTGTAAGGTATAAATTGGTAGCATCTTCTTAATCATATAATTAAATCGTAAACCCAAATTATTTTTTAAAAATTTGATATTATTTCTCAATTGGATATATTTACAGTAGTAATTTATATTAATTCAATGATATTTTATATAATAAAATTTATTAAAAAATCGCACAACGGGCGAGTAATAAAACTAGTTATGAAATATTTCCGGCATAAAAAATCATCCCTAATTTTGATCAATATTATTAACGGAGCATTATATTAAAATATTATAAATACAATCCATAAATTATTGTGTTTACATTTGGATATACTCCGTATTATTTGCTGGAAAACAAATCATATGTAATTATTATAAGATAAGATTATATTCCGATCAAATTTTGGCTTTTAAAAACCAATTCTCTCTATATAATTTAATAAATTTTTTTTAGTGATAAAATCAATCTAAGCTTTTTTCAAATAAATTAAAATATTTATAAAATAACTTAAGGTAAAATGATAAAATTTGTAACCATTTAAGAAATAGACATATATAGGATGACACGTTTAAATAGATGGGGTTATCGTCTAACGTGACTTAAATTTATTGGATCATCATTAATTGACGTGGCACAAAATCCGGCCTAGATTGCACCAGAGAACGACACGTAAGCGAATTCGACCAGAGCCCGCCACGTAGGATTTTCACGTCTCTGTTTTAGTATTATACTAGTATTCGGTACCCGCACGTTGTGCGGATTTTTAATAAACAAAATAATGTTTAATTTATATTTTTTTTGGAAATTTAAAGGTTATAATAATTTGATTGATATATTTGGATCCTTTAATAACAATAAACTAAATTAAGAGTATGTTTAGTTCAGATCAATATACAACATATTATATATGTAAATTATGTTTGATTGGAATTAGTATGCTTAAAAATTTCTTAAATAAATAAATCAAAACCTTGAAAATTTTTAAGATAAAAATAAAAAGTACACAAAGTCATAGAATAATGTCAAAATATTTGTCAAATTATCATGTCATTTTTATTAATAATATTTAGACGACAGTCAATCATGGGTCCTTTTCTAGTTTTCCTTATAATAATGTTTATTTTAATTCTAAATGTAAGTTTATGAGATTAAGTAGAATTAGAGTTGAAAGATTATGAGATAAAATTTTATCTTATTGAATATAAAATAATTATTAATTTAAACTATTCATTTAAGTTATTGTTGATACAATTAGGGTGAACCCATATGATGATATGTGATTTTGGTAAATAAAATTATGTATCTTCAAAATTTTTCTTACTATATAGTATGTATTCACTTTAGATTTTAATAAAAGATTAAATTAGTTACAAAACATTCAATATATATTAATTATATATATATATAAAATTTATGTTTAATATAGATAACATGACAAATTAAAATCGAAAAAAGTAAAAAAATGTGAATAATAATCTTTAGCTACATAATTATAAGGTTGAATATTTATAAAAATAAGTGGGACTATTAATTGAGATGACCAAATTAAATTAGCTTATTAATAATGAACCAAATATTGGATAAATTATTTGATATAAAAAAGATAAGTTTTTTACCTAATTAAGATATAAGGTTGGATATTTATAAAAAAAAAAAGTGGGACCATTATAAAAATATATTCAATTTAATCCAAAAAGATAAAATGAATGACAAAGATTTAATTTGTTCAAAAAGGAAGATAAATAAAGATAATTGATAAAGATAGAAAAAAATGGGTTAGTATTAGAAATAATAAAGTTAATAGCCGACCATTATTAAGATAAGTTATTTGTGTGTGAAATCTGCACTAATATTATACGTAGTAGTAGCTTATATGCACAATTATGCCTTTTTATTTTATTTGAAATTTGTTATTTATCCTAATTACTCCCTCCGTTAATTAAAACTTGACGTTTTACTATTCATACACGCTTTTTGAGGTGTTAAAAACTATATAAAATATTAACTTTTTTAATATATATTTTTAATAATTTCATACTTGTTACTATTAATTATGAATTTATAAAAACAAATTTTAAAAAAAGTTAATATTTCATATAGTTTTTATCATTCTAAAAAAGCGTGCATGAATAGTAAACGACAAGTTTTAATTAACAGAGGGAGTAAGATATAAGGTTATATTAGATATATTATTTAATCTAAAAAGATAAATTTTTTACATAACTATCCTGGCTTATATTCATTGATGTGGCTCAAAAATATAATACCAATTTAATCCAGAAAATGACACGTAAGCAAAAATAATCCTGCTTTAATCCAGAAAATTCCGTGGACGCGAGATCGCACCAGAGCCCGTTTCAGGCCTCTGTTTTAGTATTTCATATAGATGACTACGTAATCTATCAGTTTCTAGCCTTAATTGTGCAAGATAGTGCGCCGCTTGATTGTCATCCCTCTTCACCAAACTCTATCTATAGACTTGAAAATCCCGAGTTATTATACTTTAGATTTAAAGTTTTAGGGACAATATATATTCACTTGCATCTTGTAAAGATTAAATATATTATCATACTATTAAATGTTCACGTGTTTTTTAAGTCAAATAATAAACATAAATAATATGAGTAAAAAGTAGTCAACAAAAATAAAATTTTAATACAAATTACATAATTAACTTACTGCTTTATTTACTTACAAAACTTAAAATGACACTTAAAATTGTGAAATATTACAATTTAAAATATATGTACATTGAAAAATAAAGAATCTAATGGTGTTTTCATATCCCATTTCCCAAATGGCTCCAAATCTATACTCCGTACTAATCAAGAGCATTATATAGAGGCATATGCATAAATCAAGATCACTAAATATAAGTAGACATATATTATGCCTTGAGATGTGAAAGGATAAGTGTTTCATATAAAAAAAAGTTAATACAAACTTAACAAGTCATTGTTAGCACTATATATTTTATAGATAGAGTTGTACATATTTATGATTGTACCCTCAGGGTTTTCACCCAATGATATATATACAGGAGTAGGCTCCTCTGAGATCCTTCAAGGACTCAGTTATCTAAACACTTACATGGTATCACAGCCTTTTGTGAAACCCTAAAATTTTTTTTTTCCGTTTCACAAATTCAATCGATCTAGCCGCCGCTGCTCCTAGAGCCGCCGCCGCTCCACATCCGCTGCCCTACACAGCCGCCGCCGCCGCCGCCGCATCCCCTGCCGCCGCCGCCGCCGCCAAACCCTAGAGCCGCCGCCGCTCCACAACCGCTGCCCCACACAGCCCTGCCGCCGCCGCCGCCTCTTTTGTTGCTGCCGCCGCTACCTACCTTCCTTTCCCGATGGCTGACGTTGTCAACCCCCCACCCCCACCGCAGCCACAAAACCTTTACCCACGAAACCTACTAACAAACCAGCCCAGGCCGACCAACCAACGCGGAGGCCATGACCAAGGGAGGAATACCCGTCGGGGCCACAGCGGCGGACACAGCAACATGCCGCGGCCGCAGCAACATGCCGCGGCCGCAGCATCATGCTGCGGCCGCCGCCGCCGTGGGCGGGCTACCCACCGCCGCCGATACTCTCCGCCGCTTTCTCCACCATGGGACTTCAGCAGCCGGACAACAACTGGTATATGGATACCGGGGCCTCCTCTCACATGACGAACGCGCCAGGTAACCTACAAACTGTTTTTAATTCTAGCACTCTACCATCCATTTATGTCGGAAATGGCGCCCCACTATCCATTGTCGGTTCAGGTCAAGCAACCCTCCCCACTGGCCCACCCCTCCGCCTTAACAACGTCCTACTTGCCCCTGACATAGTCAAAAACCTCATCTCTGTTCGTCAATTTACCATTGATAATCACGTGGCTGTCCAATTTGACCCTTTTGGTTTCCTTGTGAGGGATCTTCGCACGGGGACCCCAATCATGCGGTGCAATAGTTCCGGCGACCTTTATCCACTCGCCCCAGCGGACAATTCCGCCCCTGCCACCCCACCGCCCTAGTCACCCTTAGTTCCGACTTGTGGCATGCTCGTCTTGGCCACCCTGGCGATCACGTGCTTCAAAGTCTTCGCTCTAGCAATTTCATTTCTTGTAATAAAGCCTCGGGCATTTGCACTTCATGTGAGATCGCCAAGAGCAAAAGACTTCCTTTTAGCACTTCCCATTCTCATACCTTTGCACCGTTTGACATTATTCATTGCGATTTGTGGACATCGCCTATCCCTAGTGCTAGTGGTTTTCGTTATTATTTGGTTGTGCTTGATGACTTCACCAATTTTGTTTGGGTCTTTCCACTGCGCCATAAATCGGAAACACAGGGCCACCTTGTTAGCTTCTACAGCTTTGTTCACACCCAGTTTGGTTTGCCTATCAAGGCCATTCAATGTGACATGGGATGCGAGTTCGACAACAACATTGTCCGCTCCTTTTGTCAACAACAAGGGATAGCCCTCCGCTTCTCTTGTCCACAAACGTCACCTCAAAATGGCAAAGCAGAACGCATTCTCCGCACGCTCAATGACAAAACCCGAACTCTCCTTCAACATGCCTCTTTACCCCCCTCCTTTTGGGTTGAAGCTCTTCACATGGCCACTTACCTCCACAATATCCTACCATCAAAGGCCATTGGCAACTCTAACCCAACCTTGGCACTCTACCATCGCTACCCATCCTACGATCATATTCGGGTGTTTGGATGCCTTTGCTTTCCCAATATGAGTGCCACCGCTCCTCATAAGCTCTCCCCACGGTCCACAAAATGTGTCTTCTTAGGAATTTCCCCACACCATCGAGGCTACCGGTGTCTTCGCTTGGATACCAATCGGGTTGTGACATCTCGCCACGTGATTTTCGACGAACATACCTTCCCCTTTGCCCCCCCACCATCAACCCACTGTCCCCACACCCCAGGAATCCAACAACTCGGCCTCATTCCCACCCCTCCTACGTCTCCTACTTGGCAGCAAACCACCGATGCTGCGGCCGCCGCCTCAAGCTGCGGCCGCCGCCCCACCCGGCGCAGCTATGCACCATGCCGCAGTCACCGCCCACATGCCGCGGCCGCCGCATCCTGCTGCGCCCGCCGCTGCCCCCGCCGCACCCACCCCTGTTGCACCTGCCCCTGCTGCGACCGCCGCCCCAGTGCCGCGGCCGCCGCCACCCGCAGCGCCCGCCCCAACCATGACTACGCGATCTCAAGCTGGGATCGTCAAACCCAACCCCAAATACAACCTCCTCACCCCATCCACTCCCATATCACCTATAACTAAGTCACCACAAAAGGCCTTACAGGACCCAAACTGGCATGCCGCCATGGTCGATGAGTTTAGTGCTTTAATTAAAAATGGCACGTGGGACCTCGTTCCTAGGCCTCGGGACTCTAATATCATTAACTGCATGTGGTTATTCAAACATAAGTACAGGTCTGATGGGTCACTTGAACGACACAAGGCTCGCCTCGTTGTCAATGACAAGTCTCAGGAGGTTGGTGTGGACTGCGACGAAACGTTTAGCCCGGTCATCAAACCCGCTACCATACGCACTGTGTTGAGCATCGCTCTCTCTAAGGACTGGCCTATTCACCAGCTGGACGTCAAGAACGCTTTTCTACATGGTAACCTTCAGGAAACTGTGTATATGCATCAGCCTCCAGGCTTCTATGATCGCTCGCGACCCTCTCACGTCTGCCTTCTCCGGAAGTCTCTCTATGGGTTGAAACAGGTGCCCCGCGCCTGGTATCAGCGTTTCGCCACGTACCTCAGTGCAATTGGTTTTCGGAGCAGTCAGTCAGATCACTCCCTATTTGTCTTCCATTCAGGGTCTGACACCGCGTATCTATTGCTGTATGTTGATGACATTGTGCTTACTGCATCTTCTCCATCGTTACTGTCTCGCCTGATGGGACTGCTGCGTTCAGAGTTTGCCATGACGGATCTTGGTCCCCTGAGCTATTTTCTCGGCATCTCTGTGACTCGCACTCGGGATACATTGTTTTTTCATCAGAAGAAATATGCCCTTGAGATTGTCGACAAGGCTAGGATGACATCTTGCAAGCCCGCTACCACTCCTGTCGACTGCAAGTCCAAGCTCGATGTTGCCTCCAGTCCCAAGGTTGATGACCCTACCGCATATCGCAGTCTGGCAGGTGCCCTCCAGTATCTGACGTTCACTAGGCCAGACATTGCTTTTGCCGTCCAGAAGGTTTGCTTATACATGCATGATCCCCGTGAGCATCATCTACAGGCACTCAAGCGGATCATCCGGTACATCAAGGGCACCAGTGACCTGGGATTGCACCTATGTCGCGGCCGCTTCGACACTCTCACAGCCTACTCAGACGCTGACTGGGCGGGTTGTCCGGAAACCCGCCGTTCCACCTCTGGCTTCGCCGTCTACCTTGGTGACAATCTAGTATCGTGGTCCTCCAAGCGTCAGGCAACCATATCTCACCCCAGTGCTGAGGCTGAGTATAGAGGTGTCGCCAACGTCGTGGCGGAAACATGCTGGCTACGCAACCTCCTCTGCGAGCTTCGCGTTCCACTTTGTGCCGCTACATTGGTCTACTGCGACAATGTCTCCGCAGTTTACCTCGCATCGAACCCGGTTCAGCACCAGCGGACCAAGCACATCGAGATTGATATACATTTCGTCAGAGAGAAGGTCGCTCTAGGCCAGGTTCGAGTGTTACATGTCCCTTCTGCCTATCAGTATGCGGACATCTTCACAAAAGGATTACCTACTCCTCTTTTTACTTCTTTTCGTTCCAGTCTTGCTATTCGCTCACCTCTAGCTGCGACTGAGGGAGGATGTTAGCACTATATATTTTATAGATAGAGTTGTACATATTTACGATTGTACCCTCAGGGTTTTCACCCAATGATATATATACAGGAGTAGGCTCCTCTGAGATCCTTCAATGACTCAGTTATCTAAACACTTATAGTCATGTATATAAATAGTTGAGTTACTTCTCCTATTATCAATCGATTTTAGAATAAAACATCATTCGATCGATCTATGTGTTAAGATAGTAGTGCATATTACAAGTAATACTGATAATATTTTTAATATTTTTTATTTAATTATTAATTGAATTGCTAATCTTTATCATATCAAATATTATAAATTTGATAAATTGATTTAGCTTGAAATTGATGAAACTCAATATTAAAATTTGATAAATTGATTTAGCTTGAAATTGATGAAACTCAATATTACTTTTAAGTAAAGTCTATCTATATGTTTGATATGGGGTTAATATATATGTTAATAGAGACGTAAAAGTTTACTATTCCGTATAATACCCCTAAGTTAACAACAATTATATTCCATGCTAAATATAATTATATAACTTGGGGAACTATTTTATGAAATTAAAAGACAGATTAAAAAAATCACTCATACTCGTGAATTTTGTAGCAATAAAACAACGTGTATGTAAACTTGACATGTCAGTGAACTGATCGAATATTTTTTTTTTTTTTTTGATACAAGGTAAGGATTTGGAATTGAAAGACGTCAGACCCTACTAATCCATCATCCAATAACATCCCTCCTAACGAGGGCAAGAAGCTCCAACTGCGAAATGATTTCTTCGTGCTCCATTGAATGTCGTAGACGCACCACTTTGCATTGTCTGCCACCCGGTTGAGTTTACAAAAGACATGTGAGCAGAATTCCCACTCAAAATGATGAAGCAGCTGAAGAATGTCTGTAATAGTCATCTCCATCTCCCATGGGCATTTCCACTTGCTAGTGATGGAGTTGATGACTATCAAACAGTCTCTCTCGATGATGATGCGTTGCAGACCAAGGTACTTAGCAACTACCAAACTAGACTGGAGTGCACTAGCTTCCGCTTGTGAGGAAGAGGCGGAGCCACGTCGAAAAATGTTGAAGAGATTATCAAGTCAGCCATATCCCAAATGACGAAACTAGTCATGGAAAGATCGGTCTAAAGTTTGGATCCATTAAATTTTATTTTAAAGTGTCCCGTCATCGGTTTTTTTCACCTTATATTTTTCTTTTTCCTGGATTGAGGTTTCTAGATAGGTAGTTTTTGTTGTAGTGCTTTCCCCATGGGTGGTCTTGTAATCACATAGTTACTTCAGGAACTGTCGTAGATAGGTTTTTTTGTTTCCTTTTATCTGTGAAGTTGTCATCATTGAAAGTCATTTTGTTTCTAATAGTCCAAATGCCCCACCACAAGGTCGTTAGGGTCTTTTTTTTGTTTATTTAGTCGGATGAAAATGTCATTTGTTATTTGTCTCATTGACCGATCAGTTTTGTTTGTTTCTTTGTTACATCTGTTATTTCGTTGTCAATATTTGCGAGCAGTTGTAATGTGTGCGTGCAGCTGGTGAATAAGTGGGTGTCATATTTGTCAGTCTGGTTACAAAACGTACAAGGTAGCAGGACTGCTACTCTTTTTTTTGCTAGTCTTATTTTTGTGGGGTTCCATTCATATAACTAATTTCCAAATAAAATTTTTAACTTTTGGGAGATTCAATCTCCCAAATCCAAGCGATGTATAAAGCTGATGATGTCGTGAACCAGTGATGCCTGCTGGCTCGCCAATAAAAACAGTCCTCAATATCTATTATTGGTATCCTGATATTTTGGATCATTTATAATAGTATCTGATTAAGTTTTTCGGGTTTTCATTTCTTATCCAGTCATATTATTGGATAACTTTTTCATTTTCATCTACCACAATGATCGAAGATTCTAAATTTCCATAGAAAAGAGGTGGCGAAAATGTATATAATTTTTTTTAAAGTGTCTATTTATTTTGCTACATTTCTTTTATTCTTTAAGGTGTATTTTATGGAAAAGTCTTGGCCTCTTGGGTCAGCGGAGTCAGCTGACCGAGAAATTGGAAACGTCAACAAATTACGGCCTTTTCTAACATCAAAAGTCAATATATTATATACAGTCGCGGAGTCAGAAAAATTTCGGAGGGGGCACAGTTATAAATGTGCGATATAGTTGTGGATTAAATTGACATAAAGAATTATATGTAATACGATAATAAATTATGTTATTTTAAGATAAAATGTTATCATTTTATGATAAAACGCTATCATTTTTTTCGCGCCTAAAAAAATATAAATATATAAATGAAATATCCGAAAAAAATTAACTAAATAAGTATAGGAAACGCAATCTAATAAACATTAAGTTAAGGTTATGGTTGTTATATGAGCTAAAGCTTGGCTCGAGTTTAGCTCAATAAAGCTCGGCTCGAGCATCATTTATAAAATGAGTTGATTATGAGCACATTTTTATGCTCAATTCATGATTCAGCTCGGATCGATTGAAACTCAAATAGCACGAATTTTGTGAAATTTTTTTAAGTTACTATGTCATGAGCAAGTAAAGTTGCATAATACTTGGAAAAAAAAACTCAGCTCAAACTCGTTCACTTATTAAACAAGTCGAGTATGAGCTGAAGTTCAAATATAGGTTCGACTCTAGCTTGACTTGTTTTTAAATGAGCTAAATATAATCAACAATACTAGACTTGTTTGGCTTGAATAATAACATATAGTAATGTAACCAGATATAAAATTTTTAAACTTGTATAACTTCTTATCTAATTGTCGAAATGATTAGTATAACCTCTCATTTCGAAGCTCTTGAGATGAATTATAGTATGTGAATGTTAATTTAAGTAAAATATAAAAGCATTATAGTCTATTGAAATAAAATTAAAGTGATTAATATACCTTTAATTTTAAAACAGTCATAACTTTTTACTCAGATGTCGGATTAAGGCGTATTATATATCAAAACGAAGCTATCAACAAGGAAAATACACCTAGGTAGTTCGTCAAATGAGAGAGGGGGCACGTGCCCCCCTAGGCCCCCCTTCAGCTCCGCCCCTGATTATATACATGGCCCATGTAACATGGGTAATGAATGGATTTATCCAAAATAAAAATAGCCACGAAATTTGATATTTTTCAGTGTTTATCACGAGGTTTCGACTAATTTTACATGATAACTAAACTTATTTAAAATTATATAAAATTTATATAAAATAATAATCAATATATTATAATTTATTCGCATAATCACTCAAATTTGACGTTTTATTTTTAAAAAGTCATTAACAACCCTTTTAATATGTAAATATACTATATTATTTATATAAAGAATGAGTAAATATACTATATCATTTCATTTTAAGGCATTTGAGTTTTGTACAAATAATTTAAAAAACTAAAAACTATATAAAATATTAATTTTTTTTTACCATACTTATTAACTCTAAGATAACTCGTGGAATTTAAGGCGATGGGGTATTGATGAAAAAGGACGACATAAAAGGGTTTGCATTAATTTGGAGAATAAATATTTGGCATGGAAATAGTTAAGATGGATTTAATTAAAGAGACCAATTAATTGAAAGGTACATTGATAGGTAACGAATCTAGTTTTGCTTCCCATTGAATGCATGTACATATAAAAAGTAGTTGAGGCTTTATAGTTGATGAAAACAATACTAAAATGGTTGGTTTTGAATGGAAGGTTGTTCAAAGGTGAAAAGATTAAAAAAGTGTAAAAATAAGTTTAAGTATGTAAGTTGATTGACTATTTCTTAAATATCTAATTGATTTTATAATCGAATTTTATTCGACCTTTATGTTTGATCACTAACGCACAAGCGTGGAGTCTATGCATATACGCGACTCTTGATGATCACGTGTCTCAACCAACTTCGGTAGAGATGGTACGAATAGGAAGATTAGGTGGTAGGCAGGGAGGAGATCGAACAAATAAAACCACGCCATTAATTAATATATGGTCGAATAATACACCTCGCGCGCGTACTGCATCGAAAAAAAAAACATGTTTCATATCCAATCAAAGAAACATATAACAAGTTCAAATGCACTAGTATAATGAAATACTACAATAACACCAAAATCCATATATCTAGTTCATAGGAAAGTTTTTACATTTAATTATGATCAATATTTATACTTTTTTTTTCAACTATGTTTTAAAATGACTCTGTAATTTGATAAAATCAAATATGAACGTACAAAATATATAACAAATGCAATCAGAAGAACAAACGAATACAAGAAAACCAAACGGCAAGAAAAGCCCAAGAAGGCCGACACTATGAAAGAAGAGAAAGAATAATACATGAAAAAAATACATCCAAAACAAACAAAAAAAAAAACTATTTGATTTCACTTACTATGTAGTATCAATTTTCTCGTATCAAAACAAAATAATTACTCATTTCGTTCAAACATATTATTTTAGAATATTAATTATTTAAAAAAATATCATTTTAGATATTTTGAGTTTTATTTTACGAAAATATTCTTGTAATGATTACAAAATTATTAGTTATAGTTTTTTGATAAAGTAAAAAAAATAGTTTAATAAATAAGAATAAATTAGTATATTTATTAATTTCCTTAAAAATTATGAATATGGGTAAAATGACATAATTTGGTGAACCAATGGAATATCATTTTCTACCACTTCCCATAAATTTTCTACCTTTGTGACTTTGTCATTGGGTGGTAAGTTGGACACCCGGAAACGCATGCGGGGTGCGCGACACCGGCGTGCGCATCCTCGGTGCGTATAAGGGTGGTACACCCGGATGCGTTTTCGGGTGTTTTTCACATGGATTTTATTTCTTTTAAATGATTTTTTTGTATTTTTTTATTATTTATCTATTTCTTTAATTAGTTAATTATTAATGCTTATTTATTTATATTTGCATTTATTTATTTTTTGTTATTTATTTATTTAGTTAAGTAAATCATCTATATTTCTTTCTTTCTTTCTTTTTCTATTTATTTATTTATTTATTTATTTATTCATCTATTATAGTTCTTTTTAATTTATTTGTTTTAATTTTATATTTATTTAATTATTTATTTTGTACATTATTTGTCCCTTATAAAAATATTAATTATGAATAATAAATAGGCCTCCCTAAGCATCCTCACCGATATTAGTCGAACTAAAATCTACAACACCTCCAACGGATTTTATTTCTTTTAAATGATTTTTTTATTTGTTTATTATTTATCTATTAGTTAATTAGTTAATTATTCATGTTTATTTATATTTACATTTATTTATTTTTTGTTATTTATTCATTTATTTTATGTATTTATATAGTTGTTTATTTAGTTGAGTAAATCATCTATATTTATTTATTTATTCATCTATTATAGTTATTTTTAATTTATTTGTTTTACTGTTATATTTATTTATTTATTTATTTTGTAAATTATTTTTTAATCAATTTATTATTTATCTATTTTTTGAGATAAAATTGTTATAATATAATTTTAACATCATCTATAAAGGTCGGGATATTTATTTTCCAGTTGAAAGGTGGAGATATATTTATAACACCCCTTAAAGGTCGGGTCATTTTAATTAGTTTCGCCATTTATTATTTAGTAATCAATTTATTATTTATTTTGTAAATTATTTAGTTAAGTAAATTATTTTTATTTTGTTGTATTTGTGTATTTATTGGTTTTATTATTTATTTTTATTTATTTTATTCCTTGAATTTGGTAAATAAAGAACGATCATCCGAAATTCGAACCGAAGACCTTTATGTACTATTCACAAGTCCTTGAATTTTTATTTTATTTTATTCCACATGTGTGAAAACACGCAGAAACACACGCGGGTGTGTCACCCCTCGTGCGCACCTTGGATGCGTACCCCGCATGCGTTTTCGAATGTCTCTCGGCTCGCCGTTGTCATTTTATTAATTTACCGCTATATGATCGAGCACGAAAAGAGTATCATTAAATTCAGGCGTTGTAGGTAGGATCACCGACCACGATATCACCACGTCGACAAATTTAATGGAAGAAAGAAATGTACTACTACCAGTTAATATCAAACGAATTCCTTCCAAAAGAAAAAAAAAATCGATCGATCGAACTCCCCATCAAACGATCGAAATGATCAATCAGAGGACCACTTTCATTATATAAATAAAAGGGAAATAATTTAATTGTCCGGCTGCATTTTCTTCGTGCCAGCTAATGTTGGAGAAAAGATAAATTTAAATGGTTCAGCACAGTCGGTGTGCTCTAACACGTTATAGAAAACAATAGAATCACACAATTTAAAACGGTATGGATCTGAGCAATAGACATAACCTCGAAAATAAAGAACTTCTTATGGAAATTGTATATCAACGGGATCCCAACAAAGACTAAACTAATTGTCAAAGAGTGGTCCTCCTTCCCGCATGCGAACTATGTGATGCGTGCGACGAATCTTCACCTCACTTATTCACTCAGTGCTACATTAGTAAAAGCCTCATACAAAAAATCGACCCTGTAATAGAAAAACGACTAGAAGAATTAGATAGAAATGAACAAGACATAAAGAGAATTATGTTAATAATATTTGAAACAATAACTCCATAACAAAGGAAAAAGTGGCGATTACATGGTGGTGCATTTGGACATCCAAAAATAAGAAAATATTCGACAATAAAACACCGTGACAATCCAAAACATGGAAAATATAACAAGACAAACAATCATGAGTTGAGAAAAAAAAAATGAAACATTTGAATAAACCAAACACAAATGCTACCAAAAAGAAGAGGAACCCGAAAAAAACGACACCTAAGTTAACTAAAAAAACCATAAACATACAAATAATCTAGAGTTAATAACTTTATATATATAGAGGATCGTTTTCACTACCCACAGGGATTCCCGATGTACTGATGGCCAGCGGTGTCACTGCTTGGTGATGTTTGGCATCGGCTCATAGTCTATGTTGTCCCTAATATATTGGGTTAGGTTCACTTGTTTAACTTCATTTGCGTGTTTTCCTCCGTTTGTACTGCACATTTTTTTTCTGCTTAATATGTTGTATGTATAGACGGTTCACCGTCTGCCGGCTCTGTCGGCCTCTCGAGGTGTCGGGTTTGTCCGAACCTCGAATTATTTTCTAATAAAAAAAACTTTTTATATATATAGACCAATTTCTAATGAGGACACATCTTTACCAGGAATCAAGGGGAGAATTATTAGCCATTGGATTTGTCTAAATCAAAGGGTTACATTTGAACAATGCAAATGGAAAGAAACAAAAAAAAAAAAAAATCAAATATAGTTACACATTGAAGGAGTAACGGTTCTTCTCTCTTCCCATTTTGATTCCTGATGTGATGATGTTACCAATTTCTTCAATTGTAGAGTATGCAATTGAATTTTAATAATTAAGAAGCCGATCTTGACATGCCATCTAATATTGAACGAAAAATATATGAATTGTTAGTTTATTAGATGTAAATATTTAGGAGACAAAATGTGAATATTTAACCCATTAAAATTGAAAATTTGTTTCTTATAACGGAATAACAAAATTGATACGGTTGTTTTTGTTCCTTCCCCATCCCTATTCATATTGATAAATATAAATAAACAGTTATATAGATTATAATAATTTAGTTGTTAAATATGAATATCAATTTATAATAATCTAATAACAATAATATGTAATACGTATTGAAAGATTAATTATTTAAATTTAAAGAACTAAACACTACTGTATAAAATTCATATGGAACATAAGCAACTCTATTGCCTAACCAGGGTACATGACATAAAGAAACCTCTTTCGAAGTCGATAATAAGAGTTTAACATTGGATAAGATCAGTTCAATTTTCCAAGGGTATTTAGATGTTTTGTTAAGGTGGTTTATGATTATAATGGAATCACTTTCAATATGAATTTTGTCGATATAAAGTTGTAAAGCATGTTGGACCCCCAACTTAAGAGCAAGAGCTTCCGCTTTCAAAGGACTTTGTTTACCAAGTTTTTGAAAACACATGTGTATCGGATGTCCTTCCCAGTCCCGGATTATGGCTCCAGCCGAGCTGTTATTGTTTGCAATTGTGGATCCATCAAATTTTAATTTGAGAGTTCTTCTAGGGGGTTTGCCCCATGCAACAATATCGTCCTTATTTTTCTTCCTTGGGTGATTGAGGTTTTGTGTTTGAAGGGGGGAATCCTCATCTAGACTACTCTCAAAACGAGATATTTTACTCCAATTTTTCCCATGAGTTTTAATTAATAAGGTGTAATGAAATGTATTTATGAGGGATGGGGACTTGCCTAAACACATGTTGGTTCCAAATTTACCAAGCCGTCCACTAAGAAAAAACAAGCTCCACCTTGGCCATAGTGCTAAGTTTGTTTCCAATGAAGGAAATGACAGGTTTTATATCTCGCGATTGATTAATCATACTAGATATTGCCGAGTTTATGTGTGTAGGGAGGAAGGAGAGAGCGCACATATTGGCATTCTAACAAGAGGTAGACATCATCTTCTACCGCGTAGTTGCACAAGCTACATGTGGAAGGTACTGAAACCCTACGTTGGGCAAGCCTAGAGGTAGTTGGGAGACCATCCTGACAAACTTTCCATAGAAAATTTTTTACCTTAGGCGGAACATCCAATTTTCAGATCCAAGCGTTATTGTCTAGGTTCGGAGAGGATTGATATTGAGATGTGATTAGTTTGTATGCACTCGAAGTGGTTAACCAACCCGCTCTGTCAGACCACCAGTATAAACGATCTTCAAAGGGAGAAACGGGCAAGGGAATGTCGAGGATTTCCTCAACTATGTTATTTGGGAACACGTCATTTAGTTTTTTTCGTCCACCATCTACCACCCAAAATATAATCACTTACAATTTCTTCTATTTTATCAATTAGAGTGCAATCCTCCCTAGACTGCAGGGAGGAAGTTGTAATCCAATTATCCGTCCACAATTTGATATAAGTCCCATTTTCAACCGATCAAATTAGCACTGACTTAAATTTGTCAATGAGAGTTGTTAGTTTGGCCCATTGCCATGAGGAGTCTCCCTTTTTCTTGCATTCAAAGATGTTAGCTGAGCGTAGGTACTTGTATTTGATTAGTGTAACCCAAACATTATCTGATTCAACCAGTATTTTTCATAGTACGTAGTTTCATTTGAAGGGCTTCATTCATTTCTTTCAATTTCCAATAAGCGGGCGGTGTTGAAAATCTGTATTCCAAAAAAACATTATGTTAATCTGATCAAGTTCTTTATGTATCGATGAGGGTAGCAGAAAGTTTTGCATTGTATACAAATGTTTGGTTGATAAGTTTGTATTAATGAGGATTGCACGACCCTGCTGTGACAGAACATTGACTCGCCATTTACTTAGTTGTTCTTTAGATTTACCTATGAGTTTCTTTTTTTATTATTATTTTTGATTAGGTAAGAATTCGAGTTCAAACATATCTGAAACTCGAAGGCCGGACGAGCCGGCAGACGGAAGAACCGTCTAAAAACTCTAACATACAATAAAACATACCGGTGCAAACACAGGCAAACGACGACTTTACAAAAAATGAAACCAGAAGACCTAAACCAAACTGGATGTGGCCGCAGACGAAGACGAAGTCAAGCCCTACACTAAAGCAGAACCGTAGGCCAGCGATACATCAAGACCTGATCATCCTGTGGTCAGTGAGGACGAACCTCCAGGGAAGCAGGCAACCCGAGTAATGGAGATCTGAAGCCACGATGCACATTACCACGACCCCAACCTATCCCGACTCCGACAACCAAAACCAAATTCACGGAGAAGATCGCCAAGCAACGCAATCGCAGAGCCGCACACCGCCTGAGTAAAGCGCAACCAGAAACCCTGACGAGATTTGATACCCTTACGGGATTTTAATCAAATTTCATATAGTTCTTATTACTACTAATATATAAGTATTTATATATTACCCATAAAATAATATAAAAATACTTGAGTTCATTTAATATAGATATAAATATATACCTATATTAAATTTTTTTATATAAATATGTAGCTGGTTGTTTTGTTTTGATTTTTTTAATAGCTGGTCAATCCCAACTTTATTCCCTTCCAATTTTTATTTCACCCCACCAGTCTCCACGCCTGGCCTTGCAAGGCACACAAAGAAACCCGGTGAAGTGCGGAATAGGCAGATATAAAGCATGAATATACTCCAGAAGGGGGGTTGAATGGAGTATGGCAACTTTTCGCAAAACAGAACTGTAAGACCTTACTGCTGACAGTAAGACCTTATCTGCAAAACAGAAGCAAGTTAAGCCGAAACAAAGAATGAAATCAAGCAAGAGAAACAAGCAATAAAGTAAAGGACAGAAAGAAAAGAACACGAGACTTGTTAACGAGGTTCAGCACAACCGCCTACGTCCCCGCCTAGGGTATCCAACCCGTAGGATTCAACAACTTTATTTCACTTTATCTTATGAGCCCTAGATACAACCTCTAGAAGACCTTCCCTCTTCTAGATTAACTTCCTATCTAGCAACCCAAACGTTCTAGTGAAATAAAGCTTCTAAGGATACCGAAGTACCATCTATGATTGGGTAAAGAACCCTGTGTATAACTCTCACTGAATTGTACTATGAAGCTCAAAAGAAAACCTCACACTCAAAGTAAATACAACACTTAAAGAGTAGAGAGCAATGTGAGATCGATAGCTTAAGGAAGATGAACTTGCAGAAGTCGATGAGCGCAGTGAATGATGATCTTCTGCAACCGCTTCGTCCTTCTTAAATATGCTGGACCTCCTGATTTGAATTCAAAGGAGGCCATCCGAAAGGGGTACCGCCGCCGAGGACCGTCGGAGAGGCCAAGCCGATGGCAGCTCCGAGCAACCCAAGCGGAGGGAGGATGCAAGTGAGCGGAGATTGAGCTCCGGCGAGGGGGTGACCAGACGGAAACACCGACAAATCCAACAACGCCCAATTAGCATAACCGGAAGCAGCCGGAAGGAGGGAGGACCGAGCCGCTCCGTTTGTTAAACGACCCTCCAGCCAACGCCAAAAGGAGAAGACTGTGTTGGCGGCTGGAGGCGGAGGTGCATACCGACGACAATAAAGACGCTGATTGCCAGGCTTGAGAGCCAATTGGACAAGGAGGAAGATGGATTTGGAGCCAACGATTAGAAATCAACAAAAGCCCTAACTTTATTTTGGCTTTGAATCGAATTCCGACCATGGGAGATCGGGATGGGTTTTACCACTTCACGGTCTTAATCACACCCATGCAAGAACTTGGAGGCGATATAGCGGGTCGGAGGCGGCTGAAGCCGGTATCAGAGGTGGCCGAAGCCAAATTTGGGTGGCCGAAGCTGGGATCGGAGACGACCAAAGTCGGATTAAGAAGGCCAAAGCCGGGATTAGAACTCCCTCTCTCTAGAAAAACTAGAGAGGAGAGAGCGTATACCAGAACGTAGGTAAACCTCGACGAGTTTCCTTAACTCTCAAAAGAGAGTGTTTTTTTTTCTTTTTTTCTATGGATTGAGGGAGTACGTAGGTAGCGTTTTTTTTTTTTAAAGGGTTCTAATATTTTATCTACCATCTATTTTTTTCTGTCTAATAGCTCATAATTCTCCCCGTTACATGGTAAATTGGTAAGGATTGTTTCACCGCAAAGAGAGTCATAAAAAAGCATAATTGACTAGCCATTATAATAATTTTATCTAATTTGTACTCCGTACAATTTTTTTTTTTAATGTTCAACTAGTTTATGAAAATTATGGCCAAGTGAATAAAAGTGGGTGTAATGGTCAACCGTATTGGAACAATATTTGAAAGCCGAGCAATCTGGCATCCCCTTATCATTTTTGTCATGAAATGAACTGATGACTAACAAAACTCACAATCTTGATGTGATGTTGCATGGATTTTGAAAATTAATATTTTCTCAATAGTAAAACTTAATTTGAAAATTAGTCAGGAAATAAATCAAAACCAAGTTGGCTAGAAATTTAGCCAAGGAGTTATCTTGATGAGTTGTTTTTTATAGGTCGATTTGCATAAATACACCAAATCGGTGTTCGATTCGCAAAAGTATACTCGTTTTTTAAGAATAGAAAAAATAGGATAGGTGGGTCATTTATCCTAAAAAATAATGACTTATTTTACCTTTAAATTTAAATGTAAAAATCTTTAAAAGGAAAATTATGAATTAAAAGAAAAGTAAAAAAATATATGAAAAAAATGAAATATATATTAAAATAATATTTTAAATATTTTTTTCTCAGAAATTTAAAAATAATAAAACTAGCCGGATGAAAAACATTGTCTTAGTAAGAGAATTAATATTGACTGGAATAAATTTTTTTTTGACAGGATATAAGTTCTTGACAATCCTAACGACAGGAGTAACTAGAAATTTAAAGGTAAAATCAGTCATTATTAATACTGACAGGATGAAGTCTATAATAGGGAAGAGAATAAATATACGATTTTATCCATGTCATAACTAGAAATTAAAGGCATGTCCAAGATGACAAAGTTATTTGTTCCCAACGACAAGAGTAATGTTCTTAGTGACAAGGCTTTAGGTTTACTTTGACAAGATGAAAACTATAATCGGGGAGAGAATCACTAAAGATACGGTAAATCATATCTTCAGGATTATTAACCATATTTACAAAAGATTGTCAATATATATCTTGAAACCATAATATTATCACATTGACAGGATGAATATCGTTCTTGACAATCCCAAATATGAACTTTGACAGGATATGATCAATAATCGACAGGAGGTTGAGTAAAGATACGGTTTTGACCTAAATCATAACCTTGGGTCGAGGCTAGCTGTTAGGGATTGGGATTGAGATATTTTTTTAATTTCAAATTTTTTATTATTTAATTATTTAATATAATATAAAAATAATTAAAAATATAAGAAAAAGGAAAAATACCAAAAATATTTAACCTTTTTTTTCCTTATTTTTTGGGGTGGTGGATAGTTTTTATAATTAAATAAGGTATTTTTGCAAATTTTCATATATTGATGCAATTGTTTTCAAACCTAGGTATTTTTACAAACCAATTATCAAAGTGGGGTATTTAGTAGTAATTCCCCTTTTTTTATATGTGATCATATGAGATAAATTTGGCATCATCAACTAGCTTTTCAGAACTTTTAATTTTTATACTGTATAATTTTAAATAAAATAAATATAAGATTTTAGTTTAATTAACATTTTGGAATCAGAGCTTTTTTAACAGCTATTGAACCAAGCTTTTTAGAGTTTTTGATTTTCTGTTCATAAGTTTTTATTGCTACCCTAACAATTAGATTTACCAAATATCATACTAGCTTATTAAAATATTTAACACAATAATTCATCAGTTCCAACTAGTCCGTCAGCTTTAGCTACAATTTTATAAAACAGAGCCTTAAAATGCATAGAGCATTTGTTTTTCAAGTACACTTATACCATATCCGCTGATTAGAAAATTTGTTGCAAAAGTAGAAAACAAAATGAGAAATTTGGATACTGGTAATAAAAACACAAAATACATTAAATAATGAAAAATTCTCAAAAATAACCAAGAAGCAAAAGCTGCAAAAATGGGTTCTTGATGCTTCTTGAATGTGTATCTAGTACAAGAGAAATGAACATATATAGTAATCCGAATTGTTTAAACGGTTTTTCTATTATATACTCTTGAGGTATAGGATAAGAAGCTCTATTGAGACATATTTCTCTTAAATACACCCGATTTAGCTATTTTTAAATTAGATTATGGAGTTCATCAATTTTCTTTTATGGTTTTCTTTTCGAATAAAACATTCTTATCTTATATCCTAATGACACACAATAGACAAATCGTTGTTCAAAACTCTACTATTTGCAACATTAGGGATTCAAACGGTTATATAACATACAACAAATTAAAAAGTGGGTGAATTTCATACTGATCTAAGATGATGAAGCCAAGATCACATCAAAACTAAAGTCTAATACTAAAAAGAAACAAGTAAAAAATATATATACAAATAAGATGGATAAGAGTATAAGACCATTGAAAGGGTCTTATACAATCAACTTATATAATTTGATGGATTCAATTTGGGTTACATGTGAAGCTACTACGAGGTTCATCATCTAGGACTATCTTGGTGCCGTGGTTGCTAGTGATACACTCACTCGTGGTTCGATTTTGGCATTTGTTGCCGAGGCTTGTGGTTCGATTCTAGCTAGGTATTACTGCGTTAAAGACGATCAAGATCCCCAAAATTATCCTAAAAGGATTTAGCCAGTCTATAGTCTTTTATCAATAATGTGATCAAAAGTTTCTCAAAATTCTCGAGGGAGATTGTGATCCAAGTGCAATAACAACATTTTTAGCTTATTCTGCCTGAACAGAGTCTGGAGAATCAAGTTGTACGATATGCACTCTTTACACGACTATATCTGTATTTTGAATATCACTCTTTTCATCCAGTCATATTTATGTAATTAGTAAATATAGAAACCTCAGGGTGATTTCATATCTTATAAAGATGTGTTGCTTAGTTTCTTTTGTTTCATTTTATACGACATATTTTTTAAAATATATGTACTTGTTGAAATTCGAATCCATGGCCTTTTGGAAAAAATATGTTATATACTCTCTCCATTTTAAAATATAAGTCGTTTGACTTTATAACACGTTTTTTAAGAAGGTAAAAAATATATAAAATATAAATTTTTTAATTAAAATTTTAAAATAATACTTTATTATAGTTAATATTAATAAATATAATATTATTTAAAAAATTAATAAAAAATAATATTTTATATAGTTTTTAGATCCTTAAAAAATGTGTCACAAATTAAAAAGACTTATATTTTAAAATGGAGGGAGTATTATTTAATATTTAATGCATACAATCATATGATCGATTATTAAAATTCCCAATAATTTAATTAAAGGATTGATTTTAGGTGTAAAGATGGGTTTTATGTGAGACCATGTTACTATATGCTACTATTAATCCGTTATAGTAAATTATTTAATTCATCCATTATCATAATACCAAAATTTTCAATAGAATATAATATATTCATTATGATAATAAAAAAGGTTGAATATAATATATCATTAATTATTTAATGAAATTGGGTAAAATCTTGTAAAAATATTAGATAAAATCTTATCTTCATCATATATTGCTATATTGTACTACCTCTGTCTCAAAATGTAGGTTATTTTATTTTTTGGCATGCTGTTTTTTTATTAATTTTTAAAAATAATATTATACTTATTAATAATTTTTAAAAAATACAACAACAACGACATTATCCTGCCTAAGCAGGGTCTGGAAGTCAAGTTGTACACACTCTTTCCTCGACTACGTTGAGAGAGTGATTTCTAGTGATCCAGACGTCAGCATAAACATATAGCTAGTAAACCAAACAGGCAAGTATAACAAACGATATAGTGAAAGGGGATTAGGAAAACTGGAAAAGACATGGTGTAGGAGGGGAGGATACGATCCCTGTCAGTCTAGTCTAACCCTCTCTGACATGAATGATGCTCCTCCAATGCATCCTTTCCCTAACCATGCTCTCGTAAAGATCCAAGAGGACTAAAATCTTGTCAATCAATCTCCAAACTGTCACACCTGCACACTGGCGCACTTAGATCTCTCCACTGCACGTGACCAAACCAATGCAGCTTTGCCTCCCGTAACTTATATAGGATAATGCTTAATCCCATTTTTTTTAAAAAAAATAGATATTAAAAAAAATGGAACGTAAATTCGCAGGCATGGGAGGGTATTTGTGTCATCCAGAAAATTCTAAATGGTTTCCCCCAACTGTCACCCACGGGGAAAGAGAGGAGATGGTGGCGAGCGAGGGATCTATAAATACGCAAAGACTCACCCTTTCCGTGTTTCATCCCAACCAAAGTCTCTCTGTTTAATTTCCCCGCTCTTCCTCAAATCCGCTGTCGAAGAGAGAGATCCCTCGTTTCTCTCTCTTCTCAGCCCTAATTCCGCTCTTTTTCCGCTTCCTCCATCCACGGAAGCCTCCGGATTTCGCTTCTTTCGGATTAATTTCCACCTCTGTGAGTTGTCTTCTCATCTTTTTCCGTTTCTTTTGCCCCCTTCGATTGCGCGATTTTGTCTGCTTTCTTCTGCTGTCGCCTTGATTTTTATATTTTATTTTTCGGTTTCCAGCTTGGATGTTGCTGGATCTGTTGGCTAATGCTGGAATTTGGCTTTGTTTTTCGAGCAATTTAATTTTGTCTGTGCTGATTATTGAGTTTGATTGCGGATCTTTCAGAGTCGTTTGTTTTATTTTTTCGAATATTTTGGGAGTTGGATCTCAGTTTCCTGCTCTTTGGAATGCTTGATGCTCGAAGTTGTAGCTTTTTGTTACTTTATGCTTCAGTTGTTTGTAGTTTGTATTAGATCTCGTTATAAGTTCTCTTCCTGTGGAATTCTGTGATTTCTGTCGGTTTTGGGCTGCAGATAAGTTGCATAATCTGTTTTCTTCAGGTGAACTCTATTAGATACTGTGTGAATTATTAGCTGTGCTACTATTTTCAATTCCCTTTTTTTTTTGTGCGGTACATATGCTGTTCACTTTTGGATCTTAGTAAAGCTCTTATTGTTACTCTTAACTCACTTGTCTCTGTAGTAAACTGCCTAATTGGTCTGGAGAAATTGTTGGTTCACTTAGTTGTACTTCTTGGCCATTGATATAATCCTGCATTTTTGTTTGTGCAGAAGCTACTACTTGAAAATGTCTACATACTCTCCAAAAAACATACTTATTACCGGGGCTGCTGGGTTCATCGCGTCCCATGTTGCCAATAGGCTCATCAGGAACTATCCTGGTTACAAGATTGTTGTGCTGGACAAGCTTGATTACTGCTCAAACTTGAAAAATCTCCGTCCTTCTCAGTCGTCCCCAAATTTCAAGTTTGTCAAGGGTGACATTGCCAGTGCTGACCTTGTCAACTACCTGCTCATCACTGAGAACATTGACACCATCATGCACTTTGCAGCACAGACCCATGTTGATAATTCTTTCGGTAACAGCTTTGAGTTTACAAAGAATAACATCTACGGGACACATGTCCTCCTGGAAGCTTGTAAGGTCACTGGCCAGATCAGGAGGTTCATCCATGTGAGCACAGATGAGGTTTACGGGGAGACTGATGAGGATGCTGTTGTAGGTAACCATGAGGCTTCTCAGCTTCTCCCAACAAACCCTTACTCTGCAACAAAAGCCGGGGCAGAAATGCTTGTGATGGCATATGGCAGGTCGTATGGGTTACCAGTCATCACTACCCGAGGTAACAATGTGTATGGACCGAATCAATTTCCTGAGAAATTAATTCCGAAATTCATTCTTTTGGCCATGGAAGGGAAGACTCTTCCAATTCACGGTGATGGATCAAATGTGAGAAGCTATCTTTTCTGCGAGGATGTTGCTGAGGCCTTTGAGACTGTTCTTCACAAGGGAGAAGTAGGCCATGTGTACAATATTGGAACGAAGAAGGAGAGGAGAGTGATTGATGTTGCTACAGATATCTGCAGGCTCTTCAACAGGGACCCTGAAACGAGCATCAAGTTTGTGGAGAACAGACCGTTCAATGACCAGAGGTACTTCCTTGATGATCAGAAGCTGAAAAACATTGGATGGTCTGAACGCACAACATGGGAAGATGGACTGAAGAAGACAATGGAGTGGTACACCTCCAATCCCGATTGGTGGGGTGATGTGTCAGGAGCGCTACTTCCACATCCAAGGATGCTGATGATGCCTGGAGGCGTCGAAAGGCATTATGATGTAGCAGAAAACGGGAAGGCTGAACCAGCAGATTTCGCCAACAACCAGTCCCACATGGTTGTTCCAGTTCCAAAGACCAACATTTCTTCTCGAAAGCCCTCCTTGAAGTTCTTAATATATGGAAGGACTGGTTGGATAGGCGGGATACTTGGCAAGCTATGTGAGAAGCAAGGCATCGTCTTTGAGTATGGAAAGGGTCGTTTGGAGGATAGATCGTCTCTTGTTGCAGATATCCAGAATGTCAAACCTACACACGTCTTCAATGCTGCTGGTGTTACTGGGAGGCCCAATGTTGACTGGTGTGAATCACATAAAACTGAAACGATTCGCACCAACGTTGCTGGTACATTGACACTAGCTGATGTTTGCAGAGAGCATGGGCTTCTTATGATGAATTATGCAACCGGGTGCATATTCGAGTACGATGCAGCACATCCCCAGGATTCTGGCATCGGTTACAAGGAAGAAGACAACCCAAACTTTGTTGGGTCTTTCTACTCAAAGACCAAGGCCATGGTAAATTTCTATCTAATTGTTGCATTTTGATTGTTAGTATAATTATAGCCCTCTTTATGGATCTTCCCTTGCTTACATTTATTTTTGACTCTCACTCAGGTGGAGGAGCTGCTGAGAGATTATGACAATGTTTGCACCCTTAGAGTCAGGATGCCAATATCCTCTGACCTTAACAACCCTAGAAATTTCATCACCAAGATTAGTCGCTACGAGAAGGTGGTGAACATCCCCAACAGTATGACGATCTTGGATGAGCTCCTACCCATCTCCATTGAGATGGCCAAGAGGAACCTTCGGGGCATATGGAACTTCACAAACCCAGGTGTCGTGAGCCACAACGAGATTCTTGAGATGTACAAGAACTACATCAAGCCAGACTTCAAATGGACCAACTTCACATTGGAGGAACAAGCAAAGGTGATTGTTGCTCCGAGGAGTAACAACGAAATGGATGCATCCAAGTTGAAGGCTGAGTTTCCAGAACTATTATCCATCAAGGAGTCACTGATCAAATATGTGTTCGAGCCAAACAAGAAGACTAGTTATTCGGCTTAAGGCAGAGCTTTCGAAATCTATCATCTACATTATTCGCATCTCGTTTAGGTAACACTTTCTGATACTTTTGTCTAGCCATTCATATCAGTCAGTAAGCATCCATTCTTAGCTGCATATGTCAATCATTCCTTATTTCTGAAATATGGGGATTCAAATAAATCTGTTTCGGTGCGATTTATTTGCCCCCAAAATAATCGTACCTTATACTACCTTGTCATCTGGCTGCTACCATTTTGTAACCTTGATTTCCATTAGTTGAGTCTTCCTCCAATTTATGCAGTTCAGCTTACATTATTCTTTGATTAATCGCAACTGTTTGCGACGAAAATGTCTGTTCATTTGTGTTCGCTTTTGTTCTTGTTTGTGTCTTTTATATGTACGCATCTTGCTTTCGGAATCCGAATATCAGATACAGTAATCTTGCCCTTTGTGTTCATAACGAGATGGTAAGAACTAGAAAACATAATCCCATACATTTTTGTCATCACTTCTGCTCTTATTTAGATTAAATATTCGGTTTATGGGTTACTTATGCTTAGCTCAAAGAGCCGAAAGAAGGTTGATCATCGTTTCTCGAGGGCGACACTTTGCTCGAAGAGGGTTAAGCTTGGCACAGGCAAAGCTAAAGCCTTCCTCCATATCAATCAGCTCTTCACCAACCCTCTCCCACTCGAAACACTGAATCAGCGTTCCGAGCACCAACTCTATCATCACAGTCGCCAAGCCTTCTCCGGGACAGCTTCTCCTGCCCGAGCCAAACGGCATCATCTCGTACCCAACCCTGTTCCCCTGGACGCCCTTGAACCTCTCGGGCTTGAACTTTCTAGGCTCCTTCCAAATGCTAGGATCATTATGCATTCCCCATATATTGTAGAGGAACGCCGTGCCCTTTGGGACACGGTAGCCTTGCACCGTGCACTCGGATGAGCAGACGTGGAAGGTCACCGCCCCTGCTGGGCACATCCGGAGCGTCTCATTGACGACGCAGTGAAGGTAAGCAAGGTGTTTGAGGTCTGATTCATTCAGAAGATGGTCATTTCCAACTTGCTTATCAATTTCAGCCTGAGCCTTCTTTAGGACTTGTGGGTTGTTTAGAAGAAGACACAGTGCCCACTCCAAGGTCCCAGCTGTTGTACCAGTTCCAGTTCCTAACAACGTCTACCCGGAAAATCGGTTAACGCCTCATTTGATATTGATTTGATATTGATGTCTAGATATCAGATATTGAGATCGAGTTTCTTACCAATAGGAAGCTCTTGATCAGGTCGTTAGTGTAATACTGAGGATCGTTCTCTTGCACTGACAATAAAACGTCAACAATTCCTTCCTTTCTCTCCTCTTCGACATCTGAATCTCCATCTCCTCCTTTGTTCTTCAGCCTCCTACAGCCATCAATGAGATCCTGCACGAACTTGTCGTCTTCCCGATGCAGCTTCTTCAGCATCTCTTCGAAACTCGCTACACCAATAAACCACCTATAAAGGGGCACGAAATCACCAACGTCGAATAAGGAGGAAGCCACGAAAGACCTCTCCACCCTCTTCCGGTAGCTGCTTGCGGCTTCGGTCTCCTCCACCGCGCTCCCGGAGAGCATCTTCATGATGTTGTTCAGTGTCAATCTGAACAGCGTGGTCTTCATCTCCACAATGTGATTCGCACTCTCGCTGCAGTCTCTGTATAGTCCTTGGATAAATTCCCTGCATTAAGACGGAGCAGAAAGTTTTGAGTGAGGGGTCACCATAATAGTAGAAAATAGAATTATCTTACTAGCCCTCAATTAAAGATATTTAATGTTTTTATCCCAATTTTATTAATAATCATATAAAAAGAATTATATTTTATTATTTAAAAACTACATATAAATAATAAATGACAAAAAAAAGGGAAGAAGTATATGGAACTCTAGGTCTCAAACTAAGTTAAGAAAATAGATACTCCTTTCTATTATAAATGTAAGATTTTTTATTTTTATACATATAGTTTAAGAAGCTAAAAACTACTCCCTCCGTTAGTAAATATAAATCCATTGATTTTTGGCACGCTTTTTAAGGAGTTAAAAACTATATAAAATAATATTTTTTATTAAATTTTTACATAACTATATACTTATTAGTAATATATATAAGACTATGTAAAAAAAATTAATAAAAAATATTAATTTATATAATTTTTAACTTCTTAAAAAGCGTGTCAAAAAGTCAATAGAGTCATATTTATGAACTAAGGGAGTATATAAAATATTAATTTATTTTTTTTATTTTTTTTAAATTTAATATTTATTACTACTTAATAATCATTATTTTGGAAAAAATTAATAAAAAAATTTAATATTTAATAGTATAATTTTTCACTTTTTAAACTATGTACTCCCTCCGTTTGAAAATATTTGTCGTTTGACTTTTGTGCACGTTGTTTAAGTAGCTAAAAACTCTATAAAATATTATTTTTTTAATCAAATTTTTTTTTATAAATTGATACTTATTAGTAATAAGTACTCCCTCCATTCGGCAAAACATGTCGTTTACTATTCACGCACGCTTTTTTAGAATGATAAAAACTATATAAAATATTTATTTTTTTTATAATGTTTTTTAACAAGTTTGTACTTATTAATAATAACTACGAAATTGTTAAAAAAAATTATTAAAAAACTAGATATTTTATATAGTTTTTATCCCCTAAAAAAACGTGCGTGAATAGTAAAGTGACATGTTTTGCCGAACGGAGGGAATATCAATTTATAAAAAAATTGATTAAAAATAATATTTTATAGATTTTTTAGTTCCTTAAACAACGTGCACAAAAGTTAAACGACAAATATTTTCAAACGGATGGAGTATATAAAAATAAAAAATCTTAGGAGGGAGTAAATAAATAATCAAACACACCAATCATACTTTTGTACAAGTCCAAAATATAACATCCAATCATCCAATCAATATAATTAAAGTAGTTGAATCTTACCAAAAAAATAAAAAATAAAGTAGTTGAAAGATTCAGTGAATGAAGAGAAGAGATGTACAAACTACAAAGATCGATGAATTGAAATGGTACCTCACTACATCGGAGCGTATGTCGCCGAGGAGCTTCAAGCGATGAGAGGATAGCACGTGTACCACCGCCATTCGCCGGAGGTTCCTCCAGTGGTCCCCATACGGGGCCCACTCGAGCGACGTGTAGTCGTAGCCGACGTGCTTCCCGGCTAGGAACTGGGGCCGGTTGGCCGAGACGACGTCGTTCTTGGTCAGGCATTCCTCGGCGGCGGCCGGGTCGGACACGAGCACCACGGGGAAGGACCCCAGCCGGAGGTAGAGGAGGGGGCCCCACCGCCGGGAGAGGTCAGCGAGGGAGTGGTGGAGGGGGCGGCCCCAGCGGAGGAGGTAGAGGTGTCCGATGATGGGGAAGGAGAGGGGCGGCGACGGTGGGAGGTGGCGGAGCTTGTGGAGGAGTTGGCCGGCGACGGCGTGCAAGATCGGTAGAAGGAGAACGGAGGTGAAGAGTATAGAAAGGCTGTAGAGAGACATGATACATATATGATTCAGATAAGATGGATGTTTTCAGTTTTCACCATTAAAAGATGATGAAAGATCGATCGATCGATCAAGTGAGAAGCTATGGACAATTTGGGATCCTATCTCTCTCTAGCTATGGAGATTTTAAGATGGAGTTAAAGGATATATTAATCCGACTCGGACTTGATATATGCACAGTTTTATATTACCAAATTTAGGGTAATTTTACTGACTTTCGGTGGGAAAAAACATTTATTGACAACTGCTTCTCAGGTATATATATTTTTGGGGAAATTTATAAATTTAAAATTGGTTGATGTTATTTATCCCCGTCTTGTATGGGTACGAGTTATATACTATTGAGAATTATTTTAGAGTTTAAATAATAATTATGCTTTTTAGATTATTGAGAATTATTTTAGTGTTTTTAAAATTTAAGCTATATTTTTTCACTTCATATAGAGTTTGTATTGTTGTATAATCTTTTAATTTTTATTTCACACAGATTTTCAACTTTAAGTAAATTATAAATTTCAATCACTTTTTTTTTTTTTTACAGTAGGCAAGAAAGTAGATCGACACAGCGATCTTGAAGTCATTAAAAGATGGCTTAGAAGACCCTCTGACCCTACGCAGAGGGTCGCCAGTCAAAATTAAAAAAAAACAAAAAAAAGCTAAGATTACATATACATAAAAACTTATAGTTAAAGCAGCTAAAAAAATAGAATCCTTGCAACTTGAGATATGGTTTAGCGAGCCCTTGCATCTTGAGATCTGGATCAACGGTTTAGATAGCTTACATGCAAGTTGATGAGGTACTTGATTTTGATCAGGATCGGAGGTGGTGACCGGAGGTGGTGAGAGTTGGGGGTTATTTGGGAACAACGCCAAGTGGTTGAAATTTTGGATTGGATAGAAGGAGAAACAATTGCATGCAAGAGGTCAGACCTGAAAAAATGAGAGATTTAGTCCAAAAAATACAAGTTTAGAGGGGATCAAGAAACAAATAGTTTGTGCTGGATTTAAGATTTGAGATTTTGCTTTTGGAAGTATGTTTCTAAAATTTTGATGTGGGTTGGACAAAGTTTTGTGAGGGTAAAGTTTTCAGATTGGGGGATTTTTCGTGGCTACATGGAGGAGCGATTAGGCATCAGTGACTCCAAGCCAAGGAGAATCGAGGCAAGGAAGCTGAAATCAGAGGGAGGATTGGCCTCTGAGGGGTGGCGGATGAGGTGGGGATAGGGGTGAGAGGCCGGAGGAGGAGGTGCGACGCTGGGGGCCTTCCTATCGGAAGAAGCCAGGGCGGCGCCGACTCGGTGCCGAGCAAGGTGACCGGATAGGAGGGAGGGTGAGGGAGAGAGCCCACAAGGGGGAGGCTTAGAGGAGAGGTCCTGAAGAACCTCCCACCGAAGCAGGCGAGGCGCAGGCCGCCGGAGGGGAAGCCGGCGCACGAGGAGGCACGCATTGAACCAAAGAGCCGGTGGGCCGGTTGGAGGGGAAGAGCCGATATGGTTGCCTGTGTTTGTGGCTGCATCAGAAGGATGATATGCGAGTAGGAGATTCCGCCTGGGCGACGCCGGGGAGAAGCACCAGAGGTTGGGCGGCGTTGGAAGGCGGCGAAGTTTTGGGGCTAGGGTTTTTTGGTGTTCAGAGAAATAAGATGTTGAAATGAACACGTACACTTGAGTCGCCTAGTTGCTGCTTAGGCCCGCCTATCCCAACGATTATTCAGTTTTGGCTTCTAGGTAGGTGATTAGTCGACTTAGGGTTTTTTTTATCTCTCAAGTCGGGATGTATTTGCTTTTGAGTCGAACTTATGATTTTGGATTTTAGGAGGTTTAGAGTCACTAGTAGGCCACGTACTTTTGCGTTTATTTACTTTATTGTTAGTTAAGCATCGCGAATTTGGGTTTATGAGTGATCTTATGGATTATTATTACATTATACTCCCTTCATTTACTTTTATAAGTCGTTTACTATTCATACACGTTTTCTTAGGATGAAAAAAATCGTATAAAATATTAATTTTTTTATTGATTTTTTTAATAATCTTATACTTATTATTAAAGAGTATGAGATTATTAAAATTAATTAATTAAAATTTAATATTTTATATGCTCCGTAGTTTTTATCATTTTAAGAAAACGTAAATGAATAGCAAATGACTAATAAAAGTAAACGGAAGGAGTATGAATTATTGACATGTACTATGCGTTAAAATATAAGAAAATAATAGGAAAACTAATTAAAATACCCCCACTTTTAGGGGTCTGGTAAAAATATATCATCAACTTTCAAATGTAATAAAAATATCCCGACCTTTGAGAGTAGTGTAATATATTACCACAGGTTTTCTTACGGGTCAAAAATGCTAACAAGGTAGCCTACGTAGATTTTTTTTTGACAAAGCAGCCAACGTGGAAGCCTTTTTACAAATTGACACTAAAATTGGGTTTTCTTGAACGATTTCCTTAGAGAAAATAATAAACCGACAACAAAATTAAACCCGAAAAACAAAATTGATTCAACCAAGCAACTTATCCGGTCAAAATTACCGCAAATTATCACAACGCGACTATTCTATTCCTAACACCAAACCGACAACAAAACTAAACTGACAACAACAGCAACAACGAAGAGGGGGAAAAACAAAACTTACTCAGCTATATCCGTGAACGAATCAAAGAGGAAGAAGGTGTGAGAGATCGAGACAGCTCAACATAGGCAACCACGAGGGAGGAAGACTACCATTGAAGAGGAACCATGAGCTGCCTAGAAGACCTGGAAGACAATTCAATAGGCGACCATGAAAGAAGATAGAAGGGAAAAAAAGGCGTTGGGTATGAACTCGGTCCAACTATTTATTTTTTCCTAAAGAAATCGCTCAAGAAAACTCTTGTAAAAAATCCATGTGGGCTGCCTTGTCAGCATTTTTAAACCGTGAGAAAACTCGTGGTAATATATTAGCACTACCCTCAAAGGTCAGGACATTTTTATTACATTTGTAAGTTGATGATATATTTTTACCATACCCCCAAAGGTGGGGTATTTTAATTAGTTTTCCCGAAAATAATCAAGTTTGTTATAAGTTCGTTTAGGTGTCGCCTAAGCACCCATCTAACTCCTTAAGTGTTAGGCCGTCGGTGATTGTCTAGCAGAATTATTGACATGTGTACTATGCGTTAAAATATAAGGAAATAATCAAGTTTGTTCTAATTTGTCTAGGCGTCATCTAGGCATCTATATAATTGACTAAGCGTTAGGCAGTCAATGACCATCTAGCTGAAAGTAGCAGTCGTCTAACGTCTTTTAAAACATTGACTAGAAGTATAAAATACAGTAATATATATGGAGTACGGAGTATAACATTAAATATATATCAGTCAAAATAACTCCATAATGAGTGCTCCATTTTCTCAAACCAAATTTATGCGGTTTGATGGAAATCTTTGGACATATGCTTAATTTCAACTCTAGGTTAGACAGTGCATGCAATTATTAAGCAAATAATCATATGAAGCATACTTTTTTCTTAGAAAAGGCATCACTTTGCCCTGTTTGGGTGGTCCGAGCAACGAAATAGTTAGGTAATCCAATTGGTTGATGCAGTTCTGGTTGATTCCTCACCTGCTACGGTCAGAGTAGCTCTACCCGAGGTCTCGGATTCGATTATTGTCTCTGTTCTTTTTTTTAGTGAAAATTCAATATTTATCTTGCTCCCAACCAGTGAGTCGAGCGGGTCAGCACAAGTCGATTTACTTAGTACGTGGCTCTTGTCTGCTGGATCACGTGCCCAGAGTTTGTCACAAAAATGTTGGGTTTCCTCGTTATAAAAAAAACATCACTTTTTACACATCGTTTTATTTTGGGTGATAATATTTACACCCACCAAATTTACTATATACACCACACCCTGCCCCTCTTGAGTCACAGACGTGTGACTCAAGAGGCGCAGAGTATTTTATATATAAAATACCCTGCGCCTCTTGAGTCACACGTCTGTGACTCAAGAGGGGCAGGGTCTACTTTAAAAAAACAATAAAAAAAATGGGATGTGTGGTGTATATAGTAAAATTTTGGGTGTAAATAACATTGGCTTTTATTTTTTGACATTTTAATTTTGACGTGTTTTTTAACAACCTATCAATTCTACTTTTTATTAATTTTTATATATAAATTCTAGTATTAATAATAAATATGAAACTATCTTAAAAAATTAATAAAAAATAATATTTTATAATACTTTTAACTTAAAAAATGATTTAAAAATAAAGTGATCTAAATTTTGAAACGCACGTAGTGTTATTTATATTTTATTTCCACATATACAATAAGGATGTGTTTGGTGGTAGTTTTTTCAAGGTTTTGGGGGTTAAAAAAAATGCTATCAGCAGCCTTGTTTAAGACTAACTCTAATGGTATGGTGTAAATGTTTAAATATACATATTTTGATGCAAATTGTGCTCCAATGGTTACTTTTGAGTGTTCAAAATCTGCACATTTGCACACAAAATGCTCAAATATAATCATTTTAAACAAAACAAATAGAGGTTTAATGTGTGGGTGGTCTTATGAAAACAAATCTAATTTATGGGTGGTTTACTGTAATTTAATTTTTTATGGGTGGTTATGTGAAAAGTACCATAATTTATGGGTGGTTATGTGTAATTTACCCAAACTTTTATTACTTTTCAATAAATTAGAGGTCATTTCTATTGGTTACTTTTAAGTTTTTCTTTTTCCTTTTTAATTTAATTATATTTATTTAGAGATGAGTGTGTATAAAATACACATTTAACTAATGGAGTAAAATATTAAAAAGTAATGTGTATTTTTTAACACCTTGTGCAAATATGTACATTTGCACACTTAACCATTGGAGTTAGTCTAACATGAGGCTTTTCATGGAAGATGGAGGTTTGGGGGTTAAATTTGGTTAAAATGGCACCTTGGCCTCCAAAGGTTTGGTGTTTTTTTTTTTTGCTGTTTTTTTTCGCCCTTGAATTCAACCGGAGGAGTGAAGCAGCCCAACTCTCGTAGAAACCCCGACAACTGGAGGAGTGTCGGCGTCCCCTGTCGCCTCACTCTTCTCTCTCTCTCTCCATCTTCCCTATAGAACAACCACGGTGCCGCTGTTGTCTCGCCAAGACTCCTCTTGCAGCTTCCGACAACCAATGGCCCAATACCCTCTCCTCCCCCTAATTTGCCCTAATTGGGGCAAGTGAAAAGAGAAGAATGAAGGTATTTTTGACATTTTAAACTCAATACCCATTTACAAAAATACATGTCTTTTTAGATTTAATCATTACACTTAACCTACTTTTACATCTAATTATTACTCTAATTTTTACATCACCCCTACTCTCCTCCTCACAAATTAAAAAAGCCCATGTTATTTACACCCAAAATTTTACCATATACACCACATCCCACTTTTTTTTAAATAGACTCTGCCCCTTTTGAGTCACAGACGTGTGACTCAAGAGGCGCAGGATATTTTATATATAAAGTGCTCTGCGTCTCTTGAGTCACACGTCTGTGACTCAAAAGGGGCAGGGTGTGGTGTATATAGTAAATTTTATAGGTGTAAAGATTATCACCCATTAAAAAAAATAAACAAATACAAGTCTAATCATTACACTTAACCTACTTTTTACATCTAATCATTACATTTAACATACTTCTTAATTCCCGTGCTCCGTCCTAAAAAGACATGTATTTTAAGACGGAGGGAGTATGTTGCCAAACAAAGGTACCAGTGGTTGAGGAGCCAAAAAATTACCATAAAAATTTGTCTTTAAAATTAAACTCTTATTCCACCCCCTCTCCCCAAAAAATCATCAATATTATGATTTTGTAACTAGAATAAAAATATAAATTGTGCATGCTTTATTTTATATTTTTTAAATATTTCAATATAACCTCCTAATTTGAAGTTCTCGGGTATAGTTATATTATTAAGGTTTATGATGAAAGTATATTAGTTTAATAAATGATGTAGAAGATCATTTATATATGTTTAATATGGAGTATTAAATGTTTATAACTTATTGCTCGGATATCATATTTAAGTTTATAATATATCAACTCAAAACTATCGACGGCGAATATATATGTTCAATTTTATTTTCGATTGGGGACAACTGTCACCCCTAGTTCTAAGTCACCCCTAGTTCTAATGAGAATCCGCCTCTGATAAATACTGCTAATTCACGTAATACTTTCATTTTCCTAGCTTGGAATTTAGTTATGACCCGGAAGAAAGAGAAGGAACTCAATGATGAGATGAATTTTTTTGATCATTTTTTAAGATGATAACCAAAATCTTTGTTATATTCTGTCTATAATCTATATTCAAGTAGTCCGATGCTGGAGAAGATCGTCTAATCTAAAATCATAGTTCGTTTTGTGGTCTAATTTTTTTGGTTGAAATAATATATTTTATTATTTTTCATGGTTTTCCATGAATGAAAACAAGTAGACAAACAAGTTGTTGGACTAGACAATCCTCACTGGTCCAATGCGGTGTAGATTTGTAATTTTGAACAAGTTGTTGCACCTCAAATTCTGGGAAATTCTGCAGTTACTGTATTATTTTAAGTTAACAAGGTGGTGAACACAAACTCATATCAGTTTGGACAATCCCAACCTAAAGACAGGATCAGGATGATCTTAATCTCACCACAACTACCATTACTTAACATTCATTATCTCCTAATCAATATTATCATTAATTCATCTGATTTTTCACCTCTTTTTATCTTATATATATATATATATCCTCCCATTTACTTCACATTGTTAATCAGACCTGTACCACATAACCTGTTGGAGGACACCATGCACACTCCCATTCAAGCTGAAGCTGATTTTCTAGTAGAAGTGAACCCTTTTTCAGCCTCTATGGGATGACTCCGAATCCGACGAGCATGTTGCAGCCAGCCTGCCCAAAAACGAGACAACGTCGTCAGGCGATCCAAGAGTATACCTGGCGCTCGTTCGAGTCCTCCCAACCGCGCAAGAGAAGTAGTTCTCCTTGTCGAGGTCGAGCACACTCCACGTGCTTTTCTCCTGGACCGTCTTTCCCTTGCTCGTTAGCGCCCCGTTTTGATGGCTCCCATTGGCGGCCTTCCTCTCGAGATTTGGCGAGCATCTAGAGCGCGCCTTAGATTGCGAGAATTTTGATCCGGGTTTGCTGGCTGCAGGCTTCAATGGAGGCCTCTTTTCTCCGCAGTCGTGTAGCATGGCTCTCGGATAGCCCAGATCAGAGGGCAGCTCTGGCTCGAAGAATTTGTAGACGTCTTCATCCTGATCGTTTTGAAAATGTCATCAAGGATGGATGCAGCAGGTTAGCAAGACATTCGATCCAGTTGGTAAATTCGTACGTACCTTCTCTAGGAAATGACCGAGGCATAGGACATAGTCGATAGGAGACACCAAAGGCTTGCTTCGGACTATTTCAGCTACAATGCGATCCATTGCAGCGCCCTGCATCATCCACTTCTAAAGTTAACAGGCGGAGAATGTGTTTTGCTACTGATATTGTAACGTTTAACATTGTCGGATATGGATGAGACTATCGTTTTGGAACCATGACGGATTACCTTTGTGACGCCAACTGCTCTTACTTCAACAGATCGGCTACCTTGGACCACATCGACAGATGCATTTGCAATTGGACCCGTCCAAAGATGCTGAAGCATATCCCTTGCTTGAAGTCTGCCAAACTCATTGTCTGCATACTTGTAATTCCACACGAGGGAAGTAGTGCGAAGTTCACAATGGGATCTAGGTGTTCTTTCGGTGAAATACTCGAAAACATGCTGAGACCACAAATGGCAGTAACATTATGAGTATGCTACTGAGCTACAAGCACAAAAGCGGGAAGGAAAGGGATCGGAAAAGAGTCATCACCTTGACACTGTCAAGCAAGTCGGTATTTACATATTCAGGCATTGTTGTCATCCATGCTCCTCCTGTGTGTCGTAGGAACATCCCGTGCTCAGCTGCCAGCCATATGTTGTATTCTCCGAAATTCTGGAGGGGGAATTAAATGTAAGAAACAAGTACACTATATCATCAAGAAGGACAAAAAGGGTAACTGAGCGAGTTGGATCAAGTACTTCATCTAAGACAATCCGATCACTTCCACTGAGGACGACTACAGTCGTGTTTGGATCATTGCAGAGAGCATTAAGCTGTGCTCTCAGCTCTGGATGTAATTTGAGGTCCATTTCTTTTATTTGGTCTCCACCTCTTCTACCAGGGGAGTCCACTGGCTCAGTTAGTGTTGCATTGAATCCCTATGATAATATTTTGACAATTAGATACGTCGAGGTACAAGAAGGCTATTGTAAGCAATGGAATAGCTAGTGAAGTCATACCAATATGATTAGCCGATTACGACAAGCAAGGAAGCGGTCAGTGGCCTCGTCAACAGGAAGCCTGGGTCTTATTTGCTTAATTCTATGCTGAGCTTCAGCAACCGTAACATTTAGTTCACTACATAATGAAACAACTATCAGCATACAAAACTCAACTTCAATAACCTAAACAAGCTTAAGGCTGCAGATGCTGCAAATTTACAAGAACTTCAACTATTAGGAGTTTAGTTTTTCACTACTAATTCAATCATCAACCATCATTTGATCCTTGCACAAAAAGTGTGTTTAGAAGAACGGATTACCTGACAAAAGTTTCAGCCCATTCCTGAGCAGTATGAGTTGTTACATGCAAAAAGTTATGCTGATGTCGTTTCTCCCTCTCTTCATCCGACATATTTAATGCTTTTCCAATTGCAGCTGCAACCTCTGTGACGTTCCAAGGATTTACAAGCAGTGCTCCAGCACCCAGAGACTGTGCAGCACCTGCAAACTATCAGGGCAGAAGTTATGAGCTTCTGACTATTTTCCGCCTCGTTTCATGAGGATAACTTCATAAGTGAGAATGAGAATAACTTCCAATATAATGTTCCCTTTCAAAAGATTCTATTACCTCACTGAGAATGAGAACACCTCTCTTGGCATCTTGGCAAGCCACAAACTCATAGCTGACAAGGTTCATTCCATCTCGCAGGGATGTCACGAGTGCCACATCTGGATTGATCCACTAAGCGAATCATAAAAGAGAATCTTCAAAAAGAGAGAATTTAAATGTTCTGTATTCCTACCAGTGACAGCATATAGAGCACACAAAGCATGGAAGTCCAAGGAGCGATCCTGAAATGAATGCAAAAAAGCATGTTCAGCAAGTTTGTCCAGCTGATGTTGAAACAACTCATACATCATTAAGGTATTTTACAGTAAGAAGTTTCAAGTCAAATACACACCAGGTGATGGATAGGAACAGCAGTCAAAGTGCCAAATCTCCCATTAATGCGTCCAACTATTTCATGAACCTGGCTTGTAAGCTTTTGATCTGCAAGAACAGGCAATAAAGCAAATGGTTGCAAAGAACACCAGCATGATAGGTAAAGACATGCGCAATCTGGTATGTGATGACGCGTAGGAAGCTCATAAAACATTAACACAATAGCTACTTGCAAGACGTTGGATGACAAAATAATAGAAGGAACATACACTCGGGCACATCTGTTCGAGTTGGCACAGCAATTTGCAGAAGAACAACTTTGTCACGCCATGCTGGACTTTCTTCAAGAAACTTTTCAAATGCTAGTAGTTTTTGTGGGATCCCTTTAATCATATCAAGTCGATCAACACCTAACATTACCTGCCAAGTTGGATGGATTTAGCAAACTGCAAAAACTAAAATTATATCCATTGGTGAATGAGAGACCTCATAACCTCAAAATGTAGGGAAAACACACACAATTTATATGTGAGATAAGGTAAACAGGCTATGCAAAGTGACTTCCAAGTTAACTTAGACGAGGTCTCTTGAATGCAAGTAAAAACCACTAAGCAAAACATGCAATGTCATCATAAATTACTGAAAACTACCTTTCTACCAGAAAATCTTTTCTTCAACTCCTTGATATGCTCCTGAACTTGATGAACATCAAGTGCTCGAATGAATCTCTCTGAATCTATCCCGATAGGAAACTGGCAAGTTCATCGAAAATTTTACAAAATAAGTCCAAGGAACTAAAGCCCAATAGACTAGACAGCAAGAATATAATTTGATTAAAAACAGATAAATGTATAAAGAACTTACATCTACATTTAGTTTTAAATGGATATTAGACTCTCAGAAATTGAATCCCCTTTTTAATAATATCATACATGCAAATAGGCAAATATTATTTGAACTTACAGCAGCGACACGAGTCAGCCTTCCTTGATCATCTTCTACACCTTCAGGTGTACCCTCAAGTTCAAGTATACGAGTGCAAGCACTCACAAAGTGTCTTGCATAATCATACGTATGAAAACTGTATCAAAAACCGACAGATACAGTTTGGATGAGCAATAGTTTAGGAGTTTTATTTTTCTCTAGGAAAAAAGAGAAGTTAGGTTTTGCAAATAGGTAAAATTGTTTAAAACAACTAATCAAGTTTATTGCCAGATGACATCTAACTTACCCAACCAAGTCAGCAGCTAGGACAGCTCGTAGCAGTTCTGATCGAGATGGCAGTGTTCTATGAATTTCAGAGGAAGGAAAGGGCGTATGGAGAAACCAACCGACTTTAATTCTGCTATCATGGTTTTTAAGGCACTCCGGAAGGAACATCAGATGGTAATCATGGCACCAAACAATATCTCCTTCTTGATAATGTTTTATCACCACATCAGCAAACATCTGGTTAGCCTTCTTATAGGCAGCGAACTGCGACTGAAAGCTTCTGGTTGTGGCCAGGCGATCTTCTTGTGGGAGTCCAAGATAGTGAAAAAGAGGCCAAAGTACATTGTTACAGTACCCATTGTAATATTGATGTACTATTTCCTCGTCAAGGAATACCGGTATACACCTCTGTAATAAAGCGCGCAAACGCCTCAATATGGTTGATAAGGCATTACTAAGTACATTGATAGTTAGAGTAACATAAAAATGTTAGGACCTTTTCATCCAGAGCTTCTGCTAAAGCATCCTGTCCAATCTTATCAGGAACATTAACCCCAGCCCATCCAATCCATCTCGCCTCGAATTCTTTCACACCTTTAGAAGGAATGCAAGTAAATTCCAAGCTTCAGTTGAAATTCATGAACTACAACTACATAATAAATACTTCATAAATAAACATTGCATACCTAGAAGAGCACTGACCAAACCTCCAGCACTGATATCCAACGACCATGAATCTTCACCTCTTCGTACTGCAGAAACCGGTAGCCGATTGGCCACCACTAAGAGCCGCTGCTTCTGCTGCGGCATCCATTCAACCCGTTCATAGCCTTCATTCTGGCTTGCAATAGCTGCACCCTCCAGGAATTGTTGAACAAAAGAAAAATCAGGCTGGGACTGGGAGTGCTCAACCCCATTGCTACCATCCGAAAATCCATTTTGCTGTGCCCTGACATTTCGCCTCAATTCCCTTAACTCCCGATCCTTCAGGAGCCTACCCAATCTAGTTGTGGGGGTTGAAGAATCCCCGTTACACTTGTTCCCCGGCATCAGTGCGATCTGCAACCCAAGATGCAACTTCAATAAGGGTATTTACTTGCAATAATAGAGCTCTTAGTGCATTCTCTTTTTAGCAACCAAATTTAACTTCTGTTAAAACTGATCTTCATAATAAACACCACCACTTCCAAATTTCGGCAGAAGTAGATTAATCTTGATGAGGCAAAAGGGGAAGCTTTCACCCGAATTCCGAAACCCGCGTTATGAACTCACATACAAGACCAGGAGGATCCGCCCTCCAACAAAACTGGACAGATTTTTTAATTTCTTTTGAGGTAAAAAACTGGACCCGTTGTTTTCAGCTGAAAAGTCCCAATATAAAGACTTTAAAAAAACAAAAAACACGTTCCAATAATTTGCCAAAGAAAATATCTTACTACTTATTAGGTCTCATTATTATGAAACTTAGGTATGTGCGGACTGCTATATATACCTCACCGAAAATCCTTAGAGAGCAAGGAAAGAAGGGCACATATAGTGGGCTGACGCCATACCTAATCAAACAAAAGATTTCTTGATTTTGTGGGATCATATATATCTCCAATCAGCTAAAGGGCAAAAAGGTTCCCACCGGAGCGATAACCACGTTAAGTTCGATATCCATCTTCTATTACAAAAGTTTCGAAAAGGTACCGGAATAGAGTGGGAGACAAAAGCTACCAGAATCCTGGTGGCAGAGTGGAGTATCCCTTTGGGGAGAGAAAAAGGATGGAGGTAATGGAATCCTACTGTAAACTTTATACGGCATTATAATCAATGGACCAGAAAGCCATGCAGGTGCACCCTTAAAAAATCTCCATTTTTCTGTCACCGAAAAAAAAAGGGGAGGAGAGAAAAAAGCATTTCACGTGAAATGTCATTTCCTTCCTATTCTTTTATTACGAGTATGAGACACACATATGATATGAGCACCTATATTGCCATATGGATGATTTAGGCTAGCCCTACACGAGGAACACATCTGATGTTGAACTGTTGCCGACTGCACGGACTTAGAAGATATTCTCATACATCATGATTTTTTTACAAGCCCTGTGTAGTAATAGTAGTGGTGGGAATTACTTAATTGGTGTTCCTGAAAGTATGCATGCAAAGGCTCTATATAGTGAGGAGCATGACAATGACCCGCTGGCTGGCAGCCTGGCACTGCAAACCATTCAAGTGAATATGAGACTAACTGTTGGCACCGTGCGAAGGGGCATTTATCGAAGGCTGCGAAGAAAGGAAGAACCTATTGAAAGCAGAGCGTTTTCTAGCAGGGTGGAACAATAGCTCGAGTGCATTTAAAGGAACGCGTCGATAATAACATAGCTTTACTATTTAGGGAATGAATGAATTGAGTCCTCTGGTGCTAATGCAGGGCATTGGGCACTGTGGTTTTGCATGCATGTGACATTGTTTGCACAGATGCATTTTCAATGTCTTTTAACAGATAGTATAGAGAGCTTAAGATCAACCTGTTTTTTGATATGAAAAATCATTTCATTCTCAATCTATAGGATTACTGTTGATATCAGAAATACCAGAATTATTTTTTTAACCTTGAGAAATTGCAAGGAAATAGAGATGATTATTTAGGATAAGAACAGGACTTGCAAAACATGCTGAAGAATTGACAAGAGATAAGAAAGGCTTGAATAAATGGAAGCCGATTTGACTTTCCAGTCCAAATTGGGCAGTCAATTTAAAGAATTTTCCGCCATTCCACACCGAATAAAAATTTCCATAGTAGCTTAAAAAAATTATAAGATCTGAAAAAAAATATATTATAATGAGCAAAAGGAAAATCAGTGGTTGTTGAGTTGCAAGCAAAGTACGAAGTAGCTTTTTTTTCTACATGTTTATCAGAGATGGTAAGTAATTGACTAATTCGACGGAGGGAGGGATCATGAAGAAAAGTAATAATGTTGATGATGATGGTGAAAGGAAGGACCACGTTTACGAAGCTGACATGTCGTGGAAAAAATTTACCAAGCAGAGATAACACGAGCTTACCTTGATTGGTTTGTTTAGGAGGAACAAGTTCTAATCGCTTGATGTTGACAGAACTAAGCGAAATCTCCCCAGAACTCTGAAAAATGAGGATACGAGAAACAATTGAATACAACAAAATAGGGCTATAGTAGCGAAAATCACAAAAAGACGGAAACGTCGATCTGCGGTGGGAAATTAGATTCAAGTGTTTTAGACAGCAACAAATTAGTGTTGCAGATTTGCAGGCTAAGATCCAAAGTTGATAACAAACAGAAATTCGTCACATTATGAACTCAAAGTTCTCACCAAACAGCCGATTACGGTAAAGCAGGTAACAAACTAAAACCTAATTGCTGGAGATTTGTTCCAAATCCATGGCTTAAGGCCACACAAAAGTCCGAGGAACGAGATGCATGTTCGAGTGTTACTCTGTGCGCGTGTGTGAGAGAGATTAGAAATCGAAATTACAGATCGAATCTCCGACTATTCAATTAAATGATTTCGGTATTTCCAGAACGAAACTGCAACTGAAACACTCGCCGGAGATTGAGATCTCAATTTTCAACGCACATCGAAGCAAGTAAAACAACAAGCATCAAATTTTGGTGAACAAAGACGACGACATCAACAATTCAATCAAAATCGCTTTCAGTTTCAGTTTCAGCATCACCTCATCTCTAATCGGCAGTATCGAAGCCAAAACCTCGAAATCGAAATTTGACATTCAGCAGCAGAGAGAAAAAACGAACTAAATATCAAATAAAGTGGAAAATCTCACAAAATCTAACCTGCTAAATCTTCTGAATGGATGGATCGATGAGCGTTTGGTGCGGAGGAATCGAAGGTAACGCTTGGGAGGCAAAACCTCGCCGCCCAAGCTCGAAACGCGCTCACTTTCACTTTCTTTTCAGTTTGCATCGCTCGTTATATAGAAGGAAGGTGGGGAGCCCCAGATCATCACTTTGGAGGGAATTTGTTCGTTTTACTTTCTTGACCTTTTGAAATAAAAAGGGGAAAATATAATATTGTTGGGCCCCACTACCCAAGGGAGAAAAGTTACAGGAAAGCTAAATACACCGCTAAATTTTCCAACCCCCTGCGAACCGAGCTCCGCTACCCCTTGCGGACATCACCGGAAATCGGGCCAAACACGCTAAAAAAAGTCATCGACAAAACGTCCGCAAGACGTTGCGGAGAGAGGTCCGCGTTATGATGCGGAGTCCCTAACTTATATGTAAAAAAATACAAAAATAAAATAAAAGCCCTAATGTTCCGCAACTTAGTGCAGACCTTTTTTTTACATATAGGTTAGGGACTTCGCATCCTAACGCGGACCTCTCTCCACAACGTCTTGCGGACGTTTTGTCGATGGCCTTTTAGAGCGTGTTTGGTCTGATGCCAGGTGATGTCCGCAAGGAGTAGCGAAGCTCGGTCCGCAGGGGGTTGCGAAGTTTAGCGGTGTGTCCAGTAAAAATTAGTGGTGTATTTAACAACCCCTTATTTTACCTTTGGTTCGGTGTACACACTCCTAGAATGTAAATTGTACACAAATTTGAGTATTTGATTAAAAGAAGATGGAAGGGTCGGATTAAAATGGATTTTTGTTTTTTTCTTTGAATAGAAAAATGGTGGGAGTCATGTTCAAAAGGCCGACGCTCTTTTTTTTGGGGATATGAATTCGCTGTTTTGAAAAAATGGTCAATTCCATCGAATAATGTTATGTTTTTTTTTCCATTAAGTTCAGATAAAAATATCCCAATTCCACTGAATAATTTGTAACATTCTACCGAATAATGTTTTTTTATTTATCTATTTCAAATAAAAGAAATCACAAATAATATGGATCGACAATCTCAAATCTCAATCTTATTTTGAATTACAAAATACACACATTAGGCTGAATAATTATTCAGAATTCAACGAATAATATCGACAAATCTCATATCTCAATCAAAAATTTCACCGAATAATGTTTCACGTTCCTTTAAACAATACTTACAATTTATACGAATAATGCTTCAAATTTCACCGAATAATGTTTCACATTTCACCGAATAATATTTGCGTGAAATGTACACCATATGGCTTGTGTGCAAATGATCTATACTCATATTACTAAATTATAATTAATATATTTTGAAATGATTTTAAGAAACAAAAACTAATGTAGCCAAACTCTCTACCAAAAAATCTAAAAAAACCCAGCCCACAAACCCAACCCTAACACAAACCTTACCCAGCCGCCGCCGCCTCTGGTTATTCCTCCACCGGGCTGAGCGGCTTCCCCCGCCGTCGCCTTCATCCTTCAAGTCAACGTCGGAGTGTCAAGGTTCCTCAAATCCTTGTTGTGGTGGTCCTCGGCGATGTCGATGCGTTGTGTCTGAGCTCCTCGACCTCCTGGCCACATGTGCATCCGCATCTTCCGACGACTTCCTCCTCCAATCTTCTTCCACCAGCATCCTCTATGGTTATCGCAAGCTTTCGTTGCCACCGCCGCCTCCCCCACTCGGTGTATCCCATCCCGCCGCCATGATCCTCACCCCAATCAACGTCTCTCCGATCGCCCACTCTCCGGCCTTGAGCTACTACGGCCTCGGCGGGGAGTCCGACCCTGTTGTCGCCGGCCTTCTCCTCTCCAGCCTCCTCCTCCGCCACCGTAAGATTCCTCAAACCCTTCCTCAAACCCCTCTTCGGCGAGCTTCTGGCCACCGGCCTCCAGATCTAGAACATGCAAAAAAAATCTCTCCGCCTCAAGCCCCCGCCCATACTTTTCAAGCCCCGTCCCCTTGACGGTGCTCTCTTTTTTAGCCTCCCCTTGGGGACTCCAAACACCCCTCCCCTTGAATCTCCATTAACAAATTTTTTTTAATCCCCTAGATCCACAAAATCAAATAATCCAAATCTAATCTTATTCCCCACCTCTCCTCTTCTTCCACAATTGATTAACCCTTTAAAAATAGAAACCCACAAAATACCCAAATTAGCCGGTTGAGGATGCTCTGATCTATGACCCCTTGGTCTATATCTGACATCACCGCCACCTTATTACCATGACTTTGGTTGTGCAAATCTCAAGTTTTCGAGTCCAGCCATCACATGCAACTTCATTGTTGAGCGAGTCCGAGCCATCACATACAATAATCATCATTACAACAATCACCGATATCGAAGCCACAAGAGCAGATATCAAGAATCAACGGTTCCAATTATTATTATTTTTTTATTAAGTAAGAATTTGAGTTCAGACATATCTGGAACTCGAAAGCCGGTCAAGTCGACATACGGGAGAACCGTCAACACCAATACAAACAATAATACATAACGGTGCAAACTCAGGCAAACACACTCTAGCAAAACGAAACCTAGAAGATCTAGACCAAACAGGAAGTGGCCGAAAATGACGGACGAAGCCAAGTCCCACTCTGAAGCAGAACCGTAGGTCAATGATACATCAGGACCCGATCATCCTGTGGGCAGTGCGGACGAAACTCCAGGGAAGCAGTCAACCCGAATAAAGGAGACGCCACGATACACACTACCACGACCCCAACCTATCCCGACTCCGACAGCCAGGACCAAATCCACGGAGAAGATCGCCAAGCCACACCACCGTAGAGCCGCATAACGCCTGAGTGAAAAGCACCAAAAACCCTATCGGGATTTGGTCAACCCTAGCGGGATTTAGTACACGCCCATACGAGCGGGGTTGAAAACCCTTGCGGGATTTTAAACAAATTTTTTATTACTATTAATATATAAAGAATTATATATTAACTTTTGATTAAATTATATATATATAACATTATATATATTTATAAAAATGAATTCGGTACATTTTTTTATTATTATTGAAACGGGCAACTTAGGGCCCAAGCCTAAGCCTTGGGCCAAGTCGGGCCCAAAAACAGGGCAAATTCGGGCCCAAGGAAAGTGAGAGAGCCAGGAAGCAGGAGGAGCTGCTAATCATCTCCAGCGACCGCCCACGACGACCGATGGGAAGGCCAAAGGCGGCCCAAGCGGCAAAGAAGACCGAAGCCGCCAGAGAATACAAATCCGGCAGAGAAAGGGGACGAAGACGGTGGAAGAAGGCCGGGGGTGATAACGGCACGCCGAGGAAGGTCCATAGGGACACCAACCGGCCGCCGAGGGAGATGCCCAAGAGAGGAGGAGGGAAGCAGTACGAGGCGGCCGCACTGAGCGAGAAATGGAGACCCCGATTGCACAACACCGAAAGGGGAAAACGAAAAGGGGTCGGGATTACAGAAGAAACAGGAACACAAACCTAGATCTAGGAAGTCAAGGCAGATTTGATCGAACTGATTTAGAATGAATGATGAAACGAGCTCTACAGCCCGGAGTCTTCAAAAGCCCCAAAGAAATTGAGCTGCTTTTTGTTCGTTATGGTGGGTTGCAGTAGAAGGGTCTTCAAATTCCTTGACGGATAGTTATACACCGGCGACCGAAACAAGGAGCCACAAGCACGAGGCGGCAGAGGAGCCACCACCAAAGCCTGCACACGGCCGACCAGATTTTTGAACCCCGAAGGGATTTTCCGACCTCCCTCTCTCTAGTTTTCTAGAGAGAGGAGAGAGCTTTTTACTAGTTCCAATTATTGATCTGAAGAAACAAAGACTTCAATTTATAGACATTTTTAATTCTAAATTTTTGTAATTGTAATATTACATAATTGTTCTTTTTTTACTGGAGACCATCTACGTAGGGTCTTCCAAGCCATCTGTTGATGGCTTCAAGATCGCTTTGTCGATCTACTTCTTACCCACTGTAAAAAAAAATTAATATATTTTGAAATTCATTTGTCAATTATTCTCTATTTATGTTTTTTTATATGAAACTATATACTTTAATTTTCTATTTTTGGTTTGTTTGTGAAGTTATTCATCCTTTTATATCATTGTTTTTTTTTTACAAGACAAAGATTTGGATACTCAAAGTATTCATGATCATCTAAAAAGATGATGTTCTGGAATTCACGGCTATAACCTAGGATAGAGTTACAATTTAGTTCTGATTTAGCTATAAAATCAGCTGCACCGTTTGCTTCTCTGTAGCAGTGCTGGAATTTGATAAACTCGAAGTCCTTGCTTAGAGCTTGTATTTCTTCAACTATCTGAGTGATTTCCCATGGTATGTTGTTCATCTGGTTGATGGCGTTGATAACAGTTGCAGAATCGCTTTCAATAATAGTCTTTTGTATTCCAAGTTCTGCTGCTAATCTTATACCTACAAGTATTGCAAAACATTCTGTTTGGACTACAGAGTCTGTTTTACCATTGCTCTTATGTATATGAATTACGTGACCCTGATAATTTCTAACAATACATCCAATTTGGGAATGGATATCGGTTTTTACAGAGGCGTCTACATTTATTTGAATGATATTTTTTGGAGGATATTTCCAGGTCATTTTGTCATGAGGCCTGGTATGTTTGGGTAAATTTGTTATATTTTCTTCCTTTTTCCAACAAGAAATTTTATCTATAGTCTGGGTTAGGGTATTGGTTATATTTTTATTTGAACTTTTTTGGAAAATAATTTTATTTCGAAGTTCTCAAATAGAGTGCCATAAGTGGTAAAGATCTGTAAAGTCTATATTTTGGGTTTTATATCATTGTTATATCTCGAAGTTCTTTCATTTAAAAAAAAAACTATCTATTTATCATGAGAGTCAAGACGTAGAGTTAATAATCAAGTGGGTTAATTTAATCGGTCCATAAGATGTTGAATGACCTTTTTTAGAAACTACAATTCCATTCATCAAATCATCCAATAATAAAGTTTGAAGACCCATATTAATATATTATATATGAAATTAAAGTGTGAAAAAGATTCAAAGATAAAACTAGTTAAAGGGCATAAACCCGCTAAAAATAAGCTAGCTACTTGATTGAGTACATACTCGGTTCACTTGGCTCCGATCATAAGACCATTTGCGTGCCATCAATTCTTCCCTTTATCTTTTTGTAAAAGATGTAAATCAGCGAACTTCTCTTTCAATGTCAATTAATTTTAAGATGGATACTCATTGATTTTGTATGCTCGACTTGTTTAGCGTATAGTATACATGAGAAACCCCAAAGATGCATGCAATATTGCATTACCCATAACACGTACATACCTTCGACTTCCGCTTAATTGCTTGTATTGATTTCGCCCCCTTCCCAAACAAAGCATCACAAATGACTAAAGTTTCACCAATTGGACACTCATGTATTTTTACGGGGTGTTGTTAAATACACCCCAAATCACTACGTTACGTCCATTCTAATGTGATGTTATTTTTAATTAATTAGCACACATTTTTAATTAATTAGCCCACCGCAAATCATCATATCCGGTCCATTTGAACATGTTAATTTACGGTGTATTTAGTTTACACGATTTTTTACGTGTATAGTATTTTGGATTGATTTATTTAGAGTAATGTGTGATTAAGATAAAGTTTTGGTTAATTAGATTCGGACTAGCTTATTCGAGTTGGTTATGTTTTAGATTTAAGTGTACTTCTAGTTTGGACGGACTTGGAGTCCTGGTTTTGAATAATAAATTTTTATTTGTCAATTCGTCATATGCTTTGGTTTGATTTTTTTTTAACTCTATTTTTTGGTTTTAATGAGTCTTCTCAACTTTATTGGGTATAATAATTAATTAGTTATTGATTTGTAAAGAATTTTTTTTTGGTAAAGTGATTTGTAAAGAAATGAGTTTATATATATATTATATATATTTGAGATTTTAAGATTTTAAGGTGACTGTTTTTTTTATAGGTTGCAACGAGATTTCAAAGGGGCTTAACTTAATTCTCTGGTTTTTTTTTCTCCTGCCAGGAAAAGATAAATTGTAAGCAAAAAAAAAAAAAAAAAAAAAAAAAACTCAAGGAAGCATTTCAGCCATTTCTTTATGGGATGTTCTTTCATTATTAGTTAAGATTTTTATTCTTTATGGGTCTGGGTATACAGACGCACAGTCGCTCTCTTGCACTATTTTTTGTTAGCTTTTTGCAGTACAATTTATCTATTGCTCTACAGTCTATAAATCCATATATCTGGCATACTCTTATCATAAGACCATGGCCATTTGTGAGGGGAAGGGGTGGGGGATAGGAGTGGAGACAAAAATTTAAGAGTGTGTTTGGGCAATAGGTTTTTTAGGAGGGGTTCGAGGTTAAAACCTGCAACTCTATGTATTTGGCAAGAGGTTTGTGTTTTAAGATGGAGATTAAGGTGGAGGTTTTGGTGGGTTAAATTTGCCCCAAAAAAAAAACTTGGGGGGCAAGCTTTGGGAGGTTATTTTTTTTGTGTTATTTTTTTTTGCCCTTGGAACTCAATTGTATAAAGAAGGGGAAGGGGAATGGGTAGGGGTAGGGACATTTTAGTAATTTTTATCTCAAAACCCATTTACAAACCTTACAATCACCAAACACCCAATCAGGTTTTTTTTTTTAAATAAACTCCACCTTTCACACCTCTAACTCCACAACCTTCAACTCCATAATCTCCAACCCCATAACCTCCACCTACTACCAAACACGGCCTTAGTGAGGATCCATTCTAAAAGTATATATAGTATTTCCAAGTTTGTTCTTCTTTACTGTCTCCTCTCACAAATTATTTTAATTTTTATTTTTTTAATCTATTTTTTTCTATTTTTTTAGTTAATGCTTGTGAGAGGAAGGGGGTGGGGGAAACAAAATTCAGTGAGAACCCACTCTCCCGAATTTCTCTCTATCTTTCTGTACATTCTCACAAACCATCTCAGCCTTTATCATTTTTTTAAAAAAATTAAAATTTAAATATTTTTTTTAATTTTGGGGATGAGGATGGACAAACAGGGAACCTGTCCCTTTAAGGACAAGTGATCTCGTCCGAAAAAAATTGAAAACAAGTGATTTAGAGCCGACTATCAACAAGCCAAAAATATCAGGCTATATTATTATTATTATTATTATTATTATTATTATTATTATTATTATTATTATAAGTTTAAGACCCATCGTTTAATAGCCGTTCGTCTGCACTTTCCACATGAGATAAATTCTTATTGTACCGATAGCCCGTGATGTTACTGTTTGGTGGCGCTTGACTTCATTCTTCGACGACGTTCGTAACTGCTGGGAGTAGTTCTTCTTAAATCGTTCTTTTTATAGAGTTATTTATGCTTGTTTCATAGCGCCGTTTTCTGTTCTTATTGTATGTTTAGGTGATTTTCGTCTGCCGATTCGTCGGCCTCTCAAAAATCAGGCTTTGCTTGATCTCAAATTCTTACTTAATTAAAAAAAACCATCATTTAATACAAATTAGTAAGTTATTGTATAATAACCTCTTATTTTTAGTATTTTGTAATTGATTTGTTGTAGGTACACTTCCATATTAAAACTCTCAACAAATATTTAAGTTATCCATCATTCTAGTTATCAACGCAGCAGATATGATAGTAAGTCAGAAAGCGACATTGTTGAAGCATGAAGAAGCCAAGAGTCCACTTCAAGAACCAGCTTCGGGTCCTCTAATCCATAATTAATAATTATACTTACTTAATCTCAAACAAAAAACCCAATTAATTAACCTAATTAAAGGTGAGGATTATCAAAATTAGCGGCTATCATTTTGGGTGTCACGTGATCAGGTGGAAAAGGAATTTTTAATTAAATTAATTAAGGAGGGAAATCAATTCAAGTATACCATACATCTTCTCAACTTTTGGTTCTCACATGTATAAAATTAAAGTATTGGTAGTGGTGCCAATAATATATCTATAAAAACTACTCCGTAGTAATTAAACACACTAGTGTATAATGTAGTATAGTATAGTGTATATACTTTTAGAATGGACTTTCCCAACTTTTAAATAAAGGTGCTTTAAAGTTGTCCTTCAATCTATTTTGCTTATTTATACACGGTTAATTTCTCGTCAAATGAACGACTGTAAGTATTTTTTATATGAAAATAGTTTGTCGATATCTTTTTTCTGTGTCGGGAAAATCAGAAACCAAGTAAAAAATCTTATCGATACTGAAGGGTGATGAATAATCATACCTTTGACGAAAAATTAATCGTGCATATATACTTTTCCTTAATATATTTAACATACCACAGATACACATACACGCAAAGGCAAAGCTAGAGGGGGTTCTGGGGGTCGCGTGACCCTCCCCTTTCTTTCGACAAATTACCTAGGTATATTCTCATCGTTGATAGCTTCGCTCTGATATAAAATACGTCTTAATCCAACATCTGAGTAAAAAGTTATGAATGTTTTAAAAACTGTAGGTGTATTAATCACTTTAATTTTATTTCAATAGATTATAATACTTTTATATTTTACTTAAATTGACATTCACATATTATAATTCATCTCGAGAGCTTCGAAAACATAGGTTATATTACCTATTTTGAGAATTTGGTAAGAAGTTACGCAAGTTTTAAAATTTTTATATCTAGTTATACATTATTACATATTAAGAATACAATGTTTATTTATTGCGTTTTATATTCTTATTTTTGTTTTATATCCTTATTTTCGTTTTATATTTTTAAGTAGTTTGTAATATCGTTTGACACTAGTTTGTACTATCGAACATGTTATATTTTACAACTTTTTTCTTGGTTTTATCGTCTACTACTATGGTGACTCCACTTAAAACTTTCTCCATCCACACGGGGTATCTTTTCCACTTTATATGGTCTGTCCCACCCAATTTAGTGGTCATATGCCTTTAAACAAATGGGCACTATATGTAGTAAAACACTTAACAAATTCACTTCCCATTTTCACGAAGGAAAAAGGACAATTTAAGAGATTGTTTACTTGCAAAATTACTGTTTTTTAGCCCCATCATTTTGTTTGGGTGTGTTCCCCCTCGCCCGGACCCCCACCCAACTTGTTGTTACTTTTTGTTTTTTTGTTGTTGTAGGAAAGTCGAAAGTCAAGCCTCTCAATCGAATGCATAGAGCAATAAAATGGAGCTACACAACAATAAGATGTGAAGTAGTCGTTCTCCTCGAATCCTTATCTATAAAAGACAATACACTCATGGACGGGATATATATCTAACGAATGAAAGCCAATAGGAAAAGAGAAGGCGAATGAGGTAAGGGAATCGACGATATAAAATTCGCTTCTCTATGAACATGTTGGATCGAGCTGGATTTCCCAGTCTTAATTTCGAAGAAAGCCTTGGCATTGGTTCAATAGGCTAAAGAGGGGGTGACGATTAGCAATGTTCCCATGAATGAGCATGATAGCTGATGAAACCCGATTTTAGAATCCCGTTCCCTCAGGATTCCGGGATCAAGTTGGACGCGGGCGAGCTCAGACGATCGGGCTTACCTGAGATACGCGACGAGATTACCGTCAGCGTAGCAAAACCTGTGCCGATCCGAGCTCAAGCCTTCTGCAAACCACCGTCCTCCCAGGGCTTCATCAAACGTCGGCTCCCGCTGATCGAGACGAATCCCGCTCGGGAAGGCTCTTCGAGCCATCCAAAAACCGACCCCGAATCTCAAAGTCTTGCTCTATATTTATAGGAAAAACCCATGAGCCATTATCAACACATGTCATGGAGTCGACGACAAGTGTCGACACATGTTCCGAGGTTGACGACAAGTGTCGCGGTATTTGGGACAAGTGTCCTTCAAATAGAAACTTTTCCATGTGTAGTGGGCTTAGGTGGAATTTTCCATCAATTGGTTGATACATTATAATCAACCTAAAACCGGGTTTATTTATATAGCGGGAACCCGATTATTTACTCGTGATATCGTAAATATTATTATTTATGTTGGTGCATCATCACAGCTCCTCGGACCTTAGTCAAGTCAAGACTTAACTGGGGTTCGATCAGAATGATGCAATATATGTGCCTGTAACTTGTCCACCCGTGGGAGAGTATTCATTATGTCTATCTTTGGTGTAAAGTTTTAATTAAGTTCGCTTGGTCTCGGCTGCACCCACCTTTTAGTGGGTTGCCTACGTATCTCTTGGGAAGAGAATCAAGCCTTTCGTAGTTCCTTTTGGGACCCTCTACGGACGAGAGCTCCAATGTTGAGGGACTTAGTTTATACTCACTACGAGTTCATCTCCGCGAACTTACCAGCTACAAGCAGGAGGCCCTTCGCGAGCGATAGTAACAGCTCCAGCGTCGAGGGACTTAGTTTATACTCATATTAGAGTTCATCTCCGTGAGCTTACCAGCTACGAGCAGGAGGCCCTCCGCGAGCGATAGTAACAGCTCCAGCGTCGAGGGACTTAGTTTATACTCATATTAAAGTTCATCTCCGCGAGCTTATCAGCTACGAGCAGGAGGCCCTCCGCGAGCGATAGCTCCAGCTCCGGCGTCGAGGGACTGAGTTTATACTCATATTAGAGTTCATCTCCGTAAGCTTATCAGCTACGAGCACGAGGCCCTCCGCGAGCGATAGTAACAACTCCAGCGTCGAGGGACTTAGTTTATACTCATAATAGAGTTCATCTCTACGAGCTTATCAGCTACGAGCAGAAGGCCCTCCGCGAGCGATAGCTCCAGCGTCGAGGGGCTTATCAAGTATGCTCCGAGAGGCTCAGGCTACAATCAGGAGGCCCTCCGCGAGCAATAGCTCCAGCGTCGAGGGACTTATCAAGTATGCTCCGAGAGGCTCTGGCTACAATCAGGAAGCCCTCCGCGAGCGATAGCTCTAGCGTCGAGGGGCTTATCAAGTATGCTCCGAGAGGCTCTGACAACAATCAGGAGGCCCTCCGCGAGCGATAGCTCCAGCGTTGAGGGGCTTATCAAGTATGCTCCGAGAGGCTCAGGCTACAATCAGGAGGCCCTCCGCGAGCGATAGCTCCAACGTCGAGGGGCTTATCAAGTATGCTCCGAGAGGCTCAGACTACAATCAGGAGGCCCTCCGCGAGCGATAGCTCCAGCGTCAAGGGGCTTATCAAGTATGCTCCGAGAGGCTCAGGCTACAATCAGGAGGCCCTCCGCGAGCGATAGATCCAGCGTCGAGGGGCTTATCAAGTATGCTCCGAGAGGCTCTGGCTACAATAAGGAGGCCCTCCGCGAGCGATAGCTCCAGCGTCCAGGGGCTTATCAAGTATGCTCCGAGAGCCTCTAGCTACAATCAGGAGGCCCTCCGCGAGCGATAGCTCCAGCGTCGAGGGGCTTATCAAGTATGCTCCGAGAGCCTCTGGCTACAATCAGGAGGCCCTCCGCGAGCGATAGTTCCAGCGTCGAGGGGCTTATCAAGTATGCTCCGAGACGCTCTGGCTACAATCAGGAGGCCCTCCGCGAGCGATAGCTCCATCGTCGAGGGGCTTATCAAGTATGCTCCGAGAGGCTCAATCTACAATCAGGAGGCCCTCCGCGAGCGATAGCTCCAGCGTCGAGGGGCTTATCAAGTATGCTCTGAGAGGCTCAGGCTACAATCAGGAGGCCCTCCGCGAGCGATAGCTCTAGCGTCGAGGGGCTTATCAAGTATGCCCCGAGAGGCTCAGGTTACAATCAGGAGGCCCTCCGCGAGCCATAGCTCCAGCGTCGAGGGGCTTATCATGTATGCTCTGAGAGGCTCAGGCTACAATAAGGAGGCCCTACACGAGCGATAGCTCCAGCGTCGAGGGGCTTGTCAAGTATGCTTCGAGAGGCTCAGGATACAATCAGGAGGCCCTCCGCGAGCGATAGCTCTACCGTCGAGGGGCTTATCAAGTATGCTCCGAGAGGCTCTGGCTACAATCAGGAGGCCCTCCGGGAGCGATAGCTCCAGCGTCGAGGGGCTTATCAAGTATGCTCCGAGAGGCTCAGACTACAATCAGGAGGCCCTCCGCGAGCGATAGCTCCAGCGTCGAGGGGCTTATCAAGTATGCTCCGAGAGGCTCTGGCTACAATCAGGAGGCCCTCCGCGAGCGATAGCTCCAGCGTCGAGGGGCTTATCAAGTTTGCTCCGAGAGGCTCAGGCTACAATCAGGAGGCCCTCCGCGAGCGATAGCTCCAGCGTCGAGGGGCTTATCAAGTATGCTCCGAGAGGCTAAGGCTACAATCAAGAGGCCCTCCACGAGCGATAGCTCCAGCGTCGAGTGGCCTATCAAGTACGCTCCGAGAGGCCCTGGCTACAATCAGGAGGCCCTCCGCGAGCGATAGCTCCAGCGTCGAGGGGCCTATCAAGTATGCTCCGAGAGGCTCTGGCTACAATCAGGAGGCCCTCCGCGAGCGATAGCTCCAGCGTCGAGGTGCCTATCAAGTATGCTCCGAGAGGCTCTGGCTACAATCAGGAGGCCCTCCGCGTGCGATAGCTCAAGCGTCGAGGGGCTTATCAAGTATGCTCCGAGAGCCTCTAGCTACAATCAGGAGGCCCTCCGCGAGCGATAGCTCCAGCGTCGAGGGGCTTATCAAGTATGCTCCGAGAGGCTCAGGCTACAATCAGGATGCCCTCCGCGAGCAATAGCTCCAGCGTCAAGGGGCTTATCAAGTATGCTCCAAGAGGCTCTGGCTACAATCAGGAGGCCCTCGACGAGCGATAGCTCCAGCGTCGAGGGGCTTATCAAGTATGCTCCGAGAGGCTCAGGCTACAATCAGGAGGCCCTCTGCTAGCGATAGCTCCAGCGTCGAGGGGCTTATCAAGTATGCTCCGAGAGGCTCTGCCTACAATCAGGAGGCACTCCGCGAGCGATAGCTTCAGCGTCGAGGGGCTTATCAAGTATGCTCCGAGAGGCTCAGGCTACAATCAAGAGGCCCTCCGCGAGCGATAGCTCCAGCGTCGAGGGGCTTATCAAGTATGCTCCGAGAGGCTCTGGCTACAATCAGGAGGCCCTCCACGAGCGATAGCTCCAGCGTCGAGGGGCTTATCAAGTATGCTCCGACAGGCTTAGGCTACAATCAGGAGGCCCTCCGCGAGCGATAGCTCTAGCGTCGAGGGGCTTATCAAGTATGCTCCGAGAGGCTCAGGCTACAATCAGGAGGCCCTCCACGAGCAATAGCTCCAGCGTCAAGGGGCTTATCAAGTATGCTCCGAGAGGCTCTGGCTACAATCAGGAGGCCCTTCGCGAGCGATAGCTCCAGCGTCGAGGGGCTTATCAAGTATGCTCCGAGAGGCTCTGGCTACAATCAGGAGGCCCTCCACGAGTGATAGCTCCAGCGTCGAGGGGCTTATCAAGTATGCTCCGAGAGGCTCTAGCTACAATCAGGAGGCCCTCCACGAGCGATAGCTCCAGCGTCGAGGGGCTTATCAAGTATGCTACGAGAGGCTCAGGCTACAATCAGGAGGCCCTCCGCGAGCGATAGCTCCAGCGTCGAGGGGCCTATCAAGTATGCTCCGAGAGGCTCTGGCTACAATCAGGAGGCCCTCCGCGAGCGATAGCTCCAGCGTCGAGGGGCCTATCAAGTATGCTCCGAGAGGCTCTGGCTACAATCAGGAGGCCCTCCGCGAGCGATAGCTCCAGCGTCGAGGGGCTTATCAAGTATGCTCCGAGAGCCTCTGGCTACAATCAGGAGGCCCTCCGCGAGCGATAGCTCCAGCGTCGAGGGGCTTATCAAGTATGCTCCGAGAGGCTCAGGCTACAATCAGGAGGCCCTCCGCGAGCGATAGCTCCAGCGTCGAGGGGCTTATCAAGTATGCTCCGAGAGGCTCAGGCTACAATCAGGAGGCCCTCCGCGAGCGATAGCTCCAGCGTCGAGGGGCTTATCAAGTATGCTCCGAGAGGCTCAGGTTACAATCAAGAGGCTCTCCGCGAGCGATAGCTCCAGCGTCGAGGGGCTTATCAAGTATGCTCCGAGAGGCTCTGGCTACAATCAGGAGGCCCTGCACGAGCGATAGCTCCAGCGTCGAGGGGCTTATCAAGTATGCTCTGAGAGGCTCAGGCTACAATCAGGAGGCCCTCCGCGAACGATAGCTCCAGCGTCGAGGGGCTTATCAAGTATGCTCTGAGAGGCTCAGGCTTCAATCAGGAGGCCCTCCGCGAGCGATAGCTCCAGCGTCGAGGGGCTTATCAAGTATGCTCTGAGAGGCTCAGGCTACAATCAGAAGGCCCTCCGCGAGCGATAGCTCCAGCGTCGAGGGGCTTATCAAGTATGCTCCGAGAGGCTCAGGCTACAATCAGGAGGCCCTCCACGAGCCATAGCTCCAGTGTCGAGGGGCTTATCATGTATGCTCCGAGAGGCTCTGATTACAATCAAGAGGTCCTCCCCGAGCGATAGCTCCAGCGTCGAGGGGCTTATCAAGTATGCTCCGAGAGGCTCTGACTACAATCAGGAGGCCCTCCACGAGCGATAGCTCTAGCGTCGAGGGGCTTATCAAGTATGGTCCTAGAGGCTCTGGCTACAATCAGGAGGCCCTCCGCGAGCGATAGCTCTAGCGTCGAGGGGCCTATCAAGTATGCTCCGAGAGGCTCAGGCTACAATCAGGAGGCCCTCCACGAGCGATAGCTCCAGTGTCGAGGGGCTTATCAAGTATGCTCCGAGAGGCTCAGGCTACAATCTGGAGGCCCTCCGCAAGCGATAGGTCCAGCGTCGAGGGGCTTATCAAGTATGCTCCGAGAGGCTCTGGTTACAATCAGGAGGCCCTCCGCGAGCGATAGCTCCAGCGTCGAGGGGCTTATCAAGTATGCTTCGAGAGGCCCAGGCTACGATTGGAGGCCCAACGCGGATAGCTCCAGTGTCGAGGGGCTTATCAAGTATGCTTCGAGAGGCTCTGGTTACAATCAGGAGGCCCTCCGCGAGCGATAGCTCCAGCGTCGAGGGGCTTATCAAGTATGCTTCGAGAGGCACATGCTACGATTGGAGGCCCAACGCGGATAGCTCCCAGCGTCGCGGGGCTTTATAACTAATCCCAATGTATTATGCTACCATTAGTGTCTATAACACACAATTGGGCTCCACCAATATATATATTTGTCCATCCGCTTTAAATAATAGCAAGCCATGGGTATACAAGTGGTACCCAAATGTATAAATCCCCGATATATGCATGAAATAACATATATACTTCATTCGATCCAATTGTGAAGGTATGAATCATAAATCCACGACGGTTCCTGCTACAAATAGGCCCTGATCCGAGAGACATACAAAGATCGCAAGAGATTTTACCTGTAATGGCAGGATTTCGTGACATGGTAGGTTTGTGACTGTTTTGTCACTTTCACCTATTTCTTGTCTTTGAGAATCCTTATAAACACCATGTTTTTGAGCGGCTGTGCTCTGCCGCGGATGAAGAAACAAAGCAATGGGAACGATCCGTTGTACTACGCCGCGGATGAATAAACGATATA